>CM054200.1:5012500-6262500 GCA_028830015.1 Eucalyptus grandis x Eucalyptus urophylla
GGGAGATTGTTGGAGAAATCTTTCCAGAATATTTTGAAGCTGACAAAACATTTCTATCAGTCTAAGTCTGGATATCGATAGTTAAAGTCTCAAGACTTTATAGTCTCAAGACTTTGTAATCTCAAGACTCAAGACTCAAGACTCAAAATTATTCTCACTGACAGTCTTTCTAATCCAGTAGCGAAGGATATCCGAAGCCGAAGTATATGGTTGGGGATTCGATCCAATCCTCTGGAAAAGATCCCTTGGTTGGATAATCACTTCGGATTTTTTGATTCTTATCTAAGAACAATAGAAGATCCGATGGTCGACGAAACATTCTTGGAATGTTCTATTCTTGGAAACCAAAATCCCGATTGTATGGGCGAACAGGATTGATGTGCTATCATCAGATTCCTTAAATAGCTCGGATAATCTTCTTAATTGATTCCGTCCAACGGGTAGATTGGAGGAATTCCTTTGGTAAGTGCCAACGGCTATGATGGCATAAAGGAGTATAAAAGGAAGACGTTCTAGTTGTTTTAAGTGTGTGATTGATAGAAAAATTCCAGAGTCTGAAAAACCTTGATTGTTAGTCGATACAGTTCGAGCGAAATTGTACACACAGAGAGTGTTTATACTTGGTGATACCTTGAGCGAGTGTAGTAGATCATCTACATCGAGAAATCAAGGAAGATCAACACTGTAACATCTCTTTGTTCATAGTGGAATCCAGCCAATCGGCTGTCAGTGCAGAAGAGTGGACGTAGGCTTGAATCAAGCCGAACCACTATAAACCTCGTGTTTAATTCTCTCTTTCCTTTACTCAGTCTTACGATTGATTTTTTATCTGTTTAAGTATTGTGCAATCTCCAAGAAAACTTTATAAACCTATTCACCCCCCTCTAGGTACTCGTACTAGCATTATCAGATTGGACCTAAAATTTGGGTTTTTTTTTTTTTTTTGGGAATTGGCCCTAAAGAATTACCAAACAGAATAAAGAGAAGCATCAGCCATTACCAATCATGTTTCCATTTGCTGTCCCAGCATCAGATTTGAGCATACGATGGCCCCTCTTCTCTTTGGTCCACACTTTCTCTCTCTCGGGCGCGCGTGGGGATTGACACAGCACTTCGAGTTCCCCCTCGTGACTATCAACGAACTGCTTGTTCAAAAGTTTGAGCAACTTTTCTCTTAATTGAGTAACCCCATAGCAAAGTTGATAAATTGAAAAATCAAATAAGCTTCGTTACGTAGCTCAAAGGATATACTCATTGGGAAAAAAGTTGATAAACCACTTAAATTAAAGTTAATAATTTTGTACAATTGTTATTAGAGTTAATGTATAATTAAGAATGGTAAAAAAAATTGGTTAAAAAAACAAATTACAGGAAAAATAAGTTTAGCAAGTAACTCAAATGTGAGTTGATAGCCCAAAACCAGTTCATAATTCAAACAAAGAACTTGTAGGCCACTCTAATAACAGTTGACAATTTCTAAAAACAATTGGTAAATTTAAGTTGTTGCTAGAAGTGCAGCTAAAATTTTTTTAATGACAACAAAAGTTGGCCAAAAGAAAACCCAAATAAATAAAAATGAGAGTCGGTTGCCTAATACTAACTAGATGTTAATTTAATAGGAGAAAAGTTGGTAAGTTACAATAATTTAAGTTGGTAATCATGAAAAGGTATTAGTAAATGTAACACGATGCTAATTGAGACAAATTAAAATTGGTAGCACAATAACAAATTGGCAAGTTAAAAATTAAACGCAAGAAGATAACTCAAATAAGAATTGATAATTTAATCTGATAAAAGTTGATAAGCCACACTAATTTAAGTTGGTAATTTCATATAAGAGTCAATAAATTCGAAAAATTAAAGAGTTATTAAAATAAAAGTGGTTAAGTAAGTAAAAGAAATTAGTAATTACCAAACTATAAAAAAAAATTATAACTTCATAAATCAATAAATCAAAAGGTCCCGACTCATTATGTTTATCAATTGTCACTTACGGATATTTATTACCAAAAGGAATATTGAGTTAAACCCTCGAGGAGAAACAATTTAAAGGGGGAAATAATCATTTTTCCTAGTTCTAATCCATTAGGAAATTGAGGAGAAATTTCTTTGTGGACCTACAAATTATTGATCTAGTTGCAAAGTGCGTACTTTTGTAGCGTGCGTGAAGCACGCCAACGAATCAAATTTCATATGAGTTGACTATAGTGCCACGTCCTTTATTTGCGCCTGCAACATGTGAACTCCCCTTGATGCTACCTGATTATCAGTTTTTTAGCCAAAAATATATTCTGCGTCATGTTTGTCGACCCGTGGAAACTAAAGAATTTCAATGCAGCATTCCGGGAGAAAATTCAAATAATGATGTTGCATGAGTTTACAAGCGGACCGGGAAAAAAAAAATCATATTCTAGTAGTTCAAATCGTGAAGAAAATAAAGCATAGCTGCACAAAACAACAAAGAGAAATGAACAAACCCGCATGAGGTCAGAGCGGATCAACCATTAGATTGAATTGGTCTTGCATATATGGCGTCCTCATGATTTGAACGCTTTAGTTACGGCGAACGAAATGATAATATATATATATATATATATATATATATATTTATGTCTATAGCTATCATATTGCTTTCGAATTTAACCATCAATTATCGAACTTCTCTTGCACTAATAATTGAAGAATTATAATTATGATTGCTTGCATGTTGGAGTGTTTCTTCCACCAAAGTTAAGTCCAAATGCATAGTATTTACAAATAAACAACTCAAATTGATGTAAAAAAAAATAAAGATCAGAGTACAAAATCACCTTGTGCATTATGGAGAGCACCTTTGTATTTCACTATGCAGTTTGAAGAAAAAAAATCACTAAACGTTTTTTTAAAGACAACAGTAACTTTTGCCCAAGTGACGAAGGTGACTTCCTTATTACTGTAGCGATCGGAAATTTCCTAATTAACATCGAGTTGGGTTTCCTTAATTGGCTTGGACTCTAGAGATAATATAACAAATGTTTCTCAAAGTGAAAAGGAGCATAGATCATTACTTGAATGCGTGATTAAAAGAGGGGAAAAAAGGAAATAACATATAGTCTAAAAAGGAAAAAGGAAAAGGAAAAGGAAAATAAAATGTAAAATTAAGGAAGTGAAAATGAAAAGCTATCAACCGGAGGCTCGTGAAGACAGAACCACTCTATCAGCACCGTACAAAGCATGGGTCCACGTGGCCCCCACACGAATGAACGGTTGGGATTAAGTGGGCTTTGTAGTGCCTGTTTAGTAATCTTCCTATTCTTTTTAATTTTTTTTGTCATTTTGTTCCTTGGAGTAGAAAAAGAACAAAAATTTGTTTAATAACATTAAAAAATTTTTCTACTTCTTGGAATAAAAAAATGATTAGGAAATAAATTTAGAACAAAAATAAGAAGTAAAAAAACTCTACTTCTTTATTCTTGGTAATAAAAATGGTAAAATCAGAAATGTAAATATTACCCAACACACCCTCAGTTCCTGGTGCATGAAAGACTGACTCGAGCTAGAAAATTCTCGCCTGTACTGGGAGCAACTAGTACTGTTTGATTTATCAGAGATTGACACGTGGTGTCAAAATAGAGCATCCAAGAAGACGTAAGCAATGATATAGCATTTCAATATTTAGAACGTTGTATTCTTACTCCCCAACTTCTAATTTGGAATGCTCTAATTATAGTTGTTGAGAAAGCTATTATAATTAAGGGAAATGCAAATATCATTAGCATTTTCGGGATAAGTTGTATTACATTAGGACATACCTCGTGAAAATGCCTAGAGGGTTTCCTTAATAATTCTTATTGTGTTCTTGGAGTTAACGAAAAAAAAAAAAGGAAAACTAAAACATACACCGTTGAATAAAAAAATCATTACACGAACAATTTTATCCACTCTTAAGTTGCATTTGTTTCATGAATAGCTCAAGATTTAGAAAACATTTGATGTAAAAAGGATCCGTTTGTATCGCTTACAAAAATGAACGGAAGCAAAATATTTTTATTACTCAAAAAAATAGTTAACCATAAATTGTTGTCTATAATGAAAATATTTTCAGTTGACTAGTTTTTCTAATATAACCAATTATTTTTCCGAAAATATTTTCTAAATTATTCTTTTTTAAGAAACAAATGGAACCTTAATATAGAATTTCAACCACTCGCTCTCTTATGAACCATTAAATCAAATGGTAGAAAAGGCTGCTTCTAAAATATCCTTTTTTTTAAAAAGAAAATTCTTCGGAATATACTGTAAAATGCTTGCTTGCTTGCTTATCTAGTGTGAAAACATTGGACAAGTCTTTTCAAAGGCAGGCATAATGTTATTCAACATCCGCCATATCGATGCGGAAATGTTTTCTAATTCCGTATTTTGTAGACTCCTTTGTAAAACCTAAGCGCCGGAATTTTCCGACCTTGCCAATGTCAACGGGTTGACTTTGCAAATTAAAGGTCCCCCCGGGTGTGCAACTTCTCATCATCTATGAAATATCTAGCAATTACGTTCACATATGTTTTGATTGCATCACTAATTCAATAATTTCAAGAACTTATTATAGATGACGGTAGAGAGAGACACGTTGAATATATTTTCGGTGCAAATAGATGTTTGATTGTCAACGGTACACATTTATATTAAAATTTATAACATGGGCCAATAATTGCGATATGAACGGAATTTTTTTGACTTTTTTTATCTCATTCTATAAAAAATCGATTTTTTTTTTTGGCACAATGAGAACTTGCATTCTCAAATTATCTCAGAGGGATCTACAGTCATTATGGAAATTCTATTATCCTTACGATTAGTATATTCCTTAGAAACGAAAGAAACAGCAAAATCTCGTCATTTACTTATTCTGCTTTCTATCAAAAAATAAAAGGAAAAAGAAACTATTGTTTACTAAGATTATAGGCTATACTTTTCATTATCTCAATGGCTTCCCAGATTTGAAGTGTTTGATATTGTTTGAGAGTCAAATTAAGAGAAGCAAAAGCAAAAACCCAAAGGAAAAGCCAAACTTATCCTTGTCTTTCCAAGGTCCGTTGGCAATAATATGAGTGAGTATCAACATGATCCCTAAATTATTATTAATCTCTCGACTCATAATTTCATTTTTGTCTAATGCTTCGTTTCTTTCATGGAAAAGGGAATGAATCAAAAAATATTTTCTTAAAAATAACCGATCGTACCGCTTGAAATAATTAGTTATGTCTAAATATTTTTATGGACGATAAAAGTATTTTTTTTGTCAATCATTTTTTGCAAGTGACTTAAGTAATCATTTTAAATATATATATTTTCAAATTATTTATTTTACTTGAAACTCTTGCTCTATTTATTTTATGAAAAATAAATGATTTGGAAAACATTCTCTTAAATATGATCACTTGTATCATTTACAAAGATGAATGAAAGAAAAATATTTTCATTGTTTATGAAAAATACTTAAACATAAATTGTTGTCGAAAACAAAATCATTTGTTAATCACTAATTATTTCAAGCGATATAACTAATCATTTTAAATAAAATATTTTTCAAATTTTACATTTTATGCCAAACAAGCTGATCACGGAAAGAGACTGATCCTATTCACTTAAAAGAGTTTAATGAATACAATTGTAAAGTTTCAGAGCATAATAAATCAAACAGGGTAGGTAGGGACAGGTGTGCTCGAGTGAAATGTCCGGTCGGGACCAGTTAGGACAAGCGTGCTCGAGTGACTCATAGCTAAGGTCCACCTCAAACGGTTGCCAACTTGCAAGGACACTATTTTGTTTTTTAAAAATTCTGCCCGTGGAGGTGGCTTCTTGCCTTCTTGATTCTAGCTTTTAATGGATCAGATGACGCAAGTGCAGGTCACGTAGGCAAATAATTTCAATTACGTTCGAATTTTCTCTTTTTTAAAACGAAACTGAGCCCGTTGACTCTGGGTTAGATAAAAGAATTATAAACCTAGTGAGTTGGATAGGTATGAAGACGCGCTTTTTGTTTCTTATATTCTAACTCTTGTGAATTTTCTATAGCAGTTCTAGCAGATACACATAATTTCCAATACCTAAATTAATAGGTGGAAAAAGTCAAAACACCAGCTTTATTCACATTAATTCAAGTATCCACAAATATAAGTTAAAATGATATATGTTTAAACACGTTTGGTTGTATAGATTTCTAGCCATGATAGGATCAAATATGATATAATATGAAATTAAGAGATTTTGCTATATCTTATTTACTATTTGGTAAATCACAATGATAAATTTGGATAATTTCACATCTTATCCGGTTTGTAATTCGGTATGGATGGCATATTAGTGTAAATTAAACATAAAATCTGCATAAATGGAGATAATAACAATCTCTCATTTATTTGCTTTTTTTTTTAATTATTTTTCATCACTTTTTTAGTTGTTTGCTTTTTTATTTCTTTTTTCCCTTTCCGTCTTTATCTAATAAAAAATTACTAAATAGTAAGCTATACCAATATGCCTAAAATTACTAAATATATATTTATATATTAAATTTACATTATATGATAGATTTTTTTGAATTTTTAAATAAAAAGGAAATTATTGTTATTTTCAAAAATTACATTAGAATTCAAGTATTATTTTTATATGCAAATATTTTAACTTTATTAATTAAGAAGCTTGATATTTGTAAAAAAATAAATTTTATATTATAGATATTAAAAATTTGATCCACCTTTATCGTACCTTCTCATGTGATAATATTATATGGGTTACATCCCTCTTATATTTGAGTTTATCTTGTCTTGGGCATGCATCAAACACGGGATAAGATAAATTTTATTATGTCCTTAATTTTACCTAACTATCAAATGTAGCCTTAGGTAACATATTTAAAAGCACAAAAAACGTGGGAGAAAATGGCTAAAGAGAAAAGGAATGCAAAGAGAGGGAAAATTGTCCAAAAATTCTTAAACATATTGTTTTTTTTCCATTTCAATTTAAAACCTTGCTATTTTATCAATTAAGTTCTAAACTTTTTGACAATTTGTCAATCAAGTCAATTTAACCAATTTTGGCAAAAAATTGTTGATGTAGATGTCGGCTATCTACGTAGCATTGTCGACACTAACGTAAACATTTTTTAAAATTTTTTGAATTTTTCTATTTTTTTTTTTTTTATGTTTTCTCTGTATTTCCTTTTTGTTTTTTGTTTTCTGGATTGAGGGCTATTAACCATCACCGGCACAAAGCCCTCACTAGCCACTTGGCAAGGGCTCGTTGCCCTCATAGTTGGCCGATGAGGGCTTGGTGGCCCTCACCTCGTGAGACTTGTGATGCCTCACCAAATCAAGGCCAAGTGAGGGCGTCATAGGCAAGGGTTGGTGTGCCCTTGTTAGCCTCAATCCAAATGCCAAAAAAAAAAAAAAAATGAAGAAAAGAAAAAAGATAAAAAATGAAGAAATTATAAAATTTAACAGATTATTAAAATATTATTAAAAATGTTTGTGCTAACAGCGTTTGTGCTATGTAGAATGGTTGAAGCTAACACCCATGAAAGCAATTTCAAGCCAAAATTGACCAGATTGATTCAATTGACAAAATGTGAAAATATTTTTGACTCAATTAATAAAATTGAAATTTTATAACTAAATTGTCAACAGTACACATAAATATTAAATTAATATAAAGCCACAAAAAAATCTCAAATTATGCCTACCATGATATATTTATCTTGATTTTTTTTTTGTTGACATTAAAATTCCTAAACTAAGAGAATTGTGATGTATTTACCCTAAACATTTTGCTATGACATAAAACATCTCAAGCTTGTATTATCCAACATATTTACCATTCATCAAGGTTGATTTTTCAGGCAAAGTAATGTCGTTTTTGTTTCACTTAAGCTACGTTGGTGCCATATTAACAATATTTACTTTCTAGTGTCCATGTAGGCACATGTACAAGTTTGAGATATTTTGTATAGCAGAAATATATTTAGAGTAAATGTGTTATAATTGGTGTAATTTAGGATTTTTGGTGGCTTTTGTTCTATTAAATTTTACACTATGCCCTAATAATTGTGAAATGTTTAATTACTTGGATGTATCAACGGAATCTTTCAATATTTTCAGCTGATGATTCCATCAAAAATCGATTTTTTTGGGCACAACAAAGAGTTGTGTTATTGAATTGTCTTGGAGGGATCAATAGTCATTGTGGAAATTCTATTTTCCCTGTTATTAGTATCTTCCTTAGAAATAAAAGAAATAGTACAATCTCGTAAATTACTTATTCTGCTTTCCGTTGAACAAAAAAAGTAAAAAAGAAAAAACTTATTGTTTGCTAAAATTAAAAGCGATACTCGTTTCATTATCTCAATGGCTTCTCTGATTTGAAGTGTTTGATATCGATTGAGAGTCAAATTAAGAGAAGTAAAAGCAAAAACCCAAAGGAAAAGCCAAACATATCCTTGTCTTTCCAATTTCTGTTGGCAATAATACATCTGACTATCAACATGGTCACTAAATTATGATTAATCTCTCGACTTATTAAAATTTCATTCCTTTTCTTAAGCTCTAATTATTTCATGGATAATAAATGATTTGGAAAGTATTTTCATAAAAATGATCATTTGTATTGTTTGAAATAATTAGTTAGTGAAAATGTTTTCATTATTAACAACATTTTAAATCTAGGCATTTTTATGGACGATAAACATATTTTTCATTCAATAATTTTTGTAAATAATTCAAATGATTTTTTTTAATGCAAAGAAAGCACAACCTTAATTCAACTTTTATTTTTTTGCAATTGATGAATTGGTCAGTCGAGTGACTCCTAGCTAAGGTCCATCTCATATGGTTGTTGACTTGGATGGATACTGTTTTGCTTTTTAGAGGTTCTGCTCGTGGAGGTGGGATCTGCTTGTTGCCTTCTTGAGTCTTGATTTTAATTGATGAAATGACACAAGTGCAGGTCACGTAGGCAAATTATCTCAATCACGTTCGAATTTTTCCTTATTAAACAAAAGTGAGCACATTGACTCTATGTTAGATATAAGAATTATAATAGTGTAGTCATAATTTACATTAGTTATCAACTACAGGAAGAAACGAGAGAGAGAGAGAGAGAGAGAGAGAGAGAGAGAGAGAGAGAGAGAGAGAGCTGCTTTCTCGAAGTGAAGTCATGTGCATGCACAATGCGTCTTGGGCTTGATTACCTCTTGAAAGCGGTATTTTTAAGGCTTTGAGAGCTTCTAAATTTCAAAGTAGGCTAGAGTTCGGTTGCTTATTTACTTAAAGTGAACCTCAAACCCTCCACAATCAGCATCATCTCCAGCATCTACGCAGCATATACGCACAATTAATCCATGGTCAAATTGTATAGTTAACTTCTCTCTCTCTCCCTCTCTCTCTCTCAAAACATACAAATGCTATTGTTCTTGAGAACCATACTGAAGTCGATTAGTACATAGCATCGTTGGCCACACTTTCACATGGAGGTCCAATCTTTTGCGCAATACTAGATATATTTAGGTCAGTCTTATATGTGTCTGAACATTATTTTTAATGTATTCCCCTTTAAGTTCCGTACTCATGTAGGTTGCACATATTTTCGCCTTCGCAATTCTAGGCGGAAACTTAGCAATTACATTGAGAGAATCTATTTATATGAAATTGCAAATATGATGAATTATACACTTAGGCTATGTTTGGTTGTTTAAATTTTAGTCGAAATAGAATTGAGAATGATAAAATATGAAATTTAGTGATTTTGCTACATCTTATCATTTATTTGGTAA
This sequence comes from Eucalyptus grandis x Eucalyptus urophylla, assembly GCA_028830015.1. Classification (NCBI taxonomy): domain Eukaryota; kingdom Viridiplantae; phylum Streptophyta; class Magnoliopsida; order Myrtales; family Myrtaceae; genus Eucalyptus; species Eucalyptus grandis x Eucalyptus urophylla. Next base: position 5,022,303 of record CM054200.1, read on the forward strand.
ATCGTAATAATAAATTCGGATACTTTTATATTTTATCCTGCTTGTTATTTGGTGTGAATCACATATCAGTTTAAATGAATTTAAAAATTGCACAAATGAAGATGGTAATAATCTTTAAATACACTATTACCCAATTCATTTCTATTTGCTTATATTTTTATTATTTTTCCCTCTCTTATTTATTTATTTATTTATTTCATTTTTCCTCTTCCATCATTCTCTAATAAAAATTTATTAAATAGTAAACTATACTAATATACCTAAAGTACATAATAAATATAAATATTAGATATATATTTATATATTGATTTTATATTATAAGATAAAAAGAAATTTGAATATATGAATAAATATAGGAATATATAAAAAGGAAATTGTTGTTACTTTTTTGTTATGTGACTTTTTTTTTATATTAGAATTCAAATATTATTTATATGAAAATAGCATTTTAATTTTGTTAATTACATAAATTTGTTATTCGAGAAAATTAACTTTGATATTATGAATATTAGAAATTCTATGCATATTAATTTAACCTCCCTCATAGGATAATTTTATTTGGGTTAATATCCCTCTTATATCCAATTTTATGTTGCCTTGAATAGACACCATACACATTTTATCTTAACTACCAAATGTAACCTTAGGTAACATATTAAAAAAGCACATTAACCCTAAGGGAAAACGGCTAAAGCAAAAAGGAATGCAAAGAGACATGATATCTTTTAATTAAAATAACCAAAGTAAAAGAAAATTCTATTGGGTTAAAAAAATTGGAAAAAAAAAAGAGGACCCAAGGGAACATAAATGAGGACAAGGATATTGAATAGTGTAGTCATCATTTACATTAGTTATCACTACAGGAAGAAACCACTGGGATTCGCTCTAGTGGCCACCCTTCCAACATGGAAGGGGGAGGTGAGGGGTTCAAATTCTCACATTCTCATGGAGATGGGGTGGGGACACCTAAGTTTCAAGAGTGAGTTTCGACTCCCACACCCTGCAAGAGGTAAGGCAAAAGTCTGAGAGTGAGTGTAGAGTAGGGACTGACAAAAAAAAAAAAAAAACTACAGGAAGAAACACGAGAGAGAGAGAGAACGAGAGCGAGCTGCTTTCTCGAAGTGATGTGCATGCACAATGCGGGTGTCTTGGGCTTGATTGCCTCTTGAAAGCGGTATTCTCTAAATTTCGAAGGAGGCTAGAGTTTGGCTTGCTTATTTACTTAAATTAAACTCCAAACCCTCCACAATCAGCATCATCTCCAGCATCTACGCCGCATATACCCACAATCAATCCAGTCAAATTGTATAATTGACGTCTCTCTCTCCCTCTTTCACAAAAATATAAAAATGCCATTGTTCTCGAGAAGCAGTATAAAGCCCAATAAAGTACATAGCACCGTTGGCCGCATTGTCACATGGAGGTCCAATCTTTTGCGTAATGCTAGAAATATTAAGACCGGTCTTGTATGGGTCCGAACATTATGTTTAAAATTATCGCCTTGGAGCTCCGTACTCATGTGGGTTGCTTGTATTATAATTTCATCTCCGCAATTCTAGGTAGAAAATTAGCAATTACTATGAGGGAATCTATGCATATGAAAGTGCAAACACGATGAATTGGATGGATGTTTTAAGTAGCTGGACAAACAAAATCGAAAGCCATGAAGATTGAAGACCTCTAGGGAAGGCTTCAAATGGTGAAGGTGTCCACATTAGGGCAGACAGCACATGCGTCTTCGTACTCCCTTTATATTTTATCTTAGGGTATCACGACTTTGAGTTGAACACCTCTACCTTTGGTCCCGGTAGGTTCCGATAATAGGAAATTGGTTTCTCATCGAAATTGGACATAGTTAAACCTTCCATCCTTTAACGAGCACAATTTTTAAAAATATTTAATATGACATTTTTCGATTTTAAGTATTAATTGCACATAACATGATGAAAATGGTGTACGTAAAATTGTTAACTTGCTTTCAATGACTTTTTAACAAACATACCCTTCGATTTTATGTTGAACAAACATAGTTGTCACACGTGTCATTGTTCATTCAGTTATAATAATAATATCATTCCAACTCTCTTTACTGTTGATTTGCTTTTTAAGACTTTGCATTAGAAATATCTATAGATACCATCCATTCATGTGCATCGAGTAAAAATCCATTTACTATGTAATGGGCTTAATCTCCAGGGTAGTAGGAGTGAAAGATGTTTATGATTCAAATTAAGATTTCGCTATGTATAGACCGAATGATTTGACCACTAAGCTATTCTCTCAAGGATTTAGTAATGCATTAGTTAAGTAGTTCTTGGGCAAGAAAAATGTGCATCAATTAAATTATTTGATGCTCTGATGCTCGGACGTACGGAACACAAAACTAAATAATATCCCTAATACCAAATGACGCTGGGATGTGTTGAACGAACAAATAAATAAAAGGGTTTTCCGATCTTGGCAAGGTTAAAAACTTCCTAGGATAGGAAGGGAGAAACTAGATAACAAAAATTCCCGTTAGCCGAGTCCCCACATTGGTAGGCCACTTCAAGGAAGCTTAGGAATCCACCATAAGGGGCAGAGAGATAAATAAAGAGAAGATAGCTAGAAACATGACCAGGGACAACCTTATTCAATAATTCAATTGTGTTCGACAATGAAAGAGCCATGGAATATTTATAGCTGAGAACTATGATCCCTTTGAATAATAACCTCCAAATAAAGAAAAAAATAATCTACCTAAAGTTGTAAAATCCCCAATTCAGATTAAAACAATCCTAAAATAATATAAAAAACTAACTTGCAGATCGAGAAAACATATATTATCCTCATTGTCTAATAGCAAGAGATTATCTTGTTTGTAATTAAATTCTAACAACACGGGCTGGGTCCATTAGCAATAGAAACATTGGGGACCTGAATAAATACAATCAAGTATTACAAATATCCGAGTAACAAAATATACAATAAAATTCTTGTAGTAATTGCTAAAGAGAATAGCCTACTTCCCATAAAAAAGGACTTCATTAAAGCAAAATATAATTAAATTTTTGGTAGAAATTGCCAAAGAAAACAGCCTACTTCCCATATAGAAATACTTACATTATAGCAAGAGGTCAGCCTCCAAATGTGTTTGCTTCTTTTCCCCATTTTCTGGTTCTTCCTCGAGCCCATTTGGTTTTCAAGAGATGGTTCGAGCAAAAAGCCACATGACCCAGCCCAAGTCCATAGTACACACCCCCTTCCCAAGGAAAATCCTTCTGTTTTGCTGCCCAGAATTGGAAGCTTCATTGAACTTTTGCTCCATCATTTCCTGAGTGCACAAATCTGATAAGGTTGATCTTCTGGAACAAAGCATTCGAGCTTTGTTTCGAACTAATACCCGAGTTCAATGGTGTCATGAGATTAATTAACGCTTTCTGTGCAGTCTTCTCGCCAATTTGGTTCACTGTCCTCGTGCTGCTCCCGAGTTATGAGCTATACTCCAGCTCGTGTCACCTCTTACATATTATTCTTAGCCTGTTAAGTTACCGTTGCACGACAACATTAGCTACAATGACTCATGCTATCTTTTTGCATGTTGCAGTTTCTTCCGTTTATCTCACTTCTTCTCTATGTTCCTATACGGAAAAATAAATGAACCGGAGCTCCAGATTTGATGCAAAACACCTCAAGAGGAGATTCACACCATGATTTTCCCATGGCACTCGTCTCTCGGTATGTTCTCAGGCCGATCATCCACAGCTTCTTACTCATCGAATCATTCGATATAAGAACTTCGAACAATAGCATCGTTATGACATCTTAATGAAAAAGACAGAAATAACCGCAACTTATTTGGGGCTATTCATTCATGGAAAAAGCTTCAAGGATGGAGCTACTCCGCGGCCTCTCTCAATTGCTGCTCACTTGGCTATCCTACCACTGCTTTGCCATGTTCCCCGATCTCAATCTAGTTGCATCTGCAGGAGTGACCTTTATATGTTTTGTCCTTTTATGGGAAACCGGATTCACTACAAGCTTAAGTGCAACATCATTATTGCAAAATAGAATGATGATTTCTTTATCCAAACGCCAAAATCTTTGAGTAATCTTCTTATCCAAACTATCTTGCAATTGGTCTTTGCCATTGCCGATATTCCACTTTAGCGGATGATAATGAAACGGTCGATTGTTTCTTTGTTTTTCAAGAGAGTGATGAGTCGCTCAATTTGATGCGGAATCCTATAATAGACTTTCTACTAATGGGACAAGTAACATAATCAGTATCATTATATACTATCATCTCCAAGTTATTATCACGGGACAATAATATCCCTAAACCTAGACATCCTTTCAAGTGCTTCATGACTTTTAGTGCAACATTCATGTGAGACTACTTTGGATTTTGCGTGAACTGGCTGAGGATTTGCACTACATAGCATATGTCAGGTTTTGTTATGATTAAGTATGTAGGTTCTCGACAAGTCTCTGATAAAAAAATGGATCTTTGAGTAAAGGATCCTCATTCAAGGGTGATAATCCCTTGTTATACTTAGCTATTGTCAACTTAACATTCTGATCAATTAGGACAACGACTGGTTTGGATCCTAATAGCCCGATTTCTGATATCTCTAAGACAAACTTGTGTTGGCTAAGATAGATTGCCTTATATGATCATGCAATCTTTATCCCAAGAAAGTATATGGGAGGTCCCAATTCCTCGATGGCATTTATCATTGAGAGTGCTAATATGAACACCTAAAGGGGGTGAATAGGTGTTTAAACTAAACATTGGCAAATATATATGGAATTAAATTAATTTCAAGTATAAGAAAGGAGTTAAGGAATAGAATAAGAACACAAGGTTTATAGTGGTTCGGCTTAATCCAAGCTTACGTCTACTCTCCCACGCTAACAACCTTCTTGGCTGGATTTCACTATGCAATCAACAAGAGATTACAAGTTTGAGTGCAAACATTTATTAGTAGATCACACTATCTCACTAAGTCACTTTTTTGGTATTTCTCCCACGATCACAAACGTTTAAGCTCTCCAAAGACAAGTGTATGATCGAAGGTCGTTCAGACTTTGGAATTATAAATTCTACACTCCGTCTCTTACTTGCTCATCGGTCCTTCATCTCCTTAAATACTCCTCTACTTCCAAACTAGCCGTTGGACAGTATCTTGAGGATTGTCTTCCAATCTACCCATTGGACAGCTCTGTATTTAGAAGATTTGGTAGCCGTTGAGTGACAAAAGTAGAATCCCAAATTGATTCCGATTGTCCATACAAACAGAATCTTGGTTTTCATAAGTAAAGCTCCTTTGTATAGAAAGTTCTTATCTTCAAGATCCAATTGTCAATCAAATAGATTGAGTCAATTAAATCAATCTTGATGTGGAATCCAAACCAGATCACTAGCCGTTATATGATTGGGCTGAGTTACGTTCTGTTGAATTTGGATGTAAAGTCTAAGAGACATAGACTTTACAATTTGAGTCTGAGTGCAATAAACTTTACAATATGAGTCTGAACATATTTTGCTTCAGCATAGAGTCTGTCTTCTGGTTCAGCTTCAGCATAGAGTTTATCTTCTGGTTCTTCCAAGTATAGATTTGATAATATCTTTTACACGTTCTATCATCTGCATAGCCTATTACTCAACCATCAAATACATTAGTAGCATTTGATTTATTTTGTCATCTTCAAAACATCATAAGGGATTTCCCTAACAATCATTACCCATAATAAGTATATCATCAATGTATATGAGCAAATAAATTGATGATGTAACTTGACTCCATGTCAATAAGGCATAGTCATGTTTAGATTGTCTAAATTTGGCAACTGTAAGTGCATTGATAAATTTGGCATACCATTGACAAGAAGCCTGTTTAAGCTTGTATAGGGATTTTACGGAGACGAGATATTGTATTCTCCCCTTGTCCGTGTAATCCTGGCGGAGGTTCTTTGCAAATTTCCTCTTGGAGATCACCATGAAGAAACGCATTATGAACATCCATTTGATGAAGGGGCCAATCATGAAGAGTGGCAATAGAAAAGAAAAAATGAACCATGACTTCCTTCGCTACTGGAAAAAAATGTTTTAGTGTAATAAAAGTCTTCTCGTTGAGTAAACCCCTTTGCCACCAATCGTGCTTTATAATGCTCAATGGAGCCATTTGTCTTGTATTTGATCTTGTATATCCACTTATAGCCAATAGATTTTCAATGAGTCAATACAGGAACCACATCCCAAGTCTTATTTTCCCTAAGAGCTTGCAATTCATCTGCCATTGCTTGCTACCAACAATGGTCTTGTACAACTTCTTTATATGGAGATGGTTCATGTCCTTCAAATATTCTACTAATGCAACACATGTGTTAAGGTGAAAGATGAGCAAAACTAACATAGGATGAGACATGATATTGTGTACCAAATGACTTCATTGTGGGACAAAAATAATTGGCTATCCATGTGGGTTATCATGTAGTATGAGTGGGAACATCAAGGAGCAATTGGTATGGCAAAGGGACATTCCCATGTGATTTATGAGAGATATCAGCCGAAGATGTCGGAGATGAAGAAGCTATAGGAGATGTTGATGTCACTTCCTCTAAAATATGTAGAGCCATATTTTGTATATTTGATGGTGAGGCTGCATCATACTTAGAAGTTGAAGATGCCATGGGAGATGTATATGTGGAGTCACCATCAGTGGAGGAATGGAAATATCTTCTTTAGTTAAAAATGGGTGGTGTTCAAAAATTCTACCATTTTGTTGATAAGAAGATGACTCTTCTTGGAAAGGGAAACATCTTCACAGAAGATAACATCTCTACCGATGAAGAAGTGTCTAACAAAAAGATTATATACCAAATATCCCTTTTGAAGATTAGGGTATCTCATAAATGCATATTTAATGTATGAGTTCCCAATTTGTCTCAAGGGCCCATGTGGACACATATACAAACAGTTAAACACAAGAAGGTGGCAAATATCTAGATTTTTCCCAAAAAAAACAATTTGAATGGAGTTCTTCCATTGAGAATCTAGGACAGTATCCAATTGATTGGGAATGTTATCATGACCACACAATCTCCCCATAGCATGTCAGGTAAAGAAGCTTGGTATTTAAGGGCATAAGCAACTTCTAGGAGATGACGATGTTTTCTTTTAACAAACACTATTTTGTTGAGGGGTATATATACAAGAACTTTCATGGAGAATGCCCTTTGTAGTGAATAGTGTAGAACATTCATGATTAAAAAATTCATGGGCATTATCAATGCAAATTCACTACACTAGTTGATGAAACTGATTCTTAACAAGGGTGAGAAAAAATTTAAGATATGAAAGGATTTGTGCTTTGGATTACACAAAAAATAACCGAGTTGCTCGAGTATGATCATATATGATTATGAGATAGAAACGAGATGCATCACATAATGGAGTGTGTGCAGTCTCTAGATGTTCATATGTAGAAGAGAAAAAGACATGTTGGCATGAGAACTACTTTGTGGAAAGGGTAATTGTGATTATTTAGCTAAAGGGCAGACTTGACATTTTGGATGAAGGAAAGAGGTACTATGGTCTAAACATTGATGAGATAAAATATTTTTATTAATGCTAGCAATGCATAAAGTGCCTTTATTCAAAGGAAAATGCAAAACATTAAAATTTTCAAGAAGAGTAACCCAAAAATAGAGTCCCTCGTGATTGTTACCCAAGCCCATAAGTTTCCCAATTGAAAATGCCTAAAAGGAATAGATGTCAAAATTAAAAACGACTCGACAAGAGTTGTCTTTAAAGAGCTTAGATATAGAGATGAGATTAAACTGGAAGTTGGGAATGAGTAACGCATTTTTGAGATTGATGGAGGGAGAAGTTGAACATCTCCAATGTTGGTTACAAAGATGTCATCTCTATTAGGAAGATGTATAGAGGTATGAGAAGATGATTCATGAATTTTGGAGAAAAAATATTTATCGTAGACTATATGATCACCAGCATCTGAATCAATAATCCATACTTGAAATAGAGCTTGAGAAGTGAAAAGTATTTGCATAGCCAGCCATTGTATCCTATGTGTCTAGTTGGCTTAGAGCTCTCATTATTTACTAAAGTTGATCCTTACTGATAGGCTAAGTAATCTTGGCATGTGTCGCAATAGAGACGTCTCACTAATTCTTTTCTTTGTCCATTAGTTTTCCATGTAATTTCCAGCCATTTTCTCGAGATGATAAGGGCATTTGCAATAATAACACAATTTACATTTTCCTTTGTTGAAATTATTTGATTTATTGGAGGATGTGGAGGAATTTTGCCCATTAGATCATTTCTACGCTGGGGTTAACATGGCATGATGTGAGTTGTACAATTGAAGAGCTACAAGGATGAAGCCTGAGTCGTCAAATCACACAAGGTAATATGAGCCGTCCGACCGTGGGACCAAATCAAAGCCGTTCATCCCTAAATTTGGTCATTTGCACCTTGAGCCGTTGGATCTCTCTCAAAGCCATCTCGTTTGTCCATTTGAAAAAAAAAAAAGGTGATTGTTTGCACAAGTCCTTCCTCCTCGTGCCTTTGAGATGGCCATGATTGGATCAAACCTTGTCGCAAGCAAGTGTTGGTCTAGCATCAGCTTGGTCGCAAGGACAACCTTATTACTAACTTTGAGATACTCCGACAAGATCAATCGCTGCAACTCCTTTTGCATCGCGAGCTAGTAAATCTGGCCAAGGGAAGTGACTAGCTCCATGGCAAGGATTTCACTATGAAAAGGTAAGTTCTCTCTCTCGTGGATTGCTCGATATTGAGCTAGGGTTTCCTCCGGCCTTTGTAATTTTTCCTAGGCTTCCTCCAATTCATTCCAAAGTGTTGATAGTCAATTGAAAATTGCAAAAATCAACATATTTCCTTGCTTTAACTCTGATTGGGCTTGGATTATTAAGAATATCTTAGCCCTATCGAGCATCTCGTATGTTTCCCGTATGCTTTCCCAAAATTTTTGGGCATCTTTGGTTAGGGGTAGTCCGATGATCACTTTGGGAGAGATGGTGTTGCCGATCCATGTTCGTACCAATTGGTTGCACCTGGCTAAAGAACAGCCCCAGTGCCATAACTTGGCACGGGGGGACACTTAAGTGCCATAACTTCAAAATGGTACACTCAAGTGCCACTTTCTTTTTCTAGTGGGACACTTAAAGGCCACCTCCGGCGACCATTGCCGGAAATCCTACGTGGCAATATTGTATTATTTTTATTGTGCATGTGGCTCGCCGGAGAGCTGAGTTGGCTCTAACTCACTAGAAACGGCGTCGTCTGCATAATAAAAGCCCCAAATCTTCCAAAAATGATGTCATCTCCCCAAATGCCCCAAATCTAAAACCCTAAATCGGCCAAAATCCTTATTAAAGTGCTCGAATCCAAGTCTCGAACCTAATTTTCATTTGCCCAAAATTCCTTCGTCAAATCTTGGAAATGGAGAGTAGGACTCGTAGTAGCGTCTCAATTTCCTCTCACCGAAACGAAGGAGAAGGTCAGCGTTTATGTTTTTATGGGTTACCGAGTCCAAGAAGAATATCGTGGACTCGAATCAATCTTGGGATAAGATTTTATGGATGCACTCAATATAAAGAAGCGTCGAAGTGGAAATACTTCAAATGGGTCGATGCAAAGTTCTCTGACCAAGCTACAAATGTGATATTATATCTACTTCATAAAAGACAGCAATCTCCATCTGTGTTCGTGGACGACTTGGACGATGTTGGCTCAATGCAAGCTCAAGTGTCTTCAGTTAAACTTTTCAAGAATGAAGTCTCAATGCACGCTCAAGCATCTTCAACTAAACCTTTCAAGAATGAAGTTTCAATGATGAAAATTGAACGAAAGTATTACAAAGCGTTTATTATGGTGTTGTTTTGTTGTCTATTGTACTTTATGATGAAATGTAAAGTACTTGAAAATGAGAAAAATTTTCTCCGACTACTATAGTTAAAAATGGTGTTGTTCTAGATTAAATGTAGGCTTTTTTCTTTTTGAAAGATGTGAAGAAGTTTGTGTTGTTCCACAAGATCATTGTGGCATTGTTGTTGTTTGCGTTGTCATAGGGAGTTGCCATAAGTTTACCATCATCTTCTCTGTTTTGATGTAGACCAACATATACACAAGACAAACATGATTGATTACTAGAGTGTCATAAGTTGTATTTAGTAATCACTTAAGTGTTAATCGCAATAAAAAAATAATCACTTAAGTGTCAAGTTATTATTAAAGTGATCAGTTAAGTGTCACTTGTAGTTAAAAGTGAATAGTTAAGTGCCAAGTTTTTTAGAATATGACCAGTTAAGTACCAATTTTTTTTATGGGTTTTCTTTAAAAATTGCGCTAGTCTCCACCATCGGCTACACCACCAACCATCACATTAGCCACACTACACACTAGGCACTCCAGCCACCACCATGTCTATGGCGTTGTTGCACAAAGTACTAGTGTAAGCTGAGTCTTGCACTAGCTTGCACCAGTACACATGGTGTAATATGTGCAAACTCTACACTTGTACCAGGTGTAGGTGCAACATAAACCTATAACCCCCACCACAAACCCATAATCACCGAGCATCACCACCAACCACACGAGCACCCCAGCCAACACATTAGTACCCCAACAACAAAATCACCACCACCAAACATCACCATCCACCACCACGAGCCACACTAGCACTCTAGCTACCACCACAGAACACCAACAGCAATGGCAGCAGCAGCAAGTAAAGACAGAATCCATGACAAACAACAAAAATTGACAAGCAGTGCAAGATCATTTCATTTTCATTGATATTAAATTAAGTCTGACAATATCAATGAATGGCAATCTAAAGAAAAAGAAAGAAAGAAAGAAAAAAAAGACAATCCATAGCAAGTGTTATTATAACGTTAACATTTACATAACTGTTTTGACTCCTAAGCTCCACAAATTCTATCACGTCTCATCTCATCAATCAATATGCATGACACCCCCTATTCGTGCTCCTTTTGATGGGCTTTTCACTTGGTTCATAATTCTGGCACTCATTCTAACTGGACGTGTAACTTCTTCTTCTCTCAGTATCCATTGACTCAAATGGAGCTACAAATGTCCCAAGCCGAATTGATTCAAAAGGAGCTGGAGCTGGAGCTACAATTGGGTTCTTTCTCTTTTTTCTTGTTGGCACAATTGATGTTTTCTTTTTTGTTGGTACAGCCGTTGATTCTTGAGTTGGGCCTGAGATACCTCTGAACTTCTCCTAGGCTATGAAAAAACAATAAATTGTCAGCAAAAGTCTATAGCATAAATTAAATTAAAGGCAGCCAATAAAACTTACATTGAGAATAATTATTCCAGTACGCTTATCTGTATAAAGGCCATAGCCATATTGTCTTAACCTCTTCCCAAGTGCCCATCTTGTTTAGATAGGGCATTACTTTCAGGAACTTATGATTTGTTAGCTCTTTTTCTTGCTTTCTTGGGCCATTCAGCTACAGCCGGGACTTCTTCAACCAATTCTTCAGCTGGGCGTCTTCTAAATGGCCTTTGCATAGCTGCCTCTTCACCTGGCCTTCTTCTAGTTGTCCTTCTATGTAGCCCTTCAATTTCAATGACACCTCCTTATGTTAGGCCTTTTGGTGGTACTTGTGGTGCCCCTTGTAGTGATTCTTCTGGTGGCTCCTATGATGACCCTTGAGGTGGCTCTTGTGATGGCCCTTCATTTGGCAGTTGAGTTCCAACTTGCTTTCTTCGAACCTAAGAAAGAGACAAATGACACCATAAATTGAATACAAATAAAAAATTGAATACAAATGGTTGAATTTACCACTAGGTATTTCTTTTGTTGTTGAAGAACAGTCAACTGAACTGGCCGTGATGCTGCTTAAGCTAATCCTTCAGCTGGCCGTGATGCTGCTTGGGCCAATCTTTCAGCTAGCTGTCTTTTACCTTGCATTCTTTGAATAGGCTGTTCAGTTTCATGACTTACTGGGGTTCTTCTTGTGACCTAACAAACACATTACATATAAGGCCAAATAGGATATTATGTACATTTTTATGATAAACGACAAAGCAACATAAACATAAAATAAATTTCATAACTTATCGGGGTTCTAGTTGTTGACTAAAGAACAGTCAACTCACTTGGCACTGCTGTTTGCATTTCTTCAACTGTCTCTTCAATAGGCCCTTCACATTGCCTTAACGGTTGTTGTTGCTTCCACAATTGACAACCTTTAATATTGTGGCTTGCTAGGTGACAATAAGGGCACGTTATCTTTGCACCATGCTTGCTCATTCTTTGCTGACCCGAGACCTCTCCCTCCGCCATTCTTCGTCTTCGTTTTGTCCTTCCAATTTTCTTCTTTAGTGGCAAAGGTTGAGGTGCTTCATGATTCGTGGGCTCCCAAAACTTGCTACTTCTAATTGGCTGCATCATGAACTGATAGGAAGCAAGGTATTTTGATTTATGGTACTAATCATCGATGTAATCATCTGTATTGTCGCCTTTCAACTGGATGACACATATGGCATGTGCACATGGAATTCCACTTACTTGCTATGCTCTACATGAACACTTCCTACTTCCTAGATTGACAACATATAGGGCACATGACAACCATTCCGTTCCAGAAATAGTTTCTGGAACATAAATGAATTTTTCTCTTTCTATTTCTGGACGAATTTCTGAGCAAAAAAAAAATCTGTTTGATAACGATTCAAAATTTCTGTTTTAGAAATAGAAATTTGTTTGATAACTGAATAAAATTTCTATTTCTTAAAACAAAATTTTCTTTTTTTGGAGCAAATGAGATGTCCATTCTTACAAATTTCATATGCTTATGAAACCATTGACCCAAATACAAAGTATGACTTCTTTTTTATTTTTTTTAGTAAAGTCTCCCTTTTTTGCCAAAAAAAAAAATACAAAGTAAGAGATGTTATATCAAATTTTCTAAATGTTCACACAAAATTCTTTAGTATCCACGTAGATAGGTAATTACGGTCAAATAATATACTTATCAATAGTCTCCATACAATAGAAAAAAGAGATCAATATGCATTTCTCTTGAGCATGATAGAAGGTTCCCAAAATTCTAGTAGAATGAAGGTGGGCAACCATATTCTAATCTCCTTCATGCTAGTGTGTCACGTTAATCGCCGCCACGATTTACGATATCGAGCAATCGTTTTAGAAAGAAACACAAAGAAGTGTATTGGGCAATTTGCAGCAAATTTTACAAAATCGGCGAATTTTACGAAGTGTAACAAGGACCATTACAAATAAGGGAAATCATCAAGTAGAACATCACATTACAAGAATTGAGATAGGAATCATCAAATACATTATCACAATACATAAGCAAAGATTGTAAATCCCCAAATACAAAATAATAGAAATACATTACAAAAATTAAAAACATGATTTCATGGAATCTTCGGCATATTATGATCCCTTGCCATCTTATTGGCAATATTTTTTTCTAAGCATATTCATCTCAGTTTCCTCCTCAGTCGATGTATCACCTATAACCTCATCTTGTACAGGTTCAAATGAGTACTTTGGATCTCCATATAATGAAAAGTTTCTATCTCTCTTGTCTTGATCACGGATGTAGTTATGGATAGCACAACATGCAATTACAACACATGCTTGCTTTCGAATTGCAAATGCAAACATGTGTTTCAAAATAAATAAGCGATTATTTAATGCCGCAAATGATCTCTCAATGACATTCCTTAGTGAAGAATGCCTATAGCTGAACAACTCTCTTGATATTCTTGGTCGTCTTGCTCTACCCCTATACTCATTTAGATGATACCGTTCGCGTCTAAAAGGAGTTAAGAATCCCGGAATTGATACATAACCAGAATCTACAACATAGTATTTGCCTATAACAAAATATTCATTTTTAGTAGTGATTTGGAAATACAATACAATCTTAAAGAAAATTGATAATTCTAGAACAAGTAAAAATACCTAGTGGAGGTCGAGGAAATTCCAAGCGAGGAGTTTCGAGTGCTGCTGATAACACTCGGCAATCGTTGGCAGATCCTTCCCAACCAGCATACACAAAAATGAATTTCATATCAAACGAACATACACACATCACATTTTGAGTGGTACCTCCTTTTCTGCCTCTAAATGGAATTTGCTTCGACAAAGGTATAGAAGCATGACATGAGTACCATCAATAGCGCCCACACAATCTGTCGTTTTATCAAAGACTAGTGTTATATAAGATTAACAACAAAATGAAACCGATATTGTAAATGAATGTATGAAAATCTTAACCTGAAATAAAATTTATGGTTGAGATCCATAAGAATCTCATTTGGGACCACACCAAAGGAAGGCGGTATGATAATCTCTTTTACAAGTTTGAGAACTGCTTGCAACACTATAGTGAAGTATTTGCTAATAGTTTGTCCCGAACATTGGAATCTCTCACATAAAGCTCTATTCAAGTTCTTATGACAAATCATAAATAAGAATATCCCAATTTGTTCATCTACCTTTATATATCGACTATCTTTCAGCCAACCTCTTGCTTTCATCAAATCACAAAGATTGAGAAAAACATGTCTCTCCATTCTAAAAGATTCAGATATTCTATTTAAATGTCTTTGAAGAACCTCAATCATCCATTTGGGTCCTGACAATATGCTATCCTTAATAGGTTCTCTCGAATGTAAAGACATATCCACCGTAACCATGCTCAACCATGCTATAATAATATCGATATTAAAATCATCAAAGATTAGTTCAACCGATTCACCTGTTGCTACTTGATCACTACACATGCTACTTTCATCCCCCTCCATATTACTTATGCCTTCACATGAAAAAAAAAAAAAGAAGATAAACACAATATATAAGGAATCTAAAAAAAAAAAAAACCATAAAGTTTTCATAATTGCATCATAAAAAGACCAAAGTATTTCAAATACATAAGTCATAAAATGAAATTAAACAAAATATATAAATCCATAGTATACTACTCAATATCTATTTAAAGAGATTCAAAAAATCCACGTCTCCTTTCAAGTAGCATTGTGATAAAAGCTTCTCTCCAAGTGGCATTAAGAGATGATTGGTTCACAGCTTTGTTGTAAATATTCTGCTCTAAATCAGGCATACTATTTAAGACGGCAACCACGGCTATTGTGGAGTAGGGGTCTACAGTTGATAGGGCATCTGAGGTCACAGAGCCACTTGATGATTGAGTCGTCCTGATTTTAATCATTTCTTGAATGGCTTTGCAAGTGTCACTAACATCATATTTGTTACTCTTCCTCCTCCTCTTAGAATTTGGAGTCCTATCCTACTTGTGTTTCTTAAGATTTGATGTAGTAGTCGTATCAGGTACGAAGGCCTCCTCATCAATACGCTGTTCATCAAATTCCTCTGGATCGCCGACTACATAACCACTACCACCATCACCATTGTCACCACCATTGTCATCTCTCTTAGAGGACACTACCACTTCTTCAGCATATCCTACCACTTCTTCTGCATTTCCTGCTGCATAGTCCCTAGTAGCATATGTATCACCAAACACGATACACAAATCAGGATACTGACGAAACCGGTCATTTCTGAATTTAGCCTATTCGCTATTATTCTGTAATTTATACAATAATGATAGATGTCAGCAATTTAATCAAAGCTTGCAATACAATATGAACAAAATGACCTTTGTAAATTAATACCTTGATGTGAGACTCCCACACACTTTGATCATCCACAGTAACCTTATTGTTTATATTATCCCATCCAAATCCAGATTTTGACAAAAGTTTCTTGAAACTACTATACTGTTTCTTCAGTTTATTAACCCTGTTCTTCAATTGAATTATACTAAAGTGGAGTCCTATCTGTCTATTGAATTCAGCATGTATGTTATTCCATCCTGTTTTGTTGAAGGTAGAAGTGGTGCGATTTCCCTTTGTTATCTCCGTTACCAATAAGCTTACAAGCTCATTGGTCAAAGGCTCAGTCCACTTTGCCATACAAACCTCTTTGTGAGAAGCCATTTAACCTTAACTACTTGAGCATCAAATGAGCCATATCAATTGGTGTACCAGTTCAAGCGCATAGACTTTGATGTCGATATCACATTAAGCAAAAAGAGAATAATCCTCATATAAAATTTTACAATCAACCATATATTACAAGCAAAACAAACATTCCCACCAATCAATGCCCCATCTATTTGTTCATAATAACCAGCAGTGAAACAGATACGACATTTGACAGAAAATTCAAATATAGGCGAATCTACCCATCTCTTATTCATACCCACAAGCAGCAAACCCAACTCCAATCTCTTATTCATATCCACATGCAGCAAACCCAGTTTCAATCCTAAGATTCATATGTGAAAAAGCACATGAACCCATGCAAAAAGAAGAGGAATCAACATGAACCAGAGAAGGGAGGAGACGGGTAGTTTTGCTTCTTTGCACACTTCGCAGTCCTAGGCCTTGTCGGATGAACTCGAGCGGCTCGAGTGTCTGCTGCAATGACATTTATATGATGGTTAGAATTATACCCATAGACCAGTCACAATTTGATGTGAATTAAATATTACAACAAAGAAAGATGATGGCAAAAAGTGAGCTAAATAGGGTTTTAAGCCATTCCAAGAGGCTACACCATGAATGGCTGAGCCAAAGGGATCACCTTAGCAAGACTTGCTCCTCTATTACATCACATAACAGTCTCTAATGCTAGAAAGTTACCCACAATCAATCAACTTCCACAACATAACAACAAACCCCGGTGAAGACATACCGGAATCGCTGCCAAAGGATATGTTCCATATCAACTTTCACAACTAGTAAGCAAAATCCGAGCAAAAATCATCACTTTCTTTTTTGTCAACTCCTGCAAACAAGTAAAGCAGTCACTGATCATTCCAAAACAGGGTATCCAAAAACTCCATCCTGATAATGAAATCGTCAAACCCAGAAAAACCAAGAGACAAGACTCCGAGCTATTCATATCTTGGTTCGCATCCACAAAATCGAAACCAAATGCTTCGAACTGAAGAAAATGCAACCACATGCCAAACAAACTGACCCTTGAAGACTGAAGCTTGAAGAAGAATGACTATTTTGCAGAAGTGGGCCATGCCAGGGAGGTGGGGCTGAGATCAGATTGGGCTAAGGTTTTAGTATTGCGGACTTTGTGACGAATGGTGTTTTTGATATAGTGAAAAAGCCTAATTTGAAAGGAATAATTACGATACCATAAAACAAGTTTGAAATGTAGGTGTTGATTCAAAATGAAATTCTTAATGTGAGAGCAATCTTTTGATATCCGTCTACAACACATCGAGCGTCTGTTTCAGAAACAATCCAGAGAAGGATGGCTCTTAATTCCATCCAAAAGATGGGCCGAAATTGCTTTTTTTATTGCCGATCACTCTCCACTCAGAGTCATGCCCTATAGATGATGACAACCAACAATATCCTCAGACATTGATTTTCACGGAATTGTTCAAAGTCTTCATCAAATTTTATCTCCTTCTGATAAGTTTTTTTTTTTTTTAGGTTCAAGTAAGTTGTTGCAATTGTCTTCATTCGACCATTATTTCATCCGTTCGCTCTAAAAGTCTGATTCCACTTGGTACCCTCTATTATGCGAAATTATCAGTTAATGTTGTGTCCTTTTCTGCAAAACTCTCCCTCGAATACACATTCAGGAACAGTCCACGAGCCAAACCAAAGCGACAGCAACATTGTCGATCAGGCAAAAGACAAACCCCCTCGAAAAAACAGCAATCCCGTTCCACCGAGGGAGCTAATTCATCGCACTCTTGCCGCTAAATCATTGGAACTCACGCAAAAAATCACATGAACCCACACAAAAAGAAAAAGAAGAGGAATCGGCACGAACCAGAGAAGGGAGGAGAAGGGTAGTTTTGCTTCCTTGGGCACTTCATGATCGTGGGCCTCGTCAGACGAACTCGAGCGGCTCCAGTGTCTGCTGCAGAGGGCTTCTAGATGAGGCAAAGGGGTGGATTCGCGAGCAGCTCGTCGTTGGATTAGGAGAGGGCATGCGGCATTGCTGAGGTCGCAGGGCGATGGCAGCTTCTAGTGAGATGGAGCAGAGCAGGAGCGACTCAAGCGCTGGTGCTCGAATCTGTTGCAGAGGGCTGCTGGCGTCACAAGGGAATGAGTGGCGGGGGTGTAGCTACGAGATTTGTTGTCGAGGGGTGCTCGAACAACAAGCGGGGACAGTGGGTCGCGATGAGGGGGTTGATTCACGAGCAGATGTGGATGAGCAGGAGGAGAGGCAGAGAGCATCTAGTGGAGGAGACGATCCGATCGTCCAATGGAGAAGATGATGTCTCGAGGAGATGAGGAGAGGGAAGGAGAGGTGGAGGAGACGATGTCTTGAGAAGATGAGCAAAGGTGGAGGAGGAGGAGGAGGTAGAGAAGAGGCGGAGGAGGAGGAGGAGGAGGAGGAGGAGGCAGAGACGTACGAGGGAGGACCGAGTGAAATTAGGGTTTTTAGTGGGAGAAATCAGAAATTGATTTCTGGAAGAAATCAAAAGTAGAAAATTTCTACTTTCTCTTCCATTTCTATTTCTGGAATAGAAATTTATTCCAGAAATAGAAAACTTAACTAGATTTATCAAACAAGTTTTCATTCCAGAAACTGGTCTGAAATAGAAAAATCATTTCTGGAACAGAAATAATTTTTATCATGCACCCCCATATTTATCAGCACCCTTGATTATCTCATATCCGTCATCTCCATTCCAAATAAGATGATAATGTCTACTTGTAGCCAAGTTCTCATCCAATTTCTTGGCAATCCTAGGACCATATTATCTTATCCACTTTGTAGCCTCATCTCTTTGTTTCTGCAGCCGAGTCATAACTGCAACTCGTATATCTTCAAGCATTGGGATGACTGGTTTGCATCTGGCATCTATTATCTTCAAATTAAATACTTCACAAATGTTGTTGTCGACGTTATCGCACTTGAACTCCTCACTAAAGAATGCACTGCACTAATGCTTCGGTTCTAGTTGAAATAGGGTAGCACAACCTTTATTTGTCAACCGAAGTAGTCATTCTTTGGCTATCCTAAAGCCAGCCATGTTTGCACTATTTGCTAATTGCCAAAATTGCAATTACAGCTTATCCCCTTTATAGATCTTTGCCCAATTTTTGTATATGTGCCTCGCACACATTCGATGTTCAGCATGGGGTAACAACTCGACTACTGCCGAAACCAATCCTTGCAATAATTCAAAGTAAGAAATACTACTAGAGCAAATTACATGTTCACATTACAAAGCAAACTACTGACTAAATTTTTCAAAAAGCAAGCATTACCTTTTGTTGGTTGCTCATGATCGCCCACCCTTCCCCGTTTGTTATCTCCAAGTTAGCTATCAGATTTTTCAAGAACCAGGACCAACTGTCCTTGTTCTTAATCTTTACAATAGCCCAAGCTAGTGGCAACATTTGGTTATTCACATCTCTTTTAATCGCCACCAATAATTCTCCCTTGCACAAGCCCTTCAAGAAATGGCCGTCCAATCCTATAATCCGTCTACAACCAGCTAAAAATCCTCGTCTGCATATATAAAAGCACACATAGAACTCATCGAACTTGGTTCCATGATCAGGAAGTGGTCTCTTAACCACCTCTACATACACTCTACTTATAGGGTTTTGCAGCCTACACTCCCAAGCATACTCCCACACTTGCTCATATTCCTTAGCATACTAACCAATAAGTATCTTTATCACATTTTGCTTTGCTCTTTTGCACTGATTCCTAGATACATTGATGTCTACACGCTTCTTCACCAGCATCCTAAAGTTAGTAATTTTCATCTCGGACATCAGCTTGATTAGATCGAAGAAGTGCTTAGACAACCATGCACTTGTTACCCTTTTGTTTTGAAAATTAATGGAACAAGTGTGTTCCTCTTGGTAGGCTCTAATCTAGAAAGACCCACTCTTCTTAACAAACGCGTCGTAAATCTTCCATGGATAGTTTTGCTGCGAACACTTAGCTCTTACAAATTTCTTGGTATTTCTAATGAAATAAATATTTCTTTGTGCAGCAATGGAGTTTTTCAGTATAACTTCCCTAAATTGTATTGCATCATGGAATTTCATACCCACTGACAAAGTAGGAGAGGCAATGGATGGATCATAGGAAGGAAACTTACTTTTCTTTCTACGCACAGCTCATTGATATTCTTTAAGTTCGTCCTGGGAAGTAGCGGTATCGATGCTTTCTTCATAATCTATCTCCTGGCCAGCAACACCAACATCTGCAGGGCCTTCGTCTTTGTTTGGAACTTCATCAGCTATTTGCAAAGTTGCAAATTTATCTGACAAAAAGTCCATTTGTTTTTTCCTTAACTGTGTAAGCTCCTCATCATTGTCGTCACTTAAGATTAATAAATTTTTAGCTTCAGCAGCCAACCCTTCATCATCACCATAACAGAATTCAGCTACTTCCCAATCAAATTCAGTGATGGTGACATCACCTATGTCACAATCGCTTCGGTGAACAGCATCTACGCCCCTCTCCACCCCATCCTGTCTATCATGCCCAACTTCATCCCTAGCCTCAGTACTAGCTTGAATACCATCTCCTCCTTCTCCTACTTGGGTGCTATCTCTGTCATCATCTTCGTCCTCACTATCACTATTGTTTTCAACAAATACTTTCGCCTCTTCACCATGAAGATAATGATATAAGACATCCCTAAAATCATTATCATCTTCAAAAATTCTCAAACCATCTCTCAAGCTTTTCCCAGGAACATAGTACAATAACTTTTGTACTCTACAAGGCAAAAATATCACTATATCCCTAACAAATCCAATAGAATATGCCTTCTTTATATCTACAAAGAGAGTACCCTCACTCCTCCCCTCATACTCCTACTCATCCTTCCCAATCACAAAATCCCCACCGTAGTAAACGATGGCAGCAATATAGTCTTTATCATGAGCCATTTTTGCAACAAAAGAGGATAAATATAGAATTAACATTTGGGATCACATTCACAAAGGACAGACAATTGCAAGTGAAGGTCTCTACACTCTTTATTAAAGAAAAGAAGAAAGAAAGAGGGAAGATGCATAAGTCAAACGACAGCTGCAACTTGAAAAGAGGCCTCAGGACAAGGACAAATAGAGATGAGACCCGACAACTACTTTGATTATGTCGTCGTATTCCTTTAAAATATGGAGAGATCCCTAAACATGGGTTCTCAACAATGCAATTTATTAAAAAAATACCCAGAAGTCCCCATCCCCACGACAACAAGAGATTCGATTCAAACATGTTCAAAGTCCAATACTCTAAACCCTAACAATCACCAATCATCATCGCACATTTCACATCCGACCACTACAAATTACTTTTGCATATCACAATTCAACATCCTAAATGCTGAGCTTACATTTCGAGGCCGATCCTAAACTGTCAATTCGAACCCCATAATAGGATTGTAGCACCACATCTGAGCCGTAAATGTCACATCAATACCAGCCAAGCCTGAGCTTTCCCAGCCGATCCCCAAATTTCAAGTCCGAGCCCTAATAAATGAGTTAAAGCCCTAATTTCATCACAAGGGAGAGGAAGAAAAGAAAAAAACTGAGCAAATTGACAACGACGAGCGACGACGGCAACCGATGACCTGAAAATGGCGACCTACGAACGACGAGCTGTGAATGACGATGGAGAGGATGTCAAATCTTGTGTAAACCGATGGACGAACGGTTAAAATCCAAATAAGCAAAACGACGTCGTTTAGCACTAAGGAAAAACGACGTTGTTTAGTTCGGCCAAATGCACAATGGATGGGGCAACATCGTGTGCTTTTTTTTTTTTTTAATAAATTGCCACGTCGGTTAAGCATGTCGCCGGAAAATATCACGTTTGCATTTTGGCTGAATTGGCACTTAAGTATTCCATTTTACTCCGATTTTGGCACTTAAGTGTACCATTTTAAAGTATGGCACTTGAGTGTCCCTCCGTGCCAAATTATGGCACTTCAGGTGTTCTGACCTCATTGTCGGTTGCACCTCCTCCAATGTCGCATGAGGCACTTGTTGATCGAAATGAGGACAAACTTGTCAACGAAGGCTTTTTTGTGCTTTGTGGTCAAAGCTTGCCAGAGCTCTCAAGACCAAGTGGTGTAATTCTCCAGTCCCGTAAGTTGCTAGGAAATCAACCAGAGCTCAAGATCATTGACGGCAATCATGTACAAGGGATCTCCTAACATTTTTCGGCTGCTAGAGGCTCTTATGAAGAGGAAGAAACCACGTTTGAATCCTAGGTAAAGGATACCTATTGGACTCGAACCAGCCTAGTTTCGATACGACCAACCCATGTCAGATGCCGGGTTGTGCCCAATGGAAAAAGTTGGGCCTTCTCTTGACTCAAAATTTGGTCCACTATTTTTTGCATAGGCCTTTTTCGTAGGGCCCATAACGCTCTAGGTGGGCTGGACTTGAATAAGGATTCATTGCAGATATAATTCCTTAAGAAAATGCCTTGTATTGGGATGATTTGGGTCTAGCGCCCTTTGTTGGGCCATATTTGGCTCCCTTCTGCAATTTGGTTTTTGTCTGTTCGGCGTGATTACTTATCCAAGGGTAAGTTTTCCATTCCTTGATTGTTGGAAAAAAACTTCTAAGTCTTGGGTCATTTCGGACTTTGAGGCTTGATTTTTGGGCATGATTTCTCCTTTTGTGAAAATGCAATGAGCAAAAAATAGTCTTCATAGGTTGTGTGTGAAGAAAGTCAAAGGTGGAAGAAATTCTGTAGCTTGGATAGAAAAAGGTGATGGTAGCTTAGATAGAAAAAGGCGATAGAAAAGGCTTCGAGGCTTGGAAAAAATCAATATGCGGAAGCCCTAAAGAATGCTCTTATACCATGCAAGAAAAGTAAGTGAAAGCAAAGATATTGGAATAATGTTGACGCCTAAATTTTGCCAATCCAGTTCATTTATTGCATAGAAAATTAGGAATTAATGATTAAACCCTAACCAAAAATATTAAAATTAAATTGCATAGCATGTAGTTTTAGGAGTATTCATTTTTGTTGTTACATTTGCATTAGATCGGTAATGGATGATCTTTAATTTTACAATTGAAAGATAGGTATATTTCAAAAAGGATTTCTTTTATTCTTCTCGTATATTCGATGATATGGTGGTGGATCTTTCATATATTCATGCAATATATGGAAAATAAAGTATAAAAAATAAAAGGAAGGTGCACTAAGCAATTATCGGTCTGTGTGGGGGCATATATATTTAGTTAACGTAAAAAAAGAATTAGTATGGAAGGTGTACATGATTCCCTAGATATATTTCACAATATATTACTTTCCTTGAAAGCCCTAACTGTCCTCATCTATAAAGAGGAGAGTGCACGCATTAGAGAGGAGGCCACGATTGATATACACGACCACACGTGAGAGAGAGAGAGGGAGAGAGAGAGAGAGAGAGTCGTGTCATTCCTCTAACGCTTCAGTTTGGAGTTTCGACTAGAATTCGCCTACGACAACACCCGACGTTGCTTCTTCTTTTTTCAACGATGACGAGCTACTATAGTTTATGATTGTGGCGTCCCTGCAGCTTGCGCTAAACCAAGGATACCCGCATTGTGACGACAAAGCCGCCCGTGATTTTGCACCAAAAAAATTGCAGCTACTCCATCTCGTGAACGACGACGTTACCAGCCTTGCATAATGTCGAACACCCCTTGGTGCTCTCTGTGATAGATTGTTTTTGTGACTTCGCAGGCTAGACAAAAATTCCAAACGAAAGGGTTGATTTCCAATCCTCCAAAAGGAAAGGTTGATTTCCAATGATCCAAAGCGTCCAAACCCTGAATGCTTCACTAATTATGACCATTCGAAAAGTGTGACTATCACATGGGTGAAGTTGGCCATTCTAATGATGATTGCTTTGTCGTGCAGCATAAGATCCAAAACCTCTTAAATACAAATGTGTTCTCTTTCGGTGATAATCAGCTAAATGTCAAGAAGAACTCTCTGCCCAACTATGACGGAGGTGTAAATTCTATCACTGACTGAAGAAATTCTCATTTTCACACTCCTCTACAGATGAGTCGTTTATGCTTTCTAAGGTTTCAAGTGCCTTCAGGATTTCTTGCTTTTTGAAGTTTCAATTATGGTTTTTCATTTTTAGGGTTTAATTGTTTGTAATTTTCATTCCAATAATGTGATTCATTTGAATCTATTTATTGATATTACAATTTTATTTCTAATTTTGAGGACGTGTTGAAGTACACCAAACTAGCCCGGTGATGATATTCAACGATGAAAAAAAATATCATCCATGGAGAAATTCATAGGCTTCATCATCTTCCTAAACCAAAAAAATAAAATAAAAAAATTCAAAAAAAAATCATTTTGAAGCCATTTCCAAAATCATGCATTAGGTTAGCCCTATTTGTTTTTCTAACTCATTTACTTCATGTCTCAAAGCACAATTCAACTGCTTATTATAATAGAGAAGCATTTGAAAATAACACGTTAATTTCCAGTGATAATGGGCCCATTGATTTGGGAACATATATATGAAGGAAAAATAGATGTGGGGCAAAGAATTATTTCCTAGCTGATTGTGATGATATCTCCAAAGAGTGAAGAAAATAGTAAGCACTACCTATCTTCTTACTTGTCTCGAGCCATTTCTTTGCACGTCATAAGAAACTGGGGGCATGTCAGAAGAAGATCATCTAGATTCCAAAGTGTAATGTGTGGCACATCTCTTTACAATTTGTGTGAGATGTCATTCTCGAAACGCAAATGAAGTTTCTCATTTCCATGAGAAAATGAAGGAACGAGTCAAAAAGAGGATCATCAGTCTTTGATGAAACAGATACATTTCATTCATGAATATAATTAATTTTGGAAATGACACTATTCTTTTCCTTACGGATAATAGATTGGGTTGCATTTTGCATATCATTTCAATTAAACATTTTTGTATGAAATTATATTTAGGATTGTTGATATGAATTCTAAGCTAATATTGCACATACTTCCGTTACTATAAGGTAAGTATTGCAATTTATTTATTATTTTATTGTGTTAAATTGATGGATTGCGCACATGTATGACACTTCACATCTTATGGAGTAATAAAATGAATTCAAGTTACCCGAAAAACATTTTTTCGTGAAAAGAACCGTGTCGAAAGGGTATTAGAAAAATATAGTGTAAATAAGTCATCACACCCAAATTCTCTAGTTCGTAGGAGTATGATAATTCTCTAATTATTTTACTTAGATGTCTAATTGATCTATTATAAACCGATTAGTGACGATTCCTAAACAAAATTCATTTGCATGCTAAAATACTAAAATCTAAGTCGCAAATTGCTATGGGCTTGGGAGAGCCCAAATTCAGTTTAGGCTTAGTAACCATTAGCCAAACCTAAGTGGTACATCTGAGGTTATATTACAAAAAAGAAATGTATTATGTATTGCTTTCACTAATCAATAGTGTAAACACTCCGGGTTGTATTTATAATACATAGGATCAAACTAACTAAGGGAAATCAACCAAAAAAAAAAAAAAAGCTAGCTAAGGGAGAAAATAATATACTGAATAAAGGAAATTGTCTCCTAATACACAAAATTCTAGTTTGCTATCAATAGACTAATCAATATCAATCAAAATCAACATCAAGATCAATCAAAGTTGCAAGATCAACTAGTCTAGGACAACGGTATTTTCAAGAATTTCTACTTCTAGTATTTACCTTTAAAATTCAAAAGCGAAAAATTTTGACTTTAAAAAAATGACGATAATATTACACATAGTCCTATAAGTCATAACTTGAATATTTTCAAATAATTCAAATATTTCATGTTAAGTGACAACTAGATTTTTTTTTTTTTTGGACTAAGACAACTAGATTTTGAGAGCTACTAAATTGACAAAAATGCTAAAAATTTAAGAATTAGATATAACTTTAGTTACGCATTAAATACAAAGTTATTGACCGAAAGAAATTAAAGGTTAATAAACAAAATATATCTGAAAAGAGAGATAAGTATATTGAAAATCTTAAAATTTGTCACTAAATTGTAATTGAATCCTAAAACTTACAAAAAATCCGATCAAGTCTTAAAACATATCAAATTTGTACAATTAAGCCATTTCATTAATTCTATCCAACTTGACTGACATTTTTTATTATTTTCTCTATTCCACATGACGACGAATTGGGCAAAATGATATTGTTTTGGTTCAAATTTAATTTTTTATAAAAAAATTATTTAATTTTTATTAAAAATAGGCTAACTTTTAGAGGAAAAAAAGGGGAAAAAAGAAGAAGAAAAAACATGTGAGGGCTTGTGGCCCTCGTCGTCGACCCACGATTGTCGAGAAGGCTAGCGAACATTGTCAAGCCCTAGCTATTGGTCGATCATCTCTTGCCATCATCGGGACTTGACGATAATGGGGTAGCGATAGCGAGGGCTACAAGCCCTCCTTTTATTTTATTATATTAAATTGAACTAATTTTTTTAATTTAATTTAAATAAAATTCAGATTAAAAGATCAAATGCAAACCAAAATGATGTCAATTGAGCCCTCATGTTTTATTCACGTCATTGCCATACATGAGAGAGAAAATGATAAAAAAATAGTTACATCAACATTTTCAGTTAGTAAATTAAATAAAATTATTGAAATAACTTGATTGTATCAATTTAATAAATTTTAGTACTTGATTACATTTTTTTAAAAATTATTTTATGATGAGATTTATGATTTTTAGTATACTTATAAAAAAAATAAGAAAAAGAGAAGAAAGAAAGAGAAAAAGAAAAGAAAAATAAAAGAGCTCTTCACCTTCCCCCATTTCTCCTACCGAATCCTCGTACAGCACCGTGCGATTCCCCCCTGCTGTTAAAACGCAACCGAAGAACCTCGTATCGAGCTCAAAGCGAGCGAGCGAGAGAGAGAGAGAGAGAGATGGCGAATCAAGGAGCGAAGAAGCGGAAGGAGGAGAACGCGCGCCACATGGCGAGGCTCCGTCATCTCATCATCGCCTGCAACGTACGTCTCTCCTCTCTCCCTCTCCCCCTCCATCTCAGTTCGCTCTTGCCCGAATCGATCGCTCGAGGAATTGGTAAATCTGATGGGACCGGACTGGTTCTTGATTGGGGCATTTCAAGTTCCTTTTTTGATCCTTCAATCCTTTCGATTGGGCGAGAGAATTGCGTGAAATATGTATGTTCGGACCTGACGAGCTATGGGCTCGGGTTTACTCTTCGGAACGGGTGCATCGGCGGTGGAATTTTGTGGTGGATGTTTGGTTGGAGCGAGCGCCGGAGGCTTTGAGATGAGAGTTGTCCGGCGTGAATAGGGTCGATCGGGGTTAATCATTGGGCAGGGAAAGTTGCGGGCTTGGAGCTGATGATTGGCTTGGGTTCCTTTTTGATGCGGATGCATTGTGGGTGAAATTTTGAAGGAGCTAATTGGAGAAATGCGAGTTCTTTTATTAGTGGGATGAGAAAGAAGCGGGAAATGCGATATTTTTTGGTGAGAACTGTGATGGGGGACTATTTTAGTATTCTCTTGGAGCGTTCTCGTCATGCTTTGATGAATTTCTTGGTGGTAGTTTGGTTGAGGTGTATTGAAGATTCCATGCTGAGATATTTCTTTAGTTGAGTATAATGAGTTTAGGTGAGTCAGGGAATGGCATCTGTTGCTGCTGGGGTTAGAAATGACACTTCTGATGTTATGCGTGGAAGTTTCGTTTGATGCCCAGTGAAGGGCTTGAAGGGTGGCCGAATTTGATCACTTCTGCTGATTGTGCTCATTAGGATCTGTTTAGTGGGTTTCCATCAGTTGTACCAGTAACTTTACTGATGGTTTCGAATGAATTTTAGGTTCTCTCTTGAGTTCTTCTTCCTCCTTCCTAGTTGTTCATCCCTTAAAATCTTCTTTTGCTAATTGCAACACACAAAAAATGATCCTTCATTTCAGATTCTTGAAGGATTATTTAATGGTCTGTACTTGTAATCATGATGATATCATAGACATGCTAGTAGAAAGCTTTTTGAGACTACTAGATTAGATTCTACTTGGATTTTCATGACATGATCTCTATTGTAATGTGCGCTTTCTTTTGGTAAATGTTGATGTTCTATTGGTAAATCTGAAAGCTGTGAGGTCAAGTTGAAGATGAGATGGAGATATATTCAAAATGGTACATGGAAATTGCTGAGATTTGCGATGGCAAAGACATTTTGAAGGTTTACATGTATCCTGCATCTAATAGTTGTACGGATTTTGGCAAGCTTTCAGTTTGTAAAAGAACCTTTAGTGTTATGTCTACAAGCTCTGGACTTCTTGCAATTGGTTGTGATTATATCTTCTTAAGACTTTCCTATGCAATCTCTCTACTGCATGAGATGAGGAGGAGAATTGGGACCAGGACCACTGGGCTTCCTATTGTAACATTAGAGGGGATATGGAAAAACTCAGGAAGAAGAAGAAATAGAAGCAAATCCATATGGACAAGGGTTTCTTGAGGGGATGGAGTTGGTGGGTGGCCTACTTTTATTGGTTGTGCTAGTTCTTTTAGTTAGAATCTGGTTAGTCCATTTTGTCAGTTTTTGGTTTAAGTATGACTTTGGTCCTTCTACTTGAACCATTTTCACAATAGACAAACGATGGGCCTCATGAAAGTGTCCGTTTGATCATATCAGCAAAGTTTCCCAAGAAACTGAGTCAGAGAGACCAAATTAACTACATTGCAAGTTCAGAGGGATAAAGGAACTTTGAGAGACCAAACTTATACTTAACCTTGCTACCTTAGTGTCTATTTTCTCCTGTGGTTGCAGAGATAAAAATTGCGTTGCACCAAGGTTTAGGTAAATATGACATTTCTGCATTCTGTCTCAAGTTCTTCATACTCCTTCGAGTCCTTCCTCCAATCGGTTCTCCCTTAAAATCTGCTTGCTTGATTGCAACACATCAACCAATAACATCAGTTAAAATACAAGGAGGTGTTAACCCTGTGAGCAGCAGTGGAGATATTGGACTGTGTCAATCCTTGTTGAGCATATGCTGGTAACTTTTCGAATGCATTCACGTAAAATGAAATTTAGTATGGAACAAGTACTAAGACCCAACTTATGTGACTGAATGGTGTGCCTAGATCATCTTGAGAAGGCTGCCTTTTACTGATACTATTACTTGAACTTGTGATTGTTGCTGCCATCTAATTTATGTCAACTTTTAGTCGTTTCTAACTGCCAACTTTTTATAGATGATGATTAAGATTTACCAAGTTGGCACCCTGATAGAAATGTCAGTTGATTCTGTTAGCTGCAATAAACTGATAATAAATTCTTGTTTCATATGGATATCTCAATTAATGACATGGAATCTTATGCTACTTCAACTTAATTCATGATATTTTTCCCTCTGAATCGGTGACCAGTTCTTGATCACAAGTTCTTTTTTAGAATTAGTTACTGCTTGCTTGGCAGCTGGCCTTTTGACTTGTGTTGATATTTTTTTTTTTCCCTGCAACAATGCAGGTTATATACATTTTACTGAGAATGCTTATCTTTCACTCCTCTTTCACCTGGAAACATTGGGTGGGGCTGCTAGTCACATCTGCATCATATGCAGTTCCATACCTGCAACTTGCTAAAATGGCCCAGCCTACTTATGCTGCTGATGGAGAGCTTCTAGACGGTGGATTCGACATGAGTACAGGTGGAGTCTGTGGGTAAGCTCTCTCTCTCTCTCTCTCTCTCTCTCTCTCTCTCTCTCTCTCTCTCTCTCAGACACACACACACATGCATGTGTGCCCTTACCTAGCTGCAGATGCAGACAGAACATAATGATTACCTCCTTATGTTATGGTATATTTCAATGTCATGTTGTCATTTTTTTTTCCCTTTCATTGGTGCACACGGTAATGATCTTAAATATAAAGCTCTATCATTGCACCATAGTTGCATTCCTTCTCGGGGGAGACTTTAAGAAAGATCTCATGTAGTTTTGTAGGGAATTTTCAGATATGCTATATGAAAAGTTGGACTGCTGAATCATAACTTTTCTACAGCATCTTGCAATATGTTGGAAGACTGTTCAACAAAGAAATAAATATTTAACACAAAACATTCCTTAGTTTTCATACCTTTCCCATCGCCAAGATTAAATAAATTCTAAGATACATGTCACTTCTCCAGAAATGGAAAGATATTTATCTAAATGTTAAAATCTGTTTTGTGTGCTTGAGAATGGTGATATTCTAGGTTCCTAATTAGGCAAGACTCACTGATTCTTTACTTAGGAATGTGTATAACACTTTAATCACATAATTGCTTGAAGGATATTCAAAGACATACCTCATTATTCTTTCCAGAGAATGGAAATGAAAAACAATTGTGCTAGTCAAAGGTGTATTTCATGTACTTGGGCTTTACTCAGCTGAAGCGAGCTTCCTTTTTTATAGAAAATAATACTTAATCATGTTATGCCCTATCTTGCAAAATTAGCAAATCTTATTGTGCCAATGAATCTTACTACTGGATCTGGGGTAAATAGATGGAGGTGGTATGTACTTGGATATTCCTTTTTCACAAATCTTGAGTAATGCTTGGTGGATATCGATCAAACAGATGAGTATATGAGTGTTCATCGGCATTTAATTAAATTATTGAAGAGGTCATCTTTATAGGTCTCCCCATGCAATTGTTATATCAGCAGGATAGACGCCAACATTCATTTCCAAAACTATTATTTATGTAGAGGAATCTTTACTTGGACAAATTTCTTGAGAATTCTCTTTGTTGTCTGTCCTGTCCAGTAAGAAGTCTTGGTGAAGTCTTTCATTGATGAACCAATGGTAATGCAAGCTTGGCATGGTATTGTCACAAATGCACTTTTGCTTCAAGTTTTAGAGTGTACTATTTCTGCTCCTTAAAATAGTTGCTCTATTAGAACATGTCATTTTTGACTCATCAGGATGCATTACCGTGAGGTTTATAAGAGGTGTAATATGATTGTTTTGTAGTGAATTTATGCAATTGTCAATGAAGTTTCAGAAGTTAGATGGCCATGCTACTTCTGGGTTCTTTCATTTATTTAACAATCTTATATTCTTGAGCATAAATTTTGCCAACTGCATTGTTCTTCAATGATATCAATTTGATAAAAATGACGCAGTTTTCTTTGCTAATTCTTGCTCTGCAGATATCTGCATGACGTGATCTTCATTACAAGTTTTGTGCAAGTGGCATCCATCATTTCAGGGAAATTCTGGTACACATATTTGGTGGTATGATTCTTTCTTTTGTTATACATACCAAATGGATTTGGTGGCAAAATCTTTTGTGGAGGAATCTGGTAACTCTTTGTGCCAGCTCATTAGATAGTCTTAAGACTCTTATTTGCCTCTAGTTCCTCCTTCAGGTTATATATTTGGCTCCACCAGTCTACGTGACCATTTTCACAGGTTTCTTCATGCATGCGTTCTTGACTTCTTGTGTTTTTTTTGGAGAGAGTGTTGCTATAAAGTAGAGAAGGCAATGCTTGAACTTTGTAGGGATCTAAGTGTAGCTTATTTTGTCGAACTGCATTCCTCGAGATTCAGGCATGCTGTAAATAAACTTTTTTTTTACGAGATGCTAATGATTAATTAGTCAGCTAAGAGGTTTACAAAGGATGCTGGAGTTAAAGCTATATTAACCAAGCATCTTGTTGACATAGAAGTTGAATAAAGAGGTTTTCTTGCGTAGATGTCATGGATCCACGGTGGTGAAACTCTAACTACTTAGTGCCTCCCCTTCCTTCAGACCTCAACCCAATTTTCAGTGACATTATGCATGATAATATATGTGTAGGGTGAATAATGATGGGCACAAAAGGAAACAAAACTCGCAGGTGCTGATGTTATGACAAGTGGAGCAGTAGACCTTGACAAAATAGGCTGAGAATGAGTGTTCATTTAATTTTTGCTCGAAGCATTGAATAAAGCTGTGCATTTAGTCTAATGGCAGTGTCCACTTGCTATGTAAACTGAATTAGTCCTGCCAACTTGTAATGTGTATGAACTCTGAAATACATGGATGAGTATTAGAGCTAGGGCAGATACATCTGTTTTACACTTAAGTGGCTCATTTCGTAAGTCGATACTTGTAGTCCTTTAGCAAAAGTTTCAGGAACTTTTGTATAATTTCTGTTGATATTTCTGTGCGTTCTGGTAAGGATAGAAAAAAAAAAAAAAAACCCTCACAACTAAGGCTGCTACATAACATTGTCCTTACGCAGATTCCTGCATTTGGAGCATATAAATCTTTTGGCTTTGTTAAGGGATTTCTGCCGACAGGTTCTGAGGTGTGTCCGTTTTTGCTTTAGCTTCAGCCATATCTCCATTGAATGGTTTATGGATTCATTCATAACATGCGTTTGCATGATATAGGATGCCTTGGAAGATGATAAAACTCGCAAGAAGAGAGAGAAGATGGAGAAAAGAGCTTCAAGAACCAAGTTTGTCAAGACAAGAGCTAGATAGATCTAGTAAACGATTCGGCAGATTCAGTGGATGAAAAATTAGCAGTTGGACTGTAGTTTTGAGGTCACCGAACCGTTTTCTGTTTGTTGGATTAGCAACATAATTGTTCATCCAGAGCAAAATTGAATTCGGTACTCTCTCTCTCTCTCTCTCTCTCTCTCTCTCTCTCTCACATATGCCATGGATGATACAATTTTTGACATCTGTCCTTCATGTTGTTCATGATGCTAATTCAAAATGAGAAATACTCCGGTGGCCTACTCTTTTAAATTTTGATTCATTCTGCTTCTGGCATTGCTTTAATATGTATCCCTAGTTTTTCATACTCCGGTGGTAAAGATGATTGTAATGTTCTTCATACAACAATAATATTGTATTTGTAGTAACCTAATTGTTGTCATTGTCTCTCTTTTGGTGTTATTTTGACATGTTTTGGTTGTGCATTTTCCTTTCGTAGTAGAAGGATTACGCGCTTTACAGGTTAACGTCCACCATTTCATATTGCATTCCATGTTTCTTTCTTTTCCCCCTCTTTTCCCTTTTGATTGGAAAAGATGTTGGTTATTATCAGGACTATGTTAATGAGTGGTTTGGAGCACATGTGAAGCATTAATTTAAATTGATTCACTTTCCAAAAGTGATCACACATAATATGATAGTCAATGCATGAATAGCTATAAAATTTCTTTAATTATTGTCTTGGGGGAGTTCTTTTCAGAAAACCCTTGTTAATATATTGGCATAGGAAGTTTTGGCATCTGATTAAAAATGGCCTTCATCGCAAAAAATTAGAGAATAGACAGATTGAAGTCGATATATCACATAAGTGAGTAGATTTGTCCACTAGTTCAGATCGATCACAACCGTTGCTCATATATCAAAAGTTGATGCTATTCTTGTCAATACAAAAAGGACCCTCTTTATGTCCAACTTTAATGCTTAGTTCCATGTTTTCTGGTTGAGACCAATATTGACGACTTCAAATTAAGGTCGTCCTCATTATGGTCATTTCTCTGGTAGAAGTCTGACAATTCATGTGTGGAGTTGGATCTGACGATGGAATTGGGAGAGGCATAGATGATGGCGACAAGTGTGTAGGAGTCCATACGACGCAACAGATGCCTAGTGTGGCGAAAAATGACGGTGGGAAGTGGTGCGATGTGCTAGATATATGGCTACTATGCATTTTTTATGATTCAGGCGCTCGAGTGCGGAGATCCAACTACCTGAAAATTTATACAACATCCTAACTTACATTATTTTTCACATAACTGATAAAAATATGAAAGGGTGACCTCCAGCACTTAAAAATGGAAAAAATATCGGCGCTCCAATTTGACTACCCGAAGCAGTGTAGTGTGAGTTTGATGGGAGTGTTGTACCGAGAGTGAACATGAATCTTTTTGCACAATATTTCTTCTCCCTCCTGGCTTGCTACGATTCCATCGTTGTGATTGAGGGCTTTAGCTTTTGTTCCCCGCGGCTGGTTGGGATCAGCCCACGCACACCACATACAGTGCATCCGAAGTTGTCGGACGTCAATATTCCAACCTTTCCTCGTCCAACCCCATGACTCATTCCTCGTCATCTACACCACGTCCACATAAAAGAACTTGTTTCTGTGGTCTCTCTCTCTCTCTCTCCATACACACCTCCCTCCTTACTCTCATCTTCCTCAAGTGTTTTTTTCCCAGCAACCTCCCATTCGATAAACCATGCTGCTCACTGCACTCTTGCTGTCCCTTATCTTCATCGCTACCCTTGGAAACATACTCTTCCACGTGCCCCTGAAGAAGCTCCCTGTGCTACTCAAGTCTCTCTTCGCTGTGGTGACGACCGGAGAGCAGGAGCGGCTGCAGAAGAGGAAGGAGCAGCAGACTATGAGTGCCAAGAGGAGGGAGGAGCTGAAGAGTGTGTTCGCGATGTTCGATAGGAACCACGATGGGCTCATCGCGAGAGAGGAGCTGGGGGAGTCTCTGAGAGGCCTTGGGATCTCCGTGTCGGATGCGGACTTGGAGGAGGCAGTGATCAGTTCTGACACTGATGGCGATGGCCGTCTCGACCTTGATGAGTTCTGCAGCCTCCTGGAGTCCTTATCCACGGCCAACGCGAATGAGAGGGAGGCCAGGAGGGTGGAGGGCGATTTCTGTGAAGGTGACGGTTGGGAGGTGGAGCTGAAGGAGGCATTCGACGTGTTTGACAGGGACCGGGATGGGGTTATAACAGTGGAGGAGTTAGGGCTGGTCTTGTCATCGTTGGGAATGAGCCAAGGGAAGAGGAGGGAGGAGTGCCAGGAGATGATAAGGAAGGTGGACGCGGATGGAGATGGGATGGTCAATTTTGACGAGTTCAAGAGGATGATGAAGGGGGGTCAAACGCTTCTTGTCTCTGGTTATTGAGGCATTGCTGGCTGTCTTCTATTTCTCTATTATAGTCGCAAGTGTCATGCGAAAGATTTTGTACAGGCAACGGATATAACCAGGAAGATCAATCACTTGCGCTTTTAATGGAGTCCCTGCCAGGATCATATGTCCAACAGGGCCCCAACAAGATGGTAAGATTTAGATTCGTATTAGGACGACGATGATACTACTTCTCCGAAAACTCGGTTAAGTTACCAGCCGTGGAGTTCACCGTTCACCTATTGAGTAGAGATGTCAGGAAAATTGTTCACATGCATTTACCACGTCGAGTAGAGTTCCCCAGGTGTTTCTCTCTAGGGATCCGAATGCCACGGTGCAGACCGGAAATCCGGAGTGGAGGTAGTTGATTCATAGATCTTTACTTTAAGAATCACTTGTTTGTCAGGAAAAAAGTAGAAAAAGTCTTAATCATATTGTATTGGTGCCTATTTAGTTATAAACCTTATAATGGTGTGAATTCACTCTTAAATATTTTGACTCAATGTCAATTTGGTCTTTCCAACTAAATTTGGCCGAATATTACTTATATGGACGCCGGTTGGCCTATGGGGCATATAAATTGTCCAAAAAGTCTTAAACTTTTCAATTTCGCTAATTGAATTCTAAACTTTTATACTTTTTGCTAATTGAGTTAATTCGGTCAATTTTGGGAGGAATTCACTAACATGGGCACCGGCTGTCTTATGCAACACGATTGGTGCTAAGGTGGACAAAATTTATTATCTTTGTATTTTTTTTTTTTTTACTTTTAATTTCTTTTTTTCTTTCTTTTTTTTTCCTCTTCGCCGGTTGCCAGCCTTTGGGAATCGGCTAGAGGCTATAATTAGCTAGGGTGACCCTCGCCAACCTTAGGCAAGGGTTGGCCTCATTGGCGATCTCGCCAACCTCAGGTGAGGCTCTTCTCGCCAATTCGGCGAGTTCGAGCCTAACCAAAGGCCACTAAGGGTCAGCCTCAAGTGATGTTGCCCTTGTCGAGATTTGGTGAGGGATGACTTCGCAGGCCATGAGTGAGGCTCGCTATCGATGAGGTTGCTAGAAGCTAGCAAGGGTCACCCTCACCGAAGGCCAATGAAGGTGAGCCCTCGCCCTCAC
The DNA here is from genome assembly GCA_028830015.1 of Eucalyptus grandis x Eucalyptus urophylla. NCBI lineage: Eukaryota > Viridiplantae > Streptophyta > Magnoliopsida > Myrtales > Myrtaceae > Eucalyptus > Eucalyptus grandis x Eucalyptus urophylla. Next base: position 5,058,410 of record CM054200.1, read on the forward strand.
TTGAAGTAGATGAGGGGCGAGGTCGCCCCCTGCGAGTCGCCTGGTTGTAGCCTCTAGCTTTTCGCTGAAGGCTAAGCAACCAGTAGAGGAAAAAGAGTGCCCAAAAAGAAAGGAAAAGTAATAAAGAAATATTTTTAAAAAATAATTAAATTTTTGAAAAAATATATAAAAAACAATAAATTTTGTCCACGTCGGCATCGGCATCCATGTCAGTGAATTTTGATCAAAATTGGTTCGATGGACTGAATTAGTAAAAAGTAAAAAGATTTAGGACTTAAATGGCAAAAGTGTAATAGATTTAGGACTTTTTGGATAATTTTTGCTTTAATTTATTTAGACAATTTTTAATAATATTTAATATTTTGATTTTTTATTAAACTTTTTTTTCTTTTTTCTTCTTCCTTTTGCCGGTGATTGCCATAAATGATAGCCAGCCACTAGCCATGGCCAAACGGGCTTGCCTCGCCTAGGTGAGGATTGCTGTTGCCCACCATAGGTGAGGCTCAGTTGGGCAAGTACGAGCCCCGATGAGGGCTCCCCTAGCTAGATATAGTGAGGCCAGCCCTTGCCGAGGCCTGGCAAGCATCGCTTAAAAAATGAGTGACTGTGAGTCTCTATGGCTTGGTTATGTGGAGCCTACTTTGGCTTGGGTTCATGTTGGTGGCAGATAGGTCCTACTCCACCACAAGCTTCACATCCTGAGCACACATCTCCACTTTGTCCATGAAGGTTGTTGGCAATTTGCTTGGTCCGATTAGATCCGCAAGACTTCTCTTGTGAGTTCTCTCGAAAATCCTATTTGTGGGTTTTGATGGAATTGAATGCATGTGGCCTCTTCTTGCAGTTCTCAACGAAAACCTTTCAAAGTCTCTTGCTTGTTCTTTTGTACAACGGCCACCCGGATCGGAACTCAAACTTCTGAGCCTGGAATGTCAGCCCTTGCGCTTGCGGTGATCTCTTTTTCGTAACAACCCATCTGATAGTGGTTGGCCCAAAACTGGCAGTGACGATTGTCTCCTTCTCATCACCATGATCAAAGACGGAAGAAGCGAGACCGAGCTTTCCAGTCAGCCATGGCCTAGCCTGATATGGCTCCTTTAACTAGGTGTACTAATGGCCTCAATGCTGACATTGAAGGTAAGAGCGTTATAATATACATGTGAGTTATGATAAAGAAATCTCGAATCGAAGAATTAGTGTGGTATAAAATAATTAATATATCATAATTGGTTTATAACTTACTAGTTTAAGCTTTTAGAGTGAATGTGAGTTCAACTGAATATGTTTACAGGCTTGGACTTAAGGTCTCTTTTGCCAATTTCGCAGGCGAAAGCTAATGGTCTGTTCTAATGTTTGGTGGATGAAGTTGGGCATAATTTCCGAGCAATGGCTGTTTTAGTTTAACAATGCAGGCCCGATGACAAACTTCATATCTTGATGTAGAATTATATTCGAATTAAGAGAGATTTCACACGTGAGGGGAGATTTTTATGATATATAGGTGAGTTATGATAAAGAATCCCACATCGGATAATAGTGTGGTGTAGATTAGTTGATTTATTCTAGTTGGTACATAACATACTGGTTTAAGTTTTTTGAGTGAACGCGCGTCTAACTGGATATGTTTATAGGCTCAAATTTAGCATCCCTCGAACAATTCAATCATTCCTTCGAGCACACCATCTTTTCCATTGGATCGAATGGTGGATGCAACAAGCTTATCTACATCTCCCCATCTAGTAGGAACAACATTACAAATGTTGATGTTAGCACTTGGAGGCTTGGAATGTCAAACACAAGTATCCATCACCCCTTCTTCCTCATGCATCATCTTCGCAGGCCTAAGGAATGTCAACCTAATATGAGGCATGATGAAGCCAATTCATCCTCTTCCTCTGCAAGATTGTCCACCCCTACCATGATAGCCTAGTTCAGCCGTGTATGATTTATGCCTTGCTTCAATTGGTTGGCAAGTGCCCTGACCATATCAACCTAAACCATCACTTGAAGCAAAGCCACTCCCCACCATGATCTTGCCTACCATGACCGCCAACTTTGATACTTCTGGAGTGGGTAGGGTAGTGCCTCAAGAGACGTAAATGGTTGAAGCCAACTTGAATGCCTAAAAACTAGATTCCGCTTTACAATCTGGTTTAATATAAGAAATAGCTATCTTGTGGTAAATCTTGAACTCATTTTCTCTTTGAACTATAATAAGCTTTTCTTTTGTCACGAACTTCACTTTCTATTGGAGATTTGAGGGAATTGCACTTATTGTATGTATCCATGGACGACCTAACAAAAAGTTGAATGTTGTAGATATATCCAAGATTTGAAAAACTGCATTAAATAGCACTAGTCATATTCACAAGTCTAAATCAACTTCTCCAACCGCTTCTTTCTTGGTCCCATCAAATATTCGAACAGAGGTTTTAGTTGTTCAAATTTTCCTAAATCATACCCAAGGCATTTCAGAGTTGCTAGAGGGTCTATTTTTAAAGCTGATTCATTGTCAATGAGTATGTGAGAAACCTAGGTATTTCGACACCTGACTAAGATATAGAGGGCTTTGTCATGTCCTCTTCCTTCTTTTGGGAACTCCTCATCATACAAAGCAATCTGGTCCTTTAATAAAATGGCCCCACGAATTCCTCCAACTTCTCAAGTTTAATGGATTTTGAGAGGTGTACCTCGTTAAGGACTTTCATTAGGGACTTTTGATGTTTCTCCGAAGTTAGGAGCGACTCTAATCGGAAGATTTGTGCTGGCATTTTACGAAGTTGGTCCACTACATTATACTCACTTGCCTTAATTACGGCTAAGAATTTCTTAGCCTCCTCATGAGTGACCGGCTTGATAGGTTGTGAGTTGGCCTGAGCATAGGTGCGTCTCGATCGAGTGACCACATTTATCTCCACATCATAGCACTAGGGGACCGCTTTATCATTCATATATGCATAGGGTTGCATAACATCGAGAATTATTTCTTCATCATTAGACAGTGGCATGTCGTTAATGATTAATCCATCATTATCCAACACATCTCCTAATAATTACATGTGAAGAGCTAAGGAATTGATCCTATTAGCTTCGATATTCAAGTCAGTAAACTCATTGTCAAGATCAGTAAACTTGTCCTCCAGATCAATAATGATTGGAGTGATAGTCGAAACTATGCTAGTATGATCTACATAAACAATCATCCCCTCCTTGGACATTGTCTTAACTCTTTACATCTTCTAGAACATGGTGGGCTCTTCCACACCTAAATAATAGCCAGCTTGAACTAAACCATTATAAACATCGTCTACATGTATTTTGGAGCTCTTCTTTCTACTAGCATCAAGACTAAAGATGGCGTTCACAGCTTCTGTGTGGTTAAGGAGCGAGTTATTTTGGATGTTCAGTTGTGCATTGTGGAATGAGACCACCCTGGCATTCATAAGATTTTGGATTTTGTGTCTTAATGTATAGCAATCGTCAACAGAATGTCCTACCTCTCCCATATGGTAAGCACATGTCTAAGACGGATCATAGTTCGGGAAACACTCAGGATTTGATTGCTTAGGCTCTTTAGCAAATAATCATTTCTTTTGAAGGGTTGGCAAGATCTTGGACAAAGGGTTTAGGAAGTGGCATGAACTGACGCCTGGAAGAGTTCTTCAGTTGGTCAAAGAATGGTCATGCTCCTCCCAATTGGGTGTTCAGGGTAGAGTGAGGCGGTTGAATATAAGTTGCATTAATCTCTGCAATAGGTTCCTTATCCTTCTTTGTTGAGAATCTCCTATACGAGCTAGTTTGATCAAACGCCTATCCATCATGCAAGCTACCTCAATTCGCTCACTAACAAGGATTAGTTGATTGAATGACTCAGTAGTCAAACCTAGCATTCGATTTCGATTTTTGGGTGAGAGTGTCTTCATGAACAAATTCATTAGCTCCTTCTCCATTGGCTCCAGATTAATTTGAGCGGCCACGGTCCTCTATCTCGTGATATATGCCTTGAAAGATTTCGTCTTCTTTTTCTATGCGAAGTAAATCTTCTTGAGATGGAGTCACACCGATATTATGCTTATATTACTTGAAGAAAGCATTAGTCAAATCCTCCCAAGTCTCTAAGAGATTAATTTTCTTCATGATGTACCATTGTGGTGCCAGCCTTGTCAAGCTTGCTTAAAATTGTTGAATCATCATGGGTATATTGTCAACATATTGGGTCATCTTGACAACATAAGTCTGTTGATAGATCTTTGAGCACGAGGTGTTATCATACTTTTCAAAGTCTGGCATTTTGAACTTCTTCAGCATATTGACCTTTGAGCATAATGAGATAGGTCAGTCGGCCCTTGGGTCAGTGAACCTTATATCTGCTTAAGTTTCTCCTTGATTTTTGCCTAGCATTTTTCTTGCTTAGTTTTTGACACATCCGAATGTATCACTTGTACCTCATCATTAGCAACAATTTGAGGTGTGTTAGTGTTTTTAACCATGGGGCTTCATCAGAGGTTGATGGACGACTTGCGGATCAGAGGTTGATGGACCACTTGCAGATGTACTCTTGCCTTTATCTCTCAAATCAACCATGGGAACATGTTGTGGTACTACTTCAACTTGTGGAGCTAGTGGGACAATGTTTGCTCGAAGGGAATCGATTTGTTTATAAAGTTGCTCAAGGACATTCAGGACTTGCTTCATCTCCATTTCAAGGATAGCGATGCGAGCTTGTTTAGCAACATGCATTTGTTTGGTGTTATTAGCCATTGCTACTCTAGAACAAGTACATATTGGCGATCTTGGGTGAGCCGTGTTGTATCAATGTTACCTAAAAATGTAAAAAGTACAGTAAGCATCATAACGAATGAGATTGGTCCATGACAATGGTCGATCGCGCATTTTATTTAAGTGAAATCAAATTCCAAAGACATCAACTTAAGTAATTAAAATAGCTCCTTAGGAAATTAAATTCCTAAAATATTAATCTAAGAAATTGAAATAACACCTTCAAGATAGAATTAAACTTCTAAATCTAGCGACTATTTTCCATATACAATTGGGAGATCACTGTCTTTTGAAACTTTTTGTTTTGTTGAACCAATTCGAAGATACGAGCCTCATTCATTTTCACCGTTTCTTCAATATGTTCAATTTGTGCTTTACAAGTGGGCTTTACCTCAGGTATCATGGGAAGTAGAGCTAGAGGGATTTTATGCTAGTGGATATAATATTCCGAAGCGTGAAAAGTCTTCTCTTCTCCCTTCAACCTTCTAAGCACAACTATCTTTTATGGGTGGCATTCCTTTCACGCATTTTCGAAGCACTCGATCTCGTCCAAGTATTTGTGATCCTTATGCATGAAGCAAGCTTGAAATAGGTCTATCTAGAGAGGAGGTGAGATATTCCCGATCACTCAATACTAGCGGGCCACTTTGTAAGGGCAGTAAGATGTCACGCCAATGATTCCCATCAATGGAACTAGATCATTTGTCTTATGAGAAAAACAAGCCACACTAACATGGAACCATTTAGCATACCAAAGGAAGCCCTTGGGATCTAGATCTTTTAGAAAAGTTACCCAATCGAAAAATGACTTCCTTGTATACTTTTTTCTCTAAGATTGAAAATTTCTTTATTGGATGATTAGAATCATCAATTTCACATCGATGCATGAAATGACCAAACTCCTTCATGTGAGAAAGAAACCAAATTTGTAAAGTTCAAGAGAGGCAGTCATGATTTCTGCTCTATTTTTTTAAAAATGATTGAGGGATAAAAATGTCTCAGCTCAAATCATGTTCATAAAATTCTTGTCAGTACATACTTGTCTAACCACCCATGCAATCTAAGGATTAATAGCATTTTTTCGATGAGAAAAGATTATAAATCCAAAGAATACTAAGATGAATATCCTACAATTTTGCCACATTGAAGATTGATTTAAAAAATGATTAGCCAAAAAGGAGAATGGGCATGCATTACAATTAGCTTTCAACATTTTCCTAACCTCATCAATTTTAATTCTTAAAAACTGAGATAAATTGATGTGGGCTCCATACCAAGAGGTAGCCTAACAAGTTCAACCTCAAGGGGCGTTCTTATGATAACACTATATTCTTCTAGTGTTGGAGTTAGCTTACTCTTACCAAAAATAAAAGTAGTTGTCCCGGACACCAAAAGTGTGATGTGGCTTGCAAAACACCACTATGGACTCCAATATCCAAAAGGGGGATGAGTTGTCCCAGTATTGACTCCACATAATCTTGGCCTTCTTTACTCAGTTTAGTCCACTACCCTTTGAGCTCGATCTTGGGAGTTGGAACGAATTAAACATTGGATTTCCCTATTGTATATAGATTAAGACCCACGATCGACCTTTTGTCATCGACCAAAATAAAGTGCGATAAAGTAAATAGATTGCATAGTATAAGATAAGAATACTTACTTTACGAAGGAAAAATTGCAACCACATAGACAAGCGCATGAGATGTGAGGCTCAACACCTAAACGACAAGGCTTAGCATGTTAGAGCCAAGAGAATGGTCCAACTAGTTGCAATCTTGCGTACAAAGGTTGGGTCCTCTTAGCTCTGTCTCAGTCAAAAGGAAATCCTATAATAATGTATTTCGTAGGCAAGGATAAACATTTTGACACTAGGAAAAAATTTCGGGGTTAAGAAAGGCAATCTCTACATCGCAGTCTCGCGTTCAAAGTTAGCTCATTTCTCAACATCATCCTAGAATCATTAAATGCGGCCCAAGTCCGACGGTAGGTTATGTGTGCAATGTGTAGTGCTAAAACCAGTTTAAAATCATGCACAACAATTAATAATTCAAGCAACACTTCAATATATAAGAAAAACATTCAATCTCAACACATTCCTACAAAATAAAAAGTCAGCAAGTAGTACTCTCCTTATAACTCCTTTTTGCAAAAACATTTAACATTTCATGTTAAAAGCGTACCTTATTTCCATGCTGCCAAACAAAAAATATTTTTGAAAAGAAACAAGCTTACAACCTTCCCAAAGGTAAATTACCCAAGAGAAAGCTAATGGATTACTAAGTCCAAAGACTTAGCACGGATCCTCCCAAGTTCTACCAATCGTAACTTGATGCTAAAAAATTAATACATTTAAACATGTAATTTTACTCAATTTAGAGCTATCACTAATCAATTAGGGTTGATTAGAAACCCAATTAAAGTATGGGAGAATATTTTATCTTTGCAAATTAGAGATTCAATAGGTCTGAGGACATAGTTATGCTAATGCTTTCGGTACCTTTTCATTTTAATTTCAAAAAGTATTTTGTAAGCAATCTTGATTAATTTTAACCTAAGTCACTAACATGCAAAGGGTGGTCATGCGGGTATACAATTAATTAGCTAACATTCAATAAATCAAAGTGGTAAATTGAAAGAATTATGACTAACCTAAGCAAAACAAACTACGACTTTATCAAGGTTTATTATATATATAAGCTTACAAAATGTTAACTAAAAAATGCATGCCCTAAACATGATTTCTAAATGATATGACACCTAATTTTTTATTTATTTAATGTGAGAGGCAATTCATATGACATAACTTGAACCATCACTGTGACGACCCGAGCGGCGGTGCGCGGGGAGGAGGGATGGCGGTGCGTCCGCACCTCCAGTCCCCGGACGCGCACAAGGGAAGGGGAAGGGATTCCTCTCCCTCTTGTCCCACATCACTTAGGGAGGGGTTCCTGGGAGCCTTTATAAGGCTTGGGTTCCTTTAATTGTGTGATGCGTTTTAAAACCGTGAGGACTCAGTGTCCAAAGCGGACAATATCACACAAGTGGGACCCGGGATGTTACAAATGGTATCAGAGCCGACTCCCGACAGTGTGTGGGGCCACAGCGAGGACGCTGTGCTCCCAAGGGGGGGAGAGTGTGACGACCCGAGCGGCGGTGCGCGGGGAGGAGGGATGGCGGTGCGTCCGCGCCTCCAGTCCCCGGACGCGCGCAAGGGAAGGGGAAGGGATTCCTCTCCCTCTTGTCCCACATCGCTTAGGGAGGGGTTCCTAGGAGCCTTTATAAGGCTTGGGTTCCTTTAATTGTGTGACGCGTTTTAAAACTGTGAGGACTCAGTGTCCAAAGCGGACAATATCACACAAGTGGGACCCGGGATGTTACAATCACAATATGTGTGCAATCTAATTTACATGATCCTAAATATACATGTGCTACATGATATAGAATGGATGACGAGATAATTCTTCTTTTTATGATTTTATTTTATTTTTTCTGTTGTTTATGACTTTTCTGTTAGAATCATATTTACTATATTATCATCTAAACTGAGGAATAATTAAATCTATCTTAACCATGAAATTTCCTACGTTCCTATATTATCATAAAAAGGCAATTCTTACATGAAATGCAATCTGAGCTAAAAATTTTATAAGAAAATTTACTAGAAATTAACACAATAAATGTAATTAGCCACATAAAAGATAATTCATCCCGACTCAAGATAGAAGATCATGATAATCAAAAATCTAATATGATGTCTCTCAGCTCAGTATTTTTTATTATTATGACCCTCAACATGACAATTTTCACACCTGAATAATGTCTAACAAAATTACCAATCATGATTAGAAGCAAATAATTGTAAATTAAGGGTCCGTTCGTTTCGCGGAAAATATCACGTTTTCGGAAAATATTTTCTAGGAAGTCATTTTCTTGGAAAATGACTATTTTCTGGTGTTCGGCTAAAACTTGAACTTTGAGTAAAAAATATTTTTCACCGTTCGTTAGCTAATTTAATTGTTTTGAAAAAATTATCAAAAAATGAATTTTAATATTTTTAATTAACCAAAAAATTGAAATTTTGTATTATTTATTATTTTTTCTTTCTTTTTCTTTTTCTTTTTTCCTTTTTCTTTTCCTTCCTCCTTCCTTCCTCCTCCTTCCTCCGCCGCCACATGCCTCATGAGCTCGAGGCTTAGCTGATCTCGCCAGAGGTTTGTCAGGCTCTAGCGAGCCGCGAGCTCGCCGAATTTGGCAGTAGACCTCGGGCTCGCCAATCAAAGGAGCTCGAGCTCCACCGCCAAATTTGGCGAGCTCACAGCTCGCTAGAGCCCAACAAACCTCAGGCAAGCTCGGGTGAGGCCCAAGCCCCACCCAGCTTGCTAGATTTGGCGAGGCCCGAGCTTCGCCCCAAGTTGGCGAGAGCTCTGCCTCACCCGATCTGGCAAGGCCAAGCTTCCTGGGCTTAGGCAAGCTCAACTTCGCTAGATCGGGCTAGACAGAGCCTTGCTGGCCTAGGGCAAGGGTCGACTTGGTTCACAGCCGGTGGCTGGCCGCCGCTGTGGTCGGCGACCGGCCAAGGCCAAAGAAGTAGATGAAAATAAAAGAAAATAAAAGAAAAGGAAAAAAATTAAAAACTCGATTTAAAAAAAAGGAAAAAAGAAAAAGAAAGCATAAAAATAACACGAAAATGTATTGGTGAAAAGAAGCAAGATAGAAGAAGTTATTGAAAACATTTTCCTCACTTTTCAAGGTTGTTTTTTCCAATGATGGAAAACATTTTCCTTGACTAATTCATTTTTTGTGAAATGACGCTGGAAAATCCAGAAATTGTTTTCCTAGAAGTCGTTTTCTGAAAAATGAATGGAGCCTAAAAATAAATAACCAGCTTAAACTCGGATGAAGAAATTACCTAGTTCGGAAAATTTACTTTGAAAAGCGGGACCGATAATGAAACAATGCAAGGATGAAGATGAGTCCACAGATTGACGATTACTGGTATGTGGTGCTTACATCCATGGTCAATCCGGCACAATTCGACAATGATAGGAGAACCGAACAAGCCAAAGATGACTTGGAACTTCAACAGTGGCATCAAACTTAGCTGGCAACAACAAGCGCAAACACTTGGGGATTATTGCTTGCTGGAAAAATTGCTAATCACTTGAAATCCTGCCCAAAAAAAAAAAAAAAAATTGGTTTGACAAAAGTTTTGTCCAGCACTTTTTAAGCTGCGCGCTAACGATTGGAGAAACTCTCCGGATTGTAGGTGGTTCGCCGGAAAGTTCACTGAGAAGCCTGAAATAGTAATGTGTTGCGGACACCACTAGAAACTCGATGGACATCTATGATGGCTTCGGGAACGCAAGGTGCGACGATTGAAACGTTTGAGCAAAGTCGATCATGATGATTGGGGGCAGGGCTGGTGTGTCGAACGGAAATGCAAGAATGCCAGGGAACTCATCGGTCCGGCCCAAAGTCTTCACAGGAGCCAGGCCATATCAATAGATAACAACAGCCTCGCCGGAGTTGCAAGTTGCGTCAAGAAGATGGTGGCTGCGACCCCCTTGAATGAAACCTCACGAGCCTTTGCAAATTTCTCTCCCCCTTCAAACGAAACTCCATTGCCGATTTCTCTCTCCTCATGAAACCACACGAATACTTTTGCCAACTTCTTCACCCCCCCCCCCCCCCCCCCCGCGCCACGAAAAAATTGTTTTCCAAGTGAAGATTTTCCAAGATAATTGCATATATTCACTCAACCAACGACGATCATCTTCCGAAAAGAGGAAATACGCTCAATAAGAAAATGGCTCCATTATTCAAGATCTCAAATCTTTTGTGAAGATTTTCCAAGATAATTCACTCAACTGCTGATGATCATCCTCCAAAAAGAGAGGATATGCTCACCAAAAAAAAAAAGGCTCCATTATTCAATATCTAAAATCTTTCAAAATCTCCCCCACAACCAGATTATTTTTTTTCTATTCTCTCTTTTCTGTTTTCTATTTTTTAGAACAATTTTTTTTAAAATAAGTTTGATCCTGAATGTTATTGTTACCTAAATGCAATGTTTATGAAATGCTTAATGTAATTTTGACATTTTTATATGACGAACATGTAAGTAAAATAGTCAAAATTTAGGTGTCAACAAAAGTAGAAAAAATAATATTTCATATAAAATGCATTAGAAAATTAGTCTATGGTTTTTTTTTATTTGACTTTGGATTGCATCCATACATTTAAAATATGCCTTCTTGCACATAGAATTTAGATTGTATCTTCATGTAGTAACTGTTGGAAAATCATTCCTAAGTATTCCTTTGATGATTTTCAAAATATCCTTAATATAATATATACTATGGTATTTGCATATGTTCAAGATAACTATCAAGGACTACGTGATAACCATAGTGTGATCCATTGGGTGATGATCGCAATGTGTACAGATACGTTTTTTTTTTTCCAAAACAGCAAAAACAGACCTAAAGATCAACCTACGCCAATAATAGATGCTATTGATATTAGGTCAATGGTGATGTTTCAACATCAAAGTGCTAACGGGCTTATTAATATCGCCGCTGTCGAGTGGAGGTGCATAGCAAAAGAAATCAAAAGTCAATAGAAAATGGAAAATATAGGTTATCTGAGAGACTTGTCAAAAGCTGTAGCGATAGGATAGCAGCATAAGCTATTCTTGGATAGTATGCAAATGTTCAAGAAAAAGGGTTATATGGGCAGCACTATCTTTGGACAGCAACATCAACGGTAAACTCTAATGACTCCTTGCTACTCTAAAGCTTCTCCAATGGAAAGATTAAAGATAGATATTAAAGAGAATATCTTTGAAACCACATGTTAGAGACGTGCATATACAAAAGACCAAAATATGCTTGAAGCTTTGTTCTTAGCAAAAAGATCTTATTTGTTTGTTACCTTGAGCGTTGTACTCTTGCCACCATTATAATCATATAAACTATCAAGTGTACCAATTGATAGTAGTACCTAATTTTCTCATAATGGATCTATCATCTGACAGGAGTGGCGTGTGTTGTGTGTAACTTCTTCAGCAAATTATTAGTGTAATTCAGCTCAACTTGTGGCTATTAGTGAGGAGAGTGGACGTAGGCTTTGAGAAAGATTGAACCATTATACATCATTGTTTGCTGCTGATTTTCTCTCTTTAATTACACAAGTACATAATTTGCACACGAGCTTTGAAATACCAGCTTAACTTGGTCTTTACTTAGCATTTGCTAATTTTCGTGAAAGTTCAACAAAAGTTTCAAAACAACTTTTTCATCCCATTCTAAATTGTATTGTTAGCCCCAACGGTAACTTGGGTCATACATTTTAGTTTAGTTAGTGCATGCTTAGGAATCAATACATATTCTTTTGTTTTGTGGACTTTTAGGGTTGTTTGTTTTTTGTTGTTTAATAAAAGGAAAATAACAAATTGTATAAGTCAGGAATATCAATTTTTTAAAACATCATATTGCGTGATATTTAGTGAGTCACTTGTCATATAGGATTAAATTTCATCAACATCTCATGCATTTTTTTTTTTAAATTACTTTCATAATGTGTAACTTAGAACTTATCATTGTTGTAAAATCGGCGTCGCAGCGGAAGCGGATCGTATATTTTTGCAATTATGTCGAGAGCTATAGAAATCGATCGAAATAAAACGAGGAACAATAAAAGAAAAGGACACCGAAAATTTACGTGGTTCGGTCCGAATGTCGGAACCTACGTCCACGGGGAGAGCCAGCAAATCAATTCACTATAAATCGGAGAATTATAGGATTACAATCACATATGCACTCAAGTGTTTCCCAGCCTTACCTTATACCCGATACCCACGGTGTTTAACTCACTCACTGGACTCGACTTCAGCACAAAAAACCTCTCTGAGCTCAAGCCTCGCACTCTCTCTCTCTCTCGAGCTCTTTGCACTCGCTCACTGTGAAGCTCTTTTCTTTCGTAGCTTGCTTGGTCCTCCGAAGCTCTCACTCCTTTTATCGGTGCCTGGAAGAAAACAAATCAAAATTGTACTCCAGAGTTGTCGGAATGCACCGATCTTCAAAGCATGTGCCTCCATGCATTTAATGTTAGCGTGTGAGCTAAGCAGCATGTACTGACACACGTAGAAGAGCTTCTGCCTTCTCTCCTTCTTTATCCGCAACAAGACGAAAGAAGTCCACAAAGATGACCAAGAAGAGAAGAAAATTGGGCGCCTACGAGATAGCTTCAGGAGCAGCAAGTGTTGACCAATATCTTTTCTATGTGCATGCATGCACATGGCCATGTGTGTGCATTTAATGAGGTTGAAGGAAATTCGCACGATCAACACTTCAGAAGATTTCATGCTGACAAATGACAAGGCCACAAAAATCAACTCATGGTGTGGCCTTCATTTCCAACGGTAGAAGCTCGTATCTAGGGCTGAATACTTTCGGCTTCTACCATGCGACCTTTATTTTAATTAAATGCTTCGCCGACGTTCTTCCTTGTTTCAACGTGAAAATATTTTGTGAGTATCGGATATCGTATAATGGATTCAAACTTGAGACATAATTCAACACTTATCATGCATATCATATGATCACATCGCTCATGTCACCTAGCCTTTTAGTTAGCACAATTTAATTAGTCATTCTTGCATTTTCTTAAATTAAGCATGTTAATTTTTTTTTTAATTGGTCCTACTCTGCATCTATCCCATTCTCACTCTCAGATTTTTTCCCTACTTCATTCCCAAGCATGGAAGTCGAAACCCACACACAAAACTAAAGTGCTCCCACCCCAACCCCTAAGAAGGTGGGGATTTGAATCCCCCACCCTCTTTCCCACATGGCAAGGGTGATGAATAGTGATTTATTTTGCTTTGCTTAGCACATCCACATTCTTAAAATCTTTTGCAATCCATTTACTACTTAGATTATTGGTGTTACTTAATAAAATGTTCACCGGCATCATCATCCCTAACATATTAGTGGCATAAGATAAAAATTGATAAAGATTGCATGCAAAACATTTTCAAAATAAAGAGAAAAGATATCGAAAAGGTTTTAGATTAATGTAACATAATCAAGTCTCTAAATCCATAAATCTCTTGTTCGTAAAAGTAAAATATAATTCTGAATTTTGTTTAGATGTCTAATTGACCCATAACCGATTAGTAACAATTCCAAAAAGTAAGATAAGTTGCATCAATCAAGTTGTGCTTGGTAGACCTTGCAAGAGGCTATGCTGAGCATTATGCTTAGTAATTCATTAGCTTTCCACAGGTAGTTCACCTCCAAAAAAGTTGTGACATCTTAAATTGCTAATGTGGTGATTCAGTATTGCTGGTTATCCTATTGATTTCCAATGAAAATTTTGCTGAAAAGACTACACTTAATTTTGCACAAACAAAGAGTATTCGACATGAGGCCTTGGTCATTCTCTAGTCATTTACTAGTATTACAGCAATGTGATCCCGACACTCCTGAGTTATGCTATGATTTTACTCACTGTGAATTTTGGGTGCAATTATATGGGCTCCCTTTTGGAAGAGTTACTTATGATGTCATAAGAGATATAGCTGGGAAATTGGGCGAAGTGATCGAGGTGAAACTAGAAACAAAAGGAAACAGCAACTACAAGTTCGGTAAGGCCAGAATCAAGCTGAATCTAGAGAAGTCATTGAAGACAGGAGTTTTAGTAAATTTGGAGAAGAAGAGATTGTGGGTAGAATTCAAATACGAACGTCTCCCGCACTACTATTATTCTTGTGGAACAATTGGGCATTATGCCACCTTTTGCAGAGAAATACCCTATGAGAAATCGGGGTTAGCAGAAAACTTACCGGGAAGGTTTGGTCAATGGTTAAAAGCGGAAGTTCGTCAACTCAGCCCGTATGGGAAGATATTTTATGGCAAGCAAGAGATAATCCCGGAGGAAGTTGAGAGTGTGCCTGAGACGCCCATCTATGTAGATCCTGAAACAGGAAAGAATCAACAAGAACAAAATTCAGAACAAGCTTTACTCATCTGTGGGCAGGATAATGCAAAACAGCACGCTGATCAGGAGAACATGCACTCATATCAGCCTATAGAAATGCTATTAATGGAGGAGAGAGGGCCACAGAAGAGAGGAAGCAACTGTATTGATGCAGAGTCAGCAATGATTCTATATGAGGAACAACTGAAGGAGGCGGCGATGGTTGTAGAAGAGATACTATCAGAGGAAGAGGGGCTGGGGAAATCAAAAACTCGAATTTCGAAGGCATCAAATGCGAAAAAAGGCAAGCGCTTCTGTCCGTATGGTGCTCAATCTTCAAAAACTCAGGTTTTGGACACCACATAGCTGGTGGAAACCCCTATCCACGTGATAGAGAAGTCTAATCAGTGGGCTTTGGTGGCTAGCCCTAATAAGCCACCGGATCATCCATGAAGCTATTAAGCTGGAATTGTCAAGGGTTGGGCACACCCTTGACAATTCAAGCCCTGAGGGTCTTAGCGACCCAGGAAAGGCCCAGTGTTATTTTCTTAATGGAGACAAAAAATCAAGAACAAAAGGTGCAACGCATTCGAAGAAGGCTGAGATATCAACACATTTTCGTGGTGAATCCAGAAGGAATTGTAGGGGGATTAGTACTTTTCTGGGATGATCAAGTAGAGTTATTTATAGACTCTTGGTCTAAATGCCATATTGATGCCGAATGTGTACTTAAAGAAACCCAACAGCGAATGCATATTACATTTGTCCATGCCCCTAATGAATTTCAAGAAAGAGTGGCGTTATGGGAGGATCTACACAGAACGAGCACTAGATACCATTTACCATGGCTTTGCTTGGGGGATTTTAACGAAATACTATACCATTGGGAAAAAGTGGGCAAGAAGAGGGCAGAAACTTACAGACTTACTGCATTTAGGGACTTCCTTCTACAATGCTCCTTAATGGATTTGGAGAGCAAGGGCTGTGCTTTTACCTGGAAAAATAACAGAACAGGGGAGCATTTCGTTAAAAAAAGGCTTGATAGAGTATTATGTGATATAGAATGGAGGATAGCACACCCCAATGCCGAATGTACAGCTCTACCAGCCATCGGGTCGGACCATAGCCCGCTCCTATTATCTTTGAACCTGAGAAGGAAGAGGAAAAAGAGAGTTTTCAGATATGAGGCATTCTGGTCTGAAAATGAGGAGTGCGGGCAACTTGTTAGAACTACTTGGGCAGAATTGGGACCTCAAAATTTGAGTATGGTGGAGAAATTGCAGATAGTGGCACAAAAACTAGAGAACTGGAGTAAACGGAGGCTATATAATGCAAACACCAGAATTAATGAGTTGAGGCTCGATCTACAAAGATTGACAAATGCTCAGGAGCCGGAACAAGAAAGGGAGGCAGCAAAGCAGATATCTCGGGAAATTGAACAACTATGGCGACAAGAGGAGATGTACTGGGGTATGCGCTCGAGGATTTCATGGCTTAAATGGGGAGATAGAAACACGAAATTTTTTCATGCAACCACTATCCAGCGGAGATCTCGAAATAGAATTACCTTGCTGAAAAATGCTGAAGATGAATGGGTGAAAGAGGAAGAGCCCTTAAAGGAAATAACAGCAGCTTTCTTCAGAAACTTGTACACTTCAGTGGGGCCGCGCAACTTACAACCTGTCATACAACAAATTCCAGCTTCAGTTGATGAAAATATGAACCAGAGACTGGTTGAACCAGTCACAATGGAGGAAATCACAACTGCAATGCAACAACTAGGGGCCACTAAGGCTCCTGGACCAGATGGACTAAATGGATTATTCTATCGAAGCCATTGGACATCTATCAGCCCTGATATATACAGAGAAGTGCAGAATTTTTTTGAGACAAGTTACCTAAACTCTGATCTAAACAGAACCTCAATCTCTCTTGTACCCAAAATCCCCAATCCTGAAAAGATCGAACAATTTAGGCCAATTAGCCTCTGCAATTTCGTTTATAAAATAATATCTAAAGTGATGACAAATAGGCTCAAACCTATGCTACCAAGCATTATTGCAGAGGAACAGAGTGCTTTTGTGGGAGGAAGACAGATTCAAGACAATATCCTGATGGTGCAAGAAGTACTCCATAAGCTGCGAAGTCGAGAGAGAAAACGCAAATTCCAAGCAGTGTTAAAGTTGGACATGCAAAAGGCCTATGACCGCGTTGAATGGGATTTCCTTCGAGAATGCTTACTAAAAATGGGCTTCTGTGCGAAGTGGGTGCAATGGGTGCTGCAGTGCGTGTCCACGGTCTCATTTAGCATTAATTTTAATGGCGAACCTCAGCCTTTCTTCAAGCCGACACGAGGACTACGACAAGGTGATCCTCTATCCCCGTATCTCTTTATACTAGTGGCCAATGTCCTCTCACAATTGATGAAACAAGCTGTTGAAGATGGTACAATTCAGGGGATAAAGCTTAACAGTGCCTGCCCTACTCTCTCCCATTTGCTATTTGCGGATGACTCCATATTTTTCCTAAATGGCACTATTCTAGAATGCCAAAATTTAGTTGAAATACTACATCGATATTGCTTTGCGTCAGGACAGGCCATAAATCTGAACAAATCAGGTATTTTCTTCAGCAAGAGCTGCCCGAGGAGACTAAGAATTAATATGGCTTAACAGCTGAGGGTACCAGAAATAGACAAAACAGGGAAGTACCTTGGCCTTCCATCGGATTGGGGAGCCTCTAAAAAAGATGTTTTCGCTTGGATCCTGGCTCGAGTGAATAAGAAATTAGAGAGCTGGAAGGAGAATTTGCTAACGAAAGCAGGAAAAGAAATATTAATTAAATCGGTGGTGCAGGCTATTCCACAATACGCGATGGCTATATTCAAGATCCCGGTGTCTATATGTAAAGCAATAGAGAGGAAGATTGCTAATTTTTGGTGGAAAAATGGGAAAAACTCTGCTGGGATTCATTGGAAGAAATGGGAGAATCTGAAGCTTAGGAAAGATGAAGGAGGCCTTGGCTTTAAAGATCTTCAAGCTTTTAATATGGCAATGCTAGGAAAGCAAGCATGGAGGGTTTCGCAGCATCCTAACTCTCTATTGAGTAGACTAATGAAGGGCCTATATTTCCAAAAGTGCGATTTCTGGAAGGCTGGAATAGGATCAAGACCCTCGTGGGGATGGCGTAGTATTATTGCGGGAAGGGATTTTATATCTCCAAATGTTATGTGGTCTGTTGGTAACGGTCAGAAAATTTTGGTGAGGGAAGATAAATGGCTAAGAAGTGGAATTATTGGAGGCCCGGCGGCGAGAGATGAGCCAGAGAAGGTGGGTGAACTCATAGAACAGAGGAGTCGCACGTGGAACGAAAAAAAGATCCGAATGATGTTTGATGAACAAAGGGTGACGGAGATCCTTGCTACACCTATTGGTCTACCCACAACAGCAGATACATTAGTATGGATGCAAACTAAATCTGGAGCATATACGGTAAAGAGCGGTTACTTTCAAACAAGACAAAAACATGGCAACCCCACTCCACAACAAAGCCTCATCCTCTTACCAAATACAACCGGGCCTTTGGAAACATATTTGGTGCTCAGACATTATACCTAAAGTAAGGATATTCCTCTGGAACGCAAGCCAAAACGCATTACCTACAGTGGAAAATTTATTCCGGAGAAGAATATTACCTGACCCACTTTGCCCCATATGCCAAAAAGAAGCCGAGACCATTGAACATACATTGCTGTTATGCCCATGGACAACTCAGATCTGGCAAGACAACTCGCTGCAAATAAAGATCAGCAGGTTAGGTTTAACAAGGTTGGATGAATGGTTACATAAACAGATAGAGAGTTCTCAAAGCGCAACAAAATTCAATCAAATCGCAACAACCTTGTGGTGTATATGGCAAGCCCGAAATCACTACATCTTCGAGGGGAAAGCCCTACACCCGAAGCAAACTCTACACAGATAAGCGGCTCTCCAAGCGAACTTCGAGACCTGGAACAAGAAGACAGACAAGGAGAATCAGCGAGAGAACAGCTCGCACCGGTGGCAACCCCCGCCCCCCGACTCACTCCGAGCAAATATAAACGCCTCCTTCGTCCAGCAAGAAGCTGTATCCGCTAACCTGGCCGAGAACAAAGGAGATCGGGAAAATAAGGCAGCCATCGCCTGCCTCTGCAAAGACTCACAGGGACGCCTAATCGATGGATTCTCCAAGACGGTGGAGGCGACCTCGGCGGAACAAGCAGAAGCAATCTCCCTCTTGGAAACCCTAGCCTTTCTCTCCAGCCGCAAGAACAGAAGATGGGAAGTACATTCTGACTGCCAACAGCTCGTGCGGGGAGTTCTGAACGAAGATGAAGTGAACTGGAAGCTGATGCCCACCGTGGACCGGATCAGAGACAAATTAAAAGAATTTCAGGGCCTTTCCTTGGCCCATTGCAGCAGAGAGGCCAACAAGCCCGCGGACTGGATTGCAAAAGCCCAACGTGAGAATTCCCTCCCTAGTAATTGGGTAATCAATCCCCCTACAGCCTTATTTGATTTACTTTGCGCTGATGTTCTTGATGTAAAAACTCCGAACTTTGCGAGTTAAATGAAAAATCATCGTATTTTCGACCAAAAAAAAAAAGTGCTAAAAAAAATTTTAAAAAGTAGGATTGGATTGACAATCATATAATAGATTTAGGATTGACTAGATAATTTTTTTTAATTGAAGCATGTGGTCCTCTAGGGTTAATTAGGTATGAAGGTATTCCTTACTCCTCTATAACCCAATTTCTACTTTCTTATGAACCAAATATCTGAAACAGATCAGTTTAACTTCGACATCTTGTGAACACACATAGAAGCGAATGGGTATAGGTTAAAATAGTTACAAGTAAGCAATCTCTCTGAGTTTCATTGAAATGAGCTTGCTTTGCAGTAAATCTACCAAGGATCCAAGTTTCATCTTGAGCCTCAAGTTAAACCCCAATTTGGAGCTCCTTCAAGCTTCCAGGGCCGAGTCCAAAGTCATTACCACTTTCTTCAACTACATTCTCAAGAAGCTGGAATGCATCATAACAATGTAAAGATCTTATTAACAAACATGGGAGTTATCATTTCTGTCTAATGAGTATCGGATCATTATTTGGGGAATGAATCCAATAAAAATCTAAGCAAACATCAAATTTAGAGCAAATATAATTACCTTCACAGAAGTAGATATGAGCATAGCATAGAGTAAAGAATAATCCAAAAATTAGATCTAAGGAATTTCTGTATATTTTGGTAATAACATAATGAAAAATACATCAGTCTATTTATAAGATTTTTAGATAACATATTAATCAAAACATACATAATCAGATGGAGATATACTCAAACCCTTGAGAAATATGAATAAATCATTTCTAATATAGAAAAATATCATAATTATCTCTAACATCCTCTTGAACTCAAATGTGTATAGAAGTCAACTTGAGTTTAGATTATAAAAAAAAAAAAAATCCAAAAAATGCTTAGTCGATTGCCGAAACAGTTCGGTTTGTTGAAGAGATAACCACCTATCGTAGACACAGCTGCTCACGTGGCTGTTATGGGTTGTTGTAGTTGTTGTGCAAGCTACATAGTCAGAGATTATCGTCGAAACAGGAGACCGCCGTCGAGGCAAGAGGAGGCTGTTGTCGGAACAGCCTGCTATGGATGTTGTGCAGGCTATGTGACAACAAAATAGGCTGACTTAGGAGCTGATGTCACCATTGGACGATAAGAACAATGCCGAAATCGATGTTAATTGGAGGATATTACGACTTACTGAGAAAAAAAATCATAAGAGGCAAGATCAAGTGTGCCGTCGTGCACTCAGAAGTGCAACGTGTGCAAATTAGGATCGTGTAGCTCTTATACCAAGTTGAGAATAATGCAGAAAAAAGATTTAAAGAATTTTTGTATATTTCGATAATAACTTAGTGAAGAATACACCAATTGTATTTAATTTCTTATAACTATTTGTTGTTGTTTCAATTTTCTCACATTTTCAAGTGACATGGATGGCTCAAAAACACTATAATAGATATTGCTTATCCAATCTTTTTCTGTGGTCATCCATGGACGGTTCTAGTGGGATTGGATGTGTTCGCGATAGACAAAGTAAGAAAATAATGTAAATATCACAGCATTGTCTAATCGAATATTCGACAGATCGATGCATATGGACAAATATCATATGCTTTACATGATGAGCTTTGGAGGAAAAAAGTCATGCTTGCTGGAAAATCTGTGATTCTCAGAATCGTCATTAACTATTGAGATTGTGGTTTGGTTCCTATCCTTCGAAATCCCGCCCCACTCCCCGAGTGTCACGTCTAGGTAAAAACCAATCCACCGCGACAAGTGATTGCGACCTGATATTAATGTTATCTAGCTAGCTTTATTAACCAATAATTAACCATTATCAAGGGTTTTACGTTGCTTATGGAATAAGCAAAGCTGAAGTCTTGAGCGATCCTCCGAATTGTTGTGTGAACGCAAGACGTGACTCATTACATTTTTTTTGCCAAAACAAAATTATATTCATTACTCAAAAAGATACATAAGTAGTACATAGTCTTCGTAACAAAGAAAATTGAAACAAAGCAAGAATACTAAAAGGCAAAGCCAAATTCAAAAACCAAGGATAATTAACAGAAAACCGGTAAAGATAAGGACGAGTGGTTCTGTCAAGCAAAATAATCGATAATTAATCACTAGATCCCATTTTTTGTCAATAACGAGCACATAACAGAAATTTCTTCTCCAAAACTACGAGGTTGCCAGTTGGTAGTGCGCGCCTAGGTTTGATTTCCATTACACCAATGCCATATGGAAACAATCAAGATAGGTTGAACAAACGATATCTAACAGGTGGAGGAGCAAAAATTTGTGATTCAATGAGACACCAAAGCTTGTACAATCATCATTGAAGCTAGAGACAAAGAACCTATACACAAATAGGGTAGAGGGGTATTGGATCCCCAAAAGTATATTTAGTAAACTTCTAGATCTAAATTGAGAGAGAATAGAACCTAGATTTAGAACTCGATCAGGAGTATTCAAACTCTCAAATTGAAAACTAGATTGAGAGAAAATAGCTCCCAAATCTAAATCGTGAGAGAGGAAAAAGGAAGAAAAAAACAATAAAAAGCAAACAAATCAATAAAAGAGGGAGGGGAGGGTGAGACTAGCTCAAACCCTCTCCCATCGCTAAAGGTTGAAGAAGATGATATACAAAAGAGAGAGAGAGGGAGAGAGAAAAGACTTTTCGGCTCCCAAAAGCAATAGAATTATTTGACTCATCGCATGTTCACTTGCAATAGATGCTACTTAATCTTTTGCAATAAAGGTGAAAGGGTTGCTATCTTCGCGATGTAAATGTGTTCACCCATCTAAGCAGCTAACTGGGCATTGTCAAGATGTATTCCGCCGGAGGGAGTGGAGACGCGTCTGACACTCGTGGCCCTCCGTCCCAGGGGGATCCCCAAAATTTATGAGACAAAAAGATTGACGTCCGACGTATATTTTTGATGTCAATGAGATGGCGGATCATTTAAACAATGTCACTGATTTCAAGGGAGTTTTTCTTATACAAGAGTGTAAAGATTTTCTTGCACATGCCTGTTATGGGGAAATTACCAAAAAAAAAAAAATTCTTAAATTTAGTATATGAATACCAATTCACTCTTGCACATTTTTATTTAGGCAATTTCATCCTAAACCTTTTGACGATTTATGGTCATGTTGGTTAATTTTGGCCAAGCACTAACAATTTGCATTGTCTTTTAATTTTTATAATTTTTTTGAATTTTTTTCTTTTTCTATTCTTACTTCTTCGTTTTTCCTTCTCCCTTTGCCATTCACCAAGCCTCGGCAATGGTTGGTGACCGGCCATAAGCAAGGGCTAATGAGGTTCGACCTTGTTAACTACGACTGAGGCTTGACCTTGCCTGAGGCTAGCAAGGTCGACCCTTGCTAGAAGCTAGCAACCGACGGAGGGAGAAAGGAAAAAGAAGAAAGACAAGAAAAAAAATTTTAAAAATTAAAAAATTGTTCATATAACTACTGACCGTCCTACAATCATGTCATGTAGGATGGCTAGCTTTTATATCTACGATTGTCGACCAAACTTGGTTGGAAGAATTAAATTAGTAGATTGTAAAAAAAAATTAGAACCAATAAATTTAGAAGTTTTTGGACAATTTCCCGAGCCTCTAATTTGGTATGAAAAATGGCTAATTCACCTTCTTTTGCTTCGCCCTGGCAAAATTGTTATTTAACTGAATAAGATGGCTATTTCGCAAGTGAGAGAGAGAAAGGCTAGGGCTCACTGTGAGAGTGAATGAGAGGGTCGTGATGTTCCTAGCCTTAAACACGGCCATGTTCTTAGTCAAGTTGCTTTTGGAGAATGAATGAATTAGAGGTGGAACCCATAAGTCCCCTATTTTGTCCTTTGTAGTGGCGATTTACTACCGATTGATTTGATATTAGATGAGCCGCCGTACTATGATCATTCAGGAGACATGGCCCATTCAAATAAAAATAGAACGAGCATCTCCGACAAAGGGTCCTTCGTCTGGTCGAGAAGGGACTCCTCTATTATATTACATTACGGATAGGTTCATTCTCATCATGAAGCTCAAATAATATATTAAACCTTCACAAAAAAATAAATAAATAAATAAAGGGCAGTTTCCTTTTAATTTAAAACAAGTCTAAATAGATAGGACTCAATTATTAAAAAAAAAATTATAGAATTTTTGGAGTCACATATCTGGCTGGAACCCAATAATTTTATTTTCAAAATTTATTTGTATAACTCAAGTCTCAATTTTCAGAAAATGTTTATTGCATTAGATACATGATTTTAGAATGGCTCTTAGAGAAACAAAGTCGACCGTAGTTAGAGTTTTCAAAAAATGAAATGCAAATTTCCTTGAGATGATTAGTCGGTATGACTGATGGATTACACTATTTAAACTTAAGATCCATAAATGATAGGCTTTCTCCCTCAACCTCATGTTTGTCATGCTCTTCATCAATCTTGCCTTCTGGAATCCTCAAACATGATGGAATATGGAAATTCCATGTGACATTACCTCAATCGATTTCGATATTTGCCTATGAATCTTTATTAAATAACAACTAGCTAAAATTCTCGAAAGGAAATTTGAGGAATAACTCGGGGCCAATGGGCCCATTTATCACGGGGTCTAAAAAACTGCTATTTGCCATTCCATCAAGAAGTGGAAAGGAGCAAAGTGGAAGATACAGAGGACGTAGAAAATTGCAACGCAAATGAAACATTTCAAAAATAATTGAATGGCACGTGTCTAAGTGAGATAGGTCCAATCCTACTATAAATTAACGTGACTCCTCCTTCTCACCATGCAAGAACCGCAGAAAACATGTCTCCGCAAAACATCCTAGTGTTTTTCCTGCTTCTAGTGGTGCTCACCACTGCCGCTATCGCCGACCACGGCCCTCCGCATAAGCCGCCGCCGCATAAGCCACCTCCAACAGAGGAAGGCACCACCCTTGACCAAACCCTTATCACCTTTGATGGTGGCAAGAAGAAACCACCACCGAAAAAGAAACCTCCAATGGAAGAAACCGCCACCCTTGACGAGGAAACCCTGACCACCTTGGACGGCGGCAAGCCTCCCAAGAAGAAGCCTCCACCGATAAAGCCACCACCAAAGCACAAGCCTCCAGCAGGTGTTGAGGGCGCCCACAAGCCACCTGGTGGTGGTGGCCATAGGCCACCACCTTCGAACTAATCATAAGTACCAAGTTCGTCTCATGGCATATGCAGAACGTGGTGTACTAGAAAAAGAGCTTGGATTCAATCAGTTGGTCATGACTACTGCAATTTCATGCTATCAATATCGTCTCGTCGTGTAATTCACAGTCATGCAGTCTGGCCTACTAGATCTCGGGCAAGTTAATGTGCATGAGACGTGTGTGTATCCATCTTCTGAGTGTTGTAAACTTAAATAAGTGGTTCGCTCTTTATGTTATTAACTTCTTCTCTCGCATAATTGTAGGTGTTTCATAGCATTGACATGGGCACACGCCAGTCGTTGATAATAACTTTCATCTCATCCTCATGTGATTAAATGCTCAAGGCACGGTTGGCCAAAAATGTCTAAAAGCAATCTATTCAAATATATACTCTCCTCACTTTTCTCTTTCAGTTTACACCAAAAGCTTAGCTAAGTCCTCGGCGTGATACTGATTCAAATAAACATGTAACTTGTACAAGGTGTGACCATTGGTGAGACACTGACACGTAAGCCTTTATCAATGGCTATACCGATCGCAAGAACTCCTGTCGATGGCTATGCTTATCAAGACCATGATCAGTTATTGAGATAGATAGTGGTTGGTTGCCGATTAGCAAAATTGGCTGCGGAAGATAGTGATTGAAAGGTGTAGATAAACAGTCAAATGATTGATGACTCGAAATTTAACCATCCGACAAGTAGAAGTGGAAGATCAAGATGTGATTTTAAAGAAAAACTACCCATGGATGGAAAATCGTGGTAACGTTTAGATATGGAGCTGGAAATTTCGGAGATGTGAAAACATCGCCAGATCCGCTGGAGATCTGATTACGGATAGTTATGTTGCGAGTACTGTAAATACCAGTGTTTGTGTACTATAAGCCCCCCCTTCCCCACATATAAAACAAACAAATCTTGTTATCTTTCAATTGTATTTCAATTCCTATATCATAATCCTAGCTGTAATTTTGAGATATCGCGTAGATTCCGGCATGTATTTTAGCCTTCTCATCATGTTTTTGCTGCTGTAATTTGTAAAGTGCACGTGTTTTGGGTCCGTGAGTTCATATTCTTATCCTGGTGAAATGCTTCTCTAATATGTAAGCCCAGAAAAGATGCGCCTTAATATATTCCAACCTTCTAGTGATAAATTCGAGCCGCGTGAAAATTATTTTTTGATTTAAATATATATCAAATCCATTTTAAATTCGACATATAAAAGGCTAATCTAATTCCGGTCATCTAATCGACTAATATCTTCAATTAAATTGATCTATCATGGAAACTATCCTAATACGATTGGACAACTACGGTTGCAAATAAGAATAACAGAGCATTGGATTGTTTTGCAGAATTCTGTGTTTGGCTCAAAATTTTTGCTGTTCATTATATATTAAAGAAACTACATTGAAATAAGTCATGTTAGGGAAGAGTATAATTTAACATGCTTTCTCTAGTTCATCCTTTTCTAAGTTTGAACGTAATAAGTGATAAAATCTTGATATGCTTTCTCTTTATCCATCTTCTAACTTTAAAACTGTACATAGAGAGAAAATCGAAATTGGGAGATGATAAAGGATAATTGAAAACGTTTTCTTTATTTGATCCTTTTTTAAGGTTTAAAGTCAATAAAATACAAAATGCTCATGTAATTTCTCTTGATGACAAATCATTTGTCCAGCCCACACCTATTGAAGGATAAATCGCTCAGCAAAATTTTATCCTCTTGCCATTTACAATAACCAAACAACACTTATATAGGAAAAAACTCATTCACATAGCGACATAAATGATTCAACAGCATGCAAGGATCTTCCCACAGATGAAGTATTGATTCTCCCAGAGCGTCCTAACTCTGCTTGATGCCTAACTTGCATTAGAATCGCAAGAATCTTCACTCTTCAAAGGCGAAAAGTATATCTACACACCTAAAGCAGACCATATATAAAAAGCTAAAGTTGCTACCCCTCACCTCGGGTAGAATCAACAAACTTACTTTGCTAGTTGTACAAGGTTAGATGTTGTCCGAATCGTTTTTTTGCCTAATTTTGTGAGCTTTTGTTTCGATGGAGGAGCATCATCCTTGTGGCCAGGCTCTAACAGTTATAGCGAATGGTGATGGTGAATGGCTCTGAGGCAAGCAAATGAGAGCTCGGTAATGGAGCAAGGTTCACTCACCAAGTTCTCTAGGATGCTCGTGCAAGGCCCTCATCAAAATCTATAAAAGCAATGTGCTATTGTATTTGTACAATCGGCTTTCGGGATCATCATACAATTACACACGAACGCAACGAGACTACTGGCATGACATGCAAATTTTGTTGAGCTTGCTTCAGGTGCATTTTGAGTGCATAGTTGTTTACCTAGCATGGCATCTCCGGATAATACTTTAAGAATAAGATTCTACAAAAGAGTAAGGGTCACGCCTGACAACACGATGGATCTAAAATCTCGAGGAGCCATCACTAATCATTAAGGAATCCGAGAAGAAGTTAGATCCAGGATGACAGCATCGGATCCATGCCCACCCCGAAGAAAAGAAAGGGCGCGCCATAAGATCAATCTTGTGATGAAGAGAGAGCCCCAAAGCAGGTAATTGAGGTCAAAGCAAAATAGGAGGTTCATCCCATCTAATGGGCTCTCACATGCCACAAGCCAAATTAAAGGGGTAAAATTATCCCAATCAGTTTTATACTTATTATATGGATACTAATTCAATTTTAAACTTTTCAATTTTGTTAATTTAGTCCAAGTGTTTGCACAAAAATCTAATATTATCCTTCCGGTCAATTTTTACCTATTAATATCTCAATTTTGACAACCAAAATTAGTCATTTATTGCATAGGAAGAAGTAGGAGTTGGTCCCGATCTCTAAATGAAATAATCGGCATTGCATAATTTTTTCATTCTCATTGCTTTTGTAGATAATATGTCCGTATGGAGTATCATCTTAGACAATATCACTAATTTCCATCAGCTAACTCGTCATGTGACTCGTCCTAATTTTTTCATACGCAAAGCGTGATTCAGGCTCGCGTTTTCAACTGCGCCCAAAACATTGGGGCAACTGAAATTGACATGACAGAAGGAAAGACATAAGCTTCGGGAAAAAATCCCGTGGAATCCACATGTGGACGTTCCCCCACAGAGGAAGAGGATGGTAAGAAAAGATGAGGGAAATAGAGAGAGGCTGGTTCTTCTTTGTGACTGTCATTGCCTTGCCGTCGCGCATCTCACACTGTCGCCACCCCCTCGCTGAGTTCCTGCCATCCACTGCCCTGACGTCCGACTGCTATTGCCATTGACGCACCCACCTAGCTCCGTGGCCGACGAAGCCTCCTGCCACTTCGCCATCAATGCCCACCAATTGCCCAACGCTCCCAGCTTCCCTGGGACGCGCAGTGCTGCTGCGGGTTCCTGCACTCATCACTTGCTCAGTCGCAATTAGTCACTGCCGAACCTCTTTCCTCACTCCTCGTGAGCCCAGCAGCCTTGCCATGCCTCATCTCAATCCTCAAGACTGCGAACCTTTGTCGACAAACCACATCCTTGCCCGACATATACCAGCCCATGCCGAGCCGGATCTCAGCCCACGCTGTCACGCGTGGTGGTAGTCCAAGAGCTCACAGGCGCTCTCTCAACACTTCCAACAAGTCCGAAAGCTTTTGTTTTCCTATTGCAGATTTCCGCGGTGCTTTACTGATTCAATCTCGCAAACGCCAGCATCCTCGGTGTCCTTTACGGCCCGAGCAACGCTAGGTCGATCACCACCGGATCAGATTTTCCTTCGGCTCAGTCCGTGGTCCTGTCAAGTTGTTGGCTTGCGCTGCTCCATCCGAAGCAATCCATTTCACTGGTCTCTTGCTCGACCCTCACCATTGGGCCTTGCTTCATTTGTGTTTTCCCTCACTGGCTACAGTGGGTTTCTTGTAAGGTGAGTTGATTTTTGTCATGTTTATATGATGATCATTATATCATACAATGCATGTTAGTAACTACACTTTCGGCTATGCTAATTATACTTTATTTTCTTTTTGCATTAGTCAAGGCGTACTAAGGCGTCAGACCTTTAAGCCCAACGGTTTAAGCCCAATGGTCGGTTCCCTAATATCGTCTCATGCACCATCCACGATTTTAATGTGTGTTTTTATATATGTGATTGATTGAATAAGCTTTGCAGGAAATATCTACTAGGGCAGGGCTATCATAGAAGATGGATTTTTTCCCTTATTTAGGGCTGTATTTTCTTGGAGCGGTCTTTGTACCAACCTTTGTTGTACCGAAATACTTTGTATTTTAATGATAAACTTGGGTAAGACGTATATTTTGGTACCTCATGAGATTTAATATTCATCATGTACATATGACACGTCACATGTCACATACATCTTTAGAATTAAGGCGCTTTCATAATTCACATTTTAGAGGTTTCATAGTTAGAGTATTGCATGTTATTTTTGGAATGCATATAGATTTAGGGTAATCTATAGTTTTCACTAAACAAAAACCAGAAAAAAATTGTTTTTAGAATCATATAGATTGCATGTATATTTAAAGTTAATTAGGCTCATATCATTCATACCATATAATGCACATCACTTAAAATTAATCTTTTGATAGTAATATCATATAGATAGTCTTAGTTGTTAATTGCATTGCATATATTATCCACATTGCATAATTTCATATAGCATGAAAAATGCATATAAAGAAGAAGTTAGCTTTGCCTCGTTTAGTTGTTAGTCATATAGCATTTGTATGTAAGTTCATGGGTAGAGTCTAAGGTCCTAAACCTTTAATTTCAATAAAAGTAGAATAAAAATAATATTTCATATAGACTGCGTTATAAAATTAATTTATGGTTAATTTTAATTGACTTAGGATTGCATACATATATTCAAAATATGCCTTCTTGCACATAGGTTTTAGATTGTATCTTCATGTAGTAATTGTTGGAAAAAAAACCCATAGTGTTTTTTGAAGATTTTCAAAACTATCCTTAGTATAATATTTATTGTGACATCCTGATTTTCAGGTTCTGATTTTGATTGGATAAGTTGGGCTTTTCATCGACGTGCCTATGGTGCTCTTCTCAGAGTTGGCCACTCACGAGATAACTGGCCTACCGGGTGAAGCCGTTAAAAGATTTTAATGCAATAAACTAGAGAATTCGACCAGGAATCGACCGCTCGACTATGTTAGTCTACAAAAGTCATTACAACACAATAAAAAAAATTGATTAGAGACCGGAAATAGGTCGATTTGACTGAGATGTGTGATCAAAGTGTGGGTGATTTCACCTAATTGCAAAATTCTCATTGATTGGTAGTAGACCGATTTTCTATCATTTTGGACACTCTGTGTCCATATTTGAAACTTTGAGATTTTCACGACCATCAAGAGTCTCCAATGTATTGAAGAGGTATATTGTGGCTAGAAAAAAATCGACCACAGGTCAATTGTATAAAAAATTCATAAAAATTACTCAGTAGGTTAAATCACGCTAAAATCGCGTCTAATTGAAATTAATTGCTTATTTGAACCCGATTTCAGAAATTGAAAATTTTGTGATGTCATGAGTCATTTTAGGAACGTCAACTCATTTTTCGAGGAATTTTCGGCAAGTTTGGAATTTTTACGGAAAATTGATTTAGACGATTCAAAAAACGAACATAAATTCGGATTGGCCAAATGGAAGGGATTTTGGCCTCATGTGTGAACTACTTGGCAAAATGAAGTTGTGTGGGCTTTTTTTTTCAACAAAATTGGACCTCAATTAGAGAGGTTTGCTTAGAAATTGGATTCCGAGAAAAAGGAAATAGAATTCGAATTTGAAGGAAATTCGTGGGATAGAGGGATTGTCGTATCTTGGTCTTCATTTAGAATTCAATTGTGCAAGTTGAAGTTGAAAATGGCCTTGGATGACCAATTGTTCTTGTTGTGAAGTTGATTAAAAATATAATTATGTTTTATTTAAATTCCTCCTCCTCTCACCCAACCTCTCCCCTATGCTTACTGTCCACCAACCCCCCACCCCCCCCCCCCCCCCCCTTTCGGTCTCTTTCTTCCTCTCTCTAGCAATCGCACGTTTCCCTTTTCTTTTCCCCCAAACCGACAGCCCTGCATGCTAGTCCCCTCTTTGCTTTTTATCTTTGACTTTTATTTCTTCTTATCCTTGCATGCACGTATCTCCCTCTCGCATGTTCTTGCTCCTTGACCGACCTTCCTCCTTCACCAAATTCAGTGGACCCAGCTCATCCACGCAATTCTCTCTCTCTCTCTTCAATTGTCTCTTTCGTTCAATTCTTCCTCGCCAGCTGCCCCACAATATTTCTATCTCTTTTGTCCCATTTCCATGGCAACAATTCACCGAAGTTGCCACCAGCTTGCCTATTCCTTTGCAGTCCCCTTTCCTTTCCTTTTCGGTTTTATTGAAAACGGCAGCAGCCCATCAACGCCCCCACCAAAGCTGTCCCCACGTCCATCTTTCCTCTTCGTTTCATGCTTGTTAGTCAACTGGTCGAACTTCATCAGCCCGTGACCGTGATCCACTCATCGAAAGGCCCAGCACCCGTCAAGCTATCTCTTCCGCCCAAGACTTTCACGGCCAGTCCATTTACAGCCCCGTTCCAGCAAGTCCAGCAGCCACAACTCGGCCCGGTTCATGCCGTTTCAATCACAGTCCACACCACCAACCGCGGCTGCTGAACCTAGCCTGAGCTGTGCCCGAACCAGCCACCGTTGCAGCTCCTTGGGCCCAAAGATGAAGCCAAAACCAGCAAGGGTTTTGGGCTTTGCGAGGCCATTTTCAGGCCCGTCTCAGCCTCACTTGGTGGTCCAGCTTCGAAGTTTATTGAGCCCCTCCGTGTCCCCGTCGTTTTGGTCCGAGCGGATCATCAATTAAGTGAGTTTAACTCACTAATCATCACTTAGTAATTTAATGACATTTAAGGATTAATTAGTTTAGGTTAAGCATGGATTAGGTGGTTAGTTTATTAGATTAGTGATTTAGTTAGCCAAGATTGCATGTTAGGTGGTTAGAGTAGTGTAATTAGAGCCTAAACAAACTCTAGTATTTAACTAGAGTGGTTCAGTAATTTTCCGAGCCTGTCTCAGCTTCAAATTAGGCTTTACGGGCCTAAGTATGCATTTTTGCTATTTATTGGCATTTATTTATTATTTTTCGTAATTATTTAATTATTTATTTATTTTCCGGAAATTAGACCGGGATAGTCGGTGACAGGAATTTTATGCCGATTGCAATGGTATGGTCCATTTTTTTAATTGAGCTCTAATTCGTGTTGATTTGGTGTGATTTGTATTTTGGGAAATTATTCCAAAAATAATTAACTTTGGTAATTAATTAGAAAATCACCGGGCGTCGATTTACAATACCAAAAATGAGTTTAAGGATTAGTAAAATTAGTGGATTTTCAAGTGTGAAAATATTATATTTTGACTAAGGTCAACCGTGTACCAACATACGAGTATTTTTATCGGGAAGGATAAAAATGATGATCTAATTAGGCAATCATAATCAATAATTGTGGCAGCTTCTGGTGAGCTATAGTATACTATATTAATAATTGTGGCAGCTTCTGATGTGTTATAGTATACTATATTAATAATTGCAGCAGCTTCTGGTAAGCATAAATAGTATACTATATTGATAATTGCGACAGCTTCTAGTGAGCATAAATAGTATACTATATTGATATTTGGCTCAACTTTTGGTGAGCATAAATAATATACTATAAAGTAGTTGAGGCAACTTCTGGTAAGCTATACTATCTATTATTGGCTTAAAGTAAACAGTCATGGATTATGATCAAACTTTATAGATAGTATTGATTGAGATGGCCAAGGAATGATCTTGATAACATGTAATCAACTAAGTCGATTGATCAATGATTTGATCTGGCTGGATAAATTGATTGCGAAGTGATTGGTTGTGATATGAATCGTACTAATTTGCAGGAAGGAACTGAGGCCAAGGTAAGTCCTTTGACTCGTGATTGTGTTTAGACAGTCCTTTAGGCATATTTTCTTCCTAGTCGAGTCTTAAGGAGTTGAACTTACTGAGACCTAGTCATCCCATTGTGGGATATCATTTTCAGGTCCCTAGTTGACAGCAATGGAGGACCCTAGGCCCGAAGTTTAGAAGGTGAAGCCTAAAGAATCGGCAATCTTGTCTGACTAGTTAGTCATAGGACAATTCTTTTTTGGTTGATAGCCGATCCCTTTTTGTAGGCTTCTATATATAAATCTGTGCATTTATAAAAATGTATTTTGTGAAAAATTGGCCCTACCTTTCTATCACATCTTGTTGTTGTCTGGAGATTTATTAATTGCTTCCACATTCACATTAAAATGAATCGGTCAGCGATGTGTTCTTGGACGTCGCTATTAATCGACTAAGAAGGGATGGGCATGGGCTCGAAGATTCGAGACATGACATTTATTGCGGTATTTGCAAAACTATCATTGATTACATGATAACCACAATGTGATTCATTGGGTGAAGATCAGTCATATATGTTTTTTCAGTAAACAACACCAATGGATCTAAAGATCAGCATATGTCAATATTTGCATCTATTGATATCAGGTCAATAGTGATGTTTCAACAACAAAGTGTTTGTGGGCTCATAAATATAGCCTACATAGCAGAGGAAACCAAAAGTCCACAGAGAATCGGAGAATAGGCCATCTGCCAGCCTTGCCAGAAGCTATAGTGATAGGACAACGGCAAAAACTATTCTTAGGTAATCAGTAAATGTTTAAGAAAAAGGGTTATATGGGTAGCACTGTCTTTAGACAGCAACACCAGTAGTAAACTCTTAACAGCTTCTTACTACTCCAAAGCATCTCCAAAGGAAAGATTGAATATAGATTAAAAGATAATATCTTTGAATCCACAGGTTAGAGACGCAATATACAAAAGAACAAAAACTACTTGAATCTATGTTCTTAGCAAAAATATTTTATTCATGTATTACTTTGAGTGTTGTAATCGTGTTAACTTGTCATCATGTAAAAGATCAAGTGTATCAATAGATAGCACTACCTAAATTAGTGTGATTTATCATCTGAAGGGATTGGTGTGTGTGCTATGTATAACTTATTGAGCCAATTATCACTGCCATTTAGCCCAACTTGTGGCTATTAATGAGGAGGGTGGACGTAGGTTTGAAGATAACGCCAAACCACTATATGTTATTGTGTGCTGCTATTTTCCTCTCTCTTTAATTACATAAGAACACAAATGCTCATGAGTTTTCAAATTTTAGCTCAAATTTATCTTTCCTTAGTGTCTACTAATTTTTGTGAAAAGTCAACAAAGTTTTCAAAGCAATCTTTTTATCTCTAGGTTGTATCGTTAGCTCCTACAGTAACTTGGGTCATACATGTTAATTTAGTTAGTGCATGATTAGGAATCAATACATATTATTTTATTTTGTAGACTTTTAGGGTTGTTTGCCTTTTGTTAATTAATAAAAGGAAAAAAAAACAAAACCTGAATTAGATTATACCATGTAGATTGTATTAGTTAGGAATATCAATTTTTTTAAACTTCATATTGCATTATTTTTAGAGAGTCACTTGTCATCTAGGATTAAATTCCATTGACATTTTATTTATATTTTTTTAATTAATTTCATAACGTGTAACCTAGAACTCATCTTCAAACTTTTCTCTTGACAAGGTTTTTCTCTCGACGTGTAGAGCTCGTTTCCTACCTCCATAGTAGCTTTAAACCCTAACCCTTTATCTCTACCCTCGCCTTCATCCTCGTTTTCTTGCCATCGTCAGCCACCTTCCTACCCATCTTCGAATTCTCCACCTGATAGTTCTCTTCTAATCGAAATGGATTCATACCCACTTTACCGTTTTGCTGCATGCGACTCATCCTTCATCAACTAACTTTACTCGATTTCATCTATCTAAATTTTCCCAATTCCTGATTTCCTCAACTCACCCCTTCGATGATCCTCTGCTGCATGTCAGTGCCTTTCTTCGGATTGATTCTCTGTTTAGGACTAATTACTGAATTCTGAGTTCATGGCCGAAACTGATGATGACGGCGTAGCTAGACTCGCTGCCCTATGTTCCCGAATGGGCCGACTTTGGCCGGAATAGCGAATTGATGTCTGGATTGACGGCCCACCTGCAGCGACAATTAAAGATTGTAAGTTGTCCTTGATCAGTAAAGTTCTATCTAATCCATCCATCAATTTACAAGCCTTTCAAAGTACTCTAAGGCGTGTAGGGCGAACAGACCACATCGACATCTCTGTTAGGGAAGAAGGGTTGTATGTTGCTAAATTCAGTTTTGCTATAGATAGACAACGTGTTCTTGATGGGGGCCCCTGACTTTTTTCTGGCCATTTGATTATATTTAAGGTCTGGATCCCTGACACACCCTTGCAATGTTATAGCTTTCTCACCTATCCATTCTGGGTGCACGTCCTGGGTATTCCAATTGAATGGTGTTATGAAAATATGATTACAAGAGCTGTTAGAAACATAGGTAGAGTCCTAGAAGTTCGTACCGATAGCAAAGAGGGTAATCCAATTCGAACTGCAAAAGCTCGAGTTGATCTTGATGTTAGGAAACCTCTAAAGACAGGACAGATGATTCAACTAAATGGCAAGACTTTATGGTTAGATTTTCAGTATGAACGCTTATCCCATTTCTGTTATTCTTGTGGCAAACTCGGCCACTATGCTACATATTGCAAGGACTATCCTTTTACTGAAGCAAAAATGGAGGGCAAAGAAAAGATGAGCTATGGTCAATGGTTAAGAGCGGAAGTTCGGGAACACAGTCCCTATTGGAAGGCTTTTTATGAGCCGCAAACCATACCTAACGATATCGACGAGGTCATTCCCGAAACCCCCCCCCCCACCATCCTTTCCGCTGGTTGTGGCTCCACCCCATTTTGATCAAGACAACAAGGGAATTATTACCGTGCCTGACTTGCCTCCCTTTAACAAAGATGCTGCATCAACACAGCCACCTGTCATAAAAGCACAACAAATGAGGACTGAATCTGCTCACAGGTCAGAATCACCAACACGCACAACAG
Organism: Eucalyptus grandis x Eucalyptus urophylla; assembly: GCA_028830015.1. Classification (NCBI taxonomy): domain Eukaryota; kingdom Viridiplantae; phylum Streptophyta; class Magnoliopsida; order Myrtales; family Myrtaceae; genus Eucalyptus; species Eucalyptus grandis x Eucalyptus urophylla. Next base: position 5,094,075 of record CM054200.1, read on the forward strand.
CGAACCTTACTTTAGCTAAGTAGAAAGCTCCTCAAGATATAGTTCCATGTCCTTCCACTTCCAAAAAGACAAAGCAAACTCGTCTCAACACCACAGCAAGAACAAGCAAAAAACTGAAAAGGTATTCTCCTTACACTCCACGACTACCTTTAGATGACACGCAACTACTGGATACTCCTATTATGGAAGCTGAAGGAGTTGGACAGTGGGCTATGGTGGCTTGCCCAAAAAAGCCACCGAGTGAAAAATGAAACTCTTGAGTCGGAACTGTCAGGGGCTGGGTAACCCCCTGACAGTTAGATCACTCAAGGCCCTAGTGGCTAAGGAGAGGCCCGACATTCTTTTTTTGATGGAGACAAAAAATCAAGAGGTTGTAGTACAAAGGGTACGCAAGCGTCTCAACTATCCTAATTCGGTTGTGCAAAATCCAATTGGTATAACTGGGGGATAGCTCTTTTTTGGAATGATCAATTTACTATTATGCTGGACCGATCTATACAAGAGTTTATTGATGTCATTTGCACTGATCTAATGAGCGGAAGTCAGATGAGACTCACCAGCATACATGCCCCGACTAATCTCCAGCAACGCTGGCTCTTTTGGGCTGACTTAAGGTTTATATGCACTATCAACACCCTCCCATGAATCTGTATCGATGATTTCAATGAGGTACTCTATCCCTGGGAAAAAGAAGGTAAGCGTTATGCTGACTTTACTAGGATGCAAGCCTTTAGGGAGGTATTACATGATTGTTCCCTCATGGATATAGAAAGTAAGGGTTGTTCTTTTACCTGGACGAATCAAAGGTTGGGTGATGAACTTATCAAGGAACATTTGGATAGGGCTCTTTGTAATCTAGAATGGCGCCTTAATTTCCAAGAGGCTGAGGTGTTCGCTTTGCCTGCATTAGGGTCAGACCATAGTCCATTGCTCTTAAATACAGTACCAATCTAGTGTCGTCGCCATCGGCCATTTATCTTCGAATCCTTTTGGCTTCAAGACCCTGGCTGCCGTGATATCGTGGCTCAGTCATGGAATTCTGGACAGCCACATAATACTACTCTGCCTTCCCGACTTAAGGTGGTTACCTCCGCTCTGGCTAGGTGGAGCAAATCTAAATTTTCAAGTGGCCATCAGCAGCTTGCCATTTTGCACCAACAACTCCAAGATCACACTAATCAACCTCTTTCTACATATGATGCATCGTTGGTTACTCATCTGCAAGGACAAATTCAAAAGTTATGGCAGCAAGAAGAATAATTCTGGGCAATGCGATCCAAAATCAACTGGCTCAGATGAGGGATAAAAACACTACATTTTTTCATGCAACAACTATACAACGACAATAGCGTAATAAAATTAGTATGTTGTGGAATGATAATCAAGATTGGGTGCGTGACCCTCGACTTTTGCAAACAATGGTGACGGATTACTTTTCACAGCTATATTAGACGGTAGGACATCGCAACTACTGACCTATTCTGCAACAATGTCCTAGGGTCGTTATCACGGACATGAATACGTCCTTAATAGCTCCTGTCTCTAAAAAGGAAGTTCAAGCGGCAACATTCCAATTAGGGTTTACCAAATCCCTCGGTCCAGATGGTTTGAATGGACTCTTTTATCAGCATCATTGGGACATTATTCAAGATGAACTATTCTCATCAATGCAACAGTTTTTTTTCATTCTGGAGTCCTCTCACCGGATCTCAATCGGACTATCATAGCCCTCATACCTAAGGTACCACGCCCTGAACATTTAGACCAATACCGTCCCATCAGTCTTTGTAACTATGCATATAAAATCATTTCTAAAGTAATTGCCAATCGCCTTAAGCCCTATCTGCCTAAAATTATCTCCCAAAAGCAAAGTGCCTTTGTCAGTGGACATCAAATTCAGGACAATATATTAATAGTCCAAGAGGTGCTTCATCGACTAAAAATTTGAAATTATAGACGTCAGTTCCGAGCTGTTCTCAAAATGGATATGCAAAAAGCATACGACAGGATTGAGTGGGATTTTCTCAAGGACTATCTTCTCACTCTAGGTTTTCATCCTACATGGGTTAATTGGATTATGCAATGTATAACGACAGTGTCGTTTGCTGTTAAATTCAACGGTGAACTATGGCCCTATTTTCAACCTTCCCGAGGCATCAAACAGGGGGACCCTCTATCCCCCTACCTTTTTATCCTTCTCGCGAATCTATTGTCCCATCTTATCCATCAAGCCATCACCATGGGTCATCTCAAGGGAATCAAACTAAACAGGTGGTGCCCCACTCTCTCTCATCTGTTTTTTGCTAATGATGATATATTCTTTTTAGATGGCAAATTGATTGAATGTCAGAATCTAGCAAACATTGTCAATTGATATTGCTATGCTACTAGCCAAGCTGTCAACCGAAATAAATCTGGCATAGTTTTCAGCAAATTTTGCTCTCCTAGTCTACAAGAAAATTTAACTGGAGTACTTCGAATTCCGGTGATTCAGAAAATTGGAAAATATCTAGGAATACCATCGGAGTGGGGCAAATCTAAGCGAGACATGTTTGCTTGGATCTTGGGTAGGGTGAACGCCAAACTTGAAGGATGGAAAGAAAGTTTGCTTTCTAAGGGTGGAAAGGAAATATTACTTAAAACTGTCGTACAAGCGATACCTCAGTATGCCATGTCTATTTTTCGAATTCCTGTATCTATATGCCGATCCATTGAACAGAAAATAGCACAGTTTTAGTGGCAGAAGGATAGTACTAAAGCAGGCATTCATTGGAAAAACTGGGCTGTTCTCAGGCAAAGCAAAGCTAATGGGGGCCTTGGGTTTTGTGATCTTCAAGATTTTAACAGGGCCATGCTTGGGAAACAAGCATGGCAGTTGATTCAAAATCCAATGGCGCTATGCATCACACTTTTCAAATGGCTTTATTTTCACTCTTCGGATTTTTTACATGATGATAAAGGCTCTAGGCCTTCCTGGGGATGGCACAGTATTCTTGATGGGAGGGAGTCTATTCTGCCTCATCTTCATTGGTCGGTAGGCAATGGACAGTCTATTAATGTCCATGAAGACCGATGACTTCCTAGAGGAGTAATCGGAGGCCTGGTCGACCGGAACGCCCCATTCCTTGTCACTGACCTAATGGACCTGGATAGTAATAGCTGGAATGTTCCTCTTCTAACCCAAAATTTTGATGCTTCTATAGTCCAAGAAATACTCAGCATTTAGGTTCGGCCTCAATATACTTTTGATAAACTTATTTGGATAGGGATTGTCAATGGCATAAATTCTGTGAAAACTGGATATCACAACCTAAGGACAGTGGTTGCTACCACCCCACTGAACCTACCTTCTTCGTCTTATCACCCACTCAAGTCACTATGGAAAGCTATTTGGGCAGTGAAGCTTCCCCCTAAAATTCGAGCTTTCCTTTGTTTGGTTTTCCATAACGCTTTAGCCACAAAAGCTAATCTATTTCAACGATGCATCACTACCGACCCATACTGCCCCTATGCTCCAACCATATCCTAGAAACTACAGAACACATCTTCCTTCTATGTCCATGGACGCAACATTTATGGTCTCACTCCCAGATTAACATCCACATCAATCAACACTCAATCACAAGGATAGATGCATGGTTAGTTGCTCAGCTAAAACAAAGGCGTACCTGTCTTGATCTGGAATTGATTACAGCTCTGTTGAGGCACATTTGGAAGGCGCGCAACCGATTTGTTTTTCAACGACAGTATCCAAATCATCTTCAGATCATCGACATGGCTTCTGCCCAAGTCCGTGCCTATCAGTTTTCTGATTCGTTGTTGCAGCGATCGCCCCTATCTGATCCGCACTCGTTCGAGATGGAGGCCACCAGAACCTGGCATCATCAAAATAAATATTGATGGAGCCTATTCTCCTGATAGTGTCAAAGGGACGATGGCGAGTATACATTGAGATCATTCTGGCTCTCTGTTATTCGGGTTTACCTGTGATTTCTCGACGACATCAGCCCTGCAAATCGAGATCCACGCGCTTATCCTGACACTAGATCATCTGTTACGAGAGGGGATGCATCACGCTTCGCTGCTCATAGAATCGGACTGTTTAGTTTTGGTGACAGCTCTCCACCATCCGATCGAGACTCCAGGGGAGGTACGCTCGCTCATTGCAGAAGCAGCAACGAAGCTTTCTCTTTGCCCTAACCTGTCTGTGCATCACTGCAACAGAGAAGCCAATTTTGTGGCCGATTGGGTTGCCAAGGCCCACTATCGTGGCACTTTAAATTCGAATTGGGCTTCATCCCCACCTGGCTTCCTTCTTGATCTTTTGTATGCTGAAGCCCATGCAGCAGGCTGTACTGGTTTTTCACGTTAATATATAATATTCCCTTTTCTGACCAAAAAAAAAAAAAACCTAGAACTCATCATGTATGTCATGTGATCACATTATTCATGTCATCTAGCCTTTTAATTAGTGCAGTTTAATTAGTCATTTTCACACTTTCTCAAATTATGCATGTTAGTTAAAAGAGAAAAAAATATAAACAAATTTAGAATAGATTGAATATTTGTTAGTCATTATCTCATGCACAATCATGAATACCATTCATGCAGAATGTTTGCATATTTCCCTAATTATAGTTTGCAAAACCTCATGGTGATGAATAGTAATTTATATTACTCTGTTTAGTGCATCCACGTTTTTAAATCTTCTGCAATCCATTTACTGCTTTGATTAATGGGTGTTACTTTATTAATTATGCACCAGCACAATCATCCCTCACATGTTAGTGGGCATAAGATAAAAATTGATAAAGACTGCATGTAAGACATCTTCGAAATAAAGAGAAAAAAGTACTGAAATGGCCCTAAATTAATCTAGCGTAATCAAATCCCCAAATCCATTAATCTTTGGTTTGTCAAAGTAAAATATACTCCCATATTTTGCTTAAATGTCTAATCCACCTATAATCGATTAGTGACTATCACGACCCATCCCTCCAAAGCTATTACGATCCCAAGGAATAGGTTTAGAAGCATTCGTTTATAAAGTCAATCCAAATGGTTTGTACAAATGGAAATCTCAAATGAAACACCGAACAACCCCTCAAACGGATGTAAAATCTGAATTTTACATATGAACGATAGCTTCAGATGAGTTCTCTAATTAACACAAACGGACTATCAATTATAAACTTGAGTCCTCTCAAACACGTGCTTTATGTGATGGTAGTTCATTTTAAGTTTTTAGACAACCTAAAAATGTTATGTAGGAGTCACCACTCGCCTCTTTGTTGGGGGCCAGCTAGAAACCTAATCAAGGGTTGAGAGGCCATTCCTTTTTTCTTTTTCTTTTTATGACCCAAGAAACCCCGACACTGACAGCCGGCGGGAAGAACCTGGGGCTGACAAAAGTTAACCACCACACTCACGCCAGTGGTTAAGTCACCAAGTAACACCGCTGAAATTCGAACTTGGCACCTTTCGTGAGAGGCACAAAGCTCAAGCCAACTACGCCACCACAGTGGGTGGTGTTGAGAGGCCATTCTTGATTTCTATAGAACTAGAGATTTTGTGGATTCGAGGACTTTGTACTGCACTAAAGATTTTTGTTAGCGCCCTTTCGATACCTATAAGTATGGTTGTTATCTAAAGCGGTCACGCGTTCTTTTTACATTTTCATACAAGTCAAAAGATAGATTATCATATACACGCATGATTTGTTCATACAATTCTATACTAACGATCGAAATGGATAGAAAAAGAATCAAACAAGTAAATTGAGATTGCGTGGAGAGAAATGAACACCCAAGACGACATGATAAAGAAGTGAGGGAGGAAAACTCTAAGTACAAGTAAACCCGCAAAACTTGTTAGATATTTACACCACTAATAAGAAACCCAAGACACATGTCCAAGAATGAGTGGCACTAATGATTAAGATCGGATTGGACATCGATCATACCTCCTTCTTCAAGTCTAGGACACTTCCATTATGAGTCAACTTGATGCCCTAAAACTAGCTAAATCTACGCTAAAGCTAAACTAATATACAATTGAAAGATAAGGAAAGGACATTGAAAGGCACGATCAAACAATCAATGCGACAAATAAATGCATCAAATTGAACAACAAATGGCTTCGAGGTCGGCCTTGATTTGCATACATCACCCCTTTTTAAGACACCAAATCAATTAAATTCATGAACGTCAATAATTAATTATCCTCGTGTTTTTTTTTTTTTTTATCCTCGTGTTCACGAGCGATAATCAATACCAATGTTCCTAATTCAGATCTATGTGATCCCAAGAGTTTCCTGAGCATGTGCCAGCCCTAATCCATACATCTAAAAATCACACATATTTATGAGAAAAGCGTGCACTTAGGTCATCCGGCCTTGATTCTCAACCAATCAATCAAGTGAATGAGTCAAAATGGATCACTTATTCACTTAATTGAACAATCACACACACCAAGTAATGTGATCACACAATGCGTAGCAATGTCAAACAAAGACAATCGAACAAGGGAAATGTGATTCATGTAATGCTAAAATGAGTTTGGGGACAATTTGCAAAGAAGGGTTTAAGTTCAAGAAAATTGCAAAGAATGACATAAACTTTACATATTTACAAACAAGTCCCTAAGAAAAGCAATTAGAAATTTTTAGCCATTTGACAAGTAAGGATAACAATTTTATAGGAATTAAGCAAGTTCGATGTCCTTGGGAAATGGATTCCAGAACCCGGGCAAGGATATTGTCAACGCACTAATTGGGCTCTTTGGACCATTAAAGAGCGTCAAATCTAACAAAATTAGTATCAAAATGAAGTTTAGGGTATACCAAACAACTTTGTTGAAGAAAATTTCTCAAGATTGGCATCACATGAATTTATAATAATTTCAGAACAAGCAAAAGTCAAGTCAGGAAAATGGATTCGCAGAAGCCCTGCAACTTTAGAAAGGTTGGTAAAAATACCAAAACAAGTTTTTATTTTCTGAAAATTTATGAGAATGAAGTTTAATATGCTCCTAACAAATCTCATGAATACATCCACAATGGATTCAGCATACACAAATTTCTAAAAATCAGAGAATTCATGTATATCATTCTAGAAATAGAGCATCACAGAAGCATATGTCTATAGTTCACAGCCATTTGTGTAATCTAAAAATGATCCATTCGATCTGAAATTTCTACAAAACATAGATAACAATGTCCTATCACTTTTATGAAGAAATCTAAGGCAAATTCACTTCACATGAAGTTACAAAAATCACAATATCTGCACAGATCATTCAGGAGAGACAAATCACAATAGCAATTGCATTTGGTTTAAACGTGATAAACTTATACAAATGATGTTCAATCCTTCATGAAAATTTTATATATTGTTCACAAAGATGTAACAAAAAACTGTCATGAAGAAGACATTTCAAGTATCATAACACATAATTTTATAAAAATCGAGGAATTAGTGCAGGACAATCAGTAACACAAAATGGCAACGGGAAACACGATCAGTCTATGACCCATCGACCATACCAAATGATATTAAAATACTTTCAAATTTTTATATGTTGTGAATAAACTTCAAGAAGACACTGATTTAAAATTTGATCCACAAAAAAATTGTATGACAATGACAAACAACAGAGGTCACTGGAACAGGAAATGAAAACAGAACAGGAAAATTTTCCAAATTGCTGTTCGGTTTAGTAAAAAAGTTAGACCTAGTAAATGATCTTCAAATCATACAACAATGTACCAAAAGAAAGCTAATGATATCTCATACGAATCCTTAGAAAACCTCAAATGCAATCGAAATCATTTTCCAGCTCAAATGAAAATAGTTAGCAAATAGGTCAAGTCTGAAACAGAGTTTAAAGATTTATGCCTAGAAAACATGAGTTTAATTTGACTAAACGATTCGCAAATTCTATGAAATTTTTACGTGATTTAGAACTAGATGTAATGACCAATCTTTATTATGACATTAGGTCCAAAATCATTATACAAAAAAATCATACAAAAACAACAAATCGAGTAGGTCGGTTAACCTCAACACATATTCCAGAACAGATTGCCCTACTCGCGAAGAAGTTTTAACATAGCAAACGAGGTCTGACTTATGCATGTAATACGTCTATGAAAAGCTCTTGAAACCAGCTTTGAATCTCATGAGGATCTCAAAACCTATAAACAACATTATCAAGCTCAAACGAAGACGTTTATTAGATCAGTCCAATCAGGCCATCTGAATTACAAAATAGACAATCAATCAAGCAGATCATCAATACAAACCATTCTAAGCTATCATCCATCATCTATAGCCATTCTAAGCTACAATGATCATCAATACAATCGTAGAACATCATCTTAGGGTCTAGCTTTAGCACCGATTGCATAAGGCAATCTCACTTCATGGAGCTCAAGATCGAGAAGTTTACTTTAGTCAATCTCTATGCGAAGCACAATCAAGCTAAGGTCACTGTAAACGGGGCTTAGGACATGCCGAGGGAGGTCCAACACCAGCTAAGGACACCATAATAGCTTCGGAATAGTCGTTGAAGTTGTTGGATTACAAAATCGGCGCCAAGCTGAACTGATCGAGAGAATTGAGCTTGTACAGGGCAATTTAGCATCAAACAAGACTTATAACGACACAAGATCAACCTCACGAATGGCTACGGAATGTCAATAAGGCTGGAATTCATCGAAAAATCATCACAATCGTCGAAACGAGCAGTTGAAACCGTCAGTCTCAACACTAGCGATGAACACGGTGATCGGCGTCCAAAGAAAACTAGGCAAGCGGTCTTGAGGCCGGATGGCTGCTGTGACCGATGATAGGGGTGGCTAATGATGATCAATGCACTGTGGACTCACTAGAAGTGGCTCCAACAAGCGGTGGTGAGGGGGCGGTGAAATAGCGTGGCCGAGCAAGAGAAAGGGGGGAGAGAATGGATTTAAAATTCAAGCCCCTGAGAGAGAGAATGGATCTAAAATACAAGCCCCCCTTGCATTTTGGAGGGAAAATGGCTTATATACCTCCTTGCAAGATCAAATCTTAGCCTTTGGATCAATCCAATGGCTAGGATTCAATCTTCCTAGCTTAAATAACTTACTGAGGCACTAAGCTTGCTTATGACTAAATGATAATGTGTACATGTCAATTGGAATAGCTATGATGAACTGTTAAAGAATGATCATGATTAATTTTGGGATTAAAGGGCAATCGGGGACATTTTTATAATTTCACACATCTGAGGGCAATTTTGTAATTTCACTATGGTGAATTTGTAATTTTGTGCAAAAGGGACATGGGAGAGTCAGCCATGGCCTTAGCTTGTCGATGATGGTTGCTGGCCACCGCAAATCTATCGAAAAATGGCCAAACCGGCCATTTCTACTAATAAACAGTCGAATCGGTCATATTAGTCTGAATCGGTTATGACTGGTTTGATCGATTTTGGCTAGTTTTTGCAAAATTTTATGCAATTTAAGGAATTCCTGTCCGGTTTGAAATGAAAATAAGCTAATTTGAAGAGGAATGGTCCAAAATCGCCAATATTAAACCAATTAAAATTTTCAAAAACATTTCAATCAATTTTAATTGGTTTAATTAATCCAAGAATAGTGAAAATTACACTTAAACTTAATGCCGTGAATTTGGAATTTCTATGCGATTAGCGCAATTTGTGCAATTCCCACCTTTAAAAACTAGATTGACCAAAATTGAACCTAATTCATAGAATAAGATCTCAATTGGTTTAATTACTCATGTTAATAATGACTTAATGCATCCAAATTGATACTAAAATGGTGGTATGAACTTTATGTCAAAATTAGAGCAAGGGCCAATGATGAAATTGAATTTTAACCCATCAAATTAAACCTTGGTCTAGAATGGGCTAACTTGAATTGCACCAATTAAAGCTCATTAACCTAACTTTCCAAAATTCAAGAGAGCTAAATTAATACAATTGGAAATTTTTTCCCAAGTGAATGAGCTAAAATTGACCTCAAGTTTGAATTCAATTTGAGAAAACGAATTGATTTGAAGTGTAAGCATGCAACTCATGAAGAATCGATTAGGACCTTTGATTAGGGCTAAAAATGTAATTTTCATCCTGACATTGCAAATTATTGAAATGGTTGCATAAGTTATTTCAAAATAGCCTCTTGATCAAATGTTGAAAAAAAAAAAAAAACTAAGTCAAAATATGAACGAAATGAAAGTAGTTTTATTTTTCGTCGATTCCAAACCTAAATATGAAAAATTCGGAAAATAAGGTTCTAATTCGAATTTTGCAAAATTTTCAATAACAAAGTCAAAAAAATGAGATGATTTGTGAGTTTATACATTTTTCAATTTTTTGGTCAAAATGTTGACCAAAAGGCATTAAAAGATTGATTTTACGATCAAAATTTTGAATTTGTTCAAATGTTTTGTGGCCAAAGTGATATTAAGATTAATTAAGAACTTTTTTGTGTAAAAAACTAAATTTTGATCTAAGATTGACTTTTGGTTAAAGGGTTGAATTTAAAGTTAACTTGGAAATCATCTTTTTGACTTTTTGGTTGTTTTGTTAAAAACGTGTAGAATTACCTACAATTGACGGGCCAAAGAAAACGGAATGAAAAATGACACTTTTGCTTTGAGCAATAGGCTCCGTCATGATTAGAAACCTTAATCTTGAGTTTTTACTTTTAACTACACGTTGACTAAAAACCAAGTGTCAACAGTGATGACTCTAAAATGTAAGATAAGTTACAATATTAAAATGAGTATCCAATTGTGATTGGTAGTGCTTAGAAGAGCATGTGCGGAGCATTATGCTTAGTAATGGATTAGTTTTCTATTGGAAGTTCACCTTCGGGAAGGTCGCAACATCACCTTAAATTGTTGACGTAGCAATTCAATATTGCTAGTTGTCCTATTGATTTCCAATGAAAATTTGTTGAAAAGACTACATTGAAATTTTATGCAAATCTTTATGACTAAAATGGTAAAATTAAGAATTTTAGAACTGGGTTGACAATCATATAATAGGTTTAGAACTCCAATTAAAGAACGTGGTCCTCTTGGGTTAGTTAGGTATGAAGAATGTATTCCTTCCTCCTTTATAACCCAATTTCTACTTTCTCATGATCTAAATATCTGAAATTGATCAGTTTATCTTCCACATTCTGCGAACACTAACAGAAGCGAATGGGTATAGGTTTAAAATAATTACAAGTAAGCAGTCTCTCTGAGTTTGATTGAAATGAGCTTGCTTTGAAGTTAATCTGCCAAGGATCCAAGTTTCACCATGTGACTCTAAGTTAAACCCAAATTCAGAGCTCCTTCAAGATTCCAGAGCCAGAATCCAAAGTCGTCACCACTTTCTTCAACTGCTCTTTCAAGAAGTTGGAAATGGAATGCATCATAACAATGTAAATATCATATTAGGAAACATGGGAGTTATCATTTCTGTCTAATGAATATGGGGAATGAATCCAATAAAAGTCTAAGCAAACATGAAAGTCAGAGCAAATACAATTACCCTCATAAAAGTAGATACGACCATAGCATAGGGTTAAGAATAATCCGAAAAGTAGATTGAAGGAATTTCTGTATATTTCGATAATATCATAATGAAGAAACATCAGTCATTTATAGACTTTATTAGATAATTATATAAGATAAAATATTAATCAAAATATACATAATTAGATGGAGAAATACTCGAAATCTTGAGAAATATGAATAATTAATAGAAACATCTTAATCATTTTTAATATAAGAAAATATCATAATTATATCTAACATCCTTTCAAACTCAAATGTGCATAGAAGTCAGCTTGAGTCTGGATTAAAGAAAAAATTTCCGAAAAATGCTTAGTCGATTGCCGGAACGGTTGCCGTTAACACGGCTGCTTACATGGCTGTTATGGATTGTCGTGGCTGTTGTGCAAGCTACACGGTCAGAGATTGTCGTTGCAACAGAAGGCTACTGTCGAGGCACGAGGCGGCTCTATGTGACAACAAAATAGGCTGACTGAGGAGCTGATGTCACCATAGGACTATAAGAACAATGCCGAAATCAACGTTGATTAGACGATATTAGGACTTATTGAGAAAAAAAAAATCATAAGAGGCCAGATCTAGTGTGCCGTGGTGCACTTGGGAGTGCAACGTGGGCACATTAGGATCGTGTAGATCTTATACAAAGTTAAGAATAATGCAGAAAATAGATTTATAGGATCTTTGTATATTTCGATTATAACTTAGTGAAGAATACACCAATCTATTTAATTTCTTAAATTTTTTTTTTTTTGTTGTTTCAATATTCTCACATTTTCACGTGACATGGAGGTTCAAAAACACTAGAATAGATATTGTACATCCAATATTTTCCTGTGGGTCATTAATGGAGGGTTCTAGTGGGATTGGATGTGTATAGTCGATGTAATAAAATAATGTAAGTATCACAGTGTTGTCTCATCGAATATTCGACAGATCGATGCATTTGGACAAATATCATATGCTTTACATGATGAGCTTTGGAGGAAAAAAGTCACGGTTGCTGGAAAATGTGTGATTCTCAGAATCGTCATTAGCTATAGAGGTTGTCGTTTAGTTCTTATTCTTGCAAATCCCCGCCTCTCGCTCCCCGAGTGTCACGTCTAGATGAAAACCAATCCACTGCGACAAGTGATCGCGACCTCATATTTAATGTTATCTAGTTAGCTTTATTTACTTATAATAAATCATTATCGTTGCTTATGGACTAAGCAAAGTCCAAGTCTTGACTAATCTTCTGTGTAGTGTGAGTGTAAGACGTGATTCATCACATTTTTCTTCGCAAAAGAAAATTATATTCATTAGTCAAAAAAGATACTTAAGAAGTACGTAGTCTTCGGGACAAAATAAATCTGAAAAAATAGAGTTAAATCCTGAAAATAATAAGGATCAATAGAGCATTTACAAAGTTAAGCACACACTCATTTAAAAAAAAATAAATCTGTCAAGCAAAATAAGTGGCGGTAGATAAAATTCATTCTCCAATAACTAAGACATTGTCAATTGACAGTGGACACTTAAGTTCAACTTTCTCTATACCATCGTTGTACAGAGACAACCAAAATAGGTTGAATAAACATAGATTTAACATGTGGATGACCAAATTTTCGTGATTTAATGAAACGCCAAGATTCTTGCGATCATCATTGAAGTTGAAAGTAGAGAACCTATATACAAACAAAGTAAAAAGGTATCAAATCCCTAAAAGCATATTTATTAAACTTCCAGATCTAAATTGGGAGAGAATAGCACCAAGATCTAAAATTTGATCAGGAGAGTTCAAACTCTCAAATTGAGAGAATAGAGCTCCCAAATCTAAATTGAAGAGAAGAAAAAGAAAGAAGAGAATAATAAAACTCAAACAAAATCAACAAGAGGAAGGGGAGGTGAGACTAACTCAAATCCTCTCCCATAGCTAAAGGTTAAAGAAGAAGATAGAAAGAAAAGAGAGGGAGAGAGAAAAGATTTTTCCACTCTTGGAAGCAATAAAAACATATTCATTCGCAATAGAGGCTACTTAATCTTTTGCAAAAAGGTGCAAGGGTTGTTGTCTTCATGATGTATTCACGTTCACTCACCTAAGCAGTTAATAGGACTTTGTCGCGATGTATTCCATCTAAGAGAGTGGAGAAAAATAATAAATTTATTGTATGGACGCCAGTTCACTCCTAAACCTTTTGCTTTGACTAGTTTCTTTTTGACAATTTGTGAATATAATCATTTTGATTTATGTTGGTTGACAAGCATTGACAATTTTGCTTTTTCTTTTATTTTATTTTTTATAATTTTTGTTTTATTTTCCTATTCTTTCTACTTCTTTTTCCCTTCTCCCTCTGCTAGTCAATGAGCCTCGGTAATGGCTAGTGACTAGCCAAATGCAAGGGCCAATGAGGTTCAATCTTGTTAGCTGCAATTGAGGCTTGACCTTGCTTGAGGCTAGCAAGGTTGATCCTCACTGAAGGCTAGGGACCACCAAAGGGAGAAAGGAAAATAAAAAATGATTTTAAAAAATTATTCACGTGATTACCAACCGTCCTACAATCATGTCACATAGGATAACTAGCTTTTATGTCAGTGATTGCCAAATAAAATTAGCTAGAAAAATTAGATTAGTAAATCATTAAAAAGTTTAAGACCGATAAATTTATGACTTTTTGGAAAATTTTCCGGGTCTCTAATTCACCCGCTTTTCCTTCGACCTGGCAAAATTGTTATTTTCATCATAATAAGATGGCTATTTGGAAAGTGACAGAGAGAAGCCACGGCCCCCAGTGGGAGAGATTGAGGGGATCGCGATGTTCTTAGCCTTAAACACGGCCTTGTTCTTAGTCAAGGTGCTTTCAGAGAATAAATGAATTTGAGATGGAACCCGTAAGTCCTCTATTTGAGAATAAACAATGTCGACCATAGTTAGGAGTTTTCAAAAAGTGAAATACAAAGCTGATCAAGATGACTGGTTGATATGACTGATAGGTTATACTATTTAGATTTAAGATCCGTAAATGGTGGGCTCTCTCCCTCAACCTTGCATTCTGGAAACCTCGAACAGGAAGGAATATGGGAATGCATAACGCATCAAACATGTCTGGTTTAGGTCGATTAAAATTCCATTTGACATTAACTCAAACAATTTCGATATTTGCCTATGAACTTTATTAAATAACAACTAGCTAAAATTCTCGAACGGAAATTTGAGGAACAACTCGGGGCCAATGGGCCCATGCATCACGGGCTCCACAAAAGTACCATTATTTGCCATTCCATCGAGAAGTGGAAAAAAGCAAAGCGAAAGATGCAGAAAACGTAGAAAATAGCAACGCACATGGAACATTTCAAAAATAATTGAATGACACGCGTCTAGGTGAGATAGGTCCAATCCCACTATAAATTATCGTGACTCCGCCTTCTCACCATGCAAGAACCGTAGAAAACATGTCTCCGAGAAAGATCCTTTTGCTTTTCCTGCTTATAGTGGCGCTCACCACTGCCGCTCTTGCCGATCATGGCCCTCCGCATAAGCCTCCCCATAAGCCGCCTGCAATGGAGGAAAGCACCACCCTTGATGAAACCCTTACCACCTTGGATGGTGGCAAGAAAAAACCGCCACCCAAAAAGAAACCTCCAATGGAAGAAACTGCCACCCTTGATGAGGAAACCCTGACCACCTTGGACGGCGGCAAGCCTCCCAAGAAGAAGCCTCCGCCGATAAAGCCACCACCAAAGCACAAGCCTCCAGCGGGTGTTGAGGACGCCCACAAACCACCTGGTGGTGGTGGCCATAGGCCACCCCCTTTGAACTAATCATAAGTAGCCAAGTTCGTCTCATGGCATATGCAGAACGTGGTGTACTAGAATAAGAGCTTGGATTCAATCAGTTGGTCATGCTTACTGCAATTTCGTGATATCGATATCATGTTGTCATGTAATTCGTAGTCATGCGGTCTAGCCAACTAGATTTTGGGCAAGTTAATGTGCATGAGACGTGTATCCATCTTCTGAGCATTGTAGACTTGAATATGAGTGGTTCGCTCTTTATGTTATTAACTTCTCCTTTCACATAATTGTAGGTGTTTCATAGCAGTGAAATGGGCACATGCCAGTCATTGATAATAACTTTCATCTTATCCCGATGTGATTAAAGGCTTACGAAAATGGTTGGCCGGGAATGTCTAAAAGCAGTCCATTCAAATATATTCACTCCTCACTTTTCTCTTTCTGTCTACACCAAAAACTAGCTAAGTCATCGGCATAATACTAATTCAGATAAACATATAACTTGGATAAGGCGTGACCATGGGTGAGACACCAACGCGTAAGCCTTTATCGATGGCCATACCAATCGCAAGAACTCCTGTCAATGGCTATGCTTATCAATGACTATGATCAATTATTGACATAAGATAGCTGTCGGTTGCTGATTAGCAAAAGATGCCGACGAACATGCTAAAGTTCATTGTTCAACGAGCAGAAGTGGAGGATCAAGATGCGATGTTAAAGAATAACCATCCCGGGATGAAAAATTGTGGCAACGTGAAGGCTTGGAGTGAGAAATTCCAGAGATGTGAAAGCATGGCCAGAACCGCTGAAGATCTGCTTATAGGCAGTAATAAATACCAGTGTTAGTGTACTATAAGCCCTCCTCCCTGCACAAAAACAATCGAACTTTTTTACCTTTCAATTGTATTTAAATTCCTATATCATAGTTTAGCTGTCGTTTCCGGATATCTCATCGTTGATTAAATTCCGGCGTATATCACAACTGTGTCCTTGAGTTTTAGCCGCTGTAATTCTATTGCAGGAGAAAACGCTCAGCAAAATTCTATCCTCTTGCCATTTACAATAGCCAAACAAGTCTCTTATACAGGAAAAAAACTTATTCACATGGCGACATAAATGATTCAACAACATGCAAGGGTTGTCCCACAGAAGAAGTTTGATTCTCCCAGGACTTCCGAACTCTGCTTTATGCCAGGGACCTAGTTTCCATTAGAATCGCAAGAATATTCAGACCACAAAAACAAAAAGATCAATGCGATATTGCATTTGTACGAGCGGCTTTCAGGATCACCCTACAATTACTCATGAAGGCAATGGACTACTGGCATGACATGCAAACTTTGTTGAGCTTGCTTCAGGTGCATTTTGAGTGCATCGTTGTTTACCTAGCAGGCATCATCAGATAATACTGTAAGAACAAGATTCTACAGAAGAACAAGGGTTTATGCCCGCAGACCCCTGACAACCCGATGGATCTAAAATATCGAGGAGCCATCAGTAATCATTGAGGAATCTGACAAGGAGGTAGATCCAGGATGAGAGCATCAAATCCATGCCCCATCTCGCCAAGAAAAGAAGAAAGGGTGCACCATAAGATTGTGATGAAGAGAGCCCCAAAGCAGGTAATTCATCCCATCCATGGGCTCTCACATGCCACAAGGCAAATTGAAGAAGGTGGTCCCTTTGGGTTAATTAGGTATGAAGGTATTCCTTCCTCCTCTATAACCCAATTTCTACTTTCTAATGATCCAAATATCTGAACTCGATCGGTTTAACTTCCACATCCCGTGAGCACGAACAGGAACAAGTGTGTATAGATTAAAAATAATTACAAGTAAGCAATCTCTCTGAGTTTGATTTAAATGAGCTTGCTTTGCAGTTAATCTGCCAAGTATCCAAGTTTCACCTCGTGACTCGAGTTGAACCCAAATTTAAGGCTCATTCAAGCTTCCAGTGGCAGAATCCAGATTTCTTTAACTGCTCTCTCAAGAAGCTGGAATGCATCATTGCGATGTAAAGATCATATCAGCAAACATAATAGTTGCATTGTCTATCTGGCGAATAAAAAAAATAAAAGTGTAATGAAATATCAAAGCTAGAGCAAATCCAATTACACTCACCAAAAAGAATACCCACGAGCATGACTACCTACCATTCTCACAGTAATAAAATTTCTTGACTTCTATAAGGCCCCCATGCATCACGAATTATCAACCCAATTAAAGAGCATGCCACTCGTGAAACGATACCTTATCATCCTAATATTTTCTAAACAGAAAATAATATTAATCTGCTCAACACACCTGAAGCTATGATCGAGACTCCTGGCTTAAATATCATGTACCAATAATAAATTATGAAGGGGAAGACCAATAAAATCGACCAAAACACAGAAGTCGGGACCAGATATTAAAAGGCGCGAACAAAGATACTTATGGACGAAAGCAAGCAACCCCATTTCAAACTAAACGGCAACAACTATGAATCTTTTGTTTTTTTTCCTTCACCTCGCATTTCACGTGACATGGATGACCCCAAAACACTAGATTACACATTGGATACGCAAAATTTTTCTGTGGTTCATCAGTGGACGGCTTTCAGCGGGGCTCGATGCGTTCGCGATAAGCGTCGGCAGACACTAACATAACTACCACGGCCATTTTCTCATCGAAAATTCGAGGGGTCGCCGTATTTGGACAAACATCATATGCTTCGCATGACGAACTTTGCAGAGGCAATCATTGTTGCTGGCAATCTGTGATTCTCGAAATCGCCATTAGCCATTGAGGCAGTCGTTTTGTCTCTTTCTAGTGTATCATCCTTGCAAGTCCCTCCGCTCTGCTCGCCACGTACGTGGGAGATTACACTCCACGAGCGTCGCATCTACAGAACCGACAGTCCCTGCGACCAAGTGTTGCCGACCTCATTTTTTTTAAGTTATCTAGTGACCTTCAATATTTAACCGTTATCAAGAGCATTACGTCGCTTGAGAAATCTTCCGAAATGCTGAGTGAGCGTAAGGCGTGACTCATCGCTTGCAACAGTTGCTGTTTAATCTTCGTGCAAAAGGTGAAAGGGTCGCTACTTTCCCGGTGAGTCTGCGTTGGCCAATCTTGGCAATCGGCAAGGCAGTTTTACGATGCATTCTGCCCGAGGAAGAGGAGACGCGCACAACGCCTGAGGTGCGCCGAGGGCATAGGTGGTCCTCGCCAGTCGATGCGGTGGCTTATGGCTTGGTAGTTCAATTCGAGGTTCATGTATTTCATGCATTTTGGGATGCAAAATGTCCTTGTTGAGAGAGCGACAATAGTTCTATTTCCTGCAAAAGTACGTAAGGATTCCTTGCACGAGCCTCTAAGCTAAGTATGGAAAATGGGTAAATCCTAGGGGTGAGTATGATCCTTGTTGAATTGGTCCAACATCTAACTTAGGGGTCAATCCACATGGTATTGATTCTCAATTTTTGAGATAGAAGATCAACCCTGTTGAACCTAAGACCAAGAAAGTCTAATCCAGTTATAAAAAGACAAAAGTATTATTTCAAATTATATATACATTAACAATACAACATTAAACAATCAACTACGAACACCAATTCCTATTAAACATAAATATAAAATAAAGTAACAATATAAATTTACAAATGAACATGCAAGGTGAGGCAAGAAAGGCAAGCAGTGAAGCAAATGAACAAAGGCGAGCAAGGAGAACAAAGAGAGGCGAGTGATTAGCAAGCAAGCGAGACTAGGGCAAGCAACTGAGGCTGAGGTGAGTGAAGGGGGTTTCTTTTTTTCTTTTTGAGTCAAATTAAGGCTATGTTTCTTTCAACTTTCTAATGTACACGATGAACTAAAATGCGAAGAAAACAAAGGAAGAGGCTTAGAATTTATAGTAAACAAAAGCATATAATAGATAATATATTAAATATATAATATTTTTTATATATTATGTACAGGATTAGTCCAGATTGGATCAATTCTAAACTTTTAAGATCGAGAATGAACTTCCATAGTAAAGGGTCTAGTGATCTAAGAACTAGTGATTGACCCACTCGCCTTAGGAGCTAGATTAAGATCAACCAGGTTAACCTTAGACTAGTGCTTGCCCCTAGTTAATTGTTATTTAATCCGAATAAGATGGCTCTTTGGCAATAGTTAGAGAGAGAGAGAGAGAGAGAATGAGAGGGTCGCGATGTCATAGCCCACAACACGGCCTTGCTCTTTTTGTTTTTCGTAAATCCAGAGCAAGAGTAAGGTGTTTTTGGAGAATATAGGGTTGGGGATGGGACCCACGAGTCCTTCTTTTGTCCTTTTCCATGGCGGTTTGCAGGTAATTCGCGAATGCTCCTGATTGCCGCTTCCTCTCATTTCTATTTTCAGTTTTTTAAAATCTTCTTAACTAACAGGTTGATTTATTTTGGAGCTTAAATTATATTTTAAACTCTTACAAAAGAAACATAGGCATTTTTTTAGCAAGTCCTAATATACGGACCTCGGTTGTTAATCAGTGGATGTTTTTGGATTTCATATTCTAGTTAAACTCAGTTGTTTTGCTCCATAAACTTATTTATGACACTCAAATCTAAATCTTAATAAAATATGTGCATTAGGTGGAACATGTAATAATAATCTTAGAGAAACAAGTTAGTCATAGATAAGAGTTTATTAAAAAAAAAAAAGTAACATTAATTGAGATACAAACTAAGAGAACAATATAATTAGTCGGTTGTATTGCTCAAAGTATAGCTTTCTTCTCCATCTCATGTTTGTCTTGCTCTTCCTAAGTGTTGCATTCTGGAAGTGTGAAACAGGAACAAGTATGAGAATGACGAAAATAGTTTCACGATCATTCCGTAATTGCTAACTTAGACTTATATAGATAGGGGAGTTCTTTTGGCATCTTTATATTGTCTTTGTTACTCCATCCATTAGGAATCTCTGCTTCCGTTTTTTATACATAGTTGGCCCTTCTATGCATTGCTCTCATAATGACAACAAAAGACTAAAGCCCCGATCGAGCAAGTTCGTCAAGACTAACTTTCAAAGGTGGGATCACTTTTATACCGCTGGCTAATGCATAACTTTCTTGAGATCAAACATATCCGGTTTACATTTCACACTACATGATAGAGATCAAGAGCATGGTCCCGCTTACTTACCTGCCCCAATTGCAACTTCCCCAATCAACGTTAGCCTTGATTGCGACTTCCCTAATCAACACTAGCTAAGTCCAACTTTTCATCTCAGTGCGTGGGACACCCTTCTCTTTTCTGTGTCCTCATCTTGAAATAAATCACAATGCGAATAAAAATATTTCAAAAGGAAATCAAACGGTAGCACTTGTCAAGACGAAATAGGCCTAATCCTTCTATAAATAACCTACCGACTCCACCTCTCACTATGCAGAAATCTCAAAAAATATGTCTCCAAAGCCCATCTTCGTGCTTTTCCTGCTCACAGTGGTGCTCACCAGTGCCGCTCTCGCCGACCATGGCAAACCTTACAAGAAACCACCGCCAAAAAAGAAACCTCCAACGGAAGAAACCACCACCCTTGATGAGGAAACTCTAACCACCTTGGATGGCAGCAAGAAGCCACCACCAAAAAAGAAACCTCCAACGGAAGAAGCTGGAATGCATCATTACGATGTAAAGATCATATCAGCAAACATAGTAGTTGCATTGTCTATCTGGGGAATAAAACAAATAAAAGTGTAATGAAATATCAAAGCTAGAGCAAATCCAGTTACACTCACCAAAAAGAATACACACAAGCATGACTACCTACCATTCTCTCAGTAATAAAATTTCTCGACTTCTATAAGGTCCCCATGCATCACAATCTATCAACCCAATTAAAGAGCATGCCACTCGTCGAGCGATATCTAATCATCCTAATATTTTCTAAACAGAAAATAATATTAATCTGCTTAACATACCTGAAGCTATGATCGAGACTCCTGGCTTAAATATCATGTACCAATAATAAAATATGAAGGGGAAGACCAATAAAATCGACCAAAACAGAGAAGTCGGGACCATATATTAAAAGGCACGAACAAAGACGCTTATGGACGAAAGCAAGCAACCCCATTTCAAACTAAAGAGCAACACCTATGAATCTTTTGTTTTTTTTTTCCTTCACCTCGCATTCTCACGTGACATGGATGGCCCCAAAACAGTAGGAATACACATTGGATACGCAATATTTTTCTGTGGGTCATCAGTGGACGGCTTTTACTGGGGCTCTATGCGTTCGCGAAAACCGTCGGCAGGCACTAAGGCTACGTTTGTTTTCGTTTCTTTTTTCTGTTTTTAAATAATTTTTTTGTTTTTTTGTTCCTGAAAGCAAAAAATGAATAGAAATGCGTTTGTGTGCGTTTTTGTTCCAAAATTATTTTTTTGTTCCTAGAAACACATCTAGAACAGAAACAAGAAACAAAAAAAAGTTGTTTCTTGTTTCTGAAACAAAATTTAGAAATACTTTTCTATTTTTTTTCTTCTTCTTTTTTCTTTCTTTTTCCTTTATCCGGTCGCCGGCCTCGGCCAGGGCCGACAACCGGCCGTCGAGAGCCAGCGACCTCGCCGGAGCGTCGCCAGCCCCTAACGAGCTCGACCTCGCCGGATCTAGGCGAGGCCGAGCCTCGCCCAGCCAAGGCCATGGCCGAGGCTGGCGATTGGCCAAAAGAAGAAAAAATAAAAAATAAAGGAAAAATAAATAAGAAAAATAAGAAAGAAAATAGAAAAAATAAAATAAAATAATTAAAGAAATTAAAGAAATAAAAAAATTATACAAATTTACCAAACGTGTTTCTATTCATTTTTTTATTTCAGGAATAAGTTTACCAAATGTGTTTTTTTGTTCAAAAATTGTTCTCTAAAACAAAAATACTTTTTTTTATTTCTATTTCTTGAAACAATTGTTAAACAAAAATGTTATCAAATGCGGCCTAACATAACTACGACGGCCATTGTCTCATCGAAAATTCGAGGGGTCGCCGCATTTGGACAAACATCATGTGCTTCGCATGACGAACTTTGCAAAGGCAATCACTATTGCTGGCAGTCTGTGATTCTCGAAATCGCCATTAGCCATATACTCTCTTTCTAGTGTCTTATCTTTGCAAGTCCCTCCGCTCTGCTCGGCACGTACGTGGGAGATTACACTCCACGAGCGTCGCATCTACAGAACCGACAGTCCCTGCGACCAAGTGTTGCCGACCTCATTTTTTTTAAAGTTATCTAGTGAGCTTCAATAGTTAACCATTATCAAGAGCATTATGTCGCTTGAGAAATCTTCCGAAATGCTGAGTGAGCGTAAGGCGTGACTCATCTCTTGCAACAGTTGCTGTTTAATCTTCGTGCAAAAGGTGAAAGGGTCGCTACTTTCACGATGAGTCTGCGTTGGCTAATCTTGGCAATCGGCAAGGCAGTTTTACGATGCATTCTTCCGAGGGAGAGCAGACGCGCACAACGCTTGGGGTGTGCCGAGGTCGTCCTCGCCAGTCGCCACGGTGGCTTATGGCTTGGTAGCTCAATTCGAGGTCCCTCTATTTCATGCATTTTGGGATGAAAAATGTCCTTGTTGAAAGAGCGAAAATAGTTCTATTTCCTGCAAAAGTATGTAAAGATTCGTTGCACGAGCCTCTAAGCTAAGTATGGAAAATGGGTAAATCTTAGGAGTGAGCCGATCCAATATCTAACTTAGGGGTCACTCTGCACGGTATTAGTTCTCAATTTTTGAGACCAAAGATCAACCCTGTTAAGCCCAAGACCAATGAAGTCTAATCCAATTCCAGCGTTTTATTTTACTTTTTGTATTCCTTAAAAAGACGAACGTACTATTTCAAATTACATATCCATTAACTATGTGACATTAAACAATCAAACTACGAACACCAATACCTAGAAAACATAAATATAAGATCAAGTAAGAATAGAAATTTACAAATGAACATGCAAAATGAGGCAAGAAAGGCAAGCAGTCAGGCAAATGAAGAAAGGCAAGCGAGGTGAGCAAAGAGATGTGAGTGATTAGCAAGCGAGCAAGACCAAGGCAAGCAACTAAGGCCGAGGTGAGTTAAGGGGGTTTCTTTTTTTCTTTTTTCCTTTTTTTGGGTCAAATTAAGGTTATTTTTTTTTTCTACTTTCTAATTTACACGACAAACTAAAATGTGAATAAAACAAAGGAGGAGGCCTTAGAATTTAGAGTAAACAAAAGCATATAATATCTAATATATATTATATATTATGGTTCGAATTAGACTAATCCTAAACTTTTAAAATCGAGGATAAACTCCTATAATAGAGAGTCTAGTGATATGAAAACCAATGATCAACCCGCTCGCCTTAGGAGCTAGATTAGGATCAACCGAATTATCCCTACACTGGTGCTTGCCCCTAGTTAATCACTTGCTTTTCCTACGGCATGGCAAAATTGTTATTTAATCCGAATAAGATTGCTATTTGGCAATTGTTAGAGAGAGAGAGAGAGAGAGAATGAGAGGGTCGTGATGTTCATAGCCCACAACACGGCCTTGCTGTTATTGTTTTTCGTAAATCCAGAGCATGAGTAAGGTGTTTTTGGAGAATATAGGGTTGGGGATGGGACCCACGAGTCCCTTTTTTGTCCTTTTCGATGGCGGTTTGCAGGTAATTCGCCAATGCTCCTGATTGCCGCTTCCTCTCATTTTTATTTTTCTTTTTTTAAAATCTTCTTAATTAACAGGTTGATTTATTTTTGAGCTTAAATTATATTTTAAACTCTTACAAAAGAAACATAAGCATTTTTTTAGCAAGTCCTAATATACGAGCCTCGGTTGTTAATCAGTGAAGTTTTTAGATTTCATATTCTAGTTAAATTTAATTGTTTCTCTCCATAAACTTATTTATGACACTCAAATCTAAATCTTAACAAAATATGTGCATAAAGTGGAACATGTAATAATAATCTTAGAGAAACAAGTTAGTCATAGTTAAGAGTTTATAAAAAAAAAAAAAGCAACATTAATGGAGTTACAAATAAAGATAACAATATAATTAGTCGATTGTACTGCTCAGAAGTATAGCTTTCTTCTCCATCTCGCATTTGCCTTGCTCTTCCAAAGTGTTGCATTCTGAAAGTATGAAATAGGAACGAGTATGAGAATGATGAAAATAGTTTCACGATCATCTCGTAACTGCTAATGTCAAACTTATATAGATGGGGAGTTTCACTGGCATCTTTATATTTATATTGTCTTTGTTACTCCATCCATTAGGCATCGCTGCTTCCATTTTTTATACATAGTTGGCCCTTCTATCCATTGCTCTCATGATGACAGCTAAAGACTAAAGTTCGTCGACACTAACCTTCAAAGGTGGAATCACTTTTATACCGCTAGCTAATGCATACCTTTCTTGAGATCAAACATATCTGGTTTACATTTCACACTACACAATGGAGATCAAGAGCACGGTCCAGCTTACTTAACTACCCCAATTGCAACTTCCCCAATCAACATTAACCCCGATTGCGACTTCCCTAATCAACACTAGCTAAGTCCAACTTTTCATCTTAGTGCGTGGGACACCCTTCTCTTTTCTGTGTCCTCATCTTGAAATAAACCACAGTGCGAATGAAAATATTTCAAAAGGAAATCAAGCAGCACGTGTCAAGACGAGATAGGCCCAATCCTTCTATAAATAACCAACCGACTCCACTTCTCACTCTACAGAAAACTCAAAAAATATGTCTCCAAAAACCATCTTTGTGCTTTTCCTTCTTACAGTGGTGCTCACCACTGCCGCTCTCGCCGACCATGGCAAACCTCACAAGAAACCACCACCGAAAAAGAAACCTCCAACAGAAGAAACCACCGCCCTTGATGAGGAAACTCTGACCACCTTGGATGGTGGCAAGAAGCGACCACCGAAAAAGAAACCTCCAACGGAAGAAACCACCACCCTTGATGAGGATGGTGGCAAGAAGAAACCACCGCCGAAAAAGAAACCTCCAACAGAAGAAACCACCACCCTCAATAAGGAAACCCTGACCAGCTTGGATGGTGGCAAGAAGCCACCACCGAAAAAGAAACCTCCAACGGAAGAAACCACCACCCTTGATGAGGATGGTGGCAAGAAGAAACCACCACCGAAAAAGAAACCTCCAACAGAAGAAACCACCACCCTTAATGAGGAAACCCTGACCACCTTGGATGGTGGCAAGAAGCCACCATCGAAAAAGAAACCTCCAACGGAAGAAACCACCACCCTTGACGACGAAACTCTGGCCACCTTAGATGGCGGCAGGCCTTTCATGAAGAAGCCACCACCGAAAAAGAAACCTCCTATGGACTAAACCTTGGCCGCCATGGACGGTGGGCATTGAGGACTCTGACAAGCCACCAACTGTCAAACCACCTCACAACCCACCAGCTTCTAACTAGTTATAAGTAGCCAAGTTTGTCTCATGGCTTGTGCAGAATGTGGTGTACTAGAATAAGAGCTTGGATTTAAATCACTTTGTCGTGCTTTCATGTTATCGATATCGTCTCGTTCGTGTAATTCGTCGTCATGTGGTCAAGGCTTGTATGGAGTGCGTCTGACCAACTAGATTTGGGACAAGTTGATGTGCACGAGACATGTATCTATCTTCTAAGCGTCGTACACAGGAATTTGAACGGTTCGCTCTGTGTTAGTAACTTCTTATTTGGCATACTTCTAGATGCTTCATAGCAAACATATTCTCTCTTTTCATTTTTCTCTTTATAAGCTAAAAAATGCTTGGGATCTTCTTTTTGTGTTCTGAATATATATATATATATATAAACGAAATTCTTTTCCCCTGTTGCTATCATGCCCCCGAACGAGACAATTTTTTCCCCACGAAAAATGGGGAAAAGGAACAAGAAGCGGGGCGACGGGGCGGGGATGCGGATGGTAAATTGCTTTAAGATCCGAAAATAAGAAAGACTTGAGTGATCAAATGATACTACGTACGTATGATATTGTGATATCAAATGATTAAATGTCACTTTCCTAATAGAGTCGTGTTTTTCTAGTATTCCTGGTCGTAGCCTCGTAGGAAACTGATTGCAATCATGGACATTGCACACTTTTTTATTGGGTTCCTTTGTTTTGTAGAAAACACTCACATTTTGAAATATATTTTTCTAAATATGATCGTTTATATCGCTTAAAGAAAATAAATAAACGAATGATATTTTCGTCGTCCACTAAAATATTTAGGTATAAATTATTATCGATGATGAAATTAATTTTTATTGATTAATCATTATAAGTGATATAACTAATTATTTTTCGGAAAATATTTTCAAAATCATTTATATTTCACGAAACAAATGTATACAAGTTTGCATGTGTCTAATGTCTCACAGTCAGATGGGATACAGAGAAACATATAACCCTTCTTGACACAAGGTGGTTCCCTTTAATTTAACCGCTTACAATATATTTTTCGCATTAAAATATATATTTTTATATGGATCATAAAACTTTGAAATTTTTATGAGAATTATCGAATTACCAAGTGGCATGAGAATTTAAGTTTGTTAGCTGGTAAAAAGTCTACTAGAAAAATATAAATCACAAATCATGACATCTTATAAGAAAGGGACAAGCTATGAGAAATTTCAAATTGATAGTAGAGGTCGCTAGCGCTTTCATCGGGATAGGAGTTAAATATTATTAATCTAGTAAAATTTTGCATAATTTTCAAAAAAAGTCAAAAAAAATTATTATACAAAATATCAATTCAATTCTAAACATTTTAATTTAGTCAATTTAATACTAAACTTTTTAACAATTTGTCAATATAATTCTTCTAGCTAATTTTAGCCATAAATTGCTAATGTAGATACCAACCATTCCTTGTAGTATAGCCAACTTTGATGTTGACAATTTTTATAATTTTTAATAAATTTTCTAAAGTTTTTTATTTTATTTTTTCTTATTATTATAATTATTATAATTATTATTTGTTGATCACTGGCCTTGGTGGTGGTTGGTGAAGGTTGCTGGCACAAGTGAGGTTAGGATGCCCTCGCCGAGTCTAAGAGATGCCGCCATGCCTAAATCTAGGGACGGTGACTGATCATAGTCAAAACAAAAACAAAACAAAAAAAAAAGGAAAGGGAAAAAATTGACAAAATTATTTAAAAATATATAAATTATTTACATTAACAAACTATTAAAATATTTAAAATTATATTAGCAAAATTAAAATGTTAGATAGAATCGGTATCCCTATAACACGTGTCTAACTTTTTGGGTTATTATCCCGTAAAAACTAAAATCTTGATTGGAGAGGTCCGGTACTTGTCTTAGTCAATGAGCTGTAAATGCACATTGTCACGAGACTTACCCATGCCTGTTGTGTACTCACACGGTTCCTTGAAATCGAAAAGCAGAACACTTTCTGACCAAAAGAAAAAGAAACGTGACGATGGGTCCGCACCACACTTTCATTCTGTCAGATATCTTTTTTTAATATGTGCACCAAAACCGTCGTATGCTACCCCAATGTGACCACGCTATTGCTAGCGGCCAGGGCAACTTTAGCATACCGATCGACCGGAGCACGTGCTTGAAGCTCGTGATGAGAAAACGACAGACATCGTACTGCTCACGTATTAAATTCGATGATACGGTCAACTGTGGCTCGGCGTGTGATTCTCCAGATCGCTGCTGGGCTGTCCTCGTGAAAAATCACCCTTGGGTTGTCCTCGCCGGATCGGCCCATACGCTCCTCACGAGCGAAAAAACAGAGTGCAGACGCTGCATTTGAACGTGAAACCGTTCTGCTTTTACGAGGATGAGAGGGCTGCGATTTCAACGAAGTAGAATGAAAGATTGCGAAGATTGCGAGGGGAGAGAGACTCACGGCCGAAAATTTAAGGGTGCGAATGATGCCAATTGTGGGCACAATTTCTGATAAAAATAACTTTTTTATTTCTATTTCCTAACGAGTTTTAGAGCAAAAATTTGCATTTGATAACAATACCAAATTTTTACTTTCAGAACAGAAATTTATTTATAACAATACAAAATTTATACCTCCCCAGTAATCGACAATGGGAGGCAACCGACGACGGGTAGTGGGCAACAACACGGAAAAACTAGCGGGAGGCGGCTGGCAAGAGGTGGCAAGTGACAGCAACGGCAAGTTGGTAACCGGCTAGTAGCAATAGCAAGCATTGAAAATATTCTTTACTTCTTATTTCTGTTCAAGAATTAGACAAGAATAAACTTTTTACTTCTTATTTATGCTCAAAATCTAATTTTATACTAAAAATTTATTTTGGCTAAAAATGAAATGATTATCATACACTCCCTAGATATCCTTCAAAACCTATTAGAGAGTAATCATCCAAAGGCTACTAGAGAATTATTACCGAAGAAGTAGAGATTTGACAGTTTAAGACACTTCGACCTCAATGCGTCCTCTACTCTGCCTTGTTTCAACACTATCTCGCTCTAATTTATCTTTTACATCGACGGCAGGGGTGGCCGTTGCTAAGATCCGCAGCAGCAAGCTGTGACCGGCAAGGGTAAGTGGCCCTCCCCGCCACACAGAAGGCTGGTCTTGCAGGCGATGGCAAGGGCCACGAGCACATGACCTTCTCTTTTTCTGTGTGTGTGTGTGTGTGTGTGTGTGTGTGTACATGGGGGAAGGCCATGGACACAGTGAGCCCAATGGTCTGGACGCTTGGTGGAGCGGCCGCCCTTGCGGCCCAGCCGTCCTTCCTTTTCCCATGGCTGTTAATTAATTCATGTTTTTAAATTTGCCAAATGTTGGCTGAACGGCGAAGTACTAGTCACACGACCAAATTCCGGCTTTTGGAAGTGCGTTTTCATTTAGTAATGGTTGATGTGACCTTTGATAATGACATTTTCATCAAATATATAAATATTAAGTTGAGTCTTGATTATTTCTTACCTTTTTATCAACAAAAAAAAAAAAAAAGTTGAGTCTTGATTATATTGAGATTGCAATCTTTAATGAAAGGATGGCAATGTTATACTCATGTATTTTATTAAACATTTTTGTGGAAAAATAAGTTCTAATTTTTTCTGAAATAAAAGATGATCTTTGTGCAAAAATTAGATATTAACGTACGTGAGTTGACTTATTAAAATCATCTAAACATGAATGGACTTGTTTAAGCTAACATGTGAAATTATTTTTTTTAAAACACAACGTGACTAGATATGTTTTAACATGTTTTAAATCGATATCTAGAGGATTCCATTATACTGAAAATTTTAAAACGTAAACAAAAGACATAGAACTTTAGAATCCCTAATTCCACAATAAAATTTGGATGAATGTGAAGACATAAATCAATTTAGAATCCCTAATCACTCACATTTATCAATAGGATTTGTGTTGAAACGTTTTAAGACAAGTCATATCACTGTTTTGACACTATATAATTAGTACAATACAACATCACACGACATGAATTGTTAGCTCTAAATATTTGCATGACCATGTGAATATTCAATGGACCTTTATAAATATGTCATCTAACATTTGAGCTTTTCCCAAATTATAATGGGTAATCAATATATGGACAATACGCACACCTAGTCGCCAGAAACGGGACCTCTCAATGACATATTGCAATTTAATTTATATAATAAGCTTGGATATATGACCATTTCCCATCGAATTTGAGCCTTATCCTTCTTGATAGATCCACATTCTTTTTGCAGCTTTATTAGATACAGAGCCTTTTCATTTTAAATCATGGTTCCGCCTTATCAGTTTGAATTCTAATCTCACTGTGTTGTTCCATTCTTCCTTTGTTGAGTATGGAATGGTCACCAAAATAGTTTTAGTCTCTTCATTCTCTAGAGAAGCGATCTTGACAAGTTTCTCCATTAATGTTTAAGTGATGATGAGGAAACATTTTTCAATGTACCTCCATATAATTTGGAAGTCAAAACGCACAACATATGTCGAGCGTACACATGATGAACATGATCTTTCACCAATGGTGTGCTTCAAAGATCGGGTCACATTTCATAAGGCTACTACCAAGATACTCTCGAAAGAAAGAAAGTCTTGGGCGAAAAATAGTATGTAAATTCATGATAATTTATATCAATCAAACTCAAAAGGTTATTATTTGTTCATCTTTGCTGGGCTATAAACTACAAGCGTGATAAAATTAATTAAATAAACTTTTAAAGAAGATAATTGCATATCTAGGTGTATTTGTTTCATTGAAAATCTCATGATAAAAAGTAATATTTTCATGAAAACCATTTTCAAAAAAAAAAAAGTTTTTTTTCATTTGTTGGATAGTTTAGAGAAAGTGATTTCCTCTTTGTTAGAAGAGAAATTCATTTTCCCTCAATCTAAACTTGTTTTTAATCTATAGAAAAATATTTTCCATAAATCAATTAATTTTCGATCATCTAAATTTTGAAAGTCGAAAAGCAATTTCTCGAAAATAGTTGTTGACACTTAAATTTTGGTAACCCATTTGAACATTCATTGCCTAAAACTAAGAATCGACCCTAACCCTTAAACAAAAATATTATGAGCATTTTAATTACGCTCATATAATTGCATTGGACTGGATCTAAGAAACTTAAGCAATGAAGGTTTTGAACTTAACTGAATTAATTGAACTAAGCCCATGAGGTAAAAATCTAATTGAGCCCATCAAATCTTCATGGTGACCGAAAATTTGTAGATGGGGGTGCTCAGTTGGATTGATTTAAGTAAACTTGGAGAGCAATTACTCTTGATTTTATCACAATTTAAATCATAAATAGATAATTAGAGAGTATCCTATTGTTGAAGATAGGGTACATCTCTTAAAGTCCAAGATTGCAAAGTAAGGAATTTTGACCTTAGAAGAAACCTAGA
Organism: Eucalyptus grandis x Eucalyptus urophylla; assembly: GCA_028830015.1. Lineage (NCBI taxonomy): Eukaryota > Viridiplantae > Streptophyta > Magnoliopsida > Myrtales > Myrtaceae > Eucalyptus > Eucalyptus grandis x Eucalyptus urophylla. The sequence goes on from CM054200.1 coordinate 5,125,300, forward strand.
CTTACATATATAAATATGTAATATGAGGGTTCGCAAAAGAAGAGAGACAATTGAGGTCGGAAATCGAAGGAAAAATAAAAGAAAAGCATACACACGTGGTTCTCTCTCCCATGGCCCTCAGAAAAATTTGAGCGTGCAGTTTTATAAAATTGATGAGTACGAACTTGTTAACCATTGGATCATGCTCAAATTTTGTGAATAGTAATTGCTTTTGAGTTAGTCCTATGATATTGTTGATTAAATTTCTGGAAGTATTTCTTTGATGGGAAATCAATTGGTCAGATTTATGGATCATGACAATATAGCTCAATGCACGATCTGCTAAAAACCATGAGTATTTGTTCATTCAAAGTTGGAATGCATTGAAATTTTGAGGAAATCTTCATGATGAAAGTGCTAGCATAAACACATAGAAGGGGGGTGAATATGTGTGAAAATAGATTTTACGAAATGCAGTAAAAATACTTTTACCTTTAAACTAGGTCTAATGAACAACAGACTTTAAAAATGAATTTAGACTTTAACAATTATTTCGAAACACGGAAAAATATCAAAACTGATAAAATAAATGAGTTAAGGGAAGAGAAAAATGAGCACAAGATTTATAGTGGTTTGGCTTAGTTTAAGCCTATGTCCACTCTCCATGCTAACAGCATTTTGGTTGGTTTTCATTATGAATCAAAAAAATAGTGTTATAGCATTATGATCTCGACTTCTCAGTGAAGAGATTCTACTGCTCTCATAAAGTCACTCTCTAGAGTTTTTCTCTTCTTCAAATACAAATTTGGGCACTGTAAGAAGAAGAATAAGGAATTTGGAAGTTTTAGACTTTGGAATTCTTTTTTCATACACACCTTCAAATAACTTGAAAAGCCCCTTAAATACTTCTATATGCCTTTTCGACCGTTGACACTTTCTAGACAAGTTATTCCAATCATCCCATTGGACAGAATCAATTAATGAGATCTCGAGTCGTTTGAAGATTAAGATGAAAGCCCGATAATCTGGTCGCCTGTACAATCAGGATCTAGGTTTCCATAAATAGATTATTTCCAAATAAACTTGCCTTCCAAAATGATATTACCATTCTTGATTGATTTTGATAATAGTATCCGAAGAAGGTAAGTAAGATTTCCATTCAGAAGGTTGTAAACATCGTGTTCGTACTGAAGGTTGAAAGGAAGAAAAATAATCTTGAGTTTGATTATATCTTCGTTCTTCACTTGCATTGTCTAGATCTTCGTTGGAGTGGAGCAGACTTCTGATGTAAGATAGACTTTAAAAGAGTTACACAGAAGTCTCGTATTTCTCAGAATGAAAATGAGAATGAACCAGAGAAGTTTTGTTAACTTCAAAATCTAATAGGAGTTTTCCCCAACACATGACACCTAGTTCTTCAACTTCATCGCATCGAACATCAAAGATCCAAAGATCCTCTTGTGATGTTCACAGTTCCTAGCGCTGTTATTGAATAAATTAGTACGAACATCTAGAGAGGAGTGAATAGGGCTACGCATGATAAAATTTCTATTTCTTGATTTCTCTGTTTTTTTGTTCTCCGGAACAGGTTTGGAACAGAAATCCGTTTGGTAACGCAATTTGATTTCTCTATTTCTGAAATAGATTTCTATTCCATAAATAGATTTGAAGAAGAAATCAAAAGCTAAAATTTTTAGCTTCTCAGTTTCTGAAATAGAAATTGAGAAATCAATTTCTGGCGAGAAATCAATTTCTGTTTCAGAAATTTTGTCATGCGCACCTTAGATGTTTGAAAACAAACATTGACAAATAAATGCGGAATAAATTAAGTTGCGAACAAAGTCTAAAAAATGATTAAAGTCTGATTAAACGAGCTATTAGACTTCTAGTGCAAAATTCAAATTACATAAGAGATGGACTAGACTTTTGCAAAACTTAAAATGTTGTAACAAATAAAGTTGAAAAGAGTTAATGTCATGCCCCGAATCTTGGGCGCGCACACATCCCTCGGAGGTTGACTAAACCCAGGACGTGTCACCGACCCTTTTTATTTTATGCACACACGGAAGCGAATTAAACAAATCCCGGACAACAATCAAACATGGGGTAATAAAAGCAGGACAATCATTTTTCACGAACCAAACTTTATAAACATAGCAAGTCAATCCTACCAGTCTATACACATAAGTCTTGTCTCAAAAGAAACTACTAAGCCACATAAACTCTAGACCCTTCCACCTCGGACTCCGAATCCTCCATTCTAGGGACCTGAAAAATTTTAAACCACGGCGGGATGAGAATAAATCTCAGTAAGTCAACACTTTAAACCTCAATTAGGACAAGAATTCACTCAGAAGTGTCCTAAACATGCACCACTTAGAACTTACCTCACTTCAGCACTTTCCTACATATTAGTACATCTCACAAAACATAAGCATACAGTAAATGTCTTCAATAGTTGGAACACATCACATCACTCATCAAATATTCATAAGATCTCGATTATAGGGCCAAATCGTTAATGACACGTCTCATTCCATGCTACAGAATTTCGTCCTATAATCAGGCAAGGATAACTCATATCAGTGGTTCAATCTACACCTGATATTCACTATCAATATCTAAACTCAATATACCACCGCCTTGATGGCCGTGATGGTTTGTGTTCTCTCCCCCTCACGAACTCCCCCTCAAGAAAGCGAGGAGTTCGAATCCCCTCACGGTCACTTGGGGTCTTAAGTAACATGCAAGGGGTGGTGGGTCCTCTCGCTTACATGTCCCCTAGGTTTACTCGACGGCTACCGGCTATACAGGATTCCTGGGTCACAGAAAAAAAAAATATCTAAACTCAATATTCCAACTTCACATTCCAACTCAATATAATCAAGGCTCTAAAGGCGACTCCCACGAAGTTCCGTTATCGTGTGACACTTAGTCTTTGACCACTATCAGCAATAATACAAGATTCTAGAGATGGCTCCTATGAAGTCATGCTGTCGTGTAGCACTCAATCCCTGACCACAATAAGCAATAACTCAAAGTTCTAGATGTGACTTATACGAAATTTCTTTATTGTGTAGCACTTAGTCCTTTTCCACATATAGTAACAGTACAAGGTTCTATAAGTGACTTCCACAAAGTCACGTTATTATGTAGCACTTAGCTTTTGACTATGCAAGACAGTAGTGCAAAGCTCTAGAAGTGGCTCTCATGTGACTCAGTTCACCATATAACACTTAGCCCTTGACTACAATAAGCAACGGTACAAGATTATAAAGGTGGCTCTCATGTGACTCAAGTCACCATATAACACTTAGCCCTTTACTTGTTCACAACCTATTCATTTTCCTCAACACATCTCATCATCTTTCAATAGTCACCACATAAAATAATAACAATAAACGACAACCATTGCACAACCATTCTCGCATCATCACGCATAACTTCTAAGCATATCACAAATTAACCACATCACCAAACAGGCATGGTTTAGCAAGCATAGCATAAAAAATAATCACAAAAACCACTACCGGTCCTAACCAGTAGAAGCGGTCCACTCACGCACCTTCAAGTTTAAACACAGAAATCTAATTAAATGAATTCGGAAAGTTCTCAAATTTGAATTTGTTGTAAATGGCACATAAATGAACATTTTTCATGCAGACATCTTAACTCAAATCTTTCTAGATTAAGTCTAGTAAATTGCTCAATTTAGTACAAAAACTGGGTCTGTTTCCAGAAAAATTATTTTTCTAAAATCAGTTTAGTTCGAGGTCCAAAACATGTCTATTTGATCTGAAATTTGATTATATTAAACTACAAGATGTGACAAACAACGTTTGCGAAGAAACCCTTTCAAAATTCGAAACTTGAGAATTGATAAAAAAAAAAAAAAAAAAAATCCAATGAATCCCAAAAGGTCACCAATTCTAACAAAAATAAAAATTCGATTTTCAAATGATGGAGCTGAAATCTTCTTCTTTTTAAATCCCTAAAATCTTGAATAAAATATATGTCATAACTGACAATGTCTAAAACATTTTTCAAGAATGAATCAACCTCAAAATCTTAGCATGTTTCAATCCACAAAAATGGCATACGGCGATGGTCCAGAATCCAAGTTTGAGGACAATCCCATGAATTAGATTAATCCATCCTCATTAATGCTAATCTCACAAATTAGATTAATACTAATTCATCTTAAGACTAATCTAACTAAGCTAGATTGGTATTAACCCATCTTAGAACTAATCTCACTTATTCCGAATTTAACCAAACTAATTAACATTAATCTAACCCCTAAATACAATTAACAACCTAATCAATGATTAGGGAGTCAACTCACTGGATTAGAGAATAAACGGATTCACAGCGACGGCGATGAGATCCCATGTCTACGGTAGCCCCAAAGTAGACCTAGAAGAGGTTGAAAAATAGCCTTGCAAGCCTCTACTTGCTGCTGGAACTTTGGTTCTATTTTGAGCTGGTCTCGATTGGCTTTGTGAGCAGGTGGCAGTGCTGGAAGCGAGATGGGTGGCAAGCAGTTGCTATTGGTCGAAGGATATGTGGCCAGTGAAATGGTGGTGAGCTGGGCTGGTTGGATTGCTGGTGTGAAGGCTGTTGGTGTAGAAGTGGGTGGACGTGCGGCAGCCAAGGAGAAGATGAGATGATGCGGAGGATGGGCATGTGGTAGCAAAAGGAGAGAAGCTGGAGGTGGAGGATGAATCATTGGCATTGGCAGAGGGGTAGGCGTGGGTGGAGTTGGCGATGAAACAACAGCAAGGGAAAAGGAGTGGTTGGCATAGATTCACTGGCAGAGCCGTGAAATGGAGCGGCTGGTTGTTGGTGTTGATTGAGCTGGTGGGTGAGGAGTGTTGTGATGGATTGGTGAAGCAATGTGCTAGTGATGAGGTGGTAAGTGATCATGGAATGGTGGTGGTATGCGGCAAGCACAAAGAGGCAACCGCTTGAGGGGAAATGAACGTAAAAAGGGAGGAGGACAAATGGAGAAGGAGATGGGTGGTGGTTCTGCAGAGGGTGGGGCACACGCAAGAGGGGGAGGAGAGAGGGAAAGAGAGAGTAGAGAGGGAACTAAGGGGGGACAAGGGTCTTCAAAGTCTTGGCATGCACCAATGGCCTTCCAGCTCCAAGATAAACACACTTGAGTGCCTCAACCATAAAGTCTTCAGCCCTTAGCTGTTAAGGCTTCTTCCACAAGCCATTTGTTTCACAAATCCACACTGGGGACTTCAATTTAGAGGCCAAAATAGTAGCAGCCCCTAGCCCTACGAATTTTTGCACCAATTCACTCAAGTTCTTCAAAAACCTCTCCAAACAACTCCAGTTCAATGGCTACACATGCCAAGGTAGCAGCCCACACAAATTCCTTGCACTTCCTTCACCAAAATAGCTCACTTTGGAGGCCAAAACTCCACAAAGAAATGGCCCTCCAAATTTCTTAAATTTAATTTGCCAAATTTCAATTTTTCGTAAAAATTCTCGGCTCGATGGAATTTCTTCAAAAGATGAGACGGGGTCCTAAAAATGAATCGTGACACACTCGAACGTTTGATTCCCGAAACCGAAATCAATTTTGTGGTTAAAATTGATCGAACGCGATTTTAGTTCAATCCAACCCACCGGGTAGATTTTAGGGATTTTACCGTAGTTATATTCCTTAACAACTTCACCTAATAGGTTAGTTAACTCGTGAGTGATCAGCTTAGAGAAAAAAAACTGTAGACACGTTGGTGAAAAGCTCATTTCATTTTATCAAGACGGGATCGAAAATTCAGAATATCACAGTTAAGAGAAGAGAAAATTGCACGTGAGATTTATAGAGGTTCGGTTTAGATCAAATCTATGTCCACCTCCCATGTTGGTAGCCAGAAGGCTAAAATTCACTAAAGTATCAAAAGAGAAGTATAATATTTCGAATGTAAACACTCAGTAGAAGATTTCTTTTTCCCACACTTAGTCACTCTTCTTGTGATTTTTTCTCTTAAATACAATTTGTAAGAGCTGTCGTTGAAGAACAAGTGATTGGAAAGGCTTTGAACTTTGGAATTTCAATTTTCACGCACTATCTCAAATAAACTGCATGACCTCCTTAAATACTCCTCTATGCCTTACTAGCCATTGGCATTCTCTAGAGAAATATCTTCCAATCAATCCATTGGACATAATTGATTAAGGAAATCTTATAACCGTTTGAAGATTGAGATGAAAATCCGTCGATTTTGGTCACCCATACAATTAGAATCTAGGTTTCCATAAGTATATACTTTCCAAAAATGAACTTGTCTTCAAGATTGATTTCATTAATTCGTGATTAATTCCATCAATGTATTTATAAAAGGTAAGTGAGATCCTTAGCCAAAAAGTCAGATATTAAAGAATAAATCTCTATAATGTTCATACGGAATCCTTGTCGTAAGATCAATAATTCTGAATCTGATTATATCTTCGTTCTGGACTTGGTTTCAGTTTGGATTGCGTCAAAGTGAAAAAGACTTTTGAAATGAATAGACTTTGACAAGAGTCTACAATATATCTTCAGAAGTCTACTATTTTTCATAATAAGAACAAGAACAATAAAGTTTTGTCAACTTCAAAATCTAGTAAGAGTTTTCTCAACAATTATTCCTATCTCTTGCCGTTTATTGCCGGTTGCCACCATTATGAATCTTCCTCGTGATCCCCTCACTATTGGTCATCATATGAATTGGTTTTTCAAATCACTTAATTTCCTAAGTCATTTTTTATTCAAATATTCAATTGCCCAAATTGTGGCACAATTTAGCATAAGATATTTGCCCCATCTTAAATAGGAAATTTCCTCTTTTAATTTATGCATATAATTGGGATTTTGATATTCAAGACCTAATAACAGATCTCCAATTAACCACCTTTGTTTCCTATTTTTAGATGCAGTGAATATTTGAACTAGAGAAAATTCCAAAAAAAAAAAAAAAAAACCACCAGGTACCCTCATTTTCTCAAATAAGGGCTCAAAGTGGATCTTATTTCAAATAATAGCTTGAAGTGGCTATGATTGTTTCAAATAAGACTTAGAAGTGGACATGATTGTTTCAAATAATATTGATGTCACTCTATCTCGAGAAGATTTACTTTGCACTGAGAAGAAGAGGACGGAATCTTTTAAGGCATACGTCACGAGATGGAGGACAATAACTGCTCAAATTACTCTGGAGTCGACAGAAAATGAGCTGATGGATTTGTTCATGAAGACACCCCCGCTTGAATATCGAAATTGGATACTGGGATCGATTGCCGAGTTGTTCAATCAGCTAATCCCTGTTGGTGAGTGAATTGAAGTAGCATTGCGTGATGGATGGGCGTCTAATCAAACCAGCTTGTATGGAAGAATCTCAATCAAGAATGATAAGGAACCTGTAGTGGAGGTTAATGCAACTTATGTTCAACCACCTCGCCCTACCCCCAAACACCCAACATGGAGGAGCACGACATTTCTTTGGCCAGCAGAAAAATTCTTCCAGGCGTCAATTTACGCCACTTCCTAAGCCATTGTCCAAGGTCTTGCCGACCCTTCAAAATAAAGGATTACTCGCTAATAATCTAAGCGATCTAATCCCGAGTGTTTCCCCAACTATGATTCGTCCAAGATATGTGCTTATCATACGGGAGAGGTAGGGCATTCTGTTGACAATTGCTATACGCTGCAACACAAAATCCAAAATCTTTTGGATGCCAAGGTGGTCTCATTCCGCGATGCACAGCCGAACATCTAGAAGAACCCACTCCCTAACCACCCAGAAGCTATGAATGCCATTTTTAGTTTTGATGCTGAGCCCACCATGTTTCAGATGATGCATTAGGAAGCAGAAGTGATGGACACCCTGAGGCAACCAAATGGCAAATTCGATTATTATGTAAAGTATTCGGCTCCTCCCAGCTCCTACTTCGACCCAGGGATATCATCCCAGATGGATGGGGTGGCATAGATGATCCCACACCTCCAAAGATTGAGAGCTCTGATAACACACTTGAAAGAATGACCAAATTGTTTGAAGAGAATTTAGTGTTTGCCAACGATGAAGCTCGAGAGTAGGAGAATTTTAATTACTTGCACACTCCTCTACGCAGGAGTCTTTATCGCTTTCCCTATTTGCATATTTGCATTTTCAATTCTAGGATTTCCCTCATTTCAGTAATGTAATTTGCTTTTCATCCAATAAAATGCATGGAGTTTTTCATGTTTTAAGGACATGTTGAAGTATACCAAACTAGCCCTGTGATGAAATCCTATCCAAAAGAAAACGGCAAGGAGCTAATTCTGAAGGCTAGGCTTCTTCATGTTCCCTTGAAATTTTTCAAAATAAAATAATTTTCCAGCATGCATCTAATTTCCTCTGTTTGTTTCTTTTAATTATCTGCTTTATGTTTTAGGTACAACCTTGCGCACATTTAAGGAACCTCTATGAGCTCCCTTGCAAAGAGGGGCAAAACACAGACACTTAATAGCTTTGACTTTATGATTTGATAGAGCATGACCTTTTTGTCATTATAGAATGCTTTCACGTGATATTATGCAATTCGTCAATTCCACTTGAAATTTATCAAAATGGATAATTCAGTGAAAGATGTCGAGTTACATGAACATGCAAAATGAGGTGTGAAAGGCAAGCCTAATCCCATACATATTTCCCTGTCTATACATTGTGAGGTGAGTATGGAAACATTTTGTATTTCAAGGTGAAGAGTTTTCTTGCAAAAAGTACAACAGCTGAAATGACGAGAGACAATTCATTTTTCTATCCCAAACACTACAGATGATCAATTGCTTAACCATTTTGAGCCCATACACTTATGGATATTCTTTTCAAATTGCCCATGTCAAGGACCACCCTACATTGGGGCAAATGGAGGTAAGTCAACATTGAAGGAGAGTGAAATTAATTGAAATTTTCTTGCTCTCACTTGCATCAATCTTCAAGTCATGCTATTACATTGAATTCATGTGGTAATTTAAGTGCCTTAGGATCACAAAGAGTGTTTCTTTCACTATCCTACACACTTTTATCCTTTGCATAGCCTACTTGAGCCTGCAATTTCATTTTTTTAAACCCAGTTGGTGATCGTCCCCCACACTAGGGCAAGACAAGAGATAGATGAAGACCCTTGAAGGTTCAAGTGTCATTTAAAGTATACTTGACACACGCATTGTGCACAAGAACTGAAATCAAAATAGAACTAAAGGGGATGAAAAAGCAGTATGCCTGGTAAAAGCAAGGCCAATGCCCGTGAAAAGAATAGAGAAATGACTGATGAATTGGGGGGCATAAAAAAAAAAAAAAGCGATATGCCTGATCAATGCCCATCATCAAAGAAAATGATTTTAAAAGAAAAAATGTTGAGAAAAGATCTCCAGTTGAATAATCATTGGTATCAGGTGATAAACTCTTGAGCCAATAAAGAAATTTGTCAAGAAGACAATCCGTGACGAAGAAAACTGGTGGTAATGTCAAGATGATCACCAGCTCTTACCCATTACACACATCTTTAAGCCTAACGATCCTTTCGTTTCTCAAACCTAAGAACCAAGCCTATGTTACGTCCTTTACAAAGTCTCTTCAGATTATAGCACTTGAATTAACATAGGAATTCACATGTTTTGAGCATTGCTCGAAGAAGTGCGAGCAAGATTATTCTTTTTTCATTTTGCAAGGTTCTTGACTTGTAAACCTGAAGATGATTACAGAATTGTTCTTTTAATTACTTTGACTCAAAGAGTCCATTTGTTAAGCTGTTGACCAAATCCACATTATAGTACCTATCAAAGATCTCTCAGATTGGTAAGGTCGTACTAATTGCAAGAAAATTCAAACTCTTGTCGACAAGATGATGATAAGATTGAGTGATATATTCCGGCATCAATGGTCGGGACAAATAACCTCTCCTAAATGAGAGCGAGTGAAAAAGCCATTTTCACACCAAAAGTGTCTCATTTAGCATGTTCAAGAGATTCACAACTTAGTGAAAATTGTCTTGATAATTTTTCCTGGTGGAGGTTTGAAAAAACCATTATGTATGGACCTTCTGAATTTTTAAAAAAAATGAAATGAATTTTTCCTCAAAGACCAAAGGATTTGTCTTTTGAAGCCCTGAATTTGTTCAGTCATCTTTGAATACTTGATGAGAATTCCAAGTACCCATGTTTTCAAATGTCTAGTATGAATTCCAGATATTTGAGCACTTAAATGCTTGATGTGACTTCCAAGTATTTGTATTTTCAAACATTTGATGTGATTTCTAGATGTTTAGTAAAATATTTTCAAATGTCTAGTGTGAACTCTAAATATTTGAACCCTTAAATGCTTGATGTGACTTCCAAATATTTGTCTTTCCAAACATCTGATGTGATTTCCAGATGTTTAGTAAATGTTTTCACATGTTTAGTGTGAATTTCAGATATTTGAACCCTTAAATGCTTGATGTGACTTCCAAGTGTTTGTCTTTTCAAACATCTGGTGTGATTTCCAGATGTTAGTAAATGTTTTCAAATGTCTGACATTAGAATTAGATTTTTGAAAGTTCATGTACTTGATGCAATTTACAGGTGCTTAGAATCTGATGAGAGTTCTAGATCCCTAAAGACTTTGAGCCTTTCAATTATCTGAAGAGATTTCCAGATGTTTATCAAGTCTCACAGGAATCATTTCACACCTAATAATACTTTTCTGAATCTCCAAATAAGTATGACAGGTACGTGTTCTTCTTTGCATTTGCATTTCATTGGGCATGGACACATTGAGATCTACGTTCTTGACCAAATCATTGCATTTACATCGCATTCTTTATTGCATGACCTTGCATTTATTTGAGTCCATTTCTTAAAAAAAAAAGGTCATTACAATTAACATTTGCATATTCATTTCATATTCATTTTGCATGGTTTAAATTTAGGTGTCATTTATTTTTGAAGGAAACCTCTACGAGCTTCCCTTCAAAGAGGGGCAGCTGTTGACACATAATATTTTAGAAAATAATAAATAAAATAAAAATTCAGTTTTGAAAATTTTTTGTTGAAAATATATCTTCATTTCAAAATTCAAAAAAATTCAGTTTTTATTTTATTTTGGAGCCGTTTTATTGTTGGAGTTGTTGAGTGAATATCTCACTTGCAAAAACAACTTTGAGCCTTCCCCTATAAATAAAGGGCGAGGTTTCGAAACCGGAGGGGGCTTCTTCATTTGGTTTTCGAAAAGTTCACAAAAGAAAATAGAGTTTTGGTAAGGAGAAAAGTCAAAAGAAAAAGGTGGAGAGGAGAGAAGAGAAGATAGAGAGAGAGATGATGTGAGGGAAAGTAGAAAAGTGAGATTGAGGAAGATGTCTGAGGGTTTGGTAGAGAGTGAGAGAGATAGGTGAGAGAGAGTGTCAGGTGAGAAAAAGTTAAAAAAAAAAAAAAAGGCAAAAAGATGGACTACTGTTCATCTTCCTCGTGAGTTCCTGTTTAGCATCCTTACTACCCATTTCCTTCGCACTGCCAAGACTGCTGCCGCTACTCCTGCGCCCGCACATCACCGCCAATCCAAGATCCTCTGCTTGCATCGCCTCTCAACTCCACCAACATTTGCCGCCGGAACTCCACAGCCACGAGCACCCCCACGACTCTGCCCCCACGGCGGCCACTGCACCATCAACGCTGCTCGGAGCCCGTCGACCACGCTTGCAGTGCCCACAAACCAGCAAGTTCGCCCGCCAACCCGTGCCATTGTCCTCAACACCTACAACAACTTGTTGCCGCACCACCATCTCGCCGCTGCTCCCCGTTTGTCGCCGAAACTCCGTTCGCGTTAGCACCTCTGATCACCCGACGCCAGTGCCCGATGCTAGTAACCGACGCCTCCGACACACAGCAACCCTCTTGCCCGCTGCTGATCTGCCAACCGTCGTCCTCTCACTGGCGTCCCTCGCAACCAATGAACGCATTGCACGACCTACTATTGTCCTTGCTGTGCCATCACCATCTGCTGCCTCCTCTGTTTTACTGCAGGTGTGGTTACTGTTGGACCTCGCCAGACCTCTGACGGCCACCCCTGTTCCAAACGGCGACCCATTACCAAACCACTAGCTGCTCCTCGCCATTCCTCAAGTCAACCGTGAGTTAGACTAGGTGAATTTTTATATTTGATTTCATGTTTTGTTTTTATTCTAACTTGATTTATTTTGATTTATTTTTATTATCTGATTAGTAAATTTGTCATATTAAGCCATGATAATAAAAAATATTGAACCGCGAGACAGCGGGTTAGATTTTTTATTATTTCAACTTTTTATGAGAAATTTATGGTTTGCTTTGCATTATTCACTCGTGTTAAAATATATGTCATTGATATACATTGATGGATTATATTTTGGTGTGTTATCCTTATTTGCTCCTCAATAGTATGCATATCTAGAATTTAAGTACTTAGGTCCATATGCATTTCATATTTAAAGCTTTGCATTTTTAAGATTCATATAGAATTAGGATTATTTTCCTTTAATAAAACCAAAAAAAAAGAATAAAAAATATTATTTAGGTCATATAAATCACACCACATGTTGCACTCTACTTAGTAGGTCATAGATTAATGTTTTAATATTCTCATCATGTAGTTTCTTTTAATAAAAAAAAAAAGCCAAAGATTAGTATTCCATCATTATGTTATTTTTTAAATAAGAATTATTAAGTCATATTAAAAAAAACACACAATAGTCATTTATTTGGTTAGTTAATAGGTTAGTTCATAATCAATCCCATTTCATGTCATCATTGTTAGTGTAGGTTGCATATGTGTAATAAAAAAATCATAAAAAAATCATAAAAAGAACATGCATATAGAATTACCACATCATACATCTCATATCATACGGCATATGCATATTTAGGGTTATGTAAATTAGATTGCACACATATTGTAATGATTTGAATTATGCTACATGAATTGCATCTCATATGTCATTAAAGTAAAACTCATGCATATCAAATTTAAATTAAGATTGCATATAATTAACATTTTCAAAAAGAAAAAGAAAAATTAGGTGTCATGTCATTTAGAAATCATGTTTAGCGCATGCATTTTTATTAGCATTTTTTATTGAATGTTATTTCATTGATTGTGCACCTACATGACCACTCTTTGCATGTTAGTAGCTTAGGTTAAAATTAATCAACATTGCCTGCAAAATATTTTTGAAATTAAAACAAAAGGTACCAAAATGGCGTTAGACTAATCTAGCGTAATCATGTCTCCGGACTTATTGAATCTCTGGTTCGCGAAAATAAAGTATTCTCCCATACTTTATTTGGGTTTCTAATCAACCCTAATTGATTAAAGGCGGCTCTAAATTGAGTATAATTGCATGTTTAAATAGATTAATTTCAAGTCGCGATTGGTAAGACTTGGGAGGGTCCGCGCCAAGTCTTCGAACTTAGTAATTCATTAGCCTTCTTTAAGTAATTCACCCTTGGGAAGGTCGCGACATTATTCATGTTAAATTTAGATTAAATTGCATATAAGTCACATTGTGTTTTGATATAATTTTCATTTCATTTAGAATCAATGCATGTCAAATTAGAATTCATATAGTTAACATTTAAATTAAATCATAGTCATGTTAAACAAGAAAAACCCAAAAAAAAAAAATGAATGACATTGCATTTAGAAATAATGTTTAAGACATGCATGCATTTTCTAGTTAATATCTTGCTGAACATTTGATGCATTGTAATTTATGGTCTTTTATTGCTTGAGATGTTTATGTTCTTGCCCTATCTCTAGCAATTTATTTACTGCTTTGATTATTGATTGTTAGATTGTTGTATACACACCCGCATGATCATCTCTTGCATGTTAGTGGATTAAGTTAAAATTAACAAAGATTGCTTGCAAAATATTTTTGAAATAAAGAGAAAATGTACCAAAATGACATTTCATTTATCTAGCGTGATCAAGTCTTCGGATCCATGAATCTATTGCACGTAGAATTAAAGTGCTTTTCCACACTAGACTTAGGTGTCCAATCAATCTATTAACAATTGATTAATGGCGACTCCTGAATAAACCAATTTACATATTAAATTAATTTGGTGTGTTTATTTCATGGAAACTCAAGATTTGATAAATATTTTTTGAAAAATGATCTCTTGCATTGCTTACAAAAATGAATTAATGTAAAATATTTCCATCACCTCTGAAAATAATTACATAAAATTGTTGTCAATAATAAAAACATCTTCTGTTATCTAATTTTTCTAAGCAACAACTAATCATTTTTAAGAAAATATTTTCCAAATTTTGAGTTTTATGTGAAATAAATGTATTTCAAATTAAAATAAAAAAAGTTGTAATTGATATGAAATTGGGAGAGTTCGTGCTAAATTTTTGGGCTAAGTAATCCATTAGCTTTCTTTTTGGTGGATTACTTATTGGAAGGTTACAACGACAATTTTCTTTAAAACAAACAGACCCTTAGTTTTAAGATGATATCAAAGTTAGATGTCTCAAGCTCAATTCCTTATAATCACTTTTCAACTTTTTTTGGTTATTCCTCTCATTATCCATAAATATGTCAAGAGTAGCTATGTTAAGAGGTATCAATGATTAGGGACAAAAGCATAAAATCTTAAACTTGTCACAAAAATACAATCAATTGAAAGTTTTCTCACTTTATTACACCTTGAAGCAATTTAATGTTGAAGCTAATTAAATTTTCTGGTAAGAATTGTGAACTCCTTTGTGAGATTGGGAAATTATTTCATAAAGAATAATATGGCTAAACATTTTGTCAATTAATTGGTGTAATTGGAGGTTGGAAAACACTAAGAGTATTTGAAGGACTTGAGCGAGGTTGTAATCTTTATTATATCGCTTTTTTGCCGCTCTCTCTGTGGATATATGCCAAGTCGACTGAACCATGTAAGATCCGATATCTGATTTATTTCCTTATTTTATCGATTTTATTATTCAATCATTTACTTATGCAATAGTTCTAATCAATTACACACCCTCTTTTCTTTACTTCTTCGGTAACATCCTTATAGCAGGGATTAGGCGCAAGGCACATCCTAGGTTCTCCAACCACCAAATCAACTTGCTAACATTCCGTCTGGGTAGCTAGAGGTGATCATGAGCAAATAGGCTCGCCTATGCCTTAAAAGCCCGAAAGGCAAACGTAGGAGGTTGGGCAAGGGCCTTTCTTGGAAAAAGACCCGTCCTCTTGGCAGGGAATAATCTTAAATATATCTATAGAGAACAATTTCCGAATCACGTGTCAAATTCTCTTTCAATGAATATAGATGATTCAAGTGATCTAGATCGACTTGGACCAATGTGGGTAATTTGAATCCAACTACATAGCCAACGAGGACAAAATGTGGAAACATGAAGAAGACAAAAGATAGGAAGTGCTAGAAGTCGACCACGTTGTCATTCAAACAGAAACACAAATAGCGGTCAACAGTAATTCAACAAGCAGCCACAAACAACGTTGAATTCACAGAAGAGATGGTCCCGAAGAGTCCGATTTCCCACCTGTATGAAGTTTCCGAGAAGCAGATCATCACATGTGAATATGGACTTAGTCCGGCGACGTTGAAAGTACTAATGGTCAATCCACGTTTCAGAGAACATCAACGTCATCTTTGACAATAGCTTAAATTACAGAACTCTGCCACTCATCATGTATATTATTACCTACCGGGCTAGCATAGCGCGGCACGCCTTGAAACTCCTCCACAAAAAGCAAATCCAACGAAAGAAAAGAAGAAGGCCAATAATTCAAACTTCAGCTTGCTCGTTCCTTTTTGTTTTTTTTTTCTTTTTTATTCTGTTGCTGTTCGAAAGGGCAAGAAAAAAGGGCAATCGCATGGAGAACCCTGAAAAGGCGAAGGAAGATGAAGAAAAAGGAGGATCGGTTCGCTATCGAGGAGTGAGGCGGCGGCCGTGGGGGAAGTTCGCGGCCGAAATTCGAGATCCGTCGAGGCATGGAGCTCGAGTGTGGCTTGGGACGTACGATTCCGCGGAAGAAGCTGCTAGGGCTTACGACCGCGCCGCGATACGGTTGAGGGGTAATCAAGCTATCATTAACTTTCCCAGTGAGGATTACTCTGAATACGAGCAATCTGCGCATCCTCCTGAACAATCATTGTCCTCCTCTGGGGATTACGGGGAGAGTTCTCGTCGCGAGATGAGTAGATCTAGTCAGAAAGCTAAAGAAGTTTTCGAGTTCGAGTGCTTGGATGACAAGGTTCTTGAGGATCTCCTCGAACAAGAAGAGGGGAAAAACAAGTGAATGGTACTCTCTCTCTCTCTCTCTCGCTCTCTCTCGCTCTCTCTTTCTCTCTCTCTCTCCTGATGATCATTGCCAGTAATGGTCATACCGCTACTGGTCATACTAGTAAGTGATGATGGAGTCTGTGCGAGTCTTGGATCCATGAACTCGTAATTTGATTCTGGTTGGAGCTTTTAGGCATTTAATTAAGCCAATTCAATTTCTGACTTCACTTTGGGTGATTAGGGTTTTTGTGGTGACTGCCAATTACTGAGGAAAAAAAATGCGAAAATGACGGTAATAGCAACCAATTGATCCAAATTACTCCAAACTGCTGAGCGTGAGGTTAAAGCATATTACGACACTTCGAATTTGTGGAACCAACAAAAGAGAAAAGGAATGCCCTAGTCTAAAAGCCACTTGGAAAAGTCTTTTGGTGCACCGATAGATACACTCTTAATGAGCTTCTTTGATATTAGAGCATGAAACTCGGAAGATTTCATTGCATCGCTTAAATTAAATTTCGCAAAGACATTTTGTTATAAAAGACATGGTTTTGTGGGAGTTTTTAGCCGGTTCTTGAGACGAAAAGGAAAAAATCTTTAGCTGTAGGTTTGTTACATTAATGTATTTCCACTTTGAAAGAGATCCCTTGTGCCAATCCAAATTAATGGAGAAAGAGGAGCTCAATACACATATTCTGATTACACCAAAAGGTCTTAGGCACAACTGGAGACGAGAGTAGTATAGTTTGTTCTTGGTGTTTGATTGCAGCAATTTTCCAGTTGGGGATAGTCGATACTGGTGTTAGACGCAAATCGAATAGTATCAGAATCTTTGATTCGAGTAATGTAGATGGATCAACCAAATGCCGGCTTTGTCACCTTTGAATGCAGCTGAGAGCTAATATCAAACCCCTATAGTGTAGGGGTTAAAAAAGCTAATAGAGAGAGGAAACATTAATTCATCCTCAGCTACATTAATCACCAATATATATACCTTAGTATAGAATATGTCATAATGAAACATATAGAGATCCAGTGCTCACTAGATGTTACGAAGGTTTGCATGAATCTGCTAAAGATTAATAAATAAATTTTATGGCGGCGATTTTTTCTTGATGATATTGAGGCAGATTGAATCATAAAATGAGTGAAAATTGTACCCTCTAGCCGGTACAAGAGTGGTAGGGTTTCAGAGTGAACCGTTTCCACGTTTACCTGTCCAATATGGCCCTTAAATCTACAGCATTGTCACTATAGTGATTAGAATGGTTTTCTTCCAAAAGCGAAGACTAGTGCTCTTCCAAAAGTGGATTTGATCTCGTTGATGCAGTACACATAAAGAATTCTCAGGTGATTCGGGTGGGTATGAGCCCGAAGCATGTGAGCCATCAATGTTTATAGGTGAAACTCACATGTTTTGTGGTTATGATGTGTGTGCACTCGCGCACAGACGCGATACATCTAAGGAAGTCTAGGCTTTCTCACTCTTAGGGACAACATAGTTTGTACAGAAAGCTATTGATAGATCATTTTGACATAAGGTAGTACTTTTGTGGATGCGCCTTCAGCCACCTTGGATAACGCCTGAGGCAAGCGACCTCCACGAGCTGAGTCGCTGGTGGTGTTCTACACACATAGACATATAGAGAGCGAGGGAGAGGAGGGCAAGGGGTTTACATCAGTAAATTTGTGATAAAATGGGTTATTTGGCTATATCTTGACCTTCATTTCCCGACTCTACATTTATGCTTTTTCTTTTAACCGTGAGGGACATCCGCGTCGTTCTGACTTACACTGATTGTGGCAGGTATACTTCTCATGGAATGCTACGAGGGCACCCATCCTTACCTCCGGTGAAATTCAAGATGCCCGAAGGATTCGCAGCCACGCCATACGGGTGGGATTGAAGTAGCACCATCAACTGCACACACCCCATGGGACCTAAATCTTGACTTTTTCACTCTAGAATCTAGCAACAAACCTATCCTCTAAAGCTTGTTCCAGCTTCTTCTAAGAGAACAAGGCATTCCAAATGTGATTCCTGGTGTTGGTTGAATGTAAAATAGTTGAAATCCTAAAGTTATCCTCATAAATTAGTCAGTTTATGCGGGAAACTCTAGTGAATTTTTCAATAAGATTAACTTGTTTAAATGTTTTCTTGTATTGCGTGAGGTAAATAGTAATTTTTCATAATTTGTCCCTAGTAAATAGCATTACTCTTCAGGTTGAGGCATATAAACGCTCCAACTGTTTCCCCTTCTTGAACCTACATTTCAACGTGAAGTGACTAACCTAAGTTACATATTCACCTAAATATCCGAATAAACGATGACGCCAGGAATCAAGTGAGTAATCTAGCAGATTAAAAGCTAATAGAGATCAGCATAATACTAATTGAGATATTCTTGGCACGCACATTCATTGTCCTCCTACATGTGATCACAAATTTGCGACCATACACGAGAAATATTCAACTACAAGCTCCAAAATCATATACTACAAGCATTAAACAACTCTTAATGAGAGTAGTATGTCGTAGATTTGCCCTTAAGACCATGCATTTCGACCGCTTTCGATGTTGAAATTTGCTTTGTTTCCAGATACCAAATCTTACAATTCCTACTTTCCGAGATAATATATTTTCGAGTGCCAAGAAAGAACACTCATACCAAAGCAAAAAGAGGCTACAAAGCAGGCATTTCGGGTGTATCATTAGTTCAAAATATAGCATTAGTAAGAGATATTCAAAGTAGGCAAATTAGGTTGAGATTCAAAGAATAATTCAAGGCTTTTAATAATCGGTGAAGGATCTTGATATCAACTGCCGTAACGATATTTTCTTCTGAGAGCTGCTACTTTTCATACGAGACGAACAAGTGTAATTTGACTACCTCTTTGGGCATTCCCTAGAAATTTCTTTCTGGCCTAAAACTATTAGAGCAGCCCCCGTGAAGAAGGGCAATCACCAAGAGCAATTATCTCAAACAAAGAAAAAAAGATTCTAGAATAAGTGGACAAATCAAACAAAGAAAAAAAGTTTCTAGAATAAGTGGACAAAACAAAGTAATACTCGTCGTACTAAAATGGTCCACGTAGTCGGTTTTTTTTTAAAAAAAATTATATAATAGACTATAATTGTACATCTGTGTTCACATTCACTCCAATATTTTTCTTAGATCTTATAGCTCGCGCCTTTTGACTAATGTATAAACACAGATACATAAACCAGTATACAAACATTTTTTTTGTAATATTTGCAAAAAAAAACATAGAAAAAAAACAGAGCCTTGAATAAAGAATGGATTGCATTCAAGCACCCAATATATATATATATATATATATATATGTATGTATTCAAAGCACAAAACACTAGCGAAGCCCTCTCCTGTGTAATCATGGCCAACCCAACATTGCAACGACAAGAACATAGAACAGTCATTTCATTCCATGCTCTTTTTCCCTTCGTTTTCAAGAAGTTCCTCTAACAAATTATCGTCCAAGCACTCAAATTCCACCACCCGCTTATCACGGCCTCGCGTGCCGCCTCGCGTCTTCAGCGACGAAAAAGCAGAAGACGACAGGGACAGCGACGGCAAAGAACTACCTGCCTTACATCCTACAGGGAATTCATTAGGGAAATTGAGGATAGCAGTGTGACCTTTCATGGCGTACGCGGCACGGTCATAGGCCTGAGCCGCATCCTTGGCCGTGCCGAAAGTCCCGAGCCAGACGCGAGCACCGCGCCTCGTGGAGTCACGGATCTCTGCCGCGTATTTGCCCGACGGCCGCCTCTGGACGCCTCTGTATCGCACTTGAGGCACCCCATCTTCTCCTCCTCCTTCTCCTCCCGGTCCTTCTTCGTGTTCGATCTTTCTTCTTGGGTTCTCGAGTTCCATGCGGTTTCTTCCTGCATGGCCGCGTGGGAAGAAGCACGCTTTTATAATCCGTCTTTCATTCCATAGTTTGGATTCCCGATCGAATTGCTAACTCGCGGGAACGACGGCGATCGTTGAAACTTATGAGTTGATGCACAAGCAATCGGACCGGTAAAACACACGAGGGTGGCTGGAACAGTCGAACACGTGCTTAGAAAGAGGTTAATAAGAGCCGTCGACGGCCCCTTTTTACCCCGAAACGTGGTTGCGCGCGGTCAAGCCGACGGCTCTTTGAAGACCCTCCTTTTGTATCTCTTCCAAATTTTCCCTTAATATCTGTAAAAGCGTTTGGACTTTTCAGTAGCATGTTTCTATTAATGATGCCATGGAGATGAGGACGATTAATCCCGATCTTCTTTCTTTTGTTCTTGCTAATATCATCCCTCTCTTTTCTGACCAAAAGAGAAAGAGAACAATTAGAACGTACAGTTGATTTGTAAAATGATTTACTTGAAAATATAGATGTTCTTGTTTATTTCGCAGTCTTTATTTCACTCAGGCAAACCCGCTTTTTTAGAATAAAAGTACCTGACCTGGTGACCTTATAATAGAAGCCACTAAATAAAATAGCACTGAAAATTTTACTTAGTGCCAAAAGGCAGATTATTTCACTGACTTTGCATATGCTAAAACAATAATATTGAATAGGAACATAAGATTTGATAAATAGTGGAGTCATTAAGTTTAAAAGATCATAATTTGTTTACTATCATATCTTAGGGTTAATATCACGGAAAAGTCTAAACTGATACATTTGTAATAAATTTACCATTTAAATTAAATTTTATCATCAAATTGTTAAGTTAGATGACACGTGACAGTTGACAAATGTACCAATTTAGGATTTTATGTGGTATTAATATAATTTAATGAAAACTAATGAAAGATAAATTTATCACAAATATATTAGTTTTGGGATTTTTGGTAATCAAACAAATTAGTTTATGGTAAATTTGCCACAAACGTTGCAATTCAAGATTTTTTGTGGTCAAAAAATTAGTTTAAAATAAAATTATCACAAATGTACTAGTTTTAAGTTTCATGTGGTATTAACTATATATATATATATATATATATATATATATATAGACACGCATAGAATTTGAGTAATTATTAACATAAGAGACCTTAATGTATACTAAGTAATTAAGCATTGATTTGGATCTAGCAAATTATGTGTTCAAATCAAAGTGCCACCAATCTATATTGCTAATTTTACCTCTCTCTCTCTCTCTTTCTCTGTGCACGGCCTCATCGTGATGGTGGATCATTATTTAATCAAATGAGACCCGTGATGATATAGGAATACTGATTCCACTGAAATGAGAATCAAGCCAGACTTAAGGAATGACCATTCCTTGGGTTAAGGCAAAAGCCATCAAGAACCTTAAAGGATGTTTATTGTGACAAATTCATCCCAACTTTTTTTCTATGATATAACGCAAATATATAGATATTTAACACATTTATCTCTCATCAAACTTCTAAATGTGAACCATTAAAAATCTACTTACATAGATATTAGGAAGTAAACAGTTGTGACATGATGCCCACATAACTTAAGTAAAAAAAAAAAACTATATTATTTTAACTAAAAGCTCATCCAGAGAACCTTGTCAAAAAGTAAAAGGAGCGATCGATGGCCTCGTTCTCTCCGTCGGGTGCAATGTACCCGGAAAGATGGCTGTGGGTGGTCAAGGCGACGGCTGTTTGAAGACCCCGCTTTGAATTTCTTCCAATGCCTCCCTTCAATTCTGCGAGATCATTTGGACTTTTCAGCCTCATGTCTCGATTAATGATGCCATGGAGATTAGGACGATTAATCCCGATTTTGTCTCTTTTATGTTCTTGCTAAAATCATCCCTCCCAAAGTGAAACAATTTTCTGATAAAAAAAAAAGTGAACAATTAGAGCATATAAATCATTTGAAAGATATTTTCCTTAAAGTATAGATGTTCTTGCTTATTTGACGGCCTTCATTTCACTCAAGCAAATAAAAGTACAAGAAAATACATGACCTGGTGACTTTATAAAAGAAGCCACTAAATAAAATAGCACTGAAAATTCTATTTATGCCAAAATGCAGATTACTGAATTTACATATACTAAAACAATCATAATGAATAGGAATATAAGAATCAATAAATGGTGGGGTTATGAAGTTTAAATGTCACAACTTTTTATCTCTTATATCTTAGGTTAGATATCACAAGAAACCCTAAACTGATACATATGACAAATGTACCACCCGTTAGTTTCATATAAATTTCACCACTAAATTACTAAGTTGGATGACATACGATAATTGACAGGATTATTAATTTAGAGTTTTTCACTTCATCTATCATAAGTGTACCAATTTGTGATTTTTGTTTGTAGTATTCATACAATTTAATGTTGATTAACGAATGGTAAATCTATCACAATATACTAGTGTTTAGATTATTGATGGTCAAAAAATTAGCTTAAGGTAAAATTGTCATAAATACTGGCTCAGGGCTATTTGTGGTCAAAAATTAGTTTAAGATAAATTTATTACAAGTCTATCAGTTTTGAGTTTTCCATGGTATTAACCATATATCTTAATTTATATAGAACTCAAATAATTATTAACATAAGAGACTTTAATGTTAACTAAGTAATTAAGCATTTGATTTGGACCAAGCAAATCATGTGTTCAAATCAAAGTGTCTTCCATTTATATTAACGAAATTTTATTGCTAAGTTCTCTCTCTCTCTCTCTCTCTCTCTCTCTCTCATCGTGATGATGGATCATTATTTAATCAAATGAAACACATCATGAGAAAGGAATGCCAATTCCACTAAAATGAAAATCAAGCCAAACTTAAGCAATGACCATTCCTTGGGTCTGTCCATAACCCAAAAGAATAAAGGGCAAAAGCTACCAAGAACCCTAATTTATATCAATTAAGACACATTTATCTTAATTTTTTTTTCTGTGGCATCAAAATTCACAAATCTATGTCTGTATGATACACTTGTCCTTCATCGAAAGTCTATCAATGAGAATTATTAAAAATCTATCTAAATAAACATCAAAAAGTAAATATTTATGAAATGACACTCATGTGACTTAAATAAAATAAAAACGATGTTATTTAGTTAAAAGTTCATCTAATGTAACATTGACGAAGGTGAAAGGAGCTGCCGGGCTCATTTGTCGCTTACGTGTGCAATCTACCCGAAAAGGTGGCTGTGGGTGGTCAAAGCGACGGCTATTGAAGACAAGACCCTCCTTTGAATTTCTTCCAATTCGTCCCCTCAATTCTGTAAAATCGTTTGGACTTCTCAGCAGCCTGCCTCCATTAATGATGCCATGGAAATTAGGGCCATATCATCTGATTTGTGTCGCTCTTTTCTTCTTGAGTATATCATCCCTCCCAGAGTGAAAAAAAAAAAAAAAAATCTTGACCCAAAAAAAAAAAGTGAACCATTAGACCATGTAAAAAATTTATAAAATATTTTCCTAAAAATATGAATATTCTTGCTTATTTCACAGCCTTTGTTTCACTCGGGCAAACCCACTATATTCAGAATAAAAGTACAAAACAAACACTGACTTGGTGACTTTATAAAAGAAGACACTAAATCTGTAGATACTAAAACAATTATATTGAATAGGAATATAAGAACTGATAAATAACGGAGTCATTAACTTTAGAAGATTATAATACATTTAATCTCTTATGTCTTAATTTGTGTAGAACTTGAGTAGTTTTTAACGTAAGAGCCCTTAATGTTAACTAAGTAATTAAGCATTTGATTTGAATCTAGCAGATCTCGTGTTCAAATCATAGTGACGTCCCACTTAGATTAAAAAAATCCTATTATTAATTTTACTTCTCTCTCTATATCCACCCGTCATGGCCATTTCTGCACGGGCTCATTGTGTTGATGGATCATTACTTAATCAAATGAGACATATCATAAGATAGGAATGCTAAGTCCACTAAAATGAAATTCAAGCCAAATTTAAGGAATGACCATTCCTTAGGTCTGTCCACAAAACCCAAAAGAATAAATACAAAAAACATAGTCAAGAAATATCACAACAATAATACAATTACAACTACTAATCGCATAGCTAGTTAACAATTGTTCACGGTTACTATAACTTTTATAACATATTTTGTCAGGTACATTATTTCATTACTAATTTGTAATGATATTGTACTAGAATAAAGTAAATCTGAAAATTTCATGGACCATTACAATAGACTTAGGGTCACGCTTTTCCACTCCTTATTTGGTTTATACACTCTCTTCCACAAGTGTTTTTAACCATCATTTAGCAAGTTTCCATTAAACGATACCAAAGAAAAAAATGTGTTTCCCCTCTTTTTGTTTGGTTTCCTTTTTCTTTCATGGTGGGTCCCACTTTACTTATCCTTTCTTCACTGTTAAAGCTATTCTCATTAATGCTTAGAAAGAGGTAAAAAGCAGCCGACGACGGCCTCTTTTTTGGGTCGCTGTCGGGTGCAATGCACCCTGAAGGGTGGCTGTATGCGGTCAACGCGACGGCCCGTTGACGACCCTCCTTCGAATACCTTTCGATTTTTCCCTTCATTTCTGTAAAAGCATTTGGACTTTTCGGCAGCATGTTTCCATTAATGATGCCATGGAGATTAGGACGATTAATCCTGATTTTCTCTCTTTTTGTTCTTGCTAATATCATCCCTCCCAAAGTGTAGCAATTTTCTGACCAAAAGAAAAAGTTAACAATTAGAACATATAGATGATTTGTAAAATAATTTACTTAAAATAGAGATGTTCTTGTTTATTTCGCGGCCTATATTTCACTTAGGAAAACCCACTATGTTTAGAATAAAAGTACAAAAAAAAAAAACCTGACCTAGTGACTTTGTAAAATAAGCCACTAAATAATATAGCACTGAAAATTTTACTTAGTGCCAACAGGTAGATTATTACACTGACTTTGCATATACTAAAACAATAATATTGGATAGGAACATCAGATTTGATAAATAGCAGAGTCATTAAGTTTAAAAGATCATAATTAGTTTGTTAGCACAACTATTTATCTTTTATATCTTATGGTTAATACCACGAAAGACTTCAAACTAATACACTTGTGACAAATTTACTCTCTGTCATTTTCCATTAAATTTTATCATTAATTTGCTAGGTCAGATGACATGTGGCAGTTGACAGGTATACTTGTTTGAGATTTTATCATTCGTTTGACACAAATCTACCAATTTAGAGTTTTTTCTGATATAATAATAATAAATTTATCATAAATGTATCAGTTTTGTGATTTTTTTTTTTGGGTAAAAAAATTAAGTAGTTTTGGATAAATTGGTCACAAGAATATTAGTTCAGGATTTTTTGTGGTCAAACAATTAGTTTTAGATAAAATTATCATAGAAGTACTAGTTTTGAGTTTTTTGCTATATTAACCCCATATCTTAATTATTATTTTATTTTTTTGGTGAAAAGGTAAGTAATATTAACCCCATTTCTTAATTTATAAACAACTTAAGTAATTGTTAACATGAGAGACCTTAATGTAAACAAAATAATTAAGCATTTGATTTGGATCTAGCATATGATGTGTTCAAATCAAAGTGCCACCCATTTATATTAACGAAATTTTATTGCTAATTTTACTTCTCTCTCTACACAGGCTCGTCATGATGATGGATACTTATTTAGTCAAATGAGACATATCATGACATTGGAATGCTAATTAATCAAGCCAAACTTAATGAATGACCATTCCTTGGGTCTATTCATAACCGAAAAGAATAAAAAGCAAAAGCCATCGAAAACTATAAATTATGCTTATTGTGATACATTATCCTAAACTTTTCTATGACATCAAAAATCACAAATATTTACCCTTCATCAAAGTTTTGTCAATGAAAATCACTAAAAATTTACCTACATCGACGTTAGAAAGTAAATAATTATGATATTGTGCCCATGTGACTTAAGTAAAATAATAATGACATTATTTTGATTGAAAATTCATCTAAAGGATCATTGGCAAAGGGTAAAAGGAGCTATGACAGCCTTGTCTGTCGTCGTCAGGCGCGATTTCTCCCGAAAGGTGACTGTGGGTGGTCAAGGCGACGGCTTTTTGAAGATGCTCTTCCAATGCGTCCTCTCAATTCTGTAAAATCGTTTGGACTTTTCAGCAGCATGCCTCCATTAATGATGCCATGGAGATTAGGACCATTAATCATGATTTGTGTCTCTCTTTTCTTCTTGCTTATATCTCCGTCCCAAAGTAAAACAATTTCCTGACCAAAAAGAAAAAAAGTGAACCATTAAAGCATATAAATAATTTATTAAATATTTTCCTAAAAATATGACTATTCTTGTTTATTTCACGGCCTTGATTACACTAGGGCAAACCCACTATATTTAGAATAAAAGTACAAATGAAACACCTGACCTGGTGACTTTATGAAAGAAGCCACGAAATATAATTGCACTGAAAATTTTATTTAGTGCCAAAAAGCAGATTATTACACTGGTTTTGTATATAATAAAACAATCATATTGAATAAGAACATAAGAATCGACAAAAAGTGGAGTCATTAAGTTTAAAAGATTATAGTACTTTTTTTTATCTCTTATATCTTAATTTATGTATAACTTAAGTAGCTGTTAACGTAAAAGCCCTTGATGTTAGCCAAGTGATTAAGTGTTCGATTTGGATCTAGCAGATCACGTGTTCAAATCAAAGTGCCGTCCCATTTATATTAAGAAAATTCTATTGTTAATGTTACTTCTCTCTCTACATCCAGCTGTCGCGGCCATTTTTGCACGAGCTCGTCGGGTTGATGGATCATTACCTAATCAAATGAGACATATCATAAGATAGGAATGCTAAGTCCACTAAAATGAAAATCAAGCAAAACTTAAGGACTAACCACTCCCCACGTCTGTCCATAAAACCCAAAAGAATTAATGCAAAAGGATAGTCAAGAAATTTTACAACAAAAACACAATTACAACTACTAATCGCATAGCTAGCTAATGATTATTTGCGATTACTGTGACTTTTATTACTTGTTTTGCTAGGGTACATCTTATTGTACTAGAATAAAAAAAATCTAAAAATTTCATGAATCGTTACATTAAATTTAGGTCACGATTTTTCCACTTCTCATTTGACTTAAACACTCTCTTTTACAAATGTTTTGATTATATTACCTCTTGCATGACTACCATTTAGCGTGTTCTAATTAAGCTCTATCAAAGAAAAGAAAGTGTTTCCCCTCTTTTTGTTTGATTTCTTTTTTCTTTCTTTATGGGTCCCACCTTACTTTTTCTAATTCAAGTCTCTTCTCAAGAGTGATCCTCTTCTTTTCACGCCTCTGGCATCTACCGACAACAATGCCTTTTGGTATAGCATTGTTAGTCAAGGGATGGTTAAAGGTCTTCTCATTTTGGTGTGGTTGTGATGCTAAGGAAGAAGAGTGAAATGAAATTGGGTCTGGTGGGTACAAGGAAACACACGTTTGATCTTTTGATCCGTAAAGGGTACTGGAAGTATCATATGGGCAATGTTCTCATTATGGTAAAAACAAGTGGATATTGTGCTGGTGTTTATTCAACAATTGCAGGCACGAAGACCTCACTAAGTGGTTGCTCCCACAAAAAGTATACGACTATCATCACCGAAGTCAACTAAGTTATTGGAGCCTCGTGTCATGAATGAGGAATGCATGGCTGTTGTTGCACAGCACAAGAAACCATTATTTAGAAGTTTTTTTTAGTGAAGGAAGAGCCACATAAAATATGCTCGGAGATTGGTCAATGGGGACCCACACAAGAGGACGACGGAGAGAGCTCACCAAGAATATAGCCAGAAAATAAATTATGGCATATGAAGAAGAGACACTCACGACAAGAAAACGCCCACCTAGATATTTTTTTCTGTTACCATCTTCAATCCACAAAAGCCGCCACCAGGTCATTTCTATTCTTGTTGATTTTTTTAGTTAGTCATCCATTCAGATTTTTCTTCTCTCATTTTTGTCTTTTCAGGTTTGGTGGGTTAGTTTGAATCAAGCCACGAGCTTTCGGAGTTATCATGTTTCGCTATCTGAAATCAAGTCATCGTCACTGATTTGTTGGTGTCGTGGCCACCTCACCTTTTATTTACATTGGATCAAAAAGCCCCCACATCACTATAAAATAAGCCATCGGTATCAATATGTGGTTTTGATGGAAGAATAGGTTATGCTTTGACTTTATTATTGATTTGGTAAGTTGGACATCAAGAGAGTTGTTATTGTTGCTAGACATAAAGGTGTGGAAAGAAAAGAATTGCTTGCAACAGAAAAGAAGATTGGACCTCAAGAAAAGAAAAAAAGGAGGGACATCATTTTGACTATTGAAGTATGCTAAATGGTAGGCCTCGTAGGGGATAATATAGTCAAAATATTAATGAAAGGGAGTGTTCAAGTGAAAATAAGAGTGGAAAAAGCATGGACCTAAATTTATTGAACTTACTCCATTTCATTTATGGGAAATTTTTCCTACACAAGCTGTTTGGAGGTCCCCTCCGGTTGATTTTGAGGAAAGAAATCCAAAGATACATATGTATGCTGTCGGATAATTTTCCCACATTGTTCATCTTATAGTATGTTATTCGAATTTCTGAATATGAATTGAGAACAATTTCATTTTCGCTCAGTAAACGTGTCGTTCTGAGGCCAAAATTCCAGATAGTCCATGTAGCAACTTCTTTATCGGCGTCACGAACATTTTGTTCATGATTTTACCGTACTTGAGAGGTTGTAAATTAGAAGATGATGGAAAATTGCAACTATGCTGTTTTGTTGAAATCCCCATCTCTACTCTCTTGCTAAAAAGGAATATGTTCACTAGAAGTACTAAAATTTGTCAAGAAAATCAAGTCAAAAAATTTGTCAAATTGATTCAATCGAGTCATTCCATTAACTCCATCTAATTTAACTAAGGAAAAATGCTAAGATTGCTTCTTTTTTTTTTAATATAATCTCCCTCATGCGTGGCAATGAGGTAGCTAAATCATAAAATATAAGACTAAAACGACATTGTTTTGGTCTAAATCCGATTTTTAATACTAATTTTATTTAAATTAAAATTTTAAAAAATAAGCTAAAAAAAAAAAAGAAGTTAGACAAGTAGGGTTGCAAGCCCTCACAACCGCCGCCCCCACTAGTGCCAGGAGGGGCTAGCGAGTGTGGAGTTGAGTTGACAAGGATTACCAAGGGCCAGCAACCCTCGTTGAGACAGGCGAGGGTCGAGTGAGGGTGACAGCCCTCCCCCAACCCTTGTCTAGATAGGGCAAGGGCCCATAAGCCCTCACTTGCCATCAACGAGGGTCTCGGACCCCTGGTCAAACCTTAGCCCCTGCCGAATCACCCTCACCCTCGTCGGCCCCTCCCAACAATGGTGGGGCAATGGTGGTGAGGGCTTGCAACCCCAGTCACCTATCTTCTCCTCCTTTAAACAAAAAAATATAGTTTATTGAATAAAAGTAGTATTAAAAAATCGAATTTAGACCAAAACAGTGTCATTTTATCTTTACATTTTATAATTTAGCCACTTCATCGCCATGTAGGAAAGAGATGATATATATAAGCCACTTAACATTTTGCGTTAGTTAAATTGGACAAAATTAATGACAAACTCGATTGAACCAATATAATAAGTGTTAAGATTTCCAATGAACATATCCCCGCTTAAAAACTAGTTTCATCCATGCCAATTGATGAGCACATGAACCTCAGGTGCTTATTCCGACGTCATGGCTAGGGACAATTTAATATAGAGGCATTTCTTTTTGTTCCTCTTTTTTTTTCTTCACTATTCATCTTCTTCGTTGTCTAGCCTTTGTACCATCGCTCAATCTTGCTCACAACAATGGCCACTTCCTCTTTAAGCCATCATTGTCTTCGTCGGTGTTGTCTTGATGCTCAAAGTCAGCAAATGAATTTGTCATTGTTGTCAGTACGGGTGCTTAGTTGCGAGGTGGGCAGTTTCCACCATGAAATTGGGAATTACCCCCTCAGAACTAGTTCTAAAAAATTAAAATCGAAAACCACCTGTTGGTCATATGGATTCACTTCGAAATAGAACTGTTGATTCGATTCAATTCCCAAGTATGTCTATAACACCAATCCACAATTACTACAAAATTTAATGCCTTGAAGGATCTTTGGGCATGTCAACAAGGATACTCCCATCCTAAAGGACCTCTTCGAAATAGGAACAAAAGCATATTGTCCATGCAAATGCCAAGAGGTTAGCATTAGAGCACTACACAAGAACAAATCAACTATGGTTGGAAATGCTAGCATGTAGCACCAAAAAAAAAAAAAAAATCAATTCTCAAAGATGTCACCTACATCTTTCATGACATTTTATACATGTATTGTGTCAATGCTACCAAAGCTGAGGTTAATGGAAGATTCGTCTCTGGTGACTTTGTTCTTCATACAAGGAGTCCATATTTGTCATGAGGTGATGGTTGGTTATCGGTTCGTTTCCCAACAATTTAGAGAAGTGGAGGATTTTACAAGATGGACCTAAGGATGCTTTGGGCCCGTTTGGTTCGACTTTAAAAAAATGCCATTGGGAGAATACAAATATCTTTTAGGTAAAGGAGTTTTCTGAAATGTTAGACTATTTGGTAAACTATAACTGAAAAGTGCTTTAGAGAAATGCAAGACTGTTTGATAAACATATATTTGAAAAGCCCTTTAGTGTGATCAAATTAATTTTTTTTAGTTTTAGTATTTTTAAAATTGCAAAAAAGAAACAATGACTATATAACCTTTTACATTTTCATGTTGAGAGTAATGTAAAAGATATATATTAGTAAATTTATTTAAAAATTATATTAAAAGAATTTGATTATAGATTAGATTAAAAGCCCAACTTTTGGCCTAGGGTTCTCTTAGGTTTGTTTTCAACTTTGAATAATTTTTTTAAATTATTGTAGTATTAATCATCTTTGTTAATTAATGATCATTCTAGTGCATTGATAAAAAAGTTGGGCTATTGATTGTCAAAAGATAAAAATGACAAAAAAAAGGGGTGAACCCAACATTTGCAAAGGGTTTTTATTATTATTTTTTAAATAAAAATAAAATCTGATGAAACTCCGTTGCCGATTAACGATGGTTGGGGGTGTGGGGAAGATGATCGGTTTAAAATAATAAAAAAAAAAAAAAGAAGTCAACGGACGAATAGTAGAGGTGGACTTGTATTTCCGAAATTCTGAAAACCCAAAAAAAGTCCCCACCTGCTTTGGGCTTTTAGCATTGGATTTACTTTGGGCTTTTAGCATTTCAAAGGCCCGCATTTGGCCAAAGATACCTCTAGATGCTGAACCGAACACCTAATTTTTTTCCTAGTGGGCTTTCAAGACTGAAAGCCCCTTGAGAATGCTAAACCAAACGAGGCCTTTGTCCATTCTTCATATGACTATTTGTTTTGAGTTGATTCCATGGCTCAATTTATGCCCAATATTTACACTTTCAGCTAGATTTATGTTTCAAGTCTAGTGACTCATATTACTAATTAATAGACTAGGAAGTAGGAGGAGAGGTAATGCGCGCATGCACGCACACCCTCCCCCACCCCAATTCGGTCCTGGTGAGTGGTTTCACACTTGGAACCAATAACTAAACCGGACTCCATGGAAACTGCCAATTCTTGATCAATTCTATATGGTTTGAACAGTTTCCAATTCCTTTGCATACCCCTAATTGTTAACTTCATCCACGGCTCTACCAAATAACTCTTAGAGAATGGACAAATATGGAGCAAAGGGATCTCGCTACTATAAATTTCAATTACCACAACTTCAAAGGGATTTTCACCATTGGCTAGAAGGTTACTCCAAAGAAAATAGAATAGATGCAATCGACAATAGCGGGCATTTCGGGCATTGAAGAAAATTCATTTACCTTCATAGCTCTCCAAAAGGCACAATTGAGGTTGTGCAACTGAATGAAAGGAAATCCCGCCCACTTAATGAGAACCCTACGCAACATGGGCTGAAGTGAGCGAGCGTTGAGCACCTCTGGGCCTTGGTACAGAGGTCGCAACAAGAAGAAGACAAATTGTGAAAAAGGAAGAAAGAAAAAAAGTAAAAGGAAAGAGAAATGCGTAATGAAGGAAAATACCCTCAGCCTTGTAATCCAAGAAGTCATGTGCTCGCCGATTGGCGAATATTGGTCAACTCACGAGTTCAATTCCTTATTTGAGATTAAATGCCCCTTAAATTCTTATTTGAGATCAAGTGATCACTTTATATATTTATTTGAGATAAAATTTACTTTGAATAATTTTTCAGAGAAAATATCTCGAATCTTTATTTGGAATCTATTTTATATTAAGCATGGAGATAATAATGTCGAGTCACCAAAAATATATGGAGCCCGCTTGTATTGCCACGTGGAGTTTTGTTGAAGAAAAAGAAAAAGGAAAAAAAAATCAAAACAAAGCAAATCCACGTAATGCACGTATTTCACCTAAACTGTGCTCTTTGTTGATACTGTGTTTGTCTCTTCCGAGTCAACTCTTCCTTCCTTCCAAGTCTCTCTCTCTCTCTCTCTCTCTCTCTCGCCGGAGCGCCGCCGCCGGAGGAGGACCCATGAAGATAATGGTGGCCGTCAAGCGCGTGGTCGACTACGCCGTCAAAATCCGAGTCAAACCCGACAAGGTACTTCCCCCTCCGTTTTTTCTTGTTCTTGTTCGTGTTCTTGGTCTCGTTCTTGTTCTCGATCGACCCGGTTTCTTGATACCGTGGATTCCGCAGACCGGCGTGGAGACCAAGAACGTGAAGATGTCGATGAATCCGTTCTGCGAGATCGCGCTAGAGGAGGCGCTCCGGATCAGGGAATCCGGGCTGGCCTCGGAGGTCGTGGCCGTCAGCATCGGGCCCGCCCAGTGCGTCGACACGCTGAGGACGGGGCTCGCGATGGGCGCCGACCGAGGGATCCACGTGGAGTTCCAGGACGGTCTGAACCCGCTGTCCGTCGCCAAGGTCCTGAGGGCGCTCGTGGAGGCCGAGAAGCCGGGGCTTTTCATTCTTGGCAAGCAGGTTTGGGTTTCTTGCCCTGTTGTTGATGTTGTTGTTGTTTTTTGGAGATCGAAAGGAAGTGGAAATTGAGAGGTGGAGGGTGCTCGTTGAAGATAAACGACTGTGCTAAAAGCTTGTATCGTATTGAATTAAGAATTTTTTTTGATAGATTGCTAGAATGACATGGTTCTGGGTAGGAAAGATGGTATGCTTTGATATGATGATGCGTTGGATAGGAATGGGTCTAAGTCTAACGTCCATTTCAAATGTTCTTTATTCTGTGTGTGTGTGTGTGTGTGTGTGAGTGTGTGTGTGTGTGTGTGTGTGTGTGTGTGTGTGTGAGAGAGAGAGAGAGAGAGAGAGAGATGGCTTTCGGGTTTTGCACAGGGTGTTCAGGTGAAAGAAATTAGTCTGAGGCTCTCAGTTGGTATTCTACAGTTTTTAGGGCGGTTCGTGGAATGGTGTCTGACAGACAACTTAGCAAGCGAAAGCTTCAATCTTCTGTTTTAGAAGACAAAATAATGTCTGGAAAGCATTTTCAACCACTCACAAGTTCTTCGCTTTTTCTAGAAATCAAGGCTAAGATTATGAATTGGATTTTGTTTGGCTGTTTCTATTGTAGCTCTTATTTGGTTTTGCTGAGGTCCTAGATGTTTGGAGTTTCTGTTGGCTTTAGTTCCTAAAATTTGAATATCATCATGGATTTGAGATCTTCCTCCAGCTTTTGAAGAGGTTATGTAGAAGGGAGTCAGGTTCAGCTTTCAAGTGTCTGAACGATTGTCATGAAGCGTTCCCCATAACTTTTAGGATGATGTTGCTTGGGGCATTAATTTAAATTGAGATGCAATTCTCACTGCTTCATCTTGACTAAGTTGCAAAAATTTGGAGATATCAAGTACTTCTTAGTCAAGTGATATACTTTCTGTTGTCTTTGGATCCAAATTTGATTTTACATGATTATCTGTTAAAATGACCAATTTAGAGTTAAGTCTCAAGCCATTGACCTATTTGACATACTTCCTTCTTTCTATTCTGTATGAGCTAATGATGTTGATTTGTGAGTAGGCCATTGATGATGACTGCAATCAAACAGGGCAAATGCTTGCAGGGCTGCTGAAATGGCCACAAGGAACCTTTGCTTCTAAGGTGAGATTTGCTATGATTCTGATCCTTCATTTGGTTGTGTAAGATTCCTAGGACTTTGTCCCTTCAGTACACATTAATCTTCAGGACTCTATAGTCCTTTTCTTTAGTAAGAATCTCATTTCTCTTGTTTCCACACTGCCTTTCATGAACCCCCATCTGCTGTCTTTACATGTTTAATTTGTGTCGGCGAGAGAGTGGTTTAAGGTCACTAATGTATCCATCTTTTTCAAGTTCTTGCAATGTGCTTTCATGGGTCAATCTTTTAGGTCTAGAGGGATCTATGTATGTTATTATGTATCAGCCAATTGAACGGCAACCTGCCACTGAACAAAGTATGGTCACGGGAGATGAATCTTTTCATTGTGTTGAAACTTGCCTTTGGCAGTTAATCTTGTAGGTCTAGAGGGGGTTAATTTGTCTTCTGTTTTGAATGCTCCCATTTTTCGTCCTTATTATAACTTCTGCTACTGATTTTGTTGTTTGGGGATATTTTTTTTCTTTTGCTTTAGTAAATATGTGGCTCATACCATCCTCCAATTTTCAGCTGATGACAGTTAAGTATCTCTCTTGGGGTTTGGCCATAAGAAAGATATCTAATGTTATACAGGAGTTGATATAGTTTACATTAAAGTTGATAAGATTTCTTGAGTATGCTGATAATTGATTTCTGGCGAGCTACATTTCCTATTGGTGTCTATCCAGATTTCATCACATCTTTCTTTATATTCTCTTGCCCTCTGTCCTTTTCCGTGTTTGCATATTGGTGCTTTTTGTGGTTGATGATTTGTTTCTGCCCTTTTAGTAGGTTACCCTGGACAAAGAAAAGCAGGTTGCAACTGTGGATAGGGAAGTGGATGGTGGCATTGAGACTGTGCTTTTGGACTTGCCAGCAGTCATTACGTGAGAACAACGTTTTTCTTGTACTTTTTAGTCTTTCTGAATCTTTAGAAATTACTAGGTGTTCTCTGAGCAAGGTGTCCTCCTCTACCCTGACCAATCACCGTGTGCCTAGCATCATGAATTTCCTTGTTTTCTTTCAAGATGAAAAAAAAAAATAAAAATAAAAAGACTAAAAAATAAAAATAAAAAATACTGTGTGGAGATCACTCTGGGTGGATGGAAAAATTTCGTGCTTTGGGAGCCCTAAAAGTCTCTGCCAATTGTATATTTAGCTTGGTAACTACAGTATTCAAATGTTACTTTTCATTTAGTATATATTTAACCAACACAACGGTTTGGTTTCTGCACTTTCAATGAGAACCAAACAGCCTTAGGAAAGCAAGGACCTACATATCCTTTTTCTTAACTCTTAACTTATTAAGATGGGGGTTGCAAACCTTTTACTAGTTTTGGGGCTAGATTGTTGTTGCAATAGAAGTTACAGTATGTGAAATTGCAACTCTATGAACCAGTGGGTTTCTTCTTGATTGTGTCTTTGGCCTTTTTTAGCACTTCCTATGTATGCTCAATCTCCCGTCGCTGACAGCCTTTGAATCATATGTCTTACGCAGCACCGACTTGAGACTGAACCAGCCAAGGTATGCGACGCTCCCCAACATCATGAAAGCGAAATCCAAGGTCATAAAGAAGTACACCCCAGGAGATTTGAATGTCGAGATGAAGTCTGATTTGGAGGTCCTTCAAGTGACGGAACCACCCAAGAGGAAAGCGGGGGTCATCATCTCCTCCGTCGATGAGCTAATTGACAAGCTGAAGGATGAAGCTCGCGTCATCTGATTCCTTCTCATATGTCCAGTTTAACAGCTTCTGTAATTATTCTAGCCAAATGGCAAACCCCTTCATGAAAACGGATATTAACATGTATGTCACCTGTTCATTGGATGATGCTTCCAGTTTAATAAAGTTCAATCTTTGACATGGTCATTCTTACCTCCAGTTTGGCCAGTTCTTAACAGCAAGCAACATTTTAGAGTAAACTGCAAAATGTAGGACATTCGTGTCTGCACAGCTGACGTCTCAGTCACAGAAAGAGCGGCAAGCGCGATGCTTTCGCAAAAAGGGAAGTCATAATTTGGTTCTGATGAACCACAGGAGATAGATGGAAGATTTATATGTCCGAAAAATGGACTTCAATAGGAAGTGATCTATTGACAATGGGACAATCAAGAAGATTTTCCAGGAAGCACAACTTCAATCTCACCTCCATACAATTTCCATGCTCTAAGCATTCCTAAATGCAGACAGTAGATATAAGGCTAGTTCAGACCGTTCATGGTGCACAGCTAAGTATTACAAAACAACTGAATTTCACTTGGGCATTTCTAATAAAAAATACTTTTATAATAGGGTGTGTTTGTTTCACTGAAAACTTTTTGTTGCCGGAAATGTTTTTACACAATTTAATTTGAGCTCAAAGTAAACCGTGTTCTAGTATTTATCAACCAAACATAGAAAAGTTCGAAAACAATTTCTTAAAAATTAATTTTTCATCTAAAAGACCGACCAATTTGCCTATATGATTCTGTAATTAAAATGTTTTCCCATTGAATAAAATGCTGGGAGCACGACATCAGGGAAAAGTGGAAGGTAGAAGTAGAATGTACCAACAAAAGTTGTAACGTCATCTTATGCGAAAAAAAAAAAAAAACTTCATTTGGACTGTCGTAAATTACGAAAGCTAGAGAAAATACCATATGTCCACAATTGAAATTCTTAAGCATTTAGCATTAAATTACAGCAAAACTACAGTCCCTTGAAATGGGAAATCCTTCCGGCTCCTTTGCTCCCCCTCCCCCCCCCCCCCCCCTCTCAAAAAAAAAAAAAGCACCCCGACATGTTCATTGGTTCCACCATTCTGCAGACGCCACGTGGCACGCCAGCCTCATCTGTCGCCCCCCACGTGGCGCCACCACACTGGCCCTTCACCGTAGAGAAGATACATATTTTTTTTGGACCGATTTTCGGACGCGACAGAAGGAGAATGTTAAAAAGAAAAAAGAAAAAAAAAATAGAGAGAAAAAATTGCAGACAAAAGAACGGGGAATTGCCAAAAAGCTGGTAATCGCAATCAATCATTTTTTGCAGAAAAAGAAGAAAACCGGATTTGCTGGTGAATATCCTCCCAACGAAAAAATGGATTCGACGGGGCTGGGCCTCGCCGGCGACGACCCGAGCTGCTGGGACTTCCTCGACTGCTCCTCCCTCTTCGCCGACGCCGACGGCGGCGCTCCTCCTCCCCTCCTCTGGCCGCCGCCGCCGCCGCCGGCCCCCGACCGCCGCCGCCATCCCGGGTAGGTACCCGCGCGTTCCGTTTCCTAGGGTTCCCCAGCTTCGCTCTTGCGATTGTGTGTGTTTTTTGGTGCCTTGGAAGCATTTCGACTGATTGATTGATTGATCTCTTCCCGTCGGCGTTTCCTGGTTGCAGCGCCGCCGCTGCCGCCATGGGCGTCGATTTTCCGGCGGGCGGCGTGGACTCGGCGGGGGACGAGCTCGGCGGGGCGCAGTCCTCTCGGAAGAGGTAATTTCCGTCTCCCCCGCCAGTTTCGATTGTTCTTGCGCGATCGTGTAGCTCGTCGTTGTGGATAGTGGGTGCGCGGCGAAAATTACTGAATTGGATTGGGGGCCTGTGTTTTTCTCGGGGGAGGATTTCGGGTTTTCGCTTTTAGCGTCCGCCGGAATTAGCCTCTTTTAAGTGGATTGCTTACCTTTTATCTGATCTGCAGGGGACGCAATGAGGCGTGCAGCCAGCCGCGCACAAAGGCTTGCCGCGAGAAATTGCGGAGGGAGAGGCTAAACGACAGGTTTCGCTTCCGTGTTCTGCATGATTGCCTGTGTTCTTTTTCATGCTTTTCTGTGAAAAACTTATATCTTTTGCCATTTGTACGAATTGGAATTGGCATTCGTGTTTATGTGCAATGATGGACTTCTCTTGAATTCTCCGTGACAGCCTGAGTCATTTTAAATCTCATCTTTCGTTTATGGATTGTGTGGTATGTCTTGATAGGCAAAAGAATGCCGAATGGTTCTCGTTGGATGTGTGTGTATCTATTACAGAACTGGGGATTTCGATGAGGATTTAAGTAATTTACTCCATTTCTCATGCCAGGTGGTAGTGATAATATGACCACCATGTAGAACGTACCTCTTACAGCTTCCAAGCATTTCATAAATTTGATCAAAATGTGATGGCAATGGTGTGCAGATTTCTAGACTTGAGCTCTGTGTT
Source organism: Eucalyptus grandis x Eucalyptus urophylla (assembly GCA_028830015.1). Taxonomy (NCBI): domain Eukaryota; kingdom Viridiplantae; phylum Streptophyta; class Magnoliopsida; order Myrtales; family Myrtaceae; genus Eucalyptus; species Eucalyptus grandis x Eucalyptus urophylla. The sequence goes on from CM054200.1 coordinate 5,163,928, forward strand.
GGAACCTGGAAGATCCGTCAAGACTGAAAAACCGGCCATACTTGATGACGCTATTAGAGTTTTGACCCAGCTTAAAGCCGAGTCTGAGGAGCTCAAAGACACAAATGAAAAGCTGCTGGAAGAAATAAAATGCCTGAAGGTTCGTATGAAAACTTCTGAAGAGTCAGTTTTTACTTTACAATGACCAGCGATGATATAACCTCAATCAGTGTCTCTTCTGTTTCGCTTTATGTTTTTGTAATCCATGCTCGTCTTCCCTGTCAATGCTTATAAATGAAATGAGTGCATGTATAAGCAGCAATGGTCTAATTCGTGTTTCCTTTGGGTAATTGCTGTTTCATCATTGTTGAGCCAAATATTTATTTTCGAATGAGCTAGAATTTTTTCATGGGATTGGGTTTGCTCAAACACTGGGAGAAAACAATCTATGGGCCCTGTCAAATAACTTAAGTTGAAGATGTCAGCTAAGATGGTATGGTACTAGAAGAAAGTTTCCTTCTGCCACCCCCCCCTCCCACGCGCAGTTAATGTCAAGCCAAAGATTTTGTGAGGGGAGAACAAGGTCAAGTTTTCACAACATTTTATGGTTGTTGTTGGCTATAGCTACTGATGATATTAGATTCTTGTGGTCAGAAATTTGGGCTAAGCTACGCTTAGAACCCTAAAATTTTAATGGATGCAAATGTTACTTTCTGTGGAGAGAGCGGGGTTCCATATGATGTTTACGCTCATTCTTGGCTAGAGGGACACATGTCAAATTTAATATTTAGAATTTTGTGCTGAACTAGTTCTAGGAAGCCTAGAGTTTGTTTTAGTGAATATAAAGCAGTCCAGTTTGTTTCGTACAAGACTAGCTTCTTTCTGCTTTTTTCTCCATAATCCCTGTCAATATTGGTGATCAAGTGCGAGACTAGAAGGAGTTTGCATAAAATTAGTCAAAAGCATGCAATTTAGCTTTTTTGTTAATTTATTTATCAGAGATTTTATAGGATTCTACAAACTCAGAACATTAGGACGGTTTGGCTAACTACTTCTGACGGGATTGAGTTTGGACTGAACTGCAATACATCCGGCTTTTTCTAATATAGTTTCCAGCTAGTAAGAGGCAGTTGTCATAGTTATAGAAATTTTCTTTCAGATAATGCTATGGCAAGATTTGTAACTGACATATGATGGAATACAGTTGGCCAGATGACACAAGTCCTCCAAGTTGTCACTTTTAACTTAATGTACAAAACCTTAAGAACCTCATGGCAAAGCTTATTTATTAAGGCACTAATTTCAGTTGCATCATCTTTTGGCCCTCATCTTTTGTGGGCACTCACCTCCAAACTTGAGCAAGCCTATAAATTGAAACTACGAAGCCAAATGATTCACGTTTTGACACAAACAGCCACAACCTAAGAAACTTTTGAAGGTGGGACTTAAACATGCGTTCAACTGTCAATGAAGACATATCTCCTACATGCAGAAAAAAGTTAATGAATAGAAAGCAGAGTAAATTACAACCTGGTCTTGTCCTAACTGCTTGGAGACCTGCACTTAGAAGTTGAACAAGTATTTTCAATCCTGACATAGCAATTTATGTTTTCAATGCTCCTGAATTTTGTGTGGTATCAATGAGAATCTCCTCGATTGTACTTCTACTTCAAGAACTGAATAGTTAAAAAAGATGAACTTGTGCTGACTGGCACTGATACTTTGTTCTCCTTTATTACAGGCCGAGAAAAATGAGCTTCGAGAAGAGAAACTTTCGTTGAAGGCTGATAAAGAAAGGATGGAGCAGCAGTTGAAAGCCATGACTGTCCCACCTGCCGGGTTCGTGCCACCTCATCCAGCTGCAGCGTATCATGCCGGGGCGAATAAGATGCCTGTATTCCCCAGCTACGGATTTATTCCAATGTGGCAATACATGCCCCCTTCAGCCCGTGATACGTCATCCGATCATGAGCTGAGGCCTCCCGCTGCTTAGTTAAGGTCATCGGTTGTTTAGCTGATTCTTCGCCAGACAATAAGCTCATGGTTCCCTCATATTCTGACATGTACATATTGCTCTAGTTTTGATGTGCCCCCATTTTTGATAATTGTGGGGAACGCATTTGTTCAGAGAACATTTAATGGATTCTTCCGCCCCTTTCCTGTTTCTGTTTTCCTAACATTGATTCCATGGACAATAAATTCATCTTTCTCAGAAATGATGTCTCTTTGGCTTGTAAATTATTTGCTGTGGCAACTGCCTTTAACGGAAAACGGCATGATGGGATGGGTCTCCTATAAAGCACGATTTACTGCGTTATTTCAAAATTTCAGAAGAGCATGTTTGACAATCGTTTATCTTCACAAGGCTCCCGAGGCTGTGAAGAAGAACTTAATAAAAGTTTTATCAGACCAGGGAAATTTGAAGTTGTCCTCGCAATGTACTACTTCACATCGTAGTAAGAAGATAGGGCATAATAACCTCATAATTCACCAAAGCTATAAGAATCAGTACATTCAAGCAGCCATCCTCGTAATCCACTGAACTACGTTGCACAAGCAACCTTATTGGAAAATTATTATGGTAACCATATGCTACTCTTGCTCTTTGCCTCCTTGGACTGAGGAAATCTTCCTCTGCTGGAACAAGGAAAAGTATTCACTTGGTCGAGAGTCCCCGTACAAAGGAGGGTTTTCTTCGGACACGAGCTCTTTGATTGGGCCGAAGGCCTTCTCCGATGGGCCTGATTCCGTGGTCATGAAGAGGGCCGCTGAAATTCTAGGGCCCACTCGACTCGCTTGCACCCGGTGCTCTACGCTCCTGAATTTGTTATTTGATACGATCTGCATCTATTGCTAGGTCAGAGATACATGTACTTGCGCCTTGTTTTACTTGTAGATTTCAAGTAAACAAAAGAAAAGCAATTCCTACCGGTATTTACTTTGACGATATTCCTACCGGTATTTACTTTGACGTGCCAACATCAAAATATCAAATCCTAGATTGGTTATAGAATTATTTTCCAATTTTAATGAGCCACTTATTTGATTAAGATCTCGGTCTTCCCCTCCCCCCCAAGACTTGCTTCTAGGGTATCATGATCTTATATTTATGTTAAATTCTAAAATGTTGGTTGATTTTTTAACATACTATGAAGTCACATTTGACATTTCATCCATCGAACAGATCCATGTTTTTCAACTTAACACATGTTTTTACTTCCCATAATGCTTGTTTACGAGGATTTTCCTGATAAACAAGGAAGTACGCTTTTAATAGGTAAACTTCGAGCTCATAAAGGATCCCCACTAATTCTCGGATGAGGTGACAGTATGGGTAATCGGATCTGCATTTTGCAACTAATCTGCACACACGAGTTGATGCCTCGATCGCTAAGCCAACCTCATAAGTTTTCAGGTTGGATCATCTAACAGGAACACAAATAAAACTTCAAGAAAAGTTATGGCTGAATCGTTGCCTAACCTGTAGAAAGTCCCCAATGTTGACCACGAAGCTGCCAGGGACAGGCTTGACATCAACCCAGTGATCCTGATGTAGGACTTGGAGGCCACCGACCTGGTCCTGCAAGAGCACAGTCAAGAAGAAGGGGTCTCTGTGCTGCGTTGATCCCCAGGTCAGATCTGGCTCTGGACATGGCGGATGATAATGGCACACCAAGTCGTGTTTCTTGCCACACCCCATCTCTATCAAGTGCCGCGGTTTGAGCCCTAGAGCTTCAGACAGCAACTCCAAGAGCAAGCCTCCAAGCACTCTCATCTGCTTCCTGTACTCCCATATCGCCTCCCTGTTCAAGCATCGGGATCGGATTAAGCATGTTGCGACTTCTTTCGGTTCAAACATGTTTGAACAAAGGCCCGGGACGAACCTACTTTTGAGTCATCGAGAGTATGTTCTATCGACGGAAAGCACTACCTGAGCTGACAGATCGGCTAATTTGCAATACCTGCAAGCGGCTGGGAGCTCGAGCGGGTCGGACAAATGCGACATCACGGCAAAGCTGTCCCTCCAGCTCAGGCTCCGCGCGTGGTAGAAGCTGTAGTTGGTATAGTATAGCAGGGTCCTCTTTGCGTCTCGCGAGTAGAGCCGCTTCTTCTCCTCGGGGTCGCCCTCATGGAACTCACGGATTGCCTGCAGCATGTCTTCCATCAGACTATGCGGGACACCATGGTTGACCAGCCGGAAGAACCCCCACTCGCTCGACGCGGCCTTAACTTCATCGACGATCGTTTTGCGCCTCTCCGGCGATTGGATTTGGCTAAGGTCAACGACCGGAAGATGGACGTCGCTTATAGAGAGATTGATCTTGTCATCAGCAAGTTCACTGGCTGGTCTGAGGAAGATGTTCGGTATTCCTGTTATCCCTTGGTCGACGAGGCCCTTGACGCCAGTCTTCGCGTCGTCCAACTCCTTTAGCTCCTTCATTCGATCGAACTCATTAGCATCTAGGATGCCCATTACGGTATCTTAAGAAGAAACGGTGACAAGTGAGCGTGCTGCTGTAAAAGAGCAAATCATGATCACAAAAGCTTGCTTCTTTATAGCGAATTTCTTGTAGACTTTCAACGCTCTATTTTATTGGTCCAAAACGAAAAAGAAGTCTTTCATAGGGTAAAACGATTGGAGAAAATATGTTCAATGACGTGCAGCTGTACCTTAAGTTGACAAACTGTATACAACCTGGAAATATCCCATTAATTTTTTGCGATAGTTTAAATTATTGGGAAACGAGCCAATAAAATATATGAATTGTTATATCCCTTAACTTTAGTTATTACGGAAAAAAAGGTCGACGTATGATTATAGATTATAGATTCTAAAAGACAGCAAAGTATCCATTAATGTATCAAATAACATCTGTAAGGTCATGCAATTCGGTTTCCAGGAAAGCAAAGGGAAAGAAATCTTCAACAGTGGGCATGGAATCTTGAAACTGAAAACCTCTCTTCCGCTGCGAAAAACACGATCGGATAATCACCACTCGACAGCTCTACCAGAGCCCGAGCTGGAATGATCAAGACAATCGTCACAGAAAGCTCGACCCATGTGGAGAGCGCCAAGATAGAAGGAGTGGATTTTGCCAAATAAGTTGTGCAAATCAACTTATTAGTCATGGCGAAGCAGTGGTCCCAACTTGGGAAGGTACAACGTGCACCTCAATAGGGGATGAGTCTAAAAAATTTCCGAAAATGGATACACCTCAGGTCATGCCAAGATCTTGTCGACTCTTGAACCTGATCCTCCACGTGACTCACGATTTTGTCGGTCTGTTAATCGTTTTTATACTTTTTATACAAGGCAAGCTCACTAACCCATTGGTCTTACTATAAATTTATTCCCTTATTTTCTGGTTGCGCATTGTCATTCTGTTTTTCAATATTAGAAAAGCTTTTCTTAGCCAAAGCCCATTAAACGAGTGGGTTGGGTTTAAATCGGATAAAAAATGATTTGACTTGAGAAGTGCTTGTGAATAAGTAGCACTAACTACTTTTATTTCTCCTTGATTTATAAGTAAAATCTAGATAATAGGCTATCAGATTGAAAGAGTGAACGTTTACTTACTCTAAATTGAATCACTATAAATTTTCTATGTACAATGTCTCTATGCTCATATTCACTTATTATCTTATAAAAGCTTTTGCACTGCTGATCATAACTAGAACTCTGGTCATATCAACACTCTTGTTCATAATAGCTATACTCTTGTCCATTTAACCCTGTTTCATTTGTAAAGTTCATTTTAAATCACTTATTCATCTTCCTCTAGGTGATATTACTAGCCATTTCATCCACATAAATAGCTAAACCCAAGAAACTGAACTTTTGAAGCATGCATTAAACGGTCAACAAAGACATGCTCCATCCAGCAAAAAAAAAAAAAGAAGTTAAAAGGAATTAAAAGCAGAATAAATTACAACCGGGTCTCCTTGACGAGTCCTCCTTACTGCATGGAGGCGTGCACTTGAAAGTTACTTAAAGTATTTTGAATCCTGACGCAGGCTGAAACTTTAAGCACATGCAGCATAGCAATTTTTGATTTTGAATTCTAGTGAATACGATATGACATCAATGAGATTCTCATTGACTGTATTCTACTCCGAGATCGAGAATTGGGTAGCGGGGCATAGGGTGGCGGCCCTTAGCCGGCAAGTGCCGGTGACCCTCACCAGAGTCAGAGAGAGTTGATGTAGTTAGTGAAAATAAAATGGAAGTCATACTGGAGCCACAAAATGAAAGGTGAAAAAGGAAACTCAACAGTTAACTTTGGGAAAAATTACAAGTCGTATATAAAAGAGGATGATGGCAAATATAATACTAGATTAGCTTCCATTTATTTCAAACGGGTATTAACAGATGATGTATACACTACAGGACCCCATGACAGACCAACCCAAAGCATTTAGTAATCCTTTTTCCAAAGCACCCAACATCCAGGACAATCTTATACAAATCTCGGACAAGCACGATTGTCGGAGCATCTTCTTTTTTTGCATTTTCACATATGTCTTATTTCTGTTGCTTCTTAAATCCGGTGCCCTCTCTATTATATCGTAAATGCTTGATCTAGGCCAGACTTGTCTAAAAGCTTCTTCCCTTGATACAAGGAGACGTATTCGCTGGGCCGAAACTCTCTGTACAGAGGCGGGCTTTCTTCTGATGCAAGCTCCTCGATCGGGCCGTAGACCCTCTCCAATGGGCCTATCATTCCAGCCAGGAAACAAGCCACGGAAACTCTCGGGCCCATTCGGTTTGCCAACACCCTGTGCTCAACGCTCATCAATCTTTTGTTTGATATTATCTGCACATCCAGTTCAATCGACATATTTGAAACTCCTCTATCCACAAGATTAATCTTAGATGTACTGAACTTATGTGGTTAATTGATATACGGTGTAAAAGAGCATACTTGTATTGAAGGCTGAATATGATTCACTTATTTATAGTTTCAATTGCAATCTGCCACATCTTTCAATATAACAATTTAGTACACCAGTCTTAGTACACCTAGCATCACTCATATCTACAATAAGACTCAATTCACGAGATAGTGGCTAAGGTGCATGATTAGGAGGTGATCAAGGGCTCAGAGGTTGCCGAATTGTTCCTCGAGTATGCTTGAGTTGCCAATCTGATGCCAAGGTGAACTTTTTAACCATCGTGATTGAGACAAAGCAAGAATATGAAAGACTGAATTAAGAGAGCCAAAGGAATTGTGTGAACCCTCACCTGAAGAAAGTCCCCAATACTGACCACAAGGCTTCCAGGAATGGGCTTGACACAGATCCAGTGGCCTTGATGCAGAACTTGGAGGCCACCAATTTGGTCTTGCAAGAGGATGGTGAAGAAAGAAGGGTCCCTGTGCTTCTTAGCTCCCCAAGTCAGCTCTGGCTCTGGGCATTCTGGATAGTAGTGGCAAACAAAGCTGCATCCTTTGCCGCACTCCATCTCTGTCAGGTGCTGTGATTTGAGCCCTATAGCTTCTGACAGCAACTCCAGGACCAAATTGGCAAGCTCTCTCACTTGCTTTATGTACTCCATAGTTGCTTCTCTGCTCAATCAACCAAAACACCTGTAACTTAAATCGTAAATTAACAAACTCTACCTGACTTTAGTTTATTACCCTTATGACGTTTGTCGTGTCATTATAGAATTCACGCTAAAGTGACAGAAATTAGTTCAGTGTGAATGTGGCACAGATATACTTGTTTGGAGTTTTCTATTATACAAAAATTAATTTTGAGTAGATAGGACATGCATGTGCTAGTTTTGGGATTTATGGTGGCATTAACCTTAGTATGTCTAGAACTATGAAAACCAGAAAATTGAAAGCACTATTTCGTCCTCATTAGAAATAGACTCTTATTCAAGACAAGTAGCAACGAACATTCGGAAAACTAAATTTTCATATGCATTAACAAATTGCTGATTCACGAATCTGTCAAGCACAAAAGGAATGACGATATTGGTCAACCATCTACACATATAGAACCTATCGACCTGTTCCCTTACTATATTCAACTCGAACTTCGATCTCTATGTTTCGACAAGCGCTAGCTGGAGAGACACCTTGACAATAAATTTGCGGGTCTCGGATGATCTCGACCCGACTGAACTTCCATCTGCTTGCAGGTATTTGAAAAATCGAACGGATCACACCTGTCTGACCTTCCTATGCCTATCTCTTGAGTAGTACTGCTTCTTCACCTCGGGGTCTCCCTCGTTGAACCTCCGGATGCTGTTCAACATGCTCTCCATCAAGCTTGAGGCGATCCCGTGATTGATCAGCTGGAAGAATCCCCACTCACCCGATGCAGCACGGATTCCGTCAACGATCTCCTTACGGCTCTCAGTGTTTTGGATTTGGCTAAGATCGAAGAGCGGAATTTGAGCATCGCTTAGAGTGCGGCTCAGGTTGTCCTCGGCTATCTCATCGGTTGGTCTAACAAAGATCTTCGGGATTTTAGTAGCTCCTGCGTCAAGGAGACCCTTGACACCGGCTTTCGTGGCGTCGAAGTCCTCTAGCTCCTTCTTTCGGTCGGACCCGCTAGAATCGAAAGTCGTCATTGTGGTTCAAAGTGGGGTTTATGACTGATAGGTGTACCACTAAGAAGACAACTTGATTGGGGTTGAAGAGATATGCATAATTTATAGGGAGGTTGTTCTTATATGCATCGCTCATGCACATTTTTCAAACTTGGTTGGCAACCAAAAAAAACACCTAGTTTTCAAGATGCCACTACTTTGACTTGTTTTGAGCCCAAAGATATAGACCATAGTGCCGTTGCTCAACTGCCGTTGAGGTTTCAGCATCATCTTTTATACATTCATGTAATCTCATACATTGAGGATAATCTTAAGTAACATCTCATTGAGTTGGTCAAAGTAAAAAAAAAAAATCTTAAGTACTATATCATTGAATTGGTAGTACGTCAATCTTATAACCACAGGGCCATGGCACACTCTTTTTTTGCAGACTAGAGAGACTGTGTTGGCTATTCATTTGATCCGTGCAATTTACAAACATCTGAAGCCGAACTTGTCGCGAGACGGCACCTCTGACATGATTATAGGGTTTTACGAACAAATTGGGCTGTTTTCGGTTTGCTTTTAAAGACATTTTACAACCCAAAGGGACGCTTGTGACTCGCTCAATAGTAGCTATTGATGTAGAACCAGAAATAAAAGTAGAATTTTACAGCAGTTCATGTCTGACTATTGGAATGTGTCGCTATTAATTAGTGTTAGCTGTCATTGCAATTAATTGGTGATAGTTGTATCTATCAACTACCAACTACCTATTAAATAGGTTATATTTTCAACTGAGTTCCTGATGTATATAAATAGAGACTTATTGTATCTACAGAGAACAACCAATACACACATCAGTATTTTTCAACTGTGACCCACCAGAAATTGGAAGAGGACTATTCATAACATCAGAAACACAAGCCGAACAGAACACCGACCAAAGACATAGGAAGTACATTCGCTACTACGATCACAGTTTCGATGACCCTCTGTCATATTGGATACGGATGAAAAATCATAACACCCTTCGCTTCACAACAAGGGCGATCCGGAGTTCAAATCCTGAAGTGTGGCAGAGCCGAAGTGCCGTCAAGCCCTTTCATGTTGAAGTAATATGTGTAGTCCCTCACCGTTGTTTCTCTGTACTTGGGAGGGTTGCTCTCCGACAGCAATTCCTTGATGGGCCCATAGACTCTCGACGATGGCTGCATGTACGTGGTGAAGAAGCTGGCCACTGATATTCTCGGGCCGACCCGGCTTGCCAAGGCCCTGTGCTCAACACTCTTGAATTGGTCGTTTGATATAAGCTGCCAAGAAAAGACAGCATTAAAGAGAGAGGCATGAGTTCCTTCCTCGCCACTTTTCGATGAAGCAAAAGAAAGGAAGAAAGAAGTTTCACCTGAAGAAGATCTCCTATATTGATCACAAGGGCTCCAGGAATTGGAGGAACATCTACCCACTGATCCTTGTGGAGGGCCTGGAGGCCACCAATTTGGTCTTGGAGGAGCACAGTGAGGAAGTAATCATCCTGATGCTTGCTTGTGCCCATGGTCAGCTCAGGCTCAGGGCATGCAGGGTAGTAGTTCAAGAGCATTGCAAGCCCCTCTGCACAGTTTATGTCCTTGAGGTGGCTTGGCTTCAGCCCCAGGGCCTCTGATAGCAGCTCAAACAGCAAGAGCCCTACCTTGGTCACTTGCTTTTGGTAGTCTAGCATGATGTCCCTGCAGTTTTTTCATGACCCGCGATCATTGTGATGTAAGAGAAAGAGGGATCCTCTCGAGTTAGGCCATGGAAAAGTTCATCATGTTATTGCTGTTAATAGAAGATGGTTTTGAATGAAGTGTCCTATGTCTTTCGCGAGAGAAACAAAAGCAACTCAATGGGGGAAAGAGATCTTCTACGCACTTAGTTTTTGTTTATCAACAAAACTCCCCCGGCACATTCAGTCATAAATTCGACAGTTAATCTAATTTCTCACGGATTGACATTTATTTGAACGAGAGCTTTAATATTTTTTCTCTTGCCTTCCAATCTACGAGCAACCACACATTGATACTCCAATACTAGTGATGTAAATGTTTTTGTAGACGAGTAAGTGGTAGAAGCAATGGTTTCATCAGTCATAAATTCATGCCGTGCCATCTCAGAAACTCAATTGATTAATCAAAATTGAGAGTAGTAAATGATCGAATTAGGTCTTAACTAAAACCCTTACATACATACCTACAAGCGGCTGGGATCTCTTCATATGGTGGAGGGCTGGGAGCAAGAAGGCAATACATGTTGTCCCTCCAATCAGCTGCCTTGGACTGATACAGATCAAAGTTGCTGTTGTGCACCACCTTCTTGGTCGCATCCCTCGTGTACAAGGCCTTCTTGATCTCTGGGTCCTGATCGAAAAAACTTATGGCCCCAGCAATCATCTCCTGCGTGATCTCTTCTGGTACTCCATGGTTTATCACCTGAAGACAAGTGAACATACCTGTTAATCATCACTTTATATATTAGAATATTTGTCGCTGGTGGAATTGTTGCGCAACTGTTTGACCTCGGATCCTGCATTTTTCTCGAGGCCAAAGCTGGTCAACTGCTTAGGCTCAAAGTCGAAAGCTACGTCATAATGTTTTTCACCAAATTCCCCCATTTTTGGATGCCGGCATGGACATCTGTGCTGTTTCTTTTTTGAGTATGTGGTATCAGGTTATGTGAATGGAAAATCTTCATTTCCTTTCTCGTTTAGAATGATTTTCCATGCTGGTAAATTGCATCTGCTTACTAACTTGAGTTTTTCAGTGATGACACATCTTCAGTTATTAACTTAATGCAGATTGCCATAGTTCAACTTAACAAATTAAATATTCTCTCTTTGGCGTAGACAAATTTAACAGAAATTTTCGAGTTTGGTTATTAGTAAATTTCGCAGGGACCAGACTGAAGCAAACGGGTTTGAACCCCCACCTGAAAGAACCCCCATTCCTCTGAGGCACTTCGAACTTGATCGACAATTAGTTTACGCCGCACCGGATCATCGACCATGCCTTCAAGGTCTACAACCGGGACCACGAGGTCGGAGCTCCCTTGACCATATTTCCGGTCGAAGCTCTCGGGTTCGTGGATAAATATCCGTGGCACTTTTCGGATTCCCGCGTCAACCAGGCCTTTAACCCCAGTCTTCGGCTCATCAAACGCCTTCAGCTCGCTCACGCGGTCATAGTCCTGCTCAAGTTTCGAGGGAAGCCGCCTTTTGATCTCGATGGCAGAGTCGACAACCATCTTCTCTGCCTAATTCGGAGACAGAAATGCGGCAGAAAGCTAACGAAGGAAGCAGCTAGATAAACTGAGAAATGAGCTTACGGTGAAGAGTGTAGGTAAGAGAGTTTCTGAATGAAAATTTGTGAATGAGAGATCTTGGGAAACCTGTATAACGGTCGATCTGATGCTTTCATGGGGGGCTTGAAGACAGAGAGAAGCAGTGGCATATTGTCTGCTTCTGCTAGGGTATCTCACAGCATTATAATAGCTGCAATGATTCGTCTCAGGATTTGTATTCATGCATGCACTTGAAAGAAAGGACCTTTGGAAAGTATATGCCTCAAGCGAAAGTAAAGAAGATGCCACCTGCCTCAGAATTGTTCTTCTCCTATCCCAGTTTATCTCTTGTGAGAGTGAGAGATGCTACTTAATTTCTCTTGTCTTTTTCCCTCCGATGGAATTGACAATATTAAACTCAATTCATTACGTCAATCTAACCACCTTTAATCTTTATTAAAATCATGCTTGACTCTAGTTTATTCACCATAATGCCATAACTACTTAAGATAAACACGACTAGTGGGTCAGAGGATTAGTTTAATTTTCCTATTAAAGTCTCTCTATCTTAACATATTTGCCTTCTTAACGTACCCGAAAGGTTAGCAACATCGATATTGATCGGATGTTTCCCTATTTTTTCAATGTTTATATCACATAAGAAAATTAGTCAATAAAAAACCTTATCATGGTCAGTAAAACAACAATGCTTAAATTCTAAAAACCGATTTAGTCTTATTAAAAATCTGAAATCATACTCAGGAATTCAACTTGATTTACAAACACCAAGACTAGCAAAGGGAACTTAGGGACGAACCCAAGACCCGAGATCCTAACTCCAAGACCCGAGACTCTGTTCATGAGGAACTATGCCACACGGTCAATCGAGCCCGCGTTGGGCTCACAAGGCCTCGGCCCAAATGCCCAAAGCCCAAGACCTAAGCCCCCGATGCCCAGACATGGGCCCTAGCTCTCCGGCCCGAGACATTGGCCCTGGAAGTCGACGCCCTATAATGCCTAGCACTGACCTTAGGACCTCCACCCCTAGGGTGTTGGTCTCCGGAGTTAGGTTCCTTAGTTAGGTTTAGATAAGCTCGTATAAATCCTGAAATCGTGCATCGAAATCGATTTTGTTTGTCGAAAATATTATTTAAAATTTTCAGTAATAAACGTATCGGAATGGTTTCTAACTCATTTGAAAATTCCAACCATATATTGAAAATCCACTTTAAAGCAATTTATTTCGGCGGAGAATATGGAGTCTAGTCTCAACTAAATCCTTCTATGGCCCAGGTCATGTATGCCGTGTATGTAAGGCATAATAAAATTGAATTATTTAGTTAGGGCAAGAAAATGGTGTTGACAAAATCGCAGATAATTTCATCAAAATGAGACTAGTGCAAATTGATATTTGCTAAACGAATGAAGTCTTTAATTCTTGAATAGGACCTTGTTCACGAAAAACAAGAAGATAATTCTACAAAATTTGTTTAAAAAGTTCGAAAAACTTGAATATAGAAGTTCAAAAATTCTAAAGAACATGAAAAACAAAGGACCGGAGGCTGCTGTCTCAAAGCTCTTCTATTTTCTTTTGGTTTTCCTTTCTTCCTTTTCTTTTACATTAAGAAATACTTTCCCCTTGATTGAAAATTGTATTTTAGCCTCCTCAATCAATTTTAAACTTGTTTAAATTTATTTAACGTTAAAATAACTTAATAGCACAAAAAAGCCAAATATTCAATTGCACAAACAATGAAAACTAGGGTGTCAAAGTGGACTTTTATGTTAAATCCACTCATTTGGATTTTGGCTAGTATTTTACATGCTTTACTATAAAGGTAAAAAAACTTTCATGTTCTGCAAATAAAAGAGGGCCGCAATATTTTCATTCCTTATATGACTAGACTCGCCCTATTTTTTACTAAAAAGACAAAATTATCCTCAATTATTTGATTGCAATTTAAAGTGCTAGCCCCAAATTTATTTACTTTCCCTATTTTTTATTTATTTAGAAACTAGTTGCCATAATAAAACATTTCATGTATTTTGTGTTCTTTTAATGTGGCTATCTCGTGTATATTAAAATCATTATGTATTCCTTCTATACTTAGATTTTGCTTACGTTGAATAAATTTTGTCAAAAAGAAATTTTTTCCAAAAAACTCGTTTAAGTTGTTGGGCATATATATATGCATTTATTGTCAAGTAGAATTTGTAGATTAACATAGAGAATTTTTTCAAACAATCTCATCTTCACAGGACTTTCCTTGTGTTGTGCGTATCACCACCAAACCCTTTCTTATCTTAATATTTTTTTGAAAAAGACTTCATGGATCATATTAATTTTTGTCAGTCTAAAATGATGAGATTTTACTAGCATTTTTAAGAAAACGTGTTGCGATTTAATTACATGTTATTTTTTAAAAGTTTTACATTGCAGAATGTAAGTATGATTTTTATTTTTGGAAATTCTTTATAGAGGTTTTCCTTTTGTTTCATCAATCATCCCATTATATATGTGTCTGTAAAAGACAACTGTAAAAAATAGTTTGATTGTGATACGCATAACAAATATGAAAGCTTATAAAATAAGTGATTGCGTTAAAAAGGTGTTTATATTAATATTTTCTTAGATTCTACTTGTCAATATATGCAAAAGTTTGTTAGATAATGTTGAAAATAATTAAGTTTCTCGGAAGTTTCTCTTATCAACAAACTAAATTCTATATAAGTAAAATCTAATAATAAATTGAAAACATAGTACCTTTAGTATACATAGAGTACCCATAAAATAAACAAAAGCAGAACACATGAAATCTTAATTATGGCATCTAGATTCTATGTAGAAAGTAGAGAAACTTAAAAAAGAAGGAAAGTGAATAAGTTTGTTCCCCACTTTAAATTCCAATTGCACGATTGAGGGTAATTTTCTCATTTTGAAGAAAAAAAATGAGTGGATTTAATGAAAGATTTATCATTTTTATGATGCCAAAACCTGTTTTAAGCGATTGCATTTTTATGAATGGAGTTATATCTATTCTCTCCATATGGTTAAATCAACCCTATTTTTTTTTTGTCAAAATGCCAACATTGCCATCAATCATGCAATTGGAATTTACTCTCATGATAAATTTAACCTCAAATTAGTACATTTCTGATAAAATTTATCCTCTATTAATTTTCAATAAATTTTATTTTCAAATTGTTAAGTTGGATGGTGTGTAACAATTGACGGGTGACTAATTTAGAGTAAATTTGTCGTACACTTATTAGTTTAAGATATTTCGTGACATTAATCTTCTTTTTTTTTTTTTTTTTGAATTTTCTATTTGACCATAGTCCTGCCTCCCTCACACTGGATAGATTCAACCGGAACCTTCTCGGCACCTTCGAAGACAATTATAAAAAGAAAGACATCTCTCTCACACAGTGATTCTCACCTTTTTTTGTTTTTATAATTTTGATTTTTTTCGAATAAATACTTTTCTTTTTTGGTCAGGAAATTGGTACTCCAATGGTCCAAAGAGGGGGAAGGCTTAGAGTTGACCTTGACCGCCTTCCACGCCATTGAGCCAACCAAAAGCGAAGCCCTCTTCTCTCTCTCTCTCTCTCTCTCTCTCTCCCTTCAAGAAGTCCTCCTCGTTGCGCTCTCTGTCGCGCTGTCCCTCTTCCTCGGCTGCGACGAGACACCGAGATTTGCTCCTCATCTCTCTCTCTCTCTGTCGCTCGCTCGCAGTGGGAATAGCGAGGAAGGGAAATGGGTTTCTTCTCGTTCCTCGGAAGGGTCCTCTTCGCGTCCTTCTTCCTCCTCTCCGCATGGCAGATGTGAGTCCTCTCCCTCTCTCTCTTTCTACCCTCTTTCTCGCTCTAGATCCGTCGGCTCGGTTGGGGGTTTTCGGGTTTTCGGGTGGCGTTTCAGCTGGACCGGAGCGGTGAGGTGGTTCCGGCTTGGGTTCTTGGGCGCGTGTTGGATCTAGTCGGTAGAGGGTTCGGCCGGGTCGCGTCTCTCTTTCGTCCTTTTTTTGACTGTGTGAATCTGGGTCGGATTTGCTTCGTTATCGGTGCTGAGATCTGTGATTCCGCGCTGGATCTGGTGGTTTTTGCGCCTCTTTCATCTGATGGATCGGTGCGCGAAGGAATCTTGAATCTCGGGTTGGTGTTTGTAAGAACTGCTCGCGCTTCTACGACTGTCTCCTTGTTTGGGGTTTTGGGTTCTTGTTCTTGGGTACTTGGTGTTTAAATTTATTTAGGCGGGACGTTTCTGCAGTTGTTGTTCTTGTGGTGACATTTTAATTTGCACTTGGTGCCTTGGTGACTGGAGTTTGTGTTTATCTTTGCTTGGTAATGAGGTCTCTCTAGTTTCTGTTTGGAAGTGGGTTGAGGGTAGTCATTGTATGGATGAGAGATTGCATTTCCTCTCGAAAAAGATACCTGTTTTGCCTGGTATATAGGATGTGGGGTTGACTCTGTTCGGAAGGGCAGTTACAAAACAGAGATAACATTCAATTGCAGAAAGAGAGATCCTGTTAGTTTCCTTTCTTGCTTAAGAACTGATGATTGGGCTGTTTTGGGGGGGATTCGAAGTGAACGTGTAGATTAAATAGATGCCTGTATTGGGTACGTCTATTGTCTAGACTAGTGTTCGGTTTGCGTAGAAGTATTCTAATGGGACTAGGGATATGCATCGGAGCTTTTTTTTTCTTTTTGAGCCGCCATTTTAAGGAGTGCAGGTCATGCAATTTATGCATAACTTACATAGGTCATGATAAGAACTGTTGTGGTACAAAGAGTGGTCAGTTTTGTCCTAGTTCAGACTGATTCATCAGCCTACCAACATGATTCAATTTAAACTTGCTGCTGCAAATGGATGGACAGTTTATGTAATTCGTTGCAGGATCTTGAGGTTGTGAAGCATATTCTGGGGTGGTGTCGATTTCCCTGCCCTTATTGTGTGTTGTGAGCATGATACATGTGATGAGTTCCCCTAATTTTGAAACTTTATTTACAAGGGAACACTGAGGAAGTTGACTGAGAACTGATGGAGTTACTCTTAGGGAACTTTAAGGTTGTTTATTCTTTTTGTAGCTTTGGGCGGTAGCCATATGTCTAACTTGGAGGATTCTAATTACTCTTTTTTCCATAACTTAACTAGAATTCTTTCCAGTTATTCGCTTTCAAGTTCAAATCTACTTATTTAATGCTTTTGCAGCCTTTTCCCCCTATTTTTCATGAAACAATGCAACTTTTATCTTGAACATGGTCATCCTCTTCCCCTTGTTTTCTCCATGACTGTTATCTGAATTTGTCGTGAAGCAACATATTTGTGGAGCGAACAAGTCCTCTCTAATTTGTTAGTGTTGAGTTTCATGATATTTGTTTTGGTTGTTTGATCGGATTCACCTGACTAATTTACTACATGGAAAGTCCTTTTTTCGGATGTGTTGGTTTTACTTGGGAGTGATGGGTTTTTATCGAACATGTTTTGCTGTTCTGCAGGTACAATGAGTTCACTGTCGATGGGGGTGCTGCAGCAGCTAAGGAGTTGCGCCCTAAGTTAAGTGTTGCCTTGCAGCATCTGTCCTCCAAATTGGGAGTTGCAACACCTGATGTTGATGTAGGTTTTCTGTCTTTTCGTTGTGCTCCGTTCATTATCCTTTTTTGCTTAAATTTAGCTTTATTCCTCTTCTGCATTCTCATGCTTTTATACCCCCTGATTTTTCAGGATTTCATGCAGACTAGACACGTGGTCGCATCGATCTACATTCTTAAAGGCCTCGGAGGCATTCTGTTCGTGTTCGGTAGCTCCTTTGGGGCTTATCTCCTGGTGGGTCTCTCATACGGTTTCCTTCTTTAGAGTCAGTGAAAGTTGAGAACAATTTTGTAACTTGCTTTTGTGCACAGCTTCTTGAATTGGCGCTCACAACTCCAATTCTCTATGACTTCTACAACTATGACCCCAGCAAGCCTGAGTTCGAGAGTCTTCTTAACGACTTCACACGGGTATGCATTTGCTTTTGCTTACATTTTCATCGGTTGTTTGATGTACATATTTTGCACTTAGCGACAGACACTAATAGTTGCTTTCTCTCCCCTCCTCTCCTTCTAGAACATGGCATTTTTCGGTGCCCTTCTGTTCTTCGTAGGGATGAAGAATTCGCTTCCGAGGAGGCAACTCAAGAAGAAGAGCCCCAAAGCAAAGGCAAATTAGAAGCGGAGGCGCAGTGTACGGTGTTGAGCACTCACAAGTTAGAGGGGGGTCTTCATTTGGGTGGTGGGGTTTTGAGTTCGTAAGTTATGATGGCATCTCTTGCAGCATCCCCAGGTTATGAACGATTTTCAGGCTACTTTTCTTCGGTACACATTGCTGGGATTTTTCGACTCCAAAGGTTATTAGGATGATTCCCGAGTGACGGGAGCGATGATATTTTGTCATTTTGTTTTAAGTTGGTTGGTTCACGAAGGTTTACTCTCAAAAGAGTTTGAATTTATCATTAGATGTTCAGGATTCTTAAAAGCCTCTCCTTTTTTTCGTCTTGTGTTGATGTTTGACGGATCTTATGCTAGACTCGAACCCGACTAGTTAGGAAGAAAAAACAGTGTTGCTCTAGATTTGAGATTCACAAACCCTCGTGAGAAGCAGGGTTCTGAGAAACATGATCTCGCACGCATGCAGTCTCGAACCTATCGACGTGCTTTGAATGTGCTTGATTGTTGTAACCGAGCCCTCCTATGACGGTGTGCTGATCTAGTACCTCATGCTCGAGTTCGGTAGTGCCGAACATCAAAGTACAAGTATCAATTCACCTGCTGGGACGATGATAGCTTGAGATAGATGAGAACAACTTGAGTTTGATCACTTCGCCTGCTGGGACGATGATAGCTCGAGATAGATGAGAACAACTTGAGTTTGATCACTTCGATACCGATGCCGATATGGATCCTGAATGGTGAGACCCGATTGAACGATAAACCGATGGCTAAGGTAGATTCAGACAACACCACCTACCATAAGATCTACAAGAAAACAGGGAAAAACAAGCCCGAGATTTCATTATCAGAACGGACACTTTTTTCCCTCCATGAGCAAGCAACAAAGCTTCATTAAGATAGATTGGCGTAGAAACAGCTTCGAGAGTACATTGCAGAAAACGTGAAAGACAAAAAAATACATAGGAAAAGCCGAACACTTCAAATTGACTAAAAGTCAAAGCCTAGGGGTGGCGATCACTTTGGTGGCCAAGCCCAACACGCCACACAGTTCCGGGTACAACCCTTTCCGAATCTCGGCGTACACCTCGCCGTCCCACCGCCTCCCGGCCAGCTCCTCCGCCAGCCGCCCGCCGGCCCCGGCCACCCCGTCCTCGCCGTCGTGCGCCCCCTCCACGATCCCCATCGCCACCGCCTCCTCCCCCCTCACCTTCCTCCCCCTCAGCAGGACGTCCCTCCTCGCCGCCGCCGAACTCACCTTGGCCCGCACCACCGCCCCGAAGTACTCCGGCAGCGTCAGCCCGATGTCCACCTCGCTCATGTACAGCACCCCGCGGTCGCGCCGCATCAGCACGTAGTCGTGGCTCAGCGCCAGCAGCAGCCCCGCCGCCGCCGCGTGCCCCTGGACGGCGGCGATCGTGGGCATCGGGAGCGAGATCAGCGCCGCCGCCACGGGCTGGAACGCGTCGACCATCTGGTGGAGGCGTTGCTGGGCCCCGGCGGGGGATCCGGCGGACTGGGCCCAGGCAAGGTCGAACCCGTTGGAGAAGAACTTGCCGGCGGAGGTGGTGACGAGGACGGAGCCACGGGTGGACTGGGACGCGGCCTCCTCGAGGGCCGCGAGGAGGGAGGCGATCAGGGTGGGGCTGAGCCGGTGCTCGTCGGATCCGGTCAGGGTCAGGTAGAAGATGTCGCCGCGCTTCTCGAGCGTGCACATGGCGGCGATCGGAGAGTGTCGACGGCGGCGACGGCGACGGCGACGGAAGAAGAAGAAGGAGAAGAAGGAGGAGAGGCCTGGGCTTGCGTGCTGAGAGGATATGATGAGCTGCCGAGCCGATCGATGTTAATCATGCGAAGAAGGTGGGGAAATTTCTATGGCTTTTGGTGGTCGAGTATTTTATGGAAAATGGTCATGAGGACAATTATGACGTCATCTCGGGCCAACCCCCCACCTAAAAATAAAATAAAATAAAATTGATAGAGGTAGGGAATATTCACCAATGCTAGAAGCAATGCGACCATCTAGCTCGAATCCAAGCGATTCGAATTGTCTTGTCGAACCATTTTGAGCTCGAGTTGGTGATGATAAATTTGCCACTCTAACCGAACTAATTAGCATGAGTCTTTTATGTTGATTTTGCACTTTTCGATGATACATTGACACGAAAAGTCCTAGAGTTATGTAGAATAAACAAAATAATTATAAGAAAAATTATATCAAATTCTTCCGTCACACAAAACTAATTGATTTCATCGAACGCTCGACCGCACGAGCAATCTATAAATTTACAACATAATTACACTAAAACTATAAATCTTTAAGCCCCTTTGATGCACTTTCCTAAAGAAAAAAAAATGTACAATTTCCATATTAGTATCACAATATTAAGATTAATTTCAGTATGCAAAAGGGTCATGCTGTGGACATAGTGAGTGAGGGCTACCTTGTTTGAGATGGAGCTTAATTATGTTCATTCCCATAGGTGAGGTCACTAATCACTATATATAATCGATAGTGTCCAAGTGTGACGATGCAATTATTAATGGTACGCTCTACCGCTAAATTAATGGTCAATTTTCAGTTGCAAGATTAATTACATATTACCCAACTTGGGATTGCTATCTTCCAGCATTTTGTATCTAGAGAGGGTGTTGGTGTGGTTGTTCTAACTCCATGTTACCGTATGTCCACGAAGACACTCACATCAAATATGTTAACCATACGAACAACATAAAACAAAATGAAAAACATCCCTTAATCAATGCTTGAGCATGCATGGAATATGGTAAGGCAAGGCTTGAGCGAACCCGAAATATGTGTCCTCCAAGCATTCAATCACTTCAATACCTATCAAATAGTTTCCCCTTGATTAATTTCGCAGATATGCAGCTATTTGTGCCTATTTTATTGTGATCATTGGTGGAAAATTGTACCCCTAAAATTGAAGAAAAGTATCATCAATCTCATAAAAATCGGGTTATTCTATGAAGAGGCCAATTTACGACTCAAGGTAAGCATGGCTTGGCCCGATTCGGTGGGGATGAAAAACCAAATTGAACAGAAATTTTCAGTGTATTTTGATTTAAAATGGAATTGGTTTGAGTTTATGATTTTTGTGTTTTTCTTCTTTATTTTATTTAGGGCTCTTGATTCTCGTCCACTTTCATCAATTTTGCGTTGGTCAAGGTCTCAAGCCGATAATAAATCAAGAGAAAAAAAGAAATGAAAGCAACATCGTCTTGACAAAAGGCCAAAAAAATGTATATTAAAGTAAGAAAGATAGGAAAAGAATTTGGCTTGTTTTGACAAAACCTCAAAGCGAACCAAACTGTCAAATTTTACTCCAATTAAATTCATAATCCTACTTATTAAATTCGCCTCCCTGAATCGAATTCACCGGCACGATTCGACAACCGGAGCCGAACTATGTTGGGCCCCAACCACGAGTAGGTCACACTACTATCTTGTCATGGCCCTATAAGACATGCACTATGTGAATTACTGCTTTCGCGATTGAGGTTGACTTGGTGTAGAGAGAGAGAGAGAGAGAGAGGGAGCAAAAGTCACGATGAGGGACCTCTTCCGCCATTGACCCGTCAAAGAAAAGTTGACCGGGACCGATCTACCGGGACGGACTGCCCCCTGCCGACCGCGATTCTTTTGACGTTCGGAAAAAGCCGAAACGAATCTTAATTTGGGCAGCATCACTCTAATGTCATGTACTGCTCGAAGAGCGGACAAATGATAAAAAGAAGCTTCGTTTTTTAAAATTATTATTTGATTGAATTTTTAAGGGGTGGAATAGGGAGGGAAAAAGTAATCAATAAATAGATAAACGCGGGGTGTTTTAATTATAATCTTTAATTCTTTCGTTAGGCAACCCTTTCAAAGGGGAAAGGAGTAGAATGTGGGATTGAAAGGAGAATGCTATGCCAAATGCATATGTTTACAATGACAACTCATGACAAGTGCGAGAAAGTGGAGCCAAGTTTGCCCGAAATTGAGGAGGTGGGCTTGGAGGAGGATTAGTCCTTAAAAAATGGTGTTTTCTTAATTAATAATCGTATGCCTTACAAAATCTCTGAAACTTCCAATAAGTAGATAAAATCCCCCTGAAAAAGTGAAAAGCAATTATGTGTTTAGTAAAATAAGAGAGACGTATAGAAAGGGGAAATAAAAATAGCTAGAAAGGAGGAATGTTGGGGATTTGTTTTCATCTTCAAATCTTAACTTCCATAAATATTATTTAGATACTCTAATTTGCTTCCATGAGCAATGCCCCTATTGCTAAGATTACCTTGTGCATGATTTCAAACTCTTCGTTATATAGCTTCACTTTTTGCACACTAATTAAGGAAAAGAACGACTCTATATTGGGTGGAAGGACGGTTTGAGAAAAATCAATCAATCTTAGCCCCTCCATAGGTTCACTAATGGAAAGTTTGATGGCATATAGGTATTCGTTAGCTATCTTAATCTTGATAAGTAATTTCATATCTTATGCATCACTTTAATTACCTAATTAACTTTCAGTAACAACATAAAAAACTGTAATCGTTGACTAAATCCAATAAAGTTCCAGAGTCACACACATGAAAATTTGTAACATAAACGTGAAGATTTTCTTTTGCATAAAAACATTTGTATAACACCAACACGCTACATAATGTAGGACGACCGTAATCATACTTTCAATTTGCCTTTTGAAGAGAGTGCTGGTATATTGTGTCGAAAAACTATTATCAGGTATTAATTAATTTGACAGCATCCAGGAATCGGCTATATAAGGCATATTCAAATCCATTATATCGTCCATTACTAGGAGAATATGAAGAAGTCGACCTTTCTCAAATACTTCTTTGTCAGCAGACCAGCATAATTTACCAATTATGCGACCGTAAATGACAATATGATCTTTTGAGCAAATTATATATATGCAAGGGAACGCATGGGATTCTTGAAAAATTTATCTGAGAGAAAAGGAAATTTCAGATGGAAAATTCGAATAGTAAAAGAAACTATCTGTAGAGGTGAAAGAATAGTGAATTTTTCTGTTTTTGTCATGATTACGTTCCCAGCATTCACATAAAAGAGTGCTTATGCCAAAACATAAGAGATGCTTCAGCTTAAGTGAAGAAATGATACTTTACATCTGCTCTTTCTTCTTAGTTAAGCAATCATCTCTCTTTGATCCACCAACACCCAGATAATGCTTAAAACAAATATTGACCTTGTTTGTTGATGAACAGAAGAACTTGAATAATCAAATACCCAGCATCGATCTTTGCCTCTCTTTCTGGAGAACTTGGCATAAGTTTGGATCAGCAGCAACTGGTAAGGTGATCAGATGTAGTATCTTTCTCGAGTGCAGAGCCTTCTTATAACCCTCAGGAAAACAAAGGGGCAATCATACAACAGGAGATCAAACATGAATTCGATGCTAATCACCATTTCAAATAAGAATCAACTTCTGATGGTTTCTTTGTCATGCATCTGGCAAAATATAGTTTTTAATCAACAGATTCCCCCGTTTCTTATCATGTCGATTGCTCTACAAGTTGTGTTGCCGAGAAACGAAAAAAAAAAAAGAATTTGCTCTATAAGTTAAACAAACTCAGCACATGTACGTTGCTTTTTTTAACTCGTGCTGCAGACAAAGCATGAAAAAGAAAAGCTCATTAGAGAAAAATAGTCACATTTTCATTACCTTGGTAAAACGGTACTCGGAGTTAAGATTCAACTCACGGTAAGCTGTAAGCCTCCTTCATAAAACCCTCGAAATCAACGTTCCCACTCCTTATAGAAAACATAGCAAGTCCGAAAGAATATCATCTGTACAATAATTATAAATTTCTCAAACCTAAATCAAAGCATAATAAATTAGGGGTCGCGGCCGAGTCGGAGCTCCAGATCAACTTCTTCCCGATTCTCATCTTGCTTCACTTCACCGGTACGCTCCATGTTTGATGGGCCGATTTGCAGGCTAAGGCTAGCATCCCATATAATGTCATCTCCTCTTTGCAAAGAGTGCAAGCTTTCCAGATAATTTCTAGGGTTCATAGCAGATGTTTGCAGACCCTGGTGACTATAACTTCTTTGTGCTTCGTCATCTTTGCCTTGGCCCGATTTCGATCCGAAATGATTAGATGCGATAACATAAGGATCATAGATCTTCCGCATATTGGGAGCAGCACTTGGAGCTTGCTTTCCTTTGGCTCTATCTTTCCGGTGGATGTTCATGTGACCGCCCAGAGCTTGGGCGTTTGTGAAGCCCCGCTTGCAAAACGTGCATTCGTAGGACCGTTTGACGCTCCCTTCCTCCTTCAGTTGCTCAAACGGATCACTTTCTTCGCTCGATGACTCTGAGCACAGCCTCCCTGGTTCCATTAGAAACCCTCTTCTCTTTCTCAAGAGGAAGTTTTTTCCAATTTGCTATCCCGAAACCGCCGAGAAAGAATTTCTAGGGAGAAGAAGAATATGTTGACGGGTGATAGCAATTGGAGAGAGAGAGAGGTAGGGAGGGAGAGAGACAGAGGGTTTTAATATGGAGGAAAAAGGTGGGGAGGGATATATGAAATGACGACAATTAGAAGACATTGGCATTACTAGCGTGGATTTAGCGGATACGTATATATAGAGACATAAAATTTGGCCTTTGTCACGAGAGCCATTCTTTTGGCCGGCTGTTTGACGAGTCTCTCTTAATACATCTCTCTACCCTCCCTCCCTCTCTCTCTCTCTCTCTCTCTCTCTCTCTATCTCTCTCTCTCTCTCTCAATCTCTCATGTACAGTAAAAGAAGATCCTCCCCCACTTCTCTCTCTCACAATCTCTCATGTACAGTAAAAGAAGATCCTCCCCCACTAGCTTTCCACCCAAAGTTTTCTTAACGCAGTAATTACAAGGCAAGTGACTGTGTAAGTTTATCTTTTTGAAGAGGACACAAATATAGTAGTCCACAACACGTTTAGCTACTAGTGTTTGTAATGGTAATTCTACGCACGAGGGAACAGTCCTATATTTTGCATGTGAACTGATCTCCATAGAATTTGTTCACACTCTCTTTCAAGAAAAAAGGGCCTTCTTATTCTACAGTCTATCAGAGCAAGCTCTTGACGTCGAAATGAAGTCACGAAACCCGTGTTTAATTTGATTCATATGGTTTAATCTGCCATTTGCGATGATGGGAGCAATCTTTTACGTTTGAGCAGGAACTCATCCTTCTATTGCAAAGTCATCGCCATCTGAAAATAGCAGATTTAATAATCAAGTTCTAAGTAGGGACGCCGAGAATAGTATTCTCACTCATGGTTGAGGGGCACCGAAAACTTTTAAGTCGTTCGTGGCATTTGCACTCTACTTTTTTTCTTTTTCCTTTTTCAGATCAAACTTGATAGAACTAAGAGTTCAAGGGGTTTATATTAACCAGAAGTTTCTAAAATTATCCGATTCAAATTATATTCCAAAGCACATGACAGCGTTATGCAATTCATTAAGGCTAATAATAACTTATAATAAAAATCACTATCACTTACTTCTCGTGCACAAGAAAATAAACTTTTGGGAATTTTACCATCAGCTGTGTTTTCTTCTTTGGCCAAAGTTGCCGTCAATCAGCATACTCAAGTGTCCATTTTTGGGCCGAGGAGATTCTGCATATCAACTCGTTTTCACTTTCCAATATTGAAGATAACTTGTACGTAGGTAATTTGATTTAAAGATTATAATTTCAATAGAAACCTCTTGATCCAATTGTTTCTAGGCGTGACTCGAGGACCAATTATCTTAACCCATTTCTTGGAAAACCCTCGTTCGTGCCGTAATTCGCCATCCTTTGCTTTTTAAGCAGTGTTAATATCATTTAATTAAAATTTTAGCAAGAAACTTTCAACTGATGAACAACTTTCACATTTTATGTAGTAGCGTCTGGTGGCTATAGAAAAAGGGAAAAAACTGCGTGCACAAGGTTCTTCGAGGAGCAGTTTAAAAGAATGATTTGACGTAAGACATTTGTGTCCTTATCATTTGGTTGCTCGTTACTATTATCTGGTGTCTGTTTGCTTGCTGATTAGTAATTAGCGGAGAGGTTTTACTCGTTCTTCATGCATGGACATCAGACCTAGACGGCCTCAAAACGCGTTTTGTCAAGAATTTGGCATCTATCTTGTACAGCTTTTTTCTTTCTTTTTCGAGCTTTGACCACGTCCTCGATTAATGGCGAGAGAGAGGGAGAGGGAGAGAGAGAAGACGGCTGCTGTTTATTTCGAGTTTGATAATATTATTCAAATGGGGAATCAATATCGTAATTGATGGGGTCATGTCGAAGACAAATGGAAGGAGGAGCACATCGTCGGTGACAGCAACATGAGTGCTGTAACTGCTTCCACTGCCAGTTCATTCCAATTGAACCTTCGAGCACGAACCCTATTTCTTTTTGCTTTTTTATAAAAGAAAGTTTAGATCAATGCCTTTGACTCAGTTCTGAGAAATCAGCACAAAACTCGTTTTTCTGTTTACGTTACTACCTTTTTCCTTAAAAGAAGAATTCTGTATGTATGTATCAATAATTTGTGTCGCCTGCATTTGAAACTTTCATGGTCTTTGGACGTGGACGTATAAGTACATATCAAGAAACCTGCGATCAAAGAAGAAATACCACGACGAAGAGGTCGATGACAACAACATTGAGCCGTTTCTCTTTTCGTCTTTTTAGTTTTGCACATTTGGAGTTCGCATAAACAAGAAGAAAGAAGTCACTTTGTTGCGACGTACGTGTTAAATTAGCCACAGAGAATCAGGTATACATGACAAGTTCTACAGATTTGTGGAGGCTTCTTTCAAGGTGGGGAATTCTTTTTGGGGCTGCTTGGACATTTACGTGGCTTGATCGCGACATCAACCTTGTTCACACCGAACTGCTACGAGAGTCCAGCATGTCGACTGCCTCCTCCGAAGGATGTTGCAAGAAGCAAACCACCTACGTAATTTCGGGGCTTGGCCCAACTCGCCTTTCTCGGAGCAATAATCCCTGACGGCTCGATACGATTGAGAGTCGATGCTGGATTCCCATTGTCCGTCTGAGCTGGAATTTTTTAGTTGTTCTATTAATTAAACCCATGCTAGTGATATCTCTTAAACATATGCATTGTCGATGTCCAGACATGAATTGTTCTCAATGGTTTATTCGTGCGACCGAATCTCTACACTTGTAGGGTGATCAACCATATTCATGAGAATTGTAAGGATATCCAACCTAAAAACTTAAATTAATAGATCGAGAGATATTACATGTAGATAAAATATATAATACGCATTTAAGCGATGTGAAATTTTACTTAACATTGTCCTTACAAGTATAAACCAATCTTTTGCATGCGCATGACTGGGCTCAATTTTTGTGAAAAGGGCACAACTCCTATTTTGGGTGAGCCAACCACACTAGTGTTTGGTCTCTCACCTCACGCACCACCTTTAAGTATGGATTCAACAATTTTGATTACTTCTTTCAAATAACCCACCTCAACATCAAACTTCTTGCGTACCCTTGTTCCTTATGCTAGCGCCATAGGTAGTATTATGTATGATATGATTTGCATTAGATCATATGTTTCCAGGATTTTAGTATTGTGAGCAATTCCATGAAGAAACATGAGGAGGCTACATAATGGATTCTGAGATTTTTGAGAGGGACAACGGACGTGGGTTTGACTTTTGGGGAAAGACATGCTCAAGAGGCATAACAAACATGTGGATTCAGATCTTGTTGGTGACTTGGATGGGCAGAGCACCTTCATAGGTTATGTGTTCGACTATACTGGTTGTGCCATTAGTTGGAAGGTGGAGATTTGTTGATTATGGCTCGAAGGTAATTCTACTTAATTTGGAATTGACACAAGCTCGTGATTTTCGAGATACTTACGTGTTTACGAGACATGGAAACAAAGGCAAATGCCTAGATATTTGAGAAGATTGCTTGCTTGGTGCCTAGAAGAACCAGGCCACTAGGCAGGTGCAACTAAGGAGTGGCTAAGCTGCCAGCTAGATCTGGACGCTCAGACAAAGCTACTTGGGCTCGCAGACAACGCCCTAGAGCTTTTATGTTCTTCAGTGCTGTAGGCACCCAACTCCCGATCTAGACTTGTTAAAACCTTAGTGAGATCTTATTTAACAAGAAAAACTTGTGAGAATCTTAGAGTTTTTAAAGTTAGGAAAAATGTCACAAATGGTTCCTAAACTTTCATCTAATGTTCAATTTCATCCTTGAGCTTTCGATTTGCTCAATTTGGTTTTTGAACTTTCATCTAATGTTCCATCTAGTCCCTAACTATTTGAAAATTGACCAATTTCAATTTTTTATTTAATACTAAACTGTTTTTTTTTTTATAAATAAAAAATACCAAACTGGGTTTTTTTTTGGGTCGAAAAAATGCCACATTTATGCAAAGTAATAAAGGTCAATATTTCTTTCCTTTCTCCATATTAAAAAAATGGAAAAATGGACAGTAATAATAAACAAAGGTGAATCTTGCATTTTGATTTCTTTTTTGTATATGCAAATTACTTGAATAATGTACAAAAGCCCATCAATCGATTTTTCCCTTTTCGGTGAAGTCCATAAAAAAAATCGATTGATGGGCTTTTGTACATTATTCAAGTAATTTGCATATAAAAAAAATCAAAATGCAAGATTCACATTTTTTATTATTATTACTGTCCCTTTTTCCATTTGTTTTTAATATGGAGAAAGGAAAGAAATATTGACCTTTATTACTTTGCATAAATGTGGTATTTTTTCGACCAAAAAAAAAACCCAATTTGGTATTTTTTTAATTTAAAAAAATAGTTTGGTATTAAAAAAAAGGGAAATTGGTCAATTTTCAAATAGTTAGGGACTAGATGGAACATTAGATGAAAGTTTAGGGATTAAATTGAGAAAATCAAAAACTCAGGGATGAAATTGAACATTTGATGAAAGTTCATGGACCATTTGTGACATTTTCACTTAAAGTTATCATTCAAAAGAGTTGAGAGCATGAGAAACTCTTATTTTGTCAACGGTTCTTGTGGGTTTGGTTGCTATCTAGGATTGAACAGTATTTTATGTAAGTGTTTCAAACAATTGTACTCTTCTCTTTGTTGATTATAGTAGAACCATCTTGTCGATCTGTGCCATGAAATAGGCACATTGTCGAATCACGGAAATTCATTTTATAATTTATTTCTTACTCAAATCGCACGGTTGTTTGCGCTTCTACATCAGTCCTAAGAAAGAACAAATAAACTATTTGCCTCTTCAAACTCTCTAAGTCATAGTCAAAAAGTAATCCGTGCCATTTTCAACTCTTAAGCATGAAATGCTTTTGCCACTTTACTGTTGTTAGGAAATAATAATAAGGGTAGAATAGTCAATTGTTATATTATGTTGAGAGGGTTACTCTCTCTCTCTCTCTCTCTCTCTCTCTCTCTCTCTCTCTCTCACACACACACACACACACACACACACACACACACACACACACACACACACACATTATTGTAATCATTTTAATTAAGATAATACATTTCAACATGGTATTAGAGCTAGTAAAAAAACCCCGATCTTCAACCCCACCACCACCACAGCCACCTTCACCGTCGTCGTTGCCACCTGACCACCACAATCGCCACTTAGCCACCATTGTCGCCGTTGCCATCTAGCCACCATCATGGCAATCATCAACAATTGACACATGTCCACCAAATTTGGATTGAACCAACGACCAGTGTCAATTGCCAGAGCCTATCTAGCAAAATCGGTAGGTGCTCAACCTTCTTCCTTGATGAAGAGATTGAAGAACGATTAGTAGATTTGGTATTCATGTGTCTTGAAGATCTGACTGGTATTCGTGTGTCTTAAGGAGTTCGACGGTGTCCCAGTTCATTCGATTGCTAGGGTTTCTTAAAAAAAAAACAACAAAATGGGGACAACATAGGATGTTGTCCAATGTACTTATATGACTTCTCATTACAGCATATTGTTCCTTGAAGTGCTAGTTGATATGTGCCTAGTAACCTTTGAAGTGTTATATGGTTTACAATAATTCGTTGATACCGAGTATATGATTTTGTGGCCTCTTGATAAAATATTATGAGTCAGTGGTGAATCAATTGAACCCTCATTTGTGTTTATCATTTTGTGGCTAATTGCAAAATTGGAGTTAAGTGCTTGATTATTGTAACATTACTCTTGGGTCCAATTGTATCTTATGTTCAACCCATTTGGCTGATTGTATTACTAGAATTCAGTGGACTTGATATTGATGACTTCTAGATCATCTACTGGTTTGACACATTTTTAATTGACGCCTATCAAGTTGGATGTAACTAATTATCCATCTTGGTCTAAAGATGTAGAAGTTTATCTTATTGCCACTAGATAGAATGATTATCTTACGTCTACGATCCCTTCAAATAAGAGCAAGATAGATGACTAGGTTGCAAGAGATGTTGTGGAATAGTATGCATCCTAAAATTAGTCATCACTTCATTAAGTGCAATTCTGCTAAGAAAGTTTGGGAAAATTGTGCTTTACTTTACTTTGATCATAATAGTATGAGACAAGTGTATGACACATGGGAGGCCTTATTTGATCTTCAATGTGGAGATCAATTTCTATCTAATATGTTTGTTTCACTATACTTTGCCAATAACTAGATACTTATATTCCTGCTTCAGCTAATCCAAATATTCTAATCAAACGCTAGAAGGATCTTCAAGTGATACTGTTTCTTAAAGCACCAGGGCCTGAATATTCCTCCCTTCATCAATGAACTATGTCTAAAGACTCCCTTCCTACGGTTGATGAGGTTTTCTCTCAAGCGCTTCGGTTGACACATATCAACAAGATCTGAACTACAACTTTAGAGACAAGCGCCATGATTTCTCATAGCTCTAATGGACGTAGAGCTTGTGTTTGGGTTATCGGGGTCATGGACGTGGTTTTGTTTAAAGTGGAAGTCATGGTGGTCATGATAGATGTATTGATGGCTTTGGGTCTCACTATCATAATCATTATCAGAGGGTTGAACATACAAAAGCTTATTACTACACGTTTCATCCTAAGTTGCTACATTTGTTGAGATGGAAGATTCTTCATCATTGGCTCAAGCGGATCCTAATAATGTGCAGAATACAAGAGATTTTGTTACATTGACACGTGCTAAGTATGATGCTTGGATTTGCTCGTAACATGTGATAGGAACTTCAACTCCCACTGCAATTCCGACACATACCTTAAAAGGTAATTCATTCTATTTACTTTCTACTGTGTCGGACTCCTAGGTTATAGATTTTGGAGCTACTCAACATAAAGCCAGTAACTCTAAATTATTGTCTTCATTACATTCCACACCTCCTAGGGTGTTGAACTTTGTTATGTTAGCTAATGGTTCAAATTCCCAAGTTACTAGTACGGGAGATGCTCATTTGAGTTCATCTCTTTCTTTATCATCTGTCTTTCATCTCAAATCTCCATATTATTTTATTATGTTTGTTCATTAACTATAGAACTAACTTGTACCGTAATTTTTTTTTTTTTTAAATTCTTGTTGTGTCTTTTAAAATCTAAGGATTGGAAAGATGATTGGTGGGGCATATAAATCAAATGGCCTAAACTATCTTGACAAGAAAGTGATAGCTACAATAGCTGTGAAGCGCACATCCCTTGAAATGTATTGGATGCATTGTCATGCTAGTCATCCACCACCGAACATTCTTCAATGTTTGTTTCTTGAGTTTAAGTCTATAAATATGTCTAAATGTGAAGCTTGTCAGTTTGGTAAACACCACAGAGTTTCTTTTCCTTTTCGTTTGTAGAGTCACGAGTCTAGTCCCTTTAAGCTAGTTCACTCAGATGTATGGGGTTCGCGTCGTGTTTTTGATATATCTGGTTTTAGATATTTTGTTACAATTGTGGATGATTTTTCCCGAATGGCCTGGTTGTTCTTAATGAAAGACCGTACTAAGGTTTTTCATTGCTTTCGTCTATTCTATCTTGAGATGTTGAATTAATATCATACTTCTGTCAAAACATTGCAGTCAGATAATGTCGAAGAGTATCTTGCTATTGCTTCTAGTTTTTGAGCTTTTCTTGATTCCCATGGCAATTTTCGACAGATTTCATGTTCATATACACCACATCAAAATGGTGTGTAGCTAAATGCAAAAATCGCCATCTTCTTGATGTTGCTCATTGTCTTAGGTTTCATATGCATCTATTGACAACCTTTTGGGCCATGTAGTCCTTACGGCTTGCTTCTTAATTTTCCAACTTCCATTCTTCAAGGGGAGACATTTTTTTCCATTTTACATCCAAATTATTTTCCCTTCCCATTATCTCCACGTGTCTTTGGTTGTGTTTGTTTTGTCTATTCTTTAACTCCAAGCCTTGATAAGTTGGACCCTCATATTAAAAAATGTGTCTTTGTTAGATACTCTTGAATTCATAAGGGCTAGAAATGTTACAGTCCTACTTGTCATCTTGTGTTTGTGTCAGTAAATGTGACAATTTTTGAGAACCAATCATACTATAATACTCAGATGGTCCCTATAGTGCCTCCTCATGATGACAAGTGTGTCTTATTGACACTTCCACCAATCTCACTCCCTCGAGCAATGTCCACAGGAAGTCAGTTTGCTTACCACACTTACCATAGACATGGAGTAGCTCCCACTACAATATTACAACAATCACTTGATTCATCTGTTCTCTCATCGGTTGTTGTGCCATCCTCTGATCCCAATCTTGATCCGCTCATTGCCATGCGAAAAGGTACACGTTCTTGTATTAGTTGTTCTATGAATCGTTATACACCTTACTCTAGTTTATCTGATTGTTTTCATACTCATCATCCTAATTCCAATTTTCTATCTTATGATCGTTTATCTCCTTTCTCTACCTTTGTCTCGTCCTTATCCTATGTTTCTGTGCCTATTAGTGTTGTTGAAGCTCTTGCTCATCTTGACTAACAACAAGCCATGGAGGATGAAATAAGGCATTCATTAAGAATTGCACTTGGCAGCTCACTACCTTACCCATGAGGAAGCAACTTGTTGGTTGCCATTGGGTTTTCACTCTCAAGGTTCACCCCAATAGCACCCTTGATTGATTGAAGTCACGATTGGTTGCCAAGGGATATACTCAAACATGTGGTATTGATTATGATGATACTTTCTGACCTATAGCTAAAATTCCATATGTTCGTGTCTTTATTTCCCTAGCGGTGCATTTTGGATGGTTTCCTCATCCATGGGATATCAAAAATGTGTTATACATGGTGATTTGGCTAAAAAGGCGTGTACGGAGCAATTATTGCTTAGGAGAAGAATCTAGTATGTCATTTACATAAGATGTTGTATGGACTCAAGTAATATCCTCATGCTTGGTTTGGTAGGTTCAATGATGCTGTCGTCAAGTTTGGATTAAAGTGGTATTAAGTAGATCATTCAGTCTTTAATTTTGTCTCCTCAACTAGTTGTATTCTTCTAGTGGTATAAATGGATGACCAGTAGTGATTCAGATGGTATTCAACAACTTAAACAGTTTTTGTATACATAGTTTAGTACTAAGGATACGGGTCATCTGCAATATTTCCTAGGTATTGAGGTTGCCTACTCACATATAAGTATCAATTTAACCTAGCAAAAATATTTACTTGACATTCTTGATGAGGTTGGACTTATTGGAGCAAAACTAGTTGATACTCATATAGAACCCAATGTGAAAGTTGATGCAAAACATGGAGAATTATTACATAATCCAATGAAATATTGGAGATTAATTGGTAAGTTGACTGCCACAAGAGTTGATATATCTTTTGCCATTAGTGTCGTAAGCCAGTTCATGAGTTTTCCTTGAACTACTCACTTGGATAATGTGCTTCGAGTTATCAAATACTTGAAAGGAGTGCCCAATAAATTGATTGCTCAATGTCGCGCGAGATAAGAGCTTGGGAGATCCCAAGTCAATGGAAGGCCATCAGCCTGAAGTTGACGATATCCCTAAATCTAACAAACTCATAGCCCCCACCCCAAGAGGGGTTAGGTCACTTAAAAAAAAAAAAAAAAAAAACAGCTCCATCAACAAAGTAATTTCCTGAAACATTTAGTGGGCA
The DNA here is from genome assembly GCA_028830015.1 of Eucalyptus grandis x Eucalyptus urophylla. NCBI lineage: Eukaryota > Viridiplantae > Streptophyta > Magnoliopsida > Myrtales > Myrtaceae > Eucalyptus > Eucalyptus grandis x Eucalyptus urophylla. The sequence continues at coordinate 5,198,119 of CM054200.1, forward strand.
TATGGTGTTCCATGACAAGCAGACAAATCAAGAACAAAGGAGGTGGATAGAGTTTCAAATGGACCAAGACATGAGAGCAAGCAGGGACATCAGACATGGAGTTGGTCTTGGCGCGTGATGCAGAGGTGTGAAGCCAATCCTAGGCCTTGTTTCGAGTGGCAAATGTATGGGAAGCCCAAGCTCAACCTTTTTGTGCTCCGTTTCGAACCTTTGTTAGAGTTGGTTCCACACGATCTTAGCGTCCTCGTGAAAGGCTCCATCATCAATGGTGGTGGTCGCTATCGTCATCTCTCTCCCCGATGCTTCTTGAGTCTGATGAGATAGGGAACTGAAAAGCATGTCATGCGACATCATTTTAGACATTTGAGCCGCATAGGCTATGTCCACGTGGACTATATTCTTTTGAGAATTTGCCAAGTCATTCTAACAAATTAATTATAAAGGCCATATAATCAATTTGATCAGAATTTTTTGCCAATCGCAGTTAAGAAATCATTTTTGTTCCAATTTGGCACTTAAGTGGGTCAGTAGAAATTTTTTGACACTGAAGTAAGTACCGTACATAACTTTTGACACTTCTAGTGTATATATTCCTGACAAAATGTGCTCCTAATACTGAAAACTTGTTGCCATAAGAAAGTATCATCCTCCTCTTTTTTGTTCCTCTAGCCCTATCCTCATGTGAAAGAAAATAGTTGTTTAAATAGCTCATTAAAAACTACTAAGGATTGCCTCAGTGGCCACATTTCTTATATTGAAATGGAGAGGTGGGGAGTTCGATTCCCCACCTTTTCAAAGGGGATTGGGAGTAAAGACATTTAATTTCAAGTGTGATATTCGATTTTCATGCTTTGTAAAAAGAAAGAACAAAGGTTTAAAGTGAGTTAAAAACTACACATATTCTAGCTTATGCAAACCATTTCTCTTGAAATTTGAAGTTTTTAAGAGATAAATCAAACAACGCTCATCTTAAAAAAAAAAAAAAATCCTAAACCTATTATATGAATCTTAATTTAGTTATAAACCTTTTGATTTGGCCAATTTAATTTTATATCTTTTGACAATCAATCAATGTAGTCATTCAGGCTAATAGAAGACGTTTACCTTTTCTGTCAATTCAATCTTATATCTTTTTATGTCTTCTATTCAATACATTTCCTTTAAAGAAAGACTTGTGTATGTATTGATAACTCGTGTCACCTACATTTCAAACTTTCGTGATCTTTGGATTTGTATTATTAAGTACTAATCAAGAAACCTGTGATCAAAGAAGAAATATCACAATGAAGAGGTCGATGACGGCGACACTGAGCCGTTTTTTATTTTCCTCTTTTCAGTTTTGCACATTGGGAGTTCGCATAAACAAGAGGAAAGAAATATCACTCTCTTGCGACATACGTGTTAAGTTAGCCACAGAGAATCAGGTGTATGACGAGTTCCGCAGATTTGTGGGGGCTTCTTTCAAGGAGGAGAATTCTTGTTTGGGCTGCTTGGACATTTGCGTGGCTTGATCGCGACTTCAACCTTGATCGCACCGATCTGTTACGAGAGTACAGCATGGACTGCCTCCTCCAAAGTATGTTGCCGGAAACAAACCACCAACGTATTTGCCTTTCTCGAAGCAATAATCCTCGACGACTCAATACGATTGAGAGTCAATACTGGATACCCATTGTCCGTCTGAACTGGAATTATTTACTTGTTCTATTAATTCAAGCCATACATGTAATCTCTCTTAAACATATGCATTGTCGATCTCCAGACGTGTAATTGTTCGTAACAATTTATTCATGTGACCAAATCTCTACACTTGTAGGGTAATCAGCCATATTTGCAAGAATTGTTATAATATCCAACTTAAAAGCTTAAGTTAATAGATCTTGTAGGGGTAAAGTATCAAAAAAGCCATAAACCAATGATATCGGTACCAATTCAGTCCTAAACATTTCAATTGGACTAATTTAATCATAAATCTTTTCATATTTATACCAATTCAGTCCATCCACTAACAAATGTTAACATGGCAATTTTTAATATATATATTTTTTCGAATTTTTTTATTACTTTTTTTTATTTTCTTTTTCCTTTTCTTTTCTCTCTTCTTCGTCCTTGGATTTCTTACAGTGGTCGACGAGCCCTTGGAAAGGCTCACCGGCCATTGGGCAAGGGCCGCCAAGCCCTTGCTAGCCACCTGCGAGGGACACGGTCCTCGTCCGACCTTTCCTAAGGCTGCAGGTGAGGCGGCTTTGCCCAAATCTGGGCAAAGCCAACCTTGCCCTAGCCTTGCCGTAGGTGAAGGCAGCCTCACCCAAATCTAGGTGAATCCGCCTCACCTGTGGCTTTAGGCAAGGGCCACTACCCTCACTAGCAACTAATGAAGGCTTCATGGCCTTCGCCCAGTGGCTGGCGAGCCATTGGAGGCTTGTCGGCCACTGTCAACGAAGAAGGCCAAGAGGAAGAAGACAAGGAAAAAGAAAAGAAAAAGTTAATAAAAAAATCGAAAAAAAAAAGTTATTTAAAAATTGCCACGTTAGCAATCATCGGCTGGCTGGCATCCACTTTTAGCTTGTGCTGGCCAAATTTAGCCAGATAGACTAAATTTGTGTTAATGTGAAAAGATTTATGACTAAATTAGTCCAATTGAAAGACTTAGAATTGAATTGGTACCAATACCATAGGCTAAGGATTTTTTTGGTACTTTTCTAGTACTTTTCCCAATCTTGAGGTATTACATGTAGAAAGAAGATAGATAATAACCACGTATTTAAGGGATGTGAAATTTTACTTAACATTATCCTTACGAGTATAAGCCCATTTTTTTACACGCGCATGGCTCGGCTCAATTTCTGTGAGGACACAACTCCTATTTTAGGTGAGCCAGGCACACTAGTGTTCACTTTCTCACTCCGCCCACCATCTTTATGTATAGATTCGACAATTCTGGTTACTTCTTTAAAAAAACCCACCCCGACATTGGACTCCTTGCACACCCTTTTTCCTTATGCTAGGGCCATAGGTAGTAATGTTTATGATATAGTTTACACTAAATCATATGTTTCCCATATCAATAGTGTTGTGAGTAGGTCTATGAGTAATCCCTTGGAAAGAAACACTAGTAATATATAAGTTGGATTCTGAGGTTTTCGAGAGGGACAAAGGATGTGAGTTTGATTTTTGAGAAAAGACAGGTTTAAGAGGCATAATATATATATGTGGATTTACGGCGTGTGCCATTAGCTGGACGTCTCGCTAAATTGGAGCTTTCATAATTATGATTCGAAGGTAATTCCGTTTAATTTGGAATTGACACAAGCTCGTCATTTTCAGAATACTCAATGTGTTTGCGAGGACATGGGGACAGAGGTAGACGGCTAGAAATGCGAGTTGCCTGCTTGGTGCCTAAAAGAACTAGGCCACCAAGCAAGCACAACTGAGGAGTGGCCGAGCTGCCAACCAGATCAGGACGTACGGACAAAGCTGGTTGGTCTCGCGGACAGTGCCCAAGCGCTTTTATTTTCTTCAGTGCTGTAGCCGAGCACCCAAATTCCGATGTAGACTTGTTAAAACCCTTGTTTTAAGATCTTATTTAACAAGAGAAATTTGTGAAAACTCTATCGAGTTTTTGAAAGTTAGCATTCAAGAGAGTCAAGAGCATGAGAAGCTCCTAATTTTTCATTGGTTCTTGTGGGTTTAGTTGCTATCTAGGATTGAACGGTACTTGATGTAAGTGTTTCAAACGATTGTACTCTTCTCTTTATTGATTATGGTAGAATCATCCCGTCGATCTCTGCTGTGGAGTAGGCACACTGCCGAAGTACGTAAATCCATTATGGTTGCATTTTATTTATAATGTATCTCTTACTCGAATCACATTGTTTGTTTGCGCTTCCACATTAGTCTGAAGAGATAACAAAAATTGTACTATTTGCCTGCTCAAACTCCCTCAGTCATATAGTCAAAAGTAATCCATGCCATTTAGAACGATTAAGCACGGAACGCTTTGCCACTTTGTTGTCAACTCGCACATTCAACTTTGAGCTTCGGCCTTGACGAGGCCTACGCAAAGCAAAGACATCCCCTTGACTCCTCCGACGCAACATTGCAGAGTTCACATGTTGCATCAACAATCAACACGAGGACTCCGCTGTGCTATTATATCTTTTGAGCTACAAGCCCAGCAATCGTAAATCAATCCGTTGAACAACTAATCTTGTCGCAATTGTCTCATAAGTCAATTTAAAGCTTACACAATTGTAGTCCTCGATAATCCAGCGTCACTTCTGAATATTTTCTAGAGAACGTACAACAATTATGCCAATTGAGGACCTTTTCTGCAATGACTCATGACTTCTTATGCGTAACGTTCATTGTTACATGAGAAAACTTGAACCTAGCAACAACAAAACCAAGGAAAGAAAAGCTGACAGTATGGTGACTGATCGTGGAATGCGTCCTTTGTCCGTCCTCAATACCATCGCTTCAATCACGGGGTAGCTCATCACTAAGACGAAAAGTGAGAGTGCAATCTGCATGAACAGTTTGTCGAAGCCTCCCAAAGTAAGAACTCTAGCGACTCCTCCGAAGAAGGAAGCCATGTTCAATATCACTAGAGTCACCATCGGAGCCAGAAACATTATTGACGTTTGAAAATCAAATATCCCCATCTCGTATCTCTTCGATTGCTCATCATCGTCGACCTTATTTGTAGGCAAGAAGCTAGCTGTTCTCATGCCGATTTGTGTCATAATCGCGTCTATGGTTCCGTATACATAACACGTCGTTGACTTGATCATCCAGATTCGTTGTTCATTCAAGAATGTTTGGACTGAATGGCCACTTGCGACGACTTCATAGAGATGCTTACAAAGGGATGATAGGAAGATGAAGGCAAATAGCATTATATATGAACTTGAAACCTGACAATGAAGAAATCATTGATTAACTCTTTCAAACAAATAAATTGAGCAACAAAATTGAAGCGTAATTTATACGCTGAAGGCAATGAGAATGTTATGTTCTAGAGCTAGGAGTCAACTTACCTCAGGGTATATAGAGATGCCATTCACTAGACAGATCTGAGGAATAGTTGCAAAGCAGCAAATTGGCAAGCAATATAAGGGAAAAAGTGAAAGTTCAGCATAGCACATGCTCTGAAGAATGGGCATCCTCAACGAGCCATAGATCAGAGGACAAAATCTCGAGAAACCAACTTGTGACAACCCAGAATACCATCTCATGCCTTGAATTAACATGTCATTGAAATTCGTTGTTGCGGTCCCTAAGAATTGCGGCTTTGATGGGGTATAAAACACTGAAGTCCAGCCTTTGCAGTGTAAGGTAAAACTGGTGAAGTAGTCTTCTACCACAGAATAGTACTTGAAGCCCACCTGAGATCATGCCAACAAAACTCAAATAAAAATAAATAAATAAAAAGGAGAAGAAGAAGAAGAAAGAAATGGAGTCATCTATAGCAAATAACAAGTATTAAATTTAATGTTTCTTTTAATTATACTTGCCTCTTGACCCCATTTTGTGCCATATTCATAGCCACAAGAAGTTAACAGTTGGGTTTCTTTCATCAATGCTGCAGAGTCGCCAGCAATGGTGTTCTTGCTTGGCTTCTCCTTTTGCCAAAGGTATTTGATGAATTCATTCGAATGGCCAAAGAGTTTCTTTAAATCCATGAGATCAAAACCTGTTAGATCGACGGAAAACGAGCTAATTAATTCATTACTGCATTTGCTTTTTCTACCCTACTTTCTTGAAAACAAAAAAGTCATAAGGATCGATCTACTTGCCTTCTTGCACGGGTTTACGATACAAGGACTCTCTCTTGATGTAAAAGCAAGTCCCAGATAAAACAGGTCCCTTCAATCCATCCATTCCATACCAACATGTCTGAAACAGAGCAAAAATCATTAGCTAACAAAAGAAAAGTTGCACTCTAAAAAACTTCATATGATTCTTTTTGTTTACCCAAAAGTACGGTCTGAGCTTGCTATCGTAGATGTCGTTCTCACTAATATTATGAAACATTTGAGGAAATTGAACCAGCATTAACGATGGAGATAATCTCGGATCCAAATGAAAACACATCGCCTGCCGAGCCGAAGAAGGGTCGTTGCAGTACATGTCGCAATCCAACACTAAAATGTAAGGCGAGTTGCTCATCACTCCTGATACCCGGAGCTGCACGGACGAGCAACGGCGAATTATTATCGGCTGTACATAGATAGAAGAATATAGATATGTTTGTTTCCGATTTGAAAATTAAAATGGCGTACAAGAACGTTGAGAGCTCCAGCTTTGAAGTGATGGTGATGAGAAGGTCTCTTTTCTCTTGAGACGTATATAAGCTTAGGCATGGGGTCTTGGTGTGCTTGCATAACTTCATCAGGGACATTCCCTCGGACCACCTGTCGCATCCGTTTATTTTTGTCATACACATTGAGAGGTATGTTACTCTTAGCTCACTTAATTAAATCTGTAGAAATTACAAATTCCCATTTTAAATTTAGAATAACCTCGATGGTAGGCGGATGGTCTCGGCCAGTGTGGCTCGAGTCACCTCGGTGCCTCTTTTGGTACTCATTTACTCGTTCTTTGAACAACTCATATTTCTCCTGAAAGAAGAAAAATAGTTAGATCTAATATTTAACCAGTGTGCAGGGCACAATTCTTAGTTTTTCATGCCCATCCCTTCCATTGCATTCCTCCATCGCAAACTATAGTAAGCTGTAATCTAAATCTGTAAAACAAAGTATGATTGATGCGGGTGCTGCTAATCTTTAAAATATAGAAGGCATCACACTTTGAGAGTTCAAATCGTCGGGAGTAAATAGTCGCGCCGATCACGTTGCACCATTCTTCGACATGAATTGAATAAGCAATCACTTCTCTCAAAACTTTAAGTTTTTATGAACATGAAGACTTATATCAGGACGATGGCACGTAAGTGAGACAACTCAATGCATAGTAAAATGATCTCTTTAAGCCATCAAACGACGGGGCGTGTTTAATATTTAAATATAGCAGGACATTATCTTATAGAGAAAATGGAAGTGCAGGCGTATGGACAAAAGGATAAGATCATCGAAAGGTAAAGCGTACCTTGACTATCTTCTTCTCAGAGCCAAACTCATTATCAGAACTCATGCCAATCCCCTCACCATCCTCTTCCTCCTTAAAAAATGCCTTCGGACACCTCGTCTTTATCCCATACCTCTTGCAGAAGGGCAGCCACCATCTTGCGAAATCGTAGGCCTCCCTCGTCCCATGCAAGGTCAGTGTCGAGCCGCCATCGTCCGAGAGGTACACATGGAGCTTCTCCGGGGGATAGTCAAGCGCCATTGCCGACACCACCGTGTTCATCACGTCAACAGTCGGCTCCTTATCTGGGTCCGCCGTGCACACAAACACATCGATGGGTGGCAGCTCCTTGTCCTCTGGCAGCCGCTTGGGGAAGGCAGTCCGTCTCATGGGCCGCCACCGGAAGGCTTGGCTGAGCAGCCACAGGAAAGATAGCCCTAGCTCGGCAAGGAACATGGTGAGACATGCCAAAGTTGTGGCTCTGTCTCTCGATTTACTCTCACTGAGGAAAAACGAAGCTCTATAGTATATGAGAGCGGATAGAGCTGTGGCGTGAACGAGCATGTGGGTGCGGTTGATGATGATTGATTTTGTGAGGACATGACAGAGATTGAGAGGGCCTGAGCTATGCTCCATATGACAGGATCGGTTCTTCTTCTGATATGAATACGAAGTTCTCCAAGATTTTAGCACATAGGGTTATACGTACCCCCATATTCATATATCAACCTATGAGTGTGTATATATAAATATATGAATGAATTAGTCTATATTAGCAGGTTTGACAGAGTTAAGTGGGGAGAATTACAAAAAATGTCATAAATCTATTGTAATTTTTCCAATTCAGTCATAACTTTTTTTTTGCTAGTTCAGTCGTAGATATTTTGCAAGTATGTCAATTCAATCATTCTAACAAATTTTGGCCAATTGGTGCAGATATGGATGTCGACTGGTGCAGACATAAATGCGTCGACTGGTGCGGACATAAATGGGTCGACTGGTGCGGACATAAATGCCTGACAACCCTAGAATGCCTAACAACCCTAACATACACAATTTTTAATGATATTTTATTTACTTTACTTTTTTTTTTTTCTCTTTCACTTTGTCTTATTCCTTCTTTTTCTTTTCCTTGTTGAACGCCGGCAATGTCTGCATCTTATCAAGAGTATGAATTTAAAGTTCCAATCATGTCACCTCTTTCAATTTCATCCCCTCCCCCAAAAATTTTGGCTGGTCAATACTAATGTGAACACCATCTAGCGCTAAAGTAGACGCGCGAATAATATTAACATGGATAATTTTTAATAATGTTTCATTTTATTCAAAAATTTTATTTTTTAATTACTTTTTTTTCTCTCTTTCACTTTCTCTTCTTCCTTCCTTTTCTTTCGTTGGCAAGGGCCACCAAGCCTTAATGGCCGGTGGGGATGTCTACATCACATCAAGAGTATGGGTTCAAGGTTCCAATCATGACACTTTCAATTTCACCCCCCAAAGAAAAAAAAATTTGGCTAATTAATATCAAAAATATAGGTTTAAGGTTCCAATATGAGTTCAAGGTTCCAATCATAACACTCTTTTGATTTCTCCCCTCCACCCCCAAAAAATAATTTTTTTTTGCTACATCATATCAAGAGTATGGGTTCAAAGTTCCAATCATGACACTCTTTTGATTTCTCCAATCTCACCTCCCCTTTGTCGCGACCTAAATTTCAGATGCACCACCTAAAATTAGGTTAATGAAATATTAAGTCTAAACTTAGCTTGGGCTTTCCTAAGCTTATACCAATTCGCAACTTAAGTTTGAATATCTAGCATGCAAAAGAGAGTCGCCACTAATCGGTTTACGATAAGTTGATCAGACACCTAAGTAAAATAACAGGAGAATTATTTTACTTCTACGAACCAGAGACTTTGGGTACGGGGACTTAGTTACACTAGACTTTTCTAGTGCCCTTTCGGTACCTTTCTCTTTTTATTTCAAAAAAATGATTTACAGACAACTTGAATTAATTTTAATTACCTCCCTAACATGTGAGGTGACCATACGGTGCGCAATCCATCAATTTAACACACAAATAAAGCAATGAATAAATTGCAAACTTACCTCATATCAACGAAAATATCTGTAATGTTAAATCAAAATTCACATCATCAATCCTCGATATGATTTTCAATTAACACGCAACCACTCAATTTTTTTTTCACTTATTTAATAAGAATCATGCTTTATGCAATGCATGCTATTAATATAATATGAAATGATATGACATTGCAATATGACCTAAAATATATGACATAAATAAGTATGTAGTCTATTATAAAGAAATGCAATAATTAAATGTACAATCTGAATTAACCTAATGACTTAATTATAATGACGGACAATTTCTAATTAAATGAACCTAGCACCATACGTTTCATGAACTTAATTCTTGATGACATGGGCATGACTTTTTTTGGACTTTTTTTTTATGAAAACTTGTAATTAAATCACAAAAAATAAAAAAAATCTAACTAAAGTGAAATGCTATCTATTCAAAATGCCTTCTAAACAAGCATTTTTTTAAAAATAGCTAACCTAGCATGCAATCAAACCTAATCTATATGGAATGCAAATGCGATTTTTTTTTGTATTTTTGGGATAAACAAAACAATTAAGAGATAAACATCAAACCATCCATAATTATCAAAAATGCTACCCACCATTTGAATTAAAATTTAAATTTGATTATTTCGCTAATAAATCGATAAATTGATTTTAAGTCTTAAATATACAGATATCAATTTCTCCCGCATGAATAATTATTCCATCTAAAACTTTATAGACGGGATAATAAAAATTTGTGCAGTTGCAAATTGAATGTTATATCAGGATTTCAATTAGACATCGAGAAATATTTCAAACAATGAGACAAAATATCAAAAGCTAAATAAGATGAAATAAATCTAAATTAAATCTCTACCTATATTTGAAATTTTTCCAAAAAATCCAAATCGGTAGGAATGGACCAACGATGGAGGCTCGAAACGGCACGGCTCAAGGGCAGCGGCTGTGGTGATAGGTCACCCAAGGGCTCCGGTGAGGGCGATGGGCACGGCCGTCGGAGCTCCGGCAACAGCTGGTAGAACAGCAGCGAACAGGGGAGGACGGAGGCGGAGTGGCAGCTGCTACGGGAAACTCGGAGCAGGCGCGATGCTGAGTTGAGAAGTGACAGAGGTTGGCAAGGCGGCAACGCAGCGTCCGGCGGGCAGCAGAGCAGCGGTGCGTCGGAGCAGAGATGGAACTAGGCGGCTCAGGCGGCTCACGGACAGAGCAGAGAGGAGCCGGTTCGAAACCTGCTGGGTCACGGGCGGACGGAGGCGGGTCGCGACGGCGTGGGGCGGAACGGCGAGGCAGCAGGGCGAAATCGCAGTGGGCTTCGGCTCCGGGCTGCGTCGGTGCGGCGAACAGGCAGAGGCGCCGTCGCTCGGGCGGCACAGATCGCGGTCTGACCAGGGCGGCAGCGGCGTCGCAGGGCAGAACAGGAGCGGCCACGCGGGTGCAGTAGACGGCGGTGGTCGCACGGTGAGGCAGAGCTCCGGTGCTGGTCGGCGAGGGGCTCACCGAAGAAGAGAAACAGTAGAGTTGCTTTTTACTTTTTCTTCTTTTCTCTCCCTCTGCTCGCACGTCCCACTCACCGGTCTCTCTTCTGCCCCCTTTGACTTTCTGCAGCACTCTTTTGCAGAAGGAAAAAGTGACTTTTTCCTCCCTTTCACTTAAATTTTCCTTTTCCCAGAAAACAAAGAAAGAGCTCCCCGAAAAATATACGCACACCCCCCTTTTATAATCGAAGGCTTAGAATTCTAATTTCTCCTTTGAATGGACATCCGCAATATTTCTTCACCAATTTTATTACATATTAATAAGGATTCAAGATTATGATAGAATTTTTCTCTAAATCCGAATCTTGCAAAACTAAATTGTAACATTTTTATGTCACGCCTGCCATATCCAAAAAAATATCATATCTTGAAAAAATTTCGAATTTCAATTTCTCACAAGATAATTTCCAATCATTATAAAAAACAAGCTTGGGCTAATTTGCTCGCTTCGTGGTTTTAGTCCAGCCTGCCAAGTTAAAGTTTAGAACTACTAATTTCAACTTATTTGCCACCGGTCTAATAAATGCATTTAAATTTATATGCTATGCAATTAATATTTTTTCAGGGATAAAATTAACTCCTAATTTTCAATGCAATAAATAAATAACTGAATCGTCAAAATTTAGGTGTCAATACCCTCCTCCAAAATAAAATTTTGGCTACATCATATCAAGAGTACAGATTCAAGGTTCCAATCATGACACTCTTTCGATTTCTCCAATCTCACCCCCCTCTCCCACCAAAATAAACTTTTGGCTACGTCATTTCAAGAGTATGGGTTCAAGGTTCCAATCATGACGCTCTTTTAATTTCTCCAATCTCCCCCCCCCCTTTTAATTTGGCTAGTCAATGTTGATGTGGATATTAGTTGACATTAATATGGACGTCAATAATACTAACGTAAATAATTTTTAATAATATTTTATTTTATTTTATTCTTTTTCTTTTTCTTTTTTCTCCTCTTTCACTTTCTCTTCTTCCTTTTTTCCATTTTTGGGAGAGGTCCGTGAAGCCATTTCTTGCTGCCAGTGATGTCTTCATCATATCAAGAGTACAAGTTTAAGGTTCCAATCATGACACTTGTTTCAATTTCTCCACCAAAAAAAAAAAGAAATGGTAAATGTTACTACATTTGCATCGTGTATTGCGTGAGTATCAAGTAGTGTATCAGTAAATATTTTGTTGATTCTTTTTATGATAACTTAATTTTTTTGGAAAATATAAAAATATTCTCCTAAAAATAAACATCTCAACCCTTAACTTGTCACTACTCTAAGCTCTCCAGATCTAGAGAATTGCCAGAGATTTTTAGATTAAGTCCTAGGGAAGCGAGCTTAACCGCCATGGCTTCAGCAAAAAGCGGCACCAATCTATAGATATTTCAACTTGGTCCCCACAAATTTTCAATTTGATTCATTATCCACACGAGTCACGTTGAATTTTTTGACCAATTATTGTATACTAATTATATAACATTTTTCTTGTCCATTTGTATGGGCTTATCTCCTTTGCTTATGGTGAAGTTCACTGAACCGCAAGAAACCTGTCGTGACCTACCCCTCGAGGAAGGGAATATAGGTTTAGGGATATTACGTAAAAAATGAGGGCAAAAATACGTTTCGAGTGCCAAAAGTTGGCATAAAGAGATAAAGTGCAAAAAGTTACGAAAGTGACACTTAAATGCCAAAATCGGAGAGAAATTGATCACTTAAGTGATAATCCAGCCAAAATACTGACGTGCGCAATTTTCCGGCGAAGTAAGTGCAAAACGGCGCCATTTTGCACACTGACGTGGAAAAACAATGCAAAAATGATGTCATTTTAGTACTGGCGTGGTAAAAAATTAATTAAATTTAATTTTAAACTAAATTTATTTAAACATTTAAAAATACAAATATAAATATTAAAAAAATTACAATTTTTTTTTTTTTTAAAAAGGGGCGGGGGGAGGAAGGTGGCTGAGGGCTTCCCACCGCTGCTGGGAAGGGTCGGCGATGGAGGGAGGAGGGTCAGCTGAGGTCACCAGGCCCTAGCCAAGGGCCGGCGACCTCAACCGACCGGCAGTGAGGGAGGAGGGTTGTTGTTGTTGCTGTTGTTGTTGTTGTTGTTGTTCATCATCATCATCATTATTATCATTTAATTATTTAATATTTGTATTTTAGTTTTAAATGTTTTAAATAAATTTAATTTAATTTAATTTTTATATTAATTTTTTATCACGTTAGCACCAAAACAACACCATTTTGCACTTGCTTTGTCGGAAAATTGATACGTGAGCGTTTTGGCCGGATTAGCACTTAAGTGATCCATTTTGCTCCGATTTTGGCACTTAAATGTTACTTTTGTAACTTTTGATACTTAAGTGTCATTTTGTGCCAACTTTTGGCCCTCTAAAGGTTCGGATCTCAAAAACCGGGTATATGGTTCATGATTAGGCACAGGTTCTCCCTAGCTTATATCTCGTGCAACATTAGGTGTTCAAATTGAAGGTATCAAAATTTTCTAAAGAATGAGTCGCCACTAGCCTATTGGAGTCGATTAGAAAGCAAGTGAGATAAGGGAGTATATCTCATTTTCTACACAACTAAAGAATTTAGGATCGAAAACTTAATTACGCTAATTAACCAATTAGTGCCATTTCAGTACCTAATTTTGTTTATTTAAAAAAAAATATTTCCTTTGCCAGGTAGTCTGGATTGATTTTAGGCATATTCATTAACATGTGAGATGATCATGTAAGTGCACAGTCATCAACATAAAAATTAACAATCAAGGAAAGCATTAAATACATATCATGAGATAGCAAATATTTAACACTAAGGAAAATATAGATATCAATCTTAACTAGACTAAAGGGAAGCCAAACTCAATGTGTTAATACTGTGCATTCAAAGATATTTGTCCCTAAGGACAATTGAAACCCTAAAGTAGAGCTCTAAGGGCTTAGTTAACCTTGAGTATAATTCCAAATTGAAAGGCTTCCTATTTTTTTAGGAGAAAATTACTTCAAAGATTAATTTTAACCTTTTTGAGGAAATTTAAATTTTTTACACTTTTTTTTTGGATTTTTCGATTTTTTATGAAAGAAAATGAATTTTCGAATTTCCCAAAAAAAAAACTGGATTTTTGCAATTTAAAAAAAAAATCGATTTTTTTTAATGTTTTCTGAGTTTTTGGATTTTTTAAATATTTTGAATTTTTAATATATATTTAATATTTAATATTTAATATTATTATATTCAGGAAAACGGGTTCGGACAGGGTAAACTCAATCCGGCCCATTGATCCGACCTAAACCCGGATCCAACATTGTAGGATTAAAAAAGAAAGAAATTTTTCATTTTTTATATTTTTAATAATTTTTTTTCTTTCCTTTGTCTTTTTCTCACTTCGTCCTTTTCCTTGCACCTTCTGCTCAACGGTCCTTTCCGAAGCCAAGTTTTGCTTTTTTGCTTCTTTTTTTTTTAAAATTCTTTATTCTTTTTTTTTCTTTACTTCATCCCTTTTGGTCTTCTTCCCCACGAATTTTCCTCTCCGAGCGTCTTCTTTTCCCTTTTGGTCTTTTTCCACTTTTACACTTTTTTACTTTTTTTATTTCTTCTTTTTGCCCATCTTCTTCTTCTTCAATGGTTTTCACCCGCGCTCGAAATTGGCCCCTCCTTCCGATGCCTCCATCGCCGAACGCCCAACCTATTCTCTCACGCCGAGCACTATAAACAAAGCAGCGGCTGAGCTCGTCGCTTGCTGCCACCATCACTTCGTGACATCATTACCAGCCCTTCCGAGGTACGCACCACTTACAACCACCACACTTAGGAAACCAACGGGAAACAAATAAAACACAACAGACGTGCCCAGACATGGCCCGGTGATGCAAACGAAAACTCGTAATAACAAAAGGTTCATAACATGCCAAACGTACTTATCCGCGTTCAAGAACACATGGGAATCGGTAATGCACGCGCCTAGGCCGGCTTAGACATATCGTTGAACATATGGAGGAACGATATCAACACTTTTTGGACTCGGACTCAGCGCCAAACTTTAAAAAAAATCATCAAATGGGCATTCGAAATTAACCACATTAACCCACAGAAGCCCGGTACGCGTGTGACTAACAGGAGGAACAAAACTCAACGTCCTATCCTACCAAAAATAGGGCGGAGTTTAAAATGAGAGATCCCTACTCGACTTCGGCAGCGGCGACGGGAGGGTGAACTTGAAATGGATCGAGCGATGACTAGCCGTCCCGCGGTGCTCCCGAAGCGTGATCCTCGGGAAGGCGACGCAACTCGACACAAATCAAAAAGCTACGCACAAGACCTACGTGGTTCGGGGGTAAAGCACTCCAAGGACGGCGCTTGACGAACGGACTCTGGCGACGGACGACCACCCTCTCGAGCTCCCTCACTGCCTGGTTCTCTCCCTCTCACTGGCTTAAACTCTCCCGAGCTCTTCCAATCTCTCCCTCTGTAGCTCGAACCCCAAAAGAACCCCCGAACAAATGAGCGAGCCCCTCTCTTTTAAGGGCGACCGGTAGGCGCGCATGGTCCTGCCACCGCCAGCTTGCCAGCCGGACTGATCCAACCCCTGAATCATGCCACCATCTGCTCCATGGCAATCCCTCTGCTCGTGCTCTGTACTTTTTTCCTTCCTTTTTGCAAAAGCGTGATTTGCAATTTGCACGAGGGGAGGAAGATGACTTGCACGCGGGCCGGGTTGAAATAAAAGGAGATGGGCCGGCCCAAGCGCAAAAGAGAGAAAAGGAAAAGAGATAGGTGGGCGAGCCCATGCATGAAGAAAAACCCTCTACTCGGCCCCATTCGATTTTTCTTATACCTTTTAATGAAAAATTTTACTTTTCTTTCTTCTTCTTTTTTTGTACCTTTTTTTTAAAATTTTGGATTTTTAATTTTTAAATTTCTAATTTTAATAATTAGTGATATTTATGTAAATGCTCCTAATGTCTACGCGTAATGGATTTTAATGAAAACATACACGGTGCATTTTAATGAAAGTTATTTACTTTACTCTTTACTTCTTCTTGTTTTCGTTAGTGATATTTACGTAAATGCTCCTAATGTCTACGCGTAATGGATTTTAATGAAAACATACACGGTGCATTTTAATGAAAGTTATTTACTTTACTCTTTACTTCTTCTTGTTTTCTTTAGCTATTAATTCTTAATTTTGTATTCGATTTAGTCCTAAATAAAATGATAAAATTTAAATGTCAACAAAACTATTTGTTGTCTTGTTCGATATGATACACAATTTTATAATAATTATATATCCTAGACGTTTGTTTCTTAGTGACTAGTGACACGACCCACGGACGAAGCATGATCCAAGACCAATTGGATGGGGCCGTGTCACGCATGAAGGGCAACCCACGACCAATCCACGACCAATCCATGAACGACCCAAGATTAAGGCACGATTGGCCCATGTGCAATACGGACAAAAGCCTGTGACCATTCACCTACTCCATGTTAGACGGCCCTATTGGCTTTGCCCTTGCTTCTGACACATGCCTTGAGCTTTCCCAAGCCTAGAGCCATTAAGTGGCCTATTATACATACTTGTAATGATTATACACATTCAAACACAATCATTGGATTGGAGGGAAGATCAACGGATGAGATGAGACTCGAACTTGTATAAATAGGAGTCCCTCCCCCTCATTGTGTTTAGCTCGTTCACAAGCAAATACACGTGTCCCTTTGTTCATACGACCCTTGTGCTTGTGCGTGTGCGTGTGAGGCTGACTTGGAAGTAAAATCCTTAGATCACATGGGTGTTTGATCATTCGTAATCGACCAACCTATGCCACTAGCATGAGTTGAGATGGGGCCATGTTGCGTCCTTAGTGTTCCACATGGATCAAGTTTTGACTATGCAGAAGATAGAGCGTTCCCACTACCAAAAGTTGAAAACCAATTGCCATCAAAAGAAAATTACATATGTAAACCATTTATGTTTAAAATTTAAGCTGTTAAGTGACAAGCCAATAGCTAGGAAAATGACCTATATATATAAACCTATTGTTTAAATACTAATTCAGTTATAAACTTATTTGATTTGACCATTTTAGTCGTAAATCTTTTAATAACTTACTCATGTAGTCATTCTAAACAATAATGGATGGATGTTGCTTACATGGACACTTGTCCTATAATGCATGACCAGAGTTGACATGAATAGGGGTGAGCAGCGGTTTAGGGTCGACCCTGGACCAACCCTGGACTGGCCCAACCCTGCCGGTCCTGGTCCGGTCCCCAAGGGGACTGGGTCGGTCCTTGGTCCTGAAATTCCAGGACCAACACTGTGCGGGTTGGTCCTCGGTCCTAAGAGTTTTGGGTCGGTCCAACCCTGGACCAACCCTGTATATTATATTATATTATTTATAATTCTTTTATATATTCAAACCTAAGTAAAATGTCTATTATATTATATTATATTGAAATGTTCTATTAATAGCACTAATAGTAATTTCAATTTAAAACATTTGTTAAGTATTAATTATGTGTCGTTTGTTTTGTTTTCAAGTGTTTAGAAGTTCAAGTGAATTAACAAGATGTGAAGTTATATATTCATGGTTTATATTAAGTATTTTGAACTTTTTATGATTTAATTGTATTTTACTAATGAATTTCAGCTGCACTTTGCTTTTTAATTTGTGTCAAATGGTAGAAGTTTTTGAAGAGTGGAGTAGTACTGCAGTTGCTACGGTGATTTGCTAGTCAAGTGGTGTGAAGCTCATTTTTTGGTTGAGTAGACTCTACATGATCAAATGTTAGTCAAGTGATGCGAAGCTCATTTTTTGGTTGAGTGGACTCTATATGATCAGGAAGACGCTTTTGCATATGGTGTTATAAATATTAAAGATAGATGATTACAAGAACTTTCCATCTTGTCCCATATCTCGATGAGCGGTTAGCGGATACGAAATTTCTATTATTGTGTCATCTTAAATTTGCTAAATATGTATTGATATTTTATAGTTTAGTTGCACAATACCGTATTGTTGATGGATGTGTAATTTGAATTTGCAGGTTTGCTTTTTTAGGAAGTATAAAAAATAAGACGAAAAAAATTATTGATCGGTCCCGGGTTAACCTTGGAACCGGACCGAACCCATTGGGTCGGTCCGGTCCTTGGTCCCAGGCTCAATAGGGTTGGTCCTCGGTCCTAAAAATTGAGGACCGACACTGTATGGGTTGGTCCTAGGGTTAGGGGGTGGCCCGGACCAACCCGGACCATGCTCACCCCTAGACATGAACAATTTGTATTTTTAAGAAAAAAGTATTACTTGTTTTCTTTTTTTCTTATTTCACTCCTGCTTAACAACCTCAACGGTGGCCATTGGAGGTTCTCAGCCATAGGCAAGGGTTAGGACACCCTCATCAGCTCTTGGCATGAATTTTTTTTATTATTTAATTAAAAAGTCGGCCATAGGCGAGGGCTAGGATGCCCTCACCGCCCCTAAAAATGGACAATTTTTTTTTTAAATCTTAATTATTTTCTTCTTCTTTTTTTCTTTTGCAAGCCCTTTTTCCCTATGCTAGGCCCATAGGTAGTAATGTGTATGATATAGTTTACACTAAATCATATGTTTCCCATATCAATAGTTTTGTGAGCAAGTCTATGAGTAATCCCTTAGAAAGAAACACTAGTAATATATAAGTTGGATTCCGAGGTTTTCGAGAGGGACAAAGGATGTGAGTTTGATTTTTGAGAAAAGACAGGCTTAAGAGGCATAATATATATGTGGATTTACGGGCTGTGCCATTAGTTGGACTTCTCGCTAATTTGGAGCTTTGATAATTATGATTTGAAGGTAATTCCGTTTAATTTGGAATCAACACAAGCTCGTCATTTTCGGAATACTCAATGTGTTTGCGAGGACATGGGGACAGAGGCAGACAACTAGATATGCAAGTTGCCTGCGTGGTGCCTAAAAGAACTAGACCACCAAGTGGGCACAACTGAGGAGTGGCTGAGCTGCCAACCGGATCAGGATGTACGGACAAAGCTGGTTGGTCTTGCGGACAGTGCCCAAGGGCTTTTATTTTCTTCATTACTGTAGCCGAGCACCCAAATTCCGATGTAGACTTGTTAAAACCCTTGTTTTAAGATCTTATTTAACAAGAGAAATTTGTAAGAACTCTATAGAGTTTTTGAAAGTTAGCATTCAAGAGAGTCAAGAGCATGAAAAGCTCCTAATTTTTCATTGATTCTTGTGGGTTTAGTTGCTATCTAGGGTTGAACAGTACTTGATGTAAGTGTTTCAAATAATTGTACTCTTCTCTTTATTGATTACAGTAGAATCATCTTGTCGATCTCTGCTATGGAGTAGGCACATCGCTGAAGTATGTAAATCCCTTATGGTTGCATTTCATTTTATAATGTCTCTCTTACTCAAATCGCATCGTTTGTTTGCGCTTCCACGTTAGTCCTAAGAGATAACAAACTAAACTATTTCCTCCTCCCTTAGTCATATAGTCAAAAGTAATCCATGCCATTTGGAACGATTAAGCATGGAACGCTTTGCCGCTTTGTTGTCAACTAGGACATTCAACTTTGAGCTTCGGCCTTGACGAGGCCTACGCAAGGCAAAGACATCCCCTCGACTCCTCCGACGCAACATTGCAGAGTTCACATGTTGCATCAACAATCAACACGAGGACTCCGCTGTGCTATTCTATCTTTTGAGCTACAAGCCCAGCAATCGTAAATCAATTCGTTGAACAACTAATCTTGTCGCAATTGTCTCATGAGTCAATTTAAAGCTTACACAATTGTAGTCCTCCATGACTCATGACTTCTTATGCGTAACGTTCATTGTTACATGAGAAAACTTGAACCTAGCAACAACAATACCAAGGAAAGAAAAGCTGACAGTATGGTGACTGATCGTGGAATGCGTCCTTTGTCCGTCCTCAATACCATCGCTTCAATCACGGGGTAGCTCATCACTAAGACGAAAAGTGAGAGTGCAATCTGCATGAACAGTTTGTCGAAGCCTCCCAAAGTAAGAACTCTAGCGACTCCTCCGAAGAAGGAAGCCATGTTCAATATCACTAGAGTCACCATCGGAGCCAGAAACATTATTGACGTGTGAAAATCAAATATCCCCATCTCGTATCTCTTCGATTGCTCATCATCGTCGACCTTATTTGTAGGCAAGAAGCTAGCTCTTCTCATGCCGATTTGTGTCATAATCGCGTCTATGGTTCCGTATACATAACACGTCGTTGACTTGATCATCCAGATTCGTTGTTCATTCAAGAATGTTTGGACTGAATGGCCACTTGCGACGACTTCGTAGAGATGCTTACAAAGGGATGATAGGAAGATGAAGGCAAATAGCATGATATATGAACTTGAAACCTGACAATGAAGAAATCATTGATTAACTCTTTCAAACAAATAAACTGAGCAACAAAATTGAAGCATATTTTATTTCTTTTTTTGTTGGTAAAGAAATTGAAGCATATTTTATACGCTGAAGGCAATGAGAATGTTATGTTCTAGAGCTAGGAGTCAACTTACCTCAGGGTATATAGAGATGCCATTTACTAGAAAGATCTGAGGAATGGTTGCAAAGCAGAAAATTGGCAAGCAATATAAGGGTAAAAGTGAAACTTCAGCATAGCACATGCTCTGAAGAATGGGCATCCTCGACGAGCCATAGATCAGAGGACAAAATCTCGAGATACCAACTCGTGACAACCCAGAATACCATCTCATGCCTTGAATCAACATGTCATTCAAATTCGTTGTCGCGGTCCCTAAGAATTGCGGCTTTGATGGGGAATAAAACACTGAAGTCCAGCCTTTGCAGTGTAAGGTAAAACTGGTGAAGTAGTCTTCTACCACAGAATTGTACATGAAGCCCACCTGAGATCATGCCAACATAACTCAAAAAAATAAAAATAAATAATAATAATAATAATGATAATGATAATAATGATAATAATAATAATGATAATGATAATGATAATGATAATGATAATGATGATAATGATGATGATGATGATAATGATAATAATGATAATGATAATAATAATAATAATAATAATAATAATAATAATAATAATAATAATAATAATAATAATAATAATATAATGATAATGATAATAATAATAATAATAATAATGATAATAATAATAATAATGATAATAATGATAATAATCATAATCATCATAATGATGATAATGATGATAATGATGATAATAATGATAATAATGATAATGATGATAATGATGATAATAATAATGATAATAATGATGATAATGATGATAATAATGATAATAATGATAATAATGATAATAATGATAATAATGATAATAATGATAATAATGATAATAATGATAATAATGATAATAATGATAATAATGATAATAATGATAATAATAATAATAATAATAATAATAATAATAATAATAATAATAATAATAATAATAATAATAATAATAATAATAATAATAATAATAATAATAATAATAATAATAATAATAATAATAATAATAATAATAATAATAATAATAATAATAATAATAATAATAATAATAATAATAATAATAATAATAATAATAATAATAATAATAATAATAATAATAATAATAATAATAATAATAATAATAATAATAATAATAATAATAATAATAATAATAATAATAATAATAATAATAATAATAATAATAATAATAATAATAATAATAATAATAATAATAATAATAATAATAATAATAATAATAATAATAATAATAATAATAATAATAATAATAATAATAATAATAATAATAATAATAATAATAATAATAATAATAATAATAATAATAATAATAATAATAATAATAATAATAATAATAATAATAATAATAATAATAATAATAATAATAATAATAATAATAATAATAATAATAATAATAATAATAATAATAATAATAATAATAATAATAATAATAATAATAATAATAATAATAATAATAATAATAATAATAATAATAATAATAATAATAATAATAATAATAATAATAATAATAATAATAATAATAATAATAATAATAATGGAGTCATCTATAGCAAATAACGAGGATTATTTTTAATGTTTCTTTTAATTATACTTGCCTCTTGACCCCATTTTGTGCCATTTTCATAGCCACAAGAAGTTAACACTTGGGTTTCTTTCATCAATGCTGCAGAGTCGCCAGCAATGGTGTTCCTGCTTGGCTTCTCTTTTTGCCAAAGGTATTTGATGAATTCATTCGAATGGCCAAAGAGTTTCTTTAAATCCATGAGATCAAAACCTGTTGGATTGACGGAAACGAGCTAATTAAATCATTACTACATTTACTTTTTCTACCCTACTTTCTTGAAAACAAAAAAGTCATAAGGATCGATCTACTTGCCTTCTTGCATGGGTTTACGATACAAGGACTCTCTCTTGATGTAAGAGCAACTCCCAGATAAAATAGGTCCTTTCAATCCATCCATTCCAACACAACATGTCTGAAACAGAGCAAAAATCATTAGCTAACAGAAGAAAAGTTGCATTCTAAAAAACTTCATATGCTTCTTTTTGTTTACCGAAAAGTACCGTCTGATCTTGCTATCGTAGATGTCATTCTCACTAATATTATGAAACATTTGAGGAAATTGAACCAGCATTAACGATGGAGATAATCTCGGATCCAAATGAAAACACATCGCCTGCCGAGCCGAAGAAGGGTCGTTGCAGTACATGTCGCAATCCAACACTAAAATGAAAGGCGAGTTGCTCATCACTCCTGATACCCGGAGCTGCACGGGACGAGCAATGGTGAATTATTATTGGCAGTACATACATAAAAGAATATAGATATGCTCGTTTCCGATTTGAAAATTAAAATGGTGTACAAGAACGTTGAGAGCTCCAGCTTTGAAGTGATGGTGATGAGAAGGTCTCTTTTCTCTTGAGACGTGTATCAGCTTAGGCATGGGGTCTTGGTGTGCTTGCATAACTTCATCAGGGACATTCCCTCGGATCACCTGTCGCATCCCTTGACTTTTGTCATACACATTGAGACGTATGTTTTTAAAATTTTCTTACTAGAGCCTACTCTTAGCTCACTTAATTAAATCTATAGAAATTGCAAATTCCCATTTTAAATTTAGAATTACCTCGATGGTAGGCGGATGGTCTCGGCCAGTGTGGCTCAAGTCACCTCGGTGCCTCTTTCGGTACTCATTTACTCGTTCTTTGAACAACTCATATTTCTCCTGAAAGAAGAGAAATAGTTACTATTTAACCAGTCTGCAGGGCACAATTCTTAGTTCTTCAATCCCATCCCTTCTATTGCATTCCTCCATCGTAAACTATAGTAAGCTGTAATCTAAATCTGTAAACAAAGTATGATTGATGTGGGTGCTTCTAATCTTTTAATTATAGAAGGCATCACACTTTGAGAGTTCAAATCGTCGGGAGTAAATAGTCGCGCCGATCCCGTTGCACCATTCTTCGACATGAAATTGAATAAGCAATCACTTCTCTCAAAACTTTAAGTTTTTATTAACATGAAGACTTATATCAGGACAAAGACACTTAAGTGAGACAACTCAATGCATCGTAAAATGATCTTTTTAAGCCATCAAACGACGGGGCGGGTTTAATATTTAAATATAGCAGGACATTATCTTATAGACAAAATGGAAGTGCAGGCGTATGGACAAAAGGATATGATCACAGAAAGGTAAAGCGTACCTTGACTATCTTCTTCTCAGAGCCAAACTCATTCTCAGAACTCATGCCAATCCCCTCACCATCCTCTTCCTCCTTGAAAAATGCCTTCGGACACCTCGTCTTTATCCCATACCTCTTGCAGAAGGGCAGCCACCATCTTGCGAAATCGTAGGCCTCCTTAGTCCCATGCAAGGTCAGTGTCGAGCCGCCATCATCCGAGAGGTACACATGGAGCTTCTCCGGGGGATAGTCAAGCGCCATTGCCGACACCACCGTGTTCATCACGTCAACAGTTGGCTCCTTATCTGGGTCCGCCGTGCACACAAACACATCGATGGGTGGCAGCTCCTTGTCCTCTGGCAGCCGCTTGGGGAAGGCGGTCCGTCTCACAGGCCGCCACCGGAAGGCTTGGCTGAGCAGCCACAGGAAAGATAGCCCTAGCTCGGCAAGGAACATGGTGAGACATGCCAAAGTTGTGGCTCTGTCTCTCGATTTACTTTCACTGAAGAAAAACGAAGCTCTATAGTATATGAGAGCGGATAGAGCTGTGGCGTGAACGAGCATGTGGGTGCGGTTGATGATGATTGATTTTGTGAGGACATGACAGAGATTGAGAGGGCCTGAGCTATGCTCCATATGACAGGATCGGTTCTTGCTATTCTCCTATTCTTCTGATATGAATAGGAAGTTCTCCAAGATTTTAGCACATAGGGTTATACGTACCCCCATATTTATATATCAAACTATGAGTATTTATATTGAATGAATTAGTCTATATTAGTAGATTTGACACAGTTAGGTGGGGGAGAATTACCAAAAAAGTGATAAACTTATTATAATTTTTTTAATTCAATCCCAACTTTTTTTTATGCTAATTCAATCTTAAACATTTTGTAATTATGTCAATTCAATCTCTCTGGCAAATTTTGACCAGTTGGTGCAGACATGGATGTCGACTGGCACAAACGTGAATGCCTGATGATGCTAACATGCACAATTTTTAGTAATATTTTATTTTATTTTATTTACTTTTTTTTTTCCTTTTTCTCTTTTATTTTCTATTCTTCCTTCTTTTTCCCTTTTTGGCAAGGGCCACAAAGCCCTTGCTAGCTGCCAACAATGTTTACATCATATCAAGAGTATGAGTTTAAGGGTCTGATTGGCAACTTACCAAATAGTGAAAATTTCTATTATTTTGTTTATGGGAATAGATTTGAAATAAAAATCCGTTTGATAAATTTTTTGTTCTTGAGAATAGATTTGGAATAAAATCGAGAAGTAAAAAAAAAGTTGAGTCTTTGTTCCCGGGGACAAAATAAAGCCAACTTATTTCTCTATTTTCTCTTCTTTCTTTTTGTTCTTCTTCTCTCTCTCTTCTTCTTCAACCGTCGTTGCTGCTGCCACCCTCCATCGCTACCGTTGTCGTCGCCGCTCACAGCTGTTGGTCGTCAACGACCGATCTGACGAGATCTGGCGAGCTTGCCCAGCCACTAGTGAGGCCGAGTGTCGCCAGTGGCTAGGGGTGCCCCACCCAAGCCTCCCTTAGCCACCGGCAAGGCTCACCCAACCTCGACGAGGCTCGACCGACGAGGCATGGCCTTGCTGAGGGCTGGTGACACTTTGAAGGGGTCGCCGGCCCTTGTTTGGCCGATCACCGGTCATCCTAAGGCCAATGACCAGCAACTTTGAAGAGGAAGAAGAGGAGAAAGAAAGGAAAAAAAAGAAATAAAGGAAAAATATTAAAATTATTTAAAAATTAAAAGAAAATTATTTGAAGTAAAATTTTTGAGTATGGTGCCAAATACAATTCTATTCCCAAAACTAAAATTTTAGACAATTACCAAATGGTTTAAAATGTTTATAAATTATTCCCGAAATCATAATTAAAAAAAATCATTTCTGATAAAAAATTGTTCCCTAAGATAGAAACGTTACCAAATGCGCTCTAAGGTTCCAATCATAGCACTCTTTTGATTTCTCCAATCTTGGCCCCCTAAATAAAATTTTGGCTAGTCAATGTTGATGTGGATGTCGATTGGCACTAACATGGATATTAGGCAGTGCTAACGTAAATAATTTTTAATAATATTTTATTTTTATTTTTTTCCTTTTGTCTTTCCTCTTTCACTTTTTCTTCTTCCTTCTATTTCCTTTTTGGGCGAGGGCTGCGAACCCTTTACTTGCCACCGGTGATGTCTTCATCATATCGAGGATACGACTTTAAGGTCCCAATCATGGCACCTGTTTCAATTTCTCCAATCCCCCCCACCCAACCAGCCCCTAAGAAATATATATATAGTACATGTTACTATATTTGCATCGTGTATTGCGTGACCCGTTTCAATTTCTCCATCCTCCCAACCACCCCTAAAGAAAAAATAATAATATCTGGTACATGTTACTATATTTGCATCATGTATTGCGGGAGTATCAAGTAATGTATCTCTAAATATTTTGTCCATCTTTTTGTGATAGCTTAATTTTTTTGGAAAATATAAAAAAATTCTCCAAAAAATAATCATCTCAACCCCTAATTTGTCACTACTCTAAGCTCTTCAGTTCTAGAGAACTCTATCTCTATAGATTTTTAGATTAAGTCCTAGGGAAGCGAGCTTGACCGGCATGGCTTGAGCAAAAAGCAGCACCAATCTGTATAGATTTCAACCTGGTCCCCCACAAATTTTCAATTTGATTCATTATCCACACGAGTCGTGTTGAATTTTTTGACCGATTATTTTGTACTAATTATATAACATTTTTCTTGTTCATTTGTATGGGCTTATCTCCTCTGCCGACAGTGAAGGTCACCGAACCGCAAGAAACTATGTTGATGTCTTGTTCGATATGATACGCTATTTTATGATAATTCTATATCCTAGACATTTGTTTCTCAGTGACTAGCGTGAGTTGAGATGGGGCCATGTTGCGTCCTCAGTGTTCCACATGGATCGAGTTTTGACTGAGCAGAAGACAGAGAACGTTCCCACTACCAAAAGTTGTAAACTGATTGCCATCAAAAGAAAATTACATATGCAAACCATTTCTCTAATTTAAGCTGTTAAGTGACAAGTCAATAGCAAGGAAAATGATCCCAATATATATATATAAACTTATTGCTCAAATGTTAACTCAAATATAAACTTTTTATATTTGATCATTTTTGTTGTAGATCTTTTAAAAACTAACTCATGTAATCCTTCTAAACAATAATGGATGGATGTTACTTACATGGACACTTGTTATTCATGACCAGTATGACCAGTATTAACGTGAATAATATGTAATTTTAAGAAAAAAGTCTTATTTTTTTGCTTTTTTTCTTATTTCATCCCGCTTAACGGCCTCAATGATGGCCATCGGAGGTTCTCTACTATAGGCAAGGGTTAGGATGCCCTCATCAGCCCTTGACATGAACATTTTCATTTTTTAATTAAAAAATCGGCCATAGGCAACGGCTAGGATGCCCTCACCGGCCAACATGGACAATTTTTATTTTTTTTTTAAAAAATCTTAATTGTTTTCTTTTTTTTCTTTTGCACGCCCTTTTTCCTTATGCAAGGGCCATAGGTAGTAATGTGTATGATATAGTTTACACTAAATCATATGTTTCCCATATCAATAGTGTTGTGAGCAGGTCTATGAGTAATCCCTTGGAAAGAAACACTAGTAATATATAAGTTGGATTCGGAGGTTTTCGAGAGGAACAAAGGATGTGAGTTTTATTTTTGAGAAAAGAAGGTAATTTCATTTAATTTGGAATCGACATAGGCTCGTCATTTTCGGAATACTCAATGTGTTTGCGAGGACATGGGGACAGAGGCAGACGGCTAGATATGCGCGAGTTGCAAGAACTAGGCCACCAAGCGGGCGCAACTAAGGAGTGGCCGAGCTGCCAACCGGATCAGGACGTATAGACAAAGCCGGTTGGTCTCGCAGACAGTGCCCAAGGGCTTTTATTTTCTTCATTGCTATAGCCGAGCACCGAAATTCCAATGTAGACTTGTTAAAACCCTTGTTTTAAGATCTTATTTAACAAGAGAAATTCGTGAGAACTCTATAGAGTTTTCGAAAGTTAGCATTCAAGAGAGTCAAGAGCATGAAAAGCTCCTAATTTTTCATTGATTCTTGTGGGTTTAGTTGCTATCTAGGATTGAACAGTACTTGATGTAAGTGTTTCAAACAATTGTACTATTCTCTTTATTGATTACAGTAGAATCATCTTGTCGATCTCTGCTGTGGAGTAGGCACATCACTGAAGTATGTAAATCTCTTATGGTTGCATTTCATTTTATAATTTATTTCTTACTTGAATTGCATCGTTTGTTTGCGCTTCCACATTGTTCTAAGAGATAACAAACTAAACTATTTCCTCCTCCCTTAGTCATATAGTCAAAAGTAATCCATGCCATTTGGAACGATTAAGCATGGAACGCTTTGCCGCTTTGTTGTCAACTAGCACATTCAACTTTGAGCTTCGGCCTTGACGAGGCCTACGCAAGGCAAAGACATCCCCTTGACTCCTCCCACGCAACATTGCAGAGTTCACATGTTGCATCGACAATCAACACGAGGACTCCGCTGTGCTATTCTATATTTTGAGCTACAAGCCCAGCAATCGTAAATCAATTCGTTGAACAACTAATCTTGTCGCAATTGTCCCATAAGTCAATTTAAAGCTTACACAATTGTAGTCCTCGATAATCCAAACTTCTGAATATTTTCTAGAGAACCTACAACAATTATGATAATTGAGTACCTGGTCTGCAATGACTCATGACTTCTTATGCATAACGTTCATTGTTACATGAGAAAACTTGAACCTAGCAACAACAATACCAAGGAAAGAAAAGCTGACAGTATGGTGACTGATCGTGGAATGCGTCCTTTGTCCGTCCTCAATACCATCGCTTCAATCACGGGGTAGCTCATCACTAAGACGAAAAATGATAGTGCGATCTGCATGAACAGTTTGTCGAAGCCTCCCAAAGTAAGAACTCTAGCGACTCCTCCGATGAAGGAAGCCATGTTTAATATCACTAGAGTCACCATCGGAGCCAGAAACATTATTGACGTTTGAAAATCAAATATCCCCATCTCGTATCTCTTCGATTGCTCATTATCGTCGACCTTATTTGTAGGCAAGAAGCTAGCTGTTCTCATGCCGATTTGTGTCATAATCGCGTCTATGGTTCCGTATACATAACACGTCGTTGACTTGATCATCCAGATTCGTTGTTCATTCAAGAATATTTGGACTGAATGGCCACTTGCGACGACTTCATAGAGATGCTTACAAAGGGATGATAGGAAGATGAAGGCAAATAGCATGATATATGAACTTGAAACCTGACAATGAAGAAATCATTGATTAATTCTTTCAAACAAATAAATTGAGCAACAAAATTGAAGCGTAATTTATACGCTGAAGGCAATGAGAATGTTATGTTCTAGAGCTAGGAGTCAACTTACCTCAGGGTATATAGAGATGCCATTCACTAGACAGATCTGAGGAATAGTTGCAAAGCAGCAAATTGGCAAGCAATATAAGGGAAAAAGTGAAAGTTCAGCATAGCACATGCTCTGAAGAATGGGCATCCTCAACGAGCCATAGATCAGAGGACAAAATCTCGAGATACCAACTTGTGACAACCCAGAATACCATCTCATGCCTTGAATTAACATGTCATTGAAATTCGTTGTTGCGGTCCCTAAGAATTGCGGCTTTGATGGGGAATAAAACACTGAAGTCCAGCCTCTGCAGTGTAAGGTAAAACTGGTGAAGTAGTCTTCTACCACAGAATAGTACTTGAAGCCCACCTGAGATCATGCCAACAAAACTCAAATAAAATAAAATAAAAAAAGAAATGGAGTCATCTATAGCAAATAACAAGGACTAATTTTAATGTTTCTTTTAATTGTACATGCCTCTTGACCCCATTTTGTGCCATATTCATAGCCACAAGAAGTTAACAGTTGGGTTTCTTTCATCAATGCTGCAGAGTCGCCAGCAATGGTGTTCTTGCTTGGCTTCTCCTTTTGCCCAAGGTATTTGATGAATTCATTCGAATGGCCAAAGAGTTTCTTTAAATCCATGAGATCATAACCTGTTAGATCGACAGGAAACGAGCTAATTAATTCATTACTGCATTTACTTTTTCTACCCTACTTTCTTGAAAACAAAAAAGTCATAAGGATCGATCTACTTGCCTTCTTGCACGGGTTTACGATACAAGGACTCTCTCTTGATGTAAAAGCAAGTCCCAGATAAAACAGGTCCCTTCAATCCATCCATTCCATACCAACATGTCTGAAACAGAGCAAAAATCATTAGCTAACAAAAGAAAAGTTGCACTCTAAAAAACTTCATATGATTCTTTTTGTTTACCCAAAAGTACGGTCTGAGCTTGCTATCGTAGATGTCGTTCTCACTAATATTATGAAACATTTGAGGAAATTGAACCAGCATTAACGATGGAGATAATCTCGGATCCAAATGAAAACACATCGCCTGCCGAGCCGAAGAAGGGTCGTTGCAGTACATGTCGCAATCCAACACTAAAATGTAAGGCGAGTTGCTCATCACTCCTGATACCCGGAGCTGCACGGACGAGCAACGGCGAATTATTATCGGCTGTACATAGATAGAAGAATATAGATATGTTTGTTTCCGATTTGAAAATTAAAATGGCGTACAAGAACGTTGAGAGCTCCAGCTTTGAAGTGATGGTGATGAGAAGGTCTCTTTTCTCTTGAGACGTATATAAGCTTAGGCATGGGGTCTTGGTGTGCTTGCATAACTTCATCAGGGACATTCCCTCGGACCACCTGTCGCATCCGTTTATTTTTGTCATACACATTGAGAGGTATGTTACTCTTAGCTCACTTAATTAAATCTGTAGAAATTACAAATTCCCATTTTAAATTTAGAATAACCTCGATGGTAGGCGGATGGTCTCGGCCAGTGTGGCTCGAGTCACCTCGGTGCCTCTTTCGGTACTCATTTACTCGTTCTTTGAACAACTCATATTTCTCCTGAAAGAAGAAAAATAGTTAGATCTAATATTTAACCAGTGTGCAGGGCACAATTCTTAGTTTTTCATGCCCATCCCTTCCATTGCATTCCTCCATCGCAAACTATAGTAAGCTGTAATCTAAATCTGTAAAACAAAGTATGATTGATGCGGGTGCTGCTAATCTTTAAAATATAGAAGGCATCACACTTTGAGAGTTCAAATCGTCGGGAGTAAATAGTCGCGCCGATCACGTTGCACCATTCTTCGACATGAATTGAATAAGCAATCACTTCTCTCAAAACTTTAAGTTTTTTTTAACATGAAGACTTATATCAGGACGATGGCACGTAAGTGAGACAACTCAATGCATAGTAAAATGATCTCTTTAAGCCATCAAACGACGGGGCGTGTTTAATATTTAAATATAGCAGGACATTATCTTATAGACAAAATGGAAGTGCAGGCGTATGGACAAAAGGATAAGATCATCGAAAGGTAAAGCGTACCTTGACTATCTTCTTCTCAGAGCCAAACTCATTCTCAGAACTCATGCCAATCCCCTCACCATCCTCTTCCTCCTTAAAAAATGCCTTCGGACACCTCGTCTTTATCCCATACCTCTTGCAGAAGGGCAGCCACCATCTTGCGAAATCGTAGGCCTCCCTCGTCCCATGCAAGGTCAGTGTCGAGCCGCCGTCGTCCGAGAGGTACACATGGAGCTTCTCCGGGGGATAGTCAAGCGCCATTGCCGACACCACCGTGTTCATCACGTCATCAGTTGGCTCCTTATCTGGGTCCGCCGTGCACACAAACACATCGATGGGTGGAAGTTCCTTGTCCTCCGGCAGCCGCTCGGGGTAGGCAGTCCGTCTCACGGGCCGCCACCGGAAGGCTTGGCTGAGCAGCCACAGGAAAGATAGCCCTAGCTCGGCAAGGAACATGGTGAGACATGCCAAAGTTGTGGCTCTGTCTCTCGATTTACTTTCACTGAGGAAAAACGAAGCTCTATAGTATATGAGAGCGGATAGAGCTGTGGCGTGAACGAGCATGTGGGTGCGGTTGATGATGATTGATTTTGTGAGGACATGACAGAGATTGAGAGGGCCTGAGCTATGCTCCATATGACAGGATCGGTTCTTGCTATTCTCCTATTCTTCTGATATGAATAGGAAGTTCTCCAAGATTTTAGCACATAGGGTTATAAGTACCCCCATATTTATATATCAACCTATGAGTATTTATATTGAATGAATTAGTCTATATTAGTAGGTTTGACAAAGTTAGGTGGGGAGAATTACCAAAAAAAGTTATAAATCTATTGTAATTTTTCAAATTCAATCACAACTTCTTCTTTTTTGCTAGTTTTAATCCTAAACATTTTGCAATTATGTCAATTCAATCTCTCAAGTAAATTTTGACCAGTTGGTGTAGACATGGACGTTGGCTGGCACAGACGTGAATGCCTAATGACGCTAACATGCACAATTTTTAGTAATATTTTATTTTATTTACTTTTTTTTTCCTTTTTCTCTTTCACTTTCTCTTCTTCCTTCTTTTTCCCTTTTTGGCAAGGGCCACAAAGCCCTTGCTAGCTGCCAACAATGTCTACATTATATCAAGAGTATGAGTTTAAGGGTCTGTTTGGCAACTTACCAAATAGTGAAAATTTCTATTATTTTGTTTCTGGGAATAGATTTGGAATAAAAATACATTTGGTAAATTTTTTGTTTTTGGGAATAGATTTGGAATAGAATCGAAAAGTAAAAAAAAAGTTGAGTCTTTGTTCCTGGAGACAATTCCAAAATCAAGCCAACTTATTTTTTCTATTTTCTCTTCTTTCTTCTTGTTCTTCTTCCCTCTCTCTTCTTCTTCAACTGTTGTCGCTGCTGCCACCGCCATCACCGTCGCCGCTCATAGCCACTAGTCATCGACAACCAGTCTGACGAGATTTGGCGAGCTTGCCCAATCACTAGTGAGGCCGAGTGTTGCCGGTGGCTAGGTGTGCCTCACCCAAGCCTCCCTCAACCATTGGCAAGGCTCACCTAGCCCCGACAAGGCTCAGCCGATGAGGCACAGCCTTGCCGAGGGCCAGTGACGCTCCGATGGGGTCGCTAGCCCTTGTCTGGCTGATCACCGGTCATCCCAAAGCTGATGACCAGCAACCTTGAAAAGGAAGAAGAGGAGAAAGAAAGGAAAAAAAAGAAAATATTAAAAAAGAAATAAAGGAAAAAATATTATAATTATTTAAAAATTAAAATAAAATTATTTGAAGTAAAATTTTAAAGTATGGTGCCAAATGCAATTCTATTCCCAAAACTAAAATTTTAAACAATTACCAAATGGTTTAAAATGTTTAAAAATTATTCCCGAAATCAAAATAAATAAAAAATCATTTATGATTAGAAATTGTTCCCGAAAATAAAAATATTACCAAACACGCTATAAGATTCCAATCATGGCACTCTTTTGATTTCTCCAATCTCGCCTCCCTAAATAAAATTTTGGCTAGTCGATGTTGATGTGGATGTCGATTAGCACTAACATGGATATCAGGCAACGTTAACGTAAATAATTTTTAATAATCTTTTATTTTTATTTTTATTTTTTTTGTTTTTCCTCTTTCACTTTTTCTTCTTCCTTCTTTTTCCTTTTTGGGAGAGGGCTGCGAACCCTTTACTTGCGCCGGTGATGTCTTCATCATATCGAGGGTACGACTTTAAGGTTCCAATCATGGCACCTGTTTCAATTTCTCCAATCTCCAATTCCCTTCCCACCCACCCCCCCCAAAGAAAAAAAAAAAAAAAAATATATATATATATATATATATATATATATATATATATATATATATATATATATATATATATCTGGTACACGTTACTATATTCGCAACGTGTATTGCGTGACCTGTTTCAATTTCTCCAATCTCCACCCCCCCAAACCACCCCCAAAGAAAATATATATATCTGATACATGTTACTATATTTGCATCGTGTATTGCGTGACCTGTATTGCGGGAGTATCAAGTAATGTATCTCTAAATATTTTGTCGATCTTTTTGCGATAGCTTAATTTTTTTTGGAAAATATAAACAAATTCTCCAAAAAATAATCATCTCAACCCCTAATTTGTCACTACTCTAAGCTCTTCAGATCTAGAGAACTCTATCTCCATAGATTTTTAGATAAGGAAGCGAGCTTGACCGGCATGGCTTGAGCAAAAAGCTGCACCAATCTGTAGAGATTTCAACCTGGTCCCCCACAAACTTTCAATTTGATTCATTATCCACACGAGTCGTGTTGAATTTTTTGACCGATTATTTTGTACTAATTATATAACATTTTTCTTGTCCAATTGTATGGGCTTATCTGTGCTGACAGTGAAGGTCACCGAACCGCAAGAAACTATGTTGATGTCTTGTTCGATATGATACGCTATTTTATGATAATTCTATATCCTGGACATTTGTTTCTCAGTGACCAGCGTGAGTTGAGATGGGGCCACGTTGCGTCCTCAGTGTTCCACATGGATCGAGTTTTGACTGAGCAGAAGACAGAGAGCGTTCCCACTACCAAAAGTTGAAAACTGATTGCCATCAAAAGAAAATTACATATGCAAATCATTTCTCTTTAAAATTTAAGCTGTTAAGTGACAAGCCAATAGCAAGGAAAATGATCCTAAATATATATATAATAAACTTATTGCTCAAATGTTAACTCAATTATAAACTTTTTAGATTTGACCATTTTTATCGTAGATCTTTTAGTAACTAACTCATGTAATCCTTCTAAACAGTAATGGATGGATTTTACTTACATGGACACTTGTTGTTCATGACTAGTGTTGATGTGAATAATCTATATTTTTAAGAAAAAAGTCTTATTATTTTTTTCTTTTTTTCTTATTTCACTCCCGCTTAACGCCTCAATGATGGCCATCGGAGGTTCTCTACCATAGGCAAGGGTTAAGATGCCCTCATCAGCCCTTGACGTGAACAATTTTTATTTTTTAATTAAAAAGTCGGCCATAGGCAAGGGCTAGGATGCCCTCACCAGCCCTAGATGTGCACATTTTTTTTTTTTAAATCTTAATTTTTTTTCTTTTTTTTTTCTTATTTCCCTCTCCATTCTATATTTCACGTGTTGCTAGTGAGAGTTGATCGACACCCCTCGTCAACCCTTATTAAAAATAGGAAGATAAAAAAGGAGAAAGGAAGGGAAAAAGAAAAAAAAAATTAGAAAAATTATTTTAAAAAAGTAGAATTTGTCAAGGTTAATGCTAGTTATATCATGTAGAATCAAGTCCTTAACTTTTAATTAAAATTGACCAGAAGGATTACTTCATAAATTGTCAAAAAGTTTATAATCAAATTAACCAAATTTGAAAAATTTAATATTGAATTGATATCCATACAATAGGTTTATGACTTTTTTGATAACTATCTTCTCTTCTCCATGTGCAACGGGAGCTTCATACATAAAACATAGAATGTGGACATAGCCACACCGATCAAATATGTTAAGGCAAAGAGACAAAGTAAGAAGAAGAGGGCGCCCCAAATAACTAGTGACTTTTGACACTTGTGCACCAATATTGTGACATATAGGTTGGCTCACTCGAAATATTATTTAGTTTTAACTATCTCGCATCAGTCCGTTTGTTTTTGGGAAAATAAATGATTTGAAAAACATTTTTCAAAAAATGATTACTTTATATTGCTTATAAAAATGAAAGAAGGAAAAATATATTTTTTTATATATGAAAATGTTTAGATACAAATTATCACCATCGATAATGAAGATTTTTTCCAATAACTAATTGCTCGAGCGATACTTTTTTCTTGAAAAATATATTTTAAATTATTTATTTTTAACGAAACAAATGAAATAGGTAAATAAATTATAGTTTCTACTACCATCCTTGTTCACCTGCATCACCTCTTATTTCCTCCACTACATTTTCTCCCCGCAAGCCCACCACTAGGGAGGGAAATAGGGAAAAAGAAAAAAATTTGACAAGGCTGAAATAGAAATTAACTAAAATTTCAGGGGGCAAACAATAATTAAGGGCCTGTTTGGTAACCATTTTGTTCCCGAAAATAATTTCTATTCAAAAATAATTTTTTCTTATTTTGTTTTCTAGACAGGTTTCCGAGCATTGGAAGGTATTTAGTAACTGTACAAAATTCATATTCTTAGAACATAAATGCATTTGGTACAATCCTAATTTTTTTTGCAAAGTATAATTTATTTTAATTTTTAAATAATTTTATGAGATTTCTCTTCTTCTTTTTTCTTTTTTTTTTTGCTTCTTTTCTTCGTCCTTCTCTTACCGATCACTAGCCTTGGCGATGGCTAGCAACCTACCCAGAGACTTACCCAGCCATAGCAAGGTCACTAGACCTCGAAGAAGAAGAAGAAGGGTTTTAATTTATCAAAAACAAATTTGGTCTCGGGAGTAGAAAAATTAATTGGGGTTACCAAATAAATTTTTATTATTTTTTGTTCCAAAAAATAGAAGAGTAAAAAACAACCAAGAATTAACGTGTTACCAAACGTTTCCTAAGCATCTCATATTTTAACGGACCTCACAATATTAATTCAAGTGCATAGTCGATCTGTTGACCCCTTCTTTTGTCCCTTTGCGGCTTCCTTCGGGGAGCTCCCTCTCTTGCGCGACTTTGGGAAGTGTCCTTCCTATTATTTCATTCTTTTTTGGCGTTTTCGTTGCGCGGCTCAAGAAGGGATCTCACACCATCTAGTAACATGCGGCAATACCAAAAGGTGTCCACTATGCAGTGGATTTGCCTTGCTCCCCGGTCAACCTCGAATATTTATCTCCAAGAAAATATCAAACTCCCGCCCCGCCCTGGATAATCTTGTTGACCGAATCTTGGATTTGTATATCCAGCAGAAAGACATATTGTAATTTGCAACAAGTCCAATTAAGAATTTCTCAAACGCCTCGTCCGATTTTCCCGGCCTGGTCTACATCCTTTTGATCGGGTCTCCTCTCATACACAAGCTTAGACTTGACATGTAATTTTACATCGTATACGCTTAACATTATTAATAGCACTCTTGACTAGGCACGCTTAGTATTGATGATTGTTAGACCACCAAAATGCCTCTTGTAAGTCGTTTCCCATTTCACTTGTACAATCTTAGCAGTCTCTCGTTATTCGTGGTGTCATTTGATTCACGTTTCATCTATATGAGCCACTTTTGTCTTCCTGAAACACTTATCATCCTAAAAATGAGAGAAAAACGACAGTAAATTGATCGCAGCTTTAAGATAGAATGCCTCCCATGACTTCTTGTGGCAAAGCTTTGAGAGAATAAACCAGACAATTCTCTAGCTTTATATTTAAGAGGTAGTGATACAAATCTAACCTAACCCAGGTCTCATCCATCCGACAAGGATCGTCAACTCCAATCACTCAGTACCCAAGAAAGCCGAGCCTAGACTCAATAATGCCAAGCAAAGTGTAGCCGATACTAAAGAGACCGATGGCGGAATGCGTCCTTTGTCCGTCCTTAGTACCATCCCTTCGGTCACAGGGTAACTCATTACTAGGACGAAAAGAACCAGAACCATTTGCATAAGCAATTGGTCCCAACATCCTAAGAGAAGCGCCCTGGTGATTCCTCCAACAAAGCAAGCCACGTTCAATATCACTGCGGTCACCATCGGAGCCAAAAACATCGTGGATGTCTGGAAATCAAATACGCCCATCTCGTATCTCTTCGATTGCTGGTCATCGGCAGCCTTATTCGTCGGCGAGAAGCTAGCTTTTCTCATGCCAAGTTGCTTCAGGGTTGCGTCCATTGTTCCATACACGTGACTAGTCACCGACCTGATCATCCACATCCGTTGCTCGTTTATGAACGCTCGAACCGAGTGACCGCTGGCAACGACTTCGTACAGGTGCTTGCAGAGTGATGAAACAAACACCAGGGAAAATACCATGGAATATGTACTTGAAACCTGACGGATAGAAAAACAGTTGATGTTAATCAGCATCTAATCAGCCAAGTCAATCGAACACAACTAAACCTACCACACAACAAATTCAAGTGCTCAAAGGTCAATTACGTCATGAGCAATTCTACATAGGAATAAGGCTATAGTGACTTTTGACGATGTACTAATCTAGAGAATAAGAGTGTCAACTTACCTTTGGATATATGGCGATGCCATTCAATAGACAGATCTGAGGAATAGTGGCAAAGATGCAAATGGGCAAGCAAAAGAGTGGGAAAAATGCAAGTTCAGCATAGCACATGCTTTGCAAAATTGGCATCCTCAGTGAGCCATAAATCAGAGGACAGAATCCAGAGAAGCCGACTTCAGCGAGCCCCGAACTCCATCTCGTGCCTTGAATCAACAGGTCATTCAAATTTGTCGTCGATGTTCCCATGAACTGTGGCCTCAACGGGCTATAATACACCGATGTCCATCCTTTGCAGTGCAAGGTAAAGCCTGTGAAGTAGTCTTCCGCCACAGATTGGTACAGGAAGCCCACCTGAATATCGGATAAATGAACGGTAAAATAAAAAAAGTTGAAAAATTACCTACGGCAAACCAAAATGTTACTAATTATACTCGCCTCTTGACCCCATTTGGTGCCACTTTCATATCCACAAGAAGCTAAGAACTGGGCTTCTCTCCAGAAAGCTGCAGAGTCGCCAAGGATAATGTTCCTGCTCGGCTGGTCATTCTGCTGCAGATACTTAATGAATTCTTTTGAATTGCCAAAGAGCTTCATTAAGTCCATGACATCGGTCCCTATCGAATCAGCAGGAGATACATTAAATGTCATAGTTGCAGTAATTTAGGAAGCTAGTTTTTACTTTAAAGATTAATGAAAGAGAATTCTTTGTTTTACAATTCTTAGTAACTGACTTTATCCATCTATTTACTTACCTTCATGTATGAATTTACCATTCAATGACTCTCTCTTGATATAAAAGCCGGTACCAGATAATACAGGCCCCTTCAGTCCATCCATTCCGCACAATGATATCTAAAATAAAGGTGAAATTCATATTAGTTAGCTATCATAGGAAATTTGTATACGCATGACCGAAAAATGTACAGTCTTTCATTATTTTCCTCACCCAAAAGTACGATCGCATCTTGCCATCATAGATGTCGTTCTCACTGATGTTATGGAATCTTTGAGGAAATTGGACAAATGATAGCGAAGGAGATATTTCTGGATCCAAGTGGAAGCACATGGCCTGCCTTGCCGAAGAAGGATCATTGCAGTACATGTCGCAGTCCAATACCAGAAAATAAGGCGAATTGCTCATCACTCCAGAGACTCGAAGCTGTGCAAGGAAAGGGCAATATCCAAATCATCGATTAATGAATCATTACAAAATAAGATATCTTTGATAACTTTGTAAAGAAAGAGGATGTTGAGTTCGATTTTGTGGCATACAAGAACATTTAGAGCTCCAGCTTTAAAGTGATGATGGTGAGAAGGTCTTTTTTCTCTCGCGACATATACGAGCAGAGGCATGTTTTGTTTGTCTGCTTGCACAACTTCATCAGCGGAACTTCCTCGGATCACCTGCAAAATGAATTTGTACGTAATATATCAATATCATTACATGTATTGGATATAAGTTCTAATAGGAAAAGGAAAACTATCATTCATGAGTACCTCAACTGTAGATGGATGATCCCGACCATTAAGACATGAGTCTCCGTGGCAGCTAGCTCTGTATCGATTTATTCGTGCCTTGAATAACTCATACTTCTCCTGCAGAAAAAATTAATGATAAGAGAGCATAGATGGTGGTTCGATAGGATATTTCATTCAATCGGTCTCCATAAAAGAGTCGCAGTAGATTAAACAACATGCAGATCTCCATAGGAATTCATTGCGCTTAACATTAGGACAAATTAAATTTTGGTGCGCCAGAAACAAATTATGCCACGATTCATGCAGAATTTGTTTTGCTTCTAGGGGAAAACAAGAGATAGTCCAAAACGGCAATGGTATTATCATTATTTGATCCATTGCCCGTGTGAATTTATAGAACACCAAC
Source organism: Eucalyptus grandis x Eucalyptus urophylla (assembly GCA_028830015.1). NCBI lineage: Eukaryota > Viridiplantae > Streptophyta > Magnoliopsida > Myrtales > Myrtaceae > Eucalyptus > Eucalyptus grandis x Eucalyptus urophylla. Next base: position 5,237,655 of record CM054200.1, read on the forward strand.
CTTGACTTTCCGCTTCTCCGAGTCATACTCGTCACTAGATTTCCCATCAACCCCATCGTCATCCTCTTCATCATCACCGTCATCCCTGAAATAAGCCTTTGGACACCTCGTCTTTATCCCAAACCTCTTACAAAACGGCAACCACCGCCTCGCAAAATCATATGCCTCCCTCATCCCATACAAGGTGAGCGGCGACCCCCCGTCGTCCGAGAGATACACGTGGATCTTCTCCGGTGGATAGTCAAGCGCCATTGCTGATATCACCGTGTTCATCACATCCACGGTCGGCTCTTTATCAGGGTCCGCCGTGCACACAAACACATCTATCGGCGGAAGTTTGCCGTCTTCCGGCAGTCTCTCAGGGAAGGCAGTCCGTGTGACGGGTCGCCATCGGTGGGCTTGGTTGAGGAGCCAAAAGAAGGATAACATCAGTTCGGCTAGGAATATCATAACCCAAGCCAAAATAGTGGGCTTGCTTCTGGAACTAGTTTCGGTGAAGAAATAAGAAGCTCTAAAGTGTATGAGAACGATTATAGCTAATGCATGGATGAGCATGTGTGTACGGTTGATGACGATGGATTTTGTGTTAACATGGCAAAGAGATAGAGGGCGAGAACGGCGCTCCATAGTTTAATTATGCACTTGCGAGTTTGGAACCTAGGGTTGCTCTTGAGAATTTTTGCTAGGCTTTTAGGGATATATAAACACGCACTCAAGCACACCAACGTTTAACGTTCTGCATCACTTGTGTTTGACTGATGGATTGTTAATCGCTGTCAAAGAAAAGTCCCGAGCATACACGTAATTTTCCTTGCGCACCACCACATCTTGCTCCTCACGAAACGTGGCGGCTGCTTTCCCCATCGGCGTTTGTTTTTGGTCTAAAAATTATTTGACCATTCTTCTCTAGGTGCACTTGTCGGCTTTTCAAATTTTAATTTTTCCGTTCGTACGCAATAATTTGGCTGAAGAATCTTGACTTCGCGACTACCTCGGTCGAATGTCGATGCTGAGAGTTCGGGTCAACTCGTCCATGAGCCTCGTACATGTATTTTGATCCTCAGATTTCCACATATGATGTCGACATGAGATAACTCATGCCCAAATCAGAGCCAAGCATTTTCCCCTCGTGTAAGGGGACATGCCATATCTTAAGTAGCTCTTTGTCTAAACATGAACTGAAAGGCCCTTGCCCAGAGAGGAGAGGGTAATAGTGCCCTTTCGTAGTTTCCATAGACATTCCTCGAAACTTTGAACCTACATGGTTTGATGGTTTGAGTTACGCAATATTATTTGCTACAAGCAACACTATATAAAGATTAGGGAGAGGATCCTCTTTACACGCATCAATTATGTCAAATGATTGAGCACTTAATTTCCTTATGCTTGACAAGCGTCACTTTTCTAGCTCGTACTTTTTCAGATTTTGGATCCGTGTATACAAGCTATTTGTACGCAAAGCCGCTAATTTTCTATTCTAATTCTTCCGGTTTGACCTTCTCACTTAGCATAGATGTAAAACATTGAGGTTATTCTTTTCTTATTAGTTAAAAAAGGGGGTGAGGATGACCAGCAATATCGACCCCATATGGAATATACCACTAGGGTCATACCCATTTTAAAATATTTGGATAATCATGATTACTATGCACCAACCCCAATATTTGCCAGCCTTTTTCTCTTGTCCTACAAGTACTAAAGTTTTCTGAACCAAAAGAAAAGTACTAAAGTTTAAGAATTGAACATCCTCAGGCCGATAAGTGTAGAAAAGATGGCCTGAACTTTTCCAAGCACCAAAGGAAGACTGTCAGACCAACCAACCACTTCATTTGTTTTGTCTTGCGAAAGTGTGGCTTTGATTTTGGACAAGGTCGAGCTTGGCGGGCAAGATTACATTGCAGAGCTTTCGGCATACTCTCTGTTGCCCAAAACCAAACCCACATCTTAATTGGCCCTAGACACACCCTTTTAATCAAAGAGACTAATATCTCCATATGACTCATCTTCCTCGTAGAGATCCTTGTCACAAAAATGAACTCAGGTTTTTCCTTTTAATTGGGTCAAATATAATTTAATCTTGAGACTAATAATCATTAGCGTGTCACAAAAGGTGTCGCATGTCAGGAGCAACGCGGGATCACATTAATTCTACCGTATATCTGATGACTAATTTACCTAATTAAGTAAAGTTTAGAGGACTTGAAGTGGGGCTTAGATAGCATCTACTGCCAAAGGAGATTGATGGGATTGCTTTGAGGAAGATCGAGCCCAAGTAGGGATCCCATCCCAGCCCAATTGATACACCGGGCTTTGTGTTTCGAAATTAATTCGGGCCTGGGCCCGACCAACATTTTTTAGGGGTGGTTTGATTCTTATCAAACCGACATGTTGGTCCGATACAAAATTTCTGCACCACATGTCAACTTTGACAGCCTGGAGTGATGTTGCAATGGAGATCATTCGTAATCTTTTTAATTTTCCTCTCTTCTGTCTGTTTGCTACAAGCCCACATAAGATGTCACCTCTTTTAGGATACCAATTTAAGTAGTCCTTCAATAAATGTAGCATTACTCAACGTGCCATATGGAAAAATTCAATAACAATCTGACGTATTGCCTAGTAAATCAGTGTTAATGAGCCTAGCACCTTCCATGGCAAAATATGCACATAGTGAATCTCAATTAATTTCATTCGGTTTGGGCCGAATTGACACTAACAGAGACGCGTGTGCGAGTGGGCCAAGAGTGGCCTAAGATTATCTTAGCTTAACCAACAAATCATTTTTCTTTTTTTTTGGTCGGAGCCAACACATCCATAATGAATTGGAAATCCATTGCAGGCTCATCAGAATGTCATGCGTCCACACTTTATCAAATATACTGACCAAAAAAAAAAATCTTTATCAAATACATGTTATGCAAAACTTCCATGGCTTCTTCTAGAAACAAGTTCACAGATATACTAGAAATAGAAATAAACCACAATTTCCAGATGTCCTTGATAATAAAATGTGGATACATGACCAATTCAAAGTCCTTAGAAGAGAAATGGCTCATCAAGATAGTAGAATATCGAGGAAGCATTGGATTTGCTAATAAGCCAAGAGGTTAAACCTCCCCGGCAATAAATTCCAAGTTTGTTTATTATTATTATAGATATTTTCTTTCAAAAAGTGTCAGGAATTTTTTCTGTTTTTCACTACCACTGCGATCTACTCAACCAATATTTTGCTCTTTTGAAATTTAAAAGAATGATAGTATTCAACTCAGCCCCTTAAAATGGTCTAACTTTCCTTGGGATTGTCTCTCTTCCCTAGTCATGAACATATATATGCCATTAGCTCCCCATGCACGTTTGTTTCTAGTACATGAGAAAGCTTAACAGTTTCTTTGGTTTCTTGAATCAAAATCCACATCATTCCAAAATGTCCCCACATCGCCATTCATAAGCTTCCACTTGTTGCACCAAAGAAAAGGGAGAATAGAAAAAGGAACGATCCTTAAGGTGACTCATTGGGTGGGGACTGAGACACACGTTACTTAAGGGATATAATTATGCTTTTCTGTGGTTCGAAGGAAGCATCCTTACACTTCAGTAATGTTATGGCCCACTTCTTCTTCTTCTTTTCTCAATAGGATCTGTTTCACGTCTCCATACAACTCTGCTTTTTCAAGGCCCGGCCAGTGACTTGGGGAAGAAAAGAATCTCACCCTCTATTATCGTTCTTTATTGTTAGAGTAATTCTGGCTTCATTTCAATCTCTGGCTGCCACTGCTTTTGCCGCTATGCAATCCAATATTTCCTGGAAGAGAAGATCAAGTGCGATCAATGGAGGGAAGGGCAAAAAACGATGCATCTGTGAAAATGATGGAATAGCAAGAGGTGCTTATTGTGCTCATACCTCAACGATCGGTCATGGTTGGCTAGTTCATTAGGATATAACTATGAGGTATTCTTAAGTTTCAGAGGATCAAATACTCGAGCAGGTTTTACTGACTTCCTTTACACTAGTCTTAGAGATGCAAGAATCAATGCATATGGGAATGACAAAGAGCTCCGCGTTGGGGAAGAGTTCGGCCTAGAACTTCTCCAAGCAATTAACTAGTCAAAGATCTCCATACCTATCCTTTCAAAAGGTTATGCATCTAGTGTATGGTATCTTAAGGAGGTAGTTTAGATGGTCGAGTGCTAGAAAACTAAGGGACAAAAGATCATGGCCATTTTTTGTGATGTGGCACCTTCAGAGGTTCGACACCAAACTGGGGATTATGGAAAGGCTCTTCTTTCTCATGAAATGAATAAGCAATATGACGAAGAGACTATGCGTGAGTGGAAGAATGCTCTCAATGCAATTAGGGTACTTACAGGATGGGACCTGCAAAGCAAGCAAAACAGGTGACTACTTTTAGCATTTCATTGTATCATTAATTCAATGCATTTCAATTGGTTTCTTTTCTAGATTTGTGTTAATCTTGTTGAAATTGAATTAAAAGCTACTGAATTTATACTGCAAAAATCATGCTAAATCGGCACAATCCCAATTTCATCCTTTTTCCATTCCAAACAACATTGTTTTTAGTTCAAATAATTCATTAACTGTTAATTTATCTATAGTAGAATAAATCCTTGAAGAACACATAACGGTTATGTCTATAGTTTTCAATTTGGTCCTGTCATAACATAGTTTGGTTCAACACAATTGTCTAATTCATTTCTTTTTTACTGCCAACAAACAATAGGCAAGAAGGTGAGTTCATAAAAAAAAATTGTCCATAAGGTTTTCAATGAGTTGAAAAAGGCTTATTCGGTGATATTAGACTACATGGTCAATGTCAACCACCATGTGGATAAAATCATGGAATTGATAGGTGCTCAAACACGTGAAACCCAAATTATAGAAGTCCATGAGATGGGTGGCATTGGAAAGACAACTATTGCCAAAATCATCTACAGTCAACTTTCAAACAATTTTGAGGATCGTTGCTTCCTTTCCATCAAGCGTGAAATGTCAAACATGAGGGCATTGAATGCTTGCAAAATCAACTCATCTCTATCATACTTAAAAGGACATGGATAGATATAAATAACATTGATGAGGGGATTAACATCATTAGAGATAGGCTTTCTAATAAAAGAGTCCTCCTTGTTCTTGATGATATGGATGAAAAGAATCATATGGATGCACTTGTGGGTAAGCGTGGTTGGTTTGATAAAGGAAGCAAACTTATTTTTACAACTAGAAAGAAAGATGTTCTCAACGTTCCTGAAGTGGATGGCAGTTATGAGGTAAATGTAATGGATCCCGTTCAATCTCTTCAACTTTTTAGTAAACATGCCTTTAGAGGAGATTATTCTATAGATGAGTATCTCAACCAATCCCAGCAATAGATATTGCTTGGAGGTCTTCCACTAACTCTTGAGGTCATGGGTTCATTTTTATTTGGCACCAAAAAGGAAAAGTGGGATGTCAAATTGAATAAATTGGAAAATGTTCCACCTACAGAAGTTCAAAGTAAGCTGGAAATAAGTTATGATACATTAGATGCTCGACAAAAGCATATATTCCTCAACATAGCTTGCATTTTCATTGGATATAACAAAGACATTGTGGTTCAGTTCTGGAATGAATCTAAACTTTTTCTGTAAGAAGCCATGGAAGTGTTGCAGAACATGCCTTCAATAAAGATTTAAGAGGATAATAAAGTATGAATGTGCGACCAACTTCGAGACCTTGGAAGAGAAATAGTTCGTCAAGAAAGTAACATGAAAATAGAGAAGCAAAGCAGGGTGTGGAATTTTAAGGAAGCATTGAATTTGCCGATAAGCTAGGAGGTAAAACCCACAATGCAATCAATTTCCAGCTCGTTATGGATATTTTCTTTTGAAAAAAAAAAGAAAAAGAAAAAGAAGAAGCCCACTACTTTTTGTGTTCCCTAGAGCTTTGTGACCTACTCAATCAATATTTTTACTCTTTCAAGATCAAAAGAACAATAATACTCAACCCGACCCCTTAAAATAGTGAATTTGAATAAATTTATATCCCGTGCAATTTTTTTCGTTTTTGGGCAAGAAAAATGAAAAGTCAAAGCTCTTTGTCTCAAGTTTAGCATCAGCAGGAGTATTATTTCACCTATGAGGACTTCATGAGACTATTTTATCTAAGGTTCCTCCAAGTAGATGGTCGATGAAAAATTTTCGTTCACAAGAGAGGTTTCTTTGGCATGAATTGCCATCAAATGTTCTTCCAACTAATGTTTTTCAAGAGAATTCAAATCTCCTTCCACAATTAAAATGGTTTTCTTTGCATAATATCCCCCAGTATTTAATATAACAAATTTCTCCGTGAAAAATATAATTATTGTTGATCTATCTCGGAGTGAAATTACCCATAATTGGAATGGGTGGAGCCACATGAAGGTATGTTATATACTTAATAGTTCTTTTTTTTATTTTGTCTTGTAAGATCTAGAAGTTATATTTGCATGATTTTTCTTTTACAGGTGATAAAGAATTTGAAAGTTCTAAATCTTACCAATTGTTGTTGTCCGGAGAGAACTCTCAACTTCTCTACTCATGCTAATTTAAAACGCCTGATCCTATGAGGCTGTAGCAAATTAGTCAAAATTGATAAGTTGATTTGTCAGTTGAAACGTTTAATTTCCTTGGACGTAAGGTATTGCCGAAATCTTTGGAGGCTATAAGATGAGTTTGGTGGACTGGAAGCTTTGGAAGAATTCCTTATTAATCCTACTCAAATCGAGGAAATCCCTAGTTGTTAAGGAATGAAGAATTTAAGAATCTTCACTACTACTGGAGAACTTGCACATCTTAGAAAACAAACTTTTGAACTACCCACCACGTTGAAGAACCTTCTGAATTCAATCAGGAATTGGAAATCACTAGTTGAGTTAGACATATCCAGCACAAGAATTAAAGAACTACCTAAGTCCATCGGAAACTTGAAAAATTTGAAGGTTGTAAAGATGACCGGGAATGCCATAACCAAAATTCCCAATGATGCCCTTTGGATAATGGAGAAGCTCGAAGAAATAAAAGTCACGGATAACCCATATGTGCATGTGGAATTCGGCTATGGCCTCTCCGAGAGTCCATCCTTGAAAATCTTGAAATTGAGTGCCGAAATATATGCAGTACTGAGACTTCCTCGAAGTTTTATCAGTCTATATTTGTCTACATTGTACATGAATACATTTCCAAATCTCTCAACCCTAATTAATTTAAAGGAATTGGATCTGCACTTTAAAATATCTCCCTATGATGTGAAATCTTATGAGTATGTGGAAGATTTGATGCAATGGTAGATTGGGAAGCTAAGCAAATTGAAGTCTCTTAACCTATCCTCTGCTTATGGGACCACCTTACCAACAAATCTTAGTCTCCTTCCTCCACTCAAGGCACTTAACCTTGTCTGCTCTAGGTTGTATTGCCTCCCTAAGCTTCCCTCAAGTTTATTATTTTTGCTTTTGTTAAATTGCAAGTCACTTTGTTGGATGGATCTATCGAATTTGAAGAAACTATCAACTCTTATGATTGGGCCCTCCGCAATTTCAAAGATTCCAAGCCTTGATTGTTTGGAGAACCCACAAAATTTGTAGATTCTTTTGGCTTGAACAGTGAGGATATCACCTAATTTAAGTAATTTAAACAAACTAAAAATTCTTCAAATAAAATTTTGTTGTAATCTAGATGAGATTGAAGGTGAACTACCAAAATCTTTGAAAAGAATTGGGGATTTATTTATGTGAATTTTTACATAAATTGCCTAATCTATCAAGCTTAAAGAGACTGCAAATGGTTGGAATATATGCTTGCACGAATTTAGATGTGGAGGCAATTCTTGGCTTTGCTTGGAGAAGTTAGACCAATTCGAGGGACTAAAAATGGTTGGAATTTATGAGATCTATGGCTTTGTGACCTTGGGCAAGTGGTATTACTTAATCTAAGTGATTTAAATCAACTACGAAGTCTTCATGTATTGTATTGTGGTAATCTGGCTGAGGTTCAGGGCAAACTACCACAATCTTTAGAAGAATTGAAGTTAATTCATCTATCAAGTTTGACTAACGACAGAATGTTGACATATATCATTGCACGAAATTAAACGTGTGAGGCAATTCTTGACTTTGCCTAGAGAAGTGAGGCGAATTTTCTTGAAGAAGTCAGAGAAGAAGTGTATGTTGATCTTAAAAGCTTCTTGATTCATGATCACAAATTGTTCCCTCGTGTTCTAAACAAATTGATGTAAGTTGCTTAATCTAGCAACCAATGTTTTCCCTTTCTGGAACAAAATTCTTTTATAGGTATGTATAAAGAAGTTTCACCTGTACATTTTAATTGCCTTTTTCGCGAAATGATGACTGAAAATCTTTTAAAGGTTTTGAATTATGGTACCTCCATACAACTAGATTGTTCTTAGTTTTGTAAATATATTTGTTTTATTTTCTAGGGCATAAGAATAGAAGTGTCAAAACTTTCCTACGGTGCTCGGTTGAATGCCAATTTTTTATTTTTTTTGCTCACTTGAATGCCACATAAGAGAAAAATCAATCACTTGAGTGCCACTTCTTGCCAAATGGCCTACGTGGAAATTTTTATTTAAAAAAAAAATTGATTTTTTTTAATTTGTATGTTGCCTTTTCTTTCTTTAGGCCGGCAAGGGTCATTGACGACCCTCACTGGATGTGGCCACCTCACCCTCAGCCGTGAAGGCCTTGGGCGAGCCCCCATTGACTCCTGGGCAACTGCGGGTGACACTGCCCAAAGCAGGCAAGGGCCATTGTGGCCTCGAAATAGTTTTTTTTTTATTTCTTTTCCCTAGAACAATTTTTTAACATAAACGTTACCAAACACACCTTTAATGACTACGGAAAACTTATTAGATTTGTCCTTGAGTAAACCCTATAAACGTCCCCGATCGTTACAAATCAAAATTTCCCAAATGATACATGAGAGAGAGAGAGAGAGAGAGAGAGAGAGAGAGAGAGAGAGAGAGAGAGAGATCCTTCATTCACATTTGTGCTATTATCACAGATTATAGCATTTCCCTTTCCCATCTTTGCTTATTCATGTAATTACAATTGTATTTCCTGTGAAATATGATACAGCAAACAACCAAGGTTGATATGGATAACCATGGCTCATTTGCAGGCCCTAACCAATAATAGGAACTCGAAAGATGGATCCAGCTTTGTCAATCCAGATCCAAACCCTTGTGCACACAAAATCAAGGAAGACAGCATTCCCCTCCGGAATAATCACAGCCTTCACATTAGGATTCTCCGCCTCCACTATCGCTGCCACAACATGTCCTTCGACTCCCACCAGCTCCAGCCATTTGCTCTTACCTGCTTGATAGAAATCTCACAAGGTTAAAGTAGAAGGCAAAGAAAAGAAAACAAGAGAAGCAAAAATAGAAACTTGCTCATCTAGTAAGGTTAGGTGATTTATGCTTGGCGCTTGGGAGGAAAAATTGTCCAAAAAATTCTACATATATTGCACTTTTGCTAACTGAGTAATAAATCTTTTAATTTTGTGCATTGAATCCAAAACATTTTCATATCTTACAAATTAAGTCTATCTGATCAATTTTTGGCCAGAAATTACTAACGTGGATACCAGCTGTCCTACATGGCATGGCTACTATTGACATGGATAATTTTTAATAATAATGAGAATAACGTTTTTCAATTTTTATTTATTGTTATCTTTTGTTCTCTTTCTATTTTTCCCCCTTCTTTCGACTAGGTGAGGACCGATGAGGTCAACCTTGCGACCGCGAGCTAGCCTTGCCCACCCCTAGCAAGGCTAGGCAAGTTCGACCCCCCCAGTCACAATGCGAGGTAGAACTTGCTAGCCCTCGCCTTTGACCGGTCATCGAGACCTAGCAATTAGCTAAAGAAAGAAGGGAAGAAGGGAAGAAAGAAAGAAAGAAAAGAAACAGGGAAAATTAATAAAAATCCGAAAATCATTAATATTGCTATGAAAATTTATCCATATTAGTGCCAACCGTGCACATAGGATGGCTGGCATCCACTTCAACAATTTTCGATTAAAATTGGCTGAATTAACCTAATTGACAAAACTTTAAAAAAAAATTGAGAATTCAATTGACATAGTTAAAAGGTTTAAAACTGAATTGAAAGAAATGCAATAGATTTATGACTTTTTGGACAATTTTCTTGAACTCGGGATTTTACATAGCTAAGTGATGTAGCAAACTGCCCATGGAAAAATCAAAATGTAACTCATAGTAAAACATCAAACAATAGTTTACCTCATTAGTTCACATACCAAGACTTATTATATTTACCCTTTTTATGGTGGTCTCTGTGAAGTATGTATATAATGAGGTACTTCAGAATTTAGAACAAATTGCATATCCGAGACATGTATTAAGCATACAGAATACATAAAGAATGATTAAATTTTCCTTTTTCGACAACCAAGAAGCATGAGCGTGGAGAACCGATTACCAGAAGTCCGACATGACACCTTGCGAGTCTCAACTAGAACCATATGGAAATGTCTCTACTTAGCTACTTACAGGAAACTGTGTCCAGATGAATTCTAGCAAGGGAAGGACAATACTTTTATCCTCATAAACGAGTACCTAAAGAGGAAAGGTGGAGATAGCATCATGTCGTGCACTTTACCTTTGCATCCATCCGCCGAATCTCCTTGGAATTTTCTTTGGAACGTACTGAAGTACATGATCTTCTAGCTATTGCGCCATGATGATCTGCATTGTGCAAGGATCGGGCGTTATATACAGCAGCTCGGGGCATCGATTGGTTCTCGGGGTCCACTTCTGACCTTTGGAATCTCTAGCAAGAACATAAATTTTGATGCCAACTTCAAGAAATGTCAGAGCTGGGCCGACGTGGCTCCTCAAACGACAAGGCAATCCATCCAACACGAGACGGTAAAATTGATGGAGAGAAATTACTAAGCAAGCAAGAAAGAAAGTTGGACATGTACAAAGAATTGCCGATGAGGATATTCTCAAACTTAATTATAAATTGTGAATTTACGTGGTTGCCCATTGAGTTCACTTTACAATTGCAATTCATCGTTAGTGATTGTCATGTATTTTAATGAAAAAAAATTTCCAGATAGAGGCAATCACTCCGTCAAATATTAATCTACCATTGTTTTGTATCGTGTTATATTATGTTGTAAAAACGAAGTATAAATTACTTTCTTGGTATGGGATTGTTCTTACGTAGACTCTCTTTCTTTCCTTCTATGTTTAGATCTTCTCGTTATTGCACTTTCTGTTTTTCGGTTACCGCATGCATGGATGATCTGCCAATATACACGCCCTTCATGGTGAAGACAGCCCCACCCGATCGCTAGCATGATATTTCCAATTCTTATCACAACTCATTGGCGGCTTTCGTACTTGTTATGCTATTTTAAGGTTGCACAACATCGGCACAATGCATTTTAGACAGTCCAGTGCCATATGGGGAGGTCTGACCCTTGGGGTCAAGATTGACTCAAGAGAGGTCGTGCCTACGCATGCTGGTGCACAGAGTGAGAAGGTATTAGGATTTGGATTTTTGCATAAATTCTACTGAAAGTAGAGATGTTTTAGCCTCTAAGGTATATATGGTGCAGCTGCTCCTTAGATTACTGCAACGGGTCCACATCCAAGTAGATAATATGACAAAATCTAATTGTATCTTCCTTTTTGACCAAATGACACATGAGAATCACATTTGTTGTACCAAATATAATTCGTAACGATTGGACTTGATTCCATGAGTTACATAAGTTGATTGACTTAGAAGGTTCTCCTCTTCATAGGAAAAGCACCAAAAAAGTTCATAACCTATTACATTAGTACCAATTCAGTTTTAAAACTCTCAATTAGATCAATTTAGCTTTAAAGCTTTTCACATTGATATCAATTGAGTTTGTCCGGTCAATTTAGGCCAGAAAATGCTGACATGAATGCTGATCATTTTATGCAATACATCGGTACTGACGTGGACATTTTTATATAATATTAATTTTTTTCGAACTTTTTATTAATTTTTTCCTTTTTCTTTTTTTCTTTCTCTTTTCCTTCTTTCCTTCTTTTCTTTTTTCACTTTCTGGTTTTACTTTCTTCCTCCACCAACCTCCATGATGGTCGGCAAGGGCAAGGGCTAACCTTACCTGGAGAGTCCCCTCGCCAAATTTGGCAATGAGATCGTGCAGCAAGGGCAACCTCGCTTGGATGATGAAGGTCCTCATCCAACCAAGGCTAGTGCCAAAGGCTAGCAAGGGCGTCTTGGCCCTCACCCTCCCTAGCAGTCAGCAACCTCCACCGGCCATCACGAAGGCTGGCAAAGGAATTAAGGAAGAAAGAAAAATAAATAAATAAATAAAAGAAGGAAAAAAGAAAAAAATTCAAAAAAAATTCAAAAGAAATTCAAAAAAAATTCAAAAAAAACTCGAAAAAAAATTATTATAATTTATATAAAAATATCAATGTCAGCACCGGTTTATAGGGGTAAGCATGGTCTGAGTTTGGCCAGTTTACCCTCTAACCCTATAATCAACCTGCACAGTACTAGTCCTCAATTTTATGACTATTAATGCTGTAAAAGACATTAAAAATTCAAGTTATTAAAGAACAATGTAAAATCACTTGAACTCCTCACTAAAGAGCTGTTTAATGTTGTTGACGTCGTTTATTTAAGATTTTCTCTATATAAAAAAATTATAAAATAGTAGATATATAATCAAGGTTGGTTCAGATTGGACCAATCCTGAACTCCCAAGACTGAGGACCAACCTCCACAGTACTAGCCCAAGAATTCTAGGATCAAGGACCAACCCAGTCTCTCTAAGAATCGGACCAGGACCAACAGAGTTGGGCCAGTCCTACCAGTTTACCACGTAGGAAGACCGGTGCCCATGTCAGCAATTTCTAACTTAAATTAGCCAAATAGACTCAATTAGTACCAATGCAAAAAGGTTTATGACTAAATTGGTCCAATTAAAAATTTTATCAAGGTAATAGATTTATGACTTTTTTGGTAATTTTCCCTCTCTTCATGGACAGATGACTTGGATTATCATCTTGTTAAAGGAATAATGCAGACAACAAGCAATATGAATATTACAAAAAAGAGGAAAGAAATATAACAACTTAAATTTATGCAAAATCTTGCCTTTAGATAAGAATAATGCAAAAAGAAAATGCGAAATTTTTCTACATTTCTATTTATTTCATAATGAAGAGTGCATAAGTCTATATATGAACTTCACTAGATGATTATCTAAAGTGACATACTATTACAATTAAATTTTCCTACTCAATAGTGCCACGTGAGAGATAGTCCCGTACACCATCCATTCCCTCCACTCACAAAATAACTTTGCACTTCTTTCGCAATGTAACTTTGAATTTAATTCATCATCTTTATGGAGATAATGAAACAAATGATCCATGAACTTTGATCTATTGTGTAATATAATTCTTGAATTTTTAATTTGTTCAATGTGTTCCTTGAATTTTAATGTGCAATGTTGTCTCCGGATTCTTAATTTATTCAATGTGATTCCTAATATTTTGAATAGTTTATAAACTATATAAAAATATTCAAAGTTGTCCTTCCATTAATTCAGGTTCAAGGATAACATTGCCTATTTTCATATAGTTTAGGGATTATATTGAACATGTACCAAAATTTCATGGACCACATTGAACAAATTAAAAATTCAATAATTATATTACACATTGGATTAAAGTTCAAGAATCATATTGAACAATTAAAAATTCAGGGATTGCATTACATATTGGATCAAAGTTCAAGGACTATTTGTGCCATTTTCCTTATCTTTATGTATGTCTAATCAACTTGGAATATACATGGTGCGCATGGGATAGTTTTTCATATCTAACAATAATAGATTGTTTGAATTTCAAGAGAAAATGTTCCAACGTCGTCATATTTCCAAATTATACTGCTTTTTATTGCAATTATAATATGTTATATTTAAATGACATTGTCTCTTTCATGTAAGTATAATTATAATTTATAATATATTTATTGCAATATTGTATTTTTCTAAAGTACATATTTGACAAATAATTATTTACATAATGAAAAACGGTTCATTAATAATCAAATAAATATAGTAAATTCGTTATAATATTTGTACTTATCAAAACATTGGTACAGTTTATAAGAAACTGGTTACATATGTTGGTTAATTTATAACACTTGCAAAAGTTACATTGGTTACATGCACTAGTAAATAACTATTTACACATTAAAACTTTCCATCTAAAAATCAACTAAACTTCAGTAATTTCATTGTTATGTATTTTAATTACTAACTACGCTTGTAAGTTTGTTAGTAGTTCGTAACACACTAATTCTTTTGGACATTGGTAAATTTATCATGGTAAATTACTAAATCTCACTGTTAAATTTTTTAAACAAATTGCTAACTTGTTAATTTATTGACATATAGGTAAATTCATTGCAGTGCTACGGCTTAAAATTGGAAAAACATAGGTAAGTTCAATAAAGTGTTGGTATTTTACTAAATACGCTTGCAAAATTTGAAAGATGTCGGTGACTTAACCAGTTTATTGGGATGTCTGCAATTTCATTATAATGTCAGTACCTTGCTAAAGCGTTGGTAAATTCTTTATACAATTTGTAGCTCACTAACCACACTCGTAATTTGAAACAAGTTGATAACTAGCTAATTTGATGGACCGTCCATAAATTGCTTATAGAGTTGTTGTTTTACTAAGCACACTTGTAAAATTTCAAACAAGTTGGTAATAAACTAATCTATTAGGATGTCCATAAATTCTTTATAATGTTGGTAGTTTACTAACTATGCTTGTAAAATTTAAAAGTAGTCTTAACTTACTAAATTTATGGGGGTTAAGGTTAATTCCACTAACCACACTTACAACCCTTGTAAAATTTAAAAGAGCTGGTAACTTACTAATTAATTTAAACGTTGATAAATTCCTAATACTATTGGTAACTTGCTAATCGCTCACTTGACAATTAACTTGTCATACTTTTTTCACCGAATGTACTTGGAAATTTACCTACAAATTCAGAATTCTACCGACTACGAAAAGACACTTCATATTTTTCGTGACCGAACCCTGGAGTGGTCTTCGATCTTTATGGGTGCGGGAGTGAGAGAAAGATCTTCATTTATTTCATTGCTCTCAGTATTTCCATTTTCCTTCTTTGCTTATTCACGTAGCTACCACTTTGTTTTCAGGGAAATACAATACAAAAAACACCGACGTTGATATGGATAGAGATGGCTCATTTCCAACGCCCTAACCAATAATAGGAACTTGAAAGACGTATCCAGCTTTGTTAACCCAAATCCAAACCCTTGTGCACACAAAATCATCGGGGACGAGAGATCCTCCCGGAACAATCACAGTCTTCACGTTGGGGTTTTCCGCATCAACCGTCGCGGCCGCAACATGTTCTTCGACTCCCACCAACTCCGGCCATTTGCTCTTACCTAATCTCACAAGGTAAAGTAGAAGGCAAAGGAAAGAACATCAAAACTCGCTCATAAGCTACAGTTGGATGATTTATGCATCGATCCTAGGACTAATCATAATTAAATGATGAAGCATATTGTTCGTGAAAAAGTGAATAAGGATGTCACATGTAACAGGGAATCCAAAATTAGTTTACCTCATTATTTTATATGCCAAGACTTATTCTATTTATTATTTTCCATTTCGTTTTCATGAAAAAAATTTATGTAATGACAGACGGAACAATTTAGATCGGGGAAAGTAAGATAAATAAAATGCGTCTTTTTAAAGAGTTATCTAGGATACTTTTTAAGCATACACAATAAATGAAGTAAAGCTTAATTTTTTTTCTTTTCTGATTCTCTATGGGTATGGGTGTGAAGGGCCGACAATCGCAAAGCTCATTAAGCATCCTCCAAACCTCATTAAAAAAAAAAACTTATTTAGCTGCTTAAGGAAAACTATGTCCATCTCCAAGATCATCCGCATTCCCACTTTAGAAAACAAATCGACACGTGATGATAGAATGGGAATTGTAAGGGTGATGATGTATAAATGAAATCTAGCATGAGAACAAAGATACACAAAGAGCAAAAGTTGAGATCATATCATGCACTCTACCTTTGCATCCATCCGCCATATCTCCTTCCAATTTTCTTCGGGACGTGCTGAAGTACACGTTCGTATCTGCATTCTGCAAGGATTGGGTGTTATCTATCGTGGCTCAATACATCGATTGGTTCTATTTCTAACTTTGGAATCTTCAGCAAGAACAAGAAATTCGATGTCAACTTCGAGAAATTTTGGAGCTGGACCGACGCGGCTCATCTGACAACAAGGTGGTCCAACGTGAAGACGGGGAAAAAAAGATCTCGTAGCAAGAAAGAAAGACATGTACAAAGTATCACCTTGGCTGGGCGAGGCAGCCTTGCTTGGCCACCCGGTGAGACTTGACCTCACCCAACCATTGCAAGTTTGGCCTCACCCACCCAAGTGATGCCAACCTCACGATGGTCAGACGAGGTCAAACCTTGCCATGGCCGGGCAAGACTCGGCCATGGCAAGGTCGTCGAGCCTCATCTGGCTAGTCGCCGGCTATCACCAAGGGCGGCAGCCAGCTAAGGGAAATCAGAGATTAAGAGAAAAGGAAGAAAAGAAAAGGAAAAAAAGGAAAAAAGAAAAGGCTTCTTTCTTGAGTTGTTTTCAAGAATAAATAAGTAAATTTTTATTTATTTATTATTTCTATTCCAATAACACATTTGTTCTTGGGAATAAAAAAAACTTACCAAAAGCATTTTTGTTCTAATTCTGCTCCTAGGAACAAAAAAAAGATGGAAAGAAAAAAAAAACAAGGGTTCCCGAGAGCATTACCCAACACACCCTAGGGTAACCTCATACGGTGCAGTTGCTCCTTATATTATTGTAGAGGGTCTACATCTGCGAAGGTAAGTAAATAATATGACAAAATCTAGATAAATTATTCAAAAAGCCTTATGCCTATTTTACGGCCATCAATTTAATTATAAACTTTTTAATTGTATTAATTTAGTCTTAAACCTTTTGACTATTTATGAAATTAGTCCAAGCCTTGTAATAATTTATTAATTTAGTCTTTTCGACTGAAATTAGTGATAAAGCACTAACGTGACAATCTAGTTAGCGCCTGCAATCCTATGAGACACGGTCAATGTAGGAGTGTATAAAAGAATCGGGAATTATCAGAAACTAGATCAAACTGACGATTCCTAAGAGGACTAGTCCGATTTTAGGTTCCTATTTATTGAAATCGCTTAGTACCAATTTAGTTCTCATTTTCAAGTGTAGAACCGCCTACTCAAACTGGATCAATACATATAAATTTATATATAACATATTTTAATTTTTATGTTAAAATTTTCAAAGACCCTAAACTCTCTCTCGTATCCTCTCCACATCACTTCTTTTCACATCCCCAAAAAATTCTCACACTCCTCAAGGTACTCTCTCTCTCTCTCTCTCTCTCTCTCTCACTCGTATCCTCTCCAAACCACTTCTTTTTAATTTTTCCTCTTTTTCCCTCTCTCTCTCTCTCTCTCGCTCTCGTATGCCTCATCACTGTCGATAGAGGTCACCAGCTATCAACAAGGCTCGGTGATGGCCAGCAAAGGGAAACAGAGAAAAATAAAAGGAAAAATGAAAGGAAAATAAAGAAAGAAAAAGAAAAAAATTAGAAAGTTACAAAATTGTAAAAATTATTCGCGTCAGTATTAACCATACCATCTAAGATAGCTAGTACTGAATTGACAGCCATATCAATGATTATTGATCAAAATTGACCTGAATGACTAATTAGCAAATTATAAAAAGGTTTGAGACTAAATTGATAAATGATTAAAATGTTTAGGATTACATCAACATAATTAAAAGGTTTATGACTAAATTGGCAAATTATCAAAATTTTTAGATTAAATCGGCATAATTGTTAAGTTTAGAGTTGAATTGACTATCATGCAATAAGTTTAAAACTTTTTGCACTATTTTTACGACAAAATTTAAGTGCATCTCTTTTTCTTGGACAAATGACATGTGTGAATCAAATCTATTGTACAAAATATAATTTGTAACCCTTGGACTTAATTCCGTGACTCAAATAAGTTGTTTGAGTTAGACGGTTCTCCTGTTCACGAATTGATGATTTAAATTATCAATTTGTGTGAGTCTAGACGATAAATGGTATCTGAATATCATAACAAAGAGGAAAGAGAATATAACAACTCAAAATTATGAGAAGTCTTGCCTTAGATGAGAATGTTTAGGCCTTCATGGCATTCGAGGAGGAGTGACTACCTTCTTCCCTAATTTTAGAAACTAGAAAGAGGTGGGTGTTTCGACTTATATTAAAAATGTAGGGGTAACTCAAACAACCCACGTAAGCTTTAAAAACATTTTACCCTAATATCCACAGAATCCTACCTTCCCAATTATAAAAAATATCCTCACCTTTAAACCTTATCTGGGATAGCCTCTTTTTTTAAAAAGAAATCCTCTACTTGTGACCAGCCTTAATTGTCGTTTAAAAGAGCCGTCAGGAAAAAATAAAAAAATAAACAATAGGACAAATCCTGTAAGAAATTCGTTAAGAAAATTTAAAAATTGAAAAAAAAAATTACCAATTAGTGGATAATTAAAATAACCATAAGATGTCGCGCCACGGCTCATGAGGTAGCTCTAAATTGCGAGCCTCTGACACCAATTCTGGGGTGGCAGCGGCGACGACAGTGATAGCCACCGCCACCGCCACCGCTGCGGGCAAGCTACAACCGTTCCTTCTCCTCTCTCTCCTCTTTTGTTGGGGTTCCCTCTTTATTTTTGTGTACTAATCTTTTGATTTTTCAAAAGAAAAATATAAGCTTTTGCTTTGCAATGAAAAGGCTGTCATATCAAGGCCACGTAGGCATCGCATCTACAAGTTAATACCCGTTTGAAACCGCGAGATAACTCTCAATGCCATTCGTGAAGCAACCTTATCTAGATGGTTACATGAATACATTATCCAATCAACATATACCTATGTAGAAAGAACCAAATAGAGAAGGAGGAACAACTCCACTGTTGAGAAAGCTACCTGGCAGATTCGTGCATTTGGAAGCTCAAAAGGGGAAAGAAAATAATATTTAAAAAATGAATCGTAAAATTAGGTGTAAAGAAATTGGGGGCTTAATTTAAATAATTAAGATGGGTGTCATGGCTTTATCAAAAGGGGTTAGAAGGAATAATCAAAGATGGGTCCTATCGCAATAATTCGATGGAAACATCTTCTCTTTTAATCCCTTTCTGGTTAAGACATTGAATTGGTATTCCATGAGGCCCCTTGCCCCACCTCGTGGGGGCAGCTCCTAAACGCCGTTTCCATCGATTTCGAGGTTTTCTATTCTAACCACTCCACTTGAGATTTGATTGACAGTGAGATTGTTAATGGTTTAAATGTACTCGCTCGACATAGTAAGGTTCTATTTAAATAATATTATATCACGTTCTTGCCTTTTTCTTTTTCTTTTTTTTTCACCTTCCGTACAAAAGATATGGTAATTCTGTCATTTACAAGGTTGATTGAACACTAATCCTGACGGTTGGCTTCATAAGATAATATTGATATTGCAAGTGACATCTCTAGAAACTTGACCCGTTTTGCAATATCAAACTCTTAAATCTTAAGCTTTTATTTTGTTTAAACTTTGGTGGTCACTCCTCTTTTGCATTTTGTGTCAACCACATCTTTACAATGTCAACCATATCTCTACAGTATATGACTCAAATTTAAAAGGTATTCCAAAGTCATCTTAAATGATTGAAGCAAGGACCAAAATTCGACATAGACAAGAACCAAGGACCAAAATCACAACAAACTGAAAAATTAGGAACTAAAACTCAATTTCCTTAGGTACCCAGAACAAAATTATAAAAGAAAAGGTGGACCATGAATCCAATTTACTGGCATATAAAAATTTTGAGTTAATATCACAAAAAATCACAAATTAATACATCTGTGATAAACACAAAAAACTCAAAACTATTGCATTTATAACAAATATACTATCTGTTAATTTCTGTAAAATCAGACTAATATCATGAAAAATCATAAACTAGTATACGTATAACAAACATGAAGTAAAATCCCAAATTGGTACTTTTATCTATTGCCACATGTAGTCCAACTTGGCAATTTTATGGTTTTTAGCATAAGATAAATTATCACATATGTATCAATTTGGATTTTTTCGTGATATTAATTCTAAAATTCACTTCCGATTAAAAAATGAAAAAAGAAAAGAAAAAAAAGGCTTTGTCTAGAAAGAGAAAAAAAGGATAACGGGGGGGTGACTTGGAGCGTCTGTCGACGCCGTTAGGCCCCAGCAGAAAAGCCGTGAAAATGCCAACTGGGCCACTTCACGTATAAAAGAAAACAAAAAACAAAAAGAGAAAAAGAGAGCAAAAGAGTAACCGAAACACAGCTACAGCGCCACCGCCAACAGAAGAAGAACCGCAAGCACAGGCCAACGCACATCCAAGCTGGAGCCACCCTCAGGACACCAAGCTCCCGTCTTTCTCGTAGATTGAGGTCGAGAAACGTGACCATTTTCCTGGGTTCTCCTCGTACTCGCGTCCCATGATCTGGGTTCTCCTCTGATGCGCAGTGTAATGTGGTTTCGAACTCTTGTCCATTTGCCCAATTTGATCTGTGTGTGGAGCTTCTCTCGCCCGTTCCCCAGTTGGTAGTTGTTGTTCTTTGTTTGATCTGGACTGGGTTTTTTTTTTTTTTCCCCTTTTCTCTTTTCTCTTGCCGTGTTGTTCTGTGTCTATGGCGTTGGGTTTGGTTTTCTCGTGCTTCTGTTGCTGGATCAACGGATCAAAGTTGGATGTTCTTGGTTGCTGTCGAAATGTGAGGCGTCTGTGTTCATGAGCCGATGGAATGTGGGATGGTTCGGGGTAGATTTCGACGGGACTCTTGACGATGAAATGCGCCTCGATTAAGTGTGCCTAGTTGGTAGATTCTCTTTGACCTCTCTTATTGGAGCTTACCCTTTTACTCGTCTGGGTCTGTGACGTTAAGGAGCAATGTCGATTCATTCATGAGGAATGTGGAGAAGATGAGAAGGATTACTGTATACTTGTCTTCTCCGTTTTTTCATGAACATGTCGTTTAGTGACCTGTTGGACTAGTTTAGAGCTTTATGATGAACTTTTGATTTTTGCGACGACTCTTAAATGGTGGGCTTAATAGCCTGCAAATCATGCTCGATTATGTGATTATATCTTTTAGTCTCGGTGTGATTCAGTTCTCTTGAAAGCTATCGATCTCGTTGTTGGTAGCAGAAATTGCTTCCTGTGCTTAGCCTTTCCCCACTCTCTCTCAAATTTTCCTAAATGGACTGATCTCGTTCCTGACAACAGTGGATTCCTCTATTCATGCTTGTGCATAATTCACAACTGCCTCAAGTATCACCCTGATTAGTTAAGGGGAATAAAAGAATGTATCATCTTGACTTATCTTAAATAACTTCTGATAATGTGTTTTCTTGATTTTTCAGTATGCACGCATAATAACGGTGATCCCTCCTCTTTCCCAAGGTGAAAAGCCATTTAGTGATTCTGAAGATCAGTCCTTTTCACATGATTGTGTGAAACATGCTCTCTTATCCTTGTGACCATTTAATTTTTCCTTTCACGACAAGCTATCCTGCAAAAATTGCCTCTTTTCATTATATCATCTCCTTGAAGGAACAACGCTCCAGAATTACTTAAACTAAATCTTAGAGTTATCAGTTAGTTGAGAGGTAACATCTCAGCAGCTTTCAGCCTACTCTCAGGCCAACTGATTTTGGAGTTATTGTCTTAAGGTAGCAACTAGAATTCAGAGAAGGAATGAAAAATACATGGGAGTTCGGACCTCATAACTGGGTAACTTAGGCTTGCCCAATTTCTTGAACTAAACTATGGCGTTTTTGTTCTCTGATATGCAGAGCGATGGGAACCGAAGTAATTGATACATGTGCAGTTAAAGAGCCAGATCGCGTTGCTATAGGTTCAAATGACTCGATCCCTCAAAATCAGGAAACAATGGAGATGAAAGAATATGAGGTCAAGGAATGGACTGCTGAAGACTCCATTGCAGTCTCTGAACTTGGCCTTGAAGAAAAACATGAGGATGGCAAGACTGTGGTGACAAAACACCATGGGACTGGCTTGCATGATGAGAAGGCCAAATCGGAAGCTCAGAGGAAAAAGGACAACAGCAAGTCATCAGTGCCGGCGAAGCATGGGATGAAAAGCAATCGAACGCAGTATACTGTCCCACAACCATTTGCCTTGGCAACTGCAAAGCGTGCTAATGGCATTCGCCAGAGTGGGGCTGAATCAGACAGGCTGAAAGCTGTTGATAAGGGCATAAATGGGAAGTCACTGAAAGCACTAGATAATGACACAAAACGGAATTGGGTAATTGCTTTTGCTTAGGCTAAGTTCTGCTCTTCAGCATACTGATATAACTAGGGACGAAAGATTGATTTTGTAAATGGCCTTTCTTTTCTGTCTTTTCTTTTTTGTTCATATTAAACATTGCTTATGTGGGAGCTACAAATTAACTTGATGTACTTAGACTTTGACTTTTTTTTCTCGACATTGGAAAAATTATCACAATGGCTACAGACACCACCTTCAATATCAAGGAAGCCCTTGCAACCAGATAATAAGAAAAATCCTGATGAGGAAGATTCGTGTTCCATTGCTTCCGTGTATCCTCTCTTGTACCTACAGCACTAGTTGTTAAGCTTTTCTTTTAATGCGTTTTTATGTTTTCAAGATCATCATTTCTTTTTTCATTTGAATTTTTGGAATTTCTCCTTAACCCAATTTAGCAATGCTGGATCGGCTCATGTCAAGTCCCAAATGAGCATGGCATCAGCTCCCACATTAAGATGCACTGAACGTGCAATGAAACGAAGAGAGGTAATATTCTCTTGTTCTGACCTAGACATGTCTGTGTTAATGATGTCTTTAAGCTGAGAAAGCTACTACAAAGAGCTCTAATTCTTTTCATTTTCTCAGTTTTACTCCAAGTTGGAAGAGAAACACCAAGCCATTGAGGAAGAGAAAACCCAGTCCAAGGCGAGGACCAAGGTATGATACATTATTAAGTCCAATTCCTCATCAATCTTAGTTTGGCGATTCTGTTGTTCCTCTTCATTATAGTACTTTCACATGTCAAAACTCCAGGAAGAGAGTGAAGCAGCTATCAAGCAACTGAGAAAGGCTATGATGTTCAAGGCAACCCCAATGCCAAGCTTCTACCATGAGGGGCCTCCTCCAAAGATCGAACTTAAAAAGGTATATTGAGTTCAAGAGCATTAAGCGTCAAGCTATCCAGTGATGTCCCCAAATCATTTTGAAAGCTTCTTTCTGGACGGCAGGTGCCACCAACCCGTGCAAAATCACCAAAATTGGGCCGAAGGAAGAGCCATGGAAATTCATATAGTCCTACTCAAAGAAATCTGGGGAAACCAAGTTCTCTGGAGGGAAATCGTCGAAGCCTGAGCCATTGTGAATTAGGCAACACTGCTGGTGTCACTCTTGATTGTGTACGCAACTCTGAGGATGATCTTACACAAGTTTCAAAGAGAGAAGAGTTGACTTCCCCGAGGATGAATGGACCCAGGATTGGAGACCAATCTCAAGAATGATGTGGAACTTCAATAGAGAGGCTGGGAGAAGAAAATTCTCCAGAGAGACCAGTTAATCAAGACTTGTTGCAGTTGTTTGTGTAAGTTAATGAAGTGTAAATTTCCTGTAAGTTATATGGTCGTACATATAAAAGATTTTCATGACTTCCCATGACAATATTTTCTCTTTCTGGCATCCAAATAATGAGTTCGTTTTTCCCCTCCTGCATTCTTGCTGTGAATGTTATCCTACAACTCTG
This sequence comes from Eucalyptus grandis x Eucalyptus urophylla, assembly GCA_028830015.1. Classification (NCBI taxonomy): domain Eukaryota; kingdom Viridiplantae; phylum Streptophyta; class Magnoliopsida; order Myrtales; family Myrtaceae; genus Eucalyptus; species Eucalyptus grandis x Eucalyptus urophylla. The sequence continues at coordinate 5,261,660 of CM054200.1, forward strand.
TCCTGAATACAGGTCGACATAAGGGGCGAAAAAGACAATCCTTCCGCATGTAAATTTGAATTAACTATAAGCTATTGCAAGTATCTTGTGCTGAATACAGGCTTACCGGTTGTACTGTATGAGGGAATGAAGCTAGTGCAAGTATTTTTCTTTTAGCTTTCAGTGAAGCAATTACTTGTTCTTGTCTATGGTATCTCTCAGATTCACAATTTGGGATATCATGACTTACTATGCATGTAAAGTTGAGAAAGGCCAGTGTCGACAAGTGCTTTGTGATGACAAAAATCCTTGCTCATAATTTTTGTTTTGGTCATGATGAAAAGGTATTAAAGCAAAAGGATAAAAAGAAGGCTCCGACTGCGTAAAGGGCCTATTTTCACAAGCTTTGTCTCGCTAAACAGGAGGAAAATGACCTTTTGAAAACACTATGCTTCTGAAAATTCACAAAGCTTTACTTTTTTTCTTATTGCTTTGAGCTTTAAAATCTCATCATAAGCATTGAACTAAGACTTTGCTATTGCTTCCTTTTCTCCTCTTTTCTCATTTTTGTGTTGCTGTCATTTCAAGTTTTTCTTTTGAAATCGTACTAGCTTTTGTTTGTACTTATTATATGTGAGTCTTTAGACTTGCAACCCACTGCAATAGATGTATCAGTGGCATAATTGCATGTGAAGAGCACGCTTACTAATCTCCCCAGATCAAGTATTGATACCAATATGAATCATAATTTCAACATATCTAGGAATAACTTTGATGTGAACTCTAAACCTGAGGGTAGCTCGAGTGGCAATTGTGCAGCTTTCTGACATGCAAAGCCTGAGTTCAAATCACCACTCTTGTGCTTCTCCTTGATCGGATGCGCCTATGTGTGTTCTGATAACATCCCAAAAAATACCACTCTTAAGTATGTTTAATTGAGTGCGGAACAAGAATATCACTCTTAAGTATGTTTAATCGGGTGCTCTAAAAGTTCCGCACGTCTCATCGGTGGAATAGCACATTAACTTTGACGTGAATTTCAGCAAGCTTCACTCTTCTTTATCCTACAAAGAAAAATTAACAGCTCCCCCATCTAAGCTCCAAATTCCTGTCCTACAGTGTAAAACCAGTATGACTCTGCTTCTCTCTCTCCCATCTCTAAGCTCCAAACTCCAACAGTGTAAAACCAATATGACTCAGTCTCTCTCTCTCTCTCTCTCTCTCTCTCTCTCTCTCCTTATTTCTACAAGATGATGTGACAGATATCTTGCTAACCAAAGGGGAATCAGTGTGACTCACAAAATGTACTTCGTTAGATTTGTCTGTGCTGCGCTTGGGAAACAGAGGAGAGTGGCGTTGACGAAAATTTGAGTGGAAATTTAACTATTTTGTAGTTGAAAAAAAAGCGAAAATTTTACATTTGTTGATGTTTTCCTTCCCTTTGCTTCATCTACAGTGCTCTCAAACATATGTACCTCACCGAAGAGATGAGTTCTTGATCAGAATGATTTCTTCTATATATAAGCTCTAAGAGGTATAAGTGATAATGATTTTGGATGGAGATGGTAGTTATGACATGTTCTTTTTTTCAGTATGATTGTCTTATTGATATTTGGACCACATGAACAGATTCTCTCGCCAACTGACACGTCTTATGTTGATGAACAAAGTCACATACAAAATGAAACTGTCTTACTATTGTGAGGGTTGATCATGGTGGATCGACTTTCACAGCATCAGAAACTTTAATCGAAACATCCAATGATCCAAGTAATTCAGTGGCATCACTAATCAATGTGCTTCCTTTATTTTCCCCTGCTTTTTGAAGTACTCTGTGCCCACTTACTCTTTTTGATTTCTTTAAGAGGCCCAACAGCTAAAAAGACTTTCCATTTAAGCTTGGAATCAAACCAATTGTGGGAAATTTTCCTCATTGATGAATAGTTGGTGGTTAATGGCATCTGTCAAGACTTACCACTATTTTTTTGGCCCTAGGTGGGTAGGGAAAGGGAGAGACTCTCACTAAAAATAGCCATTAGTCATCGAGAATCTGAGATGTTAATTTAAGTGGGTTTCAATCAGTAATAAGAACAATCCTATAAGTAAAAACCAAGGGGTGATTGTTAATTTTACATATATTTAGTCTTTATTTATAGTTAATCACCAAAATAAGAGAGTTATCCGCCATGTATTAGGTTGATGAGGAAAGCAATATGGGGCGGTAGTCGAGAGCTTTTGCACTGTAATTATTTTTTGGTAGCTAAAAAACAGCTCTTTGCTTTGACCCAGTATTTATGTCTATCGGTGGTTGATATGCCATGCGCAACTAAGTTTTAATGAGCATTTACATCTGTTCCCTACACCAGTATGTACATTTTTTCATGACAATCATATCATGAGCAAAAAGGGTTCGATACTAATAAGCGTACCAATTTTCCAACAAATTTTACCTCACCTGATGAAGTCACACTTCATTAATATTGATGATAAAGCTTCCAACATCCAAATATCCATGGTTTCTTTTTGGATCTCCGGCTGTCTAAAGAAAAAGATGCTCTATATCTTTATAGATTACCTGCTTTTAGAGAGCATACTACACAGAAATCAGCAGACTTCAGCTCAGACTCTAGGACCAAGTTTTTCTCACACTGAAAAGAGAAACCTAATGTTCCACGTTCAAGAACATGCCTCATGTACACCTAATTGAAATTTGAGTGAATTGTAGATGAAGTAATTAACAGATGAGCTGAATATATAATCTCCTTCAATCCACCTCTGTTCGAAAAAGCATGTTAAAGCAGATTGAAGAAAAGCATGTTGTTGTCTACATGTGCTCTTGACCCACAACAGAGTCTCATCCTCCTTACGTATATAAGGGCCCATGAAAGAACTCTGAACTGCCTCCATCATCTCTCTCTCTCTCTCTCTCTCTCTCTCTCTCTCTCTCTCTCTCAGAGTTGAGGGGGATGCTGTCTGGCTCGAGACCGCTCAATTTTTCAAGGGGGAGTGACTGCAATGGAACGATCTCGGACCAGGCTTCATTCCCCTCAACTTGAAACATTATATGCGTGATATAGGATCTACTCTCTGTTACACCCTTCATAAGATAGCGCGTGTGCCTCATATGCACCTGTATCAGCTGAATTTCTCAGATGAACTAAATTGTTCTGCTGTTCTAATTGCAGCCAAGAAAAGTTGAAGATGGAGCCGCAGCAAATTAACAACTCCATTCTTTTCGATATCGAGCAACCACGGTAAGAATTCTAAGTTAAGTCATTTGATTATTTGCTTTTGTTTTAGGTTAAGTACAGAAGTAACTTAAGTGACATATTGTACTGGAAGTGATTTTTGCCATGCATTACAAATCCTTCAACTTGGGCGTTTCTGTACTTCAGGAGTGCATAAATCTCTTCTGTTGAACATATAAAACAATGATTATGATTCCCGTGCGAATTTTACTTGATCACCAGTTAGCAAGATTCTTAAGAATGCGAATGCGCTGCCGAGTAAGGCAAGGACCGATTACATTTTTTGAAAAAGAAAATCAAACCCTGGAACTTTGGAATTGTTTTATTTTTCCTTTTTTAGGTAATTCTTTACCTGGATCTTCACCGTGTAGAAAGTGAATCCTAGAGAACACCATTGAGAACTATTGCTTCTTGGAATTTGCTTCTCTGTATTTTGTTCAACTCACTACCAAATTCGTTGACAAACATCAACACCAGTGTGAAAACATTACTTAAGAGGGAGAAAAAAGTTGAAAGAAAGTTAAGTGTTTGCTTTTCACGGTTGAATACAAGATGTATTTAGCTTTGCTTGTGGAGAGCAAGAAAGAATATATGAGCCTGGGGGCTTTTTGCTTTTGATATGTTGGGTGAGAGCAAGTACCATCACCAATCAAAGGGCTGCGAGCCTAGAATTCACTTATGCTTTTGTGAGCCCCTTGAGATTTGCCATCATGAGATCTCCTTTAATTAGCCTCGGCCAATTCTTCACTTTCTAAAAACCATGTGGGTCTCTCTGATTCAACCCAGTGTGGGTCATAGGGGCAAAATTTGCGTTGCAACACCATATGGATGTGTTTTCAAAAGTTCATGTACTGTTGTGGTTCTGATTTCAATGGATATTTGCTTTTGTAAGTTTCATAATATTCAAAATATCAAGAACCCTTTTTGAGGAAAAGGACAGAGGCTCAAATAGAAGCCTTGGAGCCAAATTGGAGTCTAATGTATCGCCATTGAAGCGGAAATGCTTGTCCTGGGCAGGCCTAACAAGTTTAGTAAGATCAGTGATGCAGAAAAATCCGATGTATGCTATCCTTTCCCAACATTTACCCGAAAGACAGTGTGAGAACACTGATAAGGAATGTGCAGAACATTTACCCGAAAGACAGTGTGAGAATACTGATAAGGAATATGCAGGCTAAGTACTTATGAGGCACTCCGTTCTTATAGAATGCTGTTGAGCCCACGGCGTCAAAGAGTGTGGAAAGGTACTGCCGCTGATAGGAACATCATCCACCGGGGGGTTTTGTATCGGATTGGCAATGGTGAAAGAGTAAAGCTAGGAGAAGCTGGAATGTTGCTAAATTACGCATAGTTTTCTCTGATGCAACGGTCAGAGAACTCCTGAATCTGTGACTGAATATGGTCTTATTTGGTGGCCTGAGAATTCTGGGGAATTCTCGGTCAAGTCGGCCTGCAGGGATGTCGTTAGCTGTAACCTTACTGCTACCCCTGAGAGACTTTGGCGTTTCATTTGAAACCCTAACGCTTTGAACTATGATGCAGCTTGGAAACAGGAAGATTTCAGGTTGCTGCTGTTGCTCGGAACCATCAAGGACACGCGCTTGGCGCTTGGAGCTTGGTGCTTGGTGCTTAAACTTATAGTTGCTGAATCTCTCCTCGAAGCAGAAGCAGAAGCAAAAGCAGCGTGGACATTGACTCTCAATGCTAGAAGCTACCGAGTGGATAAGGAGATCGTCAAATGCTCTACTCGTTTGTCTCAGGGAAGAAGACAGGATTATATTAAGGCTTCATCCATTAACTAATGATCTGAAACACTGTTAACTGGTAGATGTCTGTCTAGTTTTATTTCTCACGGAGTCAAGTTTGGATTGTAATCTCAGCCTTGCTTCCTTAGTTGTCGGTAATGCCATCGCTTGACGCCGTGTTTCTTACCCTTTTTTTGATGAAATTGAGAAGCAAAAGCACGTTTCAGCCTGCGCCCGTGGACCACCGCAGAGATGAAACAAACCATTAGCTGGACAAAGGTCATGTAAAAGCATGTTTTAGCTTGCAAACAAGAGGAGGGGGCTTAAGACCGAGTCTATAAACCCAGGTGGTCGGTTGCTACCTAATGACTAGCTCCGAAGAAAAGTTCTGTGCATAAATACTTTCTCGATATCAAGTTAATACAATGTCCCGATCAGTGCGTAAGAGAAACGGTGACTAACCGAGGCTCTTCAACAGTAGAAAACAATGAGACTGTCTGGACTTGACTCGACATACAGCGGTGCCGTCTTAACTACCGCTGAAACTAAAAATGTTCCCGGGGACCATGAATCAGAATCTGGGCAAGCTCATGGTCAGGGACATATCTTGGTTCTTGTAGCTCTGGACTTGTGTAGAACGATGAGATACCATGGCCCAATGGAAGGCCCAATGGAAGGCCCAAAGCTTTTTTCGAACTGGTTCCACGTCAAAGCCATGGTGAGAATAGACCGAACTACGAAGCTCTCTCTTATAGACAAGTGCGAAAATTGTATAAGCCGATGATCACAATAATCGTTCGAAATCCCAACAAAGTTGCTTTGAAGTTACTGAGATCATATTTCTCAATAAATGTCTAGCTTTCTATTGAAATCAACTTGTGTGATAGAGATTCTCTTTAAAAAGTATGGATGTGACTCATATATGGAAAGGTCTATCAAAACCTAAAGATTCTCTCAAATGGCTCGTAGCTTTTTGTTATATAAGTATAATTTATGTATTAAAATGAATTTAGACCATTGAAAATACGATGGGTACTTTGTGAATTCATTAAGTTTGACAGCTTGGATTGAGTTTAATATATGTACTAGAATTTTATATATTTTCTTTGAAAAAAAAAAGTTCATATCAAAGTATTCAAATTGATAGTGACGTTCGTTTGTTCAAAAAAAAAATTGATAGTGACGTTCTTCCTATCATAAGAATTGAGATAGCTATGGCAGATGTGGGCTCCAAGTGGGCTCTATTGGAGAGCATTAGGGGAAAAATATGGAGAGGATGTGAAAACTTCCCACGTTTTTCACACCCACTTCAATCCTCCCGTTGTTCTTCTTCTTACAACCAATGCAATGATAAACATGTGAGGGGACAAAAAATATTAATGATAAACAAAATGAGAAAGGACCGCATTAATCCCACAATTTTTGTATGGCTCACACTTTAACGCTAAAAACATTTCAAATGATCATTCAAATGCCACAATTTTCAAAAAGCCATCACCGAAGTGATTCTGGCGATTTAGTTTGTCAAAAAAATAAAGTAAAGGAAATTTTGATTTTTTTTACCTTAAAGTAATCGTTCATAAAAGTTTACTATTAACTTGGTCATTTATTTTAAAAAAATTGTCGCGGATTCTAATATCAAATATTCGACTAGATGGTGTCATTCTAACTTTGCCGCTTTTTTTCCCCATTAGACTCAAAAGCAAAATTATGGAGCAAACATTCTCTCCAAATAATTTCATTTAAAATCTCAAAAGACTTGTTTTTCTCAAAAACAAAAATGGTAGTAAAATTTCCTTCATCCCTTGTAACTTCGCATTTGTTTCTTCTTTGACTTCGCTTTAGTGGGAGATCCAACAACAAAGCTCGATGCATTGTGAAAATGGACTACTTCTCTTAGAGTAATTAGAAGGATCAATGTTAGGGAATACTTAGGAACCAATATGCCCATTTCTCAACTTGTGAAATGCATTTAACGATATTGTTTGGTGCATAAATTATGCACGGCATGATTTTAAGATATTTTGTGCCAATATGAATGATTAATTTAGTGCTAAAACTTATTAAAAGCATCCATTTAAGTAACTAAGGTTAGCCACATTGGGTTTTTCACCGGTCATTCAAATGATGGCTTTTTAAAATATGTAACACTTTTTAGAAAATTTTACATCAAATTAGGGATGGTACAATACCTATGAAACCATCAAAATTGCACAGCAATAAATAAGGCCTTGGAAGAAGGAATGCATTGCCCCTACTCTTGTACCCTCAGTTTTTCTCTCTCCCGCACGAGTTATCCTACATTCCGACCCATCTTATTTCGTTTCACCTTTTCCTCTCCCTGTCAATCATTTTTTTTTTCATGAAATTTACGTAATAGGATATGACTTACATTCAATTCTTGCATATAAGTGATCTCATCTTTGAGCATGCCTTCGAGAATTTGTTTGCACTAAAAAATAACCAATTTTTTATGATCGACACATGTATTGGTTTTGTTATATAGAATTGGCTTGATAGAATCAATATGATTTTCAACAAAAACATGATATGATTGTCAATGACTGTAAAATAGCTTATTAATGATTATGATTGATAATTACTAACAACTTGTCGATATATGATGGTGAATAGTTGACGAATATTTCACTCAATGTCAACATCAATATAATTTATTATTATAAAATTGGTTAAGTGTTGGACACAAGGAAAGGAGGAAAAAAAGGAAATAGGTTGAAGATGTTGATAAGAAATATGGAATTATGAAATAGGAATTAATCATTCAAAACACATACTCTCGATGCATTTTTATTATTTTATTAATGTTATGGTCATTTCACTTTCCATTATTTTAAATCTTATAACTTTTAATTCATCTTGTTCATATTTGTTGCGACGCTATAACAAAAAATCAAAATCAATTTTTTTTGCAAAAGATATTTCACTAGGGTAGCATCCATTTTTGGTGGAACAGATGTATCTGTGTTTTACCAAATTCATTAAGATAGTGATATATCAATTCTTCCGTCATTTAAAGTAATTTGACAATTGGGTTTTTCAAAGTTAGCTTCCCAATCGAGTTAAATTGAAGAGGTTGATATTGACCTTACGGACAAGATTATTAAAAATGTTAAAAATTGGTAGCCATGAACGACAAAAGCGAAAAAGTAAAACCCAAGCCACATATTTTTCCCGCTACTTTCAAGAAAAGGAAGAATAAAAATTTTGAAAAAATTATTACAAAAAATCATAAACCTACCATTCAGATATTGATTTACTTTTATATCTTTCAATTGTGCTAACTAAATTAATAATATTTTGATGATTTGATAATGTAATCATTCCGACTAATTTTATCTAAAAATTGCTAGCATTAACAATATTTTGTATATTTTTTAAAATTATTTTTATTTTTTTCTACAAAGTTTGGAGAGGAATGACCAACCTTCATCGACCACTAGGTAAGCACTACAACCCTTTCCCACAACCAGCAAGGTTGCCAGCAACTCTCGCTTATGACTAACAAGGGTCAAGTAGTACTCTTGTCGGATGAAGAAGGAAAAATACGAAAAACAAAAAAAAAATTAAAATATAAAAATTCATAAAATGTTAAAATTTAAAATTATTTATGTTAATGTTGGAAATAACATATAAGATGTCGAATATCCATATTAATAATTTCTTATTAAAATTAGCCAAAATGATTACATTATTAAATCATTAAAAATTTTAAGATTCAATTGACAAGATGAAATTTTTTATAATTTATTATCATATATTCGATAAATTTAGGAATTTTTTATTGATCATTTCCAAAAGTTTTCGTTACGTGCCATTTGTTTTGAGGTAAAATTGATCGAAAAGATTATATTATCAAATAGTTAAAAAGTTTACGATTCAATTAACAAAATAAAAACTTTTTATAACTGGTTGTCATATATTCAATAAATTTAGGAATTTTTTTATAGAATATCTCCAATATTTTTTTGTTACATGCCATTCATTGCATTTCGCAAATAAGACATTCCCCTTTCTTTACAAGATTCAGGTGCCATCTTTTTTTTTTTGGGCCCCTGCAGCGCTTCGCTTGCATTCATGATGCTGCCGGAAGTCTCAATTCGTCCTCATTTAATGGTGGGCCCCGCATCAAATAATTATTGAAATCCATGGAAATTATTGGTCAAATTTTCCAATATCTTTCTTCAAAGATAATTCTTCAGTCGCCAGTCATCTTGTGACGTTTCCCTCCAGTCACGTCCCATCAGGCCCTATCTGCCTGTCCCCGACTAACTTTTAAATGCTCTCCTCTCCCGGCTAGAAAGTGTCGACACTTCGTTAAAAAAAAAATATTGAGAAAAAATTATTATTTTTAACACCCTTTTTATCTTATATGTAATTAAAAAACCGAAGATAGATATTTTTAGTAAGTGTAATTAATATGTATTCACGAAGCATTCATTAATGAAATCTTTTATTATTTTAATCCTCCTTAAAATCACTCTTGCTTTTCATTTGGTTGTTGAAAAGAAAATTAATTTAGAGTCTTATTTATTGGGTAAGCATCGCCTTCCAACATTTTATGCTTTACAAATCTTGGGATTCTTACAATTGGCCGAGTTGGCCTCTTTCAACGTCTTTTCTTTTTCATTTTTCAAATTTTCTATGAATTTTTAGAAGGAGCAATACCAAAAAATGGATGATTGATATCATAAAAAATCTACAATTAATACATCAATAACAAATTTATTTTAAATAATTTTTTTATCATAGAAAATCACAAACCAATACATGGATAACATATTTATCTTCTATTAGCTTCAATTAAATATTGTCATTAAACTATTGACATAGATGCCATGTAGACTTAACATGGATTAATCAATGAGTTGATATCACCAAAATTCCAAATTGGTATAGTTGCAAGAAAATTATATCAAATTAATACATCTAGAATAAATTTACCTCAAAATTGGATCACATTCATTTTCTTTTCCTTTTTTCAATATTATCGTGTGTGTACTAGTTTTCCAGATCTCAAAGAAATAAAGAATTACGAGAGATTAGCATCTTTAGATTATAAATTTTCCCATCTTAAATTAGGAATTCATAACTCGCGACGTACCTTACCAACCTCATGGATTAAAGTAAAGCTTGAGCATAAAATCCCAATGCAAGTGGTCCACGTATGCAATCATTAGCACTTAGTTGTGCGAAGAACGAAACTCATATTCTATGCCTAATTGACATACATAAATATATTCTTTAGCCACTTGACCGATCCCATAATGTTACCATAAAGCGAAGCGATGGATGCATTCAAACTCAACTCATTAGGGTTTAAGTTAAAATCCACCATAGGAATGGTATATTTTGAAAGTGGGTCATGGACTTTTCAACGAGTATTGGCTCCTCTCATGATTACTCGGCTCCTCTCATGATTAGAGTGTGTAGAGAGGACATGATGACGAAGTGAAACATCAAATCAAGACCCCCCAAGTTCAACTAGGGCAAAGAATTCCACTTATGAGCACACCAATGTAACTTGTCGACGCTTTAACATACAATTCAAAAAAGGTCAAGATGAACACCAAGACACGAAATTTCAATTCCCAAATTGTCATAGGTGTATTATTAGAATGCATTTGTTAATGTTGACAGTGGTCTATAATACATAAATTACTTTAGGATAAATTTTTTATGATTATGTTAATTTGAGATAATTTTATCATAAATGTATTTTACGTGACATCCACATTAACAATTTAACATTTGACAAAAGTTAATAGAGTTATAAGTATATTACGCGTGTATTAATTTAGAATTTTTGGTGGTGACAAAATTAAATTAATAAATTTATTAATAATATATTAATTTATGATTTTTCATGGTGTTATTCAAAAAGGGAGAAAGAGAGAAAGAACCATGAATTAGTGATGGTCCTCGATACTTGATTACTATTTGGCGGTACCGGAGAATCCCTTATCATTAAAAAAGTATAATGAATTTGAATAGTAAAGAGGGTGTCCATGGATTGGCCGTAAGCGATGTGCCCCCAGGAGGATATCCCATGAGTTGTACCAACGAAGCAGCAAACGCGTTAGTCAGACCTGCAAAATAAATGGACCCAATCTAACACATTATATGACACGAAAATTCTACAAAACAATCTTCATACAAGTACCATTTCTGAAAACCTCTTCCATTTTTCTGTACCACGCCCAGATATTTCATTGAAAAAGGTGTCACGATGGGATCCTTACCCCTTGAAGGGGTTGTGGCGGAGAACCCCGTGGAATCTACCCTTTTTATCCGAAGGAAAATCCATAAAAATGGGAAGGCTTTTAAGGTCACGCTCCATATCAATCTTCATACAAGTACCATCGCTCCCCCTCACTGGTCCAAAAAAAAAAAAAGTACCATTCCTCGATCAGGTCGCCCCACTTTTTTGCACGGGGACCCCACATATTTATTATTATTGATATTTTGCTTTTAATCTTCCACAGTTCTCAGTCAAACAATTTATATGTCCAACTCCCACTCCCGGTCCTTGCTAGCCTGTGGCCTCCATGGATGCTGGGAAGATGCACGGCGGGACAACCCTCTCCCACTTTATCACCGCCGCCCTCCTGGGGCTGGCCGCCGAGGCAAGCCTCACCCGCCGGCGGCTAGGCGGCGGCCCGGCGGAACCGGCGAAGGGTCGTCCCCACCCTCGCCATCACCATGTCATCCCACGTTTAGATCGGACCGAATCCGGCCACCTCGCTAGGCTCGAGAGCTTCTCCGACTACGTTGGTGAGTAGCTCGCTCAGTTTTCTTACTTCCTTATTTTTGCACGAATTCATTTCCAGAGAATATAGCTGATATTTCTGCCTGTTCTTCTGCTAACTTGAGCTGCGATGGTTGATGAAGATAATTATTCTTATTCTGGGAGGAGGGGGAGAAAAATTAAAGGAGAAAATGTATAGACTTTTTTACATGCCCGTTACTCTTTTCACAGAATTATCTTAATTTTTTTTTTTGAAAATTTTCCATCAGACTTTCATTCTCATTTTTCCCTTTTGATTTTTCGACATAAGATATCTGGCATCGGGTAGAGTTTTGGGACGTGTCTCGTTGGGTTCTTGATTTTTCAAGATTTTTTTATTAACATTATCTTGAAAACAAAAATAAATTAGACGAGAGGAAAGGTGGAGGAGGATGAGGAGGTTCTGGTGGGCATAAAGCATTCTGAGGTGAGGCTCTTTATTTATTTGATAATTATTTATCATGTTTTCTTCTTGTCAGAATTTATTTATCATGTTGGCGCAACATCTGTTTCCACGTCTCTTTTAAATTCAGATAATGTTTGAAATTTTGACAGAATAGTAAACGAAGTATTATTTATTTTTATCTTTTTCAAAGGGTAAAGAAACGCTTGTTACCGTGACAAATGATGCAGCTAGGCAACTGGGATTTGAAGATGGGAGGGAGTGCCCGCGGCTGAGCAAGCTCGCGATCGAGTACTTGAAGAGGAGCAATGGGTGTGAGGGGGACATCTTCGAGTTCTTTGCTAGCGAACAGGACGCGAAGTCGCTGTGCGAGAAGCTCATCGATGAGTTCGAGCGATGCATCCTCAGTTACTTCGCGTTCCATTGGAGAGAAGCGTCTGCTATGATTAGTCAGGTAAATTTGGTATAATAGTGCTGTTGAAAAGTTGAAACCACCACGAGTTGAACATCTCCGTGTCGATAAGCGCCTCTCCTTCAATGTTTGTGAATTGGCTGATGTATCTGTGGATGGGATCTGATGATGAGTATGATAGGTGCTGAGTGACGAGCCCAAGACTGGGATTAAGCTCAAGCACTTTGTGTTGGCCGCTACAAGGTTAGTAATGCTGAGAACTATGGAAGATGAGTTTGAATCTGGAGAATTGGAGTGGTGGACTAAGGACAATGGACTGTAATTTGGGAGCAGGAAACTGAGATTTGAGAAGGTGGCCAGGGACCTAAAAGTAACGAGGGTGATAAGCACCTTGGTAGAAGAGATGAAGTTGATCGGAGGGCCCGTGCGCGAGGGCGATGAATTGACAGACGTGATGATGCCGGTGGCTCACAGTCGCAGAAGCCCGGTCTTCTTGCTCATCGGTGGAGGTGCCGGAGCTGGAAAGAGCACTATCATCAAAGACATTCTTCAGCAGTAAATATTAGTTACCCTATCTCTCTCTCTCATTTTCTACAGGATCAAGGACGTTCCTTTTCTCTTAATTGAAGAGAAGCTGGTTTATAATCGGTTTTCATGGGGATATTTGCAGGCCACTCTGGGTTGAAGCAGCAAGTAATGCCGTGGTAGTGGAGATTGATGCATTCAAGGAGACGGATGCTGTATACCAGGCACTCTGTGCAAATGGTCGTCATGATGACATGCTTCATACCGCTGAACTGGTACGCATCTTCTTTCCTTACCTATTTTAAGGATAACTCTCATAATCACCGTATGTGAAGAAGTTTTTCCTTCCTCAGGCGGCCTCCATCACCGTTTATGTATTTTGTTGTAGTTTTTTACTATTTCACCAACTAATGCATCGACCATGATAAAAGTCACTTGTTGAGTTAAATTTTGTAGGGCTACTACTCTTAAAACCTTAAATGGTTGGATGAGAGCGTAATCTAATATTTAAACGCCCTGACAGGTTTGTAGTAAGAATAGAGGCAATTGCCTAGGACTGCTTACCTAGGGGTGGCAATTCGTATTCGCAGGTTGTGTTCATGTTGCGTGCAATATGGATATGCTATGCAATAGGTTAACTGTAACATAACACTATTAGTTAATCGTGTTAACCTATTTGACATGAATACCCTGAAAAACTCGTTGAAATGGCACGATCTATGTAACACAATTAGATAACATGTTGATGGGTCAACACGATTATGTGACCTGTTGAGACATGAAATCAACCCACCAATACAAAATCAATCCATCAACACGAATCTAATAAAAAAATATTCTCAATTTTTCAAATCTACCTCTTTCAAGATCGACAATCCTTATGAGGTGTCTTACCTCAGTGAAGATGATACGACCTATCAAGATTCGGGTTTCATTGGACTTGGAATAGGGGAGGGTTTATGGTTAGGATTAATGAACAATGTGATATGCTTACCACAATGGCCCTTCTCTCGGCCTACAGAAAGAACTGGCTTTTAATCTCCAAAGCTATCATTCTACATTATAAGGCATTCGAGTCTCAGAAACTTTTTGATCCACAGTACCCGTAGAATGGTGAGTGGAGAATATATTCATGAAACCAATTTATCTTTTCTCTAACTAACAGAATAATTATAACTTTCTGATGCCATTAAACCTTATGAAGGGAAAAAAAAGTGTTTGTAAGATCATTAATGAGTGTATATGTGAATATAGATTGAAAACTTAGCCAACTTTTACTCCTAACTTCTCGCTGAACTGATCCATATATACGAATGACCGAGAGCATTACTAATCTTTTCCATACAACACATGGGCACCGTAGCATGTTCTTGCAGGACAATAGTAGAAAGTACCATAGACAAAATGTAATCACACGTATCTACAAGATGCTTTTACAAGATAACTTTTCCGGAAGAAGAGATGATAAAAAAGTATTTTGACCAAAAGTAGTGGCCAACATTACTCATAATAGTAATCATTGTTCTATAAAACCGTTACTTCCTGAAGGGCTCGTGATTTAGATTAATATTCAGTTTTGTATCATTTGAGTTGGACGATATTTTGTTGACAAATATAAGATTATAGTTCTATACCTAATGATACCATGGAGGGGTTATGGTAAAGATTAATGACCAATCTGAGACAGTATGCTATCCCCATAACAACTGCCCTTCTCTAAGCCAACAAAAGGGATTACTTTTTAGTCTCCAAACTCTATTTATATGTATTATAAGGCACTCACTCCTCAGAAATGATGTAATTTATAAGATCCACACAGTGGCAAAAGGAGAGCGTGCTCAGAAAACCAACTCATTAGACTAACAAAATGATTCTAACTTTCTAATGACATTAGGCCTCGATTAAGAAAGGAAAGTGTTTATAAGATCGTTAGAAATTATATATAGATTAGAAATTTAGCCCGCTTTTACTCTAATGTATCGTAGAAGTTAGCCTTATATTGACAAGGCTAAGGACATTACACACCTTTTGCATACAACACATGGACATATGCAAGATGCTCTTATAGAACAATAATACTACGCATAAAGTACAATCACAAATACATGCGCAAGATGCTTTTACAAGACAACTTTTCTAGACGGAAGATAAAAATTAAAGTATTTTGGCAAAAAAAGTGGCTAGCGTTCCACATAATACAATAATATAACCATTGCTTTACTATAGCTAGTACTTCCTAAAAGGTTCGTGATCTGGATCAAATTGGGTCTGCATCATCTAAAACATGTTGGTAGTCCTTGAAATATCATTAATTTGAAATGTAAATAGCATGGAGAAAATAGTCTTAATTGTGTCTCAACAGGTTACATACAGGGCATGTCAACATTAATCTGTTAATTTAAATGCGTTTTACGAGTCAATTTCATGTTGACAGGTTAGACACGAACATGACAATATTATTAATCGCATCACATTGCTTGACATGAAATTGACACGAACACAATAAAGCCTCAATCCAAATCCACTAATCTCATGTCGTGGTCGAGTCGCGTCTGAAATTATCATCTCCATACTCCACATCACAAGGGCCTCAAGGCAATTGGGGGCGGATTTGGTCCTATAGTTATAAAGGGCCGAGCCCAGCAACACCTAGCCCACAAAATTACTAAAGGTAGGTCTATGCAACGAGCTAGGCCCTATTCATTATGCATCTAGTATTGCAAGTGTTTGGTTCATGCGCGCTACTTTTAAGTTTCTAATAAAAGCTTCAGAGTTCAATGCTAAAGCCTTTCTCATTACTCCCAACATACGCCAGGTCCACCAGTCATCTGCTGATGCAGCATCCTCGCTTCTGGTGACTGCACTCAATGAAGGAAGAGACGTGATCCTGGATAGCACTCTGTCATGGGAGCCCTTCGTCGAGCAGACAGTCGCGATGGCTCGGGAGATCCACAAACATCGTTACAGAATGGGGGTCGGATACAAGGAGGCCGCTGATGGCACCGTCACCGAACAATATTGGGAGAAGGTTTCGGAAGACGAACCAAATCCCCACAGAAAGCCGTACCGGATTGAGCTGTTGGGAATTGTGTGTGATCCTTATCTCGCCGTTGTGAGAGGCATCAGGTAAAACTCTCTTGCTGTTATCGATGTCTTTGTGACGAGTGTCTCAGAAGTATCGATTGGCAAACTTAGCAATGTTACAACAATGTTTCACTCGTTTGCTCGGCGAAGAGGAGACTAGGTTTAGTGAGATCATCGTTCTTATGAAATATGTTGATGTATTTATTTGAATGCAGGAGAGCCATAATCTCGAGAAGAGCCGTAAGAGTGAATACACAGCTCAAATCCCACAAGAGATTCGCGGACGCATTTCGGAGGTATTGTCCGCTCGTGGACAGTGCGAGGCTCTATCGTAACGGCGCCATGGGTGGCTCACCTGCGGTAACTTGTTCATAACGTCTTGTTTGTGCTTTATAGTTATACTACGATGGAACAACTTAATTCTCTAGGTGGAGTGATGGAAAAAGTAAGGAACCAAAGTTAGTTTTATAGAATTCGATCTTTGAATTCTAGTGTCTTTGGGTGAATGCAGTTGATAGCATGGAAAGATGGGAACAGCAACCTGCTTGTTGATCCGGAAGAGATCGAGTGTCTGGCCACCATAAGCAAATTGAATCCGGATGCGGAGTCTGTCGAAGAACTTTACCCTGATCCGAGCCTGATCCACGGACCCGGCTCGGTCTGGAACGATGTTGTTCTCTCACAGTCACGGCCAACCATCCTTTCGGAACTGAGGACTGCGGTCAAGAAAGTTGAAAACCAAGCAATTTGAAAGTCTTGGAATTTAACCCTAAGTTTCTATTTAATCCTTGTTTTGTCTGGGATTTGGCCCCCTTTTTTTCTTTTATTATTGGGGGCATTTGATGGGTAATCAATCGCCTAAGATATGAGTAATCAATCGATTGGCTTGCGTATATTGGTCATCATGGCCTTTTAAATATTTTGTAAGTTGTACACTCGACAAGAGCAAGGTAGTTGGAACTTAGAAATGAAGCATCGAACGGAAAGGTTGCATATAAAAATTGACTTAAAAGACCTACCGTTCAACTCCAAATGATGGCTTGAAATTCCAAAAACAGAAGCATCGCCTATTAAGTCGTTTATAATTCATTTAGTCTCTCTCTCCTCTAGGCCAACTTGCGCACTTTAGGAACCCCAACTTGCTGAAGGCCAAGTTTATTGTTTTTATTTTTCCATTTTCCATTATATAAAGGAACGAAAGGACGACGAGCAACCTTGAACAAGAAGCAGCGCCAGCGGTGGCGCCAGTGTCTCCGTTCTCCGGGGGATTATGTCATCTCACCCCCCTATTGCCTGGATCGATTATTCGAAATTTCATTCAGACTTACATCATAGTCTAGGTGTTTTTTTTTATATCATATCTGGCTTTTTATCAAGGCAATCAAATGCATTCCGAAGTAGTAGTTTAGGAGTACACTTGAGTTTCGCGATAACAACGTCCATCCATTGGAACTTTATACAGCTTCTCACGTGACATATGAGTGGGAAAAGTACAAAAAAAGTCTTAAAATTATTATATTTGTACCAATTCAGTTTTAAATTTTTCAATTATACCAATTTAATCCTAAACAGT
Organism: Eucalyptus grandis x Eucalyptus urophylla; assembly: GCA_028830015.1. NCBI lineage: Eukaryota > Viridiplantae > Streptophyta > Magnoliopsida > Myrtales > Myrtaceae > Eucalyptus > Eucalyptus grandis x Eucalyptus urophylla. The sequence goes on from CM054200.1 coordinate 5,279,434, forward strand.
TTTACATTAATACAAATTTAGTCAATTCAGCCAATTTTGGCTAGCTGACGCCAACGTGGACGTTGGCCTGTGATCGAATGCTAACGTGACAATTTTTAATAATTTTTTTGTAATTTTCTTTGCCTTTTTCTTTTCTTCCTTCTTTCTCCTTGGATTATCCTAGTGGTGGCTGGCGAGCCTTTTGCCAGTGGCCCTTGAAGCCCTCATTGACTGCCACTAGCCACTAGACGTGGCCGCAAAGCACTTGCCGGCCATCAGGAGGGCAATCCAAGGAGGAAGAAGGGAGAAAAGAAAAGGAAAAAGGAAAAAAGAAAAAAGAAAAGAAAGATAATAATTTAAAAAAAATATTAAAAATTGTCACTTTAGCGTCTAACCACCAATCGACGTCCACATCAGCGTTCAACCACCAGCTAGCATCACAAGTCAGTACTGGCCAGCTAAAATTGGCCAAATAGACTTATTTTGTACTAATGTGAAAATGTTTAGGATTAAATTGAGTTAATTGAAAAGTTTATGATTGAATTGGTACAAATGCAATAGGTTTATGACTTTTTTGGTACTTTTACCTATATGAGATTAGTATGGAATTTCTTATGCCTAATTTTTAGGTCCACTCCCTCATATGTAGATTGAAATTTAGCCTAATAGTAAAGCTCGGAAAAACATAACATAGGAGGTTACTAGAGATTTGGAAAGTTTTGAACTTGTGACATTTTTGCTTTGAAATCACATAAAAATAATGTATGGCATTGCTAAGTATTCTAAAATTTAAGCTGTTAGAGATTAAAATGTGATCAATAATTAAAAGCTAAACAAATTGCTTTTGAAAAGGGAATACCAAAAAGAAAATTGACGTGTCATTATCCTTCAACATTAGAGGAAGAAAGAAAATGATACTGATATTGTCATAATTTTCATATGATAATCACTTTGATATCACAAGTGATTAATCCCGTGTCATAACTTTTAAAAAACCATTACTTGAGTCATATCGGCTCTTGCTTGAAATTCCTGTGGCATTAATTCAATATAAATTAACCAACATGGCTTGCTAGAGAGATTTTTTTTTTTTTGGGTCAAAATAACATTTTATTCATTTTCATTGAAAAACAAGAGAGATACTACGTAGTTCAACTGCAAATCAAGACAAATCCTACATGACTTCTAAACAAAATAAGCTCCAAACAATGTTATGAATTATGAAAACAAAATTATGAGTCACATGCTCAAAAACAGATTTGTCACTTTTTCAAATGAAAATTGATGGCCAATCCTCATATGTTACTATGACTTTACCTTTCAGCAATGTGCGCTGAGGTTTGGTGTCCACAACACTGTCATTGTTCAAAATAAAAAAGGTTGAACAAGCACAAATTGAATGCTTGTGAGAGCAAAATCTTCATAGAACTCGTTTGATCACTTTTGAAACTAGACTTGTACATCAATGAATCTCGAGTGAAGCGAACTTTCGAAATCATATTCACAAAAATCCCAAAATTTGGACTAGATCAGGTTAGAAACCTCTTAAGACGAGAGAGAGAGAATGTTATGGCCCGAATCTCGAGGGCGCGAACATCTCTTGGTGGTTGATTAAATTGCGACGTCCCAAAACGCGTTGCCAACCTATTCTTTTTATCTTTCAATTAAATGTATGCGGAGGCAACAAATAAACACCTAGGCAATCAACAAAATAGGGATAGTAAAACTTAACAAATAATTTCCAAAAGCGGCACCTTTATTCATCAACTTGTTAACCCACAGAGTTTAACATTTACATGCCTACAACAAAATGCGACTTCTACACGACCTATGAGCAAAAATGGTCAGAAAGGTCAAGGTTAACTCTAGCATTAGCAACAGTAAGGCCGACAAAAAAGTGTCGCGTCTTGCACTCACCATAACCGCACTTAGCAGTTCCCTACGCAATTGCCCTGAAAATAGCTAACAATAATGGGGTGAGATAAAATCTCAACAAGTCAACTTCCTAAACCTCGATTAGGAAGCTAATTCGCCTAAGAGATAACCTAAACATGCAATGGCATAGAATTTGGCTTACCCCTACATATTAGTACACCTCACATGGCAATATTAATGCAACACAAATAAATGATAATCAGAACACAATCCATAATAGCAAAGCACACTGTCAAACATACGTGTTTCAATTATTACAACCTCTCGGGCCATGGCAAACACAAGAGTCGACAGTCTTCCGGCATGACCGGGTATCGTCCCGCCCCATTGGGTACAACATTCTCTAGAACCCCTGCCTAGATGTCATTTCATAAAAGAACATTGGTTCGGACTCAACCGTGACTCGACATCCGGACCCTCGCTGGGCATCCAATAAAAATCAGTTATCGCCCCCAAACTCCCGTTGAGTGATGGGTTTGATTAAATGACCATCAAGCACACAGTCAATCGAGCCAATTTTTGTTGCCATTAATTAGCCAAGAACAATATAATTTATTTTCAAATAATTATTTTGGCAATTTTTGACATTTTAAAATCCCAGTAAAATATTTGTACATGATCACGTAATTGAAATCAACCCATCAAACTTTGCACACTTCTATTTTAAAACTACATTGTTTTATTTAGTACATAAAATTCAGCGTCCAAACCCAACACCTCATATTTTTCTATTTTTTTGCCCAAAAACCTTATTTGAGAATAGTAAATAAAAATCTATAATTGAGCAATTAATAACGTAACAACATATCTACAAACCATTGAAATTACGCATAATCTCATTTTGAAAAATGAGCATAAAATTCTACTTAACGGTTAATATGTCATTAATTACACCAACCGCAATTAATTAAGCTAATTATGATTAATTACGCTAATTACAATTAATTAAAATAAATTCAATTAATTGGAATAACTATAATTACTTAAAAAATAGTCGATGTTTAATAAAATAAGTACGATTAATTAAATAACTAATGATTAAATGAATTATGATTAATTAAATAAATAATGATTTAATAAATATATTATAAATAATTAATTAATCTAATCGTAATCACATAAAATAATCACACTTAAATTTAATCTAAACTATCCTTAATTGAAATTAAGGTTAAAATAAAATTAACTAATACTAATTGATACTAATATTAAACTAATCTATCCCTAAATGTAATTAATGCCCTAATCCATGATAAGGAGGTTAACTCACGAATTTCGGGCGACAATGAGTTCTCGGTGACAGCGGCATGAGGGCAACGAAAACATGAGTCTCACAGCACCGACGGCGGCACGGCGAAGAGGGCAGCAACTCCTCAAGCTCACAGTCTCCAAAGGTGGTTCGGCTTGGTGGTGAACCAGCAATGGTGGCTAGCGGCGGTGAGTGGGCCGTGGCAAGGATTGTGGCTTACGGTGGTTGTGGTTCAATGATGGCGGTGTGGCGGTCAAGCAGTGGATGACGGTGGCAAGCACGGTGGTGAGGAATGGCATGACTTGCGGCAAATGAGGGAAGGAAAAATAAGAATGAGAAGTTGAAGAAAATAAAAGCAAATGGAGAAAGAAAATGGGCAGCCAAAAAGGGGAGAAGATGAAGATGAAATGCTGAAGAAGCTGAGGGAAAATGAAAGCAAGCAGAAGGTGAAAGCTCGGCTGAAGCTGAGGGAAAGGAGAAGAAGAGAGAGGGAGAGAAGAAAAGACAAAGGGAAGGGGGCTATGGGGGATGGCGTGAGGGAAAAGGAAAGGGAGAGTGAGGGAAATAAGAGAGACCAAGAAAAAAAAAAGGGGGAAAAGATCACTAAAACCCCAAAATTTTATTTAAAATGACAAATTTATCACAATTTTTTTTTGTAACATAAAAAATCTCAAACTTCATAAACTATGACACATCTACCCCATCAAGGGCATTTTCGTCTTTTTTTTTGTGAGCCAAGGAACCTCAGTACGCCGTATTTGCTTGGAGTAAAGCCTAGAGGAAGTAGAGTCACCCCCACCTTACTCCCCAGATAAGTCGTGGGTTCCTTTCCAATAAGGCACATCTACCCCATCAAGGGCATTTTCGTCTTTTTTTTTTTTTTGTGACCCATGGAACCTCCGTACGCCGTCTTTGCTTGGAGTAAAGCCTGGAGGGAGTAGAGTCACCACCACTTTACTTCTCGGATAAGTCATGGGTTCATTTCTAATAAGGCAGACGATGCAGGATTCGAACTCTGGACCTCTCACGAAAGGAACTGGCGCCCAACCATTACGTCGCCACCATGGATGGTTAATTTTCGTCTTATTTTTTCTATTCTTTTTTTTATTTTTATTTTTATTTTTTTCTTCTTCTTGTCTCCGCTAGCCATGGCAGAGCCGGCCGAGGGAAACTGGTGTTTGGCGAGGGTCACCTTTGCTTGGGCTTGCTACGGTCGCCCTTGCTAGCATTGGGCAAGGGCAGCCCTCAGTTGGGTCGAGCGAGGACGGCCCTCGCTAGATCTAGCGAGGGCACCCCTCACCCTCACTCGACGCCGATGAGGGCCACGCTCACCTACGTCAGGCAAGGGCGACCCTAGCCAACCTAAGCAAGGGTAACCCTCGCTCGACGCTAGCGAGGGTAGTCCTCGCCGGACACCAACTTCCCTTTGTCGGCTTTGCCATGGTCAGCGGAGGGAAGAGAGATAAAGAAGTAAAAAAAAAAGAAACAAAAAATTAAAAGTAAAAAGACCAAAATTCCCTATAATTTAGAGTAAATGTGTCACACGGATAGAAGTTCGGACTTTTTTATATCACGAAAAAAGTTTGGGATAAATGTGTCATGGTTGGCAAAATTCGAGATTTTTCATATTACAAAAATAAGTTTAGAGTAAATTTGTCACTTTGGATAAAGTTCGAGATTTGTGGTGGTTTTTTTTCCTAAAAGAAATCCTAGAAAAAAAAGGGGGGGGGGGGGGGGGGGGATGATTCGGCTGAGCAGGGGAAATTGAGTGGTAGGTGGACTCGCAGGGAGAGAGGGAGGGAGAGCGAACTTGAGATTTTTACTAGATTTTTTCAACAAAACCCATGATTTCTCTCACCTACTTCCCTCAAAACCCTCATAGCCTCGTGCTTTGTCTCCTCTTATTTTCGTTTATTTTTTCTTTTTCTTAAAAACAAGCGTTTTGGTCCAAAAATCACCATTTTGCATTGGATCCGAATTTTCCCAATTTTCCATCTCCAATTTTTCGTCCGATAATTTATTTTCTAAAAATTTCGAACTCGCCGATAATTCAATGGACGATGAGATGACGTCCAATAATTAAATTTCGAAACCCTCGAAAATTCGATATCCGTAATTAAAAATCGATCGAACACGACTTTAGTACGATCTAATATATCGGGTGGCTTTTAAGGGTTTTCATGTGGTTGACCCATGGTTGATAATTTTCAATCAACGTTTGTGTATCTTTGAATCGTAGATGACTCTCAGTTGCTATGTAATCGCGATAATTCAATTACATGTCCTGAATATAATATTAATAGAAAATCGGTTTGTTATTGTTCGATGTAAATATCGAAATCGTACGGAATTACACGCGAATCGACTATATGCTTCTGTTGAATGGATTTATATCTATTCACTAATTGATTTATACAGCGTAGTATTGACAATTGTCGATCCTTATGGTCGAACGGTTAATTCCTAATCAAATTCTCTAGTACTTCGTGTTTTAACCATATACGATCTTGCCCAATAAATGAGTTAACTTGAGAGTGATTAGTTCGGAGTAAAGTAATTATAAGTGCATGACGAAATAACTATTTCATATATTTCAAAATATGATCAAATTTCGGAATGTCACAGAGAAATTCAAGATCCAAACTAGATCAGAAAAAAAAAAAAAAAAGCTCTCCAAGCAAAAGGAAAGTAAGAAAAAGAAAACAAAGAACCAAATTAGCCAAAGGAAAAAGGAGGGGTGAGAGAGATTAAACTCAAACCCTCCTCTCCAGGAAGATTGAAAAAGAAAATTGTGTGAAGATGAGCGGGATTGTGACCAACTGCTAGCAGGAGAGTTGATGCCAGCAAAAATGTTCTAATGTCACTGTTTAATCCTTTCTTGGCCCCCATTCGAGGATCAAGGACTAAATTAGGTTGACGTCGAAACCTTAGCCTATATACTTCGATTGAAACAAAAAGTCAATGATTCACTTCAGACCCCACGCCAATCTCCTCTAGCAGCCGCCGCCGCCACCACCATCCAAGCTCTCTTTCTCCCTCCCCTCTCCCTCTCTGTTCTTGGCCGCCTACCATTCCTCCCTCCACAACAAGCCTTGATATTGAACCTTCTGACGAGGCTCAAGATCAGTTTTACCAACGTCGTCGCTACCAGGGGGGTCATCTATGAGATGGGTCACCTCCTTGCTAACTAATATGTTTGAACAGAAATTGGAATTTGGGCTAGGTTATTCTAGGACTAAATTAATCCTAATTTCTCAATTCGGGACAAACTTGCTTTGCCAAACAATGTTATTTGATATGTGTCCTAAATGCTGACATCTCCGACGAGACATATCATATCATTTATTTTAAAACTAATTTCAGATAAGATTTTTTAGTGATGTTAGCCACCGTGATTGATTTTTACAAGTTGAATCCCGACAGCTAATTAATATTTTTGAAAGTTATGATATCAAAATGAGCGTTGCACAAAAATTATAATACTGTTATCGCTCGTTTCGTTTAAAAAGTCAATGATATGGTATTGGATCCGTCATTACATTACATGAGTGGGAGGATCAAATTGGAGAAAGTAGGGACTATGTATTATCTTGTGTGCATGAATCACGTGGCTTAGCGACCGAGTTACGCAAGAGTAACAGCTTTTTCTTTTCTTTTGGTCTGTCCAAGAGGAATGATTGAAAACGTGCATTATTTTTTTTGGGTAAAAATTGAAAACGTGCATTATTCATAAGACATTAAACAATTAACGAAGGCAACGAAGAAGAGGCCAAGCAAAGGACGCGCATATACCCTAACTGCTTTTGTCAGATTAACACGAGATATTCATGATAAAATATTTTGCTCATACCGCCCACCCCACCCCGGCTGTACCTACCATACAATATATTGCAAGATAAAGTAGATCTATGCTTGAATTAATTCCTGTCTACTTAACTCCATCTCTCTAAAATAATTGAGAGATCTTGCGCAACTTCATCACCAGTTCCACCAATCACCCATCGAGTTTTCGAGAAGATGCAACATGGTGAGATCTCTCTCTCTCTCTCTCTCTCTCTCTCTCTCCCCCCCCCCCCCCCCCCCCCCTCTTCTCTTCCTCTCTCTAGTAAGAGTTTCTTGCAAAAACCCGTTTTTTCCTTTTCAGATGGCTATGGAGAAATCGGGGTGGCGGAGATTGTCACCGCCACCATCGTGGGGCTTGCGGCCACCTTTGCCCGTCTACGACTTCAGAGGCCAGGCGGTTCTAGACTGCCAAAGGATCACGACCACGTCGTCCCCCAATTGGACAGGACCCGGTCAGGCCACCTCGCAATGCTCGAGAGCTTCTCCAACTATGTTGGTAAGAACTCGGCCACAGATCCTCGCATCAGTAGGCCAAACTCATTTTCCGAGGCTCGATCGCCATCTGTTCACAGCTAACGTAATGACATTCGTGAAAAACGGTTTGCTCGACATTTTGCCAATGCAGCTAGGCAATTGGGGTTTAAAGACGAGAGCGAGTGTCCACAGCTGAGCAAGCTAGCGATCGAGTACTTGAAGAGGAGCAAAGGGTGTGAAGAGAACATCTGCGAGTTCTTTGCTAATGCAGAAGAGGCGGATTCACTTTGCGAGAAGCTTGTGGAGGAGCTCGAGAGATGCATCCTCAGCTACTTTGCATTCCACTGGAGCCAAGCTTCATCCATGATAAATCAGGTCAAGAGTGAAAACTCATAAACCTAAACCAGATAACCCAGATCCGGTCAACGTTTCTTGATCTGCTTCTACAACTATGTTTGTGACATCTTTCTGGTTTTGGGTGTCATTGATCATGATAAGCAGGTGTTGAGTACTGGCACTGAGAAGAAGACGAAGCTGAAGGACTTCGTGTTGGCAGCAACAAGGTTCGTCTGTTCTTTTCCTTCTCTCTGTAGTCTTCTCCATGTAAACTTTTTAATCATCTTTCGATCAGAAACTGAATTTATCTCGGAATATAACTTTGCACCTTACGTCATATTATCTTCACGGTGATTGGCAAATCGACAATAATTGTTTCCTCTCTCCCTCTCTCTCTCAATTCAATACGGCCATATGCTAGTAATTATAGTGCAAGTTGCTTTAGTATTCAAATTGATTTAATTATTGAAAGACGAGTTTTGTTGTCAACTAAAATGTATTATTCTCTCCATCGTACCACTTGTAATTTTTGGTGAGTAGTTCGTCGAGCTTATCCAATGGTTCGGACAGCTATCACCGCAAAATTCTCATCGGACGATGTCAACAAAGCTCAATAAATAGATCCCGTCCAATCAACTTTCTTTGTTAGTCATCTATTAACTGCTGTGCAAACATTAGTATTATTTACAAAGTTATATATAATTACGTGCCAAATTACTGGGTGATGTTTATTTATGTTTTAAGTTGCTTGGACGTGTTGACCTAGCTCACAAAAATATTATATATTATACTCGAGATTCTTTCATTAATATACTTTTTTTGCTCTCGCATGCCTTTCATTCTGTATCCATCTAATCGTCTCTTTCAAGATTATATTATTACTACGGACAAAAGGATTGGTCTTCCACTAAGTAATAGGATTAAAAGATTTCGAAAGGTCATCCCTCGATTTTATCCAATTTCTTTAATTCTTCCACATCCGGAATGCGTTGGGACAGCGATGCTTAGTCAGTTTTTAACCACAAGAAAAAACTAATGTTCAACGAGGACATTAAAATAACCTGATGTCATCTGGAAGTGGTCCTTAAGTCCACATCTGCAGGTCCACGCATGCTGTTGGGGCATTGTGTAAGTCTTTTAGAGACGAGAGTTGAATTGTTGGATAAATCTACTTTAGAGTCAAATTAGGCAACCATGTACATGCGCCCCTGGCTTGAAATATTCTTGCACGATGCAATGTTAAAGGCTAATCAATGATTTGTTATCCTCGTCAAATGATGGAGCAACGTTGATTTGTAAAACAACGCACTTGTCCAAAAAATCATAAACACATTGTACAACATCTAATTTAGTTTTAAAACTTTTAGTTATATTAGTTTAGTTCTAAGCCTTTTTGAAATTTGCCAATATAATCATTTCGATTAATTTTGATTGGAAATTATCAACACGGATGACAAACGTCTTATGTGATATAGTCGAAACTGATGTGGACAATTTTTACAAATTTATTTTTCTTTTTTCTTTTCTTTTCTATTGAGGGCCTGTAGGCCCACTAATAGTAAAATAAAGAAAAAAAGGGAAAAATATCAACATTAATAAAAATGTTTAGAAAATTTTAAAAAATTGCAAAAATTGTCCATGTGGGATGGCCATCATCAATGTCAGTAACTCCCGACTACAATTGCTCAGAAAAACTATAATGTTAAATCATCAAAAAATTTATAATTAAATTGGTACAAGCAAAAGATTTAAGATCGAATTGGCTACTAATTAATAAGTTTGAGACTTTTAGGATATTTTTTCTTTTGCAAAATCATATTTACAGAAACTATGCGAAAGAGACAATAATTTGCTATAGTTTCTGAGAATGTTAACCATATAATTTGCGACCATATAATTTGCGCCTTGATTTGCTTATATTGGACATGATGCAGTTACTTCCTTACTTAAGAGGATCCAAGTCCTTGTTATAGTATTATGTAGGAACTAACACAATTTCATGTTTTGCTACACTTTGTGATGGACATTTTTTTCATTTTTATTTTTTGGTGAAACTATAGGACAAGAGCCAATATCATTATCTGGGATCGTAAATTTTTCTTTGGATTTCTCTTTTATTGTACAATATGCTTAAGCAAATTTCTTGGTCGGTTTTTAACATCTTCATGGGAGAACAAAAGATTCTTCTAACACCTATAGAGCAAACGCCTAAGTGCATCCTAGCACACCAATCTTTATTTCTTTTCTCTTTTATATTAGCAGTCGGATGGTGTTCACATCTGCTTTTTGATAGGTTCACTTTCTTTATGGGGTCTTTTTACACAATGATCTGATGTATTTATGATTTTATTCCTAGAGTACTCCCACTAAGACTTGAAAAAAAAAACCACCGTCTTAATTTTCATTATGATTGCTTTTCATGTTACTTTGTAAATATGGCCCGACTTACATATCGGATCGAATACTGCGAAATATGCTATGTAATGTATGGATAGCACTCTGGTAAATATGGCTATCTCAACATCTTTCAATTTTTCTAGCCAAAGAAGAAAAGAGACATCTTTCTTACCATTACATAAAAGTTACACGATATGTTTGCACTTTGGTTGCGATAGGAAACAGAGATTTGAGAGGGTGACCGAGAACTTGAAGGTAACGAGGGTTTTCTCCACATTAGTGGAAGAGATGAAGGCGATAGGAGGGTCCGTGCACAAAGGCGGCGACGAGTGCGTGGACGTGATGGCCCCGGTTGTGCACAGCCAGAGAAGCCCGGTCCTCTTGCTCATGGGTGGCGGCATGGGAGCAGGGAAGAGCACCGTCCTCAAAGACATCCTTAAACAGTAAATACTGCATACATCCTTTTCCCACCTGTTGCCATACATGATCTTGGATTGCCCTTTTCGTATGGATTGGATCGAGAATCTCTAGCAAGAATCTAACGATCTTCTCTCCTGATGAAGATGTTCGAACTGGTTTCATGGTGGGCTTTTTTGGCAGACCATTGTGGGCTGAAGCCGCGGATAATGCCGTGGTTGTGGAGGCCGACGCGTTCAAGGAGACGGATGTTATATATAAGGCCCTGAATTCAAGGGGTAGGCACAGTGACATGCTCCAAACTGCTGAGTTGGTGTGCATCTTTCCTCCCTCCCTAGTTTCTCGTTAATCTCTCAATCTTTGCTTAGCTTATATCTACTACAATGGTAATATCCGGGACTTGCACGCTCTGTATTGTATGCCGTCGATTCACAGGTTCACCAGTCATCGACCGATGCAGCGTCATCACTTTTGGTGACTGCGCTTAATGAAGGAAGAGACGTGATCATGGACGGTACGCTTTCATGGGAGCCCTTCGTGGAGCAGACTGTCGCGATGGTCCGGAATGTCCACAAGTCTCGTTACCGGATGGGGGTCGGATACAAGGTCGCCAGCGATGGCACCATCACCGAGAACTATTGGGAGCCAATTCCAGATGGTGAACAAGGAGAAGAACAAGGAGAACATGGTAATGAAGAGCTTAATAGGAAGCCATACAGAATCGAGCTTGTCGGGGTTGTATGCGATGCTTATCTAGCCGTCGTCAGGGGCATTAGGTAATGCTCTCTTACCTCTTCATTGGGGTTTGGATGGTGTATTTACATCGAGTTAACGCTTTGTATAGATCGCGCCGATCGACTAATTGATTGATTACGTTGGTTTCGACATCAATACAGGAGAGCCATAATCACGGGAAGAGCTGTGAGGGTGAACTCACAGCTGAAGTCCCACAAGAGATTCGCAGAAGCATTTCCAAGGTATTGCCGACTCGTCGACAACGCCAGGCTCTATTGCACCAATGCCATGGGTGGCTCGCCTTCGGTAAGTCTTGTTCATTCTCTCTTCTTTTTCTCTCTACAGTGACAAATGGCGATAGCTTTTCGAGAGAAGCACACCGTTAGTCATTGAACTTTCGTTTGATAAGTAATGTCATCGTCAAACTTCTGATTGACTTCCTTAGATTCATGAACTTTTGACCAACGTACAATATCATTCTTAAAATCTCAATTGCTTTAATTATGTCTCTGAACTTTTTATCCTAGTAACGTCTCGTATGTTTTGCAGCAAGTTGCTCATCCATATGATATTCGCATCCCATGATTCGCTTATCAACCGTTTTTACCTGTCTTATAAGTCTTAGTTAGTGATGATTGATTAGCCTGTGCAATTGGTTATCTTATCCCTGTCGATAGCTTTCTCATGGACTAGAAATTTGACTATATTGAAGCGTGGGAAATGCAGTTGATGGCATGGAAAGATGGGGGAAACAAACTACTTGTTGATCCAGAAGAGATCAAGTGGTTGACCGCATTGAGCAAATTGAACCCGGACGCGGAGTCCGTATACGAACTCTACCCGGATCCGAGCCCAATCTACGGACCCGGTTCGGTTTGGAACGGCGTTCTTCCATCGCCATCAAGGGCGCGTCTCCTTTCCGAGTTGAAGGCCGTCGTTAAGAAGGTCGAAGACCAAAAGCGCTGAAAGTCTTGGTCTCGGGGTTTCAGCAATCCCCCTTCTAATCAATGGCTGGCTTATGTCAAACATTTATGCTTTGGCTTGTCTCGTCCCTTGTCTGTAGTTTGTACATTGATTTGATGTGGGTGTATTTGTATGAGAAGAGGAAAAAACCCTGAATTTGGTCGTCACTCATGACATTTTCTAATTACGGGATAGAGCTGCCCAAAACCTCAGGTAATGCCGATTGTGAAATAATTTCATAAACTTATTTCAAAATTACATAACACTATTAAAAATATGCCTACATGAAATTATAACGAAGTCAACGTGACATCCATGTGGCTTAAGTGAAGTACAAAAAAATGTCATTTTAACTAGAAAATCATTTGGCAGAACCTTGATAGATGTGTTACACGTGTATTTTGTCTGGGTGTGTTATCGTTGACATATTTTGAGATTTTTCTATCACTAATTTTTTTTTTTTTAAGATACATACAGTCATAATTTGGAGTTTTTGGTGGCTTTTACTTGTTATAATTTTAAGAGTTATGATTTGAATTAAACTTGAACTCAAGCTCGAATCAAGAAAACAATCTATGATTGAAAGATTAATAATTGAGTGATCAGTAAGTTCAAGGTCTTTTGTCACTAGTCATGGCCAATTCAAAATTGATCCATGTTGAGTTTATTTGGTCCATGATCGATTATCAATTGTCATGTAATCGTGTGAAATCAATCGATCTGTCTCAACTCATGGTCACATTGGATCAATTCATGGTCATCCATGACCAGCACAACGATTGGACAAAATCACCTGTGACTCATGCCTTGACAGGGCTAAATCGAGCCATAACCGTCCACCAATCCATAATGATATGTGATCATCCCACGGCCAATCTTTATGGTCGAATAAACATCCCATGGTCGAACACTCCATATTCTGCCTTTTGGGCTGCGCATGGCAACGCTTCTCTTCCCAGGAAGAGTTTTTTTTTTTTTTTTTTTCAGAAATGGTTCTTTTCTATTTCTGCTTCGGTGAACAATTTATGAGTAAAAGAACCCGTTTGGTAACGACACAAAATTTATACTCTTGGAATAGAAAAAGAATAGAAATGCGTTTGGTAACGCAACAATTTCTTGTTTGTATTTATTCATTTTTTATTCTTGCCGACGGATTGCCGCCGCCCGCCCGCCGGTCGCGGCCGCCGGCCCTCCAGCCGCCGCCGCCTCACGACCGCCGGCCGTGAGGCGGCGGCGGCTGGAGGGCTGGCGGCCGCGACCGGCGGGCGGGCGGCGGCGACGGCGGCCGGAGTAACCGGCGGGCAGCGCCGGAGATGGCGGCAGCGGCGGTTGCTTAGTCTCGATGGAGTCAATCTAACTCATGACTGGCTTTTGTGCCGGCTCATACCCTAGTTTTGCCATTAGCATACCGGTCATTGGCCTACTAGTTGGAGCCAAAATAAGAGTCGAAATTGAAGATGTTATAATCAATCTTGATCAAACTTCCACGTCGTTAAAACATTACCACTACTAGTATTGGTACTGGTATCCTCTTGTCTTGTTTGCTAGCCACATTTACATTATGTATTGCTAATAATTTTTGGTTTTTTATCTGTATTGGGAGGATAGAAGTGGAAAAAGAAAGATCCAGCACAAACCGAGACTCACATAAGCTTGAAGCTCTCAAATCAAGCACAAAATGGGAACTCACTAGTTCAATTGCGTTTGTGAGGTGGGCCATGACAAGTAAGTGATTTCATCAACTAAGTTACATTCATGAGGCGAGTGAGGAGAGGCTAGAGTGAGCAAAGAGGGTTACTATTTTTCTTTGTTGTTAGAATCAAGGTTGGATTTCCACTTTCTAATTTGCATTGCAAAACCGCATGAGAAATAATAGAGGCACCGATGCTAGGGTTTAGAATAGACAATTATATATAATTTTATATATAATATATACATGGTTGGCCAGATTGGACCAACCTTAAAATCCCATTACCAATGATCAATCCGCATAGTATAAGGTCCAAGGGTCCAAGAATCAAAGATCGATCAGGTTGGGCTTGTCCGAAGTTGACCCTAGACCAACGTTCACCCGTTAACATTAATTCCTAAACAATTTAAATGACTCATGCCCAACTTAACCCATTTCAAACCCAAACGCACTTTTTTAACCCATCAGAAAAATAGAAAAAACAATGCTCCATAGATTTTAAAAGGTAATGTACAACAAATGTTAAAAAAATATTAAACATGGCTCCTCCTTTGTCTCTTGCTCCTCTTATTACTCCGCTGTTGGTTACTCCACCTCCCCCTCCGTCCCCACCGTCGTCGCAACACTCCATTAACCTCCCCTTCTGTCCCCAAGCAGCAACCCCTATCGCTTCCATTGCACCCCATTTGCCTTTCCCTCCGTCCCCAAGTTACAGTCCCCACTGCCTCCTCCGTTGCTATCCCCAACCATAGCTAGGTCCAAGCTCCCTCACATCCTCCTTGCCTCCAACTTCTCTTCCAACTCCATCTCCAATCGCAACCTTCCTCCATGCAATGGCAGCTCATACTTCCACCACTAGCCACCACTAACGATGCAACAACAAACCCATGAAACTCCCTCGCATTTTCTCTAAATCTAGCCTTAATTCCTCCACGAAGGTCTAATCACCAAAAAAAAGAAGGAATTAAATCATCAACAAAGGCCAATCAACTCTAAACTTCAGTACGAAATTCTCATTGGACTTGAAAACCCCAAGCCGAGTAGCAAATGAAACGAGAGAGAATCACATGGAGAGCGACAGCGACATTACCATGGGAAGCTTGTGAGAGTCGGCGACTCTAGAAGGCTGGAGAAAGGGAAGACGTGAAGATGGACGAAGAGGAGAGCTAGAAGGGTGATCGCGCATATAGAGCCCGTGAACAGGGGGTGGAGCGCCACCGACGCCTTCCACCTTAGCATTTGCTTTGCCTCCTACTCCCTCTTTTGCAGCTTGAAAAAGAGACCAAAAAGAGGAACTATGAAGGTTCAAGGTGCAAAAGATGAACTCACCATTACTATGAAGGCAAGACTGTCATTGTTGCTGGCGGCATTGTTTTGAATTCTGTTTCTTCGCCTTTTCTCATCACAAACCATGAATCCTTTCTTTAACTAATAATATTTTTAAGCTAAATGAGTGGTAAATGGATTTGTCTTTGGACCCATTTAAATCCACATATAACTAGGCTTACAACTCAAATCCATTAACAACCTATTTATTAAAACTTAACTAACCCATATATGACCCAACTCATTCAATATAGGTTAAAAATGAGTTGTTAAAAATGGGTTGTTAAAAATGGGTTTTCAACCCATTTTGACATGTCTATAATTGAACTTGACTTGACTTCAGTGTTCAAAGCTAGATACATATAGCTTGAATTTCAAGCTTGAGCTCAACTTGAGTTGAATTGATTGGTCAATAAGTTATACTCGAAGCTTGAATGAAACTTGAGCTCAAGCGCGAATTGAGAGAATAATCTATGATTCAAAGATTAAATAATTTTAGGTATTTATTTGCACTTATGAAGGTATATGTATATATATACACATACATATACATATATAATTAAAATAGATTATATATTAATTACTTGATTAAGTTTGCGAGATTATTGAGCTAAGTATTTTCATGCTTGAGCTCAATTTAACAAAGTACTTGATCCATTCGAATTCAACTCCAACTTTACCCAAGCTTGAACATATTATGGTCCCAATGCAGTCAATTCTCGAGCCACTGGTCTATTGGGGCTATTAAGGGCGTGTTTGGTAACGTTTCTGTTCTAAAATTGTTTCCAGGAATAGAAATAGAAAAAACTATTTCTGTTACAAGGAATAATTTTTTAACAGAAGAACACGTTTAGTAATTGCACAAAATTTATGTTCCTGAAATAGAAAAAGAACAGAAACACGTTTGGTAAACTTGTATAATTTTTTTAATATTTTTTTCTTTCTTCCTTTTGGCCAGTCGTCGGCCTCGCCGAGCCATGGCGAGGCTCGTCGGCCCCTGGCGAGAGGTCGATATCGCCCTGGCTTGGCAATGCCCAGCCTCGCATCGGCTGGGGAGGCCAAGCCTCGCCGGGCCACCGCCAGGCGATGCCGTCTTGGAGGTGGCCCGGTGAGGCCAAGCCTCGCGCAGCCATGATGAGCCACGGCAAGGCTTGGCCTCTCCAGGGGGCCGGTGGTGCTCCGGTGAGGTTACCGACCCTCATTTAGCAGGTCGCCGACGAAGAAGAAGAAGAAGAAGAAGAAGAAGAAGAAGAAGAAAAAAGTGTTTCTCGAAAGTGTTCACGGAACAAGAAACAAGTTTTTTCTACTTCTTATTTCTGTTCCAAATCTGTTCCTAAGAACAAAAGCATAAGGGGTTGTTTGTTTAAATTTGTTTTTGTTTCCCGGAACATTAAGGGGTTGTTTGTTTAAATTTGTTTTTGTTTCCTGGAACACAAAATTTTGTTCTTTTGTTCTAGGGAACAAAACAAGAACAGAAACACGTTTGTTTATAATTTTGTTCCCAAGAATAAAAAATCTATTTTTTTTTGTCTCGAGAACAGATTTAGAATAGAAATAAAAAGTAAAAAAAAACTTGTTTCTTGTTCCCGGGAACAATTCCGAGACACTTATTTTTTTTCTCCTTTTTCTTCTTTTTTCTTTGGCTGGTCGCCGGCTTCGGCCATGGTTGGCGACTATGTAGCACGGACACTCTCCGAAAGCCTTCGTATCGTGTCTGACACTCCGACACGTGTCCGACACGCTCTGACACGTCCCGACACGCTTCGACATGCGGTCAACGAGTGTCAAAAAATCCGACACGTGGTCAACTCTCTCCGACACGCGAGTCCAGAATTCCGACACGTGATTCCGACACGCACGGGGTCAATTTTAAAAATTTCTAATACTTGAGGGGTCAAAATATAAATATACACAAAATAAGTAATAAAAGAAGTAATAAAATTGCTATAAATATACACGCACGGGGTCAATTTTTTTTTTCGGTTTTTTTATAATTGTTTTAGTTTTTTTTTAAAAATCTTTTACTATGAAAGAAGTAATAAAAAATGCTATATATGATAAATAAATAAATTTAAAAATATCATTTCAGCATTTTTCTTTAAATAATGTTTTTTTCCTCTAAGTTTTATGTATTATTGTAACAAATTAAAATAATGAATGATATTATTTAATATTTTTCGTGTAAATTAATTCTAGGCTATTATTATTATTATTATTATTATTATTATTATTATTATTATTTATGTATTTATATATAAAAATATATTTAATATATAACGTGTCGGAACGTGTCGAAATTCTCTATTTTTAATAAATGACGTGTTGGCGTGTCATGTCGTGTCGTGTCGCGTGTCGCGTGTCGCGTGTCCGTGTCCGTGTCGGTGCTACATAGGTTGGCAACTGGCTGTCAAGGGCCGGCGACCTTGACGGCCCTTGACGGAGCGTTACCGGCCTTTGGCGAGGCTTGGCGACCACGCTGGAGTGTCGCCGGCCTTCGGCGAGGCTCAGCCTCGCCAGGCCACCACTGGGCGACGCTGATCTGGCGGTGGCCCGACGAGGCTGAGCTCGGCCTCATCGGATCTGGGTGAGCTCGAGCTCGCCGAGGGCTGGCGAGCCTCACCGTGGTTGGGTGAGGCCACTGGCCCTGGTCAGCAGGTGGCTGGCCATGGCTGAGGCCGGCGACCGGTCAAAAGGAAGAAAGAAAAAAAAGGAAAAAAAAGGAAAAAAAAATTAAAATATTAAAAAAATAAAATAAGCAAAAAATTATACAAATTTACTAAACGTGTTTTTATTCTTTTTCTATTTCAGGAACATAATTTTGTGTAGTTACTAAACGCGTTCTTCTGTTAAAAAATTGGTCCTAGGAACAAAAAAAAAAATTATGTTTAAAAATTGTTCATCAGAATGGAAACGTTATCAAACGCGCCCTAAACAAACACGTTTCTATTCTTTTTTTGTTTCCCGGAACAAAAAACAAAAATTTGTGTTTCGAAGAACGAGAACAGAAATTGCCAAACAGGGCCTAAGAATCTTGGGGTCGAAATTAAGGTCTCTACACATATTTTCTCACATTCATGAACAAACGAGCCAAAAAGTACCGAAAGCACTTCGGGGGATACGCCCATAAGACCAGCTAAATCTTCGTTTTCGCTTCTTCGTGTGTTTCGAATGGTTTTTTGTTTTGCCCTAGTAATGGGGTGTTTGGTTCAGCTTTCCCAAGGGGCTTTCAGCCCCGAAAGCCCCTTGGGAAAAAAAGTTAGTGTTTGGTTCAGCATTTGGAGCCCCCATTCCCCAAATGCTGACCTTTAGAATGCTGAAAGCCCAATGCAGGTGGGGACCTGCTTTGGGCATTTCAGCATTCTCGGCATGCCGGCCCTTGGTTTAATGAATTTTCGCCGAATGCCTATTTTACCCTCAATATTTCATTAAAATTCCGATTTTACCCTATATTGAACAAAACCCTAACTTTTTTCACGTTTCCTCTCTTTTGCAGCGTTCTCCGTCGACTCTCTTCTCCTCGTCTCTCTCTCCCTGCAACTTTGACTACTCCATCACGATTTGATTCCAAGCACCACTCCATCAAGGCCAAAGTTCGTCGCGACGAGGAGCGAGATCTGATCTTCTACCCTCTTGACGAGCGAGCGAAACCAAGATCCGAGCAATCCGAGCAAAGACTCTTCCTCTGCCTCCCTCTCTCTCTCTCTCTCTCTCTCTCTCTCTCTAGAACCGCATCCCTCGCTTTCTCTCTCTTCCTGCCTTGGTGGGTTCCTCGCTCTTCTTGTTGCTGGCTGAGCCACTGGTTGTCCAGGTATGGATCTTTCTTTCTGTGCTTGCTTGTTTGGTTCATGTGTCGAAATCAAGATCGCTTGTGGTTTCGGTTTATCGCGTGAAGATCTGATTTTGAACGCTCCGGCGTTGGTTTTGGTACTTTTTGAGGTTGCCCATGATCGATCGCCTCCTTGTTTTTTGGTGGAATCGGGTGTTGCAACTGCGCGTATGTCAAGGCAGTGGTTGTTTAATCTTTTCGCTTGATGAATTCACTTCGTTCGGCGGGGAACGTTCTGGGTTCTGCTTTCTGAAAGGGTGATATGTATAGGGTCACTGGCGGTCTGTGGGCGCGACCGCTTCGAGTATTCCCTGATCTCGGTGGTGGCGAGTGAGAGGATTTGCTGGGTAGGTCGGCTCTTCGTGTTTCGCGGAGCTGCTCTGGTGTTGTGAGCTAGTGGATGGAGTGTTGTAGAGATTACTACTGATGCACCGTTTTGTATGCTGAGATGTGACAAGTACGAGATTTTGTAAGGGTCAGTCGTGGAGGAGTGTAGGGAATTGAAGAAACTAATGCCCGTTCTGTTTCTTCGCTCTGAATTTTAATTATGGTGGATTGAAGTTGAACCAGAAAATTTATTGTGAAGTTTGGTTTAAAAACAAGTTATGTAGTTGATGGCATTTGACAACTTGATTATGCTAGTATGATAAACGCCATTCTTTTCCATGGGAACTGATACTCCCTGGTATTTTCTGCTGATAGCATAGAGAGAAGAAGCTTATTTACAATTGCGTAGGAAATGCGACTTTTAGCCAGCACAACTTTATGCCCATTTCCTTTGAAGATTCCTTTATCTATTGTGCATATGAAGTTACGATCTTTTTTCGTTTGTTGTTTTATTCTTAAAATGGTGAATTTAATTTTGGGTGTGATTAATTGTTTTGAGAACATCTAACATTTTGTCCCAATAGGCTTCGAGGAAGAGCTGAGCATCGGGAAAATCAACTTCAAAGCTTTTGATTTGGGAGGCCATCAGATTGCTCGCAGAGTGTGGAAAGACTAAAAAACTAAAGGTATGCCCCGAATGTGAGTTTGAGAGTTCATTTTGTACCTTTGGATGTTGCGCGCCAAGGGTACTTCAATTGATTGTGAAGTGTCTGCATTGTAGCCCTCACATATAAGCTGTAATTGCTACCTTGGGCTTGGATTTTTATGCTCGTAAATGTTTTTTTCTTTCTTCCTTGATGATGACACATTATTAGAGTTGCTTGTTGGCAATGCTCGATGATTGTCCTGTTCTTGCTCTGTTTAGATTTCTGCTGCTGTAATCTCGTCGTGAGTTTCGGTTTTTCTTTTTTTAATTTGTGCGGAGGGGGGTGGGGAGGGGGCGCTCTGTTAAATTTTTCTGGTTGTGCTGCACTACGAGTGTGCTGTTTTTGGCGTTACACATCCTTAAGCCTTAGCATTGTCTTGCAAAAAAAAAATCTCTTGACTCTGCTACTTTTTATCAATTTCATTTCATGAATTATGTGTTACTTTAAGTGGATGTGCCAAAAAAGAGAAATTAATATGAGTTTGAGCCTCAGCTGAAACTGTGTGGGCTTTGTTTGGGTTGCAATGTGTTTGTGCACATATACCATTCTTGGGTTTTCGAATCTGGCTTCAAAGTTAGCTCATCCACATTGAGGTTCTCTTTTGATCATATTTGATTGTTTCTTTAAGTCAATGAGAAATACGTTTTTTCTTAAACTTAGGGTTAAATTTTGGGTGTTGGTTTACTGTCTCGGATGCTTTGGTTATGGATACAAAATCATGATTTTTTTTTTTTGTTTCTTTCACTAGCCAACTAAGCAATATTATATAGAAAAGAGAGGAATGTACAAGATAATCACAAGAACTGTCCAAAAATTACAAAACCAAAAGTGAGAGTATCAGTGGCTTTAACTAGAAGAACAAAAGGAGGATTTGGCATTTTTTATATTTAAAGGAAGGTTCCTTCTAGCTAGTTCATGGGCTGTCATGTTTGCTGAGCTTGGATTTGGCTACCAAAACATAGATGGAGATTACACTATTAAATCTGAAATTGTAATAGCTACCTCTCACTTAAGGGGATTCTTGGGATACTTCTGCTTTAATTACGTGATAATAGCTCCAACTTCCATCCTTCCTCCTCTTCTCATATCACATTTGTTTGTTTGTGAATATATACATATCACATTTGTTTGTTTGTGTCTCTTAAATTTATTGTTTGTTCATGTCATTTACTAGTAGATGAGTTCATCAAAGGCATTTTGGAGCTCGGAAGATGTAGAAATCTTTTGTAACTTGTGCATCGAACAAATTGAAAAAGGTAATCGTCCTGCAAACAACAAAAGAGATGGATGGACAGTCATAATTAATAAGTTTGAGGAGCTAACGGGCAAAAAGTACGATAAACAAAAAATGAAGAGTAAGTGGGATAACCTCAAGGAAGAATGGAAAAGATGGAGGTCATTGCTTTACAATGAAACTGGACTAGGATGGGATTCAAGGAAGAAAACCATTGATGCGAGTGACGAATGGTGGGAGAGTAAAATTCAGGTTTTCCTCACTTCTTTTTTTACTTTCATGTTAAGCTCGCCTTTAGTTATACAACTTATACAAATGTTTCATTATAACAGGCTAATCCAAAGTTTAAGGCTTTTAGGATGAAAGGCATACATCCTGATCTTGAAGTAAAGTTAGATATGATGTTCAGAGATACAGTTGCTACAGGAGGAATTACATGGAATCCTACACAAGGTTTACGTGTTGATAATGATGTTGAGACCACACAACCTGGTATCGATGATGTTGTAGGGTCTACTGATGAAAACTTTGAGGATCATGTGGATGAAACTTTTGTTGAACCAATTGGAACTTAAACTCGTAAGAGAGCCACACAGACTTCAAAGATGCAAGCTCGAGGAAAGAAAGATAAGAAATTGAGCACAAGAGAGGAGCTTGGAACACAAATTAACAGGCTGCTTACAGTTGTTGAGAGTAGGAGCACTACCAGTGCTGCATCCAAAGCAACCAGTTTAGTCGGTCCTTATGAAGACCTCATAGAGATATTGGATTCCATACCTGAGATTGTGGAAGACGAAGACTTATACTTTTTTTCAATTTCTCATTTAAAAGAAAAGATAGACAATAGACAAGTTTTCATGAGCTTAAAGGATGATGCAAAGAAAGTAAAGTATCTCAAATATGAGATGAGAAAAGAATCAAGTCTTCGTAGATAGGAGGATGTTAGCATCTTATTGTTTTCATGTTTGAAACTTAGCTAGTCCACTTGTTTCTATTTATGAATCTTTATTTGTAGCCTTTGTGAACCTAATTTTAATTAATGTTTGATGTTAGAATTGCTTTCATTTGGTGTTTTCTTAATGTGATAGTTTGCATATATGTGATGGTTAATACATTGTTTCTTTTTATATTTTGTTACTTGAAACAGTTATGGATGATTCACATACAAGGGAAAATCATGAGCAAGAGGAAAATGAATTAAGTGATCTTATCGCAGTCACTGAAGCTGCAATTCTTTATCAAGCGACCAACCTTTGCAAACAACCTTGCATGACCTCAACATATACAGGTTATGTATGGTTAAAAGAGTTGATGGACGAAGATGCTAATCCGATAAGGTGTTACAATATGTTTAGAATGCATAAGATTGTATTTAACAATTTAACGCATGATTTAGTAACACGTTATGGCCTTCGAGGATCTAGGAATACTGATGTCAAAGAAATGGTTGGTATGTTTCTTCATATTTTATGACATGGTATAGGCAATAGATTAGCACAAGAGCGTTTTCAACGTTCTGGGGAAACCATAAGTAGGCACTTTAGCTTAGTTTTAGATAAAGTATGTGATATGGGAAAAGAGTTGATCCAACCAATTGATCCAGAATATAGAAAAGTTCCAGAGAAGATCAAGAAAGATCGACGATTTTATCCATATTTTAAGGATTGCATCGGAGCTATTGACGGTACACATATTCCAGCGGTTGTACCTAAGTATGATCAAATTCGTTTTATTGGTCGAAAAGGAATAACAACTCAAAACGTGTTAGCCATATGTAATTTTAATATGGAATTTGTCTATGTTTGGGCCGGTTGGGAGGGACAAGCTCATGATACCCGTATATTTTATGAAGCTATTGGAAGACGTGATGCACATTTTCCCCATCCTCCTCCAGGTATGTTAGTCAATGGTTTAGATACATTTATATATTTAATTAGCATATGTTGATTAAATTTACAATATATTTATGTAGGTAAATATTACTTAGTAGATTCTGGATATCCAAATCCTACTGGTTATTTGGGGCCATATAAAGAAGTTAGATATCATTTGCCAGAGTTTCAAGAAGGTCCTTCACCTACAGGATATCGAGAAGTGTTCAACCGTGCCCATTCCTCGCTACGCTCGACAATTGAACGAGCCTTTGGTGTATTAAAACAGAAGTGGAGGATTTTAACTCATATGCCATGTTATCCATATGAAAAACAAGTGCAAATTGTGGTAGCGGCAATGACTTTGCACAATTATATACGGAGAAATAACATGACTGACATGGATTTTGAACAAGCAGAATTGGATCCCGATTATGGATATTCAGTTGACAATGATGATGCAAATGAAGGGGTGGGTGCTTCAAATTCGTATGCATCTCCGGACATGGCACGTTTACGTGATGAAATAGCCATAAGTTTACAAAGCCGTTGATGTTTGTAATACTTATTATGACGTATTTCTTTTTTCTTTTTTTGGACATATATGACAATGTTTAATATCATGAAATGACTATTTCTAGTCAAATTTGTATGAGAGGAACTTGATTTTATTTTTCTTAATAAAGACCTCCCTTTTTATATGCGGTGTTTACTAAAAAAAAAATAGCATCCACAATCCGTCGCTTTATCATCCGCCGAATAAGTTCACCTTTTTTTTTTTTTTGCTATATCATTTTTATCTTTTGACAATCAATAGCTCAAATTTTTATTAATATACCAGGATAATAATTAATTAACGAATATGATTAATATTATAATAATTAGAAAAAAAAACTATTCAAAGTTGAAAACAAACCTAAAAGAAACATTGGCCAAAAGTTGAGTTTTGCATCTAATCTATAATCAAATTCTTTTATTATAATTTTTAAATAAATTTACTAATATGTATCTTTTATGTTATTCTCAATATGAAAATATAAAATGTTATATAATCATTGTTTCTTTTTTGTAATTTCAAAAATACTAAAATTTAAAAATTTAATTTAATCACACCAAATGGCTTTTCAAATATATGTTTACCAAACAGTCTTACATTTCCTTAAAGCACTTTTCAGTTATAGTTTACCAAACAGCCTAGCATTTTGGAAAGCCCTTTTATCTCAAAGGTATTTGCATTCTGCCAAGGGCATTTCTAGAAAGCTGAACCAAACAGCCCCTAAGTAGATTAAAATTTTTCGTTCTCATCCAAAAAAAAACAAAGCCTAAAGAAGTCCATGTAAGGCCCAAGAGGCCCAAATTCAATCGAAGCAAATAGAAAGGCCCAATGCAACGGCCCAAATCCACAAGAACTCTCACAATCTAGGGCTACGCTCCACCACTTCTACTTCCCTATATAAACCCTCATCTTTCACTCTCTCAGAGAAAACCCTAGCGGCCACCACCACCTCCTCCTCCTCGCTCGAGCTCCTCCGCCGCATCGGATCTCCCCGATTCCCGCAAGCAGAGAGCGACCATGGTGACTTCTTCTTCTTCTTCTTCTTCATCTTGATCTTCTTTTTTTGAGCTGAGTCTAGCTTACCGATGGGGGGACGCGGGGTTTTGGTCCCTTTTGCAGGCGGAAGTGGAGGCCGACGTCGCGGTTGCGGGCCAGCCGAAGAAGAGGACGTTCAAGAAGTTCTCCTTCCGGGGGGTCGACCTGGACGCGCTCCTCGACATGTCCACGGACGAGCTCGTTAAGCTCTTCACCGCCCGGGCTCGCAGAAGGTACCTTGTTGCTCTTTTGCTGTATTGTAGCGAGATCTTAAAGATTGGTCGAAGGTTGGACTGACGAGCGAATGATGTTGCTTTCGTGGTTTGATTTGATGATGTGGGTAGGTTCCAGAGGGGTCTCAAGAGGAAGCCCATGGCCCTGATTAAGAAGCTGCGCAAAGCGGTAATTTGCTTGTTTTCGTTAATTGTTATTTGCCTCTATCTAATTACCGAGTTTGATTAGACTGTATTACTGCAAATGAGCTAGATTTCTGTAGTATTGGTTTGTTTTGCGCATCGAATTTGAAATCTGGTAGCTTTTGTTGGATCGATTTGCTGGTCAAGATTGGTGCTTTGCCATTTCAATGGTTGATACTTGACTTACTGCTTAGGGGGCTTTGTGTTTTTGAATGGAGTGGATGGGGCTGAGGTAAAGCATAGCAGTGTATGGTTGAGAGCAATATTTAATGTCTTCCTCTAATCAACAGGATCTGTTATTATAAATTTGTAAGAACAGTGAAATGCTTAAAGTTTGTTCAAGTTCTATACGCTTTGAAAATTCGTTGACTTGACGATGCTTGGGGGCATAGAGTAGTTTGAGTGGAATCATCAGGGCTGACTGCTGAGCCGTTCCTGTGATCAAATAAATTTCTTGGTATTTAGTTAAGAGCAATGTGGGGATTAGTGAATATGATAGGAGTTCTGCACCTGTGTATAGGCCTCCCTCTACTTGGTAGTGTGGCCTTAAGCGTTTGTGCAGAAACTAATAGCTGTTAAATCAGCGGCGGCCAGACAACCGCTGAGATGGATCCACAGGTGAATTGCCCAAAGTGCTGCTTGCCTACTAAATCCATCTTACATGCTCCCTTGGGATGTTATTTCTTTTTGAAAAAGAAAAAATTTAAGAGAACTGGCTTCCAAATACATTAGTTTATAGGAAATTTTATCTACTTGTGTGTCTTCTTTCTTTGTGGGTCATTAGTACTTTGAAGTCATCTGGGTCATAGTTTTGATTGATAAAGGATTTGTTAAGTCCCAGAATGATATTTAGTGGAATATTCTGAAAGTTAAAAAGAGAACATTGACTCGTAATTAAGCTCATGCTTGATGTTGTAATTCTTGCGAGATACCTGTGAACTATCATAATGGATTCCAGTTTGATTTAGAGGACCAAAATTTTGCTTTCCAGACAGGGTTTTTTTGCTCTCTTCTAGCCAGGCATAGAGGCTGATAGATCATTGCACCTTCCGCTATGTTTGACACAATTTTCAGCTTCATGCTGTATTTTACTTCCTACTATGAATGCTTGTTTCCTGAAAAAAAAACTGCTCCTTGTGTAAAAACTCTTGATATATATTATTTATCTACTTACTGGTAAGATAATCCATGGTCATTGAATCTTTTTCTTGTCTGATGGATCAGAAAAGGGAGGCTCCCCCTGGTGAGAAACCCGAACCAGTCAGAACTCACCTGCGTAATATGATCATTGTTCCAGAGATGATTGGGAGCATCATTGGAGTCTACAATGGTAAAACCTTCAACCAAGTCGAAATAAAGCCTGAGATGATTGGACATTACCTGGCCGAATTCTCCATTAGTTACAAGCCTGTCAAGCACGGTAGACCAGGTATCGGTGCCACCCATTCGTCGAGGTTCATTCCTCTCAAGTAAAATCGACGGGGCAGCCTGAGAGGTCTCATCCGTCTGTGTTTCTTTTTGCAAGGACGACCATCATCATTTTGGATGTCAGTTGCTATGTTATTTTAGCTTATGTTTCGAGTATCAGAGATACTTCTGAGGCAGAATTCTTCATTTTGTTAAAATATAAGTTGTGGTGGCAGTTGAAGCATTCACCTATTGTTGCGAATTTTCTGGATGGTTCATACATTGTGCGGTAATAGTGCTCTTATGAAGTCGTGGTGCTGAACATTTTCTAGTTGTCCTGTCCTGTTATGTCTTATACATGGAAAGAATGCGGTTACGATCCTGGGATAATCAAGTTTCCAAGCCCGGCAAAAGATGCAAATTTGAGAAATTAGTAATTAGTCTTTGTGCTATAGTTAAATCATCGGGCAATCACCGTGCCAAACTTGTTGTGTAGTTAAATGTTGATGCATGGAATGTGGTATTCACACACCGTTCAGAGTACCTAGAGTACATGAGTTCCAGCTTTTTACTTGAATTGAAATCGTCTGGTAGATTTGCTTTAGGTTGCCCACGGACATCCCACGGACATCGGACATCAAATCGGTTGGGCTTTACATCACAACAAATAGATTTTTCTTTTGAAGTAGATGGGCTTGTCCATGGTTAGTAAGATTCTTCTTCCTTTTGAGTCCTTCTATGACGGCGCTACCACGGGTGTACGCCGCCTTCGTTTGTGGCGATCTTTGCCACTCGGCCTTCTACCCCTAGTTTTTACGAGGTGGCCATCTCTATAACCCTAGGAGGAGCTCGTTGTTGCATGCTGAGCTCTGTCTCGTTGCTGTTGATGACGCAATTGGTGAAAGCTTATTAGATCTGGAGGAGGTCTTTAAGGATCTGGCTTCTCGGCCAGGTCATAGAGGGCGTTGTGGAGACCTTGCTGAGATAGGGCGGCATGTAGTGACTAGGGGTGTCAAAAATACCCGGATTGACCTGATCTGTATTGAATCGAATCAAATCGGAAATTTCAGGTCTTTTGAGGTTTTGGTAATTGGTAAAAGAATTGGGTGTCAAAAATACCCGGATTGACCTGATCCGTATTGAATCGAATCAAATCGGAAATTTCAGGTCTTTTGAGGTTTTGGTAATTGGTAAAAGAATTTGGGTGTTCTTGGCGGCTCAATTTTTTTTTTCTTGTTCTTGGCGGCTCAATTTTTTTTCCTTTCCGGGTCATGTAACTCCAGTCGTTCTGAAACGACTATTTTGTAATCCCCTGCGCCCCCCCCCCCCCCCCCCCCCCCCCCTAAAAAAAACATTAAACGCCCGACCCGACCTGTATATCTTTTGTGTTCGGTTCAGCTATAGATGGAAACCCGAATTCAACCACCCATTGTTACCCCTAGTAGAGAGAGAGAGAGAGATTAACTTGGTGAGAACTGATTGGGATTGATTATGGTGAGGTTCAAAATCTTAAAACCGAATGGGATCTGACGAAGAAAAACGATGCGTGGGAACACGAATGAAAAACAATATCCACATGGCCACATCCCATTCAATTATCTCTTCTCGACTATGAATGAAAACCTCAGATCACGTCAGTGTACGGGGGCAACATGCAAGAAGATTCCCACAATTTTTCCGAGATTCCTAAGTTGTCTCACGTGCGTGAGTGTGTGCCGGAGAGTCAGAAAAGGACTGGCAGGCCATCAAACCTGGCGGGTCGCTCGAATCGTCAATTCCTGGAACCTTTCCGCTGTTTTGGATCAGCGGTTTTGTTGACCCCCCTTCACATCTCAACGCTAAGTCATCGGGCTCCTTCGACGGCGTTTTTGACCCTTCAACGTTGATATTTTTTGGTTTATCCACTAGAATCACGTAATACTACTTTTCTATACTTGAGTTGGTGGCATGTCATGCCTTTGCGTGAAGTAATTAGAAAGCTTTTGAAAACTTGTGCGTATAATTTACACAAGCGAAACATATCAATCGCTTTTTTCATCGATGATACATCTCAATTCTTAATTTTGTAACACTCGATATGAATATATACTTTCCCAATAGAGTTGGGCAAATGAAACTTGAGCGAATATAAAAGCCTCAAGAGCTATTCGTTAGGAAAATTTGAAGTTTTAATTTACGAGAAGTATAGTTCCCAACAATCCTAATCGAAGAAGACTCTAACTATACTTTCGATTAGTGAGCTACAAATACAGACGTGACCCACATTTTATTTGATCAGATCTGTACATAGATGACATCCATAATTTGTGACCACTCGACTAAAAGCACCCGGAGGGAAACTTCGTCCTATTTACGAACATGCAAGTAAGGGAAGTCTCGAACCGACGTGGAAGAAACCTGGCGTCGATGTTCATCTGTCGTTAGCTCAACCAGTCCACCTTGCCCTCGTAGCTATTGGGAAGAAGTTTCCTCTCGGCTTCGAGCAGGGTCCACTGGATGACCTTTTCAACATCTGCGGCTTCAATCTTCTCGCATCAACAAAACAGGATGAATAGTCAAATGACTAAATTATTTTTAGCAAAAAGCCATTGTCGTCTAACGTTGCACGTGCGAGTCTTGCCGATTAACGGCTGCTAATACAGCTAATTAAGGAATGTAATCACTAATCTATTCGCTAGGTTTGACCTTTCCTTTCTCTTCTTCATGACCCTGACCAACTATTTCTGGAACTCGATCGAGCTTATGTTCTATGTGTAGATAAACCTCTCGGGACGTCATAAAACATAAGCAAAATTGCCCATGAAAAGAAGACGTATCAGAACACAAGCCGGACACCAGAAACGGACAATCAATTCGACACACACAAAAAAAAAACATGCGAAAAGAGACGGCGCATGAAAAAAATGTGGTTTTCGAAATTCATGCTTTGGCAACAGAAACGAAGGACGCCCGACCTTCCCATGGACTGGGAAAATTTCGAACTTGTGCTGCATGAACATCGTACAAGTTCTTATTTACATTCGAGAAAAATGAAAATCACGTGCGAAGAACATGAAACAGTGATTAGTGTACATTGGCATCGGATTGTCGTGCACATACCTCATTTTCAACCTCGATCACGGCGAAGAGTTGGTCGGCCGAGCACTGCGTTTGAATCGCCGTAGCTTTCAGTCCCATGTTGTCCAGGCACTTGAGGACCTCCAACATAGAATCAATCCCGGACGTTGGATTCGCAATCTTGACTCTGATCTTAGTCCCTCCAGCTTTGTCCCCTCCGCTCTTCTCGTTCAGACCAGACTTCAGCTCCCCGTTTTGTCTCTCCAGCTCTTGCTTGTACTTCACCAGCTCCTTGATTCTCATGCAAGCTGTTTGGACGATGGAGTTCTTGTCATTCTGCAACAGAGATTCGCAACGGAGTTAGAGAGGCGCAGAAAATCTTACTCACGAAAAGCTAGTACTCCCTATCCCCAGCCTGCGCGGCGGGCTAGTTACAAGAAGTGGCCTGCACAGGAATTCGAGCCTGCTTTCTGAAGCTCCGTCTGGTGTCGAGAGTTAAACCGCTCAACGAAGATTATAGCTTTTACAAACCTTGGTACCATGAGGCAATTCGGAGAGCAATGCCGAGTAGATACGCTTCTGCTTCTCCCTCCTCATCCTCTCGCTCAACATGTGTCGAAAACCCCGTTCGCGGTCGAATTCTTGGATCTGGCTCGGTTCGGCCCAGCTCCTCCTCAAGAACTCCATCACCCGCTTGTTCATATTATTCCCCGGGTTCGGCATGAACCCTCGGTCTTGACTCGGCAGCCGGTTTGTATACGGTGAAAAGGCGCTTGGGTTAGCCGGCGGCAGCGGCGGCGGCGGCGGCGGCGGCGGCTCCACCAGTTGATCGCACCAGAAGATGTCGCTTTGAACCTCTTCGTGGAAGAACAAATCCATGACACCCCTTCCTCTCTCTCTCTCTCTCTCTCTCTTTCTCTCCCTTCAATTTTTGCCGGGGATTTTCAAATTTCTGCAGCAGCAGTTAATTTATAACGGTCCTCCTCCTGAAATGGCGTTTTCTCCCCGCACGAGAGGCTCGAAGAGCACGATATAAAACGTGGCATTTTTCCCCATTTCTGGCTGGGAAACAAAAAACGTGGTCAACTATGTTGTCTCTAGTCTCGGAGACTCCTATGCGGTCAAATTTTGCGCATGCGGTTCCATGGAAAAGTTTTGCGGTGGGGTAGCAGCTCGGGGGTCCTTGTCGAAAGCTGGTCAAACGTGAGGACAAGTCTTCGGTTTTAACCCCACTGGGACTGTACGGGGAGCGCAGTCCGTCTGATGCAAAATCAACGGCCGGCAGGAAGTCCATCAGATGAGATCAGCAGTTCTCCAGACCCGCTGATGACTAGGATGGAGGTTGACTTTCTAATTTCTCTCTACTTTTTTTAACCATTTTGGCTCAGATGACTTTTCTGCGTTCACACACCACACCAGGATGGCTAAGAGCTTTGAGTCAACGGATTTATATAAGGTTTATCGCCATAGAATAATGCTCATGTGTGTTTGAGACAGAGCGATGATGGCGAAACGGAACTTGATGCCAGAATATTTTCGGATACGTGAGATTGTAAAGTCGAAATCCTCGTGTGAATGGAATGCCGATAGCCTTGCTGGACCAACTGCGCTTTGCAGATGGGTGCAGGACCTTTTCAGCATGACGGAGTCACAGTGGAATCGCTTTTAACCCTTTGAATTAAGAATGTGATATTGTTATGGATCAACCTAAATAAATGATAGCAGATATGGCAGAAGTATCACCGCTTATCGCGGTCAAAGTCGACCTGAATATCTGTCTATGTGGATGAACCCTAATCACTTGGCAATTGAAATAATGGTTTTAACTTTGATTTGCTTATTGTGAGAAGTCGACATAAAGTTCAGTCAAAGCTTAGAAGCAAAGTCAGCATTAGTTACAGAGAAGACCCTCCAATAGAATATGAAGATATATTAAGGCACGGTTTGGAACCTTTGAATAACTAAAGAGTCAATTTATCCGTTGATATCATTGGCGATGTTATTCAAGATGGTCCCAACAAAATAGAAAAAGAAGAAAAATACAAAAAACTATCATCCACCAATGAGTCATGATCTTGCCAAGAACTTTATATGCCAGTAAGCGTTCGGATTTCTGACTGTCGGGTTCCCTTTTGAACCGGCCACGGTGTAGCAAGCGTGATACCGTACCAAAAAAGGTTAAAGACTCACGCATTGCATGGCACTGCCTCATCTAATCAAATTGTCGAACATTGGTCAGCCATGTGAAACCCACCGTGTTCAGATTATACCCCACGCCTTCTGTACAGGAGATGGAGAAGACATCTTACACAAGCGCTTCCATCCTTATCGTGCTTAAGCTATAATCTCGTCCAAGCATTCAATGTTTATGCCAGAAAATGCTTGAAGTACGTTCTTCTGTGCAGTTCTGCAACTAGGACCAATTATGACCAATTCCTTTCTCGTGATCGGTGGCATCCACGGTGGTGCTCGATACTGCATATGCACGTGCAGTCAGGTCTTCTGAATCTGGTTGAGATTCCTCATTTTCTTCACCATCTGAAAAATCAGCTTGCGAGAGCAGTTCATAACTCGGATTGCTGGGTTCATCTCCACCGTCATTTTCGTTGTTATACATCCCTAGATATGCCTCATCTCCTTCCTCCTATTTAAAAGGATCAGAAACAGATAACACAAAGAAACAGGAATCTTGGAACCTAATTTAAAATAGATATAAGGAAAAGCAAGATAAGAACAAGCTAAGGTATACCTCACTGTCCTCCTCATCAGTGGGGTAAGCAGAATCTAATCTGTCATAAAAAGCATTGTTGCATTTTTCTTTCATGCGGTCCATTTGTTCCTATGAATATGCAAGTAACTTAAGTATATCGCTGTTTAAACAACTGGACCAAACTGGCAAAATTCAACAAGTAACGGGGCCCTTACGATTTCAGATTGAAGTTGCTCCACCTTTTTCTGCAGATTGGCCACGTGATTTTGGAATGCCTGTTTCAACGAAACAAAGAAACTGTCAGAAATTTCTATGTTATCCCCCTCCCCAAAAATAGACACTTGCCACATGAACAGTATCAATCCAGGTGCTTTTGACATCTAAATCCGGAAACCAAGTAACTTCAACAAAGCTAGACAGCCATCAGGTCATCAACAAGTGACTCATGCCATTGTGCTCCCACAATATTCAGAAATGTGTTTCAAACCAAGACTGCAATGGAAAATTACCAGCCAAGCATACCAATTACCATACACACAAGTGCACTCTGTTTTAATATCTGGAACTCAACAAAGATGGGAACATATTATTAGAGCACACCACTAGCATTGGCACAGATACATGCACATCAAACAAGGTGAAATATGTTTGTACCTGCAAATTTAATACCAGAAAATCAAGAATTTTGGTGAAAATAGATGCAGTTGCATAGCCGTACCTCACGCCTTTGAAGCTCAATAGAACGAGCCAGAGCCTTCCTCTTTGTCAAAAGATTCTTCGGCCTCAAGGTGGAAGGCCGCTTATAATCCTTTCCACGGAACACCACAATGGCGTACCCTTTGGAGACTTTGTCTACAGAAACCAAGATCCCACCACTCTCGGCTTCAAGAGCCAATGCTACTTTCTTAACAGAGTCAAAGGTCTTTGCCTTCACAATGATCTTCACCAGTTCTCGATACTTCCAGTGCAAGTGCATGTTCTCCACTGTACCATCAAAAACTCCCCGTCTTCCTGGAAGAAGGAGATCAATCAGCAATATAAGCATTAGTCATTAGTCTCCCGGGTTTACATACGTGAATGGTAATGTCAAGAGTTTCTACCAAGAAGCAAAAATGCTTTCATCCTTAAGCCAATCTTGCGGAACATGAATCTCTCTTCATCAGAGATGCTTTCTGGGTCTGCTTGCTGTTCTGCCGGTTTCAGGAACTCCTCAACCTTTGACAAAGCTCTTTCGGCTCGAGATAGCCTTTTCTCAGCCTAGGAGATTTATTCAAATTTAGGTTGTAAGCAGATAGACATTTAGTACTAACACCATGTCCACTGATGCTTCAGCATAGTAAGACATAAATTACACACTTCATTATTGAATTCAACCACGCATCAATATCTTACCTACTTGATGAATACTTCTGAAAAAATATCTTTTGGGCAGATATGAATGAAAATTTCAAGCACAACATTAATCACTAGTGAACCTTCAACAAGAGTTTTGCTTTCACCAGAACCAAAGATGCTTGGTTTAACAACAACTATTTACAGGAAGAGGCCATTTATGCTCTTAAAGCAAAGAGAGATGCTGTACAAGAAATGAGAATACTCACAAAATCAAGCTTTCTTTCGAGCTTCCTGACAAGGCTTGCATGCCTTGTTATTTCTGCTTCTATCATAACATTTTCTTTGTGCTGTTCATCCAACTTCTTTCCCCACTTTTTATTGGCATCAAGAGTCTCCATAAGCGTACCAGTATTTCCAGGCTGCTCATACATATGATTGGTTGGGACAACCAAGGCTGACGCCCTCAAGCGAGCCTGCTCCTCCTCATCTTGAAGGGACTTTGCTAGTCTTTCCCTCTCCAATAATGCTTCAGTGACTTCTGGTGAGAGAAAATTTTTACCTCGATAGAAGACCAAGAAGTCCTTGTTTCTCGAGAGCAGAATCCCCCCTGTCAATTTCTATATCAAAAAGGTCAACTTAAACCATACTTTTCTACTGCTCATGAAAAAAAGGCAAAACAATGCAAGTCGATGCGATCAGAAAACAAACTAGTGGATTCCTTATGAATTGTCTTGATCGGCATAAAAAAATTTCAGTAGATTCAAGCAAAAAACTGTCATCATGAGAAAATAAACATGCAAAAAAATTGATCACAATTCTATGAAAACCATCGTTTTTGAGGTTCACTGACATTACCAGAGACATCAATAGAGTAAACTATCAGATAAAAAACAACGTACATAGTACTTAATGGGTTGGACAAGTTTCCTGGAGCAATTACCTTAAGATCTTCTGCCATCCTCTCACTAGTTGTAAGCATTACACCACGTTTAAGTGCAACCTTTGCAATTGAACTTTTTTCCCATAGCTTGATCATGGCCACAGCCAAACCTTGGAGCTGCCTGCTTCTTCCTGGATACGAGAGAATTAAAGAACAATGAGAATGCCACTATGAGAGCCAACCAAGTAAGACGATGACATCACATACCTAAAGCAAAATGTGGAGGAAGTACTCTAGCAAGCCTTCTCAAAGCCGTTGCCTCCTTTTGGCTAATCGTTGCTCGTACTCCATAAGGAAGGATTCTGAAAGGAGGTTGGTAACCAGGAATTGTTCCAGGCAACATGTCTGCATCCACAGGCAAGGGCTCGCATCCTGGCCAGTCTTTGTACCTAGGACCCAGGCTATCTAGCAATTTATCCATTTCATGTTCATATTCAACTTCTGGCGTTGATCCTGTATCCTTATTCTCAGACGCAATTTCAGATGCCTGTGCATCCTCACTGATTCCATATTGCGAAGGATTCCTACCAATGGTATCAGCAGGTGTTGATGAAGTAGCTGAGCTCCCTTCTTTTCTAAATATTCGTTTATTCAGTTGCACTGAAGGGTCTTTGTAGCTCACACCTCTATACAACGAAATGGACGTTCCAGATCTCCATACCACCAGGCCACCAGTTTTCCTCTGTACACGTGCATACAAGCATCATCAATAGATAAAATTACTTCAATACGCTTTAATAGTACCATTAATTAGGTTGCTTTCTGCAACACTATAAAGCGTGAAAATTAAAAGATATTACTATATGGCCACAGTGCCTGGCAGCATTGTGGATAGAGAGAACAAGCTAGAATGCGCATATTCCATTTCCATGGGTTTAAATTATTCATACTTGTCTAATTGAAAATGGTAGTGAATAATTATCTACCACAGCCAGCCTTTACCTTCATGTCATACTTCCAGTTTCCACCAAACATGTTAATTAAACTAGAAACTTCAAATAACAAAGGGTGAGTTCTATCTTAATGGTTATGTGAAAGGTGATCATAGCTTTATCTGATTACTGACCACAGCTTGGGCCAGATGCACACGATCAAAGGACATACTCTGAACACTGTCCAATTGTTGGAAGCTGAAACCCATCTAAAACATGCTAAAGTTTGAGTCCTAGATCACCGACCAATGAAAATTAGCAACCTTCTTAAATTCTGCTAGAACAAATCTGACTATCTAAACACAGGTTGCATATCTCTTGCTCATTTTCAGTGAAATCAATAGTTGAATGTAGCCTATGTGGCTGAAACAGAAAGCACATGAAGCTGCCAAATCAACCTCAGCTGCCTTGATGAACATCAAACAAGAAAACCAGCACCTCGATTAAATTCAGTATAGGTACAAGTCTGGTGGACCTTTCTATCAAGCTGCATATTACATTAACTACAGATTCCCTGTTAACAAGAGGGACTAAATGATACGAGACGTGAGAAATTGATAACATATATGCAAGAAGCATACCTCCAATATCTCGTGTGTCCTCTTCATGTTAAGTGCAGGCGAACCCTCAATTTTCAACCTCACAATTTCTGAAGACTTCCACCTCTCATGAATCGTGTCCACGACTGCCTGCGTAACACCACCTCCCTTAATCCTCATCTTGCTCTTCGTCTGAAAAGTCAAGTTCCTCAACCTCCTTAGCTCCGGCTCCGGAAGTGTCAATTCCGCCACCGACGTCTTGCTCTTACTCCTCGCCGACCACCCTTCTTCCTCTCCCTTCCCCTTTGGCTTCTCCCATGGAAACCTTGCTCCACTGCTCTCCCCAATCACATTTGCTTCCACAATTCTTGACTCTGGTGAAAACCCGCCTCGTGTGTTTGGCAACAATCCTTCCTCCACATAAAAGATATCCTCCACAGATCCTTTCTCCACCACTCTTTCCGGCGGTCTCTCTCTCCTCTCATACCCATCATCCATATATCCAAATTTCTTCAATTTCTCCACAATCCTCTGCATCGTGGACCCACCGCCGCCACCAACGTCGCCGCTATTTCTGTAATTCATCGTAGCCTGAGGCTGTTTGGGGCTGTTTTGCCTGTTGGGTTGATTCCATTTATCTAACCAACCGTTGCTACTACTAAAGCTTAAGCTGGGATTGAATAAAGAAACGGGCTTTCCTCTAGCAGGAGCTAAAATGCTCGATTTCCTACAAAGGGTTTGTTCAACGGACGCAAAAGAAAGAGCATTAAACTTCGCCGCGCACAGAGAGTCGGTCTTGCGATGAATTAGAAAGCCATACCTGAATAGAATGAAGCGGTTCCCATGAAACGTCGATGGGTAGAATTGACGGGGAGGGACAAGAGCCATCGAAGAGAGAGGTATACCTACGAATCAAATCATCAAGATAACACATCAACTCGTCGGAAACGAGTGAAGCACAGTGAGTTTTACTGAGATTTTTTAGAGGTTTTGGCCATGAAAGAGAGGTGCTTCGCAGATGGTTTTGCAGGGCAGTGGGAACGTGCTCGTAATATCAAAGGTATGGTTGGCTGCGAGAGCGCGCACGTTCTGGTCCGGATTTAGGCCATCCCGGCCCGTATTCAGACAATGGATTAGCTCCACAAAAGAGTTTTTCGTACAGACATGATGACATGCGCTGTTATTCCAAAGTGAATTTCTTAAAAAAATTAATTGAGGGAAATCACTGAAGAACAGAGCAGCGAGGAAAGAGATAAAAAAAAAAAAAAAAAAAAAAAAAAAAAAAAAAAAAAAAAAAAAAAAACAGAGCAGCGAGGAACCTTCGGTGGACGAACTCGTTCTGATTGATGTGGACGTACTCAGCCGGTTCTTCGATGTGCTGATCCTTCACGCGAGTCGGCATCAGAGAGTTCGCGGCGGGTGAATCGGGGCGACTGTTTCGAATCCGGTCGAGACGACGATGAAGAGGGTCGTCGAAAAAGGGCCGAGGCCCAAGCCCACATCCGAGGGGGAAGTCGGAGAGGAGGGAGAGCGGAGAGGAGGCTCGCCTTCCGGTAGGCGCAGTGGTAGCACACGCACACCAGACACGATCAACGGCTTGGCTTCCGTATCTCGTTCCTCATCCTTCCCTCACATCACATGCCTCCTCCTCCTCCTCCTCCTCCTCCTCCTTCCTCGGTTCTTCTACCGTCGCACCGTCGACCGGACGCTATCAACTGCTGCTCATCGACGTTCTGCCAAACCATAGAAACGACGCGATCGGGAACCGTCAGCGATGGCGGCGGAGTCGACAGAATCGGCGGTCCGGAAAATCGCCGTCGCGGGATCGAAACCGGACTTTGAGACGGCGGAGGAAGAAGATGATGCTCCCGCGAAGAAAGCTTCAATAGAAGATTCGGGAGAGAGGAACTCGCCGGCGGAGGAACCGAGAGCGCCCCCCTCTTTTCCGGTTTTGTGACCCGAAACCCGAGTCAACGATTTCGGAAATCGGATGTCGGTCCAGCGTATCTAATCTTTCCTTTTTGTTTTTTCAGTTTTGATGACTGATTATTTCTTCCTTTTTCTTTGATTGAAAGTTGAGATCCTACTAACAAATTGCTCTTTTAATTGGATTTCTTATTCTCTTAGGGATTGTATTGACTATTTTGTCTATAAATCTTTCAATTGTGTCAATCTAGTTTTAAACTCTTTAATGATTTGCTAAACTAGTCCTTAAGATTTTAACGAATTATCAATTTAGTTATTTTAGCTAATTTCGGCCGTATGTTGCTGATATTACGGTTTAGTTAGCTCTAGCCATTTTACTTATTGTGATCGGTGCTAACATGAAAAATTTTAAATTATTCAAAATTTTTGAATTTTTTATTGATTTTTACTTTTTTTCCTTTTATTTTTTCCTCTTTTTACATATGACAAGCAGCCCCATTGATCACTTGATGACGGCTTGCCAACCCTCACTATAGTTGAGGAGGACATTACAAGCTCTCACTATAATCAACGAGAGCCTAATCGAGGGCCGTGATGCCCTTGCCTCGTCAAATTTGGCGAGGGTGTCATAAGCCCTTGCCTAGGCTATTGCGAGCCATAGCTAGGCCATGACACTCACCCGCCACTAGGCAAAGGCTTCACGACCCTAACTCAAGGCCAGCGAGGTTCATCGACCCTTGCTCATACGCCAGTGGATCAATGGCCCTCCTTTGATCCTTTAAATAAAGAAGGAAAAAGACAAAAGAAAAAAATAATAATAAATTAGGAATTTTTTTAAAAAAAAAGTATCAAGATATTCAACCAAAATTAATTGAAACGACTCAATTACGATTTGTTAAAATGTTTAAGACAAGTTTGATAAATCATTAAAATATTTAGAACTAAATTAGTATAATTAAAAATTTTAGAATTAAATTGACCACCACACAATAGATTCAAGATTTTCTGAACAATTTTTATAGGATTTTTAGCCTGGTATATTCTCAAATTGCCTATAAAGTACAGCAACAAAAAGGAGATACACTTTCTCCACGTGAACAGCTTCACAGAAAATTAGCACCGAATGTGTGCATAGTCAGTCTTTAGGAGTCTTAAATTAATCAAGCGACAACTTTCATATCTCTGCATCTATCATCACAGTTGGAATTGGGAATAACATGTAATATGTTTACAAAACATATTTATCTATTTCTTGAGTGCATACAAATAATAATGGCTGAAAATTGGACCAATTGGGAACAATTTAAGAATAGATAAGTTCAGGGATTGAATTTTCTTTTTTAAATAATCAATTTGAATACTAAAATGAGAATTGACAAATTCAAGGACCAAAATCTATTTAGCTCTTTGAATAATTTTCATGCATGCTCATAATTGGCGAAGAAATATAACCAATCTCTCCTCCAGCGAAGGAGGTCAATGGTTCAAACCCCTATGTTGTTAGCGATTAAAGTGGAGAGCCCTGGCAGTGGGTTGTTAGGCCAGTTTTCCCCGAGGTATAATTGCTGTTGGACCTCCACCGCGAAGGCCCATGAAACCTCAAATCGGTGTAAGCTGACAAGGGTAGGCTCCGACGGATCCTCGGTAAAAAAAAAAAACAAGATAAAAGATTTAATGTATATCTACAAATAGGTAGATAATATGCTATACATGGAAACAAACTTACACCAATCGCAAAACGATACGTGGCGCGGTTTAGTTGGTGCCGCGGCCCTATAAATCGCAGCTAATCCCCCCTTCAATCATGGGTGAGTACAAGAGTCAATCTCAAATACATACAACGATGGACAATAGGACTGGGGAGAAGGTTGTTTCGAAAGGTCGATCTCGAGATCCTAGGAGGGCTGCTGATGCCTATTCAGAAAGTGCACTGGAGAAGATAATTGTACTCTTCCGCCTGGGCTATGCAGCCTTGTCTCTTGGCCGTCCTCGCAAGCAAGATCCTAGGACGGCTGCTAAAATCTATTCAGATTGTGCGCTGGACTCGATAATTGTACTCTTGAAGCTAGGCAACGAAGCCTTGCTTGTTGGTAGTCCTCGAGATCAAGCCTGTCTCGGTCGGGTTGAAGATCCAGCCACATCCCCTTCTTGTGCTGTTAGGCAATCCAAAGGCAAACAAAGGACGGAGCTGCGTGAGCTGTCCGAACAAAATTCAGAATTGTCGAAGAAACTAAGAGCTGCAACAAAGCGTCCTGTTGAACTCCAACGAGAGGTACAGAAATCTCCAATCAAAGGCTGGTGGGAGGCATCGATGGACCAACTCTCCTTAGAGGAGCTGAAACTTCATAAGAGAATGTCTGAAGAATTAAGCAAGATGTTAACCCAAGAAATTGAAGACCGGACCACTAATTCCCATGGCAACAATTCCGATGATCCTTGTGGGACTGATTCCTAGGAAATTTCAGTTTCTTTGAAATAAGGTGGTTTGATAATGTAATAAGTGAGCTCATGCCGCTTATAATCTTGAAATGAAATGTGTTGTTTGATGATATATTCTTCTTGCGCATCCAATTTTGAGCAATCCTTATCTATAATATATTGATTTTTGGAAATGCATAAAGTTGATAAGTCAAAGGACTCAAATACGGTAGGTTTTGTTTTCTAGATGCTTATCCTTTTATTTATAGGAAATGATTGTGCTACTTGTATAACTTTTGGCAGCAATATGATTAATTACTTGCCTCTAAAATAAATTGTGTTTTCAAGGACGGTATGTTACCATGCTAACTTCCTCCAATAAAAGTGATTTGACTGTACATGCTCATGCATTCTTTATTTAATTTTTAATCGTTTAATGTCCCTCAAGAAAATTAAGGAAGTATTTCTGCTTCCTTGAAGGGATTAAATTTAATTTGAACAAATTAGCCCTTACGCACGTGAGTGCTTCTTGTAGTTTTATTGAAAAAGGTCAATACAATATCTAGCCAAAAAAAAAAGGAAAAAGAAATAGATAACCCTTGACACCTGAATTTCGCTAACAAGTTTATCATGCATCTTCCAAATAAAACCATTTCAGGAATCAAGTTCGTGGTGGGAGTTTGTAAAAAAATAATCAATTTATATGACCCTACATTCCTTGTTCTCGCCCACTAACCAATCTTGGAACGAAAACTGGATAGGTTTAACTGTTGTCGTGATCCTATAAATTGTTGCTAATCCCCACCCAATCATGTGATTACGTAAGTAATACAAGACAATTTCATATACATTACAACCATGGCAATTAAGACTCAGAAAAAGGTTGCTCTACGAATTGATTGACCGGTGAATTTGGTAAGATTTGGTTGACTGTTCATAAGATTGAATATTTTGTTAAATTAATTAAGAATATTCAATTAAACTCTATTTTCCTTCATGTTCTAAGCTGACTATCATTTCCGCCTCCACCCCCCTCACGCCCTACCCCTCCCCCAGATGTAGCGCTTTAAGTTTGACAAGGACTCTCATTTATGACTTGACGAAAACACAAATTTGATAAATCTACACGTATTTATGAAAATGCATAAATTTTGATCAATCAAACTAAGAAATTTGTGGTCACGCCCTACCCCTCCCCCATATGTAGTGCTTTAAGTTTGACAAGGACTCTCATTTATGACTTGACAAAAACACAAATTTGATAAATCTACACGTAATTATGGAGATGCATAAATTTGATAAGTCAAACGGGAAAATCTCAAATAAGGACTCAAAATGAGCCTACTTTCTCAAATAAGGACCCGAAGTGATCGTTGTTCCAAATAAAGATCTGAAATGGCTAACAAGTCTCAAATAAGTATTGAACCTGCTGGCCGGCCAAAATGTTCATTGGCCAGCGAGCGTGTGACATTTCTAGTGGTCATAATATGGGCAATTTTGTCCCAAAAAATTATAGATAGAAATTAACAAACCCTAAAAACAAAACCCCAAAACTCTTCATGTTCTTCTTCTTCCGCTCTTCATCTTTTACGTTTTTTGTCCTCTCTCGCTTGGAGAACCCAAATTCTCTGTTGATGGAGCAAGATCCCTGGCTCCCTGAGTTCCAAAGGTACGTGCCCTCCCTCCCTCCCTCCTTCTCTCTCTCTCTCTCTCTCTCCCTCTCTCTCTCAATTTGAACGAAACTGACCTCGGTTGAATGGGAGTATGAATCAAAGTGTATGGCGAAACTAGGAAAATATAATGAAGAATCAAGGCTCTCATGTTACATACAAGTGTCTCAATAACGAAAATGTGGCTTTACTCAAGATTTGTCTTCTTCATTGGAAAGAAACGAAGACAGAAAACAAAAGAACAATATGTGAAGAAACGAAGGTAGGGGTTTCTTGTTGTGTTTCAATTCGTGTTCCATTAATAGAAAATTTCCGTGCTCCAAGCGAGAGAGGACAAAGAACGGAGAAGGTGAAGAGTAGAAGAAGAAAAACGTGAGAACATGAAGAGTTTTTTTTTTTTTAGGTCAAAAGAATGTGAAGATTTTGGGGGGGTTTGTTTTTAGGGTTTATTAATTTCTATCTATATTTTTTTTGGACAAAATTACCGGAAATGTCACATGCTCACCGGCCAATAAACATTTTGGCTATCAGTAGATTCAAGTCCTTATTTGAGACTTGTTAGCCACTTCGGGTTCTTATTTGAGACAACGGTTACTCCAGGTCCTTATTTGAAAAAATAGGCTCACTTTGGGTTCTTATTTGAGATTTTCCCTAAGTCAAACTAAGAAATTTGTGGTAGGTTTTATTGTCTATATACTTTTTCTTCTCTCTCTCTCTCTCTCTCTCTCTAATACCGGAAATAACTTTGGTCTCATGTAATTTTTGGCTAGCAACATGATTAATTCATCTTGTAATTATGTGCCTCCATAGGAAATTTGGTCCTTTCAAGGATGGGAAGTTACCAGTGATAACTACCTCCCAATTACTAAAGTAAATGAATGGGCATGATGACAAATTGGGTTGACCTAGCCAATATTTCCTTCCTATGCTTGGTCACTTACATAGCCCTTTCGGATATGATCTGGAACACAGGACAGAAGAAAGAGGAGAAGGTGGTAACTTTCTTCATATTTCGAATTATGCATACAGTGACCGAGATAAGCAGAATGTGGATATCGATACCTGGGCTAAATCCAAGTATAGTTAAATGTTTCTTTATCCTAGGCCATATATTCATGAGAGTGAGAAATAGAGATACTATATTCAAGATAGCGGATGCCAAAAAAGCAAGTGAAATATTAGCAAGTGAAATATTCTTATCATATTTGAGGAATTTCGCTTCCATGGCCTCTACTGCTTCATTGAAGAAGGGACTTTCCTTGTTCACTAATTAAACCGACATCATGTATAGAAATGAAATGACTTGATTGTTGGAAAAATATTCTCTAATATTCAAGGCATCAGTTGCATCCCTGAAAATCTACAAGAAGTTTCTAAAGATTTCAGCAACCTTATAATCTTGTTGTGCCAACGGCAAAAGACCATCACTT
The DNA here is from genome assembly GCA_028830015.1 of Eucalyptus grandis x Eucalyptus urophylla. NCBI lineage: Eukaryota > Viridiplantae > Streptophyta > Magnoliopsida > Myrtales > Myrtaceae > Eucalyptus > Eucalyptus grandis x Eucalyptus urophylla. The sequence goes on from CM054200.1 coordinate 5,323,114, forward strand.
CCGTTATGAGTGGGGAGAAGAGCGACAAGACACCCATCTCTGGCATATATTTTCACCATCTTGTACATTGAATTCTACCTCGTTCTTATGTCCAAAGGGATTTTCAACTTCCCTTCCCAACGTCAAGCATAAGACCTCCCACTCTTGATGCATCGGTGGGGTGGATATCATGTATTGAATCTACTTACGTATTTTGACCATAGGATTGTAAAACTTGCGGGGACTCTCTCACGCACAAGTTAAAGCAACGGCACATGCATTACAAATTGAAGATGTTGGGAAAAACGGATTCCCTAAATCGATCAAATACTCAATCGAACCTATAAAACAAACACGGAAGACGAGCGCAGGAGTCACATGTTTCACCGATCAAAGATACACTACGGAATTGAGCGCACCTTGTCTTTCACGGATTAAACACAAATGTTTAAGTTCGAGGAAGAATTCTAATCCCGTTCTACCGAGGAGTGTACTGTTGCTTAGAGGGGGAGAAAAATTCTAAAGAGACGTACGTTTTCTTTTCTGGAGCATTGTTGCTGAGAGAGACGTACTCCCTCTCTATCTAAAATGCTACTTCAAACAACGTAATCCTTTGTACCCAAATAACACAACCTTTCACATCGTAACCGTTCCTCCATAGGCCCTTGACTTATAGGCCGGTTCTTAGGCCCAACATGGGCAGATGAGCCTACTTAGGCCCATCAACACATAGAAAAACCCATCAGAAGAAAATCCCATCGCATATAAGAAAATCCTTTGTACAATGACTTGCCATTTTTGGTGTTTGTTCCTCGCTAAATGGACTTGAACTGAGGTTGTAGAGCTGTTTACACCTAGAGGACGAAGCGGCCATCTTCAATCCATCTTGACATTTCTCACCTATCCCTAAGTATTCTTGGAGTCAAATGGGATAGCCTGCTGCTCCTCTCACGCTCTCTCTGCTTCATCTCGTTTCTAGTGTCAATTCCATCTTACCATAATTCTTCCTCAAGATAAAGGTACTTGAAGAACAAAATTGCGAAGTCGCGAGAGAAGGAAAGAACTGGTGTCCAATTGATCATTCCCCATCACGATCACAACCTTTTCTCCAAATTGGGTTAAAAGTCGAGTTAGTAGTCACACCGCAATCGGTCGATGATACGTTGAGAAAGATCGAGTGCGTTGATTTAAAGTCAAAATGGATCTTTAAGCTTATATGTTGGACATCCATGAAGTTGTCATTTGCAGTGTGATAGGAGTTTGCCTGGGGTAATCTGTCATGAGGCACAAGTGCTCAGAGAAGCATTTTACTGAGACAAAAGCACACCCTTCATGTACTTAATAGCACACGCTTCCAGTGGAAACGTTTTACATAGAGTATAGGAACATAATTGTTCCATGCATCATACTGCATAGGCAAAGTTCAGAGAGGAGGGCCGGACACACACTAAGCAGGCCCTCTTTATTCATTATACTAGGACATACAGAACACTCACAGAGCACTCACAGAGCACGCTCTCATCATCATTACTTGACTAATGTGCCCCATGGCAACACTCGAACTTGACAATGTTGTTCATCATGCGCGGGCAGACCGGGCACTTCACATCCTCCGGTATGTAACCAACCATGTTCGGGATATAGAAGTGGTGGCACCTTGGGAGGATGTAGACCCGATCGAACTGCTCCCTGAAGATCATATCGAATGTCTTCCCGTTCACGTTCACATGCTTCTTCCATGTCTCGTACTGAATCAGGACCCTCGTGATGTGCACGTGGGATTCATTGATCACGACCCGTGACCCCTTTGTGAGGACCGCAAACCCGCCGTCCTTCTTGAAGTTGGTGTAGAGCCTGAGGATGTCCTGCATAAGGGGTTCGTGCAAGTCCGCTCTGGTTTGTAGCTTGGAGAGCATGCAGCTCTCGAGGCGGGTCCAAAAGAGCTGTGATTTGGTGACGTTGAAGGCAACGATGGAAAAGCCATCATCGATCATCTTCTTTAGCGACTCCTCAATCTCCTGGATGACCTTGGGTTCTTCCGCTCCATACAGGAAGATATACTTCTCAGCCTTGATCTGATAAGAGAGATGGCAAAGTCAATGTTTTTATCAGTGAAAAATAACTTATGCTCATTTTTCACATGTCCATATATTGTTAATTAAACTAAACACTCATCTTACATTTTCAAAATTTCCATATAAAAGCTCCAGTAAAGCCTATGTCTACTCGGTATAAGATGAATCTTGACCGTTTATCAGTAAACAATGGACAACAATATAATGTAAAATAGTCTTTTATAGTTCTCGTCTTATCCCATGTATGTCTGAAAGATTCTAAGTTTGAATAAAATTCTTGTATTACTGCGTCAATTTAACTAAATTCATCCTCTAATAAGCAAACTCAAAGATCATAGTTTCCTTTCACACCCATATGCGCGATACTCTAGTTGTATAAAAAAAACAAAAGGCTAAAAGAAAAGTGAAGGAAAAGAAGAAGAATGACAAAAACTTACAGCTTCCTGTATCTTCGGGAAAATGAAGTCAGTCGCCAAAAGCTCAAACCAGCTAATGCCAGGCCTCTTCCAGATGTCTGTTGCTACAGCACCGGTGAAAGGGAAAGCATCCCAACCCCAAACCCTAATCATGCTCAAAGCATTTTGGTTTGAGACTCTTCCTAGTGGATCCAATACCGTCACCATGGTGTCTTGCCTAAAATGCCACTTCTCCTTAATGATTCTGATGGCCACCCTGTTCGTAAGTTTAGGGGAGTGCACCGAGTACCACGGCATTTGCAACTGGAGGTTCTGGAACTGTTTGATCACCTCCTCGCCATCTTGTTCGATGATAGGGACCCACACAATCTCGTAGCGCTCCTCATGGAACTTGCGCTCGTTGTAGATCTTTGCAAGGATCGAGAGGTCGTGAGAGGTCAATTTGAGGTCCGAAATCAGCAACAACACATTCTTCCTCCGGAGCGACTCGACCTTATCCTATATAACAAACACGGAGAATTATAAACATTGGTCATCACGTGCTTTTTATCGATTGCACAACCGGTGAAAACAATTTACGACAACAGCAAGTTGGAGATATGAACCTTGGTCTTCTTTGAGCCAAGGAAGAGAGGCTGAGGATCATCCTTGATGTAAAACAAGGCCTTGATCAGCTCCACGTTATCGGTAGGGGCATTGAAGAGTCGCTGCAGCCTCTGATACTCCTTAATTTCCTCTGCATTATGAAAAAAAAACATAAATTTATTAGACTATTAGTCCAATATTTCTACCCAAAAAAAAAACAGACATTTAGTCCAATATATTTAGCGCTTAATTAAGTAGAAAAGGAGAAAACAAAATTTACCCTTTTTTTGTAAAAAATCTTCGTAATGTCTCTTGATAGAGTGGTGGATCATGTTCACTTTCCGAGCGAAGGTAGGCAGATCTTTTCCCTTGTTGCTGAAAAAGCAACAAATATAAAATCCTCTTAGTGGCATGAGTCATTCACTCTTGTGAAAAACGAAAATTTGCAAACTAATCAGGTACGGGCACAGTGCTTTACCATGTAGTTTAGTAATCGTAATTAGAGTATCTTAAAACAATTTAGACCATTAAACTTTATTTTTTATAACAAAAAAAGCAAACTCTTTCGAAAGCAAAAGCAAAAACAATATCTTGCTTGATTAGTTAAACATACTCATCGACCGTGCTAAGGAGGCTGGTGAATTGAATAGAGCAAGCAAGGATGCTGATGATGATCTGATAAACGCTGCTTGCAACATCAATCATTGTAGACAGCTCGGGAACATCTTTAGAGTCATGCTCAAAATCCACAAGGCATTGGGTCATATTCAGGGTGGTCTTGATCATTTCGTTGAGAACACCAAAAACTTGGATCTTTTGCGGGTCTGTGGGCTTGGTGATTGCAGGCAACCCCTTTAGTATGGCCATAGATTCTGCGAGCTTGTCCGATGGTTCAACTCGAGCAAGTCGCCAAAAGTCACCATAGAACACAGCAAGTGATGAGAGGGTAATCAGAGCCTTATTAACCCACGAGTAGCTCGATAGCTCGTGAAAGAGTGAGACCAGTGTTTGGCGCACATTTTTGGTGTCTAATGCCTTGCATGTGAGCTGATGACAGGGCAACAAGTTGATTCAAGAGATTAGTTACTTGCAACCTCTAAACAGCAGGCTAGAATGCAAGCATTTCACGATGTTAAAGTTTCCTAACTTTAGTTTTATCGCATGCACATGGAAAAAAGTTAGAAAACGAGCCAAAACAAATATACTTGAAGAAAAATCTAACTCCTGGGAGGGAGATTATGAAATACCTGACAACCCACTTCGTTGATGGCATCTAAAGGTGGATTGAAGCCCTCTTTTAGAGGCTTGAAACTAGGTTTTCCAGATCCTTGAGTGCCCTGCAACGAAGATAACTTTATTATGAGAAAGGGAAAGAGAGAGGAGAGGGACGATGAGAGATGCGATAGTTTTCACTATCAATCTAAGTGAGATGCAACACTTCGAGAACAATTTTGAGTAGGCATGGACAAACTATTTAGGTCCTGTTTAATTTTAAGAAAACTTATCAAACTTTTCATTTTCATTTGCAAAGGCACTAGTCATATACATAACCCCCCTCGATATCCACTGATTGGCGTACCTGGTCAATTTTCTAAACTAAGACCCCCATGTCAAGATGATGAAAATAGTTTATATGATAAAGGTTAGGCATATTTCGAATCGTATACAAATAAATGAAAAAAGAAAAAACACTTGACAGCTAAAAAGCTTTAGCTGGCCAAGAGAATTGGGACAGGGAAAACAAAAGAGCCCTTTATCCAGAAAGCGTCATTACTTGGATTAGTGCTTGATTAAAGTACATGGTTAATGTAACCAGAAAAGCAAGCAGGGTCCGTTTGGTCCATTTAATGCAATATCGAGTCCAAGTACGAGGTTGTATAACCACTTGGATTAGTGCTTGTCACAGTACGTGGATAATCCATATCTTTTGAGATGAATTGTTTCGCCTTTCTTGTTCCTCCTTTAGCCATGTGAATAGCAAAGTAACCAGAAAAGCAAGCGGGTGTCCCCGCAGCCCACTCAATATATTATCATCTCCATGTACGAATCTGGATCAGACTTTTACACTCCCAAATCTGATTTGACTTGTTTTTTGTTACTTATTTGAATTATGTATATTTTCCTCTTGTCATTTCCTTTGAGATTTAAGAAATGAATAGGTCAATGGATAATCAAATCGTCAACATTTTATAAGTCTCAACATTAAAATGGCTTCATCCATCTCAAAAAGTGGAGGAGGTTTGTTTATAAAATAATTAAGTGGTAAAAATGTCCGCGAGCAGTCTTATTTAACCTTAATTGGAGGATTATAACTACCACCCTCTCATTGACCATTACATCAATGGAAGAGAAGGTTACAAGGGGAAAGCGTTTTAACACTGACGTTATAAGTATAACATTTAACAAATTTATAACATTATGTTGGTGATTACCGTAGGGTTGACGATGGAGTCGACGATAGCGGTTGTTCCGTGAAGGGTGTTGTCAACCAGATGGAAGAGGGACTGAACGTCCACGTCTCCTTCCTCAGGAGCGTGAGTGTTCACCATCTCCTTCATGAACTTCTCGTCGTCGAAAGAAGCAAGCAGGTTGGTCCACATGCTTTGGTCAACCTGATGAGGTTTGCCTTTGTGATCCATCCCAAGGAGATGGGCAAGGATTGTGGACATTTCGAATTTCAGAGAGAGAGAGAGAGAGAGAGAGAGAGAGAGAGAGAGACTAGGGTTTAAGTGAGTGTTTAGAGAGAGCAAAGTAGGGAAGGAAGAGGATGCAGATGGTGTGGTGTGGGAAGAACTTAACGTGCATGCTCTATTTATAGCCGTGAATGTGAGAAAGGATTGTATTATACGCAGACGTTTTGATAAATGAAAAAGGGTGAGAAAGGAATATCAACGTCTTCAATGCTTTGTCTAGAAAGGAGAAGTCTGTCCCCACAACCTTATCACCAATACGAATTTATATTAAAATGGTCGTTCACTTTTTTTGAAGTGCCTATTACAAATAAATCAAGATTACTTGAGAATAAAAAAAAAAATTAAGAATCCAAATTTGGATCCTCGATCCCACTTGGTCTACCACCATGGTGGTCACAAATGATATGTGAAAGGACTTAGGTCTACGAATTTCAGATCATTAATGTGTATAAAGAAATGTCAAATTGTTCTTTAGAAGCTTAACTAACCTGGGATTGCGAGGAGCACAAACAAAATCCAATTGTGTACAACATATTACTGCAGTAATTAACTAAATGGTCACAAAATCTTTTTAATATCTCCAACAAGTGGATAAATAATTTGAATTTGAGGTTTTTTTTTTGTCATGGCATTACTCATTTCATCTCTTATTCTTTCGATTGTTATAGCATAAAACATAATATGAATTACATTATCGAGAAATAGAATATGAAAAATCCATGTTATATGCGGATTAAACGATAAGTTGAAACCCAAAGGGCGTTTTTTGGGTGTATCGGGTGCATTGGGCTTATCACATACATACCGAGGATGGAAGAGTTTTTCTTCATTAGCTTTGTCCGAATGCTCAAAGAATAAAGAAGGGCACTAAAAGATGATGCCAATATAGGTCAGGTAAAACTTTGGAGAATATCTTCTCCAAAAACTGATGTAATAGACATATCTTGCTAGTCTCTAGTTACCGAAAGACATAAAATATCATGTTAATTATTTTTCAAAATAGATGTCATGAATTTTTTTTTTTTTTTTGTGATAATAGATGCTAGAGTAATACGGCTATTTCGTTCTAAATGCAAACACACACACATCTCAAGGAATATTTGGCATAATATGTAAATTTCACTAGCAATTGTAAAATGTCTTAGTATACATAGCGTTGCTATTTGCAAATATATATATATATATATATATATATATATATATATATAATATGTATATAATATCTTTGCATTATTCTTTTTTCCGAGAAAAATAATTCCACTTAATGTGATAGTAATTGCCACATCCACACCTTTGCCTCTCGATGACCAACTAGTCGAAGCAATTGACGATAGTATAAAAATTTCTAATTTTCTGAATTTTTAGGTAGATAAAAGTAATTAAAGTGAAAATTGGCTATTGCGTGCCCACTTAAATGTGCTTATATTTCAATATTATCTAGGGAAAATTTCTAATTGACCCCATAGATATGACATCATTTCTCAAACGATCCCCTAGAGTGAGACCTTTCTTAAACTACCTCCCAAAGCGCGCCTTTGTGTTTTCATTGACCTGCTTGCCTCATCGTGGTTGATAAAAAGCACCTTCCGATGACCAAGTGACACGTTTTTCTTGCCTTAAAGTATACATCATCATTCTAAAAGTGATTGCGCTAAGTGCACGCGAGACTAGTGGGATAAAATTGAGAGATGCTCAACCTTTTTCTCAGAAAAATGATAATTCATACTCGAACCAAACTAGATCAAGGGATTATTACATTCGGTGTAATGTTATTGTGAGGGAAAAAAAAGTTAGGGCAAGGATGAAAAACTCAAAATTCGAAAAAGAAACTTTTAAAGTGCGAAACCTGTGTATTTACTAATTGAATGCTCAAATTATTTTAGTTAAAATTTCTGTAGATTGTAAGCAAATGTAGATTTTTATATTTCATAGTCACCATAGATTTAGATTCAATATATCTTCTTGATTGCAATACCTTCAACACTCTAAATTTTGGGGTAGATCAACTAAATTTATCTGTCAATAATCAAATTATTTTAAAAAACACTATCGATAGAGAAAAATCACATGTTGCTTCCATCACCATCAATGTGTATTGATCATAACTACTTCTATTACTTTACTAATTGACACATCAATGGCAATCGACGAAGATTACTTCTTTCTCCTACCCATGGTGTATATAATAAAATTCCTTAGACAAGCTTGTGAAACAACTTAGGAATAGCCCGACTCCATAGGATTAGAGTGCAAAATGCATAGACTTTTGGATATAGCTTCCTCAGGCGCATGTACATTCACCTAAGGTGCATCTAAAAGAAAAATAACTAACACTTGGGCTAAAAAAATATGATCATAACTCAATCTCTCAATGGCGACCTTAATCTGTTCAAAAAAAAAAATGGCGACCTTAATGTTATCAACAACCAAATTATGGAGCTTTTTAAGAATCGTGAAGTTCCAATGTCAGACTAAAATTGCCTTGATCACTTTCCTTTAAATTTTTTTTATATTTTAGATTTTCGCCAATAATTAGTCCTCCCCTTTTTAACTATCCCCACATGTTCGGCAGAGACAGTTTGGGAAATCTCACCGATCACAGGGGCACATGCTCTATTGGGAGGGGAAAGAAGTGGGTTAGATTTTCCAAACCCCAGAAATTAAAAAATGAAAAAAAAGAAAAGAGAGAGAGAAAAATTGTTATTGATAGAAAGAAATTAAACGAAAAAAGACAAGGAGGACGGTGATTCACGTGTTGAAATGGGTGTAGGGCCGCAATGCTCGGACAAGGTGCTTTCGACTTCACTCATTTTTCTCCTCCGTTCTCAATTAAATTGCTGTCTCTCTCTCTCTCTCACGCGCGCGCGCACACACCCAATAACTTTTTTTTTTTATGGTCGGTACACCCAATAACTTGAGAAGGCAATCTTTTTTACTCTTTCATCAAATAATAAAATCTCTGTCCATATTCGAGACTAGCCCCAGTATGAATTTTATAGACTAAGAGTCCAAGCGTGATTCACGACATGAATAGCGACAACTAAAAATTGTGAGAAAAGACGACCACCAAGGATATACCTTTACCTCGTCAAAAAAAAAAAAAAAAAAAAAAGAGGATAGACCTTTATCTTCTTTTGAGGATTATAGAGGAATCGAGAACGACGGAAAATGCTAGACGGAATCTTCAACAAGGAAAACAACTGACAGGTCCATTATTCAAAGAACGAACAAGACAGTCAGGGGACCCAGACGATGGCAAAGCTTCAACTCTTTGAAAGAAATATTCTCCTTATTTGAAAGCAATATAAAAGGAAATTTCCTTGGGGAGGACTCTTTAGGGAATTTATTAATCAAATAATTAAAAATAGTTACAATTTTCAATACACCGATTGTCTCATGTTATATATAAAAAGCTACTTTGAAAAGTTAATTATTTCTCGTTTAGGATTTTTAACAAGTGTTCAGTCACTCAAAATCATATTCGTGAGATCCATAGTATTGTGTGTTGATGTGTTATATGCTAATTTGGGATTGAAGTAGAAGTTTAGCATTGATAAGTTGGTCGAACTAATTGAAGTAAAAGTAATTCTTTCACATAAAGAAAGAAAAATCCTGGAGAAACGGGAAAAAGGGGGGTAGAAAAATAATTCTTACAAAATCCAAAACATAAAAGCCAATATTATTTATGCATTTTGTTTGAAAATCTCTCATAAATCATGAGCGCTTATTAATTAATTAAGAAAATTTCATGATTTTCAAAGAACTAACAAATGCTATTGGAGTGATAGTTAATGTGACTTTTCACATATCGTCCTTAGAAAAATAATTTTAAAATTGATATTTTATGAAATTGCCAATGTCGATAATTGGATGGTCACTTTTTTTTAGGAGACAAATTAAACAACTATAAAAGCAAACATGTGATTTTGACTTACCGACCTTTCTAATGTTATATGCAATTACAACTTAGAAAAGCAAGTTATCCATATAAGCGGTTCTTTAAAAAATTAATTGCGCATGCGCATTGGAATTTGCAACGTCATCGGATTTAGTTATTTAATAACTGCGTCGAGGATTTTTCTGGAAAAAGGGAAAAACCTTTTAACAAAAGAATAAAAAAGAACAATCATTGAAAGAGACGGTGTGTCGGGGAGATACAATTGTTGTGTGAACTCAAGACCGACCGCCATCGGATTTCTTGCAAGAGACGGCAATGTCCTCGTCGAGTCGCTTCTTACTATCATAGCGCGCCCTAAGGATGGATGGTGACGAGTGCGGTGGTGTCCCTCGTGATATCATCTATTCCCTTTCTTATCTCTTTAGATTTTGCCATTTCCACATAAAATCACATTTTTGCATGAGCAATACATAAAATGGTATTATAGCACCCCGAAAAGGCCTAATGTCTACCGTTCAATAGAACGAACGGGACGGTACCATGACGAAGGCCACATTTTAAATCTTTCAGAGCAATATTTTCTTATTCAAAGATAATATAAAAAAGTGTTATAAAGGAGTACTCTTAATAATATTTAGGGTTAATACCCTGAAAAACCCCAAACTGGTACACTTGTGACAAATTTACCCTAAACTGTTTTTTTGACCATGAAAAACCTCAAACTGGTAAACCTGTGACAAATTTACCCCGACTGACTATAAAAAATCATAAACTGGTACATTTATGACAAATTTACCCCAAACTAATTTATTAGACTGCAAAAAACCCTAAACTGGTAAATTTGTGACAAATATACCCTCTACTAAATTAGATTAATACCACAAAAAAATCACAAAAATTGTAAACTATGACAAACGGAGCGTAAAATCCTAAATCGGTATACAAGTTAACTGTCACGTGTCATTTAACTTAATAATTTGAGAATAAAATTTAACGAAAACTAACAAAGGGTAAATTTGTCACAAGTGTACCAGTTTGGGGTAAATTTGTCAAAGATATACCGGTTTTGGGTTTTTGGTGGTCAAAAAAATAGTTTTGGGTAAATTTGTCACAAGTGTACCAGTTTGGGGTTTTTCATGGTATTAACCCTAATATTTATCAATCAATAATATATAAAATTTGTACGGTTCTCAATATGTTGATTGTCTTGTGTTGTACATAACAGCTACTTTGAAAAATCATTTGTTTCTCATTTAATATGTTTAACAAGTGCCTAGTCTTCCAAAAAGACCATCAACAAAGTCATGACCCATAACAAATTGGTGCCAAATTGTTCGCAACTTGTTGTATGCTAATTGGAAGTGAAGTAGAAGTTCAGCTTTGTTAGAGTTATCATGTATTGATTGTGGAATGAGTTGATAGTTGGTTTGTAAATATGAGGAAAAATCTCATTCCTTAAGCTAATTTTCGAAGTGAGAGAGACTCAAAATCACTTAACATTGGTATTAGAAAATTGTTTGGAGAAAGATAATATGTTAGAAAATTGTTCTCTAAGCTCGAGACAGATCCCCATTGTTTTGTCAACCAAAAAACAATGTGAATCACGAATAGAATCAAAATGAGTTTTTCTTACAAGAGATGATAATATATTCGTTTAGTCATTTTCCACTATTATGGCACGCACTAAAATTAGAAAAAAAGAAGGAAATAAACGAATATGAGTGAGATGATGTTCCTCATGATATCATCTATCCCCCTTCTTATCTACTTGAGATTTTGCTATTATTTACATAAAATGACCTTTTGCATAAACCACAAAAAACCCTAAATCATGTTTACTATAACACTAATAAGCTGATTTTTTTTTTGTCGTGTCACGAGAAATCTTAAACTATGTTTATGGCAACACCAACAGTCAATTTTTTTTTGGTGTCACAAAAACCACATATTTGTATAAGTGAGATAAAAAAATTAAAAATTGTGTCAAAGAGGGTAAAGTTTAGGATTTCTTGTGGTAGATAGAGAGTATTTTTGTTAAATTGATACAAGTTAGAGGGTATTGTTGACACACACAAAAAAAAGTTTAAGACATTGGTGTCATAATGGACATAATTTATGATTTTTGAATGTGTATTCCTTATATACACACACCCCTTTTTCTTTCTTTGTGGACTTTAAAAAAGAAAAGAAAAGAAAAAGCATTGAGAACCTAAAAGAAAAGTTTCTAGATAAATATACAAATATAAAAAATGGAAAAATAATGTAATCTATGCTGACTTTAAAAAATATTTAAATGCAAAATTTCTAAAGTAAAACTCACTTAATATAGATTTTTTCTTGTGTCTTTGAATTTAAGAATGCAAGCTTTCTACCCTTCATCTGGGGAGTGAAAATTGTAAAATACTTATTTGGGTATCTAGACAAATCTCAATTGTTGATATTTAACTCATTTTCATAAATCAATGGTTGAAATTTGTTAATACATCAAATAAAATATCATATGGAGTAGATAATTCAGATTCTAATATGACATCATTGTACGTATCTATGAATATCACCAAAGGATGTTAATCCTACTAGCAAATGGTTTGATTGACCTATAATATGTTAACAATGACGTCATACAACCAATCAATCATCATTTCATATGCGTTATATACGAATTTCATTTTAAATAACTCTGCATGAACGTAATTACTTTTGATTGGTCATCCCGTATTATACGCACGTGATGTGAAAAAAGGTAGAAAAATGGAGGCGAACCATCATTGCCTCTAATGTGAAGACCACAGATATAAAGCACCTCTTGGTATCTTATCATTCCAAAATCAGAAGCACCATCGCTAACATGAGAGGTCTGCAGACAACGGTAGTGGGAACAAGAGAATGAAGAAACCACGACTCGGTAAATTAGCGATTTTTGGCAGATGGAAATAATTGAAAGATCACTCTAGAAGAAGAGTTCGTACCAGCTGATTCAAAAGCGGAAATTGATGCGTGACACAAATGTGCGTTCTCCAATGCCACTCGTACAAAATCCAAGGGACAGGTGTAAGATCTACTGATAAAACACATGACCCAGACTCTCTTTATCCCCGGGCTGTCATTGTTTTTATAATTGGAATGGAATGGAATGAACACACGGAAGGAGAGAAGGTGAACTTGCTCCAGGAAACTTGCTTTGTGGAATCCCACTTTGATTCGTTAAGGGGACTTTTGGGAATTCATTGGTAACTATGAAATGAATTTATAATTTCAAAATAATAAGGACATTCACAAGTCATTTTCTCCATTTTCGATATTTTCTAAACTTGAATTTAAATATCTTCAATTTTGTAATGATACAGTTCATTTTCTTTGTAGATCGATTGTTCAAACATTATTTCTTTCATCAATTGTTTAAGAGTGTTTTCCATTATATTTCATTAGTGTATGATTTTTATCACAAGTTTTTTGTATACTCTTCCGAGATCTATTGACAAGTACTGAAGATGGATATTGATGGTACCGTAGATGATGGTGACATCGATAAGTCATGAGCCACAATGAAAACAATTAAAAAGCAGTGCCTCTCCTCTGTTATCATTTTCGATCATGGCCATTGTCTTTTGTCAACTCTATCTATGTATTTCAAAGTAGTATGTTTCCATGTACATCTTCAACTCATCAGTATATAAGGACGAAGGTCTAATGGAAGGCTGTGGGGTGTTCTTCTTAAGATACAGAGACTAAAAGAGCTTTTAGGCATTGCTCAATGATAGTGCCATCTTTGTTCATGAAGTGGCCCTCGTCATATCAAATTATTTTTCTTATGTAGCATATATATTTTAGAAACAATTCGTTGTCATCGCCAATATCTGTTCCATTGGACTTCCTCATTTAATTTGTATTGTTGGTAATATGGAACAAGAAGAGTTTCTGCTATCTACAACTTTCATGTCCACTATATTTTAAAGTGGCCTGATGCACTTCCTCATGGCAATGGATTCCAACTACCAATGGAGAATACATTAAAGTAAACATGAGCCTCAGCCTCGTAATCTATCGGAGCTCATTGGAGCCAACTAAACACAAATTGGCAGGCCTAATCAATCAATTTCCTTCCTAAGCTTCGGCCACTTACATAGCCTCTTCGAACATGCTCAAACCTGATTATTTATGAGTAAAATCTAATATTTTTTTAAACCATCGGCGCATTTGGACAAGGATATTTAGAGAAAATCATCCAAAAAGTTGTTAACCGATTGTACTACGGTCAATTAAGTTTAAAACCTTTCTATTGTGCCGATCAGTTCTAAACCTTTTAACAACTTGTCAATTTAGTTATAAACATTTTAATCGTGTCAATTTATTCCTAACCCTTTTAACAATTTGATAAACTATTCCTAAACATTTTAACGAATTGTCAATTTAGTTATTCTGGCTAGTTTTGGCTGAATATTACTAATATGACAGTCTAGTCAACTCTTACCATCTTATATAACATAATCAGTACTGACATGAATAATTTTTTTAATTATTAAATTTTTCTAAATTTTTTATTCTTTTCTTTTCTTTTTTTTCCTCTTTTTACATATGACCCAACAGCCCCTTTGGCCGCTGGACGACAACTGGCCAACCCTCGTTGTAGCTAACAAGGGCATTGTGAGCCCTCATTGTGACTGGTGAGAGCTTGGGCGAGGGCCATGATACCCTTGCCTCACCTAATCTAGTGAGGGCATCAAAAGCCCTTGCATAGGAGAAAATATTCAGTGGTTCGTGAGCTCCACGTCATCTGCTGACGTGGCGCGCGCGTACCACCCAGATATCGACACGCGTCCTGTGAGGGACCCGCCGGAAAATGGAGAGGCTGGTTCTCTCGGCTGGCTTGGCTCGGCTCGCTGACAGAAGAAAGGACAGACAGCTCAGTGGGTCAATAAATGCGTAACACTCCCGCTCAAATAATCTCTCTCCTCACTTGAATTTGCTGGGTTTTTTCTCGCTCTCTTCTCTCCTCTCTCCTCACAAACAGATAACAATCGAGACCTCCTCTGTTTCTTCTCCGCGCATCCCACCCCTTCCACTTCCGCCTCCGTCTCCGGCTCCGGCTCCGCCTCCGCCTCCGCCTCCCCAAAAGCCTCGCCGCCATCTGCCTCTGGCACGTCGCCTCGTCCAAGAGCGCCGCCAGTCGCAGCTGGTCCCAACCCCCTCCACCTCCGATCGTTTCCAACGCGGAGATCGAGCACAAGTTTTGTGCTCGCGTTGGTCTCTCGGCAACTTCTGGACCTCCGTCCGATTGCGTCCCTCTGACGAACTCGTCATCAGCTTCGACTCCGTGCATTGCGTTTGTCAAGCCGCCGTTCCCCGCCGTCGCCCGGCGCTCGCTCGCTCGCTGGTCCTGTCGCTTCCTCCGTCTCTGCTTCGGCGCTCGCTCTTTGCTCCGTTGCTCGCTCCATCTCTGCTCCGGCGCCGCTTTCCTTCGCGCATTAATCTGCTTGGGCGGCCGAGATTTGGGGGATCCCATTTCTGCAACCACCTGCAGAGCAGCGTCGACGCCCTCCAGACTCTAGGATCTTCAAGATGATATGCTCGTTCCAATTATCTCAGACTCTAAGATCTTCATGCTAAAACAGTTAGATGAATATACGCCATGATCAACATGAGAACGCAAAAGTAATGGATGATGGGAATGCTTCTGTGCACTGAAGGAGCCTTCTTGCCTTGATCAATCGCAAGATGTTCTGCTTGTTTTGTGGTCCTGTTTGAATATTGCATACTCAGGAGCTCCAATTGCATGTCCCCATCCTCTGTTGCAAACATGGCCGATGGATTGCAGCATCCGTCGGTGATTCAGAAAATTCACGGGTAGTCTCACTTTTCGCGTGCCATCTGCGCGAGAAATTACGGACCGCACGATTTCGCGAGCATTGTAGGCTTGTAGCCATGGAGCGTGTGGTCTGGCTCTTCTGTCCTCTCTCCCATGTGTGGTCTGGCTCTTCTGTCCTCTCTCCCATTTGGGTTCAAGCTCCGGCTTCCTTATGGAAGCGGTTTCTGCAGCTGTTTCCAAGTCGAGGAAGCATGTGGACTTGGCGGAGAGAGTAATTCTGCAACATGAGCTCAGGAGGCTTAGGAAAATTGCTCTCAGGATGGTGGAGGATAGCGAAGTTGGGGATGCAGGGATTACCCAGGCTTTGGTGGATTCTATACATGAGAAGTGGAGAGAGGATGAAGTGGTGAAGTTGAAATTTGAAGGTCCCCAGTCACTTAACATGAAAAGAACCCATGAAACTTTGGAGGTTAGTGCTGGTCTCTTCTTTGCTTATGGATAAGTAAGTAAATGAAGGTTGAATCTTGATGAGCCTGGAACTTTCATGAGTTTGCTGATTGCTTGCGTGCATTTAAGTGCCGTATTTGACATCTGGAATGGATATAAAATCATGACTTCAAAAGATGTAATCACTTGAATAAATCTCCGTTGGCGTTGGAGACTTGAGAGTCTTTATTTTAATCATGAATCATTGATGCACTGAGATAATGAGCCTCTAATACACTTGCCTTGTCAGAGTAGGACTGGAGGCTTTGTTATATGGAGATCTGGAAGTTCAGTGGTGTTGTACCGAGGGATGGCGTATACACTTTCTTGTGTCCAATCATACAACGAAAAAATACAGACCAGTGTGAATTCTCTGAAAAATGAGGACACAGCCAGTAATGTTTTTCATAGCAAAGGAGGCCGGATTTTATGTGGTTCTGCAGAATATATGAAGGATCTGTCTAAGGAAAAACGCATGGATATGAATGATCCTAACAGTTTATTAGATGAGTTGGGTCCACGGTTCAAGGATTGGTCAGGCTGTGAGCCAGTTCCAGTTGATGCTGACTTGCTCCCTTCAGAGGTTCCTGGATATAAACCTCCAGTTAGGCTTCTTCCTTATGGGGTTAGACATTGTCTGAGAAACAAAGAGATGACCAGGTTTCGTAGACTTGCAAGAACGATGCCTTCACATTT
This sequence comes from Eucalyptus grandis x Eucalyptus urophylla, assembly GCA_028830015.1. Lineage (NCBI taxonomy): Eukaryota > Viridiplantae > Streptophyta > Magnoliopsida > Myrtales > Myrtaceae > Eucalyptus > Eucalyptus grandis x Eucalyptus urophylla. The sequence continues at coordinate 5,339,748 of CM054200.1, forward strand.
TGCCCTGGGTATGTGTGCATCAATGGCAATAAAGTTTGTGCTTTTCTGCCATTGCTGGTTAATGGCTGACAAACTGGTTTGATTATACTATGTCTCAAAATTGTTCTAAACTAATCCTACTTTTTTTGTAGGAAGAAACAGAAAGCTGCAAGGTCTTGCTGAGGCCATGGTAAAGTTGTGGGAGAGCAGTGCTATTGCAAAAATAGCAATTAAACGCGGCGTGCTAAATACTTGCAATGATAGAATGGCTGAGGAACTGAAGGTTGGACAATCTACATATGTTGACTTTTTAGCATATATGTATGAGCTAATTATTGTTGAAAATGGGTGTTCTGTTGCTTTCATCGAGCACAGAACCTTTCAGAGTCTGTACTTTATTTGATTTGCCTGACAGAAAGAATTACCTACTATTTGCCATAGAGTGGTAGTTTGACTAAATCATTATCCTTCAAGCCCACAGTACAATGCTGAATTTTCTATTTCATCTCTGACCATGGAATTTATAATTGTTATCATAATGGTAAAACTCAGCCAAGGTTAGTGTGTCACCATTCTGGGACATACTTGTGTAGTGTTGTGAAGGATTGGTTATGCAAGTTCTTATCTCTCCGAGCATTTTGTTCCAATCTTAATGTTCTGGCATTATGATAATATCAACTTCTGTTTAGTGTTGCATATTCCGTCCTTTTTCTTTAGGTAAGGAAAATTTGGTGCTCTTGTTATTGATTTGTGTCATTTTGAATGCAGAATTTAACTGGGGGAACACTACTTTCTAGGAACAAAGATTATATTGTGTTTTACAGGGGCAATGACTTCTTGCCTCCTGTGGTGGTAGAAGCATTGAAAGAGAGAGAAAAACTAACAGATGTGCAGGCAAATGAGGAAGACCAAGCACGTCAGAGGGCCTCAGCTGCAATTGAATCAAAATTAAAAGCTTCTAAAAGCCCACTTGTTGCTGGCACTCTTACTGAAACTCTGGCTGCCACCTCTCGGTGGGGGAATGAAATAAGTAGCAAAGATGTTGAGCAAATGCGTAGAGATGAATCACTCAATAAGCACGCTGCACTCTTGAAATATCTTGAGAAGAAACTTGCTCTTGTAAGTTACGAGATTGAACAAACTTATGCTATAAAATTCTGCTCCATTTCCTTAATTATTTATCACATTTTCCATTTATTTTTTCCTCTTCTTTCCAGGCTAAAGGGAAGGTCAAAAGGGCTGAGAAAGCTCTAGCAAAAGTGCAGGAGAATCTTAGACCAGCAGACCTTCCAGTTGATCTGGAAACCATAAGTGATGAGGAGAGATCTTTACTACGTAAGATTGGTCTGAGTATGAAGCCCTTCCTGCTTATTGGTAAGAATAGCTGGTTTGCCTCTTGATTGAACAATGTAAAAAAGTCAGCTTTCATGACTAGCTTTTCATCTTCTGTTTGGTTTAATCCAGGAAGGCGTGGCATTTTTTATGGTACCGTAGAGAACATGCACTTGCATTGGAAGTATCGCGAGTTGGTGAAACTAATAGTGAGGGGAAAAAGTTTTGCACAAGTGAAGCATCTTGTAGTTTCTTTAGAGGCTGAAAGTGGTGGAGTGCTGGTATCCTTAGATAAGACTATGAAAAGCTATGCTATCATCGTTTATCGTGGGAAGAATTATCAAAGGCCTCATGCAGTGAGACCCAGAAATTTGCTGACTAGAAGGCAGGCATTGGCTCGCTCTATTGAACTTCAGAGACGTGAGGTGAAACTGATTTAAAAACTATTCTTAATCCCTTATCCTTAAGCTTGTCACGATGCTTATCCTATTCTATGTTATTAAATTTTCTTTTACTGCAGGCACTTAAGCATCATATTTCAGACTTGCAGGAGCGGATTGAGCTACTAAATTACGAACTTGTACGAGCTCTTGCCTTTTAGAAATTTGATGAGACAAAAAACTAGCATTTATTTCAGTAATGCATTCTCTTCCTCCTTCACAGGAAGATATGAGAGTAAACAACCAAATTGATGAAGAAAAACTTTCTAGATCATTTAATGCCGGAGCGACAATAGATGACACATCTGAGGTATCTGTCTCTCATCCTTTGGAGTACATTTGCTCCTCTACGTGTAGAATCAGCATGTATCTCGAGGCAATTAACCTTAAAAGGCTTACTTTTGTATTAACTTGTAGAATGTTGCTATCTGAACTTAGATTCAATTTTCTTTTCTTTGGTAGCAATACTCTCTAAAGGTGATGTCCTAATGCATGGTTCAGTTGTTTGGCTTTACTTCTATCTGGATGACATTTGGTGGAAGTTTGCAAGATCTTTCTGTCGCAGCAATCCTTAGTAATTTCTAGCATAACCTTCGTATGATTGATACCTTTTCTATTATTCGAAATCAGGATGAAGGAGAGGAGGCATATCTTAAAGTTTATGACAGTGGTGTGGAGGACACTTGAAGGAATTAAGAAGCTTGTTCATGAAAAAAAAATTGGTAATTTTTACTGCTAGTTATACCTTCCCCTCTTTGCAAATTGTCTGAGGAAGACTAGCTCAGAAGAAGTTGAGCATATTATTGAATCAGAAATATGTCTCAAACATATTTGGTCACCTTTTTTTATCCTTTTGGCTGTAGAATATAGTTGGTCAGTTCATCACTGAGGTTCTGATGGAATGTTCGTCTTGGCACATACATAGCTTCCTTGCTTGATTAGGCAAGCAACATATTATATGCACTCGTCTTCACTTACTTACATAGCTTCCTTGCTTGATTAGGCAAGCAACATATCATATGCACTCATCTTCACTTAGGTTCATTATGCTATGGAACATTAAGTCACTAGTTCCTGCATCATCGATCAAGAGTCGGGCAATATGTTGCTTTCACACGGGTATTTGGTTTAGTCATGCCTTTGCTACAGTGATCATTGATGTTTGCAAATGAGTTAGCTTCTTTATTTTTCTTCTAATTCCATCATCCTTGCAGATTGTCCAGGCACCCCTGCTTGTGGTCGGAAGCAGATTTCTTGGATGTTGTGAAACATTTTTGACCTGAGAGGAGTCTTTCTAATCACATGTAAGAAGAAAATTGAAATGCAAGGTGGGTGTGTCTTGTAGGGGTGAGACGAGGATTTCCTTGTTGATGGTTAAGATGTGTTGTTCATTGTTCCTCATTTCCAGGACCTAGTCCCATGTGTGTTAATCTCATTTGAAGATGAGCACATACTTATGTGGAGAGGAAGAGAGTGGAAGTCTTCCTTTCCAACTCCTGAAGTTTATTACAAGGATTATCCATCTAGTGTTGATCGTGCATGTGAAGGATCTCCTCTTCCAGTAATCTCAGAACAGGATGAAAAACAGGAAGTTCCTGGCAAAACCAGTCCTCCTTCTGTTCAAGAAAACGAGGTATATGGAGTTACTGATGCAGATTCAATTTTGAGGGAGGTTGATGGAAATAAAATCACTGTAGGCGGCAAAAGCAGTGAAGCAGAAGAATCAGAAGATGCAAAGAGCATCAATGCAGCTGCTGCTATGCCCGATGTTGTTGCGGAAGAATCTGAGACCATGGTGGAAACAGAGAAACTGCATGATGTTAAGGCAGGCTGTCGAGAACGGCAGTGCACTTATCTTGATTAGTAATTCATTGGATGTTGACATTGCTTACCAAAGGGCGGTTGCTTTTGCAAAGACTGCTCCACCTGGCCCCATTTTCAGGCACTGACCTAGGAGAGCTGTGTCCAAGAAGATTGTGAAGGAAGAAGATGGAAATGTAGATGCCAAAGGCGAACCTTCTTCTACACTTATGGAGAGAGGAAACAAGTAGAGAGATACGAAAATTCAAAGGAAAAAAGAGTTGGATGAACACCACTTGTATGTATCACCACTAGGAAGCTTGAGGGTTGATGAACTCGCCAAGTTGTTGGCATGAGTTTTAATGCTTGTTGACATTTCATGGGGATGCATGTATCAGCTTCTCCACAAAATTTTGTCAATGCGATTGATGTTAATATGTTGATTCTTGATGCCATGGTCTCTTTTCTCAAAGCAATTTGTTACTTCGCTCTTTTTCCGTTTACCCTTTCACTAGCGAATTGAAATATAACGCACTTTTCTTTTCAAGTGAACACTTGATCAAATGAGACGTTTAACTTTCCTGCCTAATTAGCTTTACACTCATCATGAGACGTTTAACTTTCCCGCCTCATTAGCTTCACACTCATCATCATCAAGGAGTATGGAGGATAGTGTGGCTTAAGAAGGAGAGATTGCACAATGCTTTGCTAGAGGCGATGGCAATGCATGAAGCGAAAGGGGCGACTAATGAGTATCGGTGCCGATCCTGATTCTTAAAATCTCCTCTTTTTCTAGTCAAAAGATTTACGAGGAGAATGTGGATTGAAGGATTCTAGTCTGTACTCAATCTAAATAACGAATTTTCATGACTCCAGTGATCACTTCATGGAACTAAGCATATAAAATTTGCATGCACCAAAAAAAAAAAAAAAAATTTGCACGCACCTAGTTTAAAATAAACTTGGCGTCCAAACCTAATACCTCATTTTTTTTTCTTGCCCAACAACCCTTTTTGAAATAAACTTAGGCAACTCTTTTTTTTTTTCCTTTAAAGTTTTCGAAAATAAATTCGTACTTGCTCCCGTACTCAAAATTAAATGCTAAGGTCCTATAAAAGATTTATATGCTGACATCATCTGACCTCAATAGGTTGACGGAATTACTAGATCGTTCTGGTTCTTGTAATACTGATTTTAGCATCCACTGGACAAAGGTTAACTAGCAGGTGGTCATTCTTTTTCTGCCTCCTTAATGTTTCCTCCTAAAATATGTTCTTTGCCTGCTCCATGATACTCAGACTGCTGTGATGGGAGTGACGAATACGGTGATAAAGTGAAGTGCCTGAATACATGTCGGGTTTGCAGTCACATTAAAGCAATAAAATCAAAAGAGTTGAGAAAAAGTACTTCTGCATCTATATAACCATTAGCCACCTTGCTTTCAGCATCAACAATAGGTTCAGATGATACAATTGACTCTTCCTCATTTGCCGGTGTTAAAAACTCATCTTTCCCTTCCACAGCGTGCTATACAGAACAACAAATGTCCAAATTGTTGGAATCATGTTGACTACAGAGAATCAATTGCGTGTACTGCATGATTAAACTTTTGATGACTTGCCATAATTCCCTTATCTTGGACTCCAGTTGATAGATGATCATGTTCTGCTGCCAAATCTTCTTCCAAATCCTATCGAAAGTGGACTCATGTAAAGAACTGGGAGGAAGTTTATTGCATAGGAAGTTAACATACTAATATGCATCCAGAACTTTGTAAGCATGGCTTACTATTAGAGAAAAAAAGAAAAAAAGAAAAAGAAAAAGAAAGGCTTGAGCTTCCCTCATCCTCTCTGCAGACAAAGAAGGCGTGTCTGAATTCTTCATCTGCTTCAACTTCAATTCTTCCTGGTATTGCTTCATGCGCTTCTCTTGCTTCATTTTGCCAGGCCCTTTTCCATGAAATTTACAGGAAAGCAATCGGAAAGCTTCCTTTGGGGTTAACTGTTGCAAAACATTCAAAACAAGAAGATTGGCATGAAAACATCAAAGTAATGAATTGGCGTTTCTTTGTCAGACGCAAAAGAAATTATAATGGACAATTTAGTATTACAAGGCTTTATGATTAATATCTTTTTTTCGTTGAAAACTTACTATTTGGCCAAATTCATCTGTCCTTTCAATGTGGATCTCTTTCTATCCATCATCTGCAATGCCTACAAGCTTGCGTTTCTTCTTATCCATGTTTCTATCACCCCACTCAACAGTTTCTTTAAGTGTTCCCCGTTCCTTAAGAGCTGATAGTTTCCATCTTAGACAAGCTTGTTCTAGTAAGATACCTGGCCTCATTGAGTACAGCCAGAACCCGTTTTTGACGAGCAAATACTTCTGCTGCTGCCTTTTTCCCAGCTTCGACACCTAAGAATTTTAGTCGCACATCGGGGCCAAGAAAAAAGACAGCCAGTTGGATGAATTGATTTGATTTCTTAACTCAGAGAGGCCACACATATTCTCAACAGCAGCAAGCCCAAAACATATAGCAATCATCTAATTTAAATAAGAATTATAAGGTAAACTATTTACCAGGTTGATGTTAGGCATTAATATTAACTAATGAGGCGTATATCTCAACTGCTCGCTCATACAATGCTATAAGAGCCCCCACTGATCTAGGGGTCACTTCTTCAACAGTGACTGTTATAGACTCACGATCATAGGCATATAGAGCATAGCCCGTTCCCTACAGAAGTTCACCATATCTAAAAGGGATCAATTGCAGAAAACAACCGAGTGACTATAAGTAAATCATCCACTGAACTCATGTCTCCTTTCCAAGAGAAGTGTGAGATCTTAAACTTCAGAAACAATAGACATAAGAACTTCGACTATTGCTAGAATCTTCTTAAAGGTAAATATTAGTAGCTCTTATTGTAAACTAACTTGAAGCATTCCAAACAGATAGTCACCACAGGTAACACTAGGTTCAAGCTCCCAATCATGACCAGGTGGTCTCTCACAAAGCACTTCAATGAAAGTTACGAAGAAGTTGTGCACACCCTCTCTCAGCTGTTGTTTGTAGCTATATGGAAATTAGACAATAACATGCATCAGGAATAATCACGTCACCAGCATGTAAAAGTAATAGTGGCATTACTTTATCAAAAAATAACTTACGCATGCTGATCTGTGCTTCCTTTATTCCCATAAACAGTAAGCCCTTGATTGACCTGTGAAATGAACAATTTGAGATTTAACATTTTGGAAACTAGAGATGGAGACGGAACTCCTTATTTTCACCAAAAAATTAAACACATACCTGATTGCCATCCAAATCAAATTGTTGCAGATACCAACTGAATAACAGAAGGCTGTCTTTGTAAGGAAGAATTACCATGTCCTGACAGCAGCAATTTAAATAGTGAAACAATTGTCAATGACTGCAAACTGAAAGGGAAAAAAACAACAATTCAGAAGACACTCTCATTCAAATATAACACCTTAGATCCTACACCATCAGAAGCCCAATACCAACATAAAGCAAGCAATGCAGCAGGGTTGTTCTTCACCTGGAAAAGAAAAAAGTTATTTCCGCTGACACAGGACTACAAAAGGTAAGAACCATCCTTTGATCAGTGTCAGTAGAGAAGCCACTCAGACAGCTACGGAAAACTACCGATAGTTCTTATGTTGTAACTTCTTCTTTTGTGTGTGTTTTCGTTTTTTTTTTTTTTTTCGTTTTTGGTTTTTGCACCGAGGGGGGGGGATGATAGGGACTGCACATCAGGTATTATGGCTTTTGGTCACTCAAAGTTATTATATGCTTCATTTTAGAAGTAAAATTATCCAAGAATCCAAACATCTATGATTTAAGGTTCAGCGTTCAGTACTATTAAATTCTCAAAATGAGCCAGTCACTTTCAAGTTAGAAGTTATGTCTTCTACCAACTTCATTTCTTTAAAGTCAAAGCTAAAGCCAAAAACTCAAACCCACAGCTAAAACCAGAAAGGCAAGCTGAAACTCACAGCCACCCCAAACAGGCCTTGACATTTATGTTTTTGATTATTTGACAAAAGTAGTACAGTGATAAGTTACTTGCCAAAGGATTTACAATCTAGGAAGCACATACAGTGTGGACATGCTAAGTCAATCTACAGTCCCTACATCAATGTTTCTGTGGATCTTCTGACACAACAAACAAGTTAGCAATACTGCAAGCAGAGAAAGGAATTACAATCTAGGAATGCAAACAGTGTGGATATGCTATCAGTCCCTAAATGAACGTATCTATGGTTCTTTTTCAGACAACCTACAGTAATGGATATCCTGGACAAGGAAACAGGATCATCTCCCCGACTTGCATTGCGGATTTGCTCTGCATCTTGAACAAGGATTTGAATTGCTGGCGAAATTGATACTACAAGCAGGCAACAAGAGAAGGCACAAATCAAAATGCATGAAACCAAAAGGCTATAATTTGATTCACTGTAGAGTGCATCAGCAACTAGAAATGAATATGCCTTGAAGCAACTAAGCGACAACAATAGCAATTGCCGGTCGTGAGCTTAAATGGATCTAATGGATACTCTGCATTCTATTTTACAGTGAATTATACTGTATGACATCCTCTAGCACATATACTACAAAATCTTCTCAGTGCATAATGACGGGAAACAAGTGACAATTCTCCTGCATATAAGTTCACAAATTACTCTGGCATACATCACAGTGCATACTATCAAAGACAACCGTTCAACTTGTTAGCTGACATCCTTGAATGCCTGATTAGCTATCTATAATCAAGACTGATATCTCAACCATACTTAGTTCATTCGGGCGACCCAGCTTCTTACATCATAAAAGTGCACATGCAGAATCCTAAGCACTACACACTGAGCAAGATTTTACACCATAAGTTGCCCCACTGGTACTGAAACTAATTCCTTTACTGGACTTGGATAACAACAAAACATCCGAAGAAACACCAAATAACATCAGTCGACAGCAATCTTACCACTTTCGTCCTAGTTGCCCCATCCATGAAGGATGCACCAGCAAGCATTTCTCTGATATTGATCCCCTGAAGTTGGAGTCGCTAATGAATATGCTCTTCGAGTCAAATCAGAATATAACCACAATGAGATTAGAAGTTAAGCTTACGAACTTGAAGGGCTGCTGGAAGTAGACCAACTGCAGACATTTCAGATGTTCTGCCACCCACCCAGTCAAACATTCGAAATCTAGCCAATCAACCCTCAATGTGCGCAGTATTGTCCAACAACGAGTTCTCTTATGTTATGGCAACGCCCTACATTCATGATGGGAAAAACAGTGATCAATGCAATATCTGCAAAATTGAAGGTGCCAAAATTTCACTTAAGCAAACAACCGAAAAGATTAATTTTGACATAACTTCATCCAAGTGCACCATCAGAGTGACATATAGATGAAGACATCCAGTTACCCAAGATTTTGTTAAACATCGCAAGCAATAACTTTTCCATGCAAGACTAACAAACTGACTAAGCCTCATTAGCAATAATGACTTTAAAAGGCCACTAAACAGGATACTCCTAATTATAAAATACATGCACCAAAATGGAGTTCAACCCGAGACATCTGGAAGCTTGCCCTAAACAAAATGCTCAACCAGAAAAGAAATCAACAAGGTGTTGGATTTATTTATTTATTTATTTTGGATTTAGTTGATGTGCAACAACAATAGAAAGGCCATGGAACCTACTCTGTGAAAACCACATGAGCACATCAACCAAGATCAACTAAATTCTTCGCAGTAAAAAGGTTAGGTCTGACATTCAATAGCTTATAGCCCTTGAGCATCATGAGAAGCTAATAATTAGTTGTCAACATGAGAAGCTAATAATTAGTTGTCAACATGAGAAGCTAATAATTAGTTGTCAACTCTGCTCTAGTTAGTATCTTTAAAAAGAACATGAAACTCAACGACTTGTCAGTGAAACTTCTATAGGCAGGGGAAAAAAAACTGGGACCAAAACCTGCTTTGCAAATTCCAATCCCGCTTCACAAAAGGCCTTCTGTACTTCCAATAAGCCATTTCTGGTTTCAGGAGTACCACCACTCTATAGGACGGGAAATAACAATGAATTACTATATATTCTTCCAATATGCATAAAGGAGAGATCACAAAGCAAAATACATGCAGGCACCTTTGATATCACAACCACTAGGGTAGAAGCCAGCTCAGGACCAAGCTGCGCAATTTGATGGTAAATTCCAGCCGGATATGTGTTGTCAATGAATCTAATCTGCCAAAAGTAAAATTGAGATATCATTCGGACTGTCAAAAGTCAAAAAATCGCTGACACAGGGTATTCACCCAATGTGCCGAGACTTATAACTGAACATTCATCCATAGCTTGTAACTTTACTTAAATCTGATGCGCAAAATCTAAAATTTACTAACACTTTTCAAATTCCGAATCAAAAGACGAAGACAAAAGACCATTGCGCATAAGTGAATCAAGCAGCATATACACTTGCTCCAGATAATGGAGGAGAAACGTAAGCAACTATGACAGCAAACCGATTAAAAAAAAAAAAAACGCAGGGAACTACAGCCTCTCTTACCACACGGAGAGCAACAACAACCGGAATTCCAGAACTGACCTTACCGCGGGTAGCAAAATTGCAGACGACGTCGAGCGTGCTCTCAATCTGCGCCTTCAGGAACCAAGTCGGCGCGAGCTCCGAATTCCTCAACCAGTAGTGCCCGACCATGCGGCCCTCGTCCAGGTTGGCGATCGCGCCCTTCTCCAGCTCCTCCATCACCTAGAACGCGGCCTGGAACCAGGGCTCCATCTCCTCCACAAACTCGTCCGTGAACCCAATATGGCTCACGTCCAGGAAAAGCCCTAGCTCTCGGTGCTCATACAGCCAGTCCATGTACCTCCTCCACAGCGAGCGGGAATCCTTCTCCAGCCTGCGCCTCTCCTTCTTTGCCGCGCCGTCCGCCCTGCCCAGGTCCGCTGAGATCTCCCCCGCGACCGAGCGGGCCAGCGTCAGGGACAGCGCTCGCTGGGGAACGAGACGAGGTTGTCTCCCTCGGGCCGGAGGCCGACGGCTTCGCGGCGGAGGCCGGCGGCGTCTTCGGCCTGAGGGACGGGGAGGACGAGCAGATGCCAGAGACGGAGGATGCCATCTGCGGCGGCGGCACGGAGTCGAAGCTGATGACGAGTTCGTCAGAGGGACGCAATCGGACGGAGGTCCAGAAGTTGCCGAGAGACCAACGCGAGCACAAAACTTGTGCTCGATCTCCGCGTTGGAAACGATCGGAGGTGGAGGGGGTTGGGACCAGCTGCGACTGGCGGCGCTCTTGGACGAGGCGACGTGCCAGAGGCAGATGGCGGCGAGGCTTTTGGGGAGGCGGAGTTGGAGCTGGAGCCGGAGACGGAGGCGGAAGTGGAAGGGGTGGGATGCGCGGAGAAGAAATAGAGGAGGTCTCGATTGTTATGGGTGCGAATGGTAACGTTTCTGTTCTTTTTTTGTTCCTGGGAACAGAAACAAAAAAAAGTGTTTCTGTTCCGGGGAACAATTTTTGAACAAAAGAACGCGTTTGGTAACGTTTGGTCCGGGAATAAAAAATGAACAGAAACACGTTTGGTAAATTTTATTCTTTTTTTGTTTCTTTTAATTTTTTAAACATTTTTATTTTATTTTTCATTTTTTCCTTTCTTTTTTATTTTTTCTTTTTTCGGCCGATCACCGGCCTCCGGCGACCGGCCGACGGGGCCGGCAGCCTCGCCATGGCTGGGCGAGCCCGAGCCTCGCCGGGGGCCGGCGACGCTCGGCCTCGCCCGCGCCGGCGACGCCGAGCCTCGACGGCCGGTCGCCGGCCATGGCCGAGGCCGGCGACCGGCGAAAGAGAAAAGAAGAAAAAAAAAGAAGAAAAGAAGAAGAGAAGAAGAAGAGAGAGAAGAAGCTCGCCCGAAATGTTTCTTCATTTTTGTTTCTGGAACAAGAAACAACAAATTTTTGTTTCTTTTTTCTGTTCTTATTTCGTTCCAGAAACAAAAAAACAAAAAAAGAACAAAAACGCAACCAAACGCGTTTCTGTTCCTTTTTTGTTCCCGGGAACACTTTCCGTACAGAAGTGTGCCGGAAACACTTCTTTGGAGTGTTTCCATGCACACCCTATCTGTTTGTGAGGAGAGAGGAGAGAGAGCGAGAAAAAACCCAGCAAATTCAAGTGAGGAGAGAGATTATTTGAGCGGGAGTGTTACGCATTTATTGACCCACTGAGCTGTCTGTCCTTTCTTCTGTCAGCGAGCCGAGCCAAGCCAGTCGAGAGAACCAGCCTCTCCATTTTCTGGCGGGTCCCTCACAGGACGCGTGTCGATATCTGGGTGGTACGCGCGCGCCACGTCAGCAGATGACGTGGAGCTCACGAACCACTGAATATTTTCTCCTTGCATAGGCCATTGTGGACCAACGGTTGCAACACTCGCTTGCCGCTAACAAGGGTTTCGCAGCCCTCACTTAAGGGTCAGTGAGGTTCACTGGCCCTTTCTCATTCGCTAGCTTGTCACTAGCCCTCCACCGACGCTTTGTAAAAAGAAAAAAATAAAGAAAAAAACATAAAAATTAGGAAATTTTTTTTAAAAATTAAAAAAATTGTCAGTGTCAGCAATACCTAATCAAAATTAGTTAAAAAGACTAAATTGACAATTCTTTAAAAGGTTTAAGACATTTTTGGCAAATCCTTAAAATGTTTAGGATTAAATTGACACAATTAAAAAGTTTAGGACTAAATTGGCAGTTGTAAATAGGTTTAGGACTTTTTGGATAATTTTTCTAAGATTTTTGGCCCGATATATTCTCAAATTGCCAATTGCACTAGTCCACATTTAAGCAAAACAACAAAAAGGAAACACACACTCTCAACGTGAACAGCTTCCTATAAAATTAGTGCTGAACATGTGGAAAATGGTTCTTTAGGAGTCCTAAATTAATCGAGCAGCAAAAAGCAATATTGACACCTAAATTTTTGCCCAAAAATCATTTCCAAAAAATGGGAACTTGTTGTCGCGACCTCTTTTTTCTCGACGCCCGCAATCGGATACAAGCGCCTAAAGGAGGCTAATGGCTCGGCTGAATTTATTAGGCCCGGACTCTCCCAAGTCCACCAATTCACGACTTTAATAGTCTGAGTTTTTAACCTGTAAATCAATTTTTAAATTGGAGTCGCCACTAATCGATTTGGGGTGGGTTGATTAGAAACCCAAGTGAAGTATCGGGAGAAATATTCACTCCTGCGCAACCAGAGAAATTAGGATCGGGGACTTGATTACACTAGTTAATCACTAATGCCCTTTCGGTACCTAATCTTGTTTAAACCCTAAGGATTTTTGGATTTTTGAGGGATTTTCCATGCATTTTTTGGAGGAAAAACATTTTTGAGTCTTTTTCTCATTTTTGGACGTAAAAGGGATTTTTTGGATTTTTTTTGGAAAAAATACAAGTCTTTTTGGCTTTTCTGAATTTTTTTGGCTTTTTCATGAATTTTTGGCCTTTTTTGGATTTTTGGCATATTTTTGATTTTTTGATTTTTTTTTTGGAAAATAAAATATTTATTTAATATTTTTCAAAATATTTTTGGAAAATAAATTATTTTTGATTTTTCTCGATTTTTTAGAAAATAAAACATTTTTCGACATTTTTTAATATTTTTCGATTTTCTGGAAATTGAAATATTTTTAATATTTTTTATAAATAAATTATTTTTTATTTTTCTTTTTTATTAAAATATTACATAATATAATATAAAAAGCCAACCCGGTTCGGATCCGCTGGTTGGGTCCGACCCAGGTCAGCCCAAAACGCAGACGGGCCCACTACGCGGGCCCGACTTTTTTTTTTTTTTTTTTTTTTAAAAAACGACGCCGTGGCCGGGCGTTTGAGGACGCCCGGCCCGGCCCGACGACCTGGGTTCCGCTAGGAACCCTACCCGGGGAAACCCTACCCGGAAACTGGGAAACCGGGTCGGACGGACCCGCGAGCTGACCCGGTTCCCAGCCTCCTTTCTCCTTCGCTCGCTCGCGGCGCTGGTGAGGGGGAGAAGCGTCACTGGCGACGACAGCAGCGACGGCGGCCACAACGGCGGTGACGACACAACTGACGGCGGTGACAAAACGGTTCCGACGAGGATGAGTGAGGATGGGTCTGTGCCGGTGTGGCCAGCGGCAGCACGGTTTGAGAGGGGGGCTGTGACTGCGACTACGCGACCGGAGGCGGCGGATACCTGGTGGCGGCAAATGGTGGTGGTGACGACGACAGGGCAGCGACAGCAGTCCCTCGACTCTCAGATCCGGTGTGGCGTTGGTGGGTCAGTCGCGGCACGGCGTCGGGCAGCGTCTACAGCAGCTCCTTCCTCCCTGAATCCGATCTTCCCTCCTCCGATTCCTCTCACTCAGGCCAGATCCGAGCCTCCACCGGCCGGATCTGACCCTCTCGAAGTTGTTCGCCACCGCCTTCCCCGAAGTCTCTCGGTGGAGGGTGGGCTGAGCTCACAACTCGAGCTCTCTCTCGCTCGCTCGTCGATTCCTCCCCCGAAGTCTCTCAGTGGGAAGATCTCCAAGCTTGTGATGCCGTTCGTCGACGGAGGTGCTCCTCTATTTATAGGCGAGGAGGTCCGGTCGATGGAGCTTCGATCGGCGGTCCCCTTCGCGCGCCGAGCGGTTCTCCTTGGCTGGACCGGCGTCCCATCCGAGCTTATCCAGCGAAGCGTGCTCGGCATTGATGGCGCCCGAGATCTTATCCTCTCCGGCCGACGTCGGCTTACTCCCCTCGGCCGTAGGCCGTCCTTTGCGCGCGTCGTCATCTTCTGCGCGTGAACTACAAAGGCAGAGAAAGAAGGAACGAGGAAGAAGAAGAGGGAAGAAGAAGAAAGAAGAAGAAGGGGAAAAGAGGGGTGGGGCCAAGTCGTGCGAAAGGAAAAAAGAAAGAAAAGGGGGCTGACTGCTTTTCTTGCTTTTATTATTATTTTTTTGTTTTTGTTTTTGTTATTTATTTTGTTTATTATCCGAAAAAGGAAAAACAAAGATTAAAAGAAATTAAAGCCTAACTAACCAAAATTTTATGTGTCAACAGCTGCCCCTCTTTGAAGGTGAGTTCGCAGAGGTTGCATTCAAAGATAAACCGGATACCTAAATTTTGTCTATATATATGCAATAGATTATATGATATTTAGGACCTAGTGTCCTATGCAGAAAATGAGCAATATAACATTGCATATACTAAGACAGATAAGAAGATACCTGTAGTTACTTACCGGGAGTGAGTGAGATAGGGTGTGAACCCCGAGTTTTGGCAAGTATCAAGGCGTCATCTTACCTGGTGATATGAGGAGGTGGCTTTTCCAGGGCTCGAACCATTCTTTGGTCACCTATTAAAACAATCAATGATTTGTCTAGGACCCGAACCTTCCTTCGGTCGCCTTGACGGGAGACTGCTCTTCCAGAACCCGAACCATTCTTCGGTCGCCTGTTGGAGTAATCAGTGGTTTGTCTCGGACCCGAACCATTCTTCGGTCGCCGTGACGGGAGACTGCTCTTCCAGGACCCGAACCATTCTTCGATCGCCTGTTAAAACAATCCATGATTTGTCTAGGACCCGAACCTTTCTTCGGTCGCCTTGACGGGAGATGCACCGACCTTTCTCAGGGCATCTCATTTGTGGGTGCCTGATTTGTATCGAGGACACCAGTTGGTACCCGACCTTTCTCGGGAGATGCGCCGACCTTTCTCAGAGCATCTATTTTGTTGGGGTGTCTGACTTCTGTCAAAGACACTGGTTGGAACCCGACCTTTCTCGGGAGGATGCACCGACCTTTCTCAGGGCATCGATTTGTGGGGCGTCTGACTTCTGTCGAAGACACTAGTTGGAACCCGACCTTTCTCGGGAGGATGCGCCGACCTTTCTCAGGGCATCGATTTAGGAGATACCTGGACATTCACATGCATATTAAAGAGTACCTGGATATTCACAAGTACTAACATGAAGGATATTTGAGCCTTTGCAGGCGTCGAAATGGGTATTTGGCTGACCATAGGCATTGAAGGGGTATTTGGATGATCACAATTATGAATTCTTGGGGGATACTTGGACATTCACAAGTATCGAAGGGGTACCTGGACGATCACATGTGCAAACTCTTGGGGGATACCTAGATGATTACAAGCATTGGAGGGGTACCTGGACGATCACAGGTACAAACTCTTGGGGAATACCTGGATGATCACAAGCATCGGAGGGGTACCTAGACGATCACAGGTACAAACTCTTGGTGCATGGAATATTGAGGACGTACCTGAGATATTCGTGTGGAAATATCGAGGATGGGTCTTGCATATACGTGAAGGTCTCTCACTTGCTGGTATTTGGAATATCGAGGATGGGTCTTGGATATTCATGAAGGTTTCTCACCTCTGGTAATTGGGAATATCGAGGATGTACCTTGGATATTCATGAAGGTCTCTCACCTCCTGGTAATTGGGAATATCGAGGATGTACCTTGGATATTCATGAAGGTCTCTCACCTCCTGGTAGTTGGGAATATCGAGGGCGTACCTAAGATATTCGTGAAGGTCTCTCACCTCCTGGTAATTGGAAATATCGAGGGCGTACCTGAGATATTCGTGAAGGTCTCTCACCTCCTGGTAAAGGGGAATATCGAGGACGTACCTGGGATATTCGTGAAGATCTCTCTCCTCCTGGTAATTGGGAATATCGAGGGCGTGCCCCTCGCATATTCATGAAAGTCTCTCACCTCTTGGTAAATGGGAATATCGAGGACATACTTGGGATATTCGTGAAGGTCTCTCACCTCCTGGTAATTGGAAATATTGAGGGCGTACCTGAGATATTCATGAAGGTCTCCCACCTCCTGGTAATTGGAAATATCGAGGGCGTACCTGGGATATTCGTGAAGGTTTCTCACCTCCTGGTAATTGGAAATATTGAGGGCATGCCTCGCATATTCATGAAGGTCTCTCACCTCCTGGTAAATGGGAATATCGAGGACGTACCTGGGATATTCGTGAAGGTCTCCCACCTCCTGATAATTAGGAATATCGAGGGCGTACCTGGGATATTCGTGAAGGTCTCTCACCTCCTGGTAATTGGGATTTGAATGTAGCACAAGGCTTACCTGGATTGCCGCAGGCACTTAAAAGGGGTGGAACACCTGGATAGCCACAGGTGTACAAAGTACTGGAATACTTGGATGAACACAAGTATTTAATGATACAACCTGGGACCACTCAGTTGGTCCAAGTGTAAGAAAGCATACCTGGGTAGGCGCAGGCATACAAAGCAATGGAATGCTTGAACAGCTGCTATTATTTGGGGACAACTTGGGCAAGTTGAGTGTCATGAAAATGAAGTACCTGGACAACGGTGGGTACTTGACGATATGGGGATACCTAGACAGCAGTAGGTATTCCAAGAGATACTTAGTCAGTCACAAGCATCAATACTCTAGGGACAACTCGAACAGGTCGAGTGTCAGGAAAAGGGAGTATCCGAACGGTGGCCGGTACTTAAAAACAATGGGATGCTAAGACAACAGTAAGCATCGAAACTCAAGGGACAACTCGAATAGGTCGAGTGTCAAGAAGAGGGTACCTAGACAGTGATAGGTACTTTAAGACAAATGGGGACAGGGATATGCTTACATGGCAATATCTCTGATTTCTGAGAGTATGTCTACTATTTGCACAATATGCACACATGATTGTATATGCTGTAAATTCATGAGTTCAAATGAGATTCATGCATGATAATTTTGTCAATTTTGCATCTTTTGATTTCCACTGGGGAAGATTTTGAAAGACAACCTTCATTTAGAATGTAGATGTCTTAAGCATGCCAGATGAGGGACTTTCAGTCTGAAAGGACTTTCCGCTCACTCTCATGGAAAAGACTATCCTGACCATTGATGCAGGATTCATAAGGACCACACTATCTCACTGTCATCATGTCAACAGGGGTCTGAGTATTCTCGCAAGTGGTACGACTTTACCAATGTGAGAGGTCTTTGTTGAAATTGTCATGAAGACTTGGTCAACGGCTCATCAAATGGGATCGTCGAGGTTAAGGTTTATGAACAAAGTGCCGCACGATCATCTCCGGGTTTGCAAGTCAAGAATCCTGCGAAAAGAGATAGAGTAATCTTGCTCGTACTTCTTCGAGCGATGTTTATAGACATATGA
The DNA here is from genome assembly GCA_028830015.1 of Eucalyptus grandis x Eucalyptus urophylla. NCBI lineage: Eukaryota > Viridiplantae > Streptophyta > Magnoliopsida > Myrtales > Myrtaceae > Eucalyptus > Eucalyptus grandis x Eucalyptus urophylla. The sequence goes on from CM054200.1 coordinate 5,357,543, forward strand.
AATCCTACATTAATTGAAGTGCCCCTAGTCTGAAGAGACTTTTACAATGGGAATGTAACGGAGATTTGGCTCACATGTAAGAGGGTGAGAGTTCGTGACTGTCTTGGCATTTGTCACTAGTCTTTCTTGTCAGATGGAGGTTCTATGGACCACAACAGCAACTTTTTCCTGGCTGTATTTTTAACTGGGGGGCATTGGCCTTGCTTTACCAGGCACACTGCTTTTTTCATGCCCCTATTTTTATTCCAGTCCATCTTTTATGGGCATTGACCTTGCTCTTACCAGGTACACTGCTTTTTTATGCCCCTATTTTTTCATTCTTTATCGTTAGAGGAACTAGCCCAGGCAAGTTCAATCACGACACTGTTATTAGACTCTTGAATCTTCATCTTCAATAGGCGCTCTGGGCTATGGCAGTAACTTCTATTTTGCCTCCATGTGAGGGTGAAATTACAGACTCAATTGGGTTGTACAATGAATACAAGTGCATAGAGAAAGGATTGCTCTTCGTCATTCTAGGGCACTTAAATTAACGTGAGTGTTCATATGCAATAAGGACACCCAAAGATTGATGCAAGTGCAAGCAAGAAAATTTCTATCTCTCTTCTCACCTTGTGATGCTGCTTCGCTTCCGATCTGCCCCAGTGTGGGGTGGTTCTTGACAGGGATAGGACAGAAATTTCATCAGTGTATGGGGCTCAATGGGGTGAGCAATGAAATGCCTCTCACTGTTTTGGTTATCGTACCATTCGCGAGAGAACTCTTTGCCCTGCAGTCATGGAATCTTCTGCACTCATCTCACAAGTGTATAGATGGGGGACTGTGTGTAGGATATGGCTTGCCTTTCATCATTCTGACGCGCCTCATCCAGCACGCTCAATCAATCTTGTATTCTTCACTTAGCTGTCTATTCTAATAATCCTCAGTGGAATCAGTGACTTAGACAGACAAAATCATCATGCAGAATTCATCTGGAAATGACATGCAACATTTTGAATATGATGGAGTTTGAACTCTTCAAAACAAGTAAATGGCTTTGACTCAAAAAAAGACCCTATTGACAACTTTTGAAGTTAACATAATGGTGTTTCCAAATATGTTAAATTTTGAACATCAAAATGGTTATTTGCAAATGGGTGTCGATAGTTATCCCTATTGATTAGGGATATGACTCATGAAGGATCAACCGGGGTTGGGGATCTGATCGGGCATCTCTGTTTTTGCCCCTGCAGAAGAGAAGATGTACAAGTAGATCAATTAGTCTGGCCAAAATCAAATGTGAGTTGAGGCCTGAAGATTTTCTGTCATTTGCTTTGGCGATTATTCAGGACGCCATTTCATTTAGGAGAGTTTGTCATGCCTCTCATTGATTATTATCCTTGTCAAGTGATCCTGCAACAAGACATGTTTCTCGTCGATTTGTTATCCTTGCTTTTGACAGTCAGGTGATCCTGCAACAAACAAGAGGGAATGTGTTAGTCATGAACTCTTTCAAGAGTCGAATAACTGGAATCGATACAACTTTACCCTTCACTGGTTTGCAGATGATTGGGTGAACCTAAAGTGAGAAGGGGGACACGAAGTCCTATGTCACTTGTTTCGTTAGATCAATTATTCTCTGAATTGGCTCTTGGATGACATGTCTTTTTACACAAAGCTAGGTAAATTTGATGTAGGTCATTTCCATGTACTAGCTTGGCCAATATTGATTTGCCTAACCATAAAATTTGGCTCTTGAATCCTGGTGCTTCCTGCCAATAGGGGGAATATGTCAAAAGTGAATTCAAAGAGGGGGGAGTATTGGAAACGATACCAAATTACTCTTCTCCAAAGTTTGTATTTGCTGACTCCTGATGATGTTTGAATGTCGATGACAGCCTTTTCGTCTTGGCATAGTTTGACATTTCTTTCGATTGGCCTTCCTCACTTGTGACCATGTATGCATGATTGCTGGTCGTTGGTTCATCTTCAACGCCTTCCTTCTGTGGAAATTCTCCTTTTGTCTTTGACTATAGCATCATTGGGCAAAAGTCATGTATCTCAAGCCTCTATGGAATCTAAGATGGACAATTAAAACCTCTAACTCTCTGATGGCAATCACTTCTTGCGAGAGCATGCGTCTGAATAGGAAGTCAGGTTTCTAGGTCCTTATTTTGAGTACCGGCTAGAGACCGCTTCAACTGTCTGGATTTCTTCCCTGTTGACAGTAGCCAATTCAAAGAAAGAGAAAAGATCCCCTCCTTGTGCTTCTGGGCTTGTCGAGGCTGGAAGTCCCGTTGATGAAACCACAGCATCTGGTTGCTCAGGCATGTTGTGGGGAAAAGATGTTGCTACGACTTGAGAAGGAGTTGGGCAAGAGCAAGGTCGAGTGTATAGAGCTCTTGGGAACGGCTTAATTTCAACCGTATGCCTGTACCCTTTTTTGGTGTAGGATGCTTCTTTCTATTTGCCCCTGTTTTCTTGGCATGGTGTCTTTGAATTTGGCGAGTTCACCTGATGCGCTTGCTTCAAATGCCCCCTATCACACTAAGTCAAAGGGGACGGGAATGATCTTCTGAGACATGAAGTGAGTGAGTCAGAAAGACAAACATGATTAAATTTATCATCTTGTTTTAACAAAAGCTTTTGGGTGATGAAATATTTTTTATTTTCAAAATACGTCTTTGGGGGAGAAAAAGCATGAGAAAGCCCAGCCCTCAGTATTCTCCTTGGATGATATATTTTTTTCATGGTTGGATAGCATCACCGAGCTGGTTTGGAGTACCGCCTCATGCTCTTAAAACAAAATATTGGAACTGTACAATAGAGTACTTGGAATGGAAAATGCAACAGTAGCACACTAGACAAGATAAGAAATATGAAATTATAAAAACAAGTAAAACTCATGAAAACCCCTGTGTAAAAGAGTGCTTTGATAGTGTTGGTTCTGAAATCAAGCGCCTTTGAGTTCCTCGCCTCCAGTAGACTCGAAGTATTCACATGAGAGGACCACTTCATTGAAGCTATGGAAATACAACCCATACAACCAACAACGATGCTTGCGAGGTAAAACCCCTATGAATAGCTTTATCATTTCTTCTTCAGCCAATTGAGGGTAAGTTTGCATCATAAAAGCCTCCCACCTCCTTGCATATGCTCGGAAATCCTCCATTGGTCTTCTTCTGAAGTGAACTAAGTTCTGACAAGGCACTTCAGTTCCAATCTGGCTTTGATACTGAAGCAAGAATGCATAAGACAGCTCATTCCAATCTCTCATGAGGTAGATGTCTGCTGTGACGAACCATTGCAATGCAGACCCTATAAGACTTTCTTGGAAGGCCTGAGCGGTGAATGACATCGGGCCATAGTACCGACTCATTTCAGTATGGAGGTACTGCAAGTGGACCACGGGGCAAGTCGTGCCGTTATACTTGCGGAGATTAGGTATCCACATCTCTCCAGAGGTCAGGATCCTATGAGGGCAAGACGAGCCTGGTATGTCTTGGTTAGGCCACTGGTTTTCCCACTGCATATCTGTTGTAGTGGTGAATTTTTCTGTTTCAGGGGAGTTGGATTCTACCGAGATTACCCCATTGCTTTCTTCTTGGTCAAAATTCCCGAATGAGGATATAGTATTGAAGCTATCCTCATGGTCAGAGGACAAGCTTAGTACTTCGTTAGGATCGTAGCGGATAAAGACGTATGCTTCCTCTTCTGACGGGCCTTCATCCCCGGACGAGAGTAGAAAATAGTTATATGATGAATCGTCAGTTTCATTGTCGAAATAACGCTGGAAGTCCTTGGGATTGTATTCTGGAGCCGGGAAGTCTTCAGGGTTGTACTCTAGGGGATTGTAGCCTTCAAAGCTGTATTCTTGGGAATGCTCGAAGCCTTGGTGCGGAGGCTCGTCAGCAGGTGCTGTATTGATTTGCTTAGGCTTTCTTTTCTTGGCTTCTGGTCTAGACCTTTTGAGTAAGGCCCTTCGTTTTGCCAGCTCGATTCTGTCAAAGGAAGTGAGAGACATTGGAGTTTCACTATCCGATTCACTTCCCAGGTTGATAGGGGTTGGTATTCTTTGGACCCTAGCTCTTGGAGTAAGCTTGGGGAGTTGTCCAGTCGTGCCTCGGTCTTGAACAGGCTCTGTGTCTTTGATCTCGTACAAAGGCTCCTTGCCTTTCCTAGTGGGAAATTTTCCAGTAACAGGGTGTTGTTCAGTTGCCCATTTATCATGCAAGGCTTCATTGACATGCTCTTCTCCTATCTCAGCGACTAACGATTCCTCGTGCTCCGCGATCATCGGCTCTTCGTAGGGTAGGGTGATGTCAAGATTATACTCTTGGTGAAAAACATGAATTAGTTCCCTCCAGTTTTTAAGGGGACTAATCTTCCTGATAATGTACCATTGCAAGGCAGGGCTAGTCAAGCTCGATTGGTACGATTGAATCATCCTTCAGACCAAGTAGGCATGCAAGTAGGTCTCTGGGCAGGAGGTATTAACGTACCTTTCGCATTCAGGTGCTTTGAGCTCTTCAGGAATCTCAATGCCGGCGTAATTGGGCAGGTCCATGGGATTCTGCTCCTGCAGCTAGCTTAACTTTTTCATGATCTTTTCAAACTGTCTATGGTACTGGCTATTTACTGGCAAATTTGCAGGTGTCATGACGGTGTTTGAGGCAACTATAGAGTTGGGCTCAGCTTGAGTGGATTTCATTTGTCTTGAGAGTTGTTGAAGGACAATGGACATCTGTCCTACGCCATCTTCAATGTTAATGAGGCGATTTTGTACATCATTCTGATCGGGCCTTAGTGTATGAGGCCATTCGCGAGCTATTGGTGGCCGGCGATTCATAATTACCTGCTCGTTGCGAAAACAATGAATGAGCACGAAAGTAAACAAAGATTGACCCATGGCAATGGTCTAACTGCTTTTTCATTTATCAAAAGAGGATTTATAGACTGCCAACTCCTAACATCTAGAACTTGAAATTGAAAAGACAAGATGAAATACTAGATATTAAACAAGAGTCCCTAAACAATGGGACATAACTTTCACACTATTTACACTAAGGGGCACATGATTGCCAATTTATATGCGACGGGGAGCCTTGTTCTTGCGAGAACGCCTGCTTCCTTGAACTGGCTCTGAGGTGTGCATCCAGTCCATTCCCAAATCCCTCTCCATGAGCTCTGCTTGCTCGTGATGGCTACTCTCGCTGATTGAGTGAGGGACTGATGGCTTCCATTTTGTCGGGATGCGATGGTTGTGGATGTAGGACATGGAGGCGTGGTGGGCTTTTTCTTCTCCCTCAAGCCCTTCAGGTACCACGATCCTTTTACGATGGCACTTGTCCCAGGTTTCCTCAGCAATAGAAATTTCGATTGCGTAGTCACGGCTTGTGTTGAAAAGAACTGGAGGGATCATCCTCTTGAAAGGCGGTGGGATCTCCTGAAGGGCTCCATATTGTCGTGCTACTCGGTACGGGTAATAGGGAATGGCGCCGGTGAGGCCGAGCAATGGAATTGGGCGGGTGCGTATGAAAGCAAAGCGAGCTCTCTTTTCATGGAACCAACCAGCACACCATTGGAATGCCTCAGGAGCTGGGTCTCTTAGGAAGTTTACCCAATTTAAACAGCTTTGATTGGGAATGTATGGTCCTAGAACCATAAATTTTTGTAACGGATTTTCGAAAGCATTTGTTTCAGACGATCGCATGAAGTCTCGAAATTCGCTTAGGTGAGAAAATAACCAGACTTGTAAAATTTCAGGAGAGGCTCGCATGATTTTCTCCGAGTTGTCTTTAAAACGATTAAAGGACAAGAATGTTTCAGTTAAAATCATGTTGACATAATTCCCCCCTCTTAAGATCTGATCAACTATCCATGCCATCCTGGGAGTTATGGCATTTCTTTGATGAGGGAAAACGATGAGCCCGAAAAAGGCAAGGAGGAAAATCTCACTTTTTTGGGTCATAGGCTGATTTTGAAAACATGCATTCATGAATTCTAAAGGGCATACATTATGGTTGTTTTCAAGAATTTGCTTCATGACATGGATTTTAGTTCCTAAAAGTCGCGCCAACCCGCGCCATGGGAGGGCACCTGTTGATGGTTTGACGAGCTTTTTCTCAAGAGGCATTCCAGTGATGATGCTGTATTCTTCCAGGGTTGGGATTAGCTCAAACCTACCGAATATAAAAGTAACCGTCTTCGGGCACCAGAAATGTGCCATGGCTTGTATGACTTTAGGGCGAACAGTGATTTGGATCAACGATAGGAGATGACCGACTTTGGCCTTCACGCGCTCTTGGGCAAACTGATCTAATTGACCCCACCATCTGAAGAGCTCCGCCTTGGGAGCAGGAATGAACTGGATATCGTCTTTCCCCATCGCATATAAACTGGGACTTGAAAAGTTTATCCTAAATTGCCATGGGCCAAATAAAAAGACTGAGTAAGAGTAAAGAAATTACTTTTGCTTTTTAAAGAAAAATGGCAAGCACAAAGACATGCGCGTGAGACGTGCGGCTCAATTTCTAACTCAGAAGGCTTGATGAAATTAAAAGGGTATCCGCCTGTCGCAGTCTCGCGTTAGCAGCATACCCCCTTAACCTCGGCTAAGAAATTCGGGGAAAAGAAAGGCAACCTCTACATCGCAGTCTCGCGTTCGAGGTCGTATCTTTCTTAACACCATCCTAGAAATCCTATGGCGGCCCAGGTCCGGCGGCCGGGTTGTGTGTGCCATGTGTAATGCTAGAACATTTAAGGATGCACAGCAGTTTATAATTACAAAAACATTTTATTTTAACAGAATAAAAAAACTTTAAGCTATTACCCTGCACAAAAGAAAAAAAACCAAGTCAGCAAAGCATTTAAACAAAGATGAAATGGCCTAAGTCATCAAATTCCCCAGCGGAGTCGCCAAGCTGTCGCGACCTCTTTTTTCTCGACGCCCGCAATCGGATACGAGCGCCTAAAGGAGGCTAATGGCTCGGCTGAATTTATTAAGCCCGGACTCTCCCAAGTCCACCAATTCACGACTTTAATAGTCTGAGTTTTTAACCTGTAAATCAATTTTTAAATTGGAGTCGCCATTAATCGATTTGGGGTGGGTTGATTAGAAACCCAAGTGAAGTATCGGGAGAAATACTCACTCCTACGCAACCAGAGAAATTAGGATCGGGGACTTGATTACACTAGTTAATCACTAATGCCCTTTCGGTACCTAATCTTGTTTCAACCCTAAGGCTTTTTGGATTTTTGAGGGATTTTCCATGCATTTTTTGGAGGAAAAACATTTTTGAGTCTTTTTCTCATTTTTGGACATAAAAGGGATTTTTTGGATTTTTTTTGGAAAAAATACAAGTCTTTTTGGCTTTTCTGAATTTTTTTGGCTTTTTCATGAATTTTTGGCGTTTTTTGGATTTTTGGCATATTTTTGATTTTTTGATTTTTTTTATTTTTTGGAAAATAAAATATTTATTTAATATTTTTCAAAATATTTTTGGAAAATAAATTATTTTTGATTTTTCTCGATTTTTTAGAAAATAAAACATTTTTCGATTTTCTGGAAATTAAAATATTTTTAATATTTTTTTATAAATAAATTATTTTTTATTTTTCTTTTTTATTAAAATATTACATAATATAATATAAAAAGCCGACCCGGTTTGGATCCGCTGGTTGGGTTCGACCCGGGTCAGCCCAAAACGCAGACGGGCCTGCTACGCGGGCCTGACTTTTTTTTTTTTTTTTTTAAAAAAAAACGACGCCGTGGCCGGGCGTTTGGGGATGCCCGGCCCGGCCCGACGACCTGGGTTCCTAGCGGAACCCTACCCGGGTCCGACCCGGGGAAACCCTACCCGGAAACTGGGAAACCGGGTCGGACGGACCCGCGAGCTGACCCGATTCCCAGCCTCCTTTCTCCTTCGCTCGCTCGCGGCGCTGGTGAGGGGGAGAAGCATCACTGGCGACGACAGCAGCGACGGCGGCCACAACGGCGGCAACGACGGGCTAGACGGCGGCCACAACGGCGGCGACGACACGACCGACGGTGGTGACAAAACGGTTCCGGCGAGGATGAGTGAGGATGGGTCTGTGCCGGTGTGGCCAGCGGCGGCACGGTTTGAGAGGGGGGCTGTGACTGCGACTACGCGATCGGAGGCGGCGGATACCTGGTGGCGGCAAATGGTGGTGGTGACGACGACAGGGCAGCGACGGCAGTCCCTCGACTCTCAGATTCGGTGTGGCGTTGGTGGGTCAGTCGCGGCACGGCGTCGGGCAGCGTCTACGGCAGCTCCTTCCTCCCTAAATCCGATCTTCCCTCCTCCGATTCCTCTCACTCAGGCCAGATCCGAGCCTCCACCGGCCGGATCTGACCCTCTCGAAGTTGTTCGCCGCCGGCCTTCCCCGAAGTCTCTCGGTGGAGGGTGGGCTGAGCTCACAACTCGAGCTCTCTCTCGCTCGCTCGTCAATTCCTCCCCCGAAGTCTCTCAGTGGGAAGATCTCCAAGCTTGTGATGCCGTTCGTCGACGGAGGTGCTCCTCTATTTATAGGCGAGGAGGTCCGGTCGACGGAGCTTCGACCGGCGGTCCCCTTCGCGCGCCGAGCGGTTCTCCTTGGCTGGACCGACGTCCCATCCGAGCTTATCCAGCGAAGCGTGCTCGGCATTGATGGCGCCCGAGATCTTATCCTCTCCGGCCGACGTCGGCCTACTCCCCTCGGCCATAGGCCATCCTTTGCGCGCGTCGTCATCTTCTGCGCGTGAACTACAAAGGCAGAGAAAGAAGGAACGAGGAAGAAGAAGAGGGAAGAAGAAGAAAGAAGAAGAAGGGGAAAAGAGGGGTGGGGCCAAGTCGTGCGAAAGGAAAAAAGAAAGAAAAGGGGGCTGACTGCTTTTCTTGCTTTTATTATTATTTTTTTGTTTTTGTTTTTGTTATTTATTTTGTTTATTATCCGAAAAAGGAAAAACAAAGATTAAAAGAAATTAAAGCCTAACTAACCAAAATTTTAGGTGTCAACACTTGTTTTTCCATAAAAATATTTCATGTCAAATTCTTACGTATAGATTATCTAAGTATTTAGTATAGTTTTTTTAAATGGAAGATGTTTTTCCTAAAAAATTAAAAAAAATAAAAATAAAATAAAATAAGAAAGAAAGAAAAGAAAAGAAAAAAAAGCAAGTTGGGGCCAATGATCTAAATGTGACTAGTTAAGCCCTGGGAATTAGATTGGAATTAAAACAGCAAGTTGGAGCCAAAATGCAATTTCCAAAAGTTGTTGGATCAATTCGCAAATTTTGTAAATTTTCCCCAAGCCCTTAAATCATCATCTTGGCCCCCAATTAAGTTGAAATTGAACTTGGGCCAACTTGAATTAATCAAATTGGGCCAAAATTACCAAATTGCATTGAATTGGGCATTCCTAAGCAAGAAAATGGTCAACTTTGAGGGACTCTCTTGCGAAATTGAGTGGGGACAATTGTGAAAAATGGTCAAGATCTTAAATTATTATACATGAGCTTGCTAATCGATCAAAAACCATAGCCAAATTGATAGATTAAAGCACTCAAACCAGCTACAAAAACCCAGCCCATAGTTAGGTCTCAATTCGGAGCTGCTGAGTAAGCAACTTTATGGCCTCACCATATCCTACTTAGCCGCCCAATCAACCTGATCCCCGCACATGATGGAAGACCATAATTAGTAGTGTAAGTGGACAAAAATTGATCAGGATAAGCTGTTGAAAGCATGTGAAAATCACAGAAAAATTTGCACACTCAACAGTTGCAAAAGTTGGAAATTTGGTCAAGTCATTGATTTGTTAAAGTAGCTCTATTGACAGGCTTGGTAGGTGGACAAAGACCGACCAAAAGATCTCTTAATTTAGGGGATAAGATCTCTGAAGCAAGCTCTTTTGGGGCATGAAAGGTAGGTGATAAGGGAGAAAAGGGAGGGCTCACAATCGTTCCCCAAGAAGACCTCCAAAAACAACTCAAGAAAAGCAAAAACCCAGAAATTTCAAACCTACCTTTGTAGAGAAAAGTGAAATTTTCACAAACTGGTGGCCAAAATTAGTCAAAACCTTCAACTAAAATGTAAAACTTCACTCAAAGATCTTTCCAACCGTAGGTCGCATGTCCCAAATGGAGATCGGGAAGACCTTCTAAAGCACCCCTAAAAATACCCTCCTGGCAGGCCAAGAAAGTTTGAAAATTTTTCAAGTGTTGAGCCTGGTTGATCACGGGTGAGGGGAAGCGAGTGTTTTTTAGAAAAGTGAGAGACAAATAAGGAAATCCATGACTTGTAACCCAAACTAGAATGCACATAGTTTGGTTCGGAGTTAATTTGGCCAACATAAGAGGTTCTGAAGTCTAATTATGGAGGTCAACGAAAACCTTTGTTGTCAGTTTTTTCTTTGCAAATCTCATTTTTCAGTTTGAATGAGCCAAATTCTACGTGCCCCCCGAGGATAATTTCTCGGTTTCCTCGGCCAAGAGCCACTTGCAAAAGAAACTATGAAGCAAGATAAGAGTCTTAGATGTATTTTTTTTCAAGTTTGAACATGTTTTAACCATCGAAAACCAAGAGGAAAACTTTATTTTTGAGACAGAAATTTTTCAAGTGTTTGAAGCCTCTTCAAGAGCCATATATGTTTGACTTGTTGCTCCCCTTTACATGTGTTTTATGTCTTCATGAGTTTGATGAATGTTATATGGGAGTACAAATGATGTTGAGGTTAGCTTGGTTTGGTCTTTAAATCATGGCTGGTCAATGTGGACCATGCGTGTATGCTTTTGAAGAGGTCGTTTCGATGTGTTTGATTAATCATTCTTTGTGATGTTTGTTGCATTTAAAAGTCCATGTTACCTACTTTCATTTTGATCAAGTGATTTTTTCCGTAGATCTTGCATATGATGAGTGTCAGGGCTTGAATATAATTACGCAACCTATTTGCTTGACTTGGGTTCAAATCTGGATTTGCAAAATCAGCTCAAACCTGCATATTTGAGGACAATTTCAGTTTGATTTTTGTCTAATTTAGACTATGATTTCTATTTAATATTGCTCTTTGTATGTGATAGTATAACCTTAATACTTTAGTTTCACATGAGATTACTTATGGATCGAGATTGAATGCCACAAACATGGCTCGAGGAAGCTGCTTGGGTTGGTTTGATGCACACCAAGTGTTGGACGAAATGCTCAAACTAAGCTTCAATCTTGAAACAATCGATTTGAGCTCAGTTCTTGTTGTATTCATGTACTGGACAATTATTAGCATGTATCAGTTTATGGAATTATTTTTAATAAAAGTTTAAAAAAGAAAAAAAAATCCGAAAATTTCAAAAATAAAAATAGAATGATTGATTGTATCAAATTAAGGCAAAAATGACATCTATGAAATTTTCTTAATTTTATAATGTCATTTTTCCTAATTTAATGCTATTTTGGTATTTTATAATCATTTTTGTAAATAATCCTTTTTGCACAGATTAATATTATTTAGAGTAATTTCATGTATATTTAAATTTTCATTTCACTCATGGGGGTCCTATTACAGGGCGTGATAATTAGACCATGTAATATTATTTGCTCGACTTGAATCGAATTTTCCTTTTCCGCATTTATTTTCAAGTTATTTCAATTTCTTTGATGTTTACTTATCGCATCGCTTTTCATTAATTTGAGTGTAAATTTCTTTTCTAAATTAGGTTAGAATTAGTCTATACATTAAGGAAAACAAACCTACAAAAATATTTACATTGACATTTAGTGGTTTTATAAGGATCATAATTGGTAATTAAGATTGCATGACCATTTAGATAAACAACCTTTCAAGTTAGTGGTACCGCAAGGATGCTAACAGAAACATTGACATAAACAAGTCTCCGTTCCTAGAAATCTCTGGTTGCGTAGGAATCGAGACAATACTCCTGTGTCTTGATTGGTTTCTAACCCGACCCTAATAGGCCAATGGCGACTCTTAGAAATATTTAGGTCGTTAAGAACTGGAATATGAAATTCTACGTCATGTGAGATATGGGTTTGGGAGAGCTCGCGCCTAATCTAGGGTCGTTGGTCCGCCTCTTTAGGCAAATACCCCTAAACCTCTTCCTCCCCCCCCCCCCCCCCCCCGATGGCAAAAGAGAGGTCACGACAAGCAACTTTCATATCTCTACATCCATTATCACAATTGGAATTGGGAATAACATATAATATGCTTACAAAACATATGCTCTTTTAACTGTTTCTTGGGTGTATCCAAAGAATAATGGCTTAAAATTGGACCATTTGGGAACAATTAAAGAATAGATAGGTTCAGTGAATTAAAAAAGAAAACAAAGTCAATTTGAGTACTGAAATGAGCATCAACAAATTCAAGGACCAAAATCTATTTAGCTCTCTGACCAATTTTCATGCATGATCATAATTGGTGAAGAAATATAACCAAACAAGATAAAAAATTTAAAGTTTTTTTTTTTTTGGTAAGAAAAAAAAGGTAGATAATATGCTACACATGGAAACAAACGTAATTCGCCAATCACAAAATGAGACGTGGGTACGTTTATTCGGTGTCATGGCCTTATAAATCTTGGCTAATCCCTATTCAATCATGTGTGAGTACGTGAGTTAATCTGAAATATATGAAGAAGTTTGCTCCGGGAAGTCGATCTTGTGATCTTAGGAGGGCTGCTGACGTCTATTCAGAAAGTACGCTGGAGTCGATAATTGTACTATTCCACCTGGGCTATGCAGCCTTGTTTCTTGGCCGTCTTCGCAAGCAAGATCCTAGGACGGCTGCTGACATCTATTCAGATTGTGCACTGGAGTCGATAATTGTACTCTTAAAACTAGGCGACGAAGCCTTGTCTGTTGGTTGTTCTCGCCTTCAAGCGTGTCTCGATCGGGTCGAAGATCCAGGCACATCCCTTTCTTGTGTTGCTAGGCAATCCGAAGATGAACAAGGGGCAGAGCTACGTGAACTATCCGAACAGAATTCAGCATTGTCGAAGAAACTGAGAGCCGCAAGAAAGTGCCCTGTTGAACTCAGGCGAGAGGTACAGAAATCTCCCATCAAAGGTTGGTGGGAGGCACCGATGGACCAACTCTCCTTAGACGAGCTTAAACTTCATAAAAGAAGTTACGAAGAATTGAGCAAGATGTTAACGCAAGAAATTGAAGACCGGACCACTGGTTCTCATGGCAACAAGTCTGACGATCCTTGTGGGACTAATTCCTAGGAAATTTCAATGTCTTTGAAATATGGTGGTTTCATAATGTAATAGGTGAGCTCATGCCATTTATAATCTTGAAATAAAATGTGTGGTTTGATGGTATATTCTTCTTGCACATCCACTTTTGAGCAATCTTTATTGATGATATATTGATTTTTGGAAATGCATAAATTTGATAAGTTAAAGGACTCAAATAAGGTAGGTTTTGTTTTCTAGATGCTTATCCTTTATTTACAGGAAATGACTGTGCTACTTGTATAACTTTTGGCAGCAATATGATTAATTACTTTTCTCTAAAGGAAATTGTGTTTTTAAGGATGGTAAGTTGCCATGGTAACTTCCTCCAATTAAAGTAATTTGACTGTACATGCTCATGCATTATTGACTTGTGTTTTTTTTGTTTAATGTCCCTCAATAAGATTAAGGAAGTATTTGTGCTTCCCTAAGGGATTAAATTGAATTCGAACAAATTAGCCCTTATGCACGAGTGCTTCTTGTAGTTTTAGTTAACAAGGTCAATACAATTCTAGCAAAAATAAATAAATAAATAACAAAAGGAAAAAGAAATAGATAATTATTGACATATGAATTTCGCTGACAAGTTCATCATGCAACTTCCAAATAAAACCATTTTAGAAATTAAGTTTGCTTGCAATGACAGGAGTTTCCAAAAAAAAAAAAAAAAACACAATTAGTTTATATGACCCACATTCCTCGTTTTTGCCGCCTAACCAATCTCGGAACGATAAGTGGGTAGGTTTAATTCATGTCTTGATCCTATAAGTGATTGATAATTCTTACCCAATCATGTGACTACGTAAGTAATACCAAGCAATTTCAAATACATTACAACCATGGCAAATAAGCCTCAGAACAAGGTTGCTCGAGCAATTGATTGACCGATGAATTCAGTACAATTTGGTCAATTGTTTGTAAGATTGAATAATTTTTAAATTACGTAAGATTACTTAATTAAACTCTATTTTCCCTTCATATTCTATGCCAAATATCATTTCCACCTCCAACCCCCACACACCCTACCCCTCCCGAGATTTGGTGCTTTAATTTTGACAGGGACTCTTATGTATGACTTGATTAAAACACAAGAAAGTTAATTAGATAAATCTATACGGATTCATGGAAATCATAAATTTGATCGGTCAAATTAGGAAATTTGTGGTAGGTTTTGTTGCTTACATTACAAGGAATAACTTTGGTCTTATGTAATTTTTGGCTGGTAACATGATTAATTCATCTTGTTATTATGCGCCTCATGGGAAATTTGGTCCTTCCAAGGATGGCAAGTTACCACTGGTAACCATCTCCCATTAAAGTAAATGAATGTGCATGATGACAAATTGGTTGGCCTAGCCAATATTTCCTTCCTAAACTTGGGCCACTTACATAGCCCTTTCGGACATGCTTTGGAACGCAAGAAAGAAGAAAGAGGAGAAGGTAGTAACTTTCTTCATATTTCGAATTATGTGTACAATGACCGGGAAGAGGAGTACGTGGATATTTATACCTGGATTAAAGCCAAGTATAGTTAAATGTTTCCTTATCCTAATCCACATATTCGTGAGAGTGAGAAAGAGAGAGATAATACCTAAGATCGTGGATGCCGAAAAAGCAAGTGAAATGTTCTTATAATATTTGAGGAATTTCGCTTTCATGGTCACTACCGCTTCATTGAAGAAGGGACTTTCCTCATTTACCAATTGAACCGATATCATGTGTAAAACCGAAGTGATTAGATTGCTTAAAGGATGATTTCAAATATTCAAGGCATCAGTTGAATCACTGAAAACCTGCAAGCAGTCTCTGAAGATTTCGGCAACCCCATAATCTTATTGTGCCTATGGCAAAAGACCATCACTTTCACAATGAGCGGAGAAGTAGAACGACAAGACACCCATCTCCTGCAATCTTTTGCACCATCTTCTATGTTGAATTCCACCTCGTTCTTATGTGCAAAGGAAATTTTTCAACTTCCCTTTCCTACGTCAAGTACGAGACCTCCCACTGTTGATGCGACAATGGGGTGGAAATCATGTACTCGACCTACTCACATATGTTGACTATAGAATTGTAGAACTCGCGGAGAACATCTCACGTCCAAGTTAAAGCAATGGCACACGCATCACAAATCGAAGAAAATCCCATCGCATACAAGATTAGCTGTTGGATTAGAGGGCAAATCAAAGAAGTATTCACGCTGACATTATCTAACCTGATTCTAAATATATTATTGAAGATGTCAAACTAATTGATGGCTCACTTTTTGTAAATCAGGCAAGAATATTAGTTTCTTAAGCATATATGTTTGGTGATATAATTCCCAATCTTCATTGACCTAGTGACTAGTGATGACATAGTGCGTATAATTCGTAAGGCTAGTTCATAAATCAAAAGTCAAAAAGACTCGTAAGTTACCCGCTGACAGCAAATGCACTAACGCTGCCCTTCTTCTTTGTACAACGACTTGCCGTTTTCGGTGTTTGTTCCTCGCTAAATAGAAGAGGCTGTAGAGCTGTCTACACCTAGTGGCCGAAATTTCTGACTTGTCACTAGGTATTCTTCGAGTCAAATGGTATAGCCTGCTGCTCCTCTCGTACTCTCTCTGCTTCATCACGTTTCTAGTGTCAATTCCAGGTTACCGTAATTCCTCCTCTAGATAAGGGTGTACTTCGCAAGAGAAGGAAACGACTGGTGTCTCATTGATCATTCCCCGTCACGATCGCAACTTTGCTCCGAATTGAGTTAAAAGTCGAGTTAATAGTCACACCATACTCGGTGGATGGTACGTTGAAAAAGTTGAGTTAATTTAAAGTCAAATTGGATCTGTAAGCTTATATGTTGGACATCCATCTAGTTGTAATTTGCAGTGTGATAGGAGAATGTCACGCGGTAATCTTAATTGTCATGAGGCACAAGTGCTCAGAGAAGCATTTAATGGACAAAATCACACGCTTCAAGTACTTGATAACACAAACTTCAAGTGGAAACGTTTTACATAGAGTACGGGAACATAGTTGTTCCGTACATGATACTGCCTAGGCAAAGTTCAGAGGGGAGGGCCACGCACACGCCAAGCAAGCCCTCTTTATTCATTATATGAAGGTACATAGAACACTCAGAGAGCACGCTTTCATCGTTACTCGACTAATGTGCACCATGGCAACACTCGAACTTGACAATGTTGTTCATCATGCGCGGGCAGACCGGGCACTTCACATCCTCCGGGATGTAACCAACCATGTTCGGGATATAGAAGTGGTGGCACCTCGGAAGGACGTAAACCCGGTCGAACTGCTCCCTAAAGACTATGTCAAATGTCTTCCCATTCACGTTCACATGCTTCTTCCACGTCTCGTACTGCACCAGGACTTTTGTGACGTGCAGGTGGGAGTCATTGATCACGACCCGCGACCCCTTCGTGAGGATCGCAAACCCACCGTCCTTCTTGAAGTTGGTGTAGAGCCTGAGGATATCCTGCATAAGGGGCTCGTGCAAGTCCGCTCTGGTTTGTAGCTTGGAGAGCATGCAGCTCTCGAGGCGGGTCCAAAAGAGCTGTGATTTGGTGACGTTGAAGGCAACAATGGAAAAGCCGTCATCGATCATCTTCTTTAGCGACGCTTCGATCTCCTGGATGACGTTGGGTTCTTCCGCGCCATACAGGAAGATATACTTCTCAGCCTTGATCTGATAAGAGATTGCAAAATAAATGTCTTTCTCACGTCCATAAATTGTTAATCAAACTAAACACTCATCTTACATTTTCAAAATTTCTATACAAAAGTTCTAGTAAAGCCTGTCTACTTGGATATAATCTGGACCGTTATCAGTAAAGAATGGACAGCATTATAATGTAAAATAGTCTTATAGTTCTCGTCTTATCCCATGTATATCTGACAGATTCTAAGTTCGAATCAAATTCTTTTATTACCGCAACAATTTAACTAAATTCATCTTCTAACAAGCAAACTTAAAGATCATAGTTTCTTTTCACAACCATATGCGTGCACCCTAGTTGTATGAAAAAGCAAAGGGTACAAGAAAAGTGAAGAAGGAAAAGAAGAAGAAGGACAAAAACTTACAGCTTCCTGTATCTTCGGGAAAATGAAATCGGTCGCCAAAAGTTCAAACCAGCTAATGCCAGGCCTCTTCCAGATGTCTGTTGCTACAGCACCGGTGAAAGGGAAAGCATCCCATCCCCAAACTCTAATCATGCTCATGGCATTTTGGTTTGAGACTCTTCCTTGTGGATCCAATACTGTCACCATGGTGTCTTGCCTAAAGTGCCACTTCTCCTTAATTATCCTGATGGCCACCCCGTTGATAAGTGTAGGGGAGTGCGCCGAGTACCACGGCATCTGCAACTGAAGGTTCTGGAACTGTTTGATCACCTCCTCGCCTTCTTGTTCGATGATAGGGACCCACACGATCTCGTAGCGCCCCTCGTGGAACTTGCGCTCATTGTAGATCTTGATAAGGATTGAAAGGTCGTGAGAGGTCAACTTGAGGTCCGAAATTAGCAGCAACACATTCTTCCTCCGGAGCGACTCGACCTTATCCTATATAACGAACAAGGAGTATTATAAACATTGGTGCAGAATGTGCTTTTTAATCAATTGCACAATTGGTGAAAACTATTTTGCTGTTGGATTCCAACATATGTATGGGACTAAATTATTAGTGGAAGACAATTTTACTACAAGGGCATGTTGTGTAAAATCTTAATGCACTGGACTTGTAACATAGATTGATGTTAAACTCAGAGAAAGTTGAAGACATGAACCTTTGTCTTCTTTGAGCCGAGGAAGAGAGGCTGAGGATCATCCTTGATGTAAAACAAGGCCTTGATCAGCTCCACGTTATCGGTGGGGGCATTAAAGAGTCGCTGCAGCCTCTGATATTCTTTAATCTCCTCTGCATTATGAAAAAATTGAGTTTAATTATTAACCCAATATATTTTGGGCTTAAATAAGTAGAAAAAGAGAGAACAAATTTTACCCTTTTTTTGTAAAAAATCCTCGTAATGTCTCTTGATAGTGTGGTGGATCATCTTCACTTTCCGAGCAAATGTAGGCAGATCTTTACCCTTGTTGCTGAAAAAACAACAAAAGAAAAAATTCTCTTAGCGGCATGAGTCATTCAATTCATGCATATTTGTTCTCATCCATTTTCATTCTTTTTAATTAAAACTACTTATTGTGCCTTTTCAGGACCATACTAATCAATTAGAAGTTAAATACTTGTTCTACAAATAAGAGTTCTTCACTCTTGTGAAGAACGAGAATGTGAAAATGAATCGGCTTAAGGTGTAGTCCTCAACTTTATCAATCGTAATTAGAATAGCTTTAAATAATTTTGACCATTTATCATTATCTTTCACAAATAAAAAGCAAATTTTTCGAAAGCAAAATATATATTTCATAAACATACTCATCGACCATGCTAATCAGGCTGGTGAACTGAATAGAGCAAGCAAGGATACTGATGATGATCTGATAAACGCTGCTTGGAATATCAATCATCGTAGACAACTCGGGAACATCCTTAGAGTCATGCTCAAAATCCACAATGCATTGGGTCATATTCAGGGTGGTCTTGATCATTTCGTTGAGAACACCGAAAATGTGGATCTTTTGTGGGTCTGAGGGCTTGGTGATTGCAGGTAACCCCTTTAGTATGGCCATAGATTCCGCGAGCTTGTCCGATGGTTCAACTCGAGCAAGTCGCCAAAAGTCACCATAGTACACAGCAAGTGATGAAAGGGTAATCAGAGCCTTATTAACCCACGAGTAGCTAGATAGCTCGTGAAAGAGTGAGACCAGTGTTTGGCGCACATTTTTGGTGTCCAATGCCTTACAAGTGAGCTGATGACAGGACAATAAGTTAATGAAAGAGATTAGTTATTCGCAACCTCTATACAACAGGCTAGAATGCAAACATTTCATAATATTACAGCTTCCTATCTTTAGTTTAAGCGCATGTACATGGAGAAAAAATTAGAAAACGAACCAAAACAAATATACTTGGGGAAAAAAAAATCTAACTTCCGGGAGGGAGATTATAAAATACCTGACAACCCACTTCGTTGATGGCTGCTAAAGGTGGATTGAAGCCCTCTTTGAGAGGCTTGAACTCATGGCTTCCAGATCCTTGTATGCCCTACGATGAAGGTCACTTCATCCTTAGAAACGGAAAGAGAGGAGAGAGCAAAAGAGAGATGCGATAGTTTTCGCTTTTAATTTAAGTGAGACCCAACACTTAGAAAAGATCTCGTTATGTCAAACCATGATAAATTCAGGGAGGAAATTCAGGTATCAAACAATTATCGGCCTATACAAAAAACGAAAAAAACTCTCTTAACCAAAGGATTTAAATAGAGGAGTTATAGTGTTATCCACATGATGATGGGCCTTCAACCTGAGGGATAGTCCAAACCTAGTCAGGCCTAATGAGTCTGAAGAACAACTTGGGTTAAGCGTGGATATATGCTAATTATGGGTCCTATTTAACTTTAAGAGAAGTTGTCAAACTTTTCATTTTCATTTGCAAAAGCACTGGTCATTTACATAACCCCTGTCTATATCCATTGACTGGATAGTTGGTCGATATTTATAAATGGGTTAGACATATTTCGAATCAAATAAAAATAAATGAAAAAAACACTTGACGGCTAAAAAGCTTTAGCTCAGTCTGGCCAAGAGAATAGTGACGAGAAAAACAAAAGAGCTCTTTATCCAAAGGTATAATCACTTGGATTAGTGCTTGCTTAAAGTACATTATCCATGCAACCCAATAAGCAAGCGGGGTCCGTGTAGCCCATTTAATGCAATATCGCGTCCAAGTACGAGGTTTAATATATAATCGCTTAGATTAGTGCTTGTTATAGTACATGGGTAATCCATACCTTTTTAGATTGATTGTTTCACCTTCTTGTTCCTCCTTTAGGCTTTAGCCATGTGAAGAGCAAAGCAACCGGAAAAGCAAGCGTGGTCCGCGTAGCCCACTCAATATATTATCACTTCCATGTACGAATTCGGATAAATCTGATTTGACATTTTTTTAACTTATTTGAATAGGGCATACATTCCCCTCGTACGAGTCTCAACATTAAAATGGTTCTAACCATCTCACAAAGGAAAAGAGATTTGTTTTTTGAAGACAGTTAAATGTGTTTTGTTATATATAAAATCCTTTTTGGTACACATTCTATCAAAATTATCACCGTATGAAATAATAAGAAAATGTTAACCAAATAAGTTCGGAAACAAAATAAGTTCACTCTTTTGTTTTTTTCCACCGCACCTTTTCCACTAGTGAGGTAACCGCCCCACTTCCTCTTTCTTTTTCAATGGCTATCAATGGTTTCCTTTCTAATTAAAGGAGGATTAGAACACTAAAAATGTATCACATAAAAAGAATTTTGCATATCTACTCTCGGATGCAAAATTCAAGAAAATTGGAGCATACACTGTTAGTGGTAAGGAAAAATGTCCAGGGGCAGTCTTATCTGACCTGAATTGGTCAGCTATAACTGTCACCCTCTCACTAATCATTAGATCAATTGAAGAGAGAGCCACTGGCGGAAAGTGTCTTCACCGATGTTATATGTATAATTCTTTTAACAAATTTATGGCATTACAGTGGTGATTACCTTAGGATTGACGATGGAGTCGACGATGGCGGTCGTTCCATGAAGGGTGTTGTCGACGAGATGGAAGAGAGACTGAACATCCACGTCTCCTTCCTCAGGAGCGTGAGAGCTCACCATCTCCTTCATGAACTTCTCGTCGTCGAAAGAAGCAAGCAGGTTAGTCCACATGCTCTGGTCAATCTGATGAGTCTTGCCTTTGCGATCCATCCCCAAGAGATGGGCAAGGACTGTAGTCATTTGGAATCTCAGAGAGAGAGAGAGAGAGAGAGAGAGAGAGAGAGAGAGTCAAGGGCTTTGAGTGAGTGTTCAGAGAGAGGAAAGCAAGGAAGGAAGAGAGCGCAGGTTGTGTGGCGTGGGGAGAACTTAGCGTGCATGCCCTATTTATAGCCGTGGGTGTGAGAGAGTCCTATCATACGAAGACGTTTTGATAAATGGGGAAGGGTGAGAAAGGAATATCAACGTCTTCAATGCTCCGTCTAGAAGGGAGAAATACCACGAATACGAATTTACATTAAAACGGTCATTCACATTTACTGAAGTGCATATTACAAATAAATCAAAATTATTTGAGAATGAACAGAAATTAGATCCAAATTTGGATCCCCCACTTCTCCAAAAAATATATCTTGTGCCACACTTGATGTACTGCCATGACAGTCGCAGATGACATATATATAAGGACTTACGTATGAATTTCAGGTCATTAATGTGTATAAAGAAACACGAAATTACTCTTTGAAAATATTTCCAACGATGTATCGAAAATAACATATGATCGTGACGCACACAACAAATCCACATAAGTACAACATATTGCTACGTGAATTAACTAAATGGCCCCAAAATCTTTTTAATATCTCCAACTTCAATAAATCATAACATAAATTAACAAGTGGATACATAATTTAATATTTGTGGTTTTTTGACATTGGATTACTCAATTCATCTCTTTATCTTTTTAATCTTTCGATTCATAAAACATAGCATGAATTGCACTATCGAGAAGTAACATATCAAAACTCCATGTTATACGCGGATTAAGCAATTAGTTGAAATCAAAAGGCGTTTTTGGGTTCACCCGATGGAAGAGTTTTTCTTCATCAGCATTGTCCAAGTGTACAAAGAATAAAGCAGGCCCTAGAGGAAGATGACAACACAGGTCATGGAAAACTTTGGAGAATATATTCTCCAAAAACTGATTTAACGTATACTAGAACCTACTATTCATATATCTTGCTTGTCCTTAGTTACCAAAAGACAAAATATAACGTTAATTATTTTTCACAACAGATATCGTGAGTTTAAAATTATTTTGTGATATATATATACATATATATATATATATATATATATATATATACATATATATATATACATATATATATATATATACATATATATATATATATATCATATATAAATTTCACCGGCCACTGGAAGATTCCTAACTATACACAGCATTGCACTTCTAAAAAAAAAAATACATATTCAAAGTCTTTACATTAATCAATTTCTTGAGAAAAATAATTCCACTTAAGCTCCATTTATTTCGCGGAAAATATATTTCGAAAAAATATTTTTCTCATTATTCGACATTTGGTTTACTGAGGAAAATGAGTCAATGGAAAAGCCTATTTTTAAATTTAGAAAAATGATTTCCTCTTTAAAAAACCGGATATCATTTTCCAAAATATAATTAAGTATCAACATTTGGATTTAAAACTCTAAACTTGGGCATAAAAACTCTAATGCTACTTCCCAGGTAAGGGTGTGCAACTGGACCGGGTATACCCGGTTCCCGAACTGGCCCACTCGGAAAATAGGGTGGGGAACCGGTTCCCATTGAAACTGGTCCGAGAACCGATTCTCAAAATTCGGAACCGGTTTAAACTGGTCCGGGAACAGGTTCCGAGTGATTACCCACCCAAAAATGGGGACCAGTTTTGGAATCGGTTCCCGAACTGGTTTTGTAAGTAGAGGTCCAAAACCTTTTTTTTTCCCCCGATTTTTATTTTTACTCCCGCAATCACACGGCGTTTTTTCTCTTAGCTCTTTCAAACACGCACGACACTGCTCATTTGTCATTCCTCTTCCTCACTTGCTTCCCTCCCTCACTGACTCCCTCTTGCGCTGTCCAATGGACGGACGGTGTTCGTCGCCGCTAAATTCTTGTGTATCGTGTGGATTAGCTCGCCTAATTTCTCTTTTGTATGAGGAGTTATGCTTGCATAAATGAGTAACTTTATGTAGTAATTGTAGAAATAAGACTAATATTATACTCATGTTTGTTGCTAATTCTTTGCCTTATAATTTTATTTATTATAATTAGCCTTGTGGATCCTTAATTTTTCGTTTAGTCAAAAAATCCATGTATTTATTTATTACAAGTGCTTAATATTTCAATACAAATTAAGAGGATTACATTATTTTCTCGCATATTAATATAAAATTCGAAGTCGTATAGGATATCAGGAGATTACAAAATAGGTTCTAATGGAAACAGGGTTGACTCCGAAACCGGATTGGAAAAATAGAGAGGGTCAAGTACAGGGTCCAATACAAATAAGGTTGGGTAGAGGGCCAAAAAAAAAAAAAAAAGGAACCGGTTATAATAAGGTTGGGTACAGGGTCTAGGTCTAGACCCTATCCACCCTGGACGCGATCACTGCTATTCCCAGGTCCCAACATCCAAGATTAGGTTTCCAACACTTAGGCCCAAGACCATTGGGGAGAGCCCATGACCCTAGTGCTCATGCCTAGGTCCTCGACACTTGTGTTCGAGTTCATCAAGGTCAAGCCCAAGACAGTGTCTATGCTTGGGCCTCCGATGCCCCCGCTTGAGTCCATCAAGGCCCAACTCAAAGCCCCATTGCACGTGCTCAATGCCTCGATACCCAAGCCTAAGTCCATAAAAGCCAAGTGTAGGATCCCAGTACCTAAGCTCAAATCTCTAACACCTAGGCTTTAATCCATAAAGGCTATAACTATGTCCCCAACGCTTAAGCTCTAGTCCCCAACACTCAGGCTCGGGTTTGGAAAGGCCATGCCTAGGTCCTCGGCACTTGAACTAGGGTCCTTAGTGGCCGAGATCCCAATGTCAGTGCCCAAGTCTATCAAAGCTAAGCTCGAGACCCTAATGCCCGCACTCAAATCCATTAAGGCTAGGCACAATATCCCAACACTCATGCCGCAGTCCATCAAGGTCATGTCCGAGACCCAAGTACACATGCTTCCATTTTGATGCCTGGGTTGAGGTCCATTAAGGCTAGACTCGGGACTCTAGTGCCTGTATCCACTTCTCTAGTTGCCTATGCACAAGTTATTAACACTCTAATAGTTATGTCTATTTAGAAAAATCAAATCAAATTTTTCATATTAAACAATGGAAAATATTTTTCAGTTCATTTTCAAGATGCAGCCAAATACTAGAAAATATTATCATTTTTTTGGAAAATATTTTTCAAAAATATTATATTTTATGCAAAACAAACGAATTATATATGGTAGTAATTGCTACATTCGCATCCTTTCCCTTGTAAAGACAAACAAATTGAAACAATTAATGATAGCACGGTTTTATGAATTTTTGGGTTGATAAAAGTAATTAAAGTGAAAATTGGCTATTTTGTGTCCGCTTGAATGTGCTTATATTTCGACAGTTTCTAGGGAACTAAAAGACCCCATAGATATAACGTGAGAAACCTTTCTTAAAATGCCTCCCAAAGTGTACCCTTGGGTTCCCATTGACCCACTTTTTTTTTTTTGGTCGGTCCCATTGACCCACTTACCTCATCGCAATTGATAAAAAGCACCTTTCGATGACTAGGCGAACGTCGCGTGCTTATTTCTTACTTTAAATTATACATGATTAATTAAAAAGTGATCGTGCCCGCGCGAGGACCGAGAGATGCTCACCCTGACCAAATTGGATTAAGGGATAATTACATTCAGTGCAGTGTTATTATAGAGCAAAATATTAGAAGAGAAGCAGACAAGTTAGGGCAAGAATGAACAATGCAAAATTTGAAAAATGGACTTTTAAATTAGGAAACCGTCGTATTTACTAATAGAATGCTCAAAATGTTGTAGTTATAATTTCTATAGATAGTAAGCGAATGTAGATATGATATATCTTCTCGGTTGCAATACATTCAACACTTTTAGTTTGGGTATTAATCAACTAAATTTATCTTTCAACAGTCGAATTATTGTTAAAAACACGGTCAACAAAAAAGAATCACAAGCTACTTTTATCACCATTGAGCATGTTGGTCATAACTATTACTATTACTTTGCTAATCGACACTTCAATGGCATTAATCAATTAAATTTATCTTTCAACAATTGAATTGTTGTTAAAAACACAGTCAACAAAATATAATCACAAGCTGCTTTGAGCATGTTGGTCATAACTGTCACTATTACTTTGCTAATTGACACTTCGATGATAATCAATGAAGGTTACTTTTTTCTCCTACTGATGTTGTTTACCAAAAAATTTCTTAGACGAGCTTGTGAAACAACTTAGGAATAGCCTAGCTCAACCAAAATAGAGCGAAAGAAATGCAGAGACTTATTGATATAGCTCCATCACGCACATGACCGTTCAACCCCACATGCACCTAATTAGAACTCAAGTTCATTTTCTCGATAGCAACCTCAATGTTATTAAAACCAAATTATGGGGCTTTCCTAGGGTCATATTGAAATGGCCTTGATCACTCATTTCAAACGCAACTTAGACTCCATTTATTCTATGAAAAATGAATACTATTTTGCTAAAGATAATTACTAGCATCTAAATATTTTATTATTAATAATAATTTATATCTAAATAATTTCATATAAAATGAAAATATTTTTTGACCATTTATTTTTATACGTGATATAAGCTATCTTTTTATCAGAAAATAATTTTTAAATTATACAAAAATAAATGAAGTTTTAATTCTTAATTAACCACTTTCTTATCCCATGAATATATATATTTTTTCGCCAATAATTGACAGACGGTGTGACCACACGTGAAGGTACAATAATTTGGGAAACCTTACCCGTCACAGGTGGACATGTCCTACTGGATGGGGAAATATATGGGGATTAAGTTTTCTAAACCCAAGGAAATAAAAGAAAATGAAAAAGAATAAGAGAAAAATTGTTACTGATAGAAAGAAAATAAAAGAAATAAAGACTAGAAGGACGGTGATTCACGTGTTGGAATAGGCGTAGGTGTAGGGCAGTGATGCCCGACACATCGACATGGCATCGACTGAATAAGAAAAGTAAAAAGCATAATCCTTGCCTCTTTCCTCGATGATATAGAAAAGGAGAAGGTGCTTCACCTATTTTTCTCGTCTGGTCTCATTAATTGCTCTCTCTCTCTCACCTGACTTCACTGTCATCGAAATTCGAATCGCTCTGTTCTTATCCGAGTCTAGCCCCTGCGAATTTTATCCCCTGGGAATCCAAGCGTGAGGCACGAGATGAATAAACCCCAATAAATGATACTGAGAAATGACAACGACTCGATGATTTACTTTCTTTTGACAAAAAAAAAAACCGATTCACCTTCTTTTGAGGAGAACGAACGACAACGCCACACGTAATCTGAGATGAGACTGACAAAATGACCTCCACGGGTCCATTATTCAAAGAACAGACGATACCTTGATAGTGCCGACTGCCGAGACAAATGCTGCATTAACTATTTGAAAGAACGACCGATGCATTGACCCAGATCAGTTTTGCTTCAGAGAGGGGTATAAATGAGAATCGGAAAAAATGGGGGTATAAAATTAAAGTTTACATAATACAAAATTAAAAAGCCGAAATTATTTATGCATTATGGTAGATAATATCTCATAAATCACAAGCACTTATTAAGCAATTAGTTGAAAATATTTCGTGATTTTCAAAGAATTAGTGTGACTCTTTATATATTATCAATAGGAAAATAAATTGACATCGTACGAAATACAATTACCAATACTGGTAACTAGATTAGATTTTTGTCGGTAATTATCCTCTCTTTTTAACTCCTCATACGTTGTGGCCACTTATATAATACAAGACAGTCAATGTATCAAAGGCTGTAAATTTCTTTATAAATTAATTAATAAGTACCATTCGTACCATTTACTAGCGAAATTTCTTATCATATTGCTTTTGAATAGGGAGAAAATTTCTTTCAAAGAGTTATAATGCAGCCTTGGTGATGGTTCCTCAACGCTCTTTACTTCTTTGAATAGTGAACTTGTGTGGGTCTCTTTTCTTTGAAAAAAGAAGAAGAGAAAAACCTTTCAAAAGAGGAATATAAAAGTAAAATGATTGAAAAAGGAGAAAGGACAGTGTGTCAGTTGTTGTGTAAACTCGGGACCGGTGGCCATTGCTTCACGAACAGAAATAGGTTCATCTTTGCTGGCGAGGGGACGATGGTGATGTCCCGTCGTTTTCCACTAAAATTAGAAATGAAAGATGAGAAAGATGAGATCATAGCGTGCCTGAGAAGGAATGGTGGCGAGTACGTTGATGGTCCTCATGATATCACCTAGTCCCTTTGTTATCTACTTGAGATTTTGTCGTTTCAAAATTACCTTTTGAGTGAGCATTGCATATGAAGGTTTTTTAGTACCAGAAAGAAACCCTTATGCCGAATGGGAAGCCCCAAACATATATCATGTCACAAAATATTATAAACTACACCCATTGCCGCTAATACTCCAACTTTTTATCATCATTAATAACATAGTGAACTAAGTTTCGAAGCAGACACCCCCCTCCCTCCCTCCCTCCCTCCCCCCAAAAAAGCAAAGTTTAGGAACATTTTGTGATGGGCAAATGGTACTTTTATCATCCGATTTCAGATATGAAAAGAACTTTCGCATAGTGAATGTAATTGAGATTTTTTATGGTATTTTCCTCATATATATACCTTTTACTTTCTCTATATAATTTTAAACAGAAAAAATATTTTGAGATATAATAAACATTTCTAGATAATCTTATAAAGCTACATTCAAAATATCATAACTTTTGTATGATACTTATATGTCAAAATTTTTCGTTGGATTACTTAAATGTCACTTGAGAGAAAAATGATCATTTAAGTGACTTTGGCGACAAATTCTAGTAAAAAAATCTTTGGTGGATTTTTTTATTAAAATGTTAATGCCTATGTGACTTTCTTTTATGAAAAAGAAATAATCTCCATACTTCAAATAATTGGACAGCTCCAACGGACTGTTGGATCTCTCTTCTTCTTCTTCTTCTTCTTCTTCTTGAAATGCTTGGATACTTCCATCGACATTGGTGATTCACCTCTAGAAAGGTCCTAAATCGATTGCTCTCTTTTACCAAAATTGCCTTTTATAGAGAAATTGAGACCGAAGGGAATTTTAAAATCCGAATTTGGATCTTGGAGTTCGCCAAATAACTCTCATACTGCACTTGGTCAACCATCAAGGCTATCGCAAAAAATATATACAAAGACTTATGTCTACGAACTTTAGATCATTAATGTGCATAGAAATGTATTATTTGTTGAACTTGTAAATATTTTTAATGGTCACAGAACATTAATATCCTTAAAATAACATATTGTTGTGAGGCACACAATTAAATCAGTATGTACAGCATACTATTGCATAAAATTAAATGGCCATAATTATATTTAATATCTCCAACTCTAATAAACCATTACATAAATTCACAAGTGGATACATAAGCTAATAACTTGTATGTAAAACTTTGTAGCCAAAGATTATTTTTTGTTTTTTTCGTCATGGCAGTTCTTGATTATTTGCTCGATTTTACTTATTTTATCTCTTTATCATTTTACTCTATTTATTGTTATTAACAAAACTTAACATGAATTACAATATCAAGAAATAGATATTAAATATCCACGTTGAAAAAGATCGAGCAACAAGTTCAAGCCAAAAGGCATTGTAACCCAATGCTCTTTGACCATTAAATCATGTCAGTCCTTACCCATACTAAAAGCTATGATGAATTGGGCTCATCATGTACAACCTATGTAGCATCGACATTTTCCGGGAGTCTTCGTGTCGTGTTCGATACTTTGATACGTGTCCGACATGCTCCGACACTTCTTGACACGCGGTCAACGAGTGTCAAAAAATTTGACACGTGGTCAACTCTCTCAATTATGCTCCGACACGCGAGTTCGAAATTTTGACACGCATATGATCAATTCTAAAATTTTCTAATACTTGAGGGGTCAATAAAGAGGGAGGGTTGGTGGCTAGGCACTGCTGTCACTGCCACCGTCGAAGGAGGCCGACGACAAAGGTGGTAGAGGGGGGGTGGGGGAGCCCTCGCCTGACCGATGAGGCTCACCCAGATTTAGGCGATGCCTCAGCTGAGGCTCGGGCAAGGATCGCCCAGATCTAGGCGACACCACGCCCTTGCTTGGGCCTAACGAGGGTTGTTGGCCCTCGCCTGGGGCTAGGGAGGCTCGCCGGCCACAGGCGAGGGCCGACGTTGTTGAGATCTAGGCGATCCTCGCTGGCCCCAACTGACGAGGGTCGCCCTCCCTCTGCCGCCTAAGGTTGGCGAGGTCGTCGGCCCCCTCCAATGGTGGCTGGGCATGCCGCTGATGGGGACGGCGGCGGCAGCGTGCCCAGCCATGACCCTGCCTCTTTGCTTTTTTAGAATTGTTTTAGTTTTTTTAAAAGTCTTTTACCATGAAAGAAGTAATAAAAATGCTATATATGATAAATAAATAAATTTAAAAATACCGTTTCAACATTTTTTCTTTAAACAATATTTTTTCCTTCTAATTTTTATGTATTATTGTAACAAATTAAAATAATGAATGATATTAATTGATTTTGAATTAATATTTTTAGTGTAAATTAATTCTAGGCTCTTTTTATTTTTATTTATTTATGTATCTATATATAAAAATATATTTAATATATAACGTGTCGGAACGTGTCAGAATTCTCTATTTTTAAGAAATGACGTGTAATATCATGTCGTGTCACATATCGCATGTTCGTGTCGGTGCTACATAGTGTACAATCCTAAGCATTGAAGAATATTTCATCATCAACATTGTCTCAGGTGTTCAAAGTATAAAGAAGCCCTTAAAAGTTTAAAGAAGAGGCAAATTTAGCTCTGATAAAAGTTTGGAGAATATATTCTCCAAAAACTGATATTACCATATACTTTAAGCTCTTATTCTTCGAGAAGGCAATGCTCTAGGCTATTATCAATATATCTTGCTAGTATTTAATGACCAAAAGAAATATAAGATCATGATAGTTATTTTTCGAAACAGATGATATAAAGTTTAACATATAATTGTAATATTAGATACTAGAGGAGTAAGCGTTTTACTGTAAAAACATATACATATCATATAATATCTGGCATCATTTCACCAGCCGGTGTAAGATTTCTTACTATGTATAGCATTACTTTCTAAAAATACACACATTGAAAATCTTCGCACGTGATGTCCGTGGCCGTCAAAGGTGCTTTTTATCACCGGCAATGAGATAGGGGGTCCACCGCAACGCGGTAGCACAATTTGGAGGTATTTTGAGAAAATGAATTTGGGTTAATACCCTGAAAAACCCCAAACCGGTACACCTGTGACAAATTTACCCAAAACTATTTTTTTGACCACCAAAAACCCCAAATTGGTATACCTTTGACAAATTTACCCCAAACTAGTACACTTGTGACAAATTTACCCTCTGTTAGTTTTAGTTAAATTTTCTTGTTAAATTATAAAGTTAAATAACACGTGACAATTAACCGGCATATCAATTTGGGATTTTACACTCTGTTTGTCACAGTTTATAATTTTTGTGATTTTTTTGTGGTATTAATCTAATTTTTCGGAGGGTATATTAGTCACAAATTTACTATTTTGGGGTTTTTTGTGGTCGAATAAATTAGTTTGGGGCAAATTTGTCATAAATGTACTAGTTTAGGGTTTTTTATAGTTAGTCGGGGTAAACTTATCACAGGTATACCAGTTTGGGGTTTTTCATGGTAAAAAAAATAGTTTGGGGTAAATTTGTCACAAATGTACCAGTTTAGGGTTTTTTAAGGTATTAACCCAATGAATTTTAATGGCGGGTCTTTTGAAATTTCCTCTCATCTACATGTGTATGTATTAAGGTCAAAACTGAGTTCCGTTCAACTCTTCACAAAAGCAAATCTTATCCCTAAAACTACCTCACGACTCTTCCAATTAGAAATAAAACAGTAATTAGACAAGCGGTTAATCTACCTTGACTAGTTTCCCCTCCTTTGCTAACTTCCTTTTTAATTACTACTACAACTTCTTTATCCACTTACATATGACAATTTTCATTTTCTAGCAATAAACAAATTTCACAACAAAATATGGACAAGTAAGATAAAAATGATTGTGGATTTGCTTAGGGTGTGTATGAGACAAGTATATCAAATATTTTATGAAATCACTGTTAACTAATTAAAAATCAGAGGAATGCATTGTTTAATATTTAAATTTTCTAGTACTTTTCATGTGCAGAGTGGACTAATAAGGAAAGAAAATAAGAATATGAAAAATATTTGAATTTGAGACCTCTTGTAAATAGAGAGATGGTAAAGTTTCTCACATTGCTTGCTTACGTGATTTGTATACTTTTTATATTCGTATGATTTCCTCTTACTTAATTGTTTGCATGATTAGGTTAAAGTGTTTAAAATTTAAATATTTTAATAACTGAGAGAGAGAGAGAGAGAGAGAGAGAGAGAGCAATTGATGAATACCGGACAAGAAATATAAGTGAAGTTACAGCACCTTTTGCTTTTCTACATTATAAAGGGAAACGAGACGATCACGATGCCCTTTCTTTTCTTTTTGTTCAGATACGATGCCGATTTTCTCAGACATCGCTGCCCTACAGCTATTCAAACACGTGAGTCACCGTCCTCCTCCTGCTCTTATTTTCCCTCTTCACCGATGACCATCGTACCCCAAAAGAATCCACAGCGTGAGTCACGACATGAAACGACAATGATGAAAGATACATCGAAACTGACAGACAACTCACTGATGATTTAAGGATTGCAGTGGAATCGAGAAGGAGCGACAATGCTATGCTACTCGTGGTCCCGTAATGAGAACTGACGAAATGACGCGCACAGTGCATTTATTCAAAGATTGAAAAACACGTTGACGGGGGGACCATGAATGACCAGTGCTGCAATTTTAGCTTTTTCAAAGCAAATATGATAATGTCCCCGTTTAGTCGTTTTCAGTACAGCACGCGCTGAAATTAGAAAAAAAAAATGGAAACAGAGGAAATCTAGGGTGCCCAAGAAAGAATAGTGACGAGTGCGCTGATGTCGCACATGAGATGTCGCACATGATATCATCATTCTGCTTTATTATCTAACTTGAGATCTTGTCGTTTTACGCAAAGAACCTTTTGCACGAGCATAGCATATAAAGACCACAAAAGATTCTAAACTATGTGTGCTGTAACACTAAATCTCAATTATTTGATCGTGTCACAAAAATTCTAAATTATACCAATTAACACCAAGGTTCAAACTTTTTCTTATCACGTTGATAAAAGTTTAGGATTTGATGACATGAAAAAATTTGAAGTATTAACAATATAGTGAATGAAATTTAAGAACTCATTTTGGTTAGTATAGGATAGTTTTGTCACTTTGATATAAGGTTTGGAGTTTTTGTGACATGGAAAGAATTTTGGGATATTAGTGATACATTGGACATAGTTTAGAATTTTTTTTTTTGTGGCATTATTCCTCATATATGTTTGTATACCTTTCACTTTCTCTACAGAATTTTAAAAAGGTAAAAAAAAAGCATTGACAATTTTTTTTTTCTAGATAAACCTACAAAGCAATGCTATATATGCTTGAAAGATAATGTAATCAATAATAAATATAAATCCAATTTAATGCAAAGTAAAAATAAGGCCGATATATATATATATATATATATATATATATATATATATATATATATTAGTGTCTTGAATATGGGGAAATTGTCCAATTAATCATAAAATTATTGCTTATATGTCAACTTAATTTTAAAAATTTCAATTTTGTCAATTTAATTCTAAATCTTTATGCAAGATTTCAATGTAGTCATTTTGACTAATTTCCACTAAAAATTGCTAACGTAGCAAAGTCAGCAATAACTAGATTGTTACATTGGCAACTTTAAGCGAATATTAAATTAAATAACCACATTAAAATTCTACGCAAAAGTTCATGACTAAATTGCCAAAATTAGAAAGTCTAAGACTAAATTAACATCCATATAATAGATTTATGACTTATTAGGTAATTCCCCTCATTTAATTTAAAACTTCAAGCTTTCTATCCTTAGTTTGGTGGGTGGAGATCGTAAAATGCTTCTTTGGGTGTCTTGACAGATACTAATTATTGAAAAATAACTCATTCTTATAAATCGGTTGTTGAGACATTGAATAGAGTAACATACAGGGTAGAAGATTTATGTTCTAATTTAGCATAAATGTAAATCTATGAATTTTGTCAAAGGATGTTTGTCCTACTATTAAGTGGCTTAAAGATAGAAAAAGAATTTTCATGTGATGAATTTACCATTTGATAATTATCATATGGTATAATTGATTAATTATCATTTTGTACGTCTTATCTACAAATCTCATTCTCTATAGCGTCACACGATTGTAATTTACTTTTGATTGGTTGTCGCAACACCGTATGAAAGGTGTATAACAACAGTAGAGAAGCATCTCTATTTCGAATGTGAAAATCATAATCCAAAAATGAAAAGCACCATCGCCGGCACGACACGTAGCCGCACCTACTTTGTCGGTTTTCACATGATGCAATCAAAGGTTGTGGGCACCGATCCCAAAAAAAAGAAAAGCAAATCAATGGCTGTGCGAACGGGTACATGAAGAAACCACGACTTGGGAATATGAAAACAAAAGAAAGATCACTCTAAAAGATTAGATTTGGAAGGCGAGAGTTCGTACCAGCTAACTGGTGATGTCCGTCCAAAGCAATTGGGGATGAGCTAAAATGCCAGTCGTGACGTAAGAAGACTGAATAGGCGATGTCGATTATCAAATATCACATGTCTGTTTTAATTATATATCAGTGAATCATGAGAATTTTTTATTATTTTTATATATTTTATATTTATATGCAATTTTTATCAAATAAATAATATGACAGAATATAAAAATATCCGATTCTATTATTATAATTTACTAAAGAGCCTCGCTAGCATGACAGGATAGTCATACTGAATTTGTAATGTTGCATGATAAGTTAATAACTACAATTTTCACTTTATGAGAGGTGAATAACTGAATTTGAGACCTTACCAAAAAAAAAAAAAACTGAATATGAGAACTGTGGAAGGGAACATTTTGGTTTTGGTGTTTTATTTTATTTAAAGGAATAATGTCACATTTTATTCCTTTATTTTTGTACAAAAATAAAAATTGCGATATATATATATTTTAATATTAAAAAGCCTCTCGCAATATTTTAGAAATTGTCCCAATACACTTTTTCACTTGCTGGTCGATTTTTGTCGGCATGTAAAGTTGTACAAAGAAAAATTGCGCTCTATATTTTTTTATGTAAAAGGGCCTCTTTCAACATTTTAGAAACTGTCCCAATACACTTTTTCACTTGCCGATCGATTTTTGTTGGCATGTAATAGCAAAAGTTCCCAAACAGACATTGAAATACACGTATCAGGTTACAATTCGTTCCACGATGTTATATGACTCTAAATAGCGTGCCATATTAAATAATAAAAATGAAAACAGAATTACGAGAGAGAGAGAGAGAGAGAGAGAGAGAGAGAGAGAGAGAGAGAGACGGGGTCCATTGTAGTTGCTACGGTGCAGGCTGAATTTCTAACTTTCCGCAACCATGAATGTTCATGCTCAAGTTCGTGAGCATTGTGGCAAGCTCGTAGGGATGGCCACTTAATTTGAGCTCGCAATGGCCTGGGTGCAAGGTTTTTCGAGTCATAAAACTCATAGTAGCCATGTCCACTAGATCTTAATTTCGAGTCACGAAACTCGAGGTCGTCATGACACTTGTCGCGACCTAAAATTTCAGGGGCAATCCTAAAGTTTAGGTTAATGGATTACTAAGTCCTAAGACTTGGCACGGACCCTCCCAAGTCCTACCAATCGCGACTTGATGTTAAGAAATTAAGCATGCAATTGTATTCAATTTGGAGCCGCCACTAATCAATTAGGGTTGATTAGAAACCCAAATAAAGTATGGGAGAATACTTTATTTTTACGAACCAGAGATTCAATAGGTCCGGGGACATGGTTACGCTAGATTAGTCTAACGCCCTTTCGGTACCTTTTATTTTAATTTTAAAAAATATTTTTGCAGGCAATGTTGATTAATTTAAACCTAGCTACTAACGTGCAAATGGTGGTCATGCGGGTGCACAATCAATAAAATAACATTCAATAAAAAAAATGCTAATAAAAATGCATGCCCTAAACATGATTTCTAAATGACATGACACCTAATTTTTCTTTTTTCTTTTAAAAAAATGTTAATTATATGCAATCTTAATTTAAACTTAATATGCATGAATTTATTTTAATGACATGCGAGATGCAATTCATATGGTATGACTTAAACTTATCACTATATGTATGCAATCTAATTTTTATAATCCTAAATATGCATGTGCTACATGATATGAGATGAATGACATGGTATTTCTACATGCATGCTCCTTTATGATTTTATTTTAATGATGATTCATTTTTAATGCATATATGCAACCTATGCTAAATAATGATGGTATGAGGTTAATTATGAATTAACCTATTAACTAACCAAGGAAATGATCTTCTTGTGTTTTCTTTTTTAAATGACTTTAAAAGATAATGATGCAATACTAATCTTCGGCCTTTTTTAATATTAAAAATTACACGACGAGAATATTAAAGTATTAACCTATGACCCACTAACTAAAGTGCGACATGTGGTGCGTACATTATGAAATCTATATAACCTAAATAACATTTTTTTGTTTTTGTTTTTTAATATTTTTTTTTTTGGTTTTATTAAAGGAAAATCATCCTAATTCTACATGAATCTTAAAAAGAAACTAAAATACGTTGCTTCAAATGTGAAATGAGTATAAACCTAAATATCTAATATGATGCATGATATGTGATGAGCAAATAATAACACGCTAAAATAAAAATCCATCCATGTAAATCAATGGCATTTTAATATGAATCAATGATGCAAAGAAATTCATGAATTTCGCCATAAAAAGTTGAAATAATAAAAAATCTAACCCGACGTCTCGCGGGTCAATATTTTTGATTATCATAACTTAATATGACAAATTTCCTAACGATAAAAATAAATCAAAACAAATCAAGTTAGAATATATATATAAAAAAATGAAATCAAATATCTAGAAAATCACCTAGTCCAACTCACGGTTGGCCTGAGGAATGGCGAGGAGCAGCTGGTGGTTCGGTGATGGGTTGCCGTTCGGAACAAGGGCTGTCCGTTGGAGCTCCGGCGAGGTTCGGCAGTAACCAGACCTGCAGCAAAACAGAGGAGGCAGCAGATGACTCTGTTCGGGCGTGCAGCAGCAAGCAGAGGAGCAGCAGCGTCGGGTGCAGGGACGTCGGGCTACTGGGACTGATTCGGGTTGAGGCAGAGCACCAGTGGAGAGCTCCCGGAGGTACGGTGATGGTCCGGCAGAGGTGGCGTCTCACGGGTGTGTGGCAGCTCGGTTCCGACGTCGCGGGTCAGCAGTGGAACTCGGAGCAGGAGCGGCGGGCTTCGGAGCTCCGGCGTCGCGCTGGGCAGCAGCAGGTCGCGATGGCCGGCGCGGGTTCTGGTGGTGCTCAGCGACGGCAAGGGGGAATCGTCGGGCACCGGGTCGAGCAAAGGTGACGCGGCGTCGGGGCAGAGCAGCGCGGGAGGTCTAGGCGCTGCAGGCTGGCGTCACGGGAGGAGACTGAACAGTTGCTGCAGCGGCGTCGTTGTAGCAGGCGTCGGGAGCGAGGTTTCAAGCAGCGACGATGGCGTTGGGCACTAGGGACGTAGCTTCAGTGTGTGGCGGCCGCGGGCAGCAGGGATGCAGCTTCAGTAGACGGCGGTGAAGGAAATCAGCTTCGCGAGCTTCATGGACGGTGACCGGCAAGAAGGAGCTGTCGGTCCGGTGACAATGTGAGGGCTCGGGAGCGACAGCTGCAGTCTCGGCAACGCGGAGAAAATGGACAGCAGGGACATCGAATGGAAGCTCACACCGAGGAAGATGAACAGTGGTCCATCTTTTGCTTTCTCTTCTTCTTTTTTTTACTTTTTCTCTCACCTGACGCTCTCTCTCACCTCTCCCTCACGTCACTTTCATGTTTCCTCCCTCTGTCTCTCTCTGCACACTTCTTCTTTTCAGCAAAAAAAACAACCGGAAGCTTTTCTCTCTTTCTCTTCAGTTTTTCTCTCTTTTCACTTTTCAATTTTTGACGAAAAGTAGCCCCCGCTCCCCCCGAAAGGTGAAGAAGAACCCCTCTATTTATAAAGCGAAAATTCGAGTTTGTTTCGCCGGTGGAGATTTTTGCTCAACCTCTCGCCGGTGGAGATTTTCGCTCAACTTCTCCAACAAAGAAATGGCTCCAAAATTCGGCTGTTGAATTATTTTGAATTCAAAATTTCTTTTCAAAATTTCCCTCTAATCTTTTATTTTCTAAAAATTGAATCTAAATTAGGTGTCAACAACACTTAAAGCTTTGAGCTAGGAGCAGCCATGACCATTTGATCTTCAAGTCACAAATCTCAAGGCCATTGTTGCTTGATCTTAGTTGTTGGTCATGGTCGCTCAATTGATGATCGTATATGTAATTACAAAATAATAGGTTTTGTTTTGTTGTGTATTTTATTGGTTTTCTTTTTATTAATCATTTTCCATATTTCTTTTTTGTCGTAAAGGGAACTTTGCAGTCAGCCCAATAAGGGACATTTCCATCCAAATTTCCCAAAAGCGGCTAAACAATTTAACTGGTTTCTTTGGGAAATTGAAAGGCAAGGAAGGCCCCGTCACTTTTTGAGAGGGATGATGCCATTTGACAATTTTTTTTTTCATCAAACAGTAAATGAAATATTACAAAATTGTTGGATCTCACATCTTATTTCTATCTAATTCTATTATAGTTAAAAATCCAAATGACCAAATACAACTAGCGTTATATTTATGGTATACTCACTATATAATTGGAATGGACACATGCAAATGAGAGAAGGTGAAGTTGCTCCATGAAACTTCCTTTACGAAATATCATGAATTTGTTAATATGATTTCTTGTGTTAACAAAATGATAATTTCAAAATAATTGGGACAACCGCAAGATATTTCATCATCTTTCACTTTTTTTTAATTAAATTTAAATTTTCAAATTTGTAACTGCGACCAAGCCCACATTACAGTCACTTGAAAATACATTTTGGATTGGTCAATGTGTACTGATTGTGAATGATTCTCAATACGTTTGACAATGAAACTGCGAGGCATGATGAGTGTCCAAATTCATTTACTACATTAATGGATGTGATCAAAAGCCTTCCTATTGAGAATATGTGGGAAGTTGTAGTTAATAAGCCCTTTTCATGAGTTAAGATCATCTTAACAATGACTTCTTTATAAAAAATCGGAAAGTTAAAAATGTAGAAATAAATTAAATTACTAATATTGAAAAAAGAGAGGAAGAAATCGATCGATCAATCGACGGGGGTAACACCAAAGACAAGTAACGTCAAGACCTTAATTTAGTGCTTTCGGGCATGGCTCTAGCTAGAATGCCATCACGTTATTTGTCAACAAAATTTAGGTATCTTTTTTATCTTTGAAAGGAACCTCTCCAAATCCTTTTTTAAAAAGGGGCAATTATTGACAACTGAATTTTTGTCGATTAATTGAGCACACTTTTATAAAGATAACATAGATGCGCGCACGCACACACACATATCTATATATAAAATAGGTAATAAAAAAGAAGGGTTTTAATATAACCTCGCCCCCAATTAAATTGTGAGGCCGAAGCCTAAATACGTCTGTTTTGAAAAGAATTCACACTTAATAGCAAACGGCCTCAGGCCCATCAACTTATTATATAGGCCATAACAGTCTCAATCCGCGCGTGGGCTCATCTTCAGATCCGAGAGAGAGAGAGAGAGAGAGAGAGAGAGAGTTCATCTTAGAGGGGTGTGTGTGTCTTTTTACTTTTGTCGAACTTCATCTTAGATGTCACAAAGCAAGAATATACACGGAAAGGCGTCTAGTAAATTCGGAGAGAAATCGTCCATAAATATCAGTCATCGACGCTTGATAATCATCTCGGAGAGAAATCGTCCATACCTTTTCTCCGTCCATACCAATTCCGGGAGAACACGGGAAGTGCTCTGCTCTGCCCTGTTCTTGGTCATCGAGCTCGAAGCAAGTTATTCAAGTCCGATGCTTCATAACCGTTGCTCATCTTCACAAGTGACGTTTTTTAGATCTTCCTTGCGCTAGCTGGACTAGTGATTGCGGCCGAGAACTTCTCCTCGGCAAGGTAACACCACTACCCTATGATACTCTAACATTGCCTTGACAAGGCCAAGTTATGCAATCGAGTTTATTTTCCAAATTTCTCTAACATTGCTCTATACATCACCTAGCATTGTGGACCGACAACGTCACATAGTTCAAGGCAATCACATTCTCATGTTTGACGTGCCTTAGGAGCTTGAGCTCCCTTAGGATCCACAAGGTACTGATCCAATTATCAAACATGTTAGAGGAAAAAAATTCAGGTATCGATGATAGAGAGGCGATGTTAGAGAAATCTGCAAAATAAATTTGATTGCACATCACAACTCAGCCTTGTTTAAGAGTATTGGCAGAA
Organism: Eucalyptus grandis x Eucalyptus urophylla; assembly: GCA_028830015.1. Lineage (NCBI taxonomy): Eukaryota > Viridiplantae > Streptophyta > Magnoliopsida > Myrtales > Myrtaceae > Eucalyptus > Eucalyptus grandis x Eucalyptus urophylla. Next base: position 5,397,357 of record CM054200.1, read on the forward strand.
TTAAATGTGTCACGTGTGTACCAGTTTAAGGTTTTTTATGACAACAAATTAGTTTAGGATAAATTTGTCATAAATATATTAGTTTAGAGTTTTTCGTGATATTATTCTATGGATTCCTGTGTGGACTTGCTAGTCACCATACCACATTTACCATATGTCATCCATGTCAACAAATTTGACAAAAAGCTAATGGAAGATAAATTTATCGCAAGTGTACTAAGTTGGAGTTTTTAATAGTCAAAAAATTAGTTTCAGATAAATTTGTTACATGAATACCAGTTTGAGATCTTTCGTGGTATTAACTATAATACTTTCATAGGTACTTTTCATTATTTTACTCTCAATTTTAAAAATAAAAGAATTTTTTATAACATTACACACGCGCGCGCGCACGCGCACACACACATCAATCTATTATGCAATTTTATTTTCTACATGTAACAAAAAACAAACATTAATCAAACATTCAAACATTTAAGGAAATCACTCGTAGATTTTAGCTTTGATATTAGCCTTTCACTCCCCCTTCAGTAGGATTATGGCTCCATCATTATTTAGAGGCCTTGCTTGTTGAAATATAAGACCGAGAGAGACACACACAGGAAGAAGAGCTGTCTGCTTAATATTTATAAAACTGACACCATAGCCTTTATATAGGTTACACTAATAGGTAACTACCACAACCCACTAACTTAATGTGCAGCAACAACCCCATATAATAGGAGTATTGCTCAATAGACTACTAACACGTGAAAAACAAATTAAAAGGAAATTGACTTATTCAACATTCCCTCCCTTAAACTGATGTTTTGAACAATCAGTTTAAAGTACATTCTCTCAATTTGGAATATCCAACAAGCGAGAATTTGGAATATCCAACAAGCGGACACCAAGGAGCTTTCTCAGCTTCTAAAATGTGGGCAACTTTAGAGGTTTAGTGAATATATCAGCCACCTGATTTTCATTTTTGCAGAAAACTAGCTCAATTACTTCATTTTTTGTAAGATCCCTTAAAAAGTGGTACTTCACATCTATATGCTTGCTCCTCCCATGTAAAACCATATTTTTGGAGAGTTTGATGGCTAAGCTATTGACACAATAGATTGTAGTTGCTTCCTGCTGTTTGAACTGAAGCTCCCCAAGAATCTTCCATAACCATATGGCTTGATAGGCACATGAAGTTGCAGCTACAAATTTTGCTTCAGTTGTTGATAAAGTGACGATTGATTGCTTCTTTGAAGACTTTGAAACCACCTCTAAACAAAGCATGAAGACATATCCTGAAGTACTTCTTCTATCATCAACATCTCCAGCATAATCGCTATATGTAAATCCAAACAAATATGACTTTTTCCCCTTTTTATAAAATAGCCTAAAATTTTTAGTTTCTTTCAAATAGCGAAAAATCCTTTTTGCAGCTTACAGATATAACTCTCTTGGGTGCTCCATATACTTGCTTGTAAGGCTCACTGTTGGAGAAATCCTCTTAAAGTGTTTTGAAGTTGACAAAACGTTTCCATCAGTCTAGTCTGAAGGCTTGCAGACTCTGCTATTTAAAGTCTGAAGACCTCCGGACAGCCAGACTCAAGACTCAAAGTCTATCCTCATTGACAGTTTCTAATCCGTTGAAGAAAGGCTATCCAGAACTGGATGTTTCATTAAGGATGTGACCTTATCGACTGGAGAAGATCTCTTGGCTGGATATGACATGACGGAATCCTTTATTTGATCATAATTGATTCGAAGATTAAGGATCCGATGATTGGCAAAGTACACTTGGAAGGTTCTACTTATGGAAACCGAGATCCTGATTGTATGAGCGAACATGATTGATGGGCTATCGACATGTTCCTTTAATAGCTCGAATGATCTTCCTAATTGATTCCGTCCAATGGGTAGATTGGAGGAATTCCTTTGGTAAGTGCCAACGGGTATGATAGCATGAAGGAGTATATAAGGAAGACGTTCCAGTTGTTCGAGAGTGTGCACGATAGAAGAATTCCAAAGTCTGAAGCTCCTTGTTCTTAGTCAATACATTTGTTGAGCAAAATCTTGTAAACAAAAGAGAGTCTATATTTGTGAGAAATCTTGAGGAAGTGTGGTAGAACATCTACACTGTGGAATCAAGGAAAAGCTGTGCTGTAACTTCTCTTTTGTTCATAGTGAAATCCAGTCGGTGGGCTGTCGCTGCGGAAGAGTGGACGTAGGCTTGGAATAAGCCGAACCACTATAAACCTTGTGTTTAATTTTCTCTTCCCTATTCTTTACTTTACTTTGATCGTATTTTATTAATCAAAAGAGAACTTCCTTTCTATCGTTTGCCTATAATCGCTTCCGTATCTCGAGAAATTATTTGTGCACTTATTCACCCCCCTCTAGGTGCTTATACTAGCTATCTCACTCACGTCATGCATGATATCTGGTCTTGTCCCTGACAAATACATTAAGCTTCCAACAATTTGCTTGTAGAGAGTGTTATCCATCTTGCTTCCATCAGGATCCTTCAAGAGCTTCAATACAAATTTAGTTGGAGCAGTCACAAGGTTGCAATTATTCATTTGAAGCCTATCCAAAATCTCCTGAACATACTTCTTTTGAGACATAAAGATTCCAACTGCAAATTGAATCACTTCTATGTCTAGAAAATAATGCATCAATCCAAGATCAATCATTTCAAATTCATCCATCGTAGACTTCTTGAATTTATTAAACACGGCACTATTATTCCCAGTAAAAATAAGATCATCCATATATAAGCATACAAGAGGTAACTTTCCACCATCACCAATTTTAATAAAGAGTGTATGCTCATATGGACATTTTCTAAATCATTCCTTCAAAAAATAGGCATCAATGTGACTATACCAAGCTCGGGGAGCTTGTTTTAACTCTTTTAGTGTTTTTTTCAATTTATAAACTGTGTTCACTACCAAGCTTCACATAACTAGAAGGTTGATCAACAAATACCTTTTCTTGGAGGTAATCATACAAGAATGCTGACTTCACATCTGATTAGAAGATAGGCCATTATTTCCATGTTGCTAAAGCAATCACCAATCTGATTGTGTCAAGTCTTGCTACAGGTGCAAATACTTCTTTGTAGTCCACTCCAAATTCTTGCTTGTAACCTTTCGCCACCAAGCGTGCCTTGCACTTGTCAACTTTGCCATTCTTGTTCAATTGTCTTGTACACCCACTCGACCCTGATTGTTTTGTGTCCTTTTGGAAGATTTGTCAACTCCTAAGTGTTATTCCTCTCAATAGTTGCAATTTCTTCATCCATTGCTATCCTCCAATTTTCTTTTTGTACTACTTCATCAAAGGTTGTTGGATCACAATCTAAAAACAAAGAAAAATGGGTAAGTGGATCTTCAGATTGATCAAGTCCTGTTACTTCATAGTCACTCATCCATGCAGGTCTCTATCGAACACGATGAGGCCGATCTTCAGGTTCTGCAGCTGCACTGTACTTTGGACACTGCCTATGGTGATTTGGGCTGTTGTGAGTTGTTGTACCAGCCCGTTTTCATCTTCAAAATTCATTGGAACTTGCTTACCAACACCTTGCTCACCCCACGGCCAGGTTTGTTCTTTATCAAAAATCACATTATGGCTGATGATAATTTTCTTGGTTATAGGATCTTACATGTTATAGGCTTTTGATTGATCACTAATGTCAATAAGAACACATTTGACTCCCTTGTCATCTAGCTTCTTCCTCTTTTGGTCTAGAACATGGGCGTAGGCAATGCACCCAAAAATTCTAAAGTGATTTACTGCAGGTCTTTGGCCGCTTTAAGCTTCTTCTAGTGTCATATTTTGAATAGCTAGAGTGAGACTTTTGTTCAAAATATGAATGCTCCAATTGATTGCTTCAGGTCAGAAATTCTTTGGAATTCTACTTCTCCTCAAGAGACTTATCACCATAATTAGAATGGTACGATTATTCCTCTCACATACGTTGTTTCATTATGGTGTGTAGGCTGCTGTAAGTTGTCTCTTGATGCCATACTTCACACAAAAATCTATAAACTCAAGTGAGTTGTACCCTCCACCATGATTCGTATGAAGGACCTTTATTTGATTTCCTCCATCTTTTTCAATAAGTGCTTTGAAGTTTTTGAAGGCTGCACAAGCTTTAGATTTTTCTACAAGAAATGCACCCAAATCTTTTGGCTAAGATCATCAATGAAGGTAATGATATACCATTTACCTCCATTGGAAATTGGAGATATTGGTCCACAAATATCCGAATGGACCAACGTCAGCGGGTTCTTTACATGCCATGATTTTCTTTGCGGAAATTGAGCATGATGTTGCTTTGCTAACAACACAATCTTCATAGAATTCCAAAGGAGCAGAGATCTAAGGAAGACCACCGTCTTTTTTTATATAGTATTTGCAACCCACCAAAATTGAGATGCCCATAGCGAAAATGTGATAGCTAAGCTTCCTCCTTCAATCTTGCAGAGAAACATCAATTTGTAGTGTTATGGAGATATAGTGGAAACATTTGATTGCCCGTCATTTTGACTTGGACAATTAAACCCAATTTCTCATCTTGGATTTTGTAAATCCCACATTTGATAGAGATTTCATATTCCTTCTCTTGCAGCTGACCAGCACTTAGCAGATTAGTCTTCAATTCACGGACATACAGTAAATTTGAGATGGTCTGAACCGAAGTCCCTTTTGGATGAATTGCCATAGTTCATTTCCCCATCACAGACACAATAGAATTGTCTCCAAACTTCACGGTGTTGTGGTATGATTTGCCTAGATCGGAAAACATCTTCTTGTCTCCACACATGTGGTTGCTACAGCCAATATTGAGATACCACATGTTTGGTTGAGTTTCTTCCTTCTCATGGCATACCATCAAAAGAGACTTTTTCTTTTTCTACAAAGTTAGTTCTTTCCACACTTCGTCTATTCAAATTGGTTCGACATTCAGATTTGTAATGCCCATGCCTATGGCATATGAAACACTCCACTTTTGATTTGTCAGCTGACCTTGGCCCAAAACTAGTTGAATGTCATCCTCCACGACCTCTTCCTCTCGCTTGAGAATCACGATAGGAATGACTTTTAGGCTTTTGATCAATGTTGAAGCTATTGCGATTGTTGTTCCCTTTTCATCCGCCTCTTCCTCTATTTGCTCTTGTTGCTAATAAATAATGATCTCCAGTTGAGGCCTTCAAAGCTTGCTCTTTCATCTCTTGCTATAGGAGTTTTTGTTCATGAACTAACAAGGATCCTTGCAACTCATCAATGGAGAGTTCTTCAATATCCTTCGCTTCTTCTATGGAACAAATAACAAAGTTGAACTTTGGTGTCGAAGATTGAAAAATCTTTTCAATGATGTGACATCCTTCGACTTGTCGCCATGAATTCGCATCTTATTGACAATTGCCATTGTTCGGGAGAAGAAGTCTGTGATTGTCTCTCCCGACTTCATTCGTACCATTTCGAACTCCGAACGAAGCGTTTGAAGCTGCTACCTCTTTGCTCTTGCTGAGCCTTGATACTTCCTCTTCATGGAATCCCATATTTGCTTGGAGGTATCCTTGCAAAGAATTGTCTCTAGAATAGATCTGTCAATTGCTTGGAAAATGTAGTTTTTGGCCTTGAGATCCTTCAATTTGATGCATCCAAAGCTGTTCTTTATGCTACTGTCAACACAACTACTTCTTCAGGTTCGGCAACTCTTAAGGAAACAACATCTCGATACTCCTTGGATTTGAGAAAATTCTCCATTAGCATGCTCCAACAATCATAGTGATCATCAAAGTGTGGAATAGTTGGTTGTACAAATGTTTCTGAGGCCATTATTGTTGCTACAAAAATAGAACTACTACTGAAGCAACCTGCTACTGCTACAAACGAAAAATAGCCTACTACAAGACTCTCTTTTGACTGCTGCAAATGAAAGTGCTTGCTGCAAAAAGCTCTCTTTTGGTTCTGACCTTTTTACAGCACTCAAATACACATTTTTCATCTTAATCTTGCTCTGATACCACTGTTGAAATATAAGAATAATTACATTTAAAGAATATGCATGAAATCATTAGCAGAATTTGGATAATCATTAGAAGTGATTTTTGACCTCCTTTTTTTTTTTTTTTTTTGGTAATCCGTCCTCTTCTTTTGTTGTGCCTTTGTCTCTTAAGGACCCCTCTTTGCGTTTTCTCTATGTGGAAGATGTCTTCGTGAGCGATGGATATTGCAGAGAAAAAACAAGAAAAACCAGCCTTTTTCTATTCGTGCCCTTCTTCAAGAAAAATAGCTGTCCTCCCCTGCGAAGTGTCCTGACATGTTCTTTTTATATGTGAGGAAATTGCGTTTCAAAGAAAAGGACACAATTTTCTACTTTCACTTTGTGAGAATAGTCCAAATATCATCTGCCTTCGTCTCTTTCCTATTTCATATATATTTTCCTTTCACCACATATGGTCAGGTCATGAATATATCTTATTATTCAATTCCCTCTACTCCTTTCCTTTTTTTGTCCTCCAATTGACCGAAGCTTTTAATACAGTATGTCCCTACCACTTCTAACTGCAATATCAACGTGTAAACTTGGGCCGGGCTTGGCCTAAATTTCAATTTACACGGGCTTATTCTATTTCACTTATGCTGAAGACCTCCTAGCCTTAATGCAATTAAAATATACTACATGGGCTTATTACCATAAAAATGCTCCTAATATTTATGTGTAATTAACCTAATATTTTTGTTTAGGGGTCAGTGTTCAATCCCTAATTTTATATGCAATAAATGCATAAATGGGTCATTAAACTTATAGGTGCCAACACCTCTAAACCCATATTTCTCCAATGCCCGTCGGGATGACCACAACATGTTACCAACCGGATGGACATGAGTTCTTGGAGAAGAATTTTAGTCCAGCTGTGCAATTAGCACAATTCAATTTGTCCTTGGTGATCTCCACGTTCCCTTATATATGGAGCTCTCCCTAAGTTTCCACGTTCTTCTTGCTCAATCACTTATTTTTGCTTCTTATATGTCATTCTTCGATCCCGCAATGTTTCTTTGTCTCAGTCCAATCAAACAGTACTCTTGTTGTGTCAATGACATAGTTTGTATATAGTGCCTTTGGGTCGTTCTCTCACTACAGTATAGGCTGCTACAAGTCTACGAGTATCAATTAGATATTGCACGTGGAAAATCCTCACCTAGTTATTCTCTCTATCTTCGATTTTCCTTTTCCATGATTTCTTGCTGAAGCCAATTGCTCTAAGGTCTAATAGTCGGACTCTAAAAATTTAAGTTATTAAATGAAAGCGTGGTCAATTATTTAAATGTTAAGTTGCTCATCCATTTACTAAGTTGCTTTTGGACGGTAATTGGTCATTTTGTAGATGCAGGGAGTACGAGAAAGAGGACCAAAGCATTTTCAGAGCGAAAAACCACGTGCTCAAACGAAGTACTTGTACATGCCAACTTAGATAATGGTTGCCCTAAACGTAGGCAACTCACAAACTCAAAGGACTCAGCAAACAGGCCTTTTGTTTCATGTCCCGGCCTATGGAGTTCTCGCATAACTCCTTTATTGTGGACATGGACCAACAGAGAGACGCATAGGTTCCCTAATGTGCGCCATGGCAACACTCAAACTTAACAATGTTCTTCATCATGCGGGGACAAACCGGACACTTCACGTCCTCCGGGATGTAGCCCACCATGTTCGGGATGTAGAAGTGGTGGCACCTCGGAAGGACGAAGACCCGCTCGCGGTGCTCCTTGAAGGCCGCGTCGAACGTCTTCTCGTTCCCTTTGACCTGCTTCTTCCAAGTGGTCTCGTACTGGGACAAGACCTTGGTGACGTCGATTATCGAGTCGTTGATCACAACCTGCGACCCCCTCGTGAGGACCGCGAACCCACCATCCTTCTTGAAGTTGGTGTAGAGGCAGAGGATGTCCTGCATGAGGGGTTCGTGCACATCCGCTTTGGTTTGCAGTTTCGAGAGCATAAGGCTCTCGAGGCGGCTCCAGAAGAGCTGATTTTTGGTGACATCGTAGGCGGCGATGGGGACGCCATCTTCGATGATCTTCTTCACTGGCTCCTCAATTTCGTGGATTGCCTTGTTGTCTTCAGCTCCATAAAGGAGGATGTACTTTCGAGACTTGATCTGATAATGATAATCTATCGGATAAGTAATCGATGAAAAAGGTTCTTACGGATCAGTCCGCATGCAAACGATCATCCTCTAGTTTCAAGTTTTCCACAAAATTTCAGCAAAGCCTACCTCTAACATAAGATGGGTAGCATACGTCAGCAGAAACAAGACACTGTGAAACGGTCTGCTTAGTTTCCTTCAATTGATTCTAAATTCAAATAAAAATCTTTCCACCTCTCCATAAATTAATTAAGATCTTATAAATTAACTCAGAGCACAGTTTTTCTTCCTTAAGTGAATGGGTAAAAGGAAAGTGAAAAAGAATTAAAAAAACATGGAACTACTTACAGCTTCATTTATCTTAGGAATGACCATGTCACTCAGCAAGAGCTCAAACCAGCTGATGCCAGGCTTGCTCCATAGGCTTGCTCCCACTGATTCAGTGAAAGGGAAAGCATCCCATCCCCAAAGCCTAATCATGCTCATGGCATTTTTGTTTGAGACTCGTCCCTGGGGACCCAACACAGTCACGATGGTCTCTTGCCTATAGTGCCACTTCTCCTTGATGATCTTGATGGCCACCTTGTTGATGAGTGTCGGGTAGCGCACTGAGTACCAAGGCATTTGCGACTGTAGATTCTTGAACTGGTTGTTCACGTCATCGCCTTCTTGCTCGATGATCGGGATCCACACGATCTCATAGCGCTCCTCATGGAACTTGCGCTCGCTGTAGATCTTGATGAGGATGGAAAGGTCGTGAGAGGTCAACTTTAGGTCGGAAATCAGCAGCATCACATTCTTCCTCCGCAGGGACTCGACCTTATCCTGTATGTAGGGGAACGATGAAGGAGGATTAACATTTCACTCCGTTGGTCGCTACCACTAAAGTCAACCACACAAATTTACGCCAGGCCCAAAACTAGGTATATAAGTGCCACTTAGGTGAGAACAAATGTTATGTTTTGATTTCAGCAAGTCAGTTGAAAAAGAGATCTTTGACAATGACGATTACGACCATAGCATCATTGTGGTACTCAACTATGAAAATAAAGTTTGACCAAAAAAAAAACATAAAGTGTTGTGGAATCAGAGAGTTAGAAGATTGAACCGTGGTCTTCTTTGAGCCAATGTAAAGTGGCTGAGGATCGTCCTTGATGTAAACCAAGGCCTTGATAAGCTCCACATTATCAGTAGGGGCATTGAATAGTCGCTGCAGCCTCTGATACTCTCTAATTTCCTCTGCATTCAAATTGAAACTGATGAGAACGTTAGTCTAATATTCAAAGCATAGATATCACAAATTGAAAAATTAACATTTACCCTTTTTTTGCTTGTAATCTTCGTAATGTCTCTTGATAGTGTGGTGGATCATGTTCACTTTCCGAACAAAGGTCGGAAGATCTTTTCCCTTGTAGCTGAAAATAACAGGAAGCCCTCTTTAAGAAAAAGAAAAAAAAGAATGCTCTCCTTTAAAATTCGAGTATGTTGAAATGCTTTTAGATGATTCATTACATATTTTCATAAAATAAAATAAAAGCCATAAAACATGTTTCTTTTTTTTCCCAAAAGAGACGCAAAGAAAGGGATTGTTAATGGCTCGTACTCATCGATGAGGCTGATGAGGCTGGTGAACTGAATCGAGCAAGCGAGGACACTGATGATGATCTGATAAACGCTGCTTGGGATGTCGATTGCTGTGGATAGCTCGGGAACGTCTTTACTGTCGTGCTCGAACTCCACGATGCACTCGGTCATGCTCAATGTGGTCTTGATCATTTCATTCAGAACTCCATACATTTGGATCTTTTGCACGTCCGAGGGCTTGGTGATTGCAGGTAACCCCTTCAGTATGGCCAGCGATTCCGCGAGCTTGTCCGATGGTTGGACCTGAGCGAGTCGCCAAAAGTCGCCATAGAATAGAGCAAGCGACGAAAGGGTAATCACAGCCTTATTGACCCAGGAGTAGCTCGACAGCTCATGAAAGATCGAGATCATCGTTTCACGCACATTTTTGGTGTCTAATGCCTTGCATGTGATCTGATAACATGATGTTGATAATGTTGATAAATGGGATTAGTTATTACCAAGCTCAAAACAGTAAAAAATAGCCAAAGCAACAGCAATTCTTCACTTAACGAAAATAAATTGTTAGAAGGGACATAGTAACATACCTCACAAGCCACTTCGTTGATTGCGGCTAGGGGTGGATTGAAGCCTTCTTTTGGTGGCTTGAATGCAGGGCCTCCAGATCCTTGAGTGCCCTATAGTGTATGCATATGTAAGACTTATTGTTAGAGAGGGAGAGAGGAAGGGAGGTACTAATTAAACGAAATTATGAGATTTTTTTTTTTTAACTGCTAAACTAAGGAAATCCACAGTTATATCATAGAAATTATGTATAGAGATATGATCAGAATTTATATCTAAAAAATCGTCAGTTTTTATTAAAAAAGTCACTAGTGATGAAGGTATATATTAAGGTGCAATTGTTTCGTGTAAAATTTAAAAAACTTTAAACATTTTAAGAATGATTTTTGCCTTATTATTATCGTTGATACTAATAAAATTTTATCTGATTGATTTTGTAAGTGTTATAGATTCCTCAATTTTCAGAAAAAGCTTATTAAATCATACTAAACAAAAGAATTCTAAAGGTAAAACTAAAAGAATGATTGTCCAAACCATACGGAAATAGGGAATAAATGAACGCCCTTAACAAAATACAGCTATAATTTAATCCCTTATGCCATATCGACTATCGTGTCGTTGAATGAAGAATGAATAGATAATCTCGTGACTAGATAGATCAATAAAAGCCTCACAAAAATTGACTGCAAGTGCTAGTGGATTGCTTCCTGGTTAGGAAAAGTGAATTTTTTGGCGAATATCATTTAACTTTACCGTTAGAAGATTCTCTAGCCATTCGACCTTTTGCAACATAGTACACATAAATGGAAGAGCGGATGCGAAACATGAAAATTCGATATATTTCTAGGGGGATGATAATTGATAGCTGTCATTTTCTCTTGAGCCATCAACAGTTTTACTTAGGGCGCGTTTGGTAACGCTTTTGTTCCCGGGAAAAAATATAATTCTTTTTTATTCTATTTCTGGGAATAACTTTTAAGCATTTTAAACATTTTGGTAACTGTATAAAATTTTAATTATCGAAATAGAATTGTGTTTGGCATTGTCCTCAAAATTGCTACTTCAAATAATTTTTTTTTAATTTTTAGATAATTTTATTATTATTTTTCTTTTTTTTTTAAAATTTCTTTCTCCCCTTCTTCTTCTTCAAGGTTGCTGGCAACGTCACTGGAGTGTCAGCGGCCCTCGGTGAGGTCGTGCCTCGTCAGCTGAGCCTCACCGACAGTTAGGCAAGGCTCAGCTGAGCCTTGGTTGGGTGAGTGGCCTCGCCAGTGGCTGGGAGAGGCCCAGCGAGGCTCACCTGCCACCGGCGAGGCTTGGCCTCACTCGATTTGGCGAGGCTGAGCCTTGCTTGCTGGTGGCTGGGCGAGCCTCCGGTGAGCTTGTCGGACCTCGTCCTAGCCTGGCGAGCCTCCAACGAGCTCGCCAGACTAGTCACCGGCGATTGGTGGCAGTGAGCGGCATACGGTGGATGGCAGCGGGAGCAGTTGAAGAAGAAGAAAGAGGGAATAAGAACAAGAAAAAAGAAAAGAAAAGAGAGAAAATAAGTGCTTGATTCTAGAATTATTCCCGGAAATAAATAATCAACTTTTTTTTTTAATTCTCGATTCTGTTTTAAATCTATTTCCGAGAACAAAAAAAGAAAAATTTGTTCTCAATAACAAAATTTTCACCAAACGCATTTTTATTCGAAATCTACTCCTGCATACAAAAGAATTGAAATTTTCACTACTGGGCAAATTAATAAATAGACTCTTATAAAAATAAGGTTAATTAATTCTGTCCGATGCAATTTTCAGATCAATTGCTTTATCTTTCTCGTTTGTCCTTGGCCATGTCAAAAGATAAAAAAAGCAAGTAGAAAAAGGGCCAAGCGGGGTGGACAACCAACGTGCTTTTGCCCATAGCTAAATAATGCATGTCTATCATATCGATTGCTTTATCTTTATCTTTTCATCTTGGCGAAGTCAAGGCAGAAGCAAGTACAGCATGATCTAGAGAGAGAGATGTCACGTCAGTCCCTTCTGTCCTTGTTAGATTGGATAGTCTTCATCATAATTGTACGTGGCGTAACTGTACTAGTAAAATATTTGGGTCCCCACCCAAAAGTTCTTGGTCCATTATTGTTGAGGAATTTCGCCTTTATTAGATAAAATAAGGAACAAATGGACAAAAGTATAATAAAATTTCTAATATCTAATAAAGTATGTGGTAAGTGTGGAAGATTGACTTATGTTATACACCATACCCACATTATACCTCACCCTCTAGGTGAGAATTCTTTTTATCAATATTTTCACATTACGACAAATATCGGAGTGGATAAAAGATATCCGATGTAGAGTTATTTTCGGCCAATCAAATGCAGTGTTGGGTTTGTTTGCGAAAGATGGTCAAATTCACTACCGCTTACACCATAAATGCACCCTTTTGATAGATTGTTAAGCTTACTTAGTAAAACCATTTTAGACTGTATCTCTCACACGCCCCCACACATATGGCATTATTTCAATTTTTACCTTAGGGTTGATGACGGAGTCGGCGATTGTGGCAGTTCCACGGAGGGCGTTGTCGACGAGAAGGAAGAGAGACTGGACGTCAACGTCTCCTTCGTCGGGAGCGTGAGTGTCCACCATCTCCTTCATGAACTTCTCGTCGTCGAAGATGGCAAGCAGGCTGTTCAACATGCTCTGGTCAACCTTGCTCCTCTCCCTCCGGAGAATCTGGCCGAGGGTCTTGCTCGCCATGATCTCGAATCTCAAAGAAATAGAGCAAGAGGAGAGAGGCTAGGCTTTTGAGTGTTTAGAAACTAGAGGAGGAAGAGAGTGTGTGGGCGGTGTGGTGGGGTGAGGGCAGGCTTGCTTTATTTATAGCCGTGGAGGCAAGGAAAGAGACTAGAGATAGAAAAGATTAAATTTGAAAAAATGTTTTTAGGTGAACGAAAAACTATCCAAAAGAGACCACCGGCCATTGCAGCGTGGATGGTAGATCCTTTGTCCTCCACCGAGGAGGCCAAGGTTCGAAGCCCCTGCGAAGTAGGGAGGCTGAAGCGCTGTGTGGTGACTTAAGCATGGCGTCGGGGTGGTGGTTTCCCCGCTAGCGACACTTGGGAGTTTACGTGGCGGTTGTCGGCCAAAGCGGTTCCTCCAGCATAAAAAAAAAAGAAAAAAAAAACTATCCAAAAGAGAGTGACCAATATCAACAAATGTCCGAGCATTATTACGAGGGTGGTACGCTCGTTACAGAATATTATTTGAACAATAAGGTCTCGATAGATGAACTTGTCACTACAACCCTAACGAGGTGTAAGTGTGTAAATAAGTCAAGCGTTGAACTCGGCACAACCTTAGATGAACCAAAGACTTTTGAGATTGAGATGTGTTCCATATTCAAAATTGGAACCATTTCTTCATGTCCGTTGGAATTAATTTTGTATGACTTGACCAACCACATTACCAGCACAAGTTTCCATTGTGAAGTAATTCTTTTATAGGTCAATACCGCAAAAAATTCCAAAGTAGTATATATGTGACAAATTTACCGAATTTTTTTTTTTATTATTAAAAACTCTAAACGGGTACATTTCTCTTAGTGATGAATTTACACTCATCTCTACCAAATTTATGCTCATCCAATGATATAAGTGGTTTTTTGGTAGTTAAAAAATTAGTTTAGGATAAATTTATCACAAGTATACAAGTTTAGAGATTTTCATGATATTAACCATTTAGTTTTCAATATATATAGACTATTTTAAGTATGTAAATTTCAATACCATCCGAGAATTGTTGCATTAACATGCTCTAGTGAAATTTCATGTAATCATAATTTGTATGCTGTAATAATTCGATATACCAATAAATTTATTAGAATCAATAAATGCTGAGTATTGGAAATAATAATACTGATTATAATTTAATTTCAACAGATTTAAATTAATTTACAATTTTATTTTTTATTTTTAGAAATACTATATTCGTAGAAGTATGCTTATCATTATTATTGTATTCTAAGATACTTCTCGGATTTTTAGTTGCTCATGAATAACACGCAACATGCACTTTGGAGCAACGGATGAAGTAAAAGCAATTTATGACCAAACTCGCTCCCTACAAAGAATTTTTAAATCTCTAAGGTAAAGAAGTAAGGAGTTATATTGCAGAATAATTGCAAGATGAATTATTATTATAAGTCCAATCATTGTGGTTACTGAATTATTGAGTACAAAATTCTAAAAAAGTCTGCACAAAATGTATATTGTTGAGTTATGTTTTCAATTTTGATTTCAAACTAGAATGTATTTTCTGATAAGTGTTCATCTAATTACTGTGGTTTGATTTCTCATTTTACACGTTTTAACTAAATCGCCCAATTTCTGAAATCCTCATTCATTAGCTAAATATTGTCATTGTTATGTGAATAAATGAGTTTACAACTATAACTTTGTCTATGTGTTTGTTTATCTTTAGATGTATTAGCCCATGTTTGCACATGATATTTTATATTATTTATTAGCATTTCTTTAGTGACGGATTTTTTTTTTTTTTTATAGTAATGGGAGATATTTTCATAGAATAATGATTTCTAGTAATCATTGGGAAGCCTTACCAGCTTTTATATGTTATAAAACGGGAGGGAAAATAAAAGAGAAATTGGTTGAGAAAATGGAGGGCGCGATTCACGTGTCTGATAGGACAAAGTGCTTTGATTTTGCATCGTCTCTTTTTGGTGGTAGGGCAAAGGTGCTTCAACTCTCAACATCCCACCCCCCACGCCAGAATAATTCATTAGCACTCCTTTAACCAGGGAATTTCTTGGATGCTCGATTTGGTTAATAATTTTATCAAGTATCTACATATATATAATATCAACGATATTGAAAGATTTAACAAGTAATAGTAAAGTCAAGTTTGACTTGATAACTTACGAATCAAACCACACACTAATAAATTCAATTTAATTTTGTAGTTTTGCACTCCTCCAAGTAAAAAATTTAAAATAAGTTGGTAGACACACCTAAATTTGAATACTTCCAGTATTTATTTAACCCCTAACCAGCTAAATAGTTTGTCATCTACCAAATACTTTCACTTATAGAATGTACAACTTGCGATTATTTACTCAGTTTCACTAATCTAGCATTCAATCAGCAAATACACTGTGGATCACTAGTATCATGTATTCGCTTTCTCTTGTGCTCTTATCTTCGGAAACGGATGGGTTTCAACCTCATTTTTTTGTTTATTAAGAATGGGGTGTTTGGAAGTCTTTGGTCATCTTATTAAATGAATTTCACTCAATGTCTTATGCATGTCAAATAGATAAAGAGCAAGAAATTGACACACGAAGTGACCCTCCAGAAGAATATGCAAGCAAGATGATTCATAATCAATTTTAAACGTGGAAAGATCGAAAAAGAGGTCGCTCGATTGGCTTGACCTGCCTTTCATTGACGACTTTCGAGAATCAAATCAAATCTTGTCCCCCACTTCATATCAACTTAGTTTCAGTGGTACAGTGGCTCCATCATCATGTGTTTTCTTAGTCACCTGCCAAGGGCAAGAACGTGAATGCATTTGTAAGTTTGCTATTGACCGATGAAAGAAACAGCGCATTAATATTGCACTGGTGTCATGAGAAGGATGAAATGGTCAAAATTGCAAAAATAAAATGTAAAAGCAATAGACATACCTACAATCATGAATAGAGGCAATAAATGGACCTTTATGTTACTTTTTTTTTTTTTAACATAATACGAATTATCTAAATCTTTCTATTCCATCAATCTTTTATAACAACACACAAATCAGTTTGATCCTATGATTTCATTCACCGAACGAGAGACATAGTCTAAAAAATTATTCTTAGTTAATGAAGTTACAATTTGAGAAAAATATCCACCAATCCAAATCAAATGCTAGACCCCTTTTCCTTTGGTTCCGATAAGACTAGACCATCAATTGGTGTCGAGAAAAGTATGTTGAGGGACGTCACCTAATCACTCAAGCCATTACGTCAGCACAAAACGGACAAAAAATGTAGTAAATTCTTAGAATTACTTTATGTCGTCGTGTTTCACATTGAAATGAAAAATTATGTTGTTTCTCTTTCGACGTTGATGGGGGGACCAGTTTCTTTATGTTAATAAAGAGACTTTGGAGGGATCAAGGAGAAATCCAAGGCTTGTTATTTTAGGGTGTGCATGGAAACACTCCAAAGAAGTGTTTCCGGCACACTTCTGTACGGAAAGTGTTCCCGGGAACAAAAAAGGAACAGAAACGCGTTTGGTTGCGTTTTTGTTCTTTTTTTGTTTTTTTGTTTCTGGAACGAAATAAGAACAGAAAAAAGAAACAAAAATTTGTTGTTTCTTGTTCCAGAAACAAAAATGAAGAAACATTTCGGGCGAGCTTCTTCTCTCTCTTCTTCTTCTCTTCTTCTTTTCTTCTTTTTTTTCTTCTTTTCTCTTTCGCCGGTCGCCGGCCTCGGCCATGGCCGGCGACCGGCCGTCGAGGCTCGGGCTCGCCGGATCTGGGCGAGCTCGAGCTCGCCCAGCCATGGCGAGGCTCGGGCTTGCCCAGATCCGGCGAGCCCGAGCCTCGCCGGGGGCCGGCGACGCTCGGCCTCGCCGGATCTGGGTGAGGCCGAGCTCGCCCAGCCAAGGCGAGGCCGAGCCTCGCCCAACCACGGCGAGGCTCGGCCTCGCCGAGGGCCGGCGAGCCTCGCCGTGGCTGGGCGAGGCTGCCGGCCCCGTCGGCCGGTCGCCGGAGGCCGGTGACCGGCCGAAAAAAGAAAAAATAAAAAAGAAAGGAAAAAATGAAAAATAAAATAAAAATGTTTAAAAAATTAAAAGAAACAAAAAAAGAATAAAATTTACCAAACGTGTTTCTGTTCATTTTTTATTCCCGGACCAAACGTTACCAAACGCGTTCTTTTGTTCAAAAATTGTTCCCCGGAACAGAAACACTTTTTTTTGTTTCTGTTCCCAGGAACAAAAAAAGAACAGAAACGTTACCATTCGCACCCTTATTGCCTCGATAGGCGGAAAAAACTGGGCCCAATTTGGACGTGTTGAAATACAAACCGACGAGCACTCATAAAAATCTCTTAGATTCGAGACAATATTTCTCTACTTTATTAGAAAAATACATATCATGAACCTTCATTGTTTATCCTCATGGAAAACTCTACTCTTACTTATTTATTTTTATTTTTATGATTAATACTAGTAAAGATTCCAAATCAGTATCCAACCCATATCTATTGTCCGACATATATATGTACCATATATATTAATTTTATAATTTGACGTAAAAAAATTGATGTGTTTAATATAAAAAAAAATAATGAAGACGTTACACAAAATGTGGCTTCAATGGAAATATATGAGTTAGTGGATGAATCTAACCAACATAAAATATTAAAATAGTTGTGGCAAAAGAAGAAGTGCTCAACAAGTTTTATGTTTTTCCAGCCTTAAAGCCTTCCAAAATAAAGAAAACAACAATGGCTAAGACTAAAGACACTCAAGTTTGCACGTTCAACATTAATAAATTGGACAAAATCTTTGAGTTATTTTTGAAAGATGGCCCAAATAATTAATTGAAGGCCAAGTAATTTCAAGAAAGGAAGACTTAGTAAACAAATTGCAAGTGATGCCATTCATTGAGCCATACGTCAATTATTTGTCCCTAAAAATAATTCAAGAGGTAATTGGGTAGCAAGCAATCAAATTTACCGATGATAATGGGGTATATGATGACTCTTAATTATCTAACTTAAAAGAAATGAATAGTTGATAAATCATTCAATTTTTTTTATGAGAAAATGTCCAAATGTTATAGTCGACAATTTGGTCGATAGACACCGTTAAGGTAGTGGAGTTGATGCAACCGTCAAGTAGTAAAATAGATATAATCGTTTAGGTAATAAATTCATTTAATTGTCAAGTAGTGAAATTGATGTAACCGTTTAGTAATAGAGTCATGTAGTCATTCATGTAACCGATGAGTGAAGAAGTCTTGATAATCATTTGTAACAGTCGATTGCGAGCTATAAAATCTCGCACTTTACTCTTTGTAAAGGACTAGAGTGCAATTAGTGTAACTATATCTTCTAGGTACATATAGGAATTCGAATTATACCACAGAATATTCCGTTGGGTGGAACCGTCCGAGCCCCATTTTGCATTGAACCATTGGATGAGGGACACGTTCGGCGAAAAAGAGCAAATCACGTGGATCTGTTTCCATATCGGGACGTACCATGACAGTGATCGCAGTACGCTGTTTGTCTCCAAACGTGCTCCACGCATCAACCGTTTTGGACGTACCATTCGGACAAATTTGTAGTGAGAAACCGAGAAGAGACCTCCATTTGCCTTTGTGGACCCAAAAAACACGGCCTTGAGTAGCCAGCTGAAAGAGACAATGAATGCATGTCTCTTCGTCGATAATCCTAACACGTGCTAAAAGAGAGGGGAATCTATCATGGTTAATAACGAACGATGACGATTGACGATCAAGTTGGTGATGATGTTCGTAGCGCTGTCAATGGTCCCCTAATTTCCCAGAGATTATTAGCAACAAACCCCTTGTGCCGCTACGTTACCTTGGATGATACGGCACATTCTAATCTTTCAGATAACACTCAAGCCATCACCGTCAGCGCAAAACGGACGAATATGCAGTGAATTCTCGGAGACATTTGATGTTTGTCGTGTTTCAAATAGAAATCGAAAGATTATGTTTGTTTCTCTTTGCTGTCGATGGGCAGAACCAGCTTCGATAATTGCAGTAGATTGGGAGCGAGTGACCAAAACGGAGACACGTTTCATTTGGATAGATAAATAGAAGTTGGAGGGGACCATCGAGGAGATCTAGGGTTTTTTCAATTTATAGCATCGGTAGGCGGATAAAACTGGCCCAGATTGAGCATGTTCAGATAGCACTGATAAAAATCTCTCAGATTCGAGACATTATCTTTCTACTTTATTAGAAACTTCAACGTTCATCCCCGTGAAAAACCCTACTCTTACTTTCTTTTTATGGTTAGTATTTATTTAAAATGCCAAATGACATTTCCAGTATAGATAGATTTCCACCCACCGAACATAGTGTGTGTGCTATCAAAAGATGATCACAAACTAGTGACATTGAAGGATATATATAACACGTAGATTTTCTACGTTGAATTTGTCATTTTTCATATCATCTATCACGTGTGTTAACACGGATACATTTTGATAGGATATAGAATGGAATGACAATGGGTGGTAGATTTGGGTCAGGGTACCAATTTGGGCCCTTTGTTATACAAAAATTAATTTGAGGTAGATGTGTCATAAAGTTATCAATTTCAAATGTTTTGTAAGACGAAAATCAATATAAGATAAACATGTCATGAGGATAGTGTTTGTGATTTTTTGTTGAGATAGACACCAAAAAATTGCCAAGTATTTTAGTCGATAGTAATTAATGAATAGTGGAGTCGATATAAGCATTTAGTAGTGAAGTTTTAGCAACCGCTTGTAACAGTCGATTGTGAGTTATATATTCCTGCATTGTAACTTTTATAAAGAACTCTTAATCAATCAAAGAACGCCCAATTGTTCATATTTACTTCCAGATTACCATTACATTCCACTACCTTTACTCATTGATCCAAATTTTGATGAGTATTTCATCCACACTTTTTTATATAGCAAGGTATTAACTCTTCTTTAAGCCACGAACTTCCTTATTTTCTCTAACTCTACTTCCTCCCTCTCTCAGTAATCATCATGTCCTTTTTGTACACCATGTCCATTTTGTACACGAGATTAGAGTTCTCATGTGTGTCTTTATATATAAAGAACACCCATATATATCTATATATATTATCATTAGCAAGGATGAAAGTGTGCAATTAGCATAAGTACCTCTTGTAAGGGTTACCATGGGAACTCCATACCATGGCACAAAGTATTTCGTTTATGGTTTTGTCGAGTCCGACTTTGCAATGCCCCAGTGCCACAAGTTCTTTATATATATTGTGATGTGCCATGACAGTGATTGAACTAAGGTGTTTGGCTACAACGTGCTCTACAGTTCTGCTGGGTATGGTTAATCCTGGCAAATACACACAAATACCTGCAGCAAAAGACACGAAAAAAAGACGCGTTCGGACAAATTTGTTGTGTGAACCTGAGACGAGGCGACCTCCATCGCCTTGGAGGCCCCAAAACCACAGCTTCAGTCACAAGACGAAACGGATAATGAATGCAATGTCTCCTCGTCATTATCTCAACACGTGCTAAAAACAGAGAGGGCTCATCGGTCCCCCCTTATCTATTGGATATTATTTGCCCACTCGTCACTTCTTAGGACAATAATTGGGAATCTGAATTTAATGTGATCTGATAGCCCAACAAAGAAATTGTCCACGAATACATTCAAAATCTTAAAATAAATTCCTATATTTATTGAACGTTTCGAAATTTATATGTCCTAAAATGTTTCAATGTAAACTCAAATTTTCCAGTGCTATAGAAAGAGTTAAATATAAAAGTCGGAAGTCGAGCCCATCTTGCTGTATCGAAAATGTATGCATTGTGCCGTAGTTTGGCACTTATCTGAATTATTTATTTAGTCTAATGAGTTTGGTGTTTGGGATTTAAGAATCATCTATCATTATTCAACATTCTCAAGATGGATTTACAAATAACTTGAGAAAATGCATTTTGATTATGACATTCATCACATATAATGAATTTTCCTGTCAGTCACTATGACCTAAATTCTGCTTATATAAGAACATTAATCAGTAATGCATTTTAACTTGACATTTCCTCACTTCTAATGATCACAAGTGAGGAAGCTCAAATTCTGCTAATCATTTCATGCATATCCTTTTAAATTCCTTGTGTATATTTATGATCTTTTCAATTTTTTCTTTATAAATATATTCAAAATTCTCATTTGTTTAAATGTACAAACACGTTCCATTCAACCACCAAATTAACCTCGTAAGTATGAGATCTTCCCAATTGTTGATTAATCCATATGACTAATTGATCAAACAAATATATTATCCGACTTTGCATAAAGATCGGTCTATATGCTGTTGGCAAAATCATTTTGGAGATATATGAACACTGTGATATTGACTCGCACCAATGCACATAAAGTCGTTTTTTGTTTCAATATCGAAGAGCTTGATGAAGGATAACGTGACAATCCAGTTGTGCACAGACACATGTCAACTACTTCATGAAATCTTTCATCCGAAACTCAAAAGCACCTGCACTAATTCTGACATTCTAATCTACCTCCGACAAGAATAGTCGCCGTAACCTTTTTTTTTTTTTTTTTCAGATTATAGATTACTGCAAGAGGATGTTCAGCTTGAGGCAGCAGATTTTGCCCACGTACCATCGCCAACTGGGTGACCTCGTCTATCCTCGCCTCACCACAATGCGAGTAAGCCGTAGGACCGGTGTTGCGCACCTATTTCTTACAGACTAATAAAAGTTTTCTAATGCCCAGGATAGATTAGGAAATGAGACCAATGATTGTTGGCTTGTAAAGTAATCAAGTCATGACTGCTCGACCAACCACTGTGATGATCTTACGGCTTTACACGATGGATGCGTTCAAACAACAGTCGTGTATGTGAATAAGAAATCCCGACATGGAAATTATGTGTGTCCAAGAGTTCCCTTAGAATGGATAGAAGATCACTCTCTGGAAGATAAGGAATGGATGGTTGGAATTCGACCTGGTGCAAAGGGGCAGTGATATGGGGTATAATTTGTCCGTCCAAATTGGAACACCATGCTAACCTCTCAAATGGGGAATTTGATATCTCTACTGTTTATATAGTAAGTTAGAATGATCTCAATCTCAGATTTATTTATTTTTTAATTTTTTATGAAATTCCATTCAAGCTGTTAAAGCAAATTTTTATTCTACAAACTAAAGGATGAATAATACCGTATATAGAAGTATCGACAATGATTGCTAGGTGCTCCCTCAATCTTTTGTACTTTTTACAACTGAATATTAATTTTGCCAAGTTTTACGATTTTAAATGAGAATTTCATTTTGAGAAGTGATAATCTAAGAAAAGATCCTAGAGAATCAGTTATACTAACTCACAGGTTTAAGGGACGAAGGGGAAGTGCATATAGAGGTCCATCAGCTATGAATAAGTCCCACATCGCTTGTATTTCGCAAGTGAGACTGCATACGAATGCTTGGTTCTGCATGGGTTGGGATCGTCGAGACCTACATCTTTTTGGCGTGCCACCTTTGTCTATCAAGTCTAAGAGCTAGTCAAATCGATTCGGCAGACCTGTTCTTAATGTATCACTTATGTAATAGGAGAACGAGGATTTCATTTTCGTGAAGAAAATCAATGATTCCGCCACGTGCTTCTTTTTTCTTTTCTGATGGCTTCAACTCTAGACCTTACAAAAATCTCACCTTTCGTGCTCAAAGGAAGCACATTGAAATTTATGCCTACATTTGTATTGGGAGAAGTTCCACGTTGGATTTATCGTTAAGTTGCACGGGCGAGTGTAGGCAAAAAGAAATATCACATTCAAATGTGGAGTAAAGTTGAGTGACTAATATATCCCATTTTGATTATGTCTCAGTGATTCAAGCTTTTAAATGAAATTGAATATAATTGAATATATTGACAAATCCGGTCATGATGGTCTATTTTGCTAAAGGTGTTAGGCTTCCATTGCATTGACCTAATAAGTGGTATAAAGGTTAATGATTGATTGATAAGCCCTCGCTGTCGACAAGTATTTGATAAATATTTCAAAAAAAAAAAAAATCTCAAATTTGACTCTTTTATCAAGATGAAGAATGGTTTCTCACGACATCCCGACAAAAGCTTGGTTTGGCCAAGATAATTAAGGTAGAGTCTAAAGGGCAAATATTGTTCCTCGCCAATATTTGCCATTACTTGGCTAGGCCAAGGTGAAGATTTGAGTTGAGATAATATTGTTATAGAAGGATGCCTCGATTAAGAGGGAGTGAGCCCAACATAGGAGACTCATATGTGAGGGAGATTTGTTGAAGTGCATAGATGAGGGTGTTAACAAAAACCCCAACTTTAGGCCTAGCCACCCCTTGCACAGAGAGAGAGAGAGAGAGAGAGAGAGAGAGAGAGAGAGAGAGAGAGAGAGAGACCCCACCCGTTGTTGCATTGAGACCCAATTGCCAGCGCTGCCCACCGTTGTTGCATCGTGCCACGGGACCTGAACCAATCTTTGACTCATTGTTCATTTGATGCTAGCAACACCCCATGCCCCCTCAGTCTTTTATTTGTCTCGTGATCAAGTGTCATGGACCTGAACCAACCTGGATTCCAAGGCTGTCGATGTCGCACCCACTATAGGGGTTGCAAATTAAGGAGAGAAAATGTGCTAGAATGTCCAACTGAAAAATTTAAATTTACCGATAGAGAGAGGTCGCATATATATAAAGTGCATATAAATCTCATAAACAAACGATATGAAATACTGTAACACCCCTCTAATGTGTTAGTTGGCCTAGAAAAAACATGTGTAATTTGGCGAACGGAAATTAGACATGCAAAACAAACTAAGACAGACTAGTTTCAATACATCTTAGAATATACAACCCAAAAATTTAAACTAATAGATGGAGGGAGATCACATATGCATAAAAAGTAATACATTTAGTAGATAAGAGATGTGAGATACTTTAATAAGGAAATATGTGACCCACTCATACATAACTTACTCATGATTAAGCATACGCAAATTACACATTCTCACGGTACATAAAAAGAGATCATGAGCACCAAGATTGCGTATAGTTTGTCGCATCACAACACACTTTGTGGTAAACAACATCTCCAATACATATTATGAAAAGCTCCTACTCTCTCCAATCCACACTCTCCAATCCACAGTGCCTGTTGACCTACTAAGCCACATTATTGACAGAAAAGGCTTCAAACCTTCAAGCCAGTGCTGCACACTAATGTGCACCAAGGCAGCACTCAAACTTCATAATGTTCTACATCACTCGGGGGCAAACCGGGTACTTCACATTCTTGAGCACGTACCCAACCATGTTCAGGGTGTAGAAGTGGTGTCATGTCTAGGGAGCCACCACCTTGTCGTGGTGCTCCTGAGCGTGACATCAAAGATCTTGCCATCCAATTATTCCTGGATCTCATACCCCATTACGTTTCTTCTTGTCTTCACAGGCTTTCAATTTGCTGGACAACTTGGAGATATTCCTCCCAGTTTTCACTCCCTTCAGCCCAATTCATTAACTTGGTGAGTCTTCCTTGTAGAGAGAGAATCTCACAGGATGTGGTTATGAATTTTTTGCTACTCCATCGCCTTAGTACATCAGTTACCTTCCTTGTTTTGCCCACAATATCTAGTTGGTAGCCTTCCTCAGCTCTACAGGCTCTTTGGATCACTTTTTTTATATATAGAGTTTTCTACCAAGAAAGCTTCAAATATGAATTTCTTCTTTTTTCCTCACCCCAATTGTATCTGATTGCAGAAAAATCAGACGATTTGAACCAATTGCTGGAGATGCATATGCCTTTGCATTAGGGAATGAGACTCTCCAATCCATGTTGCAAAGAACCATATCAAGTCTTTTTTTTTTTTTTTTCTGACAAGTTTAGGGCCTTCGTGGTTTTTAGTCCATGTGTAAGTGCATGCTCGCTCTCTATATCCATCAATGAACAAAAATTCAAGAAATCCCATAATGCAACCATTCTATAACTATCTATTTCACGTTTTCTGACTTTTTCACACTGATAGAACACTTCATTGAAATCTCCAATACATAGCCATGGGAGACAAATTGAGACATGAATAGACCACAATGTTCGCCATAATTTAACCTTTCTTGGTAATTAGTAGAAGCATGAAAGAAATTTTCATGATAACTCCCTATTTTGATCATTGCATCTAACATCAATGACTTCTTCGGTACTTGTTTCTAAATTCACCTTAACTTGATGTCGCTCAAGGAAATCAAGTAACATTTTCCTCTCTTTTTTGAAAATACTATAATCGTAGAAGTATGTTTAACATTAATATTGTATTCTAAAATACTTCTCGGATTTTTTAGTTACTTCAATCTTTTTAAATAACACAAATAATCCACTAAAGAATTCCATGACTACTCTGGAGCGACGGATGAATAAAAAGCAAATTGATGACCAAACTCGCTCCCTCCGAAAAACTTTTAGTAGTATGTACCTCTTTTTGTCGTGAAATCTTTGCATTAGTAGTTTTTTATGTTCTATATTGGACAATTCTTAAAGCAGGGTTATGGGTACACAAAGCGATGTGCGTATTAATTAGGAAATAGAAACTTCATCCACTCGATTTAACAAACCCGATTTCTCGTAAGATCCGGACTCAAAATAGAAAAGGACATCAGACTCTTTTGTGTATAAAGTAAACTGGAACTTGGCTCTCTCTGATGATATAGAAAAGGAAGGACAAGTTGCTCTCTCTCTCGATCATAACGTCCGTAAGTTTTTAATCTCCCACAAGTTAAGTTAATTATAACCCCTTTTTTTTTTTCCTGGAAACCATTTGGAGACTTGTTGCTCGCTTATGATTCTGACATCTTAGATTCCTGAAATTTCTTGATCAGAGAGAGTTTTTTTTTTTTTGTTTTGTTTTGTTCCTGATCTCCGGATGTCTAATGTATAAGAGAACATATGATTGGTTGACGAATTACGAATTCAAACTGAGTCGATGGATTTAGAGGATAGCCGACTCCAATTTCATTGGTGAATTCAAATGAAGTTGATAACATTATCAAATGTTTACCCTTGCACAATACTGACAATACTCAAAGATTTGACTTTAAATGGTAAAGTCAAGCGTGAGTTGATAGCTTATAAACCAAACTACACGTTGGTAAATTCGATTTAAACTGTGAATGCTTTTGTATGTTCGCCATTCACCAATTAAAGAAACGGCATTTCAATCATGCGTTGGGGTCATAAGAATATCTGAATTTTTTTCGGTTTAGATTAATTTTGATAGACGGCCACAAATAGATCTATCCACTTAACTTCATCAGCAAAATGGTCGTGATAGACAGAAAAGATTATTCCGAGTGAATGGCGTCGTAACTTGAGCATAATATCGATTCATCAATTAACACCATCGAATAGGTTAAGGGACGTCACCAAATCACGCAAGCCATTCCGCCAGTACAGGACGGACAAATTCATGTAGTGAAGTCTCGGAAACATTTGGTTTCAAATTGAAGAGAAAAATCAACGTTGTCCCTCTTTCGACGTTGATGGGGAGACCACCTTCGATGGCTGCCGTAGGATGAGCACGAGCGACCGGTAAGGCAACGCGTGTGATCTGGATAATGGCAACAAAAAATCAACCACGTTTTCTCTACTTTCCCCCTCTCTCAACTCCCATCATGTCCATTTTCGAAGCGCAAGGATGATTCGCTCTTATACAAGTACATGTACAAAAATACACAACAATTTTTTTTTTTTAAAATTCACACGGTATCCTTCATTAGCTTCAATGAGAGGCGCATTGGAAGACAAAGTGCCTACTTTCACATTAGTTGAAAAAATTATCCAAAAAGTCATAAATCTGTTTTTAATTTTACCATTTTTTTTTGGCATAAATTTTATCAATTGAGTTTTAAACATTTTTCACGTTTTGCCAATTAAGTCAATCCGGTTAATTTTGATTGGAAATTAATGACGTGGACAATTTTAAATAATATTTTAATATTTTTTGAAATTTTTTTTTTTTTATTCTTTTTTCTTGTGACCCTCGTTTAGTTTGGGCGAGGGCCATGCCGTCCTCGCCTATGGCCGATGAGGGAGTGAAGGCCCTCGCCACAGGTGAGGGCATGCCAAATGGCAAGGATTGTAGCCCTTGTTCAGACTAGGCAAGTCAGTCGGCAAACTCGCCCACCTCAAGTTAGAAAAAAGAAAAAGAAAAAATAAAAATAAAAAGAGAAAATAAAATAACAATAATTTAGGAAAAAAATATCAAATGTTATTAAAAATCATTCACTTCAACTCTGGTCGTGCCACGTAGGACAACCAACGTCCATGTTATTGATGTTGGGCCAAAATTGATCGGATGAACTTATTTGGCAAAATGTGAAAATGTTTAGGACTCAATTGGTAAAATTGAAAGATTTAGGATTGAATTGGTAAAAGTGCAATATGTTTAGAACTTTTTGAATTATTTTACCCACATGGGTCTATTGCTACATTGGAATATTATGTTTTCCTTGTAAATTAGAATAAATACATACATAAAAGTAAACGAAAAATGAAAAAACAGGTATTGTTCAGACAACTTTGTTATGTCAACCTGAGACGGACCGACGACTTCCATTGTCTTTTGTCAACCTAAAACACAGCGTGAGTCACGAGATGATAAGTGCATTTTTTGTTAGTATCTTGAACAGGTGCTGAAAGAGGAAGGGAATCTATCGTGACTCTCTTTCGTCTTCTAGAGTGACTAAGAACGAGCGATAACCATCACAATGATGTGAGCAGTAGTGTCATCGACTGGCTCCCTTATCTACAGGAGATTATTTGCGAAGGGCCTTGAATCGCGAGGCTTCCTGGCTTTGGGCGTTGTAATCTGCTGTGACCTATACCGAGTGGGCACATTGTTTTGCTTTTATCAAGTCGAAAGGCGCCTTTTGGAACTAGCCAGAGGGTGAAAATGCAATATATGAAAAGATAATTTCTCATGAATATGGACAAAAAAATAATAATTCGGAAATTCAAAAATTTAAGTGTGGCCTAGCAAAGTAGCAAAGTGTCCAGATTTATCAATAATCATAAAAAGAATTCCTAATTGAATCTACATATAAAACTTACACGTCTACAAAGTTTCGAATATAAACTCAAATTTCGAATGTTATAAAAAAAATTAATATATAGAAGTTAGAAGTCTAGAGAGTCACACACTTTATTGAAAATGTATGCTTATTGTGCCTTAGTTTGGCAATAATTGGAATTATGTAGCCTGTTGAGTTTGAAGTTTATAATTCAAGAGACATTGATCAGCATTCAACATTCTCAAGATGCATTTTTGAAATAGATTGAGAAAATGCATTTTGACCATTCCATGCATATTCTTCGAAAAAAGTAAGCATTCATATGGTTTTTTCGAGATCTCTCCAAGTTTTTCTTTAGAATTATATATTCAAATTTGTCGATTCAATTAATCCGTATAGATACATGTATACTGTCCCGCTTTGGTGCATAAATGCAAGTTTCATCCATAAAATGACGGGCATGGCCTCTAAACAGCAACGGAGCCAGAATTCTATTAAAGGGGGTACTCTCCTTGAATCTTTAATTAATATTTTCTTTTGTTACAAGTAGAAAATAACATCACGCAATAGATTGATACAAAGAACAGGTAATAAAATATTTTTTAATCTTTTATTGAGATTAGAATAATGAAGAATACCGTTGACAAAAATTATAAGTAGTTATTTCAAGTTTACTTCGTGAAGTTTCATCTTTATAAAGATTCCAGAACTTATAACTTTAGTATTTTGTTAGGTTGAAACCTGAATTTTATTAGAGATCATGAGTCTTTACTAGTGTAAATTGGAAATGATTATTTTAAGAAAGAAATGTCTCGTTTCTATCGTCAATCACAAAAGGTGAACGAGGAATTTAATGTTTCAGGCCAATAAGTAATAAAAATAGTTAAAAACTTGCGGATATAAAAATGAATGGCCACGCCTTAACATGAAATTTAAGAGATAGGCCAGAAGATATTCCTAGCACAAAAGAAATTTAATAATTAGTATTTTGAGTTTTACTTGTGGGGGCTCAAGAGAGGCCGGAGCCCCTTGTTGTCCCTCTCTAACTCCACGGCTACCTTACAAGTTACTTTGTGTGGAAGAAACTGTGATATAAATATTCTATCTGCCACATTGAAACTGCACATTTAACTTCCAAAATTAAACTCATAAGTATGCGATCTCTTTAACTTAACGTTAATCCATATAACTGATCAACTTAAACAAAGTAGTATCATTTCATTGAAATTCTGTCGCTAAGTATAGGTACGTATCAACCCACATGTTGTTGGCAAAACTATTTTGGAGATATATGAACATTGTGATCTTCACAGGTGCCAATTGACATATACTCAATATTCATCTCTCCATCAAATATCTTGAAGAAGGCTAATTTGACCCGCTTGTGCATAGACACATGTTAACTACTTCTTGAAATCTATGAAAATTAATCTTTTGGCTTTTGATTAATTTTCATGGATTCACACAAATAGACCTGTGCACTTAACTTCATTCTTAAAATGGCCACCACAGACTCAAAGATTATACCAAGTGATTGAGGAAAAATTTTCAAAAAAAAAAAAAACCTAAACCAATCGTATTTTTTATCAATTTAATTATAAATATTTTAATTTTGCCAATTCAGTTATAAGCATTTTCATAATTTGCTAATTGAGTCAATACAGCTAATTTTGGTTTGAATTCGTTGACGTGGATGTCGGTCGTCTCTCATGACACAACAAGTATTGACATGGATTTGTTTTAATAATTATTTAATATTTTTTGAATTTACATAATATCCATCACAGCAATCAACACCATCGAATAAGCGTCCAGAAAGATGTGTCGAGGGACGTCACCAATATCACACAAGCCATCACGTCAGCACGAGGCGGACAAAGGAAGGGGAAGATCAATGCGGTCCCGCTTCCGACGTGGATGGGGAGAACCACCTCCAATGACTGACGACGGGATGAGAACGAACCAACCGGGAGACGCAACACATGTTGTCTGGACGATGGCCACACAGAAATCAACCACCTATGCTCCAAAACCTCGAGAGCGGACCACTCGATGGAATTTTCGCGTTTGTAAAATAGGATGTGTTCAAATACCGACGGATAAGCAGCGCTAGAATCGGAGCCAATGGCTCCATTCATCTTGAAAAAAAAAAATTTGAAAATTTTTTTCCTAACTTGTATTATCTATAAAAATGAACGAACAATAAATATTACAAAAATATTAAACTTTAATTGTTTTAGATAATAAAAATATTTTTCATTGACTAATTATTTTATACCATACTAATAATCATTTTTAGGAAAATGTTTTCGAGATCGTTCATTTTTTGCTAAGTAAATGGAGCCAATATCTTTCTATTTTTTTTTTTATCAAAAAAGTATATATCGATTTTCGTTTACAAAATTTTACCATGAAAATTTCATTGTTCATCCTCATGAAAAGCTCTAGTCTTTTTTTTTTTTTTTTTTTAAAACTAATCAGCCATCGAGTTCCTAGTTTACTCTACTTTCTCCCTCTCTCAGCTACCATCATGTCCATTTCCTACGCGCACGGACGACACGCTCTTGTACAAATATATATACAAAAATATGCATCATTTTCTTTTTAATTTACATAGAATTTGTGAAAACACAATATCATGATATCCATAATTAGAACAAGAACATAAATAATAGAGTAGAGAAATTAACGCATCTATTTTGGACCATTGTTCTTGATGTGGAAAAATGATGATCCAAGTGCAAATTCTCCTTTTCTATTTCTCTCTGTATTATTGACTTAATGAGACGGCCCCCCTCACCCTTAGTGCTTAGTAAACGCTCAATGTGTGTTAAGGATTAAATGAGAGACTTGAGCACTATTTATAGAGTTTTCAGCCAAGCCGCCTCATTACAGGTTGAGCTCAACTCAACCCACACTAGCTAGTTTCATATTAGACTAATCAATAAACCTTCTATCTTACCTTGGACTAATTTCGTAAAATGATATATTACAATATCAATTAATGTATCTCATATTATGAAAACTCTTACATTAATCACTTGCTTCAATGAGAGTCACGTTGGAAGACAAGTGCTTTCACATTGGTCTGTTGTTGCATTGGGATGTTATGTTGTCCTCGTAAATTAATATAATTACATACACAAAAGTAAGAAAAAAAAAAAGTATCATTCGGACAACTTTGTTGTGTGAACCTGAGATAGAGCTCCATTGCCTTTGTCAATCTAAAAATGCAGCGTGAGTCACGAGATGATAAGGGCATTCTCTATCAATATCTCGACGGGTGCTAAAAGAGAGGGAATCTATCGTGACTCTTCAATCTTCTGGTCGGCTGGTGGCCGAACACTAACGTAGGAATTTTTTTTTCTTCAACTTTTTTTATTAATTTTTTCTTTTCTTTTTCTTTTCCTTTCTCCCTTCTTCCTCTTTGGTTTGTCCCCGCAGTGGCCAATGAGCCTCCAGTGAGGCTCGTTGGCCATTGGGTGAGGGTTGCGGCTGAGATAGCTAGTATAAACACCTAGAGGGGGGGTGAATAGGTGCACAAACAATTTATCGAGATACGGAAGCGATTCTTGACAAACGATAGAAAGGAAATTCTCTCTTGATTAACAAAATGAAATACGATCGAGGTAGAGAGAGTGAGGAAGAGAAAATTGAACACAGGATTTATAGTGGTTCGGCTTATTCCAAGCCTACGTCCACTCTTCCGCACTGACAGCCCACCGGCTGGATTTCACTATGATCAAAAGAGAAGTTACAGCACAGCTTTGCCTTGATTCCACAGTGTAGATGTTCTACCACACCTCCTCAAGGTTTCTCACAAATATAGACTCTCTTTTGTATACAAGTATTCGCTCAAAGGAATTGTCTAAACAAAAAGGAGCTTCAGACTTTGGAATTTTTCTATCACGCACTCCTCGAACAACTAAGAACGTCTTCCTTATATACTCCTTTATGCCATCATACCCGTTGGCACTTACCAAAGGAATTCCTCCAATCTACCCGTTGGACGGAATCAATTAGGAAGATTGTTCGAGCTATTAAAGGAACGTGTTGATAGCCCATCAATCCTGTTCGCCCATACAATCAGGATCTCAGTTTCCATAAGTAGAATCTTCCAAGAATATTTAGGCAATCATCGAATCTTCAATCATCGAATCAATCTTGATCAATCAAAGGATTCTGTTATGTCTTTTCCAGCCATGAGATCTTCTCCAGATGATAAGGTTAAATCCTTAACAAAACATCCAGTTCTGGATAACCTTTCTTCAACGGATTAGAGACTGTCAATGAGGATAGACTTTGAGTCTTGAGTCTGGCTGTCCGGAAGTCTTCAGACTTTAAATAGCAGAGTCTGCAAACCTTCAGACTAGACTGATGGAAACGTTTTGTCAGCTTCAAAACACTTCAAGAAGATTTCTCCAACAATCTCCCCCTTTTTGATAATGATAAAACTTTCCTGCAGATTTGGATAACTTTGACCTGCAAAACATTTCTCAAACACATATGCATATCTTATAGAGATAAATGGCTAAATGAATAACATTAGAATCTGCAATCACAGAAAATAGGTTAGTCTAGTATACGATAAAGCCATCCATAAGATATCAATACTAGTTAATAGAAGCAGTCAAGTCCAAGTCTAGTTCAATTCTCATCCAGACACAAAGTTAAACAAAGTTTAAAAAACAATCCAACAAACCACACGATTAAAAGTTTAACGATTGAAAGTTTTGAAAGTTTGTTCAAATCTTGCATCTCTCCCCCTTTTTGTCAGCATTAAAAAGGATGAGATGAAGTCAAGATTGCTTGGGAACGCGGACAAGCTGAAAATTTTCCATAGACTGAACGATGCCTTCCAGCCTTTTCAAGTCTTCCTTCAGTTGTGCAATTTTTTCACCCTTGGCATTGGCCTGAATCTGAACAGAGAGGGCTTGGATCTTATCATTTAATGAACATGAAGAAGCTTGACCCGCATTCTGCAAGTTTTGAACCTCACATCCCAAGGCATAAATTTGCCATTTCATCTCCAAAAGAGTATCCATGATTCTGCAAAAATCTGCTGCATTATCAGTCTGAGTACTCGCTTCGGCCCGATCTGATGGAGTAAATGCAGACGATGGTAGATCAGCATAGTCTCGCAGGTTTGGCGATGAGACTTCATGACCTTCTTCTGGAAATTGAGAGGCATAAACATCCTCCGGGTCTGCAGGTGAGCGACTGACTCCTTCACTTGCATCAGGATATGAAGACTTCACTCCTTTCTCTTGATCTCCCCCTGTTTCC
Source organism: Eucalyptus grandis x Eucalyptus urophylla (assembly GCA_028830015.1). Taxonomy (NCBI): domain Eukaryota; kingdom Viridiplantae; phylum Streptophyta; class Magnoliopsida; order Myrtales; family Myrtaceae; genus Eucalyptus; species Eucalyptus grandis x Eucalyptus urophylla. The sequence continues at coordinate 5,430,772 of CM054200.1, forward strand.
ATGCCTACAGGTGGAGAAGAGATTTCCTCAGGTTCTCCTTCTTCTCTTCTTTCTTCTTCAAGTCTTTCCTCCTCTACTTTTTGTTCAGCTTCTCTTTCTTCTTCTTCCTTCTCCTCTGCTTCTTTCGTCATTTGTTCCGATTCTTTCTGTGGAACAGAACGACTTAAATTCTTCAAAGCCATTGCAGAGATGGTGATGTCTTCGTCATCATCTTCATCTTCAACAAGGAGAGCTCTTCTTCTCTTGGATGGAGCAACCATGGGCTCCTTCCCTTTTCTTTTAGCTGCAGAAGAGATTTGATGAGTTTTGGCAGGAGTCTTCTCCTTGAACTTCTCCAACTCCTTGCTCAGTTCCTTCAGACGCATTTTGGTCACCATTTTCAGTCCTACCACCATATGATCGCATGGTCGAACACAAAAGATTTGCGGAGGCTGAATATTCAGATGTCTGAATAACTTCGTAACAAGGCTTGGGTAAGGGAGTTGACCTCTGTCCTTCATCATTGCTCTATACATGTGAAACATAACAGTGTGAGGGAGAGAAAACTTTTTCCCAGAAAGGATGGCATACATCAGCTTTGCCTCTGAACTTGAAACATCGGTCTTGGAAGTTGATTTCGGTCGGAGGCAATTGATCACAATTTTGTGAAGCAAGATGTTGAATGCACTCATCCTTAAGTAGGTGATCTTCTCATCTGTTCTTCTGTCCTTCACCAGTTCCAATGTGGCCCAAGCAATGGAAACTTTGATCGGTTGATATCTTCCTCTTTCAACTCCTAACACATCTGCCAGCATATTCATATCCACAACATAGTCTTGGTCTTTAACACTGAAAGAAAATCTATTCGCATCGAAAAAGCTAAGATTTGAATAGAAATATGCAGTTAATCAAGTATAGGCCTCTGTAGTGTCAGAGCAGAACTTTTCAAGTTGAAGATAACTGAACTTTTCTCTCAAGTTCACATTCACAGCATCCAGAAAATCAAAATCCACACTCTTAGGGTTTATTACCCCACGCTTCAGCAATTTCGAGTACAGATCCTTTTGTTCCTTCGATCTGAACAAATCTCCTATTTTTCCTTGATTTTCAACTGCAATACCCATTTTCGGTTGAAATTGGCTGTACAATTTGTCATCATCATTCCCATCTATAGGATTCGGCCCCCAGTCACGAGGATCACTTGGGATATTCGCAAGGGTTTCCTCAGCCACCCCTTTACGAGCAATTCCCAAACTTTCCATTTTTCGCAGAAAGATATATTCGTTCCCATATCCTTTGTCTTTAAGAAAATCATCAACATAGTTCAAAGGAGTACGAGTTCCTTTTAAGGCACGATATAGTTTGTAAATATAAGCGGGCTTTTGAACTCTTACAGGGTCTGCATCCTCGATGATTTCTTCCTGTTGTTGTTGATGATCAACGCCTTGAGGACTAGATGGAGGAGAATGACGCTGCCGAGAATGTTGTGGGCTCGATTGCTGTTCTGGAGACACTTCTTCTTCAGTAAGATCGAAGTGCGTAGGCCCCTCACTCATTCGCCGTGGTCCCCTGCTTGCGATTCTCGAAGACTTTCTTGAAGATGACATCTTTCTTAGATTTTGGAAGATTCCTTGCTTGACTTTCCCAAGAAAGATGACAACTTTTTGAAGATTAAACAAAGAAGACAAACGGGAATGGAGGATCGATGCTTTCTAGGGTTTTTTGAGAGTAAAGTGAAGAGGAATCAACAGAGCACGATCGGTTAAAAAGAGAGATAAACGAACCGTCACAAAGAAAATAAAAAGATGCCTTTTCAAAATAACTGTCTTTTTTCGCAAAAATAGCCATTTCAAAAATAACTTCCTTTTTGAAAATGAAACGATGCAATAATTACATCGATTAAATATAGCAACAATTAAAACACAGTCTGACGATCGTACCTTTTCAAGATAAGATTAGAGAGAGAAAGACTTATAGTCTGACGGTCGTGTCAAGACTATCTTACAGATAAAGTCTTGTATGGTTGAGTCTGAGAGTCTTTAGACTTTGATTTCCTCATACCTCAAAATGTTGAGTCTGGAACGAATAGATTCAAATTGATTTTTCTCCAAAGGCTTTGTGAATATATCCGCTAGTTGGTTCTTTGAGTCAACAAATTGAATTGAAACATCTCCATTTTGAACATGGTCTCTAATAAAGTGATGTCGAATCTCTATATGCTTTGCTCTTGAGTGGAGAGTTGGATTTTTGGTGAGGTTGATAGCGCTGGTGTTGTCGCAATTAATCTCCATGCATGAGTCTTCAATTTCAAAGTCTCTTAGCTGTTGTTTTATCCATAGAATTTGCGAACAGCAACTTCCAAGGGCTACATACTCTGCTTCTGTTGTTGAAAGAGACACAGTGATTTGTTTCCTTGAAAACCAAGACACTGTCCTGCTTCCAAGCAACTAGCAAGTTCCTGAAGTGCTCTTTCTATTAACTCTGCAACCAGCCAGATCTGCGTCTGAATATCCCAGAAGATTAAAGTCTCCCTTCTTAGGATACCAAAGACCAATGCTTGATGATGAAGCAACGTATTTAATAATACGTTTCACAGCACTGAGATGGGATTCTCTAGGATCTGATTGAAACCTAGCACAGATGCAAACACTCAACAAAATGTCAGGTCTAGAAGTAGTAAGATAAAGAAGTGAACCAATGATGCTCCTGTACAGCTTTTGATCAACTTTCTTCCCTTCTTCATCTTTGTTTATCTTCAAAGAACTTGACATCGGTATGTCAGTCTTTTTGCACTTTTCCAGTCCAAACCTTTTGACAAGATCATTAGCATATTTTTCTTGATAAATAAAAGTTCCTTCCTTCAATTGTTTTACTTGAAGACCAAGAAAGAATGTTAACTCTCCCATCATACTCATTTCAAACTCATCCTGCATAAACTTAGAAAATTTCTTGCACAGACTTTCATTAGAGGATCCAAAAATAATATCATCCACATATATTTGAACAAGTAAGAACCTTTTGTTTTCCTTTTTGATAAATAAAGTTGTGTCTACTTTACCTTTGACAAAACCATTCTGTATTAAGAACTTACTTAGTCTGTCGTACCAAGCTCGGGGTGCTTGCTTTAAACCATACAAAGCCTTTTTCAGTCTAAAGACTGAGTCTGGCTTCTTTGGGTCTTCAAACCCTGGTGGTTGTTCCACATAAACTTCCTTATGGATAAATCCATTTAGGAAGGCGCTTTTGACGTCCATTTGGAATAACCTGAAATTCTTATAACAAGCAAACGCAAGTAATAGTCGAATAGCTTCTAACCTTGCTACTGGTGCGTAAGTCTCATCATAGTCTATTCCTTCTTCTTGCGTATATCCCTTGGCCACGAGTCTTGCTTTGTTTCGTACGACTCTTCCTTTCTCATTCATCTTGTTCCTGAACACCCATTTAGCTCCAATAACAGTTTTACCTTTTGGTTTGGATGTCAATTCCCAGACATCATTAATGTTGAACTGTCTGAGCTCTTCTTACATAGCTTCAATCCAGCTTTCATCAGATAAAGCTTCTTCTATGCTCTTTGGTTCAATTTCAGAAACGAGAGCCACAGCACTAGACTCTTCTCGCCTTTTGGATCTGGTGCGAATTCCTTCATTAATTTCGCCGATAATAAGATCTTTGGGATGACTGGACTTATGCTTCCAGTTACTTGTTGATTTGTCTGATTGATGATCTCTTTCTTTATTTGGATCTTCATGAACAACCTGATGCTGGTCTTCCAGAGTCTGAGATGCTTCTTGAGTTGTAAGCTTTGGAGGGTCTGGAGCAGGTTCAGACTCTTCTTGATGAGTCTGACTTGATTCATCTTGCATTGAGTCTTGAAATTTGACATTCATTGACTCCTCCACAGACTGGCTCTTCTTGTTATAGACTCTGTAGGCTTTGCTTGATGTAGAATATCCAAGGAAGATACCTTCATCTGATCTTTCTTCAAACTTACCAACTCGATCTTTTGCATTTTTCAATATAAAACATTTGCAACCGAATACATGAAAGTATGAAACAATAGGCTTCTTATCTTTGAATATCTCATAAGGGGTTTTCTCTAGAATAGGTCTTAAGAAGACTCTATTGATGATATAGCATGCTGTTGAAACAGCTTCAGCCTAAAATCGTGAAGAAATCTTACTTTCAATTAAAAGAGTTCTAGCCAATTCTTGAAGAGATCTGTTCTTTCTTTCCATAACTCCATTTTGCTGAGGAGTATATGGAGAGGAGAACACATACTTTAAGCTAGATTCATCACAAAATTTTGTAAAATCTTGATTTTCAAATTCACCTCCATGATCTGTTCTTATACATGAGATAACACATCCTTTTTCATTTTGAACATTTTTAGCAAATTTTTCAAAATACGAAAAGGTTTCAGACTTACTTGCAAGGAAATATACCCAAGTAAAACGGGAGTAATCGTCCACAATTACTAGGCAATATTTCTTACCTCCAATGCTCTGGGTTCTGGTTGGTCCGAAGATATCCATATGCAGCAATTGTAGTACATGATTAGTAGAGACATGATTTATTGGCTTAAATGAATTTCTTACCTGCTTTCCCAAAATACATGGAGTGCATGGATCAGTCTTTTGGTATGGCAATTTGGGTAGACCTCGAACAAGCTGCTTTGATGAGACTTTAGCTAATTGCTTCATGTTGACATGACCAAGCTTTCTGTGCCATAAGCTTGTTTCGTCTTGAATTGAGATAAGACATTGCGATTCATTTGGTTTCACATCCAGAAGATAGATTTTTCCATGTCTTCGACCCATGAAAGACTGAGTAGAGTCTTTACTGATTCCAGAACATGTTCCTTCTTGAAAGAAGATCTTGAAACCAGTATCACACAATTGACTAATGCTAAGAAGATTGTAATTGAGTCCTTCCACTAAGGAAACATTACTTATTGTGAGACTTCCAATTTTCACAGTTCCAAATCCCACAATACTTCCTTTGCTGTTTCCTCCAAATGAAACTTTTCCACCATTTACTTGAGCAAGCTTTATAAAACAATTTGAGTCTCCTGTCATGTGTCTTGAGCATCCACTGTCAAGATACCACTTTACCTTTTTCTTGACGGAGACCTCAAATTCACTGTCTGAGTCTGATCCAGAGTCTGAGTCTGATTATGCCATCAGACATAGATTGGCATATTCATTATCACTTTCTTCACACTCTGTATCACTCCAGGTTTCGGCTTTGAGAGCTTTTCGAAATTTTTCAGCTTTTCCTCTCTTCTTCTTCAGAAGAGGACAGTTGGGTCTGATGTGTCCCTTTTTCTTACATTCAAAGCAGACTACATCTTTGTTTGGTTCCTCATCATCAACAGACTTGGTCTGCTGTCTTTGAAAGCTTTGTTTCTTTGAGTTGAACCTTCTTCCTTTTCTATTCAGTTTTCTGAATCTTCTTATCATGAGAGCAAGCTCCTCATCGTCCATATCATCTTCAGAATCTGTATCATCAGAATCATCATTTGATTTTAATGCAATGGATTTCTTACCTTTTGGATCTTCATCTTCATTGATCCGTTCCACTTCATAAGACTGAAGAGTTCCAATCAGCTCGTCTACAGATAGTGGCATAATTCTTTGCGTCTCTCTTATCGAAGTCTTTATGTGATTCCAATCCTTGGAGAGTCCACGCAGTAGCTTGTTTACCTTCATGGGATCAGAAATTCTTTGTCCTTGATTCTCAAGACCATTGACAATATCTGTAAAACGGCTAAACATGTCAGTTATAGATTCTCCTGGTTTCATTTTGAAGGCTTCATATTGACCGAGAAGAATGTTAATTCTGGTTTCCTTCACTCGATCTGTTCCTTCATAGGTGATATGCAATCTGTCCCAGACTTCTTTTGCTGTAACACAAGAAGATATTCTATTATATTCAGTTGGTGACAAAGCACAATATAAAGAGTAAATTGCTTTTGCATCGAGTGCTTGTCTCTTGTTTATCTCTTCCTGAGTCATTCCGCTGGTCTCAACAGTTTCTTTCCCTCTTTCAGAGACTGATGCAGCTGTAGGAGTAATTCCTTTTTCTACAACATCCCATTCCAGAGGATCCTTTGATCGTAGGAAAGCTTTCATCTTGTTTTTCCAGATGTTGTAATCCTTTCCATCAAAGTAGGGTGGTCTGGTATTGCTCTGCCCTTCCATCAGCCCTGGTGCTAACATACTAGCCATGGATCTTTTACTCTGAAGTAAAACACTTCAAATAAAGTGAGTACACGAGCTCTGATACCAATTGAGATAGCTAGTATAAACACCTAGAGGGGGTGAATAGGTGCACAAACAATTTATCGAGATACGGAAGCGATTCTTGGCAAACGATAGAAAGGAAATTCTCTCTTGATTAACAAAATGAAATACGATCGAGGTAGAGAGAGTGAGGAAGAGAAAATTGAACACAGGATTTATAGTGGTTCAGCTTATTCCAAGCCTACGTCCACTCTTCCGCACTGACAGCCCATCGGCTGGATTTCACTATGAACAAAAGAGAAGTTACAGCACAGCTTTGCCTTGATTCCACAGTGTAGATGTTCTACCACACCTCCTCAAGGTTTCTCACAAATATAGACTCTCTTTTGTATACAAGTATTCGCTCAAAGGAATTGTCTAAACAAAAAGGAGCTTCAGACTTTGGAATTTTTCTATCACGCACTCCTCGAACAACTAAGAACGTCTTCCTTATATACTCCTTTATGCCATCATACCCGTTGGCACTTACCAAAGGAATTCCTCCAATCTACTCGTTGGACGGAATCAACACGTTCCTTTAATAGCTCGAACAATCTTCCTAATTGATTCCGTCCAACGAGTAGGATTGTTCGAGCTATTAAAGGAACGTGTTGATAGCCCATCAATCATGTTCGCCCATACAATCAGGATCTCGGTTTCCATAAGTAGAACCTTCCAAGAATATTTAGGCAATCATCGAATCTTCAATCATCGAATCAATCTTGATCAATCAAAGGATTCTGTTACGTCTTTTCCAGCCACGAGATCTTCTCCAGATGATAAGGTTAAATCCTTAACAAAACATCCAGTTCTGGATAACCTTTCTTCAACGGATTAGAGACTGTCAATGAGGATAGACTTTGAGTCTTGAGTCTGGCTGTCCGGAAGTCTTCAGACTTTAAATAGCAGAGTCTGCAAACCTTCAGACTAGACTGATGGAAACGTTTTGTCAGCTTCAAAACACTTCAAGAAGATTTCTCCAACAGCGGCCCTTGCCTAGGACCGTGGGCAAGGTGGCTTTGCCTGAATCTAGGTGAAGCCAGCCTCGCCCTGGCCTTGCGGGTGAAGGCGGCCTCTCCCATAGCTCCTTTATTGTGGACATGGACCAGCAGAGAGATGCATAGGTTCCCTAATGTGCGCCATGGCAACACTCAAACTTGACAATGTTCCTCATCATGCGGGGACAAACCGGACAGTTCACGTCCTCCGGGATGTAGCCCACCATGTTCGGGATGCAGAAGTGGTGGCACCTCGAAAGGACGAAGACCCGCTCGCGGTGCTCCTTGAAGGTCGCGTCGAACGTGTTCTCGTTCCCTTTGACCTACTTCTTCCAAGTGGTCTCGTACTGGGACAAGACCTTGGTGACGTCGATTATCGAGTCGTTGATCACAACCTGCGACCCCCTCGTGAGGACCGCGGACCCACCATCCTTTTTGAAGTTGGTGTATGAGGCATAGGATGTCCTGCATGAGGGGTTCGTGCACATCCGCTTTGGTTTGCAGTTTCGACAGCATAAGGCTCCAGAAGAGCTGATTTTTGGTGACATTGTAGGCGGCGATGGGGACGCCATCTTCGATGATCTTCTTCACTGGCTCCTCAATTTCGTAGATTGCCTTGTTGTCTTCAGCTCCATAAAGGAGGATGTACCTTTGAGACTTGATCTGATCAGTGATAATCAATCGGATGAGTAATCAATGAAATAAGTTTTTAAGGATCGGTCCTCATATCTCTACAATACAAGCAAACGATCATGCTCTAGTTTCAAGTTTTCCACAAATTTTCTGCAAAGCCTACCTCTAAATTAAGATGGGTCGTATATGTTAGCTGAACTATGACCCTCATTTTTTTATCTAATAAATCTTCCAATTGATTCTAAATTTAAATAAAAATCTTTCTAACCCTGTATCAATTAATTAAGATCGCTTTATAATTTAACTCAGAGCACAGTTTTCTTCATTAAGCGAAAGGGTAAAAGGAAAGTGAAAAAGAATAAGAAAACATAGAACTACTTACAGCTTCATTTATCTTAGGAATGGCCATGTCAGTCAACAAGAGCTCAAACCAGCTGATGCCAGGCTTGCTCCATAGGCTTGCTCCATAGGCTTGCTCCCACTAATTCAGTGAAAGGGAAAGCATCCCATCCCCAAAGCCTCATCATGCTCATGGCATTTTTGTTTGAGACTCTTCCTTGGGGATCCAACACAGTCACGATGGTCTCTTGCCAATACTACCACTTCTCCTTCATGATCTTGATGGCCACCTTGTTGATAAGTGTTGGGTAGCGCACTGAGTACCACGGCATTTGCGACTATAGATTCTTGAACTGGTTGTTCAAATCCTTGCATTCTTGCTCGATGATCGGGACCCACACAATCTCGTAGCGCTCCTCATGGAACTTGCGCTCGCTGTAGATCTTGATGAGGATGGAACGTTGTGAAAGGTCAACTTTAGGTCGGAAATCAGCAGCATCACATTTATCCTCCGCAGGGACTTGACCTTATCCTGTATGTAGGGGAACGATGAAGGAGGATCAACATTTCACTCCGTTGGTTGCTACCACTAAAGTCAACCACACAAATTTACGCGAGGGCCTAAACTAGGTATATAAGTGCCATTTAGGTGAGAACAAATGTTATGTCTTGATTTCAGCAAATTAGTTGAAAAAAAAATCTTTGACAAGGACGAGTTTACGACCATAGCATCATTGCGGTACTCAACTAGGAATATAAAGTTTGATAAGGGTTGAGCTTCCCCAACTTACTGTTCACGGTTTCTCTCTTGAGGGCAATTTGGTGACTGTTCCTGCTCTCAAGTTCGTTGCGGCTCCCGGAAGCTGGTGCCGACAATTTGGCTTGATTTTTTGTGTAGTAGCTCGCCTTCCCACCTGCTTCATCCTCACTGAACAGATTGTGCTGGTACGCTTTGCTTCTGCTTCAATAGTCCATTCGCTTTCGGGTTAGGGTTTCCCCTTCACGATTCCCGGTTCCCATGGCTGCGTTCTTTAGTGCGATCACCAATTCGACAATGCCCTCCTGGCGTCGAAATCTACTTGTGGTCGAAGCCGGCTAAGGCTCTCTCTCTCTCTCCTCGTAAGCCTTCTTCCCCTCTTAAGGCCCTTGCGACAGGCTCGATGGAGGCCCATCCGGCTGCTTCCAAGGTCCCACAGGACATGGGTGTTAGTCGTGGATGTAGCTGCGCGCGACCCGCCTCTGGACGAGTCCAGCCCAATGATCAGCAAGGGAAGGGCTCGAAACCCCCACCAGCCCGAACATGGGTAAGCGTTGCGAATCTAGCTTCGAAGGGCTATGATTTGTCCTATGTTCCACCCACATTTGTTGATAACAAGCTTGTTATTACATTGTTAGAGGAAATTCTAGAGGCCATAGACCCTAAGTGGCACGAGTGTCTTGTGGGATACTTTGTAGGGAAAAAAACTACCATTTAAGCTGACCGAATCAGCTTTAAAATAGGCGTGGGGGCAGAATTTGGCTGAGGTGATGGCTAATGAGCAAGGTTTTTATTTCTTCCATATACCTGACCAAGAGCTTAGAAGGAAGATCCTTAATGAGGGACCGCTTACAATAGATAGGGTCCCGTTAATCCTCCAGCAGTGGCAGCCCTTTTTGGAGCTAAGGAAGGATAACCAAACTTTCGTTCCAGTTTGGATTAGACTCAAGGATATCCCCTTTGCTATGTGGTCGGCGCCAGGGATTAGCGCTATTGCTAGTGCGGTGGGCAAGCCTCTTTATGTCGACCTTGGAACCGAACATATGAAAATGATATCCTTCGCAAGGGTTTGTGTTGAAATCTCTGCTTTGCAACCTCGTTGCAATTCTGTGGATGTTGTTCTCAACGGGGAAACCCATATGGTGACCATTGAGTACAAATGGAGGCCAGTGTCGTGCCCAAGATGCGGTACTTTTGGCCATAGATGTGCGGTCCTAGCAACTCTGGCTATTCGTGAAGAAGCTTCTTTTCAAGATCCTACTTGTGTGAGCCCTGCTGCCCGTGAGAAGGCACTTGCCTCTGCTTCGCCGTTGTCTATTGGTCTAGGAGCCTCGGAGATATCTTGGAAGTAGGTAGGAGAAAGGCAGAAGAAACAGTCTTTGGAGGGGAAGGTGCAGTCTGAGATTCCTAGGGAGGCGTTTATCGTCTCGTCAAGAGAGCCCTCTCTGGGGGCAAGGATGGTTAGTGTATCTCAATCTACCCTGAAGGGTTAGAGTACTCTTTTGAAGGCTGGTGATGCTTCCTCTCCTCCTGGTCCAACCAATAAGGGTAGCAAGCAGGGATCTTCATCTTCTGCTTCAATCTCATGCTCAGAAGAAGATGTGGAGAATTTTGACATCACTAGCTAGGTGAGTAGCTCGGATAAAGAAGATCATGGGGTGGTGTGTCCTCCTTCCCCGTCTCTGCACCCTGCTAGAAATAAGGACAATACTTAGCAAGTTAAACCGCCGGATCCTTCCCCTGCTCCAACTTCTCCTATTGTCCCTAAGTCAGGGACTAATCGTCAAAGGACGAGCAAACTGAGGTAACTCTATCTCTGCCTCGTTCTCCTTTTTTGGGTAGTAGATATGTACATAGGCTTTTGGAATGTTACGGGTATGGTGGACCCCTTAAGACAAGCTGAGGTGCGTAGCTTTGTCTATTCAAATAACCTCTGTTTTGTGGGTCTTTTGGAGACTAAAGTACTGGAGGCTCTTTTTGTGATTATTTTTGCTAGTCTTTTGTCTGGTTGGAGTTGGTTGAACAATTATGAGTACTCCCATAGAGGAAGAATCTGGGTTGGTTGGAATCCAATGGAGGTGGAGTTTGATGTTTCTTCGGCCAATGCCCAGGCTATTCACGACAGGCTCAAGTATCTCAACTTTGGCGAGGTTTGTGATATCTCAGTTATCTATGCTGATCATACCTTTACGACTCGGCATCCTCTGTGGGCGGAGCTCGTTAGCACTAGCTCCCTCAAGCAGGATACGACTTGGCTAGTTGCAGGCGATTTTAATGCCATCAGAGACCCGTCCGACTGTGTGGGTAGTTCGGATATTTGGTTACCCTCGTTTAATGAGTTTGGCCAATGTCTAGCGGAGCTAGAAGACCTTAGGTATGTTGGGTATCAATATAATTGGGTTGTTTCATCTGGAGTCAACCGTAAACTAAGAAAGATCAATAGAATACTTGTCAATCACAAGTAGATTTGTCAAAATGGGTCATTGACCTATTTATAAACTCATATATGTTTAAATGGGTCGTTAATGGGTCAAGCTTGTTTCTCAATGCACCCATAATGGGTTTTAAGACCCATTTATCAACCCATTTACAATTTCCCAATGCACCTATATTCTTTTTTCTTTTTTACTTTTCCTTTCTTTCTTTTTTTTTTTTCTTTCTTCTTCCTCCGGTCGCCCGCACGGCAACCGACCAAGAGCTCGCTGGATCTAGCAAGACTTGAACTCGCCGGCGTCGGGCAAAGCTCGAGCCTTGCCGATCTAGCGAGACTCGAACTCGCCGGCGTCACGCGAGGCTCGAGCCTCGCCAAATCCGACAAGGGGCAAGCTCGAGCTCGCCCGACGCTGGTGAGCCTTGAGCTCGCTAAATCTGGCGAGGCGAAGGCCTCGCCAACGTCCAGCGAGGGGCGAGCTCGAGCTCGCCTGATGCCGACGAGCCTTGAGCTTGTAGGATCTGGCGAGGCGGAGGCCTCGCCGACGTTCGGGGAGGCTTGAGGCTCGCTTGTGGCTGGTCGCCGGCCATCGTTGTCCCGCGGCCAGCGAAAGAAGAAGAAGAAGAAGAAAAAGAAGAAAAAAAAAATGAAAAGAGAAAAATAAAATTATATTTAAAAAATAAAAAAATAATTAAAATTCGATTTTTTAAAATAATTATTTTTAAAAATTATAAAAATTGTCCATTAAATTTGTGTTGTATAAAACTATTTTAGCAATACCATTTAAAAAAATAAGACATATACATATATATAAGAAATAAGCTTGGAAGTATTTTAGTAATATAATCTTAAAAAAAAACATAGGAATAAGTTTTTCTAAATTTGGTTTAATATGAAAATATTGTATTAATATGGGTTGGGTTGGGTATGGGTCGAAAAATTTACATTAAGCATAAATAGGTCATAAATGGGTTAATGGGTCAATTTGAATTAGATCATTAATAACCCGACCTAAACCCGACTCGAGCCACCCATTTAATAGCTTTAATCACAAGTGGAGCCAAGTATTCTCCTATTCGGAAGCTTCGTTCCTAGCCCCAGGCATCTCAGACCATTCTCCAATGGTTGTGAGAGTGTTGGCCCCTTTTCAGCAAAGGAAACCTTTTAAGATTTTCAACTTTCTAATGAAACATCCACACTTTAGTACAATTGTTACTTAAGTTTGGGAGCAACCGGGCACGAGAGTTCCAATGTACATCTTGGTTAGCAAACTCAAGATTCTCAAGGGCCGGCTAAAGCAACTCAACAAGGATTCTTTCTCAAATATCTCCACCAGGTCAGCAGATGCTAGAGTTGCCTTACAGATAGCTCAATACACCCTTGAGCAGGACCCAACAAGTCTGGTGCTTGCTGAGCGAGAGAAATGCCGGTTGAGGAAGTTCTCAACTCTTAAGGATCAGGAAGAGTCCTTTAGGCAAAAGTCCAAGATTAGATGGCTAAAGGAGGGGGACCGGAACCCAAAATTTTTCCACCATTCGGTCAACGAGCGAGCTTTAAGAAATAGAATACTTTCAGTACCGTGATGATGTGGGAAATACAGTCACCGAGCCAGGCTTGGTTCGGCAGCAGTTTATTGACCACTTTCAGGACCTCCTTGCACCGAGAGAACTACCAGGGCATCCTTCTATCTAGGAGATTCGGGCAGTACTGCAACGTACCCTCAGTGATGAACAGGTTAGATCCCTATTCCGACCTATTTTTGATCTAGAAATCTAAGATACTGTTTTCTCTTTGCCACGCGGTAAGGCCCTCGGACCAGATGGCTTCAATGCGGAATTTTCAATCTTAATAGGGAGATAGTTGGCTTGCTAGTTCTTACAGTGATTAAAGACTTCTTCAATTCTGGGAGGATTCTTAGGGAGATCAATAATACCATATTAGTGTTGGCACCTAAAGTTCCTAATGCTTCCATAGTCTTTGACTACAAGTCGATTGCGTGTTGCAATACCATTTATAAGTGCATTATCAAGCTTCTAGCTAATTGTTACTGCAGTGCTTCAGGATGTAATCAGCCTTGCCCAAAGTGCCTTTGTAAAGGGCAGATGAATCCGAGATAATATTCTACTCGCTTAAGAGTTATTTAGTGGTTTCCACCTAGGGACTTATTCGCCTAAATATGTTGCGAAAGTGGATTTTCAAAAGGCTTATGATACTCTGGATTGGGATTTCTTAGAGTTTACCCTTTGTGCTTTTGGGTTTCTAGATCACTTGATCAAACTGATCATGATTTGTTTTCACACTCCTAGATTCTCCATTACCTTAAATGGAGAGCTGCATGGCTTCTTTGCGAGTGGACGTGAACTTCACCAAGTTGACCCCTTATCTCCTTATTTGTTTACTTTGGCTATGGAGGTTTTTTTCTGGAATCTTTCTTCATCAATCCAAACAACCAGGTTTTAAATTCTTCCAGAGGTGTAAAGACATAGGCTTATTTCACCTTTTCTTTGCAGATGACGTCTTTCTCTTCTATGAAGCAAATGTGGCCTTGGTTTCCCTCCTCAAGGAAGGTTTGAGAATTTTTTTCAGAATGGAGTGGGCTGAGACCCAATCTAAACAAGAGTAAAGTTTTTCTTGCTAGGGAGACAGAGGTCGTTCAGTCCCAAACACTCCATATTTTTGGTTTTCAGGAGGGGAGGCTTTCGGTTTGCTACCTTGGAGTTCCCATCATCACCACTAGACTTGGGAAGGCGGATTGTATATCGCTTATCAACCATATAACTGCGATGGTGCAATCTTGGACTCAAAGATTTTTGTCCTTCGCAGGCTGGTTATGACTTATAGGTCAGTCCTTCATGCCATGCTAGTGTGTTTACAATTCATAGAGCTGTGTTGGATCGCATTGAGCAAATCCTAAAATAGTTCCTTTGGAAAGGCCCTGGGCTGGGAAAAGGAGGAGCAAAAGTCTCCTGGGATGATGTTTGCTTTCCTAAGAAAGAAGGGGGACTAGGCATACACAAGTTGCGGGATTGTAATATTGCATACATGCTAAAACATATATGGATCCTATTCATCGACAAGGAATCTTTATGGTGTAAGTGGATCCACTTGAATTTCTTGAAGAGGAAAAACTTTTGGGTTGTAAACAAGCCCACCATTTGCTCGTGGACCTAGAAGAATATGCTCCTTCTTAGGAGGGATTTTCGCATTTTCTTCAAATGGTGTATTGGAGATGGTTGTTTTGTCTCTCTCTGGTTTGATTATTGTCATCCAAGAGGGCCTTTGAATATGTTATTATCGGACAACTACATTTACCGGTTAGGTCTTTCTAGGAAGGCCACGATTGCGGACCTTTTCTCTCCTAAGGGCCGTGAGGTTAGGATTATGATGGAGGCGTGGGAGTTTCCCCTTCCCCCTATATCACAAAGGCCGGATCGCTTCCGCTGGACAGAGAGCATAACTGATACCTTCGCAGTTGCGTCCGCATGGGAAACCATTAGACCAAAAAGAGCTTTGGTCCCGTGGTACTCTCTTGTATGGAGTAGCTCTCTCACTCTACATTATTAGTTCAACCTATGGCTCATTATGAAGAACCGGCTTCCTACCTAGGTTCTTCTTTTGTCCTATGGGAGGATTGATGACGATTCCCGTGTTTTTGCAACTCTAGGTTGGATTCTAGAGACCATTTGTTTTTTGGCTGTCGCATCACTGTAGCTCTTGCAGCCTTTTGGGAGGCTAGGTGCAACCTTCCTTGGAGGAATGATATTTGGTAGCACAATCTTCGGTGGGCCTTGAAGTACGTCACGGGCAAAGACTTCCACCGTAGCATCGCTCGTTTCTCCTTTGGTACCCTGCGCCATTTGATATGGAAAGAGATGAACAACATCCTCTTTAGGGAGAAGACTTTGTCTATTCCAGCCTTGAAGAACCACCTTATTAGATTTGTCAAGGACAAAGCCTTGACCTTTTCTAATGTGGAAGACAACACTCATAATAGGAGGATGCAATGTAGTGGGGAAATTGACCCTTCTAT
The DNA here is from genome assembly GCA_028830015.1 of Eucalyptus grandis x Eucalyptus urophylla. Classification (NCBI taxonomy): domain Eukaryota; kingdom Viridiplantae; phylum Streptophyta; class Magnoliopsida; order Myrtales; family Myrtaceae; genus Eucalyptus; species Eucalyptus grandis x Eucalyptus urophylla. The sequence continues at coordinate 5,446,220 of CM054200.1, forward strand.
CTTCTCCCCTGTGGTGCCTGAATCTGCCCTGTAAATTGACCCTTCTATCTTCTTGCGTCTTTGCTTCGGTTTGGGAGATGCTAACTCTCGGCTGCTTTGGTGGTTGGGTGTTGTTCCTCTGGATGCGATTGCGGGCATATGCTTCTGGTGGGTGTGTACTCTCTTGATGCTGCTCCTGTTGGTGGATGGCTAGTTCCTCCTCTGTTTTGCTACCTCTTGTGGGCTAGGTTGTTTGGTTTTTGTTTTGTAGCTATTGTTTAGGCTACGTTGCCTTTGCTAGCTTTGTGTTTGCCTTGTCTGGCAGCTGTTGTTTGTTTTGTTGGCACCCTTCCACTTGTTCGGACTAGATTGGCCTTACGAGTGTAAGTTTTTGGTGCTAGACTGTTTTGTACAGTGTTGGTAAAAGCTCAATGTATTATTTTTTTGTACAAAAACAAAACATAAAGTTTGACCCAAAAAAAAAAATATAAATGTTGTGTAATTAGAGAGCTAGAAGATTGAATCGTGGTCTTCGTTGAGCCAATGTAGAGTGGTTGACGTCCTTGATGAGCTCCACATTATCAGTAGGGGCATTGAATAGTCGATGCAACCTTTGATACTCTCTAATTTCCTCTACATTCAAATTGAAACTGATGAGTACGTTAGTCTAATATTCAAAGCATAGATATCACAAATTGAAGGAATTAACTTTTACCCTTCTTTTGCTTGTAATCTTCGTAATGTCTCTTGATAGTGTGGTAGATCATGTTCACTTTCCGAGCAAAGGTTGGGAGATCGTTTCCCTTGTAGTTGAAAATAATATGAAGCCCTCTTTAAGAAAAGGAAAAAAAAAAAAGAACGCTCTCCTTTAAAATTCAAGTCTGTTGAAATGCTTTTTAGATGACTCATTACATGTTTTCAAAAAGAAATAAAATAAAAGCTGTAAAACATGTTTCTTTTTTCCCAAAAGAGACGCAAAAAAGGGGATCGTTAGTGACTCGTACTCATCGACGAGGCTGATGAGGCTGGTGAACTGAATCGAGCAAGCGAGGACACTGATGATGATTTGATAAACGCTGGTTGGGATGTCGTTGCTGTGGACAAATTGGGGACATCTTTGCTGTCATGCTCGAACTCCACAATGCACTTAGTCACGCTCAATGTGGTCTTGATCATTTCATTCAGAACTCCATACACTTAGATCTTTTGCACGTCTGAGGGCTTGGTGATTGCAGGTAACCCCTTTAGTATGGCCAGCGATTCCGCGAGCTTGTCCGATGGTTGGATCTAAGCGAGTCGCCAAAAGTCGCCATAGAATAGAGCAAGCGATGAAAGAGTAATAACAGCCTTATTGACCCAGGAGTAGCTCGACAGCTCGTGAAAGATCGAGATCATTGTTTCGGGCACATTTTTGGGTGTCTAATGCCTTGCATGTGATCTAATAACATGATGTTGATAATGTTGATATATGGGATTAGTTATTACCAAGCTCTAAACAGTAAAAAAATAGCCAAAACAACAGCCACTCTTCACTTAAGGAAAATAAATTGTTTGAAGGGACATAATAACATACCTCACAAGCCACTTCATTGATTGTGTCTAGGGGTGGATTGAAGCCTTCCTTTGGTGGCTTGAACGCAGCGCCTCCAGATCCTTGAGTGCCCTACAGTGTATGCATATGTAAGACTTATTGTAAGAAAGGTACTAATCAAACGATGAAAAACAATTCTTGGTTTTTAACATAAAAACTTAGGAAATCCACAGTTATCCCGTAGAAATCGCTTTACGTGTAGATATATGATAAGAATTTATATTTAAAACATTGTAAGTTTTTGTTCAAAAATTCACTAGTGATGGAGGTAAATATTAAGGTGCAATTGTTTTGGGAAAAAAAATTAAACATTTTAAGAATGATTTTCTAATCATTTTTATTGATAATGAAAATATTTGTATTTGATTTATTTATATAAGTGTTCTAATATCCTTATTTAAAAAAAAATGCTTGCTAAATCACACTAAACAAAAACGTTCTAAAACTAAAATTAAAAGTCTTATGAGTCTGAGCTTCTTTAGACTTTAAGATATTAAGTCTGGATCGAATAGTCTCAAATTGACTTTTCTCCAGTGGCTTTGTAAAAATGTCCGCCAGCTGATTCTTTGAGTCAATGAATTGAATTAAGACTTCTCCATTTTGAACATGGTCTCTAATAAAGTGATGTCGAATCTCTATATGCTTTGCTCTTGAATGAAGAATTGGATTCTTGGTGAGATTAATCAAGCTGGTGTTGTCACATTTGATCTCAGTGTATAAATCTTCGATTCCAAAGTCTCTTAACTGTTGTTTTATCCATAAAATTTGAGAACAACAACTTCCAAGAGCCACATACTCTGTTTAAGTTGTTGAAAGAGTTACAGTACTTTACTTCCTTGAAAACCAAGATACTGTCCTATTACCAAGCAATTGACAAGTGCCTGAGGTGCTCCTTCTATCAACTCTACATCCTGCTAGATCTGCGTCTAAGTATCTAAGGAGAGTAAAGTCTCATTCTCTAGGATACCAGAGACCCAACTTAGAGGTTATTGCAATGTATTTGATGATACGTTTCGTAGCACTTAGATGAGATTTTTTGGGATCTGATTGAAATCCGGCACAAATGCAAACACTAAACAAAATGTCAGGTCTAGAGGCAGTAAGATAAAGAAGTGAACCAATGATACTCCTGTATAGCTTCTGATCAACTTTCTTTCCTCCTTCATCTTTGTCTAGCTTTGAAGAACTTGACATTGGTATATCAGTCTTTTTGCAATTCTCCAAATCGAATTTTTTAACAAGTTCTTTAGCATATTTTTCTTGGTGAATAAAAATTCATTCATTCAATCGTTTCACTTGTAGTCCGAGAAAGAATGATAGTTCACCCATCATGCTCATCTCAAATTCATCCTGCATAGACTTAGAGAATTTCTTACACAGACTTTCGTTAGGTGATCCAAAAATAATGTCATCAACATAGATTTGAACTAGTATAAAGTTTTTACTTTCTCTTTTAATAAACAGAGTAGTGTCTATTTTACCTTTAACAAAGCCATTTTGGATTAAAAACTTACTTAACCTGTCGTACCAAGCTCGAGGTGCTTGCTTTAAACCATATAGTGCATTTTTCAGTCTGAATACAGAGTCTGGTTTCCTTGGGTCTTCAAAATCGGGAGGTTGTTCCACATAGACTTCCTCATAAATAAATTCATTCAGGAATGTACTTTTGACGTTCATTTGGAATAACCTGAAATTTTTATAACAAGTAAAAGCAAGTAATAATCTAATTACTTCTAACCTTACTACTGGTGCGTAAGTCTCGTCATAGTCTATCTCTTCTTCTTGCGTATATTCTTTGGCCATGAATCTTGCTTTGTTCCTTATAACTTTTCCTTTCTCGTCCATCTTGTTCCTGAAAACCCATTTAGCTCCAATAATAGATTTACCTTTTGGTTTAGGAGTTAATTCCCAAACATCGTTAACACTGAACTGTCCGAGTTCTTCTTACATAGCTTCAATCCAGGTTTCATCAATCAAAGCTTCTTCAATACTTTTGGGTTCTATTTTAGAAATAAGAGCCACATCGCTAGACTCTTTAGGCCTTTTGGATCTTGTACGAATCCCTTCATCTTGGGATGAATAGACTTGTGCTTCCAGTTGCTAGTTGGTCTGACAGTCTGCTGATATTTTTCTTCATTTGATTCTTCAAAATTTTTTGTTGTTGACCTTCTGTAGTCTGAGCTGCTTCTGGGAAATTAGACTTTGTAGAGTCTGGAGCAGGTTCAGATTCTTCAGGTTAAGTCTGGATCGAATGATTTTGTATAAGGTCTTGAAATTTGACATTCATCGATTTTTCCACAGATTGAATCTTTTTGTTGTATACTTTGTAAGCTTTGCTGGTGGTTGAATATCCAAAGAAGATTCCGTCGTCTGATTTTTCTTCAAACTTACCAATTCGATCATTTGCATTTGTCAATATAAAACATTTGCAATCAAACACATGAAAATAGGAAACAATTGGCTTCTTTTCTTTGAACAACTCATAGGGAGTTTTCTCTAGAATAGGTCTTCAGAAGACTCTGTTAATAATATAACATGCTGTAGAAACTGCTTCAACCTAAAAACAAGAAGAAATATTGCTTTCAATTAAAAGTGTTCTAGTCATTTCTTGTAACGATTTATTCTTCCTTTCCACAACTCCATTCTGTTCTGGAGTGTATGGAGAGGAGAACACATGCTGAAAACCAAATTCATCACAAAATTTAGCAAAATCTTGATTTTCAAACTCACATCTATGGTCTATCCGTATACTTGAAATAACATACCATTTCTCATTGTGTACTTTCTTAGTAAACTTTAAAAAATAAAAAAATGTTTCAGACTTACTAGTCAGAAAGTATACCCAAGTAAATCGTGAATAATCATCCACTATTACTAGACAATATTTCTTTCCACCAATGCTCTGAGTCCTAATTGGTCCAAAGAGATCCCTATGTAGGAGCTGCAGCACACGATTAGTGGAAACTTGATTTATTAGTTTAAAAGAATTTCTAACCTATTTTCCCAACACACATGGTGTGCATAATTCATATTTTTGGTATGTCAGGTTGGGTAGTCCACGAACAAGCTTTTTTGTAGAGATCTTGGCTATTTGCTTCATGTTGATATGGCCAAGTTTTCGATGCCAAAGATTAGCTTCCACTTGAATTGAAATTAGACATTGAGATTTTTCTGGTTTAATGTCCAAAAGATAGATGTTTCCATGTCTTCTCCCCGTAAAAGTCTGAGAGAAATTATTATAGATGTCCAAACAAACTTATCATGAGTTCAATTAATCTCCTATGTCATATCAATTATTGTGTCGTTGACTGGAGAATGAAAAGATAATCTCGTGATTAGATAGGTCAATGGAAACCCCACAAAAATTGACTGCCAGTGCAGGTGGATTGCTTCATGATTACGAAAAGTAAACTTTGGGGTGTATATTATTTAATTGTTACCTATGGCTCCTTCACTGTTTAGAGGCTTTGTCATCATTTCATGTATGAAACTTCAATCAATGCACATGAACGGAATAGTGCATGTTCAATTATGCAGATTAATTGAATCGAAAATTTTGAATATATTGTAATAAAGAAAAATAGTAGAGATCATAAAAAAAAAAAAAAATCCGCATGGATGATTACATTTTTGAAAGGATATGCACAAAATGATTAGCAGAATTTGAGCTTCCTCACCTGTTGGATATTTTAATAATATTTTGAAATAGTTACAATAATAGCTTCGATAAAAGTTATGACCGCATTGAAGACCATCATTATTTTTAACGGTCACATAACGGTTTCTTAATGGTCATATAATGAATTTTCAATCGTTTTGTAATGTTTAATTTATTTCTCAAATAAATCCTTCATTATTTTACAACGGCTCTTTTAACGGCTCTATTTTGTTTGAATATAAAATCTCATAAGACAATCTTAAAAATATATACACTAAATGAAAAAAAAAGAATATATTCTTTCTTTTCAAATCTTTCCTTACTTTTTTCTTTGCTGGGTTATACACAATGTTGTTTCTGTTCTTTCTAATATTCAATGCGGAATATAGAATAAGGTCTGTTGTATCTTGGGAGGATACTCGTCAGAAGCCTATTGCACTGAGTTTCGCACTCCGAGGGGCGGAATTATCCTTAAAGACAGTGTTTACACTGGCATGCCTCAAACAAATCTATTTGTTCTCATCAATTTTTTTCCTACAATCTTAAGGATAAGTCCTATGTAGTATCAAGTTAATACTGCTGTTGATGCCTCAATCTCCACCAGTCCAGTTGCCCTACCGCCACTACCACATATGTCCTATGCCAAACCATTCCCCGACATATCGAAGATCCAAGTTTTTAATGGCAACAATTTCAGAAGGTGGTAAGAAATGGTTTTCTCTATCTTAGATGTGCACGGCGTGGCTTTCGCACTTACGGAGGCCGAACTAACTGATAACAAGCTTTGAGATCAATGGATACATGCTAATAAGGTATGTAGGCACACAATTATTAGTACTCTTTCTAATGAATTGTTTGATGTCTACTGTCCGTACAAGGAAGCGAAACAAATATGGGACTCCATGACTGCAAAGTACACTACCGAAGATGTGGGCAGACAAAAATTTGTAATCGGAAATTATTATTGATGGGAAATGTCTGATGATAAGGAGATCAAAACACAAATCAATGAATATCACAAGCTAGTGGAGGACTTGAAGGCAGAAAACATCATTTACAAGAAGAATTTCTTGGGGGCCTGCTGATTGAAAAGTTGCCTGAGTCTTGGAATAACTACAAGCAACAACTCAAGCACAAGGACAAGCAATTGTCACTAGCTGATCTGATCGTGCATATTATCATTGAGGATATAGCTCGCATGGAGATCAAAGCTGCCAAAGCTAAGGAAATTGCTACCGGGGCAAATTTGGTGCAAGGCAAATTTCAACATTGCCAAAACAGGTATTATAACAAAAAAACCTAATTACAAACCCAAGGTTGCTCACCCCACCTTAAAAAAGAAAGGCTCTTGCTTTGTTTGTGGAAAACCGAGTCATCATGTAGCGCACCGCAGAATACTGGGAAATGACAATCCTGCTAAACTAAAAGTCAATTTGGTTAAAGCAGATGACTTTAATGATATAATTGTTGTAGTTATTTCTCAGACCAACATTGTGGCCAATGTGAAAGAGTGGGTGGTAGACTCAGATGCTACTAGGCATATTTGTGCAAACAAAAATGCCTTTTCCTCCTACACACCAATAGGGGAAGGAGAAGAAATTATTTATCTTGGTGATTCAAGAATAGCTCAAATTATTGGGAAAAGAAACGTTCTTCTCAAGCTCACATCTGGTAAGACTTTGGCCCTGAATGATGTATTATATGTCCCTAATATAAGGGCAAACCTGGTCTTAGTAGTGTTGGAGAAAACTTCCTTATTTGTTTTGAAGCTGACAAAACGTTTTCATCAGTCTAGTCTGAAGATTTGCAGACTCTTTCATCAAAGTCTGAAGACCGCCAGACTGTCAGACTCAAGATTTAAAGTCTGCCCTCATTGACAGTTTCTAGATCAATGAAAAAGACTTATCCAGATCGAGTATTTCTTTAAGGATTTGATTCGAGCAGCTAAAGAAGTTCTCACGATTGGAGATAGCATCTTAAGATCTATTATTCGTTTTGAAATTAATTCGAGTAATTTGGATCCGTTGATTAGCAAAATATATTTGGAAGGTTTTATTTATGGAAACCTAGATCCTGATTGTATGGGCAAGCAGGATTGGTGGGCTATCATCACATTCCTTAAGTAACTCGAGGTCTTCTTAATTGATTATGTCCAACGGGTAGATTGGAAGAACTTCTTTCGAAGGTGCCAACAGTTATGAATGCATGGAGGAGTATATAAGGAAGGCGCTCTAGTTATTCGAGTGTGTGCACGATAAATAAATTCCAAAGTCTGAAATTCCTTGTTCTTTGCTGATTCAATTATTGAACGAAAATTTGTACTCAAAAGAGAGTTTAGACATTTGTGAGGCCTTGAGGAAGTGTAGTAGAGTCTCTACACTGTAGAATCAAGGACATAATACTGTAACGACTCTTTTGATCCATAGTGAAATCCAGCCGGTGGGCTGTCAATGCGGGAAAGTGGACGTAGGCTTGGATTAAGCCGAACCACTATAAACCTTATGTTCTTATTCTTTTCCCTGAACTCTTTTATTTTGCTCGTAACTCTATTTAATTGTTAGAGTCTGATTTCCTCTACAAAGTCTACTGATAATCAGACTCAAGTTAAAAGTAAAGTTTTACACTATATTTTGCAAAATTTGTTTTTGCACTTATTCACCCCCCTCTAGGTGCTCGTACTAGCACTTTCAAGTAGCACTTTTAGAAAAGGTTGGGGTGAAGGTGTCATAAGACTATAATGACAAAAAATAACGTCTTTGTGGGAAAGGGTTATTATAATCAAGAACTTAATAATGTATTTGTGGGAAAGGGTTATTATAATCAAGGACTTTTTTTTCTTAACATTTCTAATGTTATCAATGAAAATGCTACTGCTTTCGCTTACTTGGCTGAATCTATTGATTTATGGCATGGTAGATTAGGTCATGTTAATATTTCTTATATTAAGAAAATGCAAAAACAATGTTTAATTTTTGGAATTAAAAACCCATGTTTTAATAAATGTATAATATGTGCCGAAACAAAATTAACAAAAAAGCCTTGTATTTCTGTAAATAGAGAATCTGATTTGTTGAGTTTAATAAAAAAAAGCCTTGTATTTTTGTAAATAGAGAATCTAATTTGTTGAGTTTAATTCATACTAATCTAGGAGATTTAAAACAAACTATGACTAGAGGAGGTAAAAAATATTACGTGACCTTCATTGATGATTATTCTAGATTTACTAAAGTTTATTTGTTTAGGCATAAAGATGAAGCTTTTGATATGTTCCTTTTGTATAAAGCTGAGGTAGAAAATCAATTGAATAAACAGATAAAAAGAATTAGATCGGATAGAGGTGGAGAATATGTATTGCTTAATGAATTTTGTGAAAATGAATGAATAATTCATGAAACTACGCCTCCTTATTCCCCTGAATCTAATAGCATAGTTGAAAGGAAAAATAAGACTTTGAAAGAGATGATGAATTATATGCTTGTTAGTTCTAATGCTCCAAATAATTTATGGGGTAAAGTTGTTTTATCTGCATGTCACATCCAAAATAGAATACCTTATAAGAAATGTCGCGACCTTCCTGAGGGTGGATTACTCAAAAGGGCTAATGGATTACTAAGTCCGAAGACTTGGCACAGACTCTCCCAAGTCCTACCAATCACGACTTGATACTAAGAAATTAACCCATTTAAACATGCAATTATACTCAATTTGGAGCCGCCACTAATCAATTAGGGTTTATTAGAAACCCAAGTAAAGTATGGGAGAATACTTTACTCTTGCGAACCAGAGATTCAATAGGTCCGAGGACATGATTACACTAGATTAATCTAATGCCCTTTCGGTACATTTTCATTTTAATTTCAAAAATATTTTGCAGGCAATATTGATTAATTTTAACCTAAGCTACTAACATGCAAATGGTGGTCATGCGGGTGCACAATAAATGAAATAGCATTCAATAAACCGAAGTAATAGATTGTAAGAAATTATAAACTACAACTTCATTAAGGTCCACTCTCTAAAGAAAAACTTACAAAAATGCTAGTAAAAATGCATGCCCTAAACATGATTTCCAAATGACATGACACCTAATTTTTCTTTTTCTTTAAAAAATGTTAATTATATGCAATCTTAATTTAAATTTGATATGCATGAGTTTTACTTTAATGACATGTGAGATGCAATTCATATGACATGATCTGAATCATTACAATATGTGTGCAATCTAATTTACATAATCCTAAATATACATGTGCTACATAATATGGGATGGATGACATGGTAATTCTATATGCATGTTCTTTTTATGATTTTTTTAATTATTCTTTTTAATACATATATACAACCTACACTAAACAATGATGACATAAAATGGGATTAATTATAAACTAACCTATTAACTAACCAAATAAATGACCTTTGTGTTTTCTTTTTTTAAAATGACTTAATAATTCTTACTTTGGCTTTTTTTATTAAAAAGCTATACGACGGGAATATTAAAACATTAACCTATGACCCACTAATTAAAGTGCAACATGTGGTGTGCACATTATGAAATCTATATAACCTAAATAACGTTTTTTTTTTGTTCTTTTTTTTAGTTTTGGTTTTATTAAAGGAAAATCGTCCTAATTCTATATGAATCTTAAAAATCAAAATGTGTTGCTTTAACATGAAATATGTATGGACCTAAGTACCTAAATTCTAGATATGACATATGATGCATGATATGTGATGAGCAAATAACGATAACGCACCAAAATATATGTCCTATTGAAAAATCCACCAATGTAAATTAATGACATATTATCTTAATGCGAGTCAATTATGCAAAGCAATCCATAAATTTGCTATGAAAAGTTGAAATAATCAAAAATCTAACCCGCCATCTCGCGGTTCAATATTTTTTATTATTATGGCTTAATATGACAAATTTCCCGATCGGATAACAATTATATATGACAAATCAAGTCAGGATCACAAGCTGAGAACCCGAATACTCAAACTGAATTTAGCCTAAAGAGATTACCTAGCTTGGAAAAATTATCTCCAAGATGGAAACCAGCAAGGAACGATGCCAAGTTCACCCTTCTCAAGCCTCAAGTGACCTGCACAAGGAAAATGGTACGAACAGTATTGAACTTGTTGGACAACTTCGGATGAAGGCTGGTTGGCGTCGAAACGGGCGAGGGAAATAGTCGATGTTGGAGCTCTGGCGAGGACTGAGCGGCAGTAGCAGCAGGGAGGCATGGCATCGGTGATTGGCGAACATTAAGGTCGCGGGTCGCAGCGGTGGTGGTGAACAGTGGCATCAGGGGTCACTGCTAGGTGGAACAGAGGAGCAACAACGTCATAGGAAGGGGCATCGGGCTACTGGGACTGGTTCAGGCCACTGGGACTGGTTCGGGCTGCTGCGGAGGAAGTAGCGGCGTTGGGTTGAGGCAGAGCGCGACGTGGAGTCACGGCGGCGTCGGGGTCATCGCAACAAATGGGTTGGTAGTGACCGGCGAGGCGGAAGTGCAGGCAAAGGCACTAGGTCGTGGTTTCAACAGGCGCCAGTACTGGTGGAGCGATAGCGGCAGAGGCAGTGCAGGTGCGGTGGACCGGCGCGGGCAGGGGACACGAGCAGGGGTGCTCATATGACGACCGACGCAGCGAGTGTTGACGAGCTGTGGAGTGGCAGACGTCGCTGATGCTGAGGCGACCGACGACTCAAGATCTGTAGGTCGCGGGTTGGCTGCAATGGTGGCAGACACGGGCAGAGCGAAGTAGCATCGACGCCAGCACTCGGAGCTTGTAGGTGAGCAGCGGTGCCGCGCGGTGGCTGGATGCAAGCGAAGGTGTGGTGGACAGAGGTCGAGAGGGCATGAGGCTGCCCACGGAGAAGATGACTGTGGCTTCTCCTTTTTTTTTTTTTTTCTTTTTCCTTTCTCTTTTTCTCTGCTCTCACGTCTCTCTCTCACGTCACTTTCTCTCTGACTCTTCTCTTTGAAACCCCTATTTGCTATCCTCTCACTTTTCTCCTCTCTGTTTTCACCTTTTTTTGACTTTTCTCTTCTTCTTTTTTCAATCCACTTTTGTATTTCCTTCGACGAAGACGAAGAGAAAACCCCCCCTTTGTTCACGTCCTCGCAATCTTTATTTATAGAGAAAAAACTCAAAGTTGTTGAAGATTTCTCAATATAATTGCACATATTCACTCAACCACTCAACAAGAAAAAAATAGTTCCAAAATCACACAACCACTGAATTCTTGAATTTTGAAATGATAAGATATGTTCAATATGTTCAACAAGAAAAACACTTCATTATTAAAAAATTTCCAAAATCTCCCTCCAAATGTTTTATTTTATATGTTATTTATTATCCTCTATTTTTTATTTTCTAAAAGGTAAGTTTAATCCTAAATGTTATTATTACCTACATGCAATGCTATGGAATGCTTAATGTAAGTAAGTAGCATGGTCAAAATTAGGTATCAACAAGAAAACTGGTAAAACACCCTATGAATTTTGGAAAGGTTATCGTTCTAATTTAAAATATTTGAAAGTGTAGGGGTGTCTTGCTAAGGTTATGCTTCCTAATTTTAAGAAAAGGAAAATAAGCTCTAAATCATCTGACTGCATGTTTATTGGTTATGCTGAACATAGTGTTGCATATAGATTTCTTGTATTAAAAAGTGACGTGCTTGATAATAATACTATAGTTAAGACAAAAAAATGCAAAAAAAAATTGAGCATATTTTTCCATTAAGTGTTGGTATTATTTCTCCTGCACCTCTTCATAAAAACGTTTTCGAAAATTCAAATGATGAATTGAGAATGAGCAAAAGAATAAGGAAAGAAACTTCTTTTGGGAATGATTTTTATACTTATCTTATTGATAATGATCCTTTGACTTATTCTGAAGCAATATCTTCCTCAGAAAGCAATTTTTGGAAAGAAGCTATAAAAATCGAGATTGATTCTATATTACAAAATCAAACTTGGAAATTAGTTGATTTACCACCCGGTGCAAAACCGATCAGTTGTAAATGGATTTTTAAAAGAAAATATAATCTTGATGGTTCTATTGATAAATATAAAGCAAGATTAGTTGCAAAAGGTTTTACTCAAAAATAAAATGTTGATTATTTTGACACTTTTGCTCCAGTTACAAGAATTTTATCAGTTCGTGTTTTAATTGCTTTGGCTTCTATTTACCAACTTATTATTTACCAAATGGATGTTAAAATAGCTTTTTTAAATGGTGATTTGGAAGAAAAAATTTACATGATGCAACCTGAGGGCTGTATAACAAAGTTTGTAAACTTGTTAAATCCTTATACGACTTAAAGCAAGCACTAAAGCAATGGTATGAAAAATTTTCTAGTTAATAATGGTATTTTCTCTATTGGAGTAGATAAATGTGTATACACAAAAACTATTGATGGTGAATCTATAATTATTAGCGTATATGTTGATGACATGCTTATTTTTTGTACGTGTATTGATGTAGTGAATGAAAAAAAATGTTTTTTGACTTCTAAATTCGATATGAAGGATATGGGAGAAGCTAATATTATTTTGGGTGTTAGAATCATAAAGAGTGATAGTGGCCTAATGCTTACTCAAGTGCATTATGTGGAGAGGCTACTTAAAAAATATGATCACTTTGATGTCAAACCTGTGAATACTCCTTATGATTCTAATATCCAATTAGTGAAAAATAAAGGAGAAGGTGTGGCTCAGTCTAAGTATGCTCAAATTATTGGAAGTTTGATGCATTTGATGAATTTTACTCGACTCGATATAGCTTATGTTGTATGTAGACTGAGCAAATATAGACAAAATCCTAATGATGATCATTGGACTGCTTTGAGCAGATTAATGAAATATTTAAGAGGAACCATGAATTATGGTATTTTATATAGTGGATTTCTCACTGTATTAGAAGGATACAGTGATGCTAATGAGACTTCGGATTCAGATGAGACAAAATCCACTAGTGGATATGTGTTCACCCTTGGTGGAGGTGCTGTAACTTGAAAGTCAGCCAAATAAACAATAATTGTTAAATCCACTATGGAGCAAGAGTTTATGGCTCTAGAATTGGCTGGCAATGAGGCTAAGTGGTTAAGGAACCTCTTAGCGGATATTCCTTTGAGAATGAAATCGACACCTTCTGTGTCTATGCACTGTGATTGCCAAGCGGTAATAGCCATTGCAAAGAATAGAACTTTCAATGATAAAAATAGACACATCCGATTGAGACATGATGTAGTAAAGCAGCTGCTTAAAGATGGAATTATATCCATCGATTTTGTAAAGTCAGAAGTGAATTTGGCCGATCCTTTGAATAAACCTGTGGGAAGAAAATTAATTTATGACACATCGAGGGGAATATGACTTAAGCCCATTAAGGAAAAACAACAGTGATGGTAACCCAACCTATGTGATTGGCGATCCCATGAATTAGGTTCATATGGGTAATAACAAGTCGCTTGTTGTTCTAGTGATGCACTATTAAAAATTATTGTCCATCCTAAGATGAGAATGGTGCAAAACTATAAGGAAAAAAGAGGTTGAGCTTAGCTCTTAATGAAATTTCATTGCCATTATTGGTGGTGTATTAAGCTGCAGAATACACTTGATGGAATCACCTATATAAGTGTGGAGTGAGGCCACTCCTATGAGAATGTTTGGCAAAAATCTCTAAAGCACTTATGAATAAACCAAGCACGTGCACGGCCTATTAGCGCAAAATTGTGTTGAACAACAAAATTTGTGGGAGTGCAATGTGATTGATGAAAATTATAATTCACAAAAGAAATTTTTTGTTCATAGAAGTTTCAAACTTCACTAATAATTTCGTGAATTATATTTCATTTTTTCTAGGGCTAGTTCATAGCCTAACAAGCACCAGCTCCGATGCATTACACTCCAATAACCCAACATCATAATAATTTTTTTTTATTATCAAAATCTTTTGAAATATGTGGGGGATTGTTAGATATTTCAATAATATTTTGAAATATTTACAATAATAGCTTCGATAAAAGTTATGACCGCATTGAAGATCATCATTATTTTTAATGGTAACATAACGGTTTCTTAGGTTCCGCATGAGAACATTTTTGTTCCTCCAGATTTCTATTCTTTTGTTCCTCAGAACAAAAAAAAGAACAGAAATCTGTTTGATAACGCTAAATTGTTTTTCTATTCCCTGGAATAAAAAGTTAGCTCGGGAATAGATTTAGAGCAGAAACGAGAAACAAAAAAAAGTTGCTTCTTGTTCTCGGGAACAATTTCTAGAAATAAGCCAATTTTCTTTTTTATTTTTCTTTTATTCCTCTCTCTTGCCAAGGCCACCTCCAACCGCCCGGAGCCACCGCCGCCTACCGCCGCTGCCCATCGCAACCTGCTGCCGCCGCCCACTGCCGCCGCCCAACGCCGGTCGCTGCCGCCACCGGCCATCACCGCCGGTCGCTGCCGCCACCGGCCATCACCGCCTGTCACTGCCGCCACCGCCCGTCCCATCACCATCGCCCGTCACAGCCTGCCACTGCCCATCGCCATAGCCGGTCACAACCGCTCGCCACCGCTGCACGACCATCGACTGCCGCCGGACAGCCCATCAACGACCGCGAGAGGGGGCGGCCGATGGGCTGTGCGGCGACGGTTGGCGGTGACAGTCAGTAGCCAGCAGCGGCTGGTGGTTGGCAGTCGGCAATCCGTGAGCAAGAATAAAAAAAAAATAAATACAAAAATGAAACTATTGCATTACCAAATGCATTTCTATTCTTTTTCTATTCCAAGAGTAGAAATTTTGTATAGTTACCAAACGCATTCTTTTATTCAAAAATTGTTCCCTAGAATAGAAATAGAAAAGAATTATTTATGAAAAAAAATTCTTCCCCAGCCAAGAAGTGTTGTCATGCGCGCCTTTAACGGTCATATAACGGCTTTTCAATCGTTTTGTAACGTTTAATTTATTTCTCAAATAAATTCTTCGTTATTTTACAACGTTTCTTTTAACATCTCTATCTTGTCTAAATATAAAATCTCATAAGACAATCTTAAAAATATATACACTAAATGAAAAAGAGAATATATTCTTTCTTTTGAAATATTTCATTTCCTTTTTTTTTGCTGGGTTATACACAACGTTGTTTCTGTTCCTTCTAATATTCAGTGCGGAATATAGAAGAATGTATGTTGTATCTTGGGAGGATAGCCGTCAGAAGCTTATCACATCGAATTTCGCACTCCGAGAGGCGAAATTATCATTAAGGATAGTTCCTACGCTTGCACGCCTCAGACAAATCTATTTGTTTTCATCAGTTTTTTTCCTACATCACCTGTACTCATTAGAAGTATGGAAATGTTAGGTTAAAATTTATTACTGATCAATGCTCTTATAAGCAAAATTTATGCCATAATGATGAACGGGAAAATTCATTAAAAATGATGAATTTCACAATCAAAATGCATTTTCTCAAGTTGTTTGAAAATCCGTCTTGTTAATGTTGCATGATGAAGAGAGAAGAATCCTCTTTTTTGACCTTTTTTTTTTCTCTGTCCTCTTCTTTTGCTGTACTTTTTGTCTCGCAAGGACCCCCTTGGCGTTTTCTCTGTGGAAGATGTCTTCGCGAGTGATGGATATTGCAGGGAGAAAACAAGAAAAACTAGCCTTGTTCTATTCGTGCCTGTCTTCAAGAAAAAATAGCCGTCCTCCCCAGCGAAGTGTCCTAACATGTTCTTTTTATATGGGAGAAAATTGGGTTTCAAAGAAAAGGACACAACTTTCTACTTTCACTTTGTAAGTATAGTCCAAATATCATCTGCCTTCGTCTCTTTCCTCTTTTCATGTATATCTTCCTTTCGCCACATACGCTCATCATGAATACATCTTATTATTTAATTCCCTCTACTCTTTTCCTTTTTTTGTCCTCCAATTGACCGAAGCTTTTAATACAATATATCCCTCCTACTTCTAATTGCAATATCAACAATATAAACTTGGGCCGAGCTTGGCCGAAATTAATTTACACGGGCTTATTCTATTTCACTTATGCTCAAGACCTCCTAGCCTTAATCCAATTAGAATATACTTATATGGGCTTGTTACCATAAAAATGCTCCTAATATTTATGTGTAATTAATCTAATATTTTTGTTTAGGGGTCAATGATCGATCTATAATTTTCTATACAATAAATGCATAGATAAATCATCAAAATTATAGGTGCCAACACCTCTAAACCCATTGCGCACGAGGAGCGCAACAACATTTTACCAACAGGATGACATGAGTTCTTGGCGAAGACTTTCAGTTCAGTTGTGCAATTAGCACAATTCAATTTGTCCCTGGTGATCTCCACGTTTCCTTATTTGTGGAGCTGTCACTAAGTTTCCGCGCTCTTCTCGTTTAATCACTTATATTTGCTTCTTTTATGTTGTTATTCAATCCCTCAATGATTCTTTGTCTCAGTCAATCAAAGAGTAATCTTGTTGTTTATGTCAACGACATAATTCGTATATAGTTCCTTTGGGTCGTTCTCTCGCTACATGTATAGGCTGCTACAAGCCTACAAGTATCAATTAGATATTGCGTCTGGAAAATCCTCACCTATTTATTCTCTCTATCTCCAATTTTCTTTTTTGGTGATTTCTTGCCGAAGCCAACTGCTCTAAGGGCTGATAGTCTGTGACTCTAAAAATTTAAGGTGTTCAATGAAAGCATGGTCAATTACTCAAATATTAAGTTGCTCATCAATTCACTAAGTTGCTTTTGGACGGTACATTGTCATTCTGTAGATGCAGAAGAATGAGAAAGAGGACCAAAGCAAATTTTAGAGCGAAAAACTACGTGCTCAAACGAAGTACTTGTACATGCCAACTTAGATAATGGTTGCCCTAAACGTGGGCAACTCACAAACTCAAGGACTCAGCAAACAGTCCTCTTATTTCATGTCCTGGCCTAATAGAGTTCTCGCATAGCTCCTTTATTGGGGACATGGACCAGCAGAGAGATGCATAGGTTGCCTAATGTGCGCCATGGCAACACTCAAACTTGACAAAGTTCTTCATCATGCGGGGACAAATTGGACACTTCACGTCCTCCGGGATGTAGCCCACCATGTTCGGGATGTAGAAGTGGTGGCACCTCGGAAGAACGTAGACCCGCTCGCGGTGCTCCTTGAAGGCCGCATCGAACGTCATCTCATTCCTTTTGACCGGCCCCTTCCAATTGGTCTCGTACTGGGACAAGACCTTGGTGACGTCAACAATCGAGTCGTTGATCACGACCCGCGAACCCCTAGTGAGGACCGCGAACCCACCGTCCTTCTTGAAGTTGGTGTAGAGGCTGAGGACGTCCTGCATGAGCGGTTCGTGCACATCCGCTTTGGTTTGCAGTTTTGACAGCATAAGGCTCTCGAGGCGGCTCCAGAAAAGCTGATTTTTGGTGACATTGTAGGCGGCGATGGGAACACGATCTTCGATGATCTTCTTCACTGGCTCCTCAATTTCGTGGATTGCCTTGTTGTCTTCAGCTCCATAAAGGAGGATGTACTTCTGAGACTTGATCTGATCAATGATAATCAATCGGATCAATAATCAATGAAAAAAGTTCTTACGGATCAGTCCTCATATCTCTACAATACAAAGCAAACGATCATCCTCTAATTTCAAGTTTTCCACAAAATTTCGGCAAAGCCTACCTCTAACTTAAGATGGGTAGTATACGTTAGCAGAAATAAGATACTGTGAAATGGTCTGCTTAGTTCTCATTTTTTATTGCATAAATCTTTCAATTGATTCTAAATTTACATTAAAATCTCCAACCCTCCATAAATTAATTAAGTTCTCTTAATAAATTAAGTTAGAGCACAGTTTTTCTTCGTTAAGCGAATGGGTAAAAGGAAAGTGAAAAAGAATTAAAAAACATAGAACTTCTTACAGCTTCATTTATCTTAGGAATGACCATGTCAGTCAACAAGAGCTGAAACCAGCTGATACCAGGCTTGCTCAATAAGGTTTTTTCCACTGATTCACTGAAAGGGAAAGCATCCCATCCCCAGAGCCTAATCATGCTCGTGGCATTTTTGTGTGAGACCCTTCCTTGGGGATCCAACACAGTCACAATGGTCTCTTGCCTATAGTGCCACTTCTCCTTGATGATCTTGATGGCCACCTTGTTGATAAGTGTCGGGTAGTGCACTGAGTACCACAGCATTTGCGACTGTAGATTCTTGAACTGGTTGTTTACGTCCTCACCTTCTTGCTCGATGATCGGGACCCACACGATCTCATAGCGCTCCTCATGGAACTTGCGCTCGCTGTAGATCTTGATGAGGATGGAAAGGTCGTGAGAGGTCAATTTTAGATCAGAAATCAGCAGCATCACATTCTTCCTCCGCAGGGACTCGACCTTATCCTGTGTGTCGTGGAACAATGAACAAGGATCAACATTTCACTCCTTTGGCCGCTAACACTAAAGCCGACAAGACAAATTTACACAAGGGCCAAAGCTAGGTATATAAGTGCCACCTAGGTGAGAACAAATGTTATGTTTTGATTTCAGCAAATCAGTTGAAAAGGAAATATTTGACAAGGACGAGTTTACGACCATAGCATCATTGTGGTACTCAACTAAGAACATAAAGTTTGACCAAAAATTTAAAAAAAAAAAAAAAAACATATAAGTGTTGTGGAATTAGAGAGTTAGAAGATAGAACCGTGGTCTTCTTTGAGCCAATGTAGAGTGGCTGAGGATCGTCCTTGGTGTAAACCAAGGCCTTGATGAGCTCCACATTATCAGTAGGGGCATTAAATAGTCGCTGCAGCCTCTGATATTCTCTAATTTCCTCTGCATTCAAATTGAAACTGATGAAAACGTTAGTCTAATATTCAAAGCATGAATATCACAAATCGAAGAAATTAACTATTACCCTTTTTTTGCTTGTAATCTTCGTAATGTCTCTTGATAGTGTGGTGGATCATGTTCACTTTCCGAGCAAAGGTCGGAAGATCTTTTCCCTTGTAGCTGAAAATAACAGGAGCCCTCTTTAAGAGAAAGTGAAAAAGAATGCTCTCCTTTAAAATTCGAGTCTATGGAAATGCTTTTAGATGATTCGTTACATGTTTTCATAAAGAAATAAAATAAAAGCTATAAAACATGTTTCTTTTTTTCCCAAAAGAGATGCAAAAGAGGGGATCGTTAGTGACTCATACTCATCGATGAGGCTGATGAGGCTGGTGAATTGAATCGAGCAAGCGAGGACACTGATGATGATCTGATAAACGCTGCTTGGGATGTCGATTGCTGTGGACAGCTCAGGAACATCTTTGCTGTCGTGCTCAAACTCCACGATGCACTCAGTCATGCTCAATGTGGTCTTGATCATTTCATTCAGAACTCCATACACTTGGATCTTTTGCACGTCCGAGGGCTTGGTGATTGCAGGTAACCCCTTCAGTATGGCCAGCGATTCCGCGAGCTTGTCCGATGGTTGGATCTGAGCGAGTCGCCAAAAATCGCCATAGAATAGAGCAAGTGACGAAAGGGTAATCACAGCCTTATTGACCCAGGAGTAGCTCGATAGCTCGTGAAAGATCGAGTTCATCGTTTCACGCACATTTTTGGTGTCCAGTGCCTTGCATGTGATCTGATAACATGATGATAATGATGATGATGTCACTACATGGGATTAGTTATTACCAAGCTCTAAACAGTAAAAGTAGCCAAAACAAAAGCCATTCTTCACATAAACGAAAATAAAATATTGGAAGGGACATAACAACATACCTCACAAGCCACTTCGCTGATTGCTGCTAGGGGTGGATTGAAGCCCTCTTTTGGTGGCTTGAATGCAGGGCTTCCAGATCCTTGAGTGCCCTGCAGCTTATGCATATGTAAGACTAATTGCTGGAGAGAGAGGGAGGCACTAATTAAACGATATGATGGGAAAAAAAATTCTTGCTTTTTAACTGTTAAACTAAGGAATCCACAGTTATTCCATTGAAATTACGTATAGATATATGATCATAATTTATAACTAAAAAATTGTCATTTTTTATTCAAAAATTCACTAGTGATGAAAGTATATCCTAAGATGCGGTTGTTTCACGAAAAAAAAAATTAAATTCTTTAAGAATGATTTATACACAATCATTTTTGTTGATAATAAAAATAGTTTTATTTGATTTACTTTTACAAGTGTTGTAAATTCTTAATTTTTGAAAAATGCTTATTAAATCAAACTAAAAAAGAGCGTTCAAAAGGTAAATCTATAAGAATTATTGTCAAAATCCTCAGAATCAGAGAAAAAATGAACCCTTAATAAAATACATATATAATCAATTAAATAAATAACAACTTATGATGAGTTCGATCTAATTTCCTATGTCATATTGATTATTGTGTCATTGACTTAAGGATGAATAGATTTCTCGTGATTATTCTTACCTTTTACCCAAAAAAAAAAAAAAGATAGGGTTAATACTCTAAAAAACCCCAAACCGGTACACATGTGACAAATTTACCAAAAACTATTTTTTTTACCATGAAAAACTCCAAACTGGTATGCCTATGACAAATTTATCCCAAAATAATTTATTCAACCATAAAAAACCCCAAATTGGCAAATTTGCGACAAATATACCCTCCGCTAAATTAGATTAGTATTACAAAAAATCAAAAAAATTGTAAATTGTGACAAATGCAGCGTAAAATCCCGAATTGATATATCAGTCAATTGTCATGTATCATTTAACTTAGTAATTTAACTATAATATTTAACAAAAATTAACATAGGGTAAATTTGTCACAAGTGTATCAGTTTGGGGTAAATTTGTCAAAGGTATACCAGTTTGGGATTTTTGGTGATCAAAAAAATAGTTTATGGTAAATTTGTTATAGCTGTACCAGTTTGGCGTTTTTCAGAGTATTAACCCTTTTTATTATTATATATAAGTGCAACCAAATCGTCAAACCTGTTAAATTCTTATTTGATCAAATTTGTGCTTAGATGCAGTGGAATAAGCACAAGAAAATTGTAATAAAAGCTATAATTCTAACCTCTATCTAGAAAGGTTGAGGACTAAATGAGAATAACGTGCTATTTAGTGCTGACCTAGATACGAGACAAGTACAAAAAAAAAGCAAAGAAGAAATGCTTTGGTGCATGAAATTCATAAAACCACTCAATATGCAGCAACCTTTGCCTCTCATATACCCTAGTTAGTGGGGGGAAAAATATTTAACTATGAACGAGGGATATGAGGTGTGCGGGTGCTGATATGTTGAAATAAGGATTGTAGTCTAAATTTAAACTAACCTTATTATTAAACCAACCAACAAAGAAAAATTGTTACTAGTAGTTTATTAAGCACTCAGTAAGTGTCATTTAGCTTGTGTTCAACTTGATTAAGATAGTCCATGTATCGGGATTGTACTTGATTTGAAGGTGCTCTTCTCATCGTACAAAAAGATATCGACCATTCACATGAGTAAGTGGATGGCCGAAAAAAAAAATGATTAATACCCTGAAAAACCCCAAACTGGTACACCCATGACAAATTTACCCAAAACTATTTTTTTATCATAAAAAACCCCAAACTGGTACACCTTTGACAAATTTACCCCGGTTGACCATAAAAAATCATAAACTTGTATATTTATAATAAATTTATCCCAAACTAATTTATTCGACCGAAAAAAATCCCAAACTAGTTAATTTGTAACAAATATACCCTCCGCTAAATTGGATTAATATCACAAAAAAATTACAAAAATTGTAAAATGTAACAAACGGAGCGTAAAATCCCAAATTAGTATATTAGTCAACTGTCACGTGTCATTTAACTTAATAATTTGATAATAATATTTAACGAAAATTAACATAAAGTAAATTTGTCACAAGTATACAAGTTTGAAGTAAATTGGTAAAAGGTATACCAATTTAGGTTTTTTGATGATCAAAAAAATATTTTGAGGTAAATTTATAACAAATATATCAGTTTATGATTTTTCAGGATATTAACCTACAAAGATATTCTCGTGATTAGATAGATGGATACGAGCCCCCACAAAAGTTGACTGCCATTGCCGGTGGGTTGCTTAATGATTTGGAAAAGTAAACTTTCTGGCGCATATTAATTAATTTACCTGTCGAAGCTTCTCTAACAATTCGCCCTTTTGCGAAACGTGAAAATTCGATCTATTTCTCGAGGGACAACAATTGGTAGCTGTCATTTCATTTGACCCATCAACACTTCTACTTATCAAGAAAGGACTCGCCGTAGTCAAAACCTATTAATTAATTCTGTCCGGATGCAATTTTCAGATCCCTTGCTTTATCTTTCTTGTTTGTCGTCGGCCATGTCAAAAGATAAAAAAAAAAAAAGCAAGTGGAAAAGGGTGAAGCGGGGTGGACAGCCAATGTGCTTGTCCAGTAGCTCAATAATGCATGTCGTTGCCGTGCGTGGATAATGCTGTTATCAGATCGATTGCTTTGCTTTATCTCTTCTTTTTTCACCTTGGCCATGTCATAACAGAAGAAAGTAAAAAAAGTAGGCATGAGAGAGACAGAGAGAGATGTCACGTCAGTCCCTTCTGTGTTTGGTATATTGCATGGCCTTCATCATAATTGTACGTGGCGGTGACTGTTCTAGTTAAATATATGATCCCCAGACCAAAAGTTCTAGGTCCATTAATGTTGTGGAATTTGAGCTACTCGTTTGGCCTTAGTAAAGCAGGAATGGATAAAGATGTAATGAAATTTCTAGTATCTAATAAAGTCGGTGGTAAGTGTCGAATATTGATGTATGTTATCCACCGTGCCGGCAACCTATGGACTAAGGCGACGACGGTCACAACCACCACAAACAACTGGAAGTGTTAGGTCTCTCCCTTCCTTATCATCACCGTCATTGAGGGGAAGGAGCTGTAGCCGCACATAAGCTTTGGCCTGGCGGCGCTCATCCCAAGCCCTCGATCTTAGATCCAAGGTTTGGTCAACCTCAAATTTGAGATCTAAGGCTCGAATGTGTCGGCTGAGCTCGAGCTCAACGACGGTGATGACGACCACGGCCTACCAAGTGGAAATCCGAGGTGACAGGTTGCCAACCAAGAGACAAGGAGTCGGTGGTGATTGGTTGCGGCGGTGGTTGAGGACGGAGGTGATGACTACCGGGTGTTGTGGTGGTAGTCCTTGGGCAGTGGTCAACGATTTTATGTGGAGGTGGCCACGGCGACAAGACTCCGTAGCCTTGGTTATGCAATATCCGAACATATTCACATTATACCTCACCCTCTAGGTGAGAATTCTTTTTATCCAGATTTTTACATTACCTCAAATGTCGGATTAAATAAAAATTATCTGACCTAGAGTTATATTCTGCCAATCAAATGCAGTCTTCAGGTTTTTTTGCGAAAGATGGTTTAATTCACTATGGTTTACACCATAAACGCGCATTTTTTATAGATTACTAAGCTTAGTAAAACCATTTAATACTGTATCTCTCTCGCACGCACCCACAAATACACAAAATGTATGGAATTATCACAATTTTTACCTTAGGGTTGACGACGGAGTCGGCGATCGCAGCAGTTCCACGGAGGGTGTTGTCGACGAGAAGGAAGAGAGACTGGACATCGACGTCTCCTTCGTCTGGAGCGTGAGTGTCCACCATCTCCTTCATGAACTTCTCGTCGTCGAAAATGGCAAGCAGGCTGTTCAACATGCTCTGGTCAACCTTGCTTCTCTCCCTCCGGAGAATCTGGCTGACGGTCTTGCTCGCCATTATCTCGAATCTCAAAGAGAGAGAGAGAGCAAGAGAAAAGAGAGGCTAGGCTTTTGAGTGTTTAGAGAGAGCAAAACTAGAGGAAGAGAGTGTGCAGGCGGTGTGGTGTGGTGAGGGCAGGCTAGCTCTATTTATAGCCGTGGATGCAAGGAAAGAGACTGGAGATAGAAAAGATTATGTTTTAAAAAATGTTTTTAGGCGAACGAAAAACTATCCAGTATGAACAGATGCCCAAGCATTACTACGAGAGCGGCACACTTGTTACAGAATATTATTTGAACAATAAAGTCCCGATGGACGAGCTCGTCACTACAATCCTAACAAGGTGCGAGTGTGTACATAAAGTCAAGCGTTGAACTTAGTACTGCCTTAGATGAACCAAGGACTTTTGAGATTGGGATGAGTTCCATATTCAAAATTGGAACCATTTCTTCATGTCTGTTGGAATTAATTTCGTACGACTTGACCAATCGCATGAACAACACAAGTTTCCAATTGTGAAGTAATTCTTTTATAGGTTAATGCCACAAAAAATTCAAAATTGGTATATATGCAATAAATTTACTAAAACTAATTTTTTTTTTAAAGATAATGATTAACTAATGGTGCTGGCATTTTACTGAGAATGATAACTAATGGTGCTGGCATTTTACTGAGAATGACAGTTAAGTCTTGGCCACAAAAGCGTTTCGTGGGTTCATCCGGTTTCCATTGAAGTTACGTTATTTAAAATAACATATGAAAGATTATTTACTCAAGATTACGCATAATTAAACAAAAAAAATCTTACTTAATTATAGCCAGTCCTCCTGCAAGTTAAAGAAATATTATCCTACTTAATAATTATTGTATTAAAATTCCCAAAGTTTATCTCATCTGTATAATATTAAAATGTGTTACTACTTTCAGGCTTCGGTGAGACTAGCTAGTCTGCAAAAGCAACAACTCAAATGTGAGAAATATGAAATTAGAGCCAGGACATGGAATCAAAGACGAATATGATTGATAGTTTTTATCCAATTTTATTTGAATAATTGTTATTTTTTACTAAGTTTCTATGAATTTTTCCATATTGCATCTTAGAATTAAATTTTACAATATATTTTATCTCGTTCTTTGGTCTATGATTTTTTATTTGCCATTGTGAAGTGGACCATCACTATATATTTTGTCTCACTTTAGTCTATCACATAGCTAGCAATATAATCATATAACTTTTAGTTCTTGAATTTAACTAAACTTTTAATTTCTCTCTTGAAAATTACACGTGACATTTTACTAATAAATATTGGTACAAAGCATGAAACTTAAATAAATACGAAAGGCATACTTTTACGTAAAATTTTTTTCACTACAGGTGTTTAATATTGTGCTAAATGATAAGGTTCTGATTTTTTAATTATTTAAGAGGGTGCTTTTATAATTTTGCAGCATAAGGGGCATTTTTTATATAATTAATTTTGGAAATTTGTACTCCGGTTGCCCAAATGAGTCCAACTAGTACAGTGGAAGATTTGGGGCTGTACGTAGAGGTGTCAAAATGGGTCATTGACCCATTTATGGACCCATTTATGGTTAAATGGGTTGTTAATGGGTCAAGCTTTATTTCCTAAAGCACCGATAATGGATTTTAATAGGTTAAGACTAAGATATTTGGGTCTTAAATGGGTTAGATAGTTGACCCATTTAAGACCCATAAAAAATGAACCAATTTATGTTCACTCAAAACCTTACCATCTCTCTCTTCTCTCTTTAACTTTACAATTATTATTTTTTATAAAAACCGAAATTATAATTATCTTTTATTTTAATTTT
This sequence comes from Eucalyptus grandis x Eucalyptus urophylla, assembly GCA_028830015.1. Classification (NCBI taxonomy): domain Eukaryota; kingdom Viridiplantae; phylum Streptophyta; class Magnoliopsida; order Myrtales; family Myrtaceae; genus Eucalyptus; species Eucalyptus grandis x Eucalyptus urophylla. Next base: position 5,472,047 of record CM054200.1, read on the forward strand.
CTTTTATTTTTTATTTTTTATTTTTTATTTTTTCTTTCCTTTTTTTTTCTTTCTTCTTCCTCCGGTTGCCGGTACGGCGATGGCCGGCGACCAGCCAGGTGAGCCTCGAGCTCACCTCCGCCTCGCAGCGCCGACGTTCGGCAAGGCTCGAGCTCGCTTGACGTCGGCGAGCCTCGAGCTCGCTGGATCTAGTGAGCCGTGAGCGCGCCGACGTCGGCAAGCCAGGTGAGCTCGAGGCTCGTCTATGGTTGGCCACCGGCCGTCATCGTGGCCGGCGGCCGACCAAAGAAGAAGAAGAACATAAATAAATAAATAAATAATATATTTAAAAAAATAAAATTAATTAAAATTTAATTTTTAAAAAATAAAAATAATTAAAATTCGATTTTTAAAAATAATTATTTTAAAATTTATAAAAATTGTCCATTAAATCTGTGTTGTATAAAATTATTTTAGTTTATATATATAAGAATAAGTTTTCCTAAATTTGGTTAAATATGAAAATATTTTATTAATATGGGTCGGGTCATGTATGGGTTGGGTATGAGTTGGGTCGGGTATGAGTCGAAAAATCTACATTAAACATAAATGGGTCATAAATTGATTAATGGATCGATTTGGGTCGACCTATTAATGACCCGACTCAAACCCGACCCGACCAACCTGTTTGACACCTCTACCGTACGGTTAGCCTAGCTGGAACTTTTTTTTTTTAATATCGAAAATTCTAAATCGATACATCTGTAACAAAATTACTCTCACTTGGTGATGAATTTACACTCTTCTTTGCCAAATTTATGCTCATCCAATGATGTGAGTAGTTTTTTTATGGTTAAAAAATTAGTTTGGGATAAATTTATTACAAGTATATCAGTTCGGAGTTTTTAATGATATTGACCATTTATTTTTTAATATATAGACTATTTTTATGTAAATTTCGATACTATTCGAGAATTGTTGCATTAACACACTCTAGTGAAATTTCATGTAATCATAATTTGTATGCTGTAATAATTCGATATACCAATAGATTTATTAGAACCAATAAATGCCAAGTATTGGAAATAATAACCCTGATTATCATTTAATTTCCACAGATTGAAATTAATTTACCATTTTCTTTTTTTCAAAATACTATATAATTAGGAGTATGCTTAACATTACCATTGTATTCTAAGATACTTCTCGGATTTTTAGTAGCTTATGAATAACACGATTAATCCTCTAAAAAATTCAACGTGCACTTTGGAGCAACGGATGAAGAAAAAGCAATTTATGACCAAACTTGCTCCCTAAAAAGAATTTTTAAATCTCAAGAAGTAAGGAGTTATATTGCACGATATTCTATCTTAAAGCAAATTTTCATTTGATTACGGGATTAGTTACTATTATAAGTCTAATCATTGTGGTTACCGAATTATTAAGTACAAAATTCTTAAAAAGTCTACACAAAATGTATATTGTTGAGTTATGTTTTCAATTTTGATTTGAAACTAGAACGTATTTTCTGATAAGTGCTCATTTAATTGCTGTGGTTTGATATCTCATTTTACACGTTTTAAAGTTCTCAATCACCCAATTTCTGAAATCCTCATTTATTAGCTAAATATTGTCATCGTTATGTAAATAAATGAGTTTACAATTATAGCTTTTTATATGTGTATGCTTATCTTTAGATGTACTGGCCCATATTCGCACATGATATCTTATATCATTTATTAGCATTTCTTTAGTGATGGAAATTTTTTTTTCAGTAATGCGAGTTATTTCATAGAATAATAATTTCTAGTAATCAATGGGAAGCCTTATCATTTTTTTAAATGTTATAGAATGGGAGGGAAAATAAAAGAGAAATTGGTTGAGAAAAATGGAGGACGCGACTCACGTGTTTGATAGGAGAAGGTCTTTGATTTTGCATCGTCTCTTTTCGGCGGTAGGGCAAAGGTGCTTTAACTCTCACCTGTCTCTCCTCGCCCCACCCCCCCCCCCCCCCCCCTCCCCCCAAGAATTCATTTAAGTTGCAACATTAACTAATCGTACATCTGGTAGCTACACGAGCAAACTATGGGGCCGCACAAGGGAACCACCACCCTGTGCAAGCGGTTAAGGCACCAAGCGCCTCCCCTGGGTTTCGAACCCCTCACCTTGAGGGCAATAATCAATAGGGTCTTATCTAGTGGAGCCACCGCGGCGGGTGGTCCTACTTAGATAATATTTTATCTCTAAAGATTAAGCTAATTAGAATCCCTTTTCCTACTAAAATGAGGAGAGGCGGAGGAAGAGGAGGAGGCAAATATGTAGAGGAGATGAGGGAGGACTCACCGAAATTAAGGTTTAATGAGAGAAATTATTTCTGATTTCTCTTCCAGAAATCAGAAGTAGAAAATTTTAGCTTCTGATTTCTCTTCCAAACCTATTTCTGGAATAGAAATCTATTCCAGAAATAGAAAAATTGAATAGGTTTATCAAACGGATTTCTCTTCTAGAAATAGGTCTGGAACAGAAAAACTATTTTTGGAACAGAAATTTTGGGTTGTCATGCACTCACCTGCCAATGGCAAGAACGCAGATGCTTTTGTAAGTTTGCTATTAACCGATGAAAAGAAACAATGCATTAATCTCGCACCGGTGTCGTATGACGGATGAAATAGTCAAAATTGCAAAAATAAAATGTAAAAGCAATGGGCATACCTACAAGGCTACAATCATGAATAGAGGCAATGAATGGACATCTATGTTACTTTTTTTTTCCATAATACGTCTTATTTAATTCTTTCCATTCGATTAATCTTTTATAAAAACACATAAATGGTTCAATCCTATGATTTCATTCATCGAATGAGAGACGTAGTCTCAAAAAATTATTCTTAGTTAATGGAGTTACAATTTGGGCAAAAAATTCATCAATCCAAATCCAATACTAGGCTCCTTTAATTCTGATAAGGCTAGAACTTCAACTGGCCTCAAGAAAAGTATGTTGATGGACGTCATCAATCACACAAGCCATTACGTCAGCACAAAACGGACAAAAAATTTATTAAATTCTCAGAATTACTTCATGCCGTCGTGTTTCACATTGAAATGAAAAATTATGTTGTTTCTCTTTCGACGTTGATTTGGGGTCCTCCGCGGGGTTGTGGGGGGGGGGGGGGGGGGGGGGGGGGGTGGGGGTTGGTGGTGGACCGGTTTTTAATGTTAATGAAGAGACGGTGGAAGGACCAACGAGACAGCTAAGGCTTTTATTTAATTGCCTCGACAAGCGGATGAAACTGGCCCCAATGCTACAAGCAAATCCAATGGTAATTAGTATGTTCCTACTCCCTCTCCATAATAGATGCTAATAATGTTTGTCAGAATAGTCAACCTCCCATAAAAATTAAGCAAATTCTTGTAGCTTCAAATCAAGGCCCAAACGATGGAAATAATCAAATTAATGCTGCTCAAAATAACCAAATTGATAATAATAATTTGGCAAACCAAGCTGATCAACACGTTGGTCAAATGCCAAATATTACAAATATAAACCCGGTAACACCATTGGTACCAACCAACGTGAATAATTCTTGTCTTCCTAATTGCCAATTGATATTAATATAGATAAGCCGGGAAGACCAACATCACCAACTAAGGGGCAAGATGGCCAACAAAATCCTCAATTAACCCCAGCATGGTGTTAAAAAAGTTCGACAACACTTCTGTCTAGATAGGGGTGTTGTAAGACCCGTGTACAGGAAACTTTATCCTAAATGGATCAACAATTAGCCTTTTCTTAGAGGCTTTAAAATCCCTGATTTTGCCATCTTTACTGGCGAAGAACAATTGACCATTGAGCATTTTAGCCCATTTGTAGCCCAATACGAGGAAGCAAAAACAAATGGGTTCTTAAGGCTTAGGTTGTTCAGTGTCTTTATGTATAATTGGGCAAAGATTTTTTTTTTTTAAAGACAATTTTATTCTCAATTTTATAGAAGATATTTGATGTATCAATCACTAATTTGGCTAGGCTCTATATGTACAACATGAGTTAATCGATCAATCTATTGTTTGATTTAAAAAGTTTAGAAATAGATACCTCACTTCACTCTTAGCTAAAAAGTTCATAGAGTCGAAGGTCAAGATTTTGTCACTCTATTCCAAATGGCAGCGAAAGTGTCTAAGTATGATCAGCTACTTAAAGAAAGAAATAAAAAGTAGCATGAAGACATTACACAAAACGTAACTTAAATGGAAATACATGAGTTAATGGATGAATCTAACCAATGTAAAAATATTAAAATAGCTGTGGCAAATGTAGTGCCCGACAAGTTTTATGTTTTTCCAGCCTTAAAGCCTTCCAAAATAAAGAAAACAACAATGACTAAGACTAAAGGCACTCAAGTTTGCTCATTCAATATTAATAAATTCGGCAAAATCTTTGAGACCGAAGGCCAAGTAATCTCTAGAAAAGAAGATTTAGTAAAGAAATTGCGAGCAACAACATTCATTAAGCCGTACTCAATTAATTGTCCCTAAAAATAATTGAAGAGGCAATTGGGTAGCAAATCAAATTTACTAATAATAACGGGGTATATGATACCTCTTGATTATCTAACTCAAAAGAAATGAATAGCTGATAAATCATTTAACTTTTTTATGAGGGGACACTAGAAAATGTACAAATATTGTAGTTTATAGTTTGGTTGACAAACACCGTTAAGGTAGTGGAATCGATGTAACTATTGAGTAGTAGAGTCGATATATCCGTCAAGATAATAGATTCGATTTAACTGTCAAGTAGTGAAATCGATGTGACCGTTAAGTAACAGTCATATAACTGTTTATGTAATCATCAAGTAATGAAATCTTGATAGCTGTTCGTAGTAGCTTATTGTGAGCTATGAGACTTGCATTGTACTCAATGTAAAGGATTGGAGTGCAATTAGTGTGACTTTTATCTTCCATTGGGTGGATCCGTCCTAGTCCGGTTTTGCATTGCACCATGGGATAAGGGATACGTTCGACGACAGAGTGCTTTCACATGGATCTGTTTCCGTAGTGGGATGTACCGTGGCAATGATTGAAATACGGTGTTTGTCTTCAAATGCGATATACGCATCAACCGTTATGGACGATTTTTGGGAGTAAAGTCAATTCTTGCCAGTACAGAGAAATTACATACCATTGAAGTGCCGAAAAAGGCCGTTCGGACAAACTGGTAGTGTGAACCCAAGACGAGACACCGCCTCGAGTCGCCCGCCGAAAGAGATAATGAATGCATGTCTCTTCGTCAATAATCCCATCACGTGCTAGAAGAGAGAAATCTTTTCTGACTAATAATGAACGATGACGATTGGCGAATCACGTTCACGGTGACGTTCGTAGCGTTCTCATTGGTCCCTTGGATTTCAGGAGATTATTAGCTATGTAGCACAGACACTCTCTGCAAGCCTTCGTGTCGTGTCCGACACGCTCCGACACGTCCCGACACGCGGTCAACGAGTGTCGAAAAATCCAACACGTGGTCAACTTTTTCTGACACGCTCCGACATGCGAGTCAGGAATTCAGACACGCGATTCCGACACGCACGGGGTCAATTTTAAAAATTTCTAATATTTGAGGGGTGAAAATATAAATATACACAAAATAAGTAATAAAAGAAGTAATAAAATTGCTATAAATATACACGCATGGGTCAATTTTTTTTTTCAGTTTTGTTTTTTTAAAATTATTTTAGTTTTTTTAAAAGTCTTTTACTATGAAAGAAGTAATAAAAAAATGCTATATATGATAAATAAATAAATTTAAAAATATCATTTCAGCATTTTTCTTTAAACAATGTTTTTTTTCCTCTAGGTTTTATGTATTATTGTAACAAATTAAAATAATGAATGATATTATTTAATATTTTTCGTGTAAATTAATTCTAGGCTATTATTATTATTATTATTATTATTATTATTATTATTATTATTATTATTATTATTATTATTATTATTATTATTATTATTTATGGATTTATATATAAAAATATCTTTAATATATAACGTGTCTGGTTCTCGATTTTAATATATAACGTGTCGGAACGTGTTGAAATTCTCTAGTTTTAAGAAATGACGTGTCGGCGTGTCGTGTCATATCGTGTCGCGTGTCCGTGTCCGTGCTACATAGATTATTAGCAACAAATGGGATGAGCATAGTTCAAAATGGATGACTCCCACCTTAGAATTGGGAACCATTCATTAAAAATCAATTCCGAAAAATTAGAATCGGAACTATGTTTTGTTTGATTCTCAAGTGGGTCTATGAAAAACCGGTCCCATAAGAACATTTTACAACTAGCCACAATAAAACACAAAAAAAAAAAAAAAAGAACTTCCTTATTCTAAATTATAAGATTAGTAAAAAAATTGGACTCACATTAAAAAATGAGAGTTAACGTTGTAAGTTAATGGACGTTGGGCTTGAGAGTCAAAGTCATGAGTAAGAGAAGACAACTCATACAAGGCGAGAATGAGACAAAACGAGCATTTAGTTAATGGGTGTCGAGCTTTAGATTAGGGATTTCAAAGTTTTCATTTTTCTTAATTTTTTATCAATTCTTTTTAAAATTAAATATATATTTATATATGACTCATCCGATCCAGTTTAGATGGATTGACGGATAATTCCATATCTAGATCCAAGAATCAAATCAGTATTCACTAGTTCCAATGAATTAAAATCGAGAACCAGACAAGTTCCCTTGAGAACTGCCAGTTCCAATCCAGTCCGATTTGACTTCGAATGGTTAGGGCAATTTTTGATTTTTTGCACATCCTTAACAGTAAACCCCTTGTGCCTCTATATTACTTTCGATGATATGGCACATTCTAATATTTCGAGTTGATTGGATTATTTTGAGCGAATTATCATTCGTGGGAAATATCTATCATTACTAAGACCCATCAATCGGTGTCGCTCGATCACTCAAGCCATTACCCTCAGCACAAAACGGACATAAAATGCGGTGAATTCTCAGTGACAATTGATGTTTATCGTGTTTCGAATCGACATTGAAAGATTATGTTTGTTTCTCATTGCCGTTGATGGGGGAACCGACTTGAAGGATTGCAATAAATTGAGAACGAGCGACCAGAACGGAGACACGTCAATCTGGATAGATAAAGAGACGTCGGAGGGGACCACGGAGGAATCCAAGGCCTTTTTATTCAATTGCCTCGATAGGTGGATAAAATTGGGCCCCAATTAGACGTCTTCAAATACAAACTGGAAAGCACTAACAAAAATATGTTGGATTCAAGGCAGTATCTTTCTACTTTATTAAAAACTTCGTTGTTTATCCTCATGAAAAACCTTACTCTTACTTTTTTTTATGATTAATATTATTAAGAATGCCAAACCAGTACCCAATTGTCTATTATTAGGATTAAATGACATCTACTTTCCACCCATCAAACAAATTATATGAGCTATCTATACATGGTCACAAACTAGTGACACTTAAATATATATAATACTATAAAAAAAAAATTATGTCAAGTTTGTCATTTTCCATATCAAATTTGTTTTATAGTGTCTGTCACGATGCATTTTGGGTCATGATACCGATTTGAGTTAGGGTATCAATTTGGGCCCTTTGTTATAAGAAAATTAATTTAAGGTAGATGTGTCATAAAGTTGTCTATTTCAGATGTTTTGTAAGATGAAAATCCATTTGAGGTAAACATATCATGAGGGTAATGTTTGTGATTTTTTGTTAAAACAAAAAATTGCCTGGTATTTTAGTTGACAGTAATTGAGGAGTAGTATGGTTGATATAAGCATTAAGTAATGGAGTCTTAGTAATTGCTCGTAACAGTCGATTGTAGGTTATATACTTATGCATTGTATGTTTTACAAAGAACTATTAATCAATCAAAGAATGCCCAATTATATATATTCACTTCTAGATTACCACTACATTTTAGTACCTTTATATTGCTGACAATAATTGTTATCAATATTAGTGCTTTTAATTTTCTGGTCGTTTACGTTTCTCGTCCAACAATCAACACATGAACCTTCGTTCATCGATCCATATTTCGATGAGTTTTTTGTCTAACGCTTTTTGATATATCAAGGTATTAACTCTTCCTTTTAAATGAGCCATGAAATTCCTCATTTTCTCTGGCATGCTCTACTTGCTGCCTCTCTCAATTACCATCATGTCCTTTTTGTCCATGAGATTAGAGTTCTCGCGTGTCTTTATATATAAAGAACACCCATTATTTTTTTTATCATTAACAAGGATGAGAGTGTGCAATTAGCATAACTACCTCTCTTAAGGGTTGCCATTGGAACTCCATACCATGCCACAAAGTATTTCAATCATGAGTCTGTCGAGTCCGACTTTACATTGCCCCAACGCTCCGTGTTCATTGCACACACGTGGAGATTGTGCTCTCATATATGCATAGATTTGTTTCTATAATGTGATGTGCCATGACAGTGACTGAACTACGGTGTTTGGCTACAAAGCGCTCTACAGGTCTGTAGGGTATACTTAATCCTGGCAAATACATGCAAACACATACAGAAAAAGACACGAAACAAGAACCGAAAGGACAAATTTGTTGTGTGAACCTGAGACGAGGCGACCTCCATTGCCTTGAAGGGCCCAAGACCAAAGCTTCAGTCACGAGAAGAAACAGATCATGAATGCAATATCTCCTCGTCGTTATCTTAACACGTGCCAAAAAGAAAGAGGGAGCACCGACCACCCCCCCCCCCCCTCTGCAATGGACACTTGTTACTTCTTGGGGCATTAATGGGGAAATTCGAATTTAATGTGATTTGATGGCCCAACCAATTGTCCCCAGACACATGGAAAAAATAAATGGAATTCCTAATTTATTGAACGTTTAATTTATACGTTCTAAATATTTCGATAAAAATTTAAAATTTTCGAGTGCTATAAAAAGAGTTAAAGATAAAAGTGGGAAGTCGAGAGACCCGTCTGTATGCATTGTACAGTGGTTTGGCACTAATCTGAATTATTTATTTAGTCTAATAAGTTTGGTGTTTGTGACTTAAGAATCATCTATTGTTATTCAACATTCTTAAGATGGATTTTCAAATAACTTGAGAAAATAAAATTTTGATGGTGACGTTCATCACATATAATGAATTTTCCCGTCAATCACTATGGCCTAAATTTTGCTCGTGTAAGAACATTCATCAGTAATGCATTTTAACCTAACATTTCCTCACTTCTAATGATTACACGTGAGGAAGCTCAAATTCTCCTAATCATTTCATGCATATCCCTTTTAAAAAAGGAATCGTCCATATGGGTTGTTCATCATCTTTTCAATTTTTTCTTTATGACTATATATTCAAAATTCTCGTCTGCACAAATGTGTATGAGATCTCCCCAAATTGTTGCATCAACATTAATCCATTTTACTGATCAATCAAACAAATTTTTTATTCGACTTTATATAAAGATCGACCTATATGTTGTTGGCAAAAGCATTTTGGAGATATATGAACACTCATATTGACACGCATCAATGCACATAAAGTTGTTTTTTGTCTCACTATGGAAGGGCTTAATGGAGGATGATGCGATAAATCAAGTGTGCATATACACATGTCAACTACTTCATGAAATCTTTCATCCGAAAATCTAAAGCACCTGCACTAATTCTAACATTCTAACCTTCCTCTGACATGTTTAGTCGCCGTAATCCGCTTTTCTTTTCTTTTTTCCTGTTTTTTGGATTATAAATTACTGCAAGAGGATGTTCAGCTTGAGGCTGCGGATTTTTCCCATGTACCATCGTGGACTGGGTGAGCTCATCTATCCTTGCCCCGCCACAGTGCGTATGAGGTGTAAGATCAGCATTGCACACCTATTTCTTATAGACTTGTTGACACCCAAAAATACCCCTACGAACACGTACGGTCACAAGGGATAGAAAGCTCTAAAGTTACCGTTGCGATTGTATATGGGCCATAATCCATATCGGCCTAGCCCATAAATATCCATACAAAATTAGACAATTGAGGATTTTGAGGAATTTTGGCTGGATTTCGACAAACGACCAGAGACATATAATACCGAAATGAAGTAGCAAGTTGCCACGTATCGAAGCCAAAGATCAATAACGAAGATGCAACCTTGGTGGTAAAAATAGGCAAGAACACTTAAAAGGGTGCCAAACTCGGCCAGACAAGCCATGACACCATTGTCGAACAAGTATGGATAAAGTGGCTCAACATGGAACGTGGAACAACTCTTGATGAGGAAGTAACCAACCATTGACGGTTGCCAAGTTGGCCTATAAATATCACAAGCTATCCAACAAACACCCCCAAACAATACACAAAACTAACTTTGTATTGCCTTTATCTTTACTTAGTTTTAGCTTAGCGTTAACTTAAGATTCCTGTCATAAATTCAATTCCAGCAAGTATCTTTATCCAAGGAAGTGTTCTCGATGAGATTCAAGTGCTAACATATTGTTCAACGTAGTTGATTAGATTCCGGCATTGTTTCTCATCCTCATCTAGAGACAATGTTCATTAAATATTGCCTTTGTCTAGCGTTGTCGATTAAATTCCAATGTTGTGTTTATGCATGCATCTAGGAACAATGTATACTAGGTTTTATTATCATTGTCTAGCGTTATTGATTAAATTTCGACGTTGCGTCCTCGTATCTATCTTGGATCACTATTTACTGAGTGTTGTCCTTTCTGTCCAGCGTCGTTGATTAGATTTTGACATTGTAGCCTTAAACTTAGTAGAAGGTAGTGCTTTATCAAGCATCTTGTTCATATCCAGTGTTGCCGAAATGCCTCCGATATTGTATAGACTCCTTTAATTTTAATGGGTTTTCATTATTATATAAAGTAGGTCTAAATGATGTCATTAATTAGGTTTCGACATTAATTATCATTGACATTGAACGTGCGATAAGCTGGTGACTTCTTTAATTTCGAGATTATAAATTGTATAGTTTCACTCGTATTTAACCCTCTCCGTCCAAAACTAATACATAACTTGAGTCTCATTCAATAAAAACCAAAATATAACACTTGGTAAAAGATTTTTCGTTGCAGGATCTAGAATCAACGAAATACTAACCAAAGTTTTCTAATACTGACGATAGATTAGGAATTGAGACCAATGATTATTGGCTTGTAAAGTAATCAAGTCATGACCACTTGACCAACCGCCATGATGATCTTACGGATTTACATGATCCATGCATTCAAACAATAGTCACGTATGTGATTAAGAAATCCCGACATGAAAATTATGTGTCCGAGAGTTTCCTTAGAATAGATCGAAGAGAATATCACTCTGGAAGATAAGGAATGGCAGGTTGGAATTCGACCTGGGGCAAAGTGTAGTGATATGGGGTATAATTTGTCCGTCCAAATTGGAACACCATCCTAACCTCTCAAATGGGGAATTTGATATCTCCATTGTTTATATAGTAAGTTTGAATGAGGTTCTCAACCCCCGATTTATCTTCTTTTTTTTTTTTTTATAATGAAATTCCATTCGAGCTGTTAAGGCAAATTGTTATTCTACAAACTAAAGGATGAATAATAGCGTAATTAGAAGTCACTGTAATGCTAGGTTCTCCCTCAATCTTTTGCACTTTTTACAACCGAATACTAATTTTGCCAAGTTATACAATTTTGAATGAGAATTTCTTTTGATAAGTAATAATCTAAGCCAAAATTCTAGAGACTTAGTTAGACTAACTCACACTTTTGAGAGATGAATGAAGTGCATATAGAGGTCCCTTAGGTAGGAATAAGTCCCACGTTCTTGTACGTGCACAAGTGAGATTGCATATAAATGAGCAAAAATACAAAAAAAGAAAAAGAAAAAGAAAAATAAGAAGTTATAAACATATTCTATTTATACCAATTTAGTCCCAAATCTTTCAATTAAACTGATTTAATTCTAAATATTTTCGCATTGATACCAATCGAGTCCATTTGACCAATTTATATTAGAAATTGCCAACATGAATATCAGTCGTCCTATGCAACACGACCAACGCTAACATAGACATTCTTATGTAATATTTACTTTTTTTTATAAAAATTTTCCCTGTTTCTTTCTCTTTTCCTTCTTTTCTTTTTTTTTTCCTTTTTTTTTTTTTTTTGGTTCTTTGTTATCCTCCACCAGCCTCCAGCCCTTGAGCGCGAGGGGCGAGATGCCTTGGCCAAACTTTGCGAGGCTCACCCTTGCCAGAGGCTTGGGAGGGCCGGTGAGGGTTTCTTAGTGCTTGTCAACCCTCGTCGCCTCTAGCAAGGGCTGGACAAGGGTCCCCTCACTAGATCTGGCAAGGGCCTACCTCGCGCTGCCCTCGCCTGGTGAGGTCGGTCTCACCTGTGGTCGATGAGGGCGTCCCAACCCTTGCCCTTGCAAACAATCAACAACCTCTATTGATCGGAGGTGGGTAGAGGAAAATAAAGAAAGGGGGAAAAAGAAGGAAAAGAGAAGGACAAAAGAAAAAAGGAAATAATTAATAAATAACAACAAAAATTGAAAAAAATAATTAAAACTTCTATAAAAATATCAAAGTTAGTGTCAATCGTGCTATGTAAAATGATTAGCATCTATGTCAACGATTTTCGGTAAAAATTGGTCAACTAAACTCAATTAGTACCAATGTGAAAATGTTTAAAATTAAATTGATCCAATCGAAAGGTTTATAACTAAATTAATATCATTGCAATAGGTTTATGGCCTTTTTGGTACTTTTCCCATATAAATGCTTGGTTCTGCAGAAGATGAGACTGTCGAGACCTATTTTTTGGTGTGCTTTGGGCCTCCCTGCATACATCACCATTGTCTATCAAGTCTAAGAGCTCGTCGCATTGACTCAGCAGACTTGTTTTTAAAGTGTTAGAATATTCAACTGATTAACTTAAGTTAGCTAATAGATGATTAACTTAAGTTAGCCAATAGAGGGAGGCCGCATGTTTATGAAGTACATATAAGCCCCATAAATAAGCGATGTGAGATTCTTTAATACCCCTTTAACATGTCAAATGGACTAGAAAAAATATGTATAATTTAATTATTGGGAACCAGATAGTCAAAATAAACTAAGGCAAACTAGTTTTGATACCATGTTAAAATATGCAACCCCAAAATTTAAACTAATAAATGAAGGGAAACTGCATATACATAAAGTGTAATAAATTTAGAAAATAAGAGATTCACGACACTTTAATAAGGAAATATGTGACACATTCATACATAACTTACTCATAATTAAGCATACACAAATTACACATTCTCTTGTTACATAAAGAGAGATCCTTGGCAACAAGATTGCACATTGTTTGTCGCATCACAACACACTCTTTGTAGCAAACAACATCTTCAACACACACAACGAAAGCTCTCTCTCCAATCCACAATGCCTGTTGACCTTCCGAGCCACATTATTGACAGGAAAGGCTTCAAACCTTCAAGCCAGTGCTGCACACTAATGTGTGTCGTGACCTCTTTTTTTGGCACCCGCGATCGGGTACGAGCGCCTAAGGAGGCTAATGGCTCGGCTGAATTTATTAAGCCCGGACTCTCCCAAGTCCACCAATTCACGACTTTAATAGTTTGAGTTTTTAACCTATAAATCAATTTTTAAAATGGAGTCGCCACTAATCGATTTGGGGTGGGTTGATTAGAAACCCAAGTGAAGTATCGGGAGAAATACTCACTCCTGTGCAACCAGAGAAATTAGGATCGGGGACTTGATTACACTAGTTAATCACTAATGCCCTTTCGGTACCTAATCTTGTTTAAACCCTAAGGCTTTTTGGATTTTTTGAGAGATTTTCCATGCATTTTTGGGAGGAAAAACATTTTTTGAGTCGTTTTCCAATTTTTTGGACACAAAAGGGATTTTTTGGGGTTTTTTGGTATTTTTTTGGAAAAATACAAGTCTTTTTAGCTTTTTCTGAATTTTTTTGGCTTTTTCATGAATTTTTGGCTTTTTTTGGATTTTTGGCATTTTTTGGAAAATAAAATATTTTTTAATATTTTTCAAAATATTTTTGGAAAATAAATTGTTTTTGATTTTTCTCGATTTTTTTAGAAAATAAAACATTTTTCGACATTTTTAAATATTTTTCGATTTTCTGGAAATTAAACATTTTTTTATATTTTTTTTGAAAATAAATTATTTTTTATTATTTATTTATTATAATATTATTTTATATTAAAATATTACAAAAACTGACCCGGGTCGGATCCGCGGGTTGGGTCCGACCCGGGCTGGCGATCCGAATGAGGACGGGCCCGCGTTGCGGGCCCGACTCAGATTTTTTTTCCTTTTTTTTTTTTTTTATTTGCTGGAACGGCGTCGTGGCCCAAGAGCCCGTTTTCGAAAAGAACCGGGCCAACCCGCCGACCCGGTTCGGCGAAACCCTACCCGACTCGCCGACCCGGATTTCCGCCGCCCAAAAACTGCGGAAACCCTACCCGACTCGTCGACCCGGCTCCGACTCCACGACCCGGTTTCCATCCTCCCTTGACCTCGCGGAACCCTTCCCGACTCGTGGCCCCGGGTCCGACCCACTGACCCGAGGCCGCGACCCGAAAAATTGAGAACCCTAGGGTTCTCGATTCGCGGCGCCGGAGAGGGGAGGGCTGAGGTGCGCGGTGGTGACGACGGCTACTGCGGCGACGGCTACGGTGGCGACTACGATGACGGCGACGGCGACGGGCTTCGAGCATAAATGGGTATGGCATGGGCAAGATCCATCGTCACCTGCTCTCGACGTTGGCACGGCACGGCTTGTGGCGATGACGGCTGCCCTTAAACCTAGACGGCGTCGGGGCGGTGTTGCGACGGCGACGACGGACTAGCACGACCGGGGAAACTTCGATTTTGCACTGGTTCTTCGAGCTTCGAAGGAGTGGTGCTCGTGGGGGAGACGGCAGCAGCCACTGACGTCGGGACCCCGCGGTTCGCGGCTGGTGCTCGGCTCACGGTGGCTTTCTCTGACTCCTCTTCTCTCCAGCAGCCCCCCCAGGCTTGGTTCTCTCCACTCCGGTCAGATCCGAGCCTCCACCGGCCGGATCTAACCTCCCCGGACTCGCTCGCCGGCGGCCTCCCCCGAAGTCTCTCAGTGGGAGGTCAGCCGAGCTCGCGACCCGAGTCCTCTCAAGCTCGCTCTTCGATTCTTCCCCTGAAGTCTCTCAGTGGGAAGATCTCGGAGCTCGCTCCTATTGTTCATCGACGAAGGTGGTGCCCTTTTATAGGCGAGGGAATCCGGTCGACGAAGCTTCGACCGCCGGTCCCCTTCGCGCGCCGGGCGGTTCTCCTCGGCTGAACCGGCGTCCCATCCGAGCTCATCCAGCGAAGCATGCTTGGCATTGATGGCGCTTCGCGATCTTATCTTCTCCGGCCGACGTCGGCCTACTCTCCTCGGCAGTAGGTCGTCCTTTGCGCGCGTCGTCGTCTTCTGCGCGTGAACTACAGAGGCGGAGAAAGAAGGAGCGAGGAAGAAGAAGAGGGAAGAAGAAGAAGGAAGAAGAAGAGAAAAAAAAGGGGGGTGGGGCCAAGTCGTGTGAAAAAGAAAGAAAAGGGGGCTGCTGCTTTTTGCTTTTATTATTATTTTTTTTGTTTTTCTTTTGCTTTGCTTTGCTGTTTTTATTTCGAAAAAAGACAAGATAAATAAAAACTTAATTAATAAGATAAAATAAACTTAATTAAAATTTGAGGCGTCAACAGCTGCCCCTCTTTGAAGGTGAGTTCGCAGGGGTTGCATTCAAAGACAGACTGATGCCTAAATTTTATCCATGCGTGCGTAGCAGATTATATTTTATTTAGGACCTATTACTCTATGCGGAAAAGAACAATATAACTTTACACATACTAAGACAGATAAGAAGATACCTGTAGTTACTTACCGGGAGTGAGTGAGATAGGGTGTAAACCCCGAGTTTGGCAAGTATCAAGGCGTCATCTTACCTGGTGATATGAAGAGGTTGTTTTTCCAGGGCTCGAACCATTCTTCGGTCGCCTGTTAAAACAATCAATGATTTGTCTAGGACCCGAACCTTTCTTCGGTTGCCTTGACGGGAGACTGCTCTTCCAGGACCTGAACCATTCTTCGGTCGCCTGTTAGAGTAATCGGTGGTTTGTCTCGGACCCGAACCAATCTTTGGTCGCCGTGACGGGAAGTTGCTTCTCCAGGACCAGAACCATTCTTCGGTCGCCTATTAAAACAATCCATGATTTGTCTAGGACCCGAACCTTTCTTCGGTTGCCTTGTCAAGAGATTGCTCCTTCAGGACCCGAACCATTCTTCGGTCGCCTGTTGGAGTAACCAGTGGTTTGTCTCGGACCCGAACCATTCTTCAGTCGCCGTGACGGGAGATGCACCGACCTTTCTCAGGGCATCTCATTTGTGGGTGCCTGATTTGCATCAAGGACACCAGTTGGTACCCGACCTTTCTCGGGAGATGCGCCGACCTTTCTCAGAGCATCCGTTTTGCTGGGGTGTCTGACTTCTGTCAAAGACATTGGTTGGAACCCGACCTTTCTCGGGAGGATGCGCCGACCTTTCTCAGGGCATCGATTTGTGGGGTGTCTGACTTCTGTCGAAGACACCAGTTGGAACCTGACCTTTCTCAGGAGGATGTGTCGACCTTTCTCAGGGCATCGATTTGTGGGGTGTCTGACTTCTGTCAAAGACACCGGTTGGAACCCGACCTTTCTCGGGAGGATGCGCCGACCTTTTTCAGGGCATCAATTCTGGAAGATACCTGGACATTCACAAGCATATCAAAGAGTACCTGGATATTCACAAGTACTAACATGAAGGATATTTGGGCCTTTGCAGGCGTCGAAATGGGTATTTGGCTGACCATAGGCACTGAAAGGGTTTTTAGATGATAACAATTATGAATTCTTAGGGGATACTTGGACATTCACAAGTATCGAATGGTACTTGATAATTGGAAATATTGAGAACATACCTTGGATATTTGTGAAGGTCTCTCACCTCTTGGTGATGGGAATGTCGAGGGCATGCCCCGCTTATTCATAAAGGTCTCTCACCTCTTGGTAAAGGGGAATATCGAGGACGTGCCTCGCATATTCATGAAGGTCTCTCATCTCCTGATCATTGGGAATATCGAGGACGTGCCTGAGATATTCGTGAAGGTCTCTCACCTCCTGGTAATTGGGAATATTGAGGACATGCCTCGCATATTCATGAAGGTCTCTCACCTTCTGGTGGTTGGGAATATCGAGGGCGTTCCTGAGATATTCGTGAAGGTCTCTCACCTCCTGGAAATATCGAGGGTGTACTTGAGATATTCGTGAAGGTCTCTCACCTCCTGGTAATTGGGAATATCGAGGGCGTGCCTCGCATATTCATGAAGGTCTCTCACCTCCTGGTAAATGGGAATATCGAGGACGTGTCCCGAATATTCGTGAAGGTCTCTCACCTCCTGGTAATTGGGAATATCGAGAGCGTGCCTCGCATATTCATGAAGGTCTCTCACCTTCTGGTAAATGGGAATATCGAGGACGTGCCCTGAATATTCGTGAAGGTCTCTCACCTCCTAGTAAAGGGAATATCGAGGACGTACCTTGGATATTCATGAAGGTCTCTCACCTCCTGGTAATTAGGAATATCGAGGACGTACCTGGGATATTCGTGAAGGTTTCTCACCTCCTGGTAATTGGGAATATCGAGGGCATGCCTCGCATATTCATGAAGGTCTCTCACCTCCTGGTAAAGGGGAATATCGAGGACGTACCTGGGATATTCGTGAAGGTCTCTCACCTCCTAGTAAAGGGAATATCGAGGACGTACCTTGGATATTCATGAAGGTCTCTCACCTCCTGGTAATTAGGAATATCGAGGACGTACCTGGGATATTCGTGAAGGTTTCTCACCTCCTGGTAATTGGGAATATCGAGGGCATGCCTCGCATATTCATGAAGGTCTCTCACCTCCTGGTAAAGGGAAATATCGAGGACGTACCCGGGATATTCGTGAAGGTCTCTCACCTCCTGGTAAATGGGAATATCGAGGACGTACCTTGGATATTCATGAAGGTCTCTCACCTCCTGGTAAAGGGGAATATCGAGGGCGTACCTCGCATATTCATGAAGGTCTCTCACCTCTTGGTAATGGGAATATCGAGGGCGTACCTGAGATATTCGTGAAGGTCTCTCACCTCCTGGTAAAGGGAATATCGAGGACGTACCTTGGATATTCATGAAGGTCTCTCACCTCCTGGTAATTAGGAATATCGAGGACGTACCTGGGATATTCGTGAAGGTTTCTCACCTCCTGGTAATGGGGAATATCGAGGGCGTACCTTGGATATTCGTGAAGGTCTCTCACCTCCTGGTAATTGGGAATATCGAGGACGTACCTTGGATATTCGTGAAGGTCTCTCACCTCCTGGTAACATAAACTTGAATGTAGCACGAGGCTTACCTGGATGGCCGCAGGCACTTAAAAGGGGTGGAACACCTGGATAGCTACAGGTGTACAAAGTACTGGAATACTTGGATGAACACAAGTATTTAATGATACAACATGGGACCACTCAGTTGGTCCAAGTGTAAGAAAGCATACCTGGGTAGGCGCAGGCACACGAAGTAGTGGAATGTTTGAACAACTGCTATTATTTGGGGACATCTTGGGCAAGTTGAGTGTCGTGAAAAGGGAGTATCCGAACGGTGGCCGGTACTAAAAAACAATGGGATGCTAAGACAACAGTAAGCATCGAAACTCAAGGGACAACTCGAATAGGTTGAGTGTCAAGAAGAGAGTACCTAGACAGTGGGAGGTACCTAAAAATAAAGGAATACCTGAACAGTCGCAAGTAGCAATACTCTGAGGACAACTCGGACAGGTCGAGTGTCAAGAAGAGAGTACCTGGACAGTGATAGGTACCTTAAGACAAATGGGGATAGAGATATGCTTACCTGGCAATATCTCCGCTCTCTGAGAGTATGTGTGCTATTTGCACAATATGCACACATGATTGTATATGCTATAAATTCATGAGTTCAAATGAGATTCATGCATGATAATTTTGTCAGTTCTGCATCTTTTGATTTCCACTGGGGAAGATTTTGAAAGACAACCTTTATTTAGAATGTAGATGTCTTGAGCATGCCAGATGAGGGACTTTCGGTCTGAAAGGACTTTTTCGCTCACTCTCATGGAAAAGGCTATCCTGACCATTGATGCAGGATTTATAAGGACCACACTATCTCACTATCATCATGTCAGCAGGGGTCCGAGTATTCTCGCAAACAGTACAACTTTACCAATGTGAGAGGTCTTTGTTGAAACTGTGATAAAGTCTTGGTCAGTGGCTCATCGAAGGGGACCATCAAGGTTGAAGCTGATGGACGAAAATGTTGCACGATCATCTTCGGGTTTACAAGTCAAGAACCCTGCGAAAAGAGATAGAGTAATCTTGCTCGTACTTCTTCGAGCGATGCTTATAGACATATGAAATCCCACATTAATTGAAGTGCCCCTAATCTGAAGAGACTTTTACAATGGGATGCAAAGTAGGCTTGATTCATGTGTAAAAAGGTAGAGCTGGTGATTGCCTTAGCATTTGTCACCAGTCTTTCTTCTCACTGTCAAATGGAGGTTCTATGGACCATAACAGCAACATTTTCTTGGCTGCATTTTTGACTGGGGGGGCATTGGCCTTGCTTTTACCAGGCACCCTGCTTTTTTTTCATGCCCCTATTTTTCATTCCAGTTCTTCAAATATGGGCATTGACCTTGCTTTTACCCGGTACACTGCTTTTTTATGCCCCTGCTTTTTCATTCTTGTTGCTTGAGAGCTGATCTTGGCAAGCTTAATCGAAGCGCTGTTATTAGACTCTTGAGTCTTCATCTTCAACTGGTGCTCAGGCTATAATAACTTCTGCTTTATCTTGATGTGAGGGTAAAATTACAGACTCACTTGGGTTGTACAATGAATACAAGTGCGTAAAGAAAGAATTGCTCTTCATGACTCCAGGGCACTTAAATTAACGCGAGTGTTCATATGCAATAAAGACACTCGAAGATTGATGCAAGTGCAAGCAAGAAAATTTCTATCCCCTTTCTCACTTTGTGATGCTGACTTGTTTTCGACTTGCCCCAATGTGGGGTGGTTCTTTGACGGGGATATGAGAGAAATTTCATTAGTGTATGGGGCTCAATGGGGTGAGCAATGAAATGCCTCTCACTATTTTGGTTATCGTACCATTCGCGAGAGAACTCTTTACCCTGCAGCCATGGAATCTTCTGCACTCATCTCACAAGTGTATAGATGGGGGACTGTGTGTAGGATATAGCTTGCCTTTCATCATTCTGACGCACCTCATCCAGCATGCTCAATTAATCTTGTATTCTTCACTTAGCTGTCTATTCTAATAATCCTCAATGGAATCAGTGACTTAGACAGGCAAAATCATCATGCAGAATTCATCTAGAAATGACATGCAACATTTCAAATATGATGGAGCTTGAACTCTTCAAAACAAATGAATGGTTTTGACTCAAAAAATACCCTATTGACAACTTTAGGGGCTAACATAATGGTGTTTCCAAATATGTTAGATTTTGAACATCAAAAGGGGTATTCGCAAATGGACGTCGATGGTTGTCCCTATTGATTAGGAATATGACACATGAATGATCAGTCGGGGTTGGGAATCTGATCGGGCGTCTCTGCTTTTGCCCCTGCAGAAGAGAAGATGTACAAGTAGATCAATTAGTTTGGCCAAAATTAAATGTGAGTTGAGGCCTGAAGATTTTCTGTCATTTGCTTTGGCAATACTTGAGACACCATTTTGCTTGGGAGAGTTTGTCATGCCTCTCATTGATTTGTTATCTTTGTTTTTGACAATCAGTTAATCCTGCAACAAACAAGACATGCTTCTCATTGATTCGTTATCCTTGCTTTTGACAGTCAGGTGATCCTGCAACAAACAAGAGAGAATGTGTTAGTCATGAACTCTTTCAAGAGTCGAATAACTGGAATCGATACAACTTTACCCTTCACTGATTTGCAGATGATTGGGTGAACCTGAAGTGAGAGGGGGACACGAAGTCCTATGTTCCTTGCTTCATTAGGTCAATTATTCTTTGAATTGGCTCCTGGATGACATGTCTTTTTACACGAAGCCAGGTAAATTTGATGTAGGTCATTTCCATGTACTAGCTTGGCCAATATTGGTTTGCCTAACCATCAAATTTGGTTCTTGAATCCTGGTGCTTCCTGCCAATAGGGGGAATATGTCAAAAGTGAATTCAAAGAGGGGGGAGTATTGGAAACGATACCAAATTACTCTTCCCCAAAGTTTGTATTTGCTGACTCCTGATGATGTTTGAATGTCGATGACAGCCTTTTCGTCTTGGTATAGTTTGACATTTCTTTCGATTGGCCTTCCTCACTTGTGACCATATATGCATGATTGCTGGTCATTGATTCATCTTCAATGCCTTCCTTCTGTGGAATTTTTCCTTCTGTCTTTAACTATAGCATCATTGGGCAAAAGTCATGTACCTCAAGCTTCTATGGAATCTGAGATGGAAAGTCTCAAGCTTTCTGATGGCAATTACGCGTCTGGGGTGAAGTTTCTAGATTCCAACATCATTGTCCAGGATGTGGGGCTATAGATCGCTTTGACTGTCTAGATTTTCTTCCTGTTGACAGTAATCACTTTAAATGAAGAGAAGCAAATCCTTCTTTGTGCTTCTTGGCTCGTTGAAGCTAGAAGTCCTGTCAATGAACTCGGGACATCCTGCCTTGAGCATTTTGAAACGTGATGATCCTTTCTGTTTGCCCCTGCTTTCTTGGCAGTGTGTCATTGAATTCGGTGAGTTCACATAATGTGCTTGCTTCAAATGCCCCCTGTCGCACTAAGTCAAAGGGGACGGGACTGATCTTCTGAGACATGAAGTGAGTGAGTCAGAAAGACAAACATGATTAAATTTATCATTTTTTTTTTTGAAAGATTTTGGTGATGAAGTGTTTTTTTGTTTTCAAAATATGTATTCGGGGGAGAAAAAGCATGAGGAAGCCCAGCCTTCAGTATTTTCCTTGGATGGTATATTTTTTCATGGTTAGATAGCATCACCGGGCTGGTTTGGAGTACCGCCTCATGCTCTTAAAACAAAATATTATAACTGCACAATAGAGTACTTGGCATGGAAAATACAACAGTAGCACACTAGACAAGATAAGAAACATGAAATTATAAAAACAAGTAAAACCCATGAAAACTCCTGTGTAAATGAGTGCTTTGATAGTGCTGGTCTTGAAGCTAAGCGTCTTTGAATTCCTCGCCTTCAGTAGACTCGAAGTATTCGCATGCGATGACTACCTCGTTGAAGTTACGGAAGTGTAACCCATGCAGCCAACAATGCTGCTTGCCGGACAAAACTTCTATGAACTGCTTCATTAACTCCTCTTCAGCCAGTTGAGGGTGGGTTTGCATCATGAAAGCCCTCCACCTCCCTGCGTATGATCGAAAATCTTCCATTGGTTTTCTTGTGAAGTGAGCCAAGCTCTCACAAGGCAGTTCAGTTCCGATCTGGCTTTGGTACTGATGTAAGAATGTGGACGTCAGCTCATTCCAATCCTTTAGAAGATAAATGCTAGCTGTGATAAACCATTGCAATGCAGACCCCGTAAGAGCTTCTTGGAATGCCTGAGTTGTGAACGACATTGGGCCATAGTACCGACTCATTTCCGCATGGAGATACTGCAAGTGGGCCACGGGACAAGCTGTGCCGTTATACTTACGGAGATTGGGCATCCACATTTCTATGGGGCTCATGATCTTATGAGGGCAAGACGGGCTTGATGTATCTTGGTTAGGCCAATGGTTTTCCCACTGCATATCTGTTGTAGTGGTGAATTTTTCTATTTCAGGGAAGCTGGACTCTATCGAGATTACCCCATTGCTTTCTTCCGGGTCAAAATTTCCGAATGAGGATGAAGTATTAAAGCTATCCTCATGGTCAGAGGAAGAGCTTAGTACTTCGTTAGGATCGTGGCGGATAAAGACGTATGCTTCCTCTTCTGACGGGCCTTCATCCTCGGATGAGAGTAGGAAACAGTTATACGATGAATCATCAGTTTCATTGTCAAAATAACGCTGGAAGTCCTTGGGGTTGTATTCTAGGGCCGGGAAGTCTTCAGAGTTGTACTCTTGGGGATGGTAGCCTTCAAAGTTGTATTCTTGGGAACGCTCGAAGCTTTGGTGCGGTGGCTCGTCAGTAAATGCTGAATTGATCTGCTTAGGCTTTCTTTTCTTGGCCCCTGGTCCAGACCTTTTGAGTAAGGCCCTGCGCTTCGCCAGCTCAATTCTGTCAAGGGGAGTGAAAGACACTAGAGCTTCACTGTCTGATTCACTTCCCAAGTTGATAGGGGTTGGTATTCTTTGGACCCTAGCTCTTGGAGTAAGCTTGAGGAGTTGTCTTGTCGTGCCCCGGTCTTGAACAGGCTCTGTGTCTTTGATCTCGTACAAAGGCTCCTTGCCTTTCCTAGTGGGAAATTTTCCAGTAACAGGGTGTTGTTCAGCTGCCCATTTATCATGCAAGGCTTCATTGACATGCTCTTCTCCTATCTCAGTGACTAACGGTTCCTTGTGCTCCGCGATCATCGGCTCTTCGTAGGGTAGGGTGATGTCAAGATTATACTCTTGGTGAAAAACATGAATTAGTTCCCTCCAGGTTTTAAGGGGACTAATCTTTCTGACAATGTACCATCGCAAGGCAGGGCCAGTCAAGCTCGATTGGTACGATTGAATCATCCTTCGAACCAGGTAGGCCTGTAAGTAAGTCTCTGGACGGGGGGTATCAGCATACCTTTCGCATTCAGGTGCTTTGAGCTCTTCAGGAATCTCAATGCCGGCGTAATTGGACAGGTCCATCGGATTCTGCTCCTGCAACTGGCTTAACTTTTTCATGATCCTTTCAAACTGTCTATGGTACTGGCCATTTTCTGGCAAATTTGCAGGTGTCATGACGGTGTTTGAGGCAACTATAGAGTTGGGCTCAGCTTGAGTGGATTTCATTTGTCTTGAGAGTTGTTGAAAGACAATGGACATCTGTCCTACGTCGTCTTCAATGTTAATAAGGCGATTTTGTACATCATTCTGATCGGGTCCTATTGCATGAGGCCATCCACGAGCAATTGGTGGTCGGCGATTCATAATTACCTGCTCGTGTTGAAGACAATGAATGAGCACGACAGTAAACAAAGATTGACCCATGGCAATGGTCTAACTGCTTTCTTATTTATCAAAAGAGGATTTTATAGACCGCAGACTTCTGACATTTAGAACTTGCAAATGAAAAGACAGAATGAAATACTAGACTTTAAACAAAAGTCCCTAAACAATGGGACAAAACCTTCATAATATTAACACTAAGGGGCACATGATTGCTAATTTATATGCGACGGGGAGCCTTGTTCTTGTGAGGACGCCTGCTTCCTTGGGCTGGCTCTGAGGTGTGCATCCAGTCCATTCCCAAATCCCTCTCCATGAGCTCTGCTTGCTCGTGTTGGCTGCTCTCGCTGATCGAGTGAGGGACTAATGGCTTCCATCTTTTCGGGATGCGATGGTTATGGATGTAGGACATGGAGGCGTGGTGGGCTTTTTCTTCTCCCTCAAGCCCTTCAGGTACCACAATCCTTTTGCGATGGCACTTGTCCCAAGCTTCCTGAGCGGTAGAAACTTCGAATGCGTAGTCACTGCTTGTGTTGAAAAGAACTGAAGAGATCTTCCTAATGAGAGGTGGTGGGATCTCCTGAAGGGCTCCATATTGTCGTGCCACTCGATAAGGGTGATAGAGAATGGCGCCGGTGAGGCCGAGCAATGGAATTGAGAGACAGCGCTTGTAAGCGAAGCGAGCTCTCTTTTCATGGAACCAACCAGCACACCATTGGAATGCCTCAAGAGCCGGGTCTCTTAGGAAGCTTACCCAATTTAAACAACTTTGATTGGGAATGTATGGTCCTAAAACCATAAATTTTTGTAATGGGTTTTCAAAAGCATTCGTTTCAGATGATCGCATGAAGTCTCGAAATTCGCTTAGGTGAGAAAAGAACCAGACTTGTAAAATTTCAGGAGATGCTCGCATGAGTTTTTCCGAGTTGTCTTTAAAACGATAAAAGGACAAGAATGTTTCAGTTAAAATCATGTTGACATAATTTCCTCCTCTCAAGATTTGATCAACTATCCATGCCATCTCAGGACTTATGGCATTTCTTTGATGGGGGAAAACGATGAGCCCGAAAAAAGCCAAGAGGAAAATCTCACTTTTTCGGGTCATAGGCTGGTTTTGAAAACATGCATTCACGAATTCTAAAGGGCATACATTATGGTTGTTTTCAAGAATTTGCTTCATGACATGGATTTCAGTTCCTAAAAGTCGCGCCAACCCGCGCCACGGGAGAGCGCCGGTTGATGGCTTGACGAGCTTTTTCTCAAGAGGCATTCCAGTGATGATGCTGTATTCTTCCAGGGTTGGGGTTAGCTCAAACCTACCGAATATAAAAGTAACCGTCTTCGGGCACCAGAAATGTGCCATGGCTTGTATGACTTCAGGGCAAACAGTGATTCGGATCAACGATAGGAGATGACCGACTTTGGCCTTCACACGCTCTTGGGCAAACTGATCTAATTGACCCCACCATCTGAAGAGCTCCGCCTTGGGAGTAGGAATGAACTGGATATTGTCTTTCCCCATTGCATATAAACTGGGACTTGAAAATTTTATCCTAAATTGCCATGGGCCAAAATAAAAAGACTGAGTAAAAGTAAAGAAATCACTTTGCTTTTAAAGAAAAATGACAAGCACAAAGACATGCGCGTGGGATGTGCGGCTCGATTTCTAACTCAGAAGGCTTGGTGAGATTAAAAGGATATCCGCCCGTCGCAGTCTCGCGTTAGCAGCATACCCTCCTAACCTCGGCTAAGAAATTTGGGGAAAAGAAAGGCAACCTATACATCGCAGTCTCGCGTTCGAGGTCGTATCTTTCTTAACACCATCCTAGAAGTCCTATGGCGGCCCAGGTCTGGCGGCCGGGTTGTGTGTGTCATGTGTAGTGTTTAAAACAGTAAAGCATGCACAACAGTTTATGATCACAAAAACATTTTATTTTAACAGAATAAAAAAACTTTTAAGCTATTACCCTGCATAAAAGAAAGAAAACCAAGTCAGCAAAGCATTTAAACAAAGATAAAATGGCCTAAGTCCTCAAAGTCCCCAGCGGAGTCGCCAAGCTGTCGCGACCTCTTTTTTTGGCACCCGCGATCGGGTACGAGCGCCTAAGGAGGCTAATGGCTCGGCTGAATTTATTAAGCCCGGACTCTCCCAAGTCCACCAATTCACGACTTTAATAGTTTGAGTTTTTAACCTATAAATCAATTTTTAAAATGGAGTCGCCACTAATCGATTTGGGGTGGGTTGATTAGAAACCCAAGTGAAGTATCGGGAGAAATACTCACTCCTGTGCAACCAGAGAAATTAGGATCGGGGACTTGATTACACTAGTTAATCACTAATGCCCTTTCGGTACCTAATCTTGTTTAAACCCTAAGGCTTTTTGGATTTTTTGAGAGATTTTCCATGCATTTTTGGGAGGAAAAACATTTTTTGAGTCGTTTTCCAATTTTTTGGACACAAAAGGGATTTTTTGGGGTTTTTTGGTATTTTTTTGGAAAAATACAAGTCTTTTTAGCTTTTTCTGAATTTTTTTGGCTTTTTCATGAATTTTTGGCTTTTTTTGGATTTTTGGCATTTTTTGGAAAATAAAATATTTTTTAATATTTTTCAAAATATTTTTGGAAAATAAATTGTTTTTGATTTTTCTCGATTTTTTTAGAAAATAAAACATTTTTCGACATTTTTAAATATTTTTCGATTTTCTGGAAATTAAACATTTTTTTATATTTTTTTTGAAAATAAATTATTTTTTATTATTTATTTATTATAATATTATTTTATATTAAAATATTACAAAAACTGACCCGGGTCGGATCCGCGGGTTGGGTCCGACCCGGGCTGGCGATCCGAATGAGGACGGGCCCGCGTTGCGGGCCCGACTCAGATTTTTTTTCCTTTTTTTTTTTTTTTATTTGCTGGAACGGCGTCGTGGCCCAAGAGCCCGTTTTCGAAAAGAACCGGGCCAACCCGCCGACCCGGTTCGGCGAAACCCTACCCGACTTGCCGACCCGGATTTCCGCCGCCCAAAAACCGCGGAAACCCTACCCGACTCGTCGACCCGGCTCCGACTCCACGACCCGGTTTCCATCCTCCCTTGACCTCGCGGAACCCTTCCCGACTCGTGGCCCCGGGTCCGACCCACTGACCCGAGGCCGCGACCCGAAAAATTGAGAACCCTAGGGTTCTCGATTCGCGGCGCCGGAGAGGGGAGGGCTGAGGTGCGCGGTGGTGACGACGGCTACTGCGGCGACGGCTACGGCGGCGACTACGATGACGGCGACGGCGACGGGCTTCGAGCATAAATGGGTATGGCATGGGCAGGATCCATCGTCACCTGCTCTCGGCGTTGGCACGGCACGGCTTGTGGCGATGACGGCTGCCCTTAAACCTAGACGGCGTCGGGGCGGTGTTGCGGCGGCGACGACGGACTAGCACGACCGGGGAAACTTCGATTTTGCACTGGTTCTTCGAGCTTCGAAGGAGTGGTGCTCGTGGGGGAGACGACAGCAGCCACTGACGTCGGGACCCCGCGGTTCGCGGCTGGTGCTCGGCTCACGGCGGCTTTCTCTGACTCCTTCTCTCCAGCAGCCCCCCCCCCCAGGCTTGGTTCTCTCTCACTCCGGTCAGATCCGAGCCTCCACCGGCCGGATCTAACCTCCCCGGACTCACTCGCCGGCGGCCTCCCCCGAAGTCTCTCAGTGGGAGGTCAACCGAGCTCGCGACCCGAGTCCTCTCAAGCTCGCTCTTCGATTCTTCCCCCGAAGTCTCTCAGTGGGAAGATCTCGGAGCTCGCTCCTATTGTTCATCGACGAAGGTGGTGCCCTTTTATAGGCGAGGGAATCCGGTCGACGAAGCTTCGACCGCCGGTCCCCTTCGCGCGCCGGGCGGTTCTCCTCGGCTGAACCGGCGTCCCATCCGAGCTCATCCAGCGAAGCATGCTTGGCATTGATGGCGCTTCGCGATCTTATCTTCTCCGGCCGACGTCGGCCTACTCTCCTCGGCCGTAGGCCGTCCTTTGCGCGCGTCGTCGTCTTCTGCGCGTGAACTACAGAGGCGGAGAAAGAAGGAGCGAGGAAGAAGAAGAGGGAAGAAGAAGAAGGAAGAAGAAGGAGAAAAAAAAGGGGGGTGGGGCCAAGTCGTGTGAAAAAGAAAGAAAAGGGGGCTGCTGCTTTTTGCTTTTATTATTATTTTTTTTGTTTTTCTTTTGCTTTGCTTTGCTGTTTTTATTTCGAAAAAAGACAAGATAAATAAAAACTTAATTAATAAGATAAAATAAACTTAATTAAAATTTGAGGCGTCAACAATGTGCACCATGGCAGCACTCGAACTTCACAATGTTCTTCATCACCCGGGGGCAAACCGGGCATTTCACATTCTCGGGCGCGTACCCGACCATGTTCGGGATGTAGAAGTGGTGGCACGTTTGGGGAGCCACCACCTTGTCGTGGTGCTCCTTGAGCGCGACGTCAAAGGTCTTGCCATCCACGTTCACTTCCTTCTTCCAGGTATCGTACTGGGCCAGCACCTTTGACGAGGAGGCCAAGGGCGTGTTGATCACCACACAGGTCCCCTTCGTGAGGAGGGCGAACCCACCGTCCTTCTTGAAGTTGGTGTAGAGCTTGAGGATGTCTTGCAGCAGCGGGTCGAGGATGTCCGCTTTCCCCTGCAACATGGAGAACATGCAGCTTTCGAGGCGAGTCCAGAAGAGCTGAATCTTCCCAACGTTATAGGCAACAATGGAGTTCCCGTCGTCGGAGATCTTCTTCAAGTGCACTTCCACCTCGTGCACTTCCTTTGTGTCTTCGCCTCCGTACAAGAAAATGAGCTTCTCCGATTTGATCTGATTGATCGATATAACAAAATCATAATGTAACTCATTTAATTTTGAGCAGTTTAGTTGCTCTTTTGGGTTATTTGGATGACGCTTTTGTGACAGAGACATTGAAATTCACCATGCTTGTGTTAGTTCACTTACCGCCTCTTGCACGTTAGGGGCAATGGAGTCGTTCACAAGAAGCTCGAACCAGCTGATGTCACGCCTCCTCCAAAGGGTCGCCACCACACCATCCGTGAAAGGAAATGCATTAAACCCCCACATCCTTATCATGCTCATTGCGTTCTGGGACTCGACCTTCCCTTGCGGATCCAACACCACCACGATAGGCTCGTTCCTAAAGTGCCACTTCTCCTTGATGATCCTGATGACCACCTTGTTTATCAGTGTCGGGTAGTGTGTCGAGCACCACGGCATCTGCGACTGCAGGTTCTTGAAAACGTTGGGCAGGTCCTCGCTGTCTTGGTCCACAACCGGGATCCACAGGATCTCGTGATTCTCGTGGAACTTGGGCTCATTATAGATTTTCACCAGGATCGAGAGGTCATGGGAAGATAGCTTCAGGTCAGAGATGAGCAGCAACACATTCTTCCTTCTGAGGTATTCAATCTTATCCTGTCGACCCATACGTAAACCAGACATGATCAATCTCACTCCTTAAATTGGAAACAAAAGCATTCCTGATGAAATCGAAGTTAGGTGTTTAATTAAAGGCTAACCGTGTTCTTCTTGGAGCCAATGTAAAGCGGCTGAGGATCATCCTTGGTGTAAAACAGCGCCTTAATGAGCTCCACATTGTCCGTAGGCGCAGTAAAAAGCCGCTGCAGCCTCTGGTACTCTCTAATCTCCTCTGGGTTAATAAACATTCTTCTATCAGATTCCGTCAGTCCGTTTTCATGAGTATCCATTGTGGCCTATTTGATTTGATTGCGGATCTCGTAACTCACCCTTTTTTTGCTTAAAATCCTCCAGCTGCCTCTTGATGTTGTGGTGAATTATGTTCACTTTGCGAGCAAATGCGGGCAGATCTCGTCCCTTCGACCTAAGATCAATAAATCAAATGACCATTCATTAGGAGGACGAGTTTTTCACTAAATTCGACAAAGAGCTAGCAGTGAAAGCACAAGAAGCATACTCGTCGACTGGGGCAGTCGTAATAAGGTCAGTGAACCGGATCGAGCAACCGAGGACGGCGATGATGATCTGATAAACGCTGGAAGGAATGTCGATGACCTTGGCTAACTCCGGGACATCCTTGCTATCGTGGTCAAACTCCACGATGCACCGAGTCATTTCGAGCGTGGTCTTGATCAAGTCGTTGAGCACTCCGAACACTTGGATCTTCTGCGTCTCGACTGGCTTCGTGATTGCAGGTAACCCCTTCAATATGGCCATGGACTCCGCGAGCTTGTCCGAGGGCTCGATCTGAGCGAGACGCCAGAAGTCGCCGTAGTACAGCCCCAAGGACGACAGTGTGACCACGGCCTTAGTGACCAATGAGTAGCTCGATAGCTCGTGGAAAATCGAGGACATCGTTTCGCGCACATTCTTGGTGTCCAAGGCTTTGCAAGTAATCTGTCAAAACGATTGTGAATGTGTTCGATAAATATTACATACTTTTGAAGTTGATCATCATGGTGCTTTAATCTGTGCCGAATAGGGTGATATTCACTATCTAGTAGATAAGTTTAGATCTAATATGTCACGCTGGATTTTCAATAAAGCCCACAGGAATTTGGTAGATGTTTCACTTATTTATAATATAATGTTGCAAATAAACTGGTTATACCTAACACACCACATGAGAGCTTAACCTTAATCTACTTAACCGATTGACCATTAATTGATAATTACCGGTTCTCCCATTCTCGAAGAACGACCCCATTTTATTTGTAGAAAAACTAGAATTGGAAAAATATTTCCCTAATTTTAAGTTTTTTTACATTCAAACTAATGAGTCGATGATAAATGTTTTCACAATTAACAATACTCTATGGAAATAATAATAATAAAAATCCCTATTTTTCTAATCGAAGATACAAGAACATAATGATCACATTTCGGACAATTTTAATTTACCGAATAAATGCAACCAAAATTGCCTATACGAAGCCACTCACACTTCACTCGGGGTTTAAACCGGACGTGCTCAAAAGTAGCTCTTTTAAGGCTAAGAATCAAATATGAAAAAGTGGTGGGCACACATATGCATAAAAATAGGAAAATGACAGATTGCCGTCACGTCCGTTATATTTTCCAATACCATATCCACATTTAATCTGAATTTTGGTATTAAAAAAAAAAAAAAGGAAAGTTCATCGGGTAATTGCTATTTAAAATCATTTAAGCGAATGATTTGATTACTTTCCTTTTTTTTTGGGACCTAAAACAACTGGCTAGCTCATTCTAAATCAAATTATCGACTATGTAGCTTAAGTTCATCGTAGCGACACCAAACCCTACACCAAACCGTACTCTTCGAGCACCCGATTATGGTTCGATGTGTGAGGCGTGAAGACAAATAATCGACGGGCATTTCTAATGTCAGAGAACAATAAAAGCGATTATTGAAAGTGAATAACGTTTTCACTATACATTACCTGGCAAGTAACTTCGCTAATTGTCGATAGTGGGGGAGTGAAACCCTCCTTCGCAGGCTTAAATTCTGGGATCGCAGCTGGTGTCGAGCTTGCCTGCACAGATCCAACCTGGTTAGCTGCGAATTCAATTATTGTACGGTGATCGGTAGGAAGAAATCATTTAAATGGTGCCTCACATCGCTCAATGAATGCTCAGATGTATCGTCGTAGCCTTATGGATTTATTTCTCACCGCTCAAAATCAAAAGCGACCCTTCCACCTCCACCTCATGTACGTTTGCTTTCCATAACAAGGTACTTTGGACTTAAAGCAAATCCCTAAAACACTTCGTCGTAACCCAATCTCACCGATCAAAATCACAAGGGATCCGTCCACCTCAACCTCATGTACGTTTGCTTCCAATAACAAGGATACCGTACTTTGGATTTAAAGCAAATCCTTAAATTACTTCGTCGTGACCCAATCTCACCGATCAAAATCACACGGGATCCGTCCACCTCAACCTCATGTACGTTTTCTTTCCATAACAAAGATACTGTACTTGATATTCCATTTGCATTTTTACTCTATACATAAAGAAAAACAGTGCACCTTTTGCACCAAAACCAAAGAATTTTAAAATAGAAAATATATATATATATTTCAAGTTGCGAAAGTTATAAGATTTTTTTTACGGCACTAGCAGAGGAAGAGGAAGAAGGAAAATAAAACAAAAGAAAAAAATATATAAAAAATCACAATTTTCAAAAAATATATATAAAAAAATTGCACACTTAACATCATCCATATCATATAAGACAATCGGAATCCATATCAGTAATTTCTATCTAAAATTCTCAAAAAAATTAGAATTTAGTTGACATCATTTGAAAATTTATAATTGAATGACATACATTTAATAGATATAAGACTTCTTTTTCTCAACTTGATAGGATAAGGACAGGGCCTGTGGGATCAGGGTAAGTAATGTTTAGGTAAAACTGAAATTTTTAACTCAATTAAATCACGATAATTTTGAAAAAAAAAAATCCAAACTAGCTTTGATGTTCCGTCTCCGTGTGCTGATTATATAATGGAAAATGTGATCGGTTTCAATTAATTCTCGGGGGGCCCAAGCTTCTCATTCAGCATTTTCATATAATGTGACCCGACCCAACCAACAACATTTTGTTCTCTTTACCTTGATCAGGTTAACCACATTGTCAACAATAGCGGTAGAGCCCTTGAGGGTGTTCTCGACGAGGGCGAAGAGGGCCTGAACGTCGACGTCACTCTCGTCGGGGGCGTGAGTGTCGACCATCTCCTTCATGAACTTGTTGTCGTCGAAGACAGCGACCAGGCTGTTGAGGAGTCCCTGGTCGGGCTGCTTGGCTCGCTGAGAGCCGCTGAAGACCGCCGAGATGAGCCGGCCCGCCATGTCAATGGAAGAGAGAAGAACGGAGGAGGGGTAGAAAGAGCTAGGGTTTCGAGAGGAAGAGGAGGGATGCAGGGGTGAGAAGCTGAGGCTTTTGTTTGATGAAAGTTGCCTGCTTGGGCACTCAATTTATAGCGGTTGGAGTGGAGGAGAGGAACGAGGAGGCATGTGAGAATTTTGTTCGATTGTCGTGGGGACGGGAATGGGTAATTGGGTGATGCTTTATCTTGTGGTCCTGAAGCTTATCTTCACAACGTTTAGAATCTTCTATTATTGCACGTGTTCCCATGGAGAGAGAGATATACCAAGAAAAATTATTGTAAAAGTCATCAATTCATTGTACGATAATTAATTTAATTTTAATTTTTTTAATTTTGTCAATTTAATTTTGAATATTTTGACATTTTATCAATTCATTATTAAACTTTTTAATTGTACTAATTTAGTCATAAAACTTTAAAGGATTTTCCAAACTAATCCAAAATCTTTTAATAAATTATCAATTTAGTTCCTCTTACTAATTTTGGTTGGATATTATTAATGTGGCGGCCCACTCAATACCCAGCATTCTACTTGAGGTAGTAGGTACTAATGTGGATAATTTTATATTTATTTTTTTGAAATTTTATTAATTTTTAATTTCTTTATTTTCCTCTTTTTACATAGAAATGATGGTTGCTGACGAGTAAGTAAGGGCTAGTGGGGTTGCGAAGCCCTAGGAGCCCTCATCAATGGCCGAAGAGGGCGTTGCAAGCCCTCACAGGCCACAATGAGTGCATTGCATTGGGGCCCTCACCCGTCCTTGTTGCACTCGCCAAATCTAACGCAATTGTATCAGTGTCACAATTGCAAAAGTTTATGGTTTTTTATAGAAGACTGTAGGTATATATAATTCTACTATAAGTTTTGGGATATTTGTGATATGAAACAAAAATATTTAATATTGATGTCAATAGGAAAAGTTTTAGGACTTTCAATTGTATCTTTTAAAAAATAAAAAGCATATTCTCTCCATATCCATAAATTCACACCGATTTTTAAAAAAAAAAAATCCATAGAAAAAATGAAGTGCAAAATAAAGCACGTGGGCATTGCATGGCTATGATTCTAGTCACTTGTCAGCACCACAATTTGCGACAATTTATCATAAATTGGTCGATGATCCGTATGGTTGTTTATCGTACATGTGTCGATGTATATTACATACATACATGTGAAGATATTAAATAGAACAGGGAAAATTATTTTTTTTACCAGTTTCTTTGGGTGCGTTTGTTTGCGTTTCTGTTTAAAAATTGTTCCAGGGAACAGAAATAGAAAAAAGTGTTTCTGTTCCGGGGAACAATTTTTGAACAAAACAACGCGTTTGGTAAACTTGTTCCGGGAATAAAAAATAAACAGAAACATGTTTGGTAAATTTGGATAATTTTTTTATTTCTTTTATTTTTTCTATTTTTTTCTTATTTTTCCTTTTTTTCTTTTTTTCTTTTTCATTTTTTTTTCTTCTTTTGGCCGGCGACCGGCCGGCGAGGCCGAGCTCGCCCAGCGGCCGGCGAGGCGCGGCCTCGCCGGGCCACCGCCAGGCGACGCCGACTCACCCAGATCCGGCGAGGCCGAGGCTCGCCGGCCGCTGGGCGAGCTCGACCTCGCCGGATCTGGGCGAGATCGAGCTCGCCCAGGCCGGCGCGAGGTCGGCCTCGCCTTGATCCGGCGAGGCCGAGCTCGCCCAGCGGCGGGCGAGGCACGGCCTCGCCGAGCCACCGCCAGGCGAGGCCGAGGCTCGCCGGCCGCTGGGCGAGGTCCGCCTCGCCGGATCTGGGCGAGATCGAGGTCGCCCAGGCTGGCGCGAGGTTGGCCTCGCCCAGCTACGGCGAGCCTCGCCGTGGCTGGGCGAGGCCGCCGGCCCTCGTCGGCCGGTCGCCGGCCATGGCCGAGGCCGGCGACCAGCCAAAAGAAAAAAGAACAAGAAAATAAGAGAAAAAAGAAAAAAAAAATAAGTGTTTCTCAAAAGTGTTTCAGAAACAAGAAACACAAAATTTGTGTTTCTTGTTTCTGTTTCTTTTTTGTTCCTGGGGACAAAAGAACAAAAAAACAGAAAAAGTGTTTAAAAACAAAAAAAAGAAATACAACCAAACGCAGCCTTTGTGAATTTGAAAATATTTAGTGCGCGTTTGGTAATCATTTTATTTTCGAGAATAATTTATAATAAGAAATTATTCTTTTTAATTCTATTACCGAGAACAATTTTTAAACATTTAAGGGCATTTGATAACTGCTCAAATTTTATGTTTCTAGAATAGAATTACGTTTAATACCATCCTCAAAATTTCTTATCCATATCATTTTCTTTTATTTTTTTAATAATTTTATTTATTTATTTATTTATTTATTTTCTTTCTCTTCTTCTTCAAGGTTTGGGTGGTCGCCGACCTTGGGATGACTGGCGACTGGCCAAACAAGGATTAGCAACCTTGCTAGAGTATTGCTGGCCCCCTGCGAGGCCGCGCCTTGTCGCTCAAACCTCATCGACAACTAGGCGAGACTTAGCTGAGCTCGCCCAGCCACCAGCACAGCCAAGGCAAGACCGACCTTGCGGTGGCTCGGCAGGACGAGCTTGGTCTTGCTAGATCTGGGCAAGGTCGAGTCTCGTTTGGCCACCGGTGAGCTCACTGGACCTTGCCCAATCGGTCGTTAGTGATCAATGGCGATGGCTAGTGACAATGGCAGTGATAGAAGAACGAAGAAGGAAAATGAACAAGAAGAAAAGGAGAAGAGAAGAAAAAAAAGAAATTAGGGTTGACTTAATTTTGGAATTATTCTTGGGAACAAAAAAGCAATTTTTTTTAACTCCTTGATTCTGTTTCTAATCTATTTCTTGTAATAAATTTGTTTCCGAAATCAAAATATTTATTAAACAGATTTCGGTTCTAAATTTATTTTCGATTTGGCAAGTTACCAAATACATGTATGATTGTTTACCGTACACATGCCGATGTATATAACATACATGTGAAGATATTAAATAGCAAACGGAGAATAATTTTTTATTAGTTTCTTCATGAATTTGGGAACATTTACAGATCACTCTGCACCAAAACTATTTTGATTTTGCGTCACTTACTTCACGTTTTATCGCGGGTCACTTCACGATGACTTTATTTTAATTTTAGTTGTCGTACATAATAATTTATTTGGTCCAAAATGGATAATGATTGCTCTTGCTCGATCGATTTTGATTCAATAAAGTCATGGTAACCAATTGCTCCGAGTAGAGTGCCATTGGATCCCAAAATTTCTGCCCGGGGAAGTTACTACTATAGACAAAAGCAAGGCTAGAATGCAGGCCTGTTTTTCTTTCCCTCTAATCCTTTGTTGTAAGTAAAATTGCACGCGTTTTCCACGAGGATTCGTTAAAAACGGCATGACCCATCCAATCATCAAAGAGACAAGTAACATCACGCTCATCATGAGCAAAACTACCTTCCTTTCTAGAGCATAAATCCCCCCGATCGGATTTCACTAGACTTGAAATTAGAGCAGTAATCACCGAGCGTGATAACCAATAATGAGAGGGTCACTCTAATCTTATATGAGGTCGGATTCAAGTTATGTCACAAGCTAATTTCTGGCCAACTTAACCTTTGGTATTTATTATTTTGTATGAAGAGATTTCTTGATTTTCATAAAAATCACTAACACAGTAATCTAGTTATCATCGGCCTTCATATGTAGGCAACTGTGAATTGCCACATTCAAGGATATTTGGCAATAATTAATTATAGGTACTACATTGGAATATCACGCAAAGGTTTGGGATTGCATTGACAAAATTAAAAAATTTAGTATTGATTGATATTAGTATAATATATTTATGACTAGATCGGTAATCCCAAATTTTATTATGTTCCATTTGGACTGGATATCTTCTTCTTAGCTCAAGATTAATGCGATTTAAACTTGTGTGACGGTAGTCATCTTCCAACAATCCATTGTAACATGAAGTATATTCAGTCAATTTTTTTTTCTAGCTTATTCAAACGATGATAATATCTTGGCTGGTTTTGCAAATTGCTAGAATTTATATTGTCATTCCTAAAAGGGGTGAAGAATTGCTAATAAATGTGATTTAACTACAAAACCAAGGATCACCACAAGATCGTTCATTCGCAAACAATATTTAATACCTATATGTACGAATGTATTCATATGCAACATAAAAGTGATGTTCACTTCTTCTACTTAATAGTGCCAAGACACATTTTGATGAATTTTATTATAGTGCTAAAATGGTCCCACTAAATTCTAATTTTGTAATTCTCAAATTATTACTCCATATATAAGCAAGGCTACACAAGCAGACCCGTTTTCCTTCCCCATTTTCCCCGCTGTAAATGGCACACCTTTACCACGAGTGTTCACAAATAACAGCATGACCCATCCAAGCACTAGAGGGTATTATTAGCAAAATCGCCTTTGTTTCTAGAGCATGAATCCATCATCTTTATTTGTTATTATTATTATTATTATTATTATTGGTTTGCCGATAAGGATGCCAATTCCTGTGACTTGAAATTAGAGGTAACGAGCATAGCATGTGATATCCAGTAATGACAACATCGTGCTGCCTCAAATGAAATTTCAATTTCAAGTCATGTCTTAAGGTACTTTCTAGCTACCTCGTCCTTTAGGTATTTATTACCTCACATGAAGAGATTTTTTATAGCTGCCACTTTCGTGGAGCTGCAATGACCGGTCCTTACAACTAGGGGTGAGCAGCAGTTTAGGGTTGACCCTGGACCGACCCTGGATTGACCCAACCCTGCCGGTCCTGGTCCGGTTCCCAAGGGGATTGGGTCAGTCCTTGGTCCTGAAATTCCAGGACCAACACTGTGTGGGTTGGTCCTTGGTCCTAAGAGTTTTGGGTCGGTCCAACCCTAAACCAACCCTGTATATTATATTATATTATTTATAATTCTTTTATATATTCAAACCTAAGTAAAATGTCTATTATATTATATTATATTATATTATATTATATTATATTATATCGAGATATTCTATCAATAGCATTAATAGTAATTTCAATTTAAAACTTTTGTTAAGTATTAATTATGTATCGTTTGTTTTGTTTTCAAGTGTTTAGAAGTTCAAGTGAATTAACAAGATGTGAAGTTATATATTCATGGTTTATATTAAGTATTTTGAACTTTTTATGATTTAATTGTATTTTACTAATGAATTCCAGCTGCATTTTGCTTTCCAATTTGTGTCAAATGGTAGAAGTTTTTGAAGAGTAGAGTAGTACTGTAGTTGCTGCGGTGATTTGCTAGTCAAGTGGTGTGAAGCTCATTTTTTGGTTGAGTGGACTCTACATGATCAGGAAAACGCTTTTGCATATGATGTTATAAATATTAAAGATAGATGATTACAAGAATTTTCTATCTTGTCACATATCTCGATGAGCGGTTAGCGGATACGAAATTTTTATTATTGTGTCATCTTAAATTTACTAAATATGTATTGGTATTTTTATAGTTTAGTTGTACAATACCGTATTGTTGATGGATGTGTAATTTGAATTTGTAGGTTTGCTTTTTTAAGAAGTATAAAAAATAAGACGAAAAAAATTATCGATCGGTCCCGGATTGACCCTGGAATCGGACCGAACTCATTGGATCGGTCCGGTCCTTGGTCCCAGGCTCAATAGGGTCGGTCCTCGGTCCTAAAAATTGAGGACCGACATTGTACAGGTTGATCATAGGGTTAGGGGGTGGCCCGGACCAACCCGGACCATGCTCACCCCTACTTACAACCAAGAATGGGATGAGTAGTCAGGGATCAAATTTAATATTTTGTAACAGGTATGTGACTCTCTTGATAATGTCAATGGGCTATAATTTCAGCCCTGTTTCATTGACCAAAGCTCATGAGAACGATTATGATAGTCATCTCCTTTTCAAGAACTAAAAATCAGCAAACGTAATAAAGAAAAAAAGAAAAGAAAAAGCACATTCATCCACCAAAATAGAAAAATACCAATATATGATAAGTCACAAAGAAAATAAAAATAAAGTTTAGACATAATCAAAAGCTTCAATAGGAGATTATTTGGTATGTTGAACAATGGAGGCCATTAGGAATTTGGTTTGGAAACTTTTGATTGGCGATTAAAGCTTTGAGTAATTTGAAACCCATGGACATTTTGATTTAAAATTTTCCTTCTTGGCCAATTTGAGCTTATGGATTAATTCAACAAGTTTGATTTCTATGGGTGCTAATAGCAATGAATATTAAGTTGACCGAAACACATTAAATCCAATTTTAAACGTAAGGGGAAAATAACATCTCCGGACCATAACCATCGGCTTTTATGATGTCAAAGTGTTCTCACGACTCTCATTACCAAATTTTATTTGCAGAGGACACCGCCGGACCATAACCATCGGCTTTTATGATGTCAAAGCATTCTGACGACTCTCTTTTTCATCCACTCTTTCTTGTCTTGATTCCATCATTCGCCTCGGAACCGCCCTTTCTTTATTATGCAAAACCAGCCTTTTCAGTTTTCAACAGTGTTTGACCAAAAAAGAAAAGTTTTCAACAGTGTAAACCATAATGCATATGATATTGTTCCGTGTGTGCAGAATTATTCCATGAAATAATTGAGCTGCTCGAGCTCAGCAGATGGGAATTTCTAACTTCAATTCAAAGTGTGCGAGGCCTATTTTTCACCATAATTACTTGCTAGTTTCCATTACTTAATCGTACATTTCACATAATATATCTAAAAATCATGTACATTACATGAAGCAAGAATAAGTTAAAAGAATCATCTTCATGTAAAGGATCATTTAATGCTATTTCTCTCAATTATCATTTACAGAAGTGCAGGATCCAAAAAATTGCGTTTCTATCGTAGGACCTTAGTTTTTACTGCGTCTGTTGGAAATGGTGTGTTCTTTCTTTCTCTTTCTCTTGTTTTTGCATCTAAATTATTTCTAAAAGTTCACTCCGACAGAAACAGAAAATTAACGTGTGTTTCGAATGTCGTTCCTAGGAAAAAGAAGAAGAAGAAGGGTTCCCAGAAAAAAGAAAAAAGAAAAAAGAAAAAAAAAGAAATAGAAGCAAACTTATTGAAGTATCAAAAAAGAAAAGTAGGAAAAGGAGAAAAATAAAAAATAAAAAGCAACACGTACCTCACGGGAGCTTTGACAATGACTGACGGTGGTGTACTGAAGATAAGGAATGCGTGGCTGAGGTTTTACCCACATGACCATTCTTCCACGTGGTCTCAAAAGAGAAGACACGATGCGGCGTGATTAATGCCAACCGATGAAACCCTAGAGGCACGACAACCACAGCGATGGTGATTTGTCGGAGATGGAGACACCTGCATGGGAATGCATGAACCAAATATCAACCCAACGCTCCATGCTCTAACGTTCATTTCAATGTGACATCGTCAAATGAATTAACCATTTTTTTTTTATAACCCAGGAAACACCGCGTACTATATCAACATGGACAGCTCGACATGCCCAGGATAACGGGAGGTAAACCCTAGGGCGATACTAGTGGAGGACCCACCACCCCGACGTCGCACTTAAGATCCCGTGCGGCCAGCGGGATTCGAATTTCTCTTCTCTCACAAAGGATCATGTGAGCACTTATCCAATTGGGCCACCGCAAGCAGTAGTATAGATGAATCAACCATTTCCCTCTGAAAAATACGAAAATCCACTTTAATTGAGATTTTAATAAAATGGATGCACGAAACTGATTAGTTAAATATCTGCATAATAACCTTGATATGTGAAGAAATTTTGAGACCATGTTTAGATATTTCAATACTCTTTGTTTGAATTTTCATCCTAAAAATATATAATAAGGAAGCCATATATAAGATATTGTGTAAAATTTTATGACACAACTGTTAAGTATTAAAAAAAATTAAATTAATAAATAATGACTTTGTGTAATATTTAAATATTCTAATAATATTATGCCCCAAGAAATATCATATCTCAAAATTGATCTTACACACAGAAATTCTTTCTTTTTTTTTTTTGCGAATTTCCTGATTAAAAATTTAAGATGTTAGTCAACAGAAAAGAGCTAACATATTACATTTGTAATATATCCCGGTAAATGAGGGGGAATAATCACATAGTGGTATGCTCATACTTTGAATTGTCATATCAACTTTACCGAGGATAGCAAAATCTCAAAATGATAATTCTTTTCAACGTTGTCGTCTTCTTCATTATCTGTCCAACAAGGCATTATGTGGACACAAAGTTTTGGTGGGATCAGATCGAAGAGTTTGTACAGAGAACGCGGGGAATCGTGCGATCCAAACGTGTGGTGTTTGTCCAATATTGGAGAAGGCGAAAGATTTTTTTATAAAAAGAAAAGAAAAACAGAGAGGCAATAACTCACGCGAGCAGTTTAGGTGGTCGGTGGACTATAGATGGCTTTTGTTTTATGCGATGTTTCTGCTCTTTTGAGGAGTATGGGTCGCACGTTTCGCCAATTTAGAGTGGCGCCGGTGGTGAAATTGAAATGTGTAGGTACGTCGACATACACGAAATCTAGGGTTTCGGCCCATCACCGTCCATAGGCGAGGTAGCGAGTTATTTCTTACATAGATAATACATCGATGGAAATCAATCCGAAGCTATTGAAATACCTCTTGTGAGCGGACCCATTACTCGATTGGTAAAATGCCGTAGGATGGTCGCCTAAAAAAGTATTTTCTAGGAGTAAATGCAGTCGGTAGTAAGAGTACTCCCTATCCTATTCAATGATGAATGGTGTTCATCACTCATTATGCATTACCTGCTCCCTTCTTTTGCTTTCTGGTTTTTTGTTCCTTTTAGAGTGCGGATCGCCAATGGTCTTAGCGGTGGTTAGGTATATTCGTTCTTCTAATGAAAAAGGATTTACCATCTATTGCTTACGTACTAACACTAGTCAAACAAAGTATTTTCACATTAAAATAGTTAGGTAATGTTATATTGATACATCCTAAGGTTATAAACAGTTTACTTGGTATATACCTTCTTTCTCGGGAAGAAAGCAGACGGGGTAGTTCGTGCACCACCTTAGCATCACATATCAATGGGGGAAATTGTTTCAATTAGTCCAAAACTTATTATACATATATTAATTTAATTATAAACTTTTTGATTTTTTTCAATTTAAACCTAAATCTTTGTGTATAATGTCAATATAGTCATTTTGGTCAACTTTTGCCTTAAATCATTGACGTGGCAGTATGCCACAAGGACAGCTAGGATGATTGAATCATTATGTTAGTGAGTTCCGTTAAAAATTGATCAGAAGAACAAATTGAAGTATCGTGCAAGAATTTAAGACAAAATTGAAAAAATTTAAAAAGTTATGATGAAATTAGCATCCGTACAATGATTTATGATTGATTCGGTAATTTTCTCCGTATCAACATATATTTAAATGAAATTTATGTTATGGGAAGTAGAAACATTAGCAAAGGGCTTAACATGTAGTAAATTTTACACACAAAATTATATTTTAATTTAATTTAATTTATTTTATTTTTTGTCCACGAGAGTCACGCACACTACTTCATTAAGCTTAGACAAGCAAGGCATTCTTTCCAACAATGCCATGATTCCACGAAGGGCCATTCACACGCGACGAAGCAAAGAATAATGGTGGGGCAATTGAGAACATCGATTTCTCATGAGAATGATGGGACAATCAATGATTCCGCCAGATGCATTTGCCTTTTCCTTTTTTAGTAGCTGTGCATCGCCCTAATTTCATTATCATCTTTACGTTGCTTATTTCTCAATTCCATGTCCACTAACTCAGTTATACTCTTAGCAACTTTCAAGGGTTTAGAAGCTTTATTTTTTTTTCCGGGAAAAGTCAGCATGATGACTAAAATATCAACCTGAGTCATTACACAAATATTTATTGTACAACCTAATAAGAGCAATCGTATTTTAATGGAAGATATTACTTGGAATGGAAATTTATTTGATGATTCCTTGTTCATGGAAACCAAGCAAGGCCTTAGGGTACTATGCAAAGAGTCTCACATCTGTTATGGAACATTTGATTTGAGTTATGACTATCTCGTTTAGTTGGAATCCGCACGTGAAAAGTTGGCAAATCTATCATAGAGGCTTATTTATGTCTGCAAAGATTACTAGTCTTTTTACAGAAGGTAGAAAATGTGCAAATTGATCAAAGGTTGGCTCAAAATGCGATTTGAACTTGTTATCACGACTGTTATGCGGTATCCCATGATGTTGATGAGGATTAGAGCCATGATGAGATGTATGGACTCTCTCCCCTTTGATTATTGTCTTAGGCCCAACTTTGCCTACTTGCTAAACGGCCCAACTTGTCTAGCTTCTTACGAAAGAGATATCTGTTGGTTTTTTATTCAATTTATGATGTTCATTTTGTTTCCTAATATACTTGGTCTCTCACAATATATTTACATCAACCACAGAACTCATTGTACTTAATACGTAACATCAACTGAACTTAACATCCGAAATGTCTTTACGGATTTTAAATAAAGTTTGGAGGAATTTTAAAGTTTGTGGCATTGTGCGTGATTGCTTGTATTGAGAAATTCGTTTTGTGATTTCTATCCTCGACGTATCTTAATTTATAGAAGTTTGATTAATTTGTCCATTTAAATGCAAGATGAACAAAATTATAGTTAACAGAGTCAATCTCTTTATTTATTCGATAAAATGGCAATAAGGCCCTGAGAGGCTCTTATGGCCCTGCGGACACGCGCATCACACACGAGCTTATGAAAGTAATGCTATCCAGAAATACG
Source organism: Eucalyptus grandis x Eucalyptus urophylla (assembly GCA_028830015.1). Classification (NCBI taxonomy): domain Eukaryota; kingdom Viridiplantae; phylum Streptophyta; class Magnoliopsida; order Myrtales; family Myrtaceae; genus Eucalyptus; species Eucalyptus grandis x Eucalyptus urophylla. Next base: position 5,515,963 of record CM054200.1, read on the forward strand.
TATCAGCCCTCTTGCGAACAAGGAGGCTAGTGTTACAAACCAAAAACACACGAAACTTGTAGCAAACACACTTTCAAAAAGCAATCCAGCATAAATATTTATTTTGTAAGTCGTATCCACTAAATAACATTTTAGTTTTATCATGGAATTCAAAAACAATATGATTAACATCAAACCTGACAGCCGATCCATTTGATCAGATGTGAAATGTTGCTCGGCACGATGGATTCCGAGACACCCATACGAACCTGCAACAATAAAATCTCAAGACAGTAGCAACTTCTACACAGCCGTGCATTACAAACGACCTTCTTGCGTATCTCGGTCCCTATTCAATACCTTTCTGGTGTCGCCGTCCTTCTTGACGGGTGGGATGGCCTTCGCTAATATGCTGTTGGTTATCTGGAGGAGATCATTCACACTGCATTTTTCTTCTTCGGTGGAGTCATAAGATTGCTTTCCTAAGACCAATTCAAGGAACTGTTGGTTGTCGATGAAGTTGATTATGTCAGAACTGGCCATACCATTCGCCATGTTTCTGCCACCATTGCCGCGAAAGGCCATGTCTCTTCGACCGCGAGAGGAAGAGAAATAGAAGATCAAGTGAGGTTAATCAAAAGGTTGAAGAAGTATAAGATGATGAGGGACGTGCATGGGTACTTTTCACTTGCGTCCGTCTCTTTATATAGCCAACCATGCAGTGTGCACGCATGCAAAATGGGAGAGGAAATATGGGTTAGTCCCTACAGTTTTGGAAAAGAAACAAAGTGGATCCCAGCTTCAATACACTTTCTCTTAAAGAAATATATGTTCCGTACCAAAGGTATGTTAATCAAAATGACAAAATGTAAAGCTAAATTAACCCCAAACCCAAAATCATCTTAATGCTTTCCAGTCTGGAATGTGTTTTATGAGTAAAACAAGCTTGTCGTTAACTCTTTGACGTGCTGGTTATTGATGTCGATGTTACTGTCCGGGGTGTTGTGTTTCTCGGGCTAAATGATACTTGGTTGCATTCGCCACGGAAAGTATATTCAGCGTTTGCCCCATCTCCCATAAAACGACGCGCTTCGGCATCTAAAAAGAGAGTGCACTATAGTTTGCACTTTTCAATCAGAAAGAAAAGCACCCGGCACGTCGTGTTGCGTGTTTTCCACCTATTTTGAATACCAAAAAACATAAACTATGCTGATTGGTACAATGGTACATTATATTATTTTTTGTGTCGCCAAAATTTTAAAATTGTACCAGTGTGACAAAAATACCACCCTTCTATTACAAAAATACTCAATTTTTTTTTCTCATGTCACCGATGCCTCGAAAGTTGTACTAGTTAACAATGTGTCTACCACCAAATATTATAAGTTTTGCCCACTATGGCACTAATACCCTAAACTCTTTTTCCGAGTCACTGATATCCCTAAGCTTGTATTAGTGACTCAAACTATTTTTTAATCACCCATACTCCTATAGCTGCGTCATATTCACGCTGGCTTTGTTTGCTTGTTGTTGTCCATGCAAACTGCCATGTCAAATTTTAAAGGTGGTCTCGAATTAAACTATGATTGATGGTATTTTTTGTTACATCAATTTAAGTTTATGTTACATTTGGTCGTTTGGATTTCTAGTTAAGATAGGATAGAATATGAAATTTAGAGATTTTACTATATCCTATCTATTATTTAGTTAATAATAATAATAAAACCACATATGTTCACATCTTATCATGTTCATTGTTTGGCATAAATGAATATCATTGTAAATTGCACAAATGGAAATAGTAAGAATCTTTGACAACACTCCTGCTTACTTCATTTTTATTTCTTTTTTTAATTATTTTTCACTCTTTTTTTAATTCTTTTATTTTTATTTATTTTCCCCCTCAATCATTCTCTAATAAAATTTGAAAAAATTTCAAATAAAAGCCTAAAGTATCATTGTTTTCTTAAATAGAGGCTCGAAGTACATTTTATTTCAAATAAGGGTTTGAAGTGGCCAAATCATTTCAAATAGAGGCCTTTGGCTAGTGATGGCTATTACAGCCATCGCAGAAATGGTATTTTAGTCAACAAAAATGTAACTATATATATTATTATTTTTAACTTTTTTCCTTTTTTTTTTCTTTTCCTTTTCTCTCTTTCCCCCCCCCCCCCCTTTTTCCTACCAAAGCCATCAACAACGATGGCCAGCGAAGGTGGCTCACTGGAGTCTAGCGAGGGTAGCCCTTACCAGCTTCGGTGAGAGCAACCCTCACCAGCCTAGGCGAGGGTAAGGGATGCTCTAGCTAGATCCTTATTTGAAACAAAGTCAACTTCGAACTTTTATTTAAGAAAGTGGAGGCACTTCAGGCCCTTATTTAGAATTTTCCCGTAAAATTTTGTTAAATCATAAACTATACTAATATTCCTAAATTACTAAAATACCTAAAATATATAATAAATATAAATGCTAAATATATGTTTATACCTCTTAAATTTATATTATAAGATTGGAAGAAATTCAAATATATAAGAAAAGGAATATGTAAAAACAAAATTTTTTTATTTTGTAAATTTGGATTTATTTATATTAGAATTCAAATATTATTTATATATTAATATATATATATATATATATATATATATTACTTCTATTAATTTAAGAAGTTTGTTATTTGAGAAAAATAACTTTTATATTATGTATAAATATCCTTTTCACCCTTATTCTATTTCTCCTAAGGGATAATTTTATTTGGGCTATATCCATTTTATATTAGACTTTATTTTTTCTTAAGCAGACACCAAATATGAGATATGATAAATTTTATCATATCATGAATTTTATCCTAACTATTGAACGTAACTTAAGGAGTTTTGACGACACAATTTTTTTTTTTTTTTTTGGATATTGGTGTCGCAGTGGTTTTGTGATACAAAAAAAGTTTGGGGTATTAGTGTCAAAGTATACATGACTTAAGATTTTTTTTTTTTTTGGTGGTCTGAACCCCTTTAAATTATGTTAAAAGTCAGATAAGATGTTGTGGCTTAAATATTATTGTAACATTGCTCATTGACGCTTTTGATTTTGTATACTGAGTTTTTTCTTGATCAATTAATTACCCAGGTTAATTAGTTATTATAGCGTGATATTCATGCATCATTATCTTCCTGGTCAGATATCCTTTAAATTTAGTGATCCTTTTGCAATATTGACATGTTAGCACAATACAGTTTGGACGATTGAGATTAATTCCGTAGTTGCATGTTAATCCATATAGTTAATCAGCTCAAATAAAGTAGTATCATTTCATCGAACTTCTATCGCACTAATTATATGTCCATATCGACCTATATGTTGTTGGCAAAAGCATTTTGAAGATATATGGACATTATGATCTTCACAGACCCCAATTGACATAAAGTTAATTTTCATCTCTCTATCGAATAGCTTGAACTTGACGGAGGATAATGTGACCCACTTGTACTTCTTGAAATCTTTCAATCCGAAAATCAAAAGCACCTGCACTACCTCTAACATTCTAACCTACCTCCGACAAGTTTAGTTGCCATACATTTTTTCTCCCTTTGGTTTTTTTTTTTTTTTTTTCCTTTTCAGAATCGACAAATTATAGATTACCACGAAAGGATGTTCAATTTGAGGCAGCTAATTTTGCCTATGCACCATCGTCCAAGATAAAAATATGCAGGAAAAAAAAATTATATCGATAAAGAGTACATTAACCTATTTATAGATATTATAACATGACTACAAAGGATATGCACAATCAAGAGACATATGTGCACTCAATCCTAATATATATATATATAGATAGAGAGAGAGAGAGAGAGATCATTAGCATTCCCCATGAAACTCAAGGTGGTGTGGAAGAAATTAGTTGGATTTTGAAGAAAAGATTTAAAAAAAAAAACCGCATAGGTGGATGTACTTTAATGAAGATATCAATAATCTAATCAATCAATGGTAAAAAACAGGTCTTCCAAGCGGGAAAATTACCAAAAAGTCCTTCACTTATTGTATTTGTGTCAATTGAGTCATGAACCTTTTGCATATTGTCCAATTTAGTCCTATTGCCTAGAAAAGTCTGATATGGCTTACCTAGTCAGTGTCGGTCATCTTACATGACATGGCCGGCGCTGACGTGGTCGCCGGAAAATAAAACGGCATTGTTTCCTTTAATTTTTTTTTTTAAACAAAAAGAGACTCCACTTAGACCTAAGAAATGCCGTCATCTCGTCTTTCATCTACCCTACCAAAGCCCCAATTTCACAAACCACAAACTCACGAAGAACTCGGATTGCTTTTACTGTTTCTCTAGATCTGATCTCATCTTGCTTCAATCACATTTGTCAATCACAAAATCATCAACCCGAGTCTTTAGTGTGACAATCACGAATGAATCAAGTCCCCCTTTCACCCGATGCCTTTGTCCATCGTAGTCCCAGGTTTGAACATTCAAATCATGAAGACCCGATTCGCTCATAACTCGGTCGATACCTAATTTGTCTACCACAAACCGTAGTGAACACGAGTAAGTGTTGTGGTCCCCATTTTCTTGTATTGTCAGCAGCATCGAGCAAGAGTGACAACTTTACGTGGTGCTCCCAAACTCAACGAAGAACAGTCAAAAGGTATATCGTCCTTGTCTTATTCTAAATTATACATTTGCCTCAATTTCTTCGCGTGTGTTGTTGCTATTCTTGCACTCACCGTGATGTATGATAGACTACCGATGACTAAGATGTTGAAAGAATTATGCAAGGCCATAATCAACGGACTTTAAATACATAAATGTTAGCTAATGTGATCAAGTTGAATAAATTCTAGTTTGCAGATTCTCACTTCGAGCCCTCAAAACACATTATGCTAAGCGAAGCCATAAGAGTGACTACAAAAGAGTGAATGCTTTTTCATAACAATCGATAAAAGAAACAATTTTCGAGTATCTATCCTAAATATAGGTGGTTATATAAGGATTTGATCATTCTTATCAACTTGCCCTGCTAATATTTTCAATAATCATAATAACATATGTCTAAATAAACATCAAATAGATGATATGTACTTTATGAGCATTATAAGGTGGAACTACTTTACTCATAGCAATTTTAGCATTAACTTATAATAACTTTCATGTTTATCTCATATAAAAGGTTTACAAAGGAAGATATTGCATGCAATTATTTTTATATGTTATTATATTGTTCCTTCATTATATGTCTACTTATAACATAAGTTATGTTTTTGTGTAGAGCCGAAATGAGCGACAAGTTGGCATGGGTTTGCCTTTTCCACGGGGGAAAATTTGTTCATTGCCCAATGCTTGAATACATTGGGCGGAAGATGGATTTAGTGCAAGTAAACATCAATTCAAGGAGTTATGAGAATTTTATCAATGACATAGAAAATGGGGTAAATAGTACATTCCAACACCTTTATTTTAAGTTTCTTGGAAAATCTATGGAAGATGGATCGAGATACATATGGAATGATAGCGGTGTTGTGAAACTAATTTTTAGTTATTTATACCATGGATTGATCGAGATATATGGAGAAAACTCTATAGTCGATGAGGGAGGTGAGGGTGATGGTCGGAATGTTAATGTAGGTGTCGATAAGGATGCTGGTCAGGGTACTAATGAGGGGGCTTGTAATAATGCCGGTTTAGGCAAAGATGTAGTTATTGAGAATGAGGGTGGTCTAGTTCATGATGGCGTATTTGATAAAGATGAATATATTAACATAGAGGGTGATGAATTTATGGTGGATAATGATGACGATGATGAGACAAACTTCTTACCCGATGTGAGAATTTCGATTAATGATGATGATTATGATAATGAGGAGGTTTTAGAAGCGAAGAAGAATACCAAAGAGTTTCGCAACAGGGCCACAAAGTATTTGATTGCAAGGGAACCATCCATGAAATTGGTACCTTCCCATAGAGGGTGATGAATTTATGGTGGATAATGATGACGATGATGAGACAAACTTCTTACCCGATGTGAGAATTTCGATTAATGATGATGATTATGATAATGAGGAGGTTTTAGAAGCGAAGAAGAATACCAAAGAGTTTCGCAACAGGGCCACAAAGTATTTGATTGCAAAGGAACCATCCATGAAATTGGTACCTTCCCAACAACATGCATTTAATGTAGATAATGTAGTTGATTCTGAAGTTGGTTACCAAACAGAGTACTATGAAACTTATGAAGATGAGCATTTGGGGTCTAATTTAGAACTAGAAAATGATAATTTTATTAGATGGAGAAGTAGCTTTTCAAGGTATGATCCTAGTTGTGTTGTACCTATGTTTATTGTGTCTATGATGTTTGATTTAAAAATGCTCTCATAAAGTATTCAATGGCCGAGCGTAGGGAGATAAAAATTTATAAAAAATGAAAAGAAATGTGCCAGAGCAAAATGTTTTTGTGAAAGTTGTCTTTAGAGAATCTCTGGATCTATTGATGTTCGTAGTGGATAATATCATGTGAAGACTTATCATTCAAAGCACACCTGTAGCATTAGCTTTAAAAAATAATAAGGTGACAAGTTCTTGGTTGGCAAATCTTATCTTGCTACAATAAGAGTAAAGCTAACTATTAAAACTTGAGGGAACTTATCAAGGAGCAATTGAGCTTAGATGTGAGTATCAATGTAGCGAGACCAAGCTATTTGCTTATAAAGTATTGATAGGAAACTATAAAAAGGAATAGACAAAATTGTGTGTTGACATCTAATTTTGGAAAAATAAAATTGCATTTTGAACAAATAAAAAGAAAAAAAAGAAAATAGGAGCGAATTAAAAAAAAAAATCGAGAGAAAAAATTCGTGTAAGAAAGAAAAAAAGGTGCAGAAAGAAAAAGCGTGAGAAAGAGTGAAAGAAAAAAGGAGACAAGCCTTTTCCGTCCATCTTCAAGAGGTAATCTTTCTCTTATCCTTCTGACATGCTGCACAAGGAAAAGAAAGAAGATTGCCGCAAAGAGGAAAAGTCAATATAGAGAGAGAGAGAGAAAGTAAAAAAAAAAAAGGGAAAAAGGGTGGGTCTTCTTCTTCAACAGTCCTTCGACCGGCGCTCCAGCTTTCTGCAACTCATGTCCGTCGCCGCTTGCGCATCCCCGTGAGCACTACCGCGCCTTCGCCACCGCCGCTCCGTCGGTCTCGCCCGACGCCCCGCATCGGTGACCCGTGACTGCCCGAGCTCCGCGCACCTCCGCCACCGTCTTCCCGCCGGATCCGCCCCCCGACGTGCAGCACCGCGCCTCAACCCTCGACCGCGGCTCAGCTATCGCGACTCTGCCTCTGCAGCAACCGACGAAGCTCGCCGCTCCGATTTCGCTAGCCGAAGCTCCCTGCAACCCGCTGATCCGACCACTAATCACCTCAGCCTGTGAGCCAGGACCCGAGCCTGCTGCAACGCCAGTTTCCCACTTCGCCGGAGCCCAACGCCACCGTGGTTCAGCCATCGCGACTCCTTCTCTGTAGTAACTGACGCCGCCGCGCCTCTGAAGCACTAGCGCGCGCCTCACCCGCGATCTGCAGCGCCCACCACCGCGCGCCCCTGTCCACGGCTGTCCCCCGCACCCGCGACCCAGCGCTCGAAGCAAGCAGCACGCGTCCGACGACCGTGCTCCTGCCCCCGCTGACGCTGCGCTCTGCCCAGCCTCATCGTCGCCGTCTGCCAGCCGCGCCAGACGCCGCACCTCCACCGGTCTCATTGCCGGAGCTCCAACGCCGGTCAGCCACCACCGGCGCCATCCACTATCCTCCTTTCTAACCCATTAGGTAGTTTTCTTTATTATTTTTAATTTTTCTTTATTATATATTTGCTTTATTTACTCTTTTTTTTTTTTAAAGTCTTAATGCTAATGTATAGGAAGATGATTTTCATTTTATAAATTTCGTAGGCATTATCCGTACGGATTTTGTAAATTATTGTAATTACTAATTTGATCCGTAAGACGTTGGATCATTTTTTTTAATTATATTAATTTTTGGGCTTTTTGTATAGAATTTTAATTGTTAAATCATTATAATTATTAATTTGATCCGTAAGACTTTGGATCGGATTTTTAATTATTTTGATCTCTTTGTTGTGATAATTAGGGTTAAGATAATCGTTAATTTGACATGTGAGACAACGGGTTATTTTTTCGATTATTTTAATCCTTTATTTTGTTAATAGCTTAGATTTAATATTTATTTAATAATTACTTATCTTAAAAAAAACTAAAAAAATCAGAAAATCAAAAAAATCAAAACTCTGCATGAGCATATAGGTTTAGTAAATCAAATAGGTAGGTTTAATAAATTAGAATTTTCTTAGGATTACATTTTTAGGGTTGCATTTTTAGAAATAAATTAGGGTTAGAGCTAAATTAATCTTTTTAAATAATGATCGCACATTTTAATTATCTAATTTTAAAAAAATAGTTTTCTAAGATAGGATAGGGTTTAAGTCAAAATTAATCTCTAGAATAAATTAGAAAATTATCCCTTTTTAGATAGTTTAATCAGGGTTTTTATTAGTTTTGAAAAATACAAAAAATATGAGATGCATGTTAACTAGTTTGCATAATAGAATCATTTAATCAGAATTTGTTCATTAAGTGAAATTAGGTCATGAGGTGCATGTTAATTAGTTTGCATAATAGGCCCATTTAATTAGACTTTGCATATTACTAAGATTAAGTCATTATGTTAAAAAATGCATTTCCATAAAAGAATTCTGATTTAAAAAAAAAAAACCAAAAAAATTTGTTTGCTTTATGTGATGCAATTTATTTATTGAATGTTTGAGCATCCGTGTGGTCACTTTTTGCATGATAGTAATTTAGATTAAAATAAATCCAAGTTGCTTGCAAAAACATTTTTTGAAAATTAAAAAGAAATGGTACCGAAAGGGCATTAGAGAGATTTAGTGTAACCAAGTCCCCGTACCCTTAGTCTTTGGTTTATAGGAGTAAAATAAATCTCCCTTTATTTTACTTAAGTGTCTAATCGACCTACCATAAACCGATTAGTGGCGACTCCTAGTTAATAATCTTTTGCATGTTAAATATTTGAACATTAAGTCCCGAATTGGTATGGGCTTGGGAGAACCCGAGCTAAGTTTAAAGACTTAGTAGTCCATTAATCTAGTTTTAGGTGGTGTACCCGAAAAATAGGTCGCGACATTGTGGGATTATGCAAAGGAGCTTTGGATGAGCAATCCTGAAAGTACTGTTACATTAAAGATTGAAAAGTCTGATATGTAATCTGAGGCATTGTTTGAAAGAATGTATATTTGTTTCGTTGCTTGTAAGAAAGGGTTCTTTGGTGGGTGTAGGAAAGTCGTCGGGTTGGATGGTTGCTTCTTGAAAGGAATTTGTCAAGGTCAGATCTTGTTTGCCGTTGGAAGAAATGAAAATGATCAAATGTTTCTAATTGTTTGGGCGGTTGTTAGAGTTGAGAGTAGAGACACCTGGACTTGGTTCTTAATAAATTTGAAGTACGATCTCAATATTATGCACATATATGGACAATGTTGGGTCATAATTAGTGACAAATAGAAGTGTAAGTTTCTTATTTATTTAATATTTCGTTAAGCTTATTGTATGATCAAATTTGCAACATATGATTTATATCGCAATCATTTTTTTTTCTAAGGCCATCTACAAGTTGTGGCTGAGTATAGGATGTGTGCCAAACATATCTATGACAATTAGAGCAAATAGTATAAAAGTATAAAGGGATACAAATGCAAATAATGTTTTGGTGGTGTGCTAAGAGCAGTACTATGGTAGAGTATGATGAACACTCTCAAGCATTGAAAAAAATCAGCCCCACTACATATCATGACTTGGTTTAAACAGAACCAAAGCATTGGTCCAGGGCTTTCTTTTCTACTGATGCAAAATGTGATATTGTTGATTACAACTTATGCAAAACATTCAATGGAAGAATTATGAATGCTAGGTGTAACTTCATTCACAGTATATTAGAGGACATGCAAATAATGATAATGACAAGAATTGCATACACAAAGGGATGCATGTGCTAGATGGGAAGAGATTGTGGTCCGAGAATTAAAAGAAAGTTAAAAGAAAATAGAGTTGGTGCGACTTAGTGTTAGGTGATATGGAATGGGGATGTTGGATATGAAGTGATGGAAAAGGGTGAGAAGCATGTGGTGCATGTGTTCAAAAGGGTATGCTATTGTAAAAAATGGTAGCTAATTAGCATATGTTGTCCTCATGATATTTCAATTATAAATCATAAACAAGAGGATGCATATGACTATAATGATGAGTTTATAAGAAAGTCAAGTTCTTAATTGCATATGAGAACATGATATTGCCAGTTCAAAGAAAGAAATTTTGGAAAAAGACTAATAGGGAGCCACCGGAACCACTTTCAGTTAGGGTAAAGCCTAGTAGACATAAATAGAAAAGATCAAGGGAGGAAGGTGAGGTGGTGCGTGGAACTAGGATGTCAAGGATAGAAATGAAGATGATAAGTCGAACTTGCTTGAAGACATAACATAATAGCTCAACGTCTCCGATCAAGAAGACTGGGTCTACATCATTGCAAACATGATTTTCAAGGCCAAAACTTTTAGTAAGTACTTCCCTTTTCCATTGTGTCATGCATGCTTCTCAATTAAACCTTTAAATGAATTTTCTCTTTGTAGGTTGAAAAAAGTACAGGCAATACCAATGTAAGTGGTAGTGCTGGTGGCCTTATTAATATGAATGTAAGCCCTCTTGCTACTGGTATAGTACATAATGGCTTTATTCTTTAGAAATTTAGTTTATATCAGTAAATATTTCACAAACATAATGAAATGTAATCATGTTAGGTTGAGCGTACAAATGCCAAAAGTTGCTCGTAAAAGACGACGAGAAGGAAAGCACCACAAATATCAGTACGGGTTGAATTAACATCATTGGCACATGCAGTTGAAGTTCCAATAAAAGAAGTAGGATCATCAAGGAAGAAGAAAAATGTCAAAAATGTTGACAAGAAGCAATGTTGACATGAAACACTTGTGGGGGTAGGTTTAGTAAAACAGTGTCATGACTATGTTTTTTCTTTTTTGTTGTTGATGGGTGATTTTTTGTTTTTAGATGATGAGTTTAGTGTAGTAGTGTCTTGGCCTTTTGACTAAAACAGATGGGATGTGAAGTCCTTTATTGTAATCCCTATCATTTTGTAATGAAATATTTTATTCATTTGATATGATATTTGTTTACTATTGTAGATGTTTACTGCATTGCAATGAACTAGTTTCACTATTTATTGAAGTAGAGGCTCGTTGTCTACTTCAAGTGGGGAAGCAATGAACAGGTTGAGAAACAGCCAAAAACTCAAATAGGAGCTTGTAAACAACCTTCGATTCATTCCCATAAGAAGATTGTACATTTATGTACTTCATGTGGAAGAGTACATAACATGCTCAAAACATGTATTAAAATCGCTAATAACACAATGTCTACAAACATACTCTATGGCAAACTCATCATGTTGTTCATCTTTAAATTTCCAAATAACATGTGAGCTAAAATTATTATAAGCATCTACGACACAACCAACATTGTCTTCCATCTTGAATTTTTCTTTTTTTAGCTTTGCTATGTCTTGTTTCACACGTTTCAATTGTGCCTTGAAAGCTCTAACTTTGGCATCCATTAAACTACCATCATCCTTATCATGGGTTGGAATTGTTTCTTTTTTGACATTGCTTTGGTTAAATTTTTTTGACATACTTCTTGTTGGTTGATTGATTTCCGCATCAATCCAAATAAAAAACCCACGACTTTCCCCAATGATGTATCTCGGGCAGATATAAAATCTCCTTCCTCGATTCTCCTGTCTACATGCTGTCCGTAAAGGAGATTGTAGACCACAATAGCAAAACACAGAATTATCTTTGTCAATAAGAGGAACGAAAGTCCTTGATTGTGGCGAATTTGCGGATCTTTTCATGAATTCGTGGATCTCTTGTTGTGATGACACCTCATTGTCAATTCTAGTTGAACTCGTTTTTATGCTTTCAGAATTACATTTGTGTGTATGTGTCTATATACATGATTATTGTCTTTTGCAAAAGGACATATTTATGAGGACCTTAGCCAGTCCATTAAAGTCAGTTGACATGTATATAGGAGCAGCACTTACTGCTAAACACAATATGGTTTTTGCCTCAATAACCATCCACTATAGCTATTGCAAAAGACAAACAAATATAGCATCAAACAATTCATATAATCTATCAAACATTTCAACATTTTACAATGCAGGGGAACGAATGATATGGCTATTCCATACTTCAATATAACAAGATAGTGCTCAAAATAACATTTAGCAGAATTGGAGCATTAAGTATGAACAGAGAAAGAGAACTCTCAATATATATAAAATGGAACCTTAATATTGACTCTCCATATTACAACCTATTTTAGCTCTAAAAAAAGGCTTGTTGCTTTAGTAGTGTGCAATTTGCTGCTTATTTGTGTATTTTGATTTTTGGAAGTAAAAGCTACTACCCATACTAAAAGACGTTTTGACAGCTTTAGTCAAAGATATGTAATCCAAGCTATGCATATCTCATCCACTCATGTTAGAGCCCAGAACAATCAAACTCCAAGAGAATACAAATTGCATTCCTCCACCTTCGCAAAGAAGAAGAAGAAGAAGTTATACTGAGAAACCACGAGCAAAAGTTTCATATGTCAATAAAGCAAGATTCATATTTCCAAACTTCAAAATTTGCATGAGCTATAGATTTGCATTACCTTCTTCAAATGGTTCATTTGAGTGATCACACAGTTAGCCAAAACCATGAAAAAAAGGCAAGATTCATGTTTCCAAATCTTTGCAGATTGGACAAGTAAATTTGCGCAAAGGTGCTAGGCGAGTGTCGGGCAAGCGTTGAGTGAAATGGGGGACCCAACCACCATTGATTCAACAGAAGAAGAACTTGGCTTGAGCGAAATGGTAAGAAGTGATCGAATTCAAGAGAAAAACTGACAGAAATTCAAGATCTTCACGATTTTAGGGTTCGCGATTTTGGCCGAATCCAAATTGGGGCTTCGGTAATTTGGAGTTTGGTTCATGAATGGGAGGAAGATAACATTCTCAGTAAAGACTCGGCTTGACATTTTTGTGGTTGACAAACGTGATTGAAGCAAGATGATATCGGATCTAGAGAAAAAGCAAGAGCAATCTGGGTTCTTCGTGAGTTTGTGGTATGTGAAATTGGGGTTTTGTTGATGAATAGGAGAGAACGGCATTTCTTAGGTCTAAGTGGAGTTTTTTGTTTTGTTTTGTTTTGTTTTGTTTTTTAATTAAGGAAACGATGCCGTTTTATTTTCCGGTGACCACGTCAACACTGGCCGTGTCATGTAGGACGGTCGGCGTTGACTAGGTAGGCCACATCAGACTTTTCCAGGCAATGGGACTGAATTGGACAATATGCAAAAGGTTTAGGACTAAATTGATTAAATTGAAATGTTTAGGATTGAATTGGTACAAACACAATAGTTTTATGATTTTTTTGGTAATTTTCCCTCTACCAACCTATGCTACAATAGGTTGACATGGTTGCCATGGCTAATGTGTAGAACTTTGTTGCGTGAACCTAAGATAGACCTCCATTGCCTTTTGTTGACATAAAAACATAACGTGAGTCATTAGATGATGAGTGCATTCTTCGTCAGTACCTTGAATAGGTGTTGAAGGAGAGGGAATCTATTGTGACTCTCTTTGATCTTTTGGAGTGACTAAGAACGAATGATGAGCATCATGATGACATGAGCAGTGATGTCATTGGTCCCCTTAAGTACAGGGAATAATTTCCAAAGGACCTCTTTGTCCTTTTCAGGAAGACCTTGAATCAAGGTTTTGCACGTAAAAATTCCACTTAGATCTAAAATGTGGACACACTTTATTTTATTTTATATTAACACTTCATTTCTTTTGCGTAAAATGAATGATTTACAAAACATTTTCTAAAAATAATATTATGTATTGCTTAAAATAATTAATCAATGAAAACTATTTTTAGTATCGCCAATAATTTATGTCCAAATATTTTTCATTTATTTATTTTGTTAAGAGATATAAATGATCATTTTTAGAAAAATATTTTCCAAATCATTCATTTTCTGCGAAATAAATGGAGTCTAAGTCGAAAGGTTCTTTCTAAAACTAGCTAGAGAGTGGAAATTTATGATAAGAAAATAAGATATTTCTAATAAATATAGACGACAATATGGTTTGGGAATTCGAGAATATAAGTGTGGTGCAGAAAAGTGTCTAAATGTATTGAAAATCATATAAAAAATTCTAATTTACTGTAAATTATAAAATATATGTCTAAAAAGCTTCAAATGGAACTCGAGTATCGAATGCTACAAAAAAGTAATGTAAAGCATTGAAGTTAGAAGTCAAGAGGCCCATCATACTTTATTGAAAATGCATGCATTGTGCCTTAGTTTGACACTAATCTAAATTATTTAGTCTAATGACTGATATTAGATTTTAAGAGATAAGAATATAACGCGGAAGAGATAAATATGGAATTTGTATATATTTTCTAAGTAGATAAATGTTTCTAACCCCCTCCCCCCCCCCCCCCCCCAAAAAAAAAAAAAACTAGTCATAGGTTATGTTGAATGACTATTTAAGATACTAAGATAAATATAATACCACATACAATCAATTGGGGATATGAATAATAAAAGAAAATATATGTATAATATTGAGAGATATGGAGAATCAAGTAAATATCCTAATGTCACTAACATTAAGAATAGTGATCAATATCCAATATTCTCAAGATGGATTTCAAATAATTTATGAAAATATATTTTGATTGTGCCATTCATCACGTATAATATGTTTGTGTCCATTGTTGTCACGTGCAATTGTGAGACCAAATATGGCATCAATTTTGCTTATGAGATCATTGATTAGTAATGCATTGCGACCACACGCTGCCTCACTTCTAATGATTACATGTAAGAAAGCTCAAACTGTGCTGCTAATCATTCCTTGCATATTCTTCAAAAAGGTAAGCATCCAGATGTTTTCTTCATGATATCTTCATCATTATATATTCAAATATTTCAAGTTTATTATATGTATAAATTAACATAAACCATTCCGTTTATGCGCATCGACTGGAATTTCATTCATAAACTGGTCTCTAAACAGTGATGGAGCGGCAATCCTATTGAAGATGGAACGAAAATCTATATATTCTCGTTAAATGTTTGATTAACATTTGTTTTTGTTACATGTAGAAAAGAATGTCGCAAAATAGATTGATACAAAAGTGAGATTATAAAATATTTTTATCATTTTTATGGAGATAAAAAATAGTGAAGAATACCGTTGAGGAAATTATAAGGTGAGTATTTGAAGTTCAATCTGTGAAGTTTCATCTTTTTCAAAGACTCCAAAACTTATAACATAAATATTTCTGTAGGTTAAAAGTCGATGATATCGTGAGTCTTTACCTGTGTAAATTGAAAATTATTATGTTTAAGAAGAAAATGTTTCCTTGTCTATCATTAATCACAAAAAGTAAATAAGGAACTTAATTTGCCATATGAAAAATGATAAAAATAGTAAAAACTTAGAAATGTAAAATAAAAAAATGGTCACGCCTTAACATGAAATTTAAGAAATAGGTCCGAAGATAGTTCCTAGTACTTAAGAAATTTATAGAATTAGTCTTTTGGTTTTGTTTATTATAAGTTGTGGGGGTCAAGGGAGGCAAGAGTCCCTGCTTGCCCCTCTCTATTTTTTGGTTTATTTGTTATAAGTTACTTCGAATGCGAGAAATTGTAATATAAATACAGATACTCTCTACTATACTTAAACTATACATTTAACCATCAAATTAACCTCATGAGTACGAATCTCCCTTGTAGCATCAACATTAATCCATATAACCAATCAACTTGAACAAAGTGGTATTATTTTCATTGAAATGCGTTCGGGCTAAAGCATTTTAGGAGACGTGGACATTGTGATCTTCACTCGCGCCAATTGACATATAGTCATCTTTCATCTCGCTATCAAGGAGCTTGAAGGAGGATAATGTGAGAACCCACCTGTGCTTAGACACATGTCAACTACTTCAAAGCCACCTGCATCTGCGCTATCTCCAACATTTAACCTACCTCCGACAGGTTTAGTCGCCTCACACTTTTTCTTTTCTTTTCTTTTTCTCGGAATCCACAAATTATAGATTTCTTTTTTTTTTAATCGAAGACAAATTATGGATTATCACAATAAAAAGTACCAAAAAAGTTCTAAACCTAGTTCAATCCTAAAATTTTCAATTGAATCAATTCAATCCTAAACATTTTCACATTGATATCAATTTAGTCCATCCAGCCAAATTTGGCCGGTCGGAGCTAATGTGGATACTAGCTAGTGGTCGGACATTGACATGGATGTTGGCCGGTGGCCGAACACTAACATGGGATTTTTTTTTTCAATTTTTTTATTAATTTTTTATTTTCTTTTCTCATTTCTTCCTCTTTGGACTGTCCCTGCAGTGGTCGGTGAGCCTTTGGCGAGGCTTGTCAACCATTGGGCGAGGGTCGCAGCCCTCACCCAGGGCCGCGAGCAAAGGTGGCCTCTCCTGTGGCTGGCGAGGCCATGGCGGCCACCTCTAGGCTGGAGGCTTGCGGCCACTGGGCGATGGCCGCCATGGCCTTGCCAGCGAGGCCGCCTTTGCCTGCGACCCTGGCGAGGTTGGGTGAGGGCCGCGAGGGTCATCGGCCATTGCAAGGACAATCCATGGAAGAAGAAGAGAGAAAAGAAAAGAAAAGATTAATAAAATTTCAACAAAAAAATCATTAAAAAATTGCCGCGTCAGTGTCTACCCACTGCCCGCCATCCATCTCAGCTCCGGCGGGTCAAAATTGACCGGATGGACTGAATTTGTACCAGTGTGAAAATGTTTAGGAGTGAATTGGTACAAATACCATAGATATATGACTTTTTTAGTACTTTTGCTGATTATTGCAAGAGGATATTCAATTTCAGGCATGGATTTTGTCCATGTGCCATCTGCACTAAGTAAACATGTCATCCCTGTCCTAGCACTAACGCTAGTGTCCTAAGACTAGCTTTGCACCTAAATTCAATCCCATCTCTAAAAGACTAACCAAAGTTTTGTGGTACAAGTATAAATTGGGAAATGAAACTTGTGATTATCAACTAGTAAATTAATCAAGAGAAAAATTACTAAAAATGTTCTAAATCTATTGTACTTGTGTCAATGCAGCCCAAAATCTTTTTTTGGTAATTTTCTTGTTAATCAAGTTATGACTGCTTGATCAATCAAAGCGATAACATTATGATTTCAAATGATGCACGCGGTCTTTGTCAACTAGTTGTTGCGTGTGAATAAGACACGATGACATCAAAATTATGTGTGTCCAATAGTTTCCTCAAAATAAACAGACGATCACACTCTAGAAGATAAGAATTGCAAGGTTGGAATTTGAATTGATGCAAAGTGATCATGATATGGTGTAAAATTTGTCAGGGGAATATGATATATCTGGAGTTCATAAATTAAGTTTGAATGAGGATCTCTTGCTCAAATTTTTGTTTTTACTGAAATTTCATTCAAGTTGTTAAGGGAAATTTTTATTGTTAATATTAAAGAATGAGTAAAATGTTTTTTTTTTTTTGGTAAGAATTAATGAGTAAGATGTTATTTTCCATCAAACAAATGAAATCTTAGTAACCATTGGGGTTTGCCCCAGTGGCTATCCTTCCAACTTGGAAGGGGGAGGTGGAGAGTTCGAATCCCTACATTCTCAAGGGGGTTGGGGTGGGGATGATTTAGTTTCAGGAGTGGGTTTCGACTCCCATGCCCTGTAAGGAGGTAAGGCAAAAGTCTGAGAGTGAGTGTTAGAGTAGGAATAGAATAGGACAAAAAAAAAAATCTTATTTTTTTTTTCTTTTTGGTCAAGGGAGTTGAGGCAAAAGTATGAGAACGAGTGTTAGAGTATAAATAGAGTAGGACCGCCAAAAAAAAAAAACGAAATCTTAGTTTTATTTTTATTTTTATTTTTTTTTTAATTTTTAATTTTTTTTTTTGGTTTTGGTGAAGGGAGTTGAGGCAAAAGTCCAATTATGTCCTAGCTCCAGACTTATGAGCAACAATTATGATCCATTCACATTTAGACTGGGCTCAACGGCCCAGCCCGAGTCCCCATTACCAGAAATACAAAAATATATATGAAAAATTAAAAAAATATATAATTTGGAAAATGTTTAGGAAAATAGGCATCTACTAGGTCGTTAGATTTTAATATTAGATTTAGCTTAGTTTCATTTCGCAAGTACTCACATAGTTTAGCGATTTTAATGAATACCTTTTAGTTCATTCTAGGTTTATGTACATTAATCTTTTGGAAAAAAAAAATGGATTTCATTTGAATTTAGCTCCAACGAAATCCAACTCATGGGAGTTGCTGTCCTAGAACTTAATAACAAGGCCATGCCAAATTTTTTGACCAACTCATATTAGTTTACTTTAGCGTACTCTATCTTTTAATTGTTCTTTTATTACTATTTTGATAAATTGGATGTGATTCTTTTATATGACTTTTGTGTCGTGATTTATTTGTTCTAAAACAATGGTTAAGTTTCATTTTAAGATCATAATAAACACCAAAAGCATTGCATGGACATTTAGCGAATGAGAATTTTAGGATTCATAATTTGGTAAAAAGACCGTGTGAACACTTTATTAAACAAATAATCAAATTGAAGTGCCAAAATGGCATTAATTGAATAAAGGTCCGATAGTCTGTGAAAATTTGTAATTATTCTAAAAGTTTAAGTTATTAAATGAAAGTATGACTAATTATTCAAATGTTAAGTTGCTCATCCATTATCTAAGTTGCTTTTGGACGGTATGTTGTCATTCCGTGGATGCAGGGAGAATTGTGAAAGAAGAGCAAAGCACTTTCAGAGCGAAAAACTACGTACTCAAACGAAGCACTTGTACATGCCAAGTTAGATACTGGTTGCCCTAAACGTAGGCAACTCACAAACTCATCAGGACTCAGCAAACAGCCCTTTTATTTCATGTCCCGGCCTATGGAGTTCTCGCATAACTCCTTTATTGTGGACATGGACCAGAGAGACGCATAGGTTCCCTAATGTGCGCCATGGCAACACTCAAACTTGACAATGTTCTTCATCATGCGGGGACAAACCGGACACTTCACGTCCTCCGGGATGTAGCCCACCATGTTCGGGATGTAGAAGTGGTGGCACCTCGGAAGGACGAAAACCCGATCGCGGTGCTCCTTGAAGGCCGCGTCGAAAGTCTTCTCGTTCCCTTTGACCTGCTTCTTCCAAGTGGTCTCGTACTGGGACAAGACCTTGGTGACGTCGATTATCGAGTCGTTGATCACAACCTGCGACCCCCTCGTGAGGACCGCGAGCCCACCATCCTTCTTGAAGTTGGTGTAGAGGCAGAGGATGTCCTGCATGAGGGGTTCGTGCACATCCGCTTTGGTTTGCAGTTTCGAGAGCATAAGGCTCTCGAGGCGGCTCCAGAAGAGCTGATTTTTGGTGACATTGTAGGCGGCGATGGGGACGCCATCTTCGATGATCTTCTTGACTGGCTCCTCAATTTCCTGGATTGCCTTGTTGTCTTCAGCTCCATAAAGGAGGATGTACTTTCGAGACTTGATCTGATCAATGATAATCAATCGGATAAGTAATCTATGAAAAAGGTTCTTACGGATCAATCCGCATATCTCTACAATACAAAAGCAAACGATCATCCTCTAGTTTCAAGTTTTCCACAAATTTCGGCAAAGCCTACCTCTAACTTAAGATGGGTCGTATATGTCAGCAGAAATAAGACCCTCATTTTTTATCTGATAAATCTTCCAATCAATTTAAATCAAAATCTTTCTAACCCTCTATCAATTAATTAAGATCGCTTTATAATTTAACGTAGAGCACAGTTTTTCTTCGTTAAACGAAAGGGTAAAAGGAAAGTGAAAAAGAATAAGAAAACATAGAACTACTTACAGCTTCATTTATCTTAGGAATGACCATGTCAGTCAACAAGAGCTCAAACCAGCTGATGCCAGGCTTGTTACATAGGCTTGCTCCCACTGATTCAGTGAAAGGGAAAGCATCCCATTCCCAAAGCCTCATCATGCTCATGGCATTTTTGTTTGAAACTCTTCCTTGGGGATCCAACACAGTCACGATGGTCTCTTGCCTATAGTGCCACTTTTCCTTGATGATCTTGATGGCCACCCTGTTGATAAGTCTTGGGTAGCGCACTGAGTACCACGGCATTTGCGACTGTAGATTCTTGAACTGGCTGTTCACATCCTCGCCTTCTTGCTCGATGATCGGAACCCACATGATCTCATAGCGCTCTTCATGGAACTTGCGCTCGCTGTAGACCTTGATGAGGATGGAAAGGTCGTGAGAGGTCAACTTTAGGTCGGAAATCAGCAGCATCACATTCTTCCTCCGCAGGGACTCGACCTTATCCTGTTCGTAGGGGAACGATGAATAAGGATCGACATTTCACTCCTTTGGTCGCTACAACTAAAGTCAACCAGACAAATTTACTCAAGGGCCAATACTAGGTATATAAGTGCCACTTAGGTGAGAACAAATGTTATGTCTTGATTTCAGCAAATCAGTTGAAAAGGAAATCTTTGACAAGGACGAGTTTACGACCATAGCATCATTGCGGTACTCAACTAGGAACATACAGTTTGACAGAAAAAAAAAATAGTGTTGTGGAATTAGAGAGTTAGAAGATTGAACCATGGTCTTCTTTGAGCCAATGTAAAGTGGCTGAGGATCGTCCTTGATGTAAACCAAGGCCTTGATGAGCTCCACATTATCAGTAGGGGCATTGAATAGTCTTTGCAGTCTCTGATACTCTCTAATTTCCTCTACGTTCAAATTGAAACTTATGAGAACGCTAGTCTAATATTCAAAGCATAAATATCACAAATCGAATAAATTAACTTTTACCCTTTTTTTGTTTATAATCTTCGTAATGTCTCTTGATAGTGTGGTGGATCATGTTCACTTTCCGCGCAAAGGTCGGGAGATCTTTTCCCTTGTAGCTGAAAATAACAGGAAGCCCTCTTTAAGAAAAAGAAAAAAATAACTCTCTCCTTTAAAATTCGAGTATGTTGAAATGCTTTTAGATGATTCATTACATGTTTCCATAAAGAAATAAAATAAAGACCGTAAAACATGTTTCTTTTTTCCCCAAAGAGACGCAAAAAAAGGGATCGTTAGTGACTTGTACTCATCGACGAGGCTGATGAGGCTGGTGAACTGAATCGAGCAAGCAAGGACACTGATGATGATCTGATAAACACTGCTTGGGATGTCGATTGCTGTGAACAGCTCAGGAACATCTTTGCTGTCGTGCTCGAATTCCACGATGCACTCGGTCATGCTCAATGTGGTCTTGATCATTTCATTCAGAACTCCATACACTTGGATCTTTTGCACGTCCGAGGGCTTGGTGATTGCAGGTAACCCCTTGAGTATGGCCAGCGATTCAGCGAGCTTGTCCGATGGTTGGATCTGAGCGAGTCTCCAAAAGTCGCCATAGAATAGAGCAAGCGACGACAGGGTAATCACAGCCTTGTTGACCCAAGAGTAGCTCGACAGCTCGTGAAAGATCGAGATCATCGTTTCACGCATATTTTTGGTGTCTAATGCCTTGCATGTGATCTGATAACATGATGATGATGATGATGATGATGTCAATATGTGGGATTAGCTATTACCAAGCTCTAAACGGTAAAAATAGCCAAAACAAAAGCCATTGACATAATAACATACCTCACAAGCCACTTCATTGATTGCTCCTAGGGGTGGATTGAAGCCTTCTTTTGGTTGCTTGAATGCAGGGCTTCCAGATCCTTGAGTGCCCTACAGTGTATGCATATGTAAGACTAATTGCTAGAGAGAGAGGGAGGCACTAATTAAACGAAATGATGAGAAAAAATTCTTGGTTTTTAACTGTTAAAACTAAGGAAATCCACAATTATCCCATAGAAATTACTTATAGATATATGATCAGAATTTATATCTAAAAAATTGTCAGTTTTTATTCAAAACTTCACTAATAATGAAGGTATATGTTAAGATGCAGTTTTTTCTTGAAAAAAAAATCTAAATATTTTAAGAATGAAATCATTTTCATTGATAATGAAAAAAAAATTATTTGATTTATTTTTTTTAAGTGTTATAAATTCATTAATTTTCAAAAATGCTTATTAAATCACACTAAACAAAAGCATTCTAAAAGTATGTTATCCACCACGCCGGCAGCCTACAGGCCACGGCAACGACGGTCCCAAGCACCACAAACGACTGGGAGCGCCGGTTCTCTCCCTTCCCTATGATTGATGTCGTTGAGGGCAAGGAGTTGTAGCCGCACACAAGCTTGACCCGAGATTGAACGTGATTATGGGATCTTTGGCACGGCAGCACTCGATCCGAGCCCTAGATCTCAAATCCAGGGCTTGGTCAATCTCAGATGCAAGATCTAAAGCTCAAAAGTGTGGGCCGAATTCAGGCTAGAAGATAACGACAAAAGCCACGGCCTACCAAGTGAAAATCAAAGGTGACGAGCCGCCAGCCAAGAGCTGAGGCACGGGTGGTGACCGGGTGTGGAATGCAAAGGTCGCGATGGTGGTTGAGGGCGAGGCAACAACTGTCGGCTGTTATGGTGGTAGTCCTTGCACGGTGGTCCACAATTCTGTACGGAGGTTGTAACGGGTGGCAGGTAGCCTAACCTTGGTCATGCAATTTCCAACATATCGGCATTATGCTCACCTCCTAGGTGGGATTTTTTTTTTAATATCTGGATTTTATGTTACCTCAAGCATCAGAATGGATAAAAAATTATCCGATCAAGGGTTGTATGCAGCCCATAAAAAACAATGTTGTGATTTATTCGCGAAAGCTAGTCAAATTCACTACGGTTTACACCATAGACTCACCCTTTTGAAAGATTGATAAGCTTACTTAGTAAAACCTTTTTAGACTGAATCTCTCTCACACGCGCCAGTACATGCACAAAACACATGACATTATTTCAATTTTTACCTTAGGGTTGATGACAGAGTCGGCAATCGCAGCAGTTCCACGGAGGGCGTTGTCGACCAGAAGGAAGAGAGACTCGACATCAACGTCTCCTTCGTCAGGAGCGTGAATGTCGACCATCTCCTTCATGAACTTCTCGTCGTCGAAAATGGCAAGCAGGCTGTTCAACATGCTCTGGTCAACCTTGCTTCTCTCCCTCCGGAGAATCTGGCCGAGGGTCTTGCTCGCCATTATCTCGAATCTCAAAGAAATAGAGCAAGAGGAGAGAGGCTAGGCTTTTGAGTGTTTAGAGAGAGCAAAACTAGAGGAGGAAGAGAGTGCGTGGGCGGTGTGGTGTGGTGAGGGCAGGCTTGCTCTATTTATAGCCGTGGATGCAAGGAAAGAGAGTGGAGATACACAAGATTATGGTTGAAAAAATGTTTATAGGCGAACGAAAAACTATCCAGAAGAGAGTGACCAATATCAACAAATATCCAAGCATTACTACGAAACTGGCATGCTCGTTACAGAATTTTATTTTAACAATAAAGTCTCAGTGGACAAGCTCGTTACTGCAATCCTAACAAGGTGTGAGTATGTATATAAAGTCAAGCGTTGAACTCAGCACCGCCTTAGATGAACCAAGGACTTTTGAGATTGAGATGGGTTTCATATTCGAAATTGATACCATTTCTTCATGTATGTTGAAATTAATTTCGTATGACTTGACCAATCAAATTACCATCACAAGTTTCCATTTGTGAAGTAATTCTTTTATAGGTTAATACCACGAAAAGTTCCAAATCGGTGTATATGTGAAAAATTTACTGAAACTATTTTTTTTTTTAATATCAAAAACTCTAAACTAGTACATTTATAACAAAATTATTCTCCCTTTGTTATGAATTTACACTCCTCTTTGCCAAATTTACTCGTTTTAAAGTTCTAAGTCACCCAATTTCTGAAATCCTCATTCATTAGCTAAATATTTTGTCATTGTTATGTGAATAAATGAGTATACAACTATAACTTTGGGTGTGTTTGTTTTGCGGAATATATTTTCAGGGAAAACATTTTCCTCATTTTCGGCGTTTGGTTTGCCTAGGAAAATGAGTCAACGGAAAACGTTTTCCTAGTCAATATAAAAAGTTTTCCTATCATAACTTAAATTTAGGAAAATGATTTCCCCTTTAAAAGAACTAGAAAACATTTTCCGAATCCACCAAAGCTTAGATTTGGTGCTTGGTTTGCAAACAATTGTTTCTATAAAATTATATTTAAAAAAAAATTGAATTTTACATTTTTCATTTCTTAAAAAATTTAGAAATTTTTAATTTTTAATTTTTCCTTTTTTTCCTTTTTCTTGTTCTTTTTCTCCATCCATCGCCAGTCACAAGGAAATCGGTGAACTTTGGCCTCGCTAAATTAGGCAAGCTCACAACCTCCGGCGGCAAGGCTTGAGCTCACCCCAGGCCAGTGAGCCTCAAGCCTCGCCAAATTGAGCGAGTTTGTGGCCTTTGGGGCAATCCTCGAGCCTCACCAAATCAGGCCAGCTCGTAGCCTCTAGCAACAAGTTGATGAGGCTCGAGCTTCACCACCAAAGGCCGGCGAGCCTAGACCCTTGCCAGATCGAGTGAGCTTGCAGCCTCGAGCGACGAGACTTGACCTTGCCGAGCCAACAAGCTTGCAACGAGCTTGTAGTGAGGCTCAACGGCAAGTGGCAAGGCTCACCAGATTGGGCGAGCTTGTGACCTCCAGTGACAACTCAAGCTCGCCCCTTGTAAACCAGCTGGGGACAAAGCACCAAAGGAAGTAGAAGAGATGGCACGAGGAAGCAAAGGAGCAAAGGAGAAGAAGAAGGAAAAGAGAAAAAGGAAAAAAGGAAAAAAAATTAAAAATTAAAAAGATTAAAAATTCAACTTTTTTAAAATTAAAAATTTATAAAATAAAAAAATCAAATTTTTATATGGCTTAGAAAAAGTGTGAAATTATTTTCTAATAGAATTCAAACAGCAGAAAACATTTTCGATTATATATCACTAAATAAAGGAAAACAAATCTTATGAAAAATGCTTTCTAGAAAAGCATGTTTATTTATTATTGAGTTTTCCGTTAAACAAATGGAGCATTTGTTTATGTGTATGCTTATCTTTAGATGTATTAGCCTATGTTTGCACATCATATTTTATATTATTTATTAGCATTTCTCTAGTGACGGAAAAAAAGTTTTCAGTAGTGTGAGATATTTTGATAGAATAATAATTTCTAGTAATCATTGGGAACCCTTACCAGCTTTTATATGTTATAAAACGTGGAGGGAAAATAAAAGAGAAATTGGTCGAGAAAATGGAGGACGCGATTCACGTGTTAGATAGGACAAGGTGCTTTGATTTTGCATCGTCCCTTTTGGGTGGTAGGGCAAAGGTGCTTTAACTCTCACCTGTCCCTCTCTCTCTCTCTCTCTCTCTCGTTTTCCAATAATTCATTAGCACTCCTTTAAGCAGGGACTTTCTTGGATGCTCGACTTGGTAAAAGGGCTCCTCACCAAAAATAAGAGGGGCTTTCACTGCTACAAAGACTTCCGCGGCCCATCCTTTTGCGAATTGTATGGACGGTGAGCTACACAAATATATTCTTTATTTTAATATACTCATGCTCGCATGTCTCATAACCCTAATTCTCCCCGTATCTTTTTTATCCCTAGAAAGAGGAAGTACCCTCTAGTTACTTTACATTCTAGAGATCCTGAGATTTGGACGAAAACCGAGATGAAACTTTTTAGGGACTTGCTTAACACTGTATATCTCCCTTTCCAAGAATTCAGTGGCACTTTGATTAGGCCTTAAATGAATTTAAGTTGCAACATTAACTAATTAGGGTTACGTACTTAGATAATTTTTAATCTCTAAAGATTAAGCTAATTAGAACCCCTTTTTCTACTAACCATTTTAAAACTTGTTTCTTGCTTTGATTATTACATCTTAGTTTTTTTAAAATTTCCTGATCATGAAGATTTCGTTATCCTGATTTCATGATGTCTCATCTATAAGAAAATATATGATTGAATGGGCTAAAAGATATTCTGCCAAAATTTCATTGATAAATTCAAATGTAGTTAATAATATTATCAAATATTTACATAATATATAATTCCAAAACAATTTCGAAAGATTTAACTGGTAATAGTAAAGTCAAGTTTGACTTGATAACTATTGAATCAAACCACACACTAGTAAATTCAATTTAATTTTGTAGTTTTGTACTCCTCCAAGTAAAGAATTTAAATAAGTTGGTGGACACCCCCAAATTTGAATACTTTCCGGTATTTATTTAAACCCCTAACCAGCTAAATAGTTTGCCATCTACCAAATACATCCACTTATAGAATGTACAACTTGCGATTATGTACCCAGTTTCACTAATCTAGCATTCAATCAGCAAATTCACCGTGGATCACTAGTATCATGTATTCGCTTTCTCTTGTGCCCTTATTTTCGGAAACGGAATGGGTTTCAATCTCATTTTTTGGTTTATTAAGAACGGGGTGTTTGGAAGTCTTTGGTCATCTTTTTAAATGAATGTCACTTAATTTCTTATGCATGTCAAATAGATAAAGAGCAAGAAATCAACACACGAAGTAACCCTCCAGAAAAATATGCAAGTAAGATGATTCATAATCAATTTTTAAACGTGGAAAGATCGAGAAAGAGGTCGCTCAATCGGCTGGACCTGCCTTGCATTAACACCTTTCGAGAATCAAATCAAATCGTGTCCCTAACTTTATATCAACTCAGTTTTAGTGGTACAATAGCTCCATCATTATGTGTTTTCTTAGTCACCTGCCAAAGGCAAGAATGCGGATGCTTTTGTAAGTTTGCTATTAACCGATGAAAGAAACAGTGCATTAATCTCGCATTGGTGTCATACGATGGATGAAATGGTCAAAATTGCAAAAATAAAATGTAAAAGCAATGGGCATACCTATAATCATGAATAGAGGCAATAAATGGACCTTTATGTTACTTTTTTTTTTTCCATAATACAACTTATGTAAATCTGTTCATTTGATTAATCTTTTATAAAAACACACAAATGGTTCGGTCCTATGATTTCATTAGCCGAACGAGAGACATAGTCTCCAAAATTGTTCTTAGTTAATGAAGTTGCAATTGAGCAAAATATCCATCAATCCAAATCGAATACTACACCCCTTTTCCTTTGGTGCTGATAAGGCTAGACCTTCAATTGCTGTCAAGTATATTGAGGGACGTCATTAATCACTCAAGCCATTACGTCAACACAGAATGGACAGAAAATGTAGTAAATTCTCATAATTACTTTATGTCGTCGTGTTTCATTATGTTGTTTCTCTTTCGACATGGGGGGGAGGGTGGGTAAGAAGTAGGGAGGAGGGGGGGGGGGGGGGGGGACCAGTTTTTGATGTTAATAAAGAGAGGGTGGAAGGACCAACGAGAAATCTAAGGCTTTTCATTTAATTGCCTCGATAGGTAGGTACAACTGGCCCCAATAGGACGTATTTAGATTCAGACCGACAACCACCCATTAAAATCTCTTAGATCCGAGACAATATCTCTCTACTTCATTAGAAAAATACATTATTGGTGACCAGAATCGTTAGATCAATCGCTACAAGCAAATCCAATGGTAATGAGTATGTTCCTAGTCCCTCTTCATTATAGATGCTAATAATGTTTATCAGAATAGTCAACCTCCCATAAGAATTATGCAAATTCTTGAATCTTCTAATCAAGGCCCAAACGATGAAAATAACAAATTAATGCCAGTCAAAATAATCAAATCGATAATAATAATTTGGCAAACCAAACTAATCAATAGGTTAATCAAACGCCAAATATTAAAAATATATAAGGCCAGTGACTCCATTGATACCACCCAATGTGAATACTCTTGTACATCTAATTGCCGATTGATGTTAATATAAATGATCCAAGAAGACCAACATCACCATCTAGGGGGCAAGATGGCCAACGAAATCCTCAATTAACCCCAGCATGGTGTTAAAAAAGTTCGACAACACTTCTATCTAGATAGGGGTGTTGTTAGACCTGTGTATAGGAAACTTTATACTAAATGGATCAACAATTAGCTTTTTCCTAGAGGCTTTAAAATCCCCGATTTCGCCATCTTTACTGGCAAGGAAGAACAATTGACCATGGAGCATTTTAGCCCATTTGTAGCCCAATATGAGGAAGTAGAAACAAATGAGTTCTTAAGCCTTAGGTTGTTTTTAGTGTCTTTATGTATAATTGGGCAAAGATTAAAAAAGATGAAAGAAAAAAAAAAAAGACAATTTTATTCTCAATTTTATAGAAGATACTTGAAGTATCAATCGCTAACTTGGCTAGGCTCTATCAATACAACAATGAGTCAATCAATCAGTATATTATTTGATTTAAAAATGTTAGCAAGAGATACCTCACTTCACTCTCAGATAAAAAGTTCATAAATTTGGAATTGTTGAAATTCAACATAAGAGCAAGAGTCGAAGGTCAAGATTTTGCCAATCTATTCCAAATGGCAATGAAAATGTCCAAGTATGAGCAACTACTTAAAAAAAGAGATAAAGAGTAACATGAAGACACCACACAAAACGTGGCTTCAGTGGAAATATATGCGCTAATGGAAGAATCTAACCAACGTAAAAATATTAAAATAGCTGTGGCAAAAGTAGTGCTCGACAAGTTTTATGTTTTTCCAGCCTTAAAGCCTTCCAAAATAAAGAAAACAACAATGGCTAAGGGTGAAGACGCTCAAGTTTGCTCATTCAACATTAATAAATCTAACAAAATTTGAGTTACTTTTGAAAGATGGCATAATTAAATTAACCAAAGGCCAAGTAATTTCCAGAAAAAGACGATTTAGTAAAGAAATTGCTAGTGACGCCATTCATTGAGCCGTACTTCAATTAATTGTCCCTAAAAATAATTCAAGAGGCACTTGGGTGGCAAAATCAAATTTACTGATGATAATAGGGTATATGATAACTCTTGATTATCTAACTCAGAAGAAATGAATAGTTGATAATTATTCAATTTTTTATGAGAGTACACTAGAAAATGTCCAAATATTGTGATATACACCACTAAGGTAGTAAAGTTGATGCAACCATTGAATAGTAGAGTAAATATATTCATCAAAGTAATGAATTCGTTTTAACTATCAAATAATAAAATTGATGTGACCTTTAAATAACAGTCCTGTATATATTCATATAACTGTCAAGTAATAAAATCTTGATAACTATTTGTACTAGTCGATTGCGAGCCATAAAACTTGCATTGTACTCTCTGTATAGGATTAAAGTGCAATTAGTGTAACTTTATCTTCCGTAGGGTGGATCCGTCCTAGTCCGATTTTGCATTGCACCATGGGATGAGGGACACGTTCGACGACGGAGTGCTTTCACCTGGATCTGTTTCCATATCGGGATGTACCATGGCAATGACTGAAGTACGGTTTTTGTCTTCAAACGTGTTCCACGCATCAACCGTTTTGGACGACTTTTTGGAGTAAAGTCAATCCTTGCCAGTACAGAGAATTTACATGCAACCGTTCGGACAAATTTGTAGTGTGAACCCGAGACCTCGCCTTTGCGGACCCAATGAACACGGCCTTGAGTCGCGAGCCGACAGAGATAATGAATGCATGTCTCTTCCCAACACGTGCCAAAAGAGAAAGGACTCTGTCATGACTAATAATGAACGATGACTTTTTATATATATTTCTCCATTGTACTTTTTATAAACAACCGTTGCTCAATCAAAGAATGCTCAATTATTCATATTTACTTCCAGATTACCACAACATTCCAGTACCTTTATATTGCTGACAGCAATTGTTACCAATATTAGTGTTTTTAATTTTCTTGTCATTTATGTTTCTCATCCAACAACCAACACATGACCCTTCACTCGTTGGTCCATAATTTGGTGAGTATCTTGTCCGACACTTTTTGATATATCAAGGTATTAACTCTTATTTTTAAATGAGCCATAAAATTCTTCATTTTCTCTAACATGCTCTACTTGCTCCCTCTCTCATTTATCATCATGTCCTATTTGTTCATGAGATTAGAGTTCTCGTGTGTCTTTATATATAAAGAACACCTATTATTTTTTTATCATAACAAGGATGAGAGTGTGCAATTAGCGTAACTACCTCTCTTAAGGGTTGCCATTGGAACTCCATACCATGCCACAAAGTATTTCGATTATGGGTTTGTCGAGTCCAACTTTGCAATACCCCAACGATACGTGTTCATTTCACACACGCGGAGATTATCCTCTTATATGTACATAGATTTGTTTCTATAATATAATGTGCCATGACAATGACTGAACTACGTTGTTTGGCTACAAAGCGCTCTACAGGTCTCCAGGGTACATTGAATCCTAGCAAATACATGCAAATACATATAGAAAAAGCCACGAAAAGAGAACCGAAAGGACAAATATGTTGTGTGAACCTGAGACGAGGCGACCTCCATTGCCTTGGAGGGCCCAAGACTGCAGCTTCAGTCACGAGACGAAACAGATCATGAGCGCAATGTCTACTCGTCATTATCGTAATGCGTGCCAAAAAGAGAGAGGGTTACAATGGACCAGTTGTCACTTCTTAGGACTATAATTGGGAAATTCGAATTTAATGTGACTTGATGGGCCGACCAATTGTCCACGGACACATCGATAATCGTACACTGAATTCCTAATTTATTGAACATTTCGAAATTTATACGTTTTAAATGTTTCAATGTTAACTTAAAATTTTCCAGTGCTATAAAAAAAGTTAAATATAAAAGTTAGAAGTCGAGAGGCCTGTCGTGCTTTATAAAAAATGTATGCATTGTCCCTTAGTTTGGCACTAATTTGAGTTATTTACTTTAGTCTAATGAGTTTGGTGTTTGTGATTTAAGAATCATCTATCATTACTCAACATTCTCAAGATGAATTTTAAAATAATTGAGAAAATACATTTTGATTGTGACTTTCATCACATATAATGAATTTCCTATCTGTCACTATGGCCTAAATTTTGCTTATATGAGAACATTCATCAGTAATGTATTTCAACTTGAAATTTCCTCACTTCTAATGATTACACATGAGGAAGCTCAAATTCTGCTAATCGTTTCATGTATATATATATTAAAAATACATATTGTCCATGTGAATTGATCATGATCTTTTCAATTTTTTGTCTGCATAAATGTAAATAAACGTCCTGTTCAACCACCAAATTAACCTCGTAAGTATGAGATCTCCCCAATTGTTGCATCAACATTAATCCATCTCACTGATCAATCAAACAAATATTTTATCCAACTTTATATAAAGATCGACCTATATATTGTTGGCAAAAGCATTTAGGAGATATATGAACATTGTGATATTGACACGCACTGATGCACATAAAGTCATGTTTCGTCCCACTATCGAAAAGCTTGATGGAGGATAATGTGACAATCCAGGTGTGCATTTGCACATGTCAACTACTTTATGAAATCTTTCATCCGAAAATCTAAAGCACCTGCACTAATTCTAACATTCTAACCTTCCTCCGACAAGTTTAGTCGTCATAACCCTTTTTTTCCTTAGATTATAGATTACTGCAAGAGGATGTTCAGCTTGAGGCTGCAGATTTTGCCCATGTACCATCACGGACTGGGTGAGATCGTCTATCCTCACCCCACCACAATGTGAGTAAGGCATAAGATCTGCGTTGCGCACCTATTTTTTACAGACTAACCAACGTTTTATGATACAAATGATAGATTAGGAATTGAGACTAATGATTATCGGCTTGTAAAGTAATCAAGTCATCACTACTTGATCAACCACTATGATGATCTTACGGATTTACATGATCCATGCATCTAAACAACGGTCGCGTACATGATTAAGATAACCCCTTCTCTCCATTTCCATTGCAGCCATGAACCAGAAGCAGTCGTGAACTAAAAGCAGCCGTGAGATGGAAGCTAGCAAAGACATCCCTCATCTCTACCCATCTCTGCATCTCTTAACTCCATCCACCATTGGCCCTCTCAGCCCACGGCCTCACATAGCCGACCACCAAGCCGCAACTCTCACGTGCCCTCTCCTTAGCTTGTTCACTTGTGTCACGATGCCATTGTCTCAGCTCAAGCATCAACGATCTAGGAGTTCGCCTTCGTTCCACCAAGCCACCACCGCAACTCACAAGGACCCTGTTGGAGAAAACTCCTTGGATGTTTTGAAGTTGACAAAACTTAATCAAAGTCTATTTTGAAGATTTTCAGACTTTTATGTCAAAGTCTGAAAATGACTAGATTTTGTGGTAAAGTTTAAAGTCTCCCAGACTTTGTGTCAAAGTCTGCTCACACTACCAAATTCCATACTGAATGCTATTGAAGAATGAAGACTTATCCAAATGCGAGATTTTATTTATTTCTTCAGGAGTTCGATTCATATGGCTTATGGATAGCTTTCTGGTTGGATATATTACCTACGGGATTGATTATCTTTAGTAAAATCAATTTAGATAAATCAAATCTTTTTAGATTGCAAGTAAATATGGAAAGTATCTACTTATGGAAACCAAGATCCTGAATGTATGGGTGAATAGGATTGACGGGCTTTCATCACATTTTCCAAACGACTCGAGATCTCCTTTATTGATTCTATCGAACGGGTAAATTAGAATAATTCTTTTGGAAAGTGCCAACAACAGAGAAGGCATGAATGAGTATTTAAGGCGGACTCTATAGTTGTTCG
Source organism: Eucalyptus grandis x Eucalyptus urophylla (assembly GCA_028830015.1). Classification (NCBI taxonomy): domain Eukaryota; kingdom Viridiplantae; phylum Streptophyta; class Magnoliopsida; order Myrtales; family Myrtaceae; genus Eucalyptus; species Eucalyptus grandis x Eucalyptus urophylla. Next base: position 5,548,872 of record CM054200.1, read on the forward strand.
ATAGAGTGCATGAAAGAAAAATTTTAAAGTCTGAAGCTTACCATTTTCTTGTCATTCGATAAACTGAGCTCAAAGTTGTATACCAAAGAGAAAAACACTTAGTGAGACTTCATGAGAGACCAGTAGAGACTCTTCGCCGTGAAGTCGAGATCGCAAAACTATAAAATCTCTTTTGATTCTTAGTGAAATCTAGCCAGTAGGCTGTCAGCGTAAAGAGTGGACGTAGGCTTGATCTAAACCGAACCACTATAATATATGTGTTCTTATTCTCTTCCCTAAACTCCTTTACTTTGTTCGTAATTCTATTTAATTGCTAAAGTCTGAATTTATTCAAAGTCTGTTGTTCTTCAGACTCTGTTTTAAAAGCAATATATATATATATTGGTAAAGTTAAAAGCAAAATATTTCTACTATTTCTTTTGAAAAATTATCTTTACACCCATTCACCCCCCTCTAGGTGTTTATACTAGCTCTTTACAATTAGTATAAGAGCTTGTGTGCTTATTTTATTGAAGTATTTTTACTTCTAAGCTAAAGATCTATGGCTAGTATTTTGGCTCCAAGATTGGTCAAAGGTCAAAGTAACATCAGACCTCCTTACTTTGATGGGAAGGAGTACAGTGTGTGGAAAAACAAGATGAATGCATTTTTGAGATTGAAAGATCCCCTGGAGTGGGATGTGGTAGAAAAAGGGATCAATCCCAAAGCTACATCAACCTCAAAAAGAGGAAAAGAAGTTATAGATGCTGGCGAAATAACACAAGCAAAATTAACCAAAAGACAAGCTCTTAATGCTAAAGCTATGTACTCTTTATTCTGCACCTTATCTCCTACTGAGTATAACCAAATTACCTCTTGTGAAACAACGAAATAAGTTTGGGACAGATTGCACGTTACCTATGAAGGAACTAATTGAGTAAAGGAAACGAAAATCAATATTCTACTTGAACAGTATGAAGCCTTCAAGATGAAGCTTGGAGAATCCATCATTGATATGTTCAGTCGTTTCATTGAAATCGTGAATGGATTGGCATATCAAGGGCAGCCAATCTCAAGACCAATGAAGGTCAATAAATTGCTGCGTGGACTCTCCATAAACTGGAATCATGTGAAAACGTCAATTAGAGAAATCCAGAGGATTATGCCTCTTTCATTAGACAAACTAGTAGGCACACTCCAATCATATGAAGTGGATCAGATCAATGAGGAAGAAGATCCAAGAGGTAAGAAATTAATTACTTTAAAATCTAACGATGATTTTGATGATATAGATTCAGATGATGATATGGATGATGAGGAGTTAACGCTTATGATCAAAAAGTTCAGAAAGTTAAATAGAAAGGGAAGAAGATTCAACTAGAAGAAACATAGCACGCAAAATTTCCAGAAGAGACCAACTGAGGACAACGAAACCAACAAAGATGTAATATGATTTGAATGCAAGAAAAATGGACATATTAGACCTAACTATCCTTTGTTAAAGAAAAAGAAAGGAAGAATTGAGAAGTACAAGAAGGCTCTCAAAGTTGAAACCTGGAGTGACACTGAGTACGAAGAAAGTGAAGAAGAATACGCCAACATTTGTTTGATGGTTCATTCCGACTCAGACTCAGAATAAAAAAACAGACTCTGATTCAGACTCAGACAAAGAACTTGAGGTTAGTAATTTAAAAATTCCCATTAAAATCTCGAAGTACATAGAAGAACTTTGTCTCAGTCTCAAAACCTCTCTTAAAAGGATCTCCGAACTAAAAAAAGAAAATTCTAAACTCAAGCAACATGAAATTTCTTGGAAAGAAAAGTTTGAAAGTTTGGAAAAAAATTTTGTTGACTTAAAAGTAAATTCCAATTCTCTTTCGAAAGAAAATGCTTTTTTGAAAGAAAATATTTCAAATATCACAAAAAGATTTTCAAAATGATCTGAAAAGTTGGAGAAAATTCTTTTAGTACAAAGACCATATTTTAACAAATCAAGTTTAGGTATGACTTCAGAAACAATTCCATTGATTGATTTTCCCAAAGTAAAAGAGAGACTCAAACAAAGACCTGCAAAAGCATTTTACAAAAATCATTTTCAAAGAGTTTTTGTAAAACTTGTTGGCCGAAGTGCACTCAAATGTTCAAAGTGTAACAGCTGAGAGCATTTTGAGAAATAATGTCCCAAAGTTTGGAAACCTATTAAGAAGGACTGGGCAAATACCATTTTTAACGCTAACCCTCCTGGACCCAAGAAAATCTTGGTACCAAAGAAAACTTGAGTTCTTCTTATGATTGCAGGTCACTATCAAGAGAAAGATCACATGGTATTTGAATAATGGCTACTCGAGGCATATGATAGGGGACTCAAGCTGCTTTATAAAGCTTGTTAGACTTAATGGAGGAAAATTTTCATTTGGATGAAATAGTGAGGGAAGAATTGTAGGTTGCAGAACTGTAAAGATTGGAAGCCTGGCTATCAATAATGTTTTTTTGGTAGAAGGTTTGAACTACAATCTACTTAGCATAAGCCAACTTTGTGACATTGTATTCAAAATCAACTTCGAAGAAAGTATTTGTTCTAGAATGAGTCAAGACTTCTCTCAATCTTTCACTGCGCGAAGGCATGAGAATATTTATCTTTTGGATATACACCCAGAAAGTTCTCAGTGTCTCATATCTATTCAAGATGAAGCAAGTCTCTAGCATCGAAAGCTTGGTCATGTCAACATGAAGCAAATTGCTAAGATTTCTTCCAAGAAACATGTACATGGTCTTCCCAACCTAACTTAACAAAAGTCAGAACTATGTACTTCATGTATTCTAAGAAAATAGGTTAGAAGTACCTTTAAACCTGTAAATCAAGTTTCTACTAATTGAGCTTTGCAGCTTCTACATATAGACCTTTTTGGACCAACCAGAACTCATAGTATTGGTGGAAAGAAATATTGCCTAGCAATCGTGAATGATTACTCTTGCTTCACTTGGGTTTACTTTTTGGCAAGTAAGTCTGAAGCTTTCTCTTACTTCTCAAAGTTTGCAAAGAAGGTTCAAAATGAAAAAGGTTATGCTATATTAAGCATACGAACTAACCCTGGAGGTGAGTTTGAGAATCAGGACTTTGCGAAGTTTTGTGATGAATCTGGTTTCTAGCATATTTTCTCTTCTCCATACACTCTAAAACAAAATAGCGTTGTGTGTGTAGAAGATGATAAATCGTGGTTGTGGTAAGTGGTGCAATTTCGGAGCTTCGGGGAGAGGTTTGTTGGTCTTGCATGCTGTTTCTGGAAAATCAGCTTGACTGTTCACGAGTTTGGGGGTTGCATGCGACTTTTTATTGAGAATTTCACTTCGACTTCTTCATGAAAGTTGTAGAAAACATCTCAAAGTATAATATACTAAAATTTGAGACAAAACGGCTAATTTTTAAGGGGTGAAACCCTCCCTCTACAAAAACGCTAGATCTGGAACTGTCTTGTTGACCTCTTGGTGGTTTTGTGTGTTTCATGTCACTTTTTACCGAGAATTTCACTTCGACTTCTTCACGAAAGTTCTAGATAACATCTTGAAGATTAACATACGCAAATTTGAGGTAAAACGAGCAAGTGTAGCCTAGTGAAACGATATTCTTTTGAAGATGACAGATCTGGAAGTATGGTACTGGACTCCCGAGACTTCGTGGACGATATGATGACTATCCTTTGAGAATCTCACCTAGATCCCTTAATGAAAGTTGTAGTGGACTTTTTGAGGCAAAACATATAAAAAAATTCAGAGGAAATGAAGGAAGATAAGTAGGCGAAACCTCGATTTTTCGGAGACAGCTAAACTGGACTGTTCGGTACTAGGAACAGGAGCTTCGACTGTCTATATTTAATTATCTAGGACGAATCTAGCCTTGATTTCTTCATAAAAAATATAACTTAGGGTTTTGAATATAACCTGGTAAAATTTCATGATTTTTGGAGGTCATTCGGGTATTTTAATCGAAATATTTCAAGAACTGCGCAATCTGATTTTATCCGAATTTTGCATGCTGTATTGTGTGAACAATATCTTCTTGTGTGAAGCTCTTTTGGGCATGTGTTCTTCATGGAATTGCAACCTTTATGTCTTGCCTATCACATGTTCTGATTTTGTAATTTTTGAAGATCATATGGATATTTAATTTATGTGTATTTCTGAAATTGTGCAAACTGGAATTTGCTAAATCTCAAAAATCATGATGTATGGATTATTCTAAGTTGTATGGACCCATGGATTGTATTGTCATGAGTGATTGTATCTTGCTGCATGTATGATGATGATTGGAAATGCATATAAAAATCAAATGATGAAAATGATCTTGTTGCCATCATATTATATGCCATGTTGAAATTGAGCCATAATTATGAATGTGAACTATGATAAATGAGAATGCCGTCAAAGGTGTGAGCCAACGATGCCCCGGGAGTGTCGGGATGCCTGGCTAGGGAGTGTAAAGGCCAGATGCCCGGTGGCCTAGTGGCGTAATTCCGGAGGGTCCTCGGGAGTTTCGAGATGCTTGGTGGTATACGATACGTAATTCTAGAGGAGGGGGGAATCCTGGTAGTATGTCGGTACGTAATTCCAGAAGCCCCGGAGGTTTGTGCCCGGGGGGATGCCTCGTGATGCTAGTTGGGATATGAGATGCCCAGAAGTGTGTGCTGGATGCCCGGTGGCCTTAAATGGCTGAATGTCGGAGGTTCCTCGCAAAGCCAGGATTGGGTGCGAGCGATAAATTGTGGGATGCAAACATTGATCCCTGAAAAGAAAAACTGATGAGATCCTTGCGAAAGATAAAAATTGAAAATGAATCATGTGCATGGGTGTATGCATATGGCATGATGCATGATCTGCTTATGAAAATAAATTGATACTATTTGACATCGAGAATGCGATCATGAAGGCTTGAATGGATCTCATGATGATGCATGCTTGATAGCATGGATGATATGAATCATGGTGGTATATGCATGATGGCATGGCAAGATATGCATGACTGCATGGCAATATATGCACGACTGCATGGTGATGTGTGTTTGATAGCATGGATGATATGAGTGCATGGTAATATATGCACGTTGCATAGTGATATATGCATGAATGCTTGATGATGAGTGCATGGTGGTATATGCACATATGGCATGAATATGCATGAATGCTTGATGATGAGTGCATGGTGTACATGCGCATATGGTATGAATATATGCATGAATGCTTGATGATGATGGCATGATGATATATGTATGGTTGCGAGGTGAGGTATGCTTGATATGCATGAATGATATTTGCTTTGTTATGATGCCTTAATTGTTCTATTTGACGCAATGAGTAGTTTGGTGGATCTTTACTGCTAAGTGGTTGTACTCACCCATTTTGGGGAATAACATTTCAGACTAGATAAGATACCTCTGCTCACTGCCACCAATAGATGGATCAAGTGGTTGGATATGATCGTGAGGATGAGGATAGCAAATGAAGGAACTTTTGGATGCCGACACTGATTGATAGACTTTAAGTATACGACTATTGGAGGAGATGTTGGTTATCTTTTGAAGTATAACCATGTATAGAAAATCATGGTATTTTGATGTACCGATGAATGATGTCCATCCGGTTTAAGTAAATACAAGTGTTCGACTTATACCTATTAATATTTAGTTGGTGTGCATCGTTTTCTGAATATAAGGAAGGGAGTTGATGGATGTGCTTCCGCCATATGAACTGCGCAAGGGACCAATAATAAAAGATGTAAACCCCCATGGTTGTATGGACCCGCTACAATTGAAATGGTATCATAGTGACATGTTATCAGGTCAAGTGAATGGTGATCGAACTGTGGCGACCCTAACGGTTCTGGGGCCGTTCGAGGGGTGCCACAGTTCCCCAGATGATGATGGTAGTTTGAATTTATATTGAATATGACTTTAGTACTTTTAAATTGAACGATTGATTATATGTTAGAATAATTTATTACTTGTATTGATATGTCATGTAATTTGAAAAGGTTCTCAGGTAAATTGATGTGCAAGTAATTTATTGAACTTTCTATTAAGGCTTTCTTTGTCAATACGATAATCGATTTGTGTAGTATAGACCGATGGACTTTCTGCTTGTTGGGTTTAGACTCATTGGTTGTTGACTTCATCTTTTCGAATCAGTAAAATGGCAATTCCACTGTCTCTCCTATGGTCCATGGCAGGGTGTTAATTAACTTCTTGAGGGAGCAGGACGAGTTCGTAGATCTTGGCTTTCCGATTACAGTTTTCATTCATATCGAGTTGCGTATGGTTGTGGACGTAGGGCCCTTAAGGGAGTAGGTCATGCTCGGTTTCGTTGGGGTGTATGCCAATGTCAATGGGCTCATAGTGGATCCACTCCCACTGTTGGTCGACGAGCTCAAAGATGGAGGCAACCCCTCTGTGTAAGAGCGAGGTAGGAGGGAAGCTGGTTTTTGGAGTTAGGAAGACTTTTTACAGAAGCTGGGGCCAGGGTTTAGGAAACCACATGTACATCTAGGTTGGGAGGGGTGATCGACGCACAGTATGATAAAGTCAATAGTATTGACCTTTTGAAATTCCCTAGTGTAACCAGCCTAACGCTCAACAAATATATATAAATAAATAAGAAATGAAGTTGTCTCGTTCATAGAAGCCACATGGACCCCAGAATTACTTTAATCCCTTATGCTTTTGCATGCTTAAGAAAAAAGTGAAACATCAAGATAATTGTGTTAGTAGTTTTACAATAGCTATGACTTGCTGAGGACGTCACATTCTGCCTGTGAGAGTGAGGGATGAGACACTCCCGTCGGCCATTGGCAAGGCAAGCAAGGGTGTCTCAACCAACCCTCATTGGCCTTTAGCATTGGCAAGGGGCCTCATCCAGGCGAAGTTGGCCCTCGCCAAAGGCAAGAGGACAATGAGGGCTTCCTAGCACTCATTGACCTTCGCTGCCCTCTAGCAAGGGCTATACGAGGGTCCCCTCGCCAAAGGCTGGTGAAGGTTGGTCTCACCTGTGGCCAGTGAGGGCGTCCCGGCCCTCATCCTTGCTATAGTCGACGACCTCCACGTCGGAGGCGGGTGGAGGAAAATGAGGAAGAAAGAGGAAAAAAAAAAAGAAAGGGGGGGAAAAAGACAAGAAGCAAAAGAGAAGGAAAAAAAAAAGGAAAAATTAATAAATTAAAAAATAAAAAAATAATTAAAAATTATATAAAAATATCTACGTCAATGCCGATTGTAACACATAGGAGGATGAATGTCTATGTCAATAATTTCCATTATAAATTGTCCGAATGGACTCAATTAGTACCAATGTGAAACGGTTAAAAAATAAATTAGTCCAATAGAAAGGTTTAAGATTGAATTAATACCATTAAAATATGTTTAAGACTTTTTTTTTTATACTTTTCTCCATATAAATGCTTGGTTCTTCAGAAGATGACACCATCGAGACCTCTTTTTTAGCATGCTTTGGGCCTCTCTATAAACATCACCTTTTTCTATCAAGTCTAGGAGCTAGTCACGTTGATTCAGCAGACTTGTTCCTAATGTATCACTTATGAAATAGGAGAATGAGGATTTCAATTTCGTGAAGAAAATCAATGATTCCGCTACTTGCTTCGTTTCCCTTTTGGATGGCTTCAACTCTAGACCTTAACAAAATCTCTCCTTTTCTGCTAGGAAGAAGCACATTGAAATCTATTCCCACATTTTTATTAGGAGAAGATTCGAGTTTATTGTTAACATGCGCATATGAGTATTAAGCAAAAAGAAATATAACATTCAAATGTGGAGTAAAGTTGAGTAACTAATATATCTCAGTTTGATCATGTCTTAGTGATTCAAGCTTTTAAGTGAAATTGAATGTAATTAGATTAATGTGGTTTCGACTTGACCTCCCTTTTAGTGATTTTTTCTGCTAAAGGTATTAGGCTTCTTCTGCATCGACCTAATGAGTGGTATAAAAGCTAATGATTGATTGGTAAGCCCCCATTGTCGACATGCATTCGATAAATACATCAAAAATATTAATAATCTCAAATGCGACTCCAATATCAAGATGAAGGATGGTTTCTCTCGACTTTCCGACAAAAGCTTGGTTGGGTCAAGATGATTAAGGTAGAGTCTAAAGGGCAGATATTATTCCTCACCAACATTGGCCATAACTTGGCCGGGCAAAGTGAAGATTCGAGTTGAGATAATATTGATATGGAATGATACCTAGATTAAGAGGGAGTGAGCCTAACTTAGGTCATGTGTGAGGGAGATTTGTTGAAATGCATGTATGAGGGTGTTAACTGAAAAGAATTTCACATCATAATTGGCTTAGTATCCTAAAAAATCCTCAACTTTAAATCCACATCTAATTTTATCATAATATTTTTCTCATGGAAAATCTCCAATTTTAGGTCTAATCCCAACATACTCTAATACTTTTTATGTTCTATAAAACCCCCTTCTTTAGGTCCAGTCACCCCTTGTAGCATTTGTCTCCCTAATTGCTTTGTGATCAATTAATGTCGCAATCGCTATTAGGGTTGCAGAGAGAGAGAGAGAGAGAGAGAGAGTCATCTTCGCCCCACTGGTTGTTGCATTGAGACCTAATTGCCAGCGCTATCGAGCTATCTCGGGTGGCCTCTGTCTCTCCATTTGGTTCGTTATCAAGTGCCACGGGACCCCAGCCATTCTTGGACTCATTGTCCATTTGATGCTAACAAACGTGACACCCCATGCCCCCTCTGTCCTTTATTTGTCTCGTGATCAAATGTCATGGACCTGAACCACCCTGGAATCCGTGGCCGTCTGGTGTCTCAACCACTCCAGGGGTTGCAATTAAAGAGAGAAAAAGGTGTTAGAATATCCAACTGATTAACTAAAGTTAGCAGATAGAGGGAGGTCGCATCTTTATAAAGTATGTATAAGCCCTATAAACAAGGGATGTAAGATTCTTTTACACCCTTTTAACGTGTCAACTGGACTAGAAATAATATGCATAATTTGATGAATAGAAATCAGACAGTAGAAATAAACTAAGGTAAACTATTTTTGATACCATATTAAAATATACAACCCAAAAATTTAAACTAATAAATAAAGGAAAACTGCATATGCAAGTAAATAAGAGATGTGCGATACTTTAATAAGGAAATACGTGATACATTCATACATAACTTACTCATAATTAAGCATACGCAAATTACACATTCTCCTGGTACATAAAGAGAGATCCCGAGCAACAAGATTGCACATTGTTTGTCTCATCACAACACACTCTTTGGGGCCAACAACATCTTCAACACACATATCAAAAACTCCTACTCTCTCCAATTCACAATGCCTATTGACCTGCTGAGCCACATTATTGACAGGACAGGCTTCAAACCTTTAAGCCAGTGCTGTACACTAATGTGCACCATGGCAGCACTCAAACTTCACAATGTTCTTCATCACCCGGGGGCAAACCGGGCACTTCACATTCTCGGGCACGTACCCGACCATGTTCGGGATGTAGAAGTGGTGGCACGTTTGGGGAGCCACCACCTTGTCGTGGTGCTCCTTGAGCGCGACGTCAAAGGTCTTGCCATCCACGTTCACTTGCTTCTTCCAGGTATCGTATTGGGCCAGCACCTTTGACGAGGAGGCCAAGGGCGTGTTGATCACCACACGGGTCCCCTTCGTGAGGAGGGCGAACCCGCCGTCCTTCTTGAAGTTGGTGTAGAGCTTGAGGATGTCTTGCAGCAGAGGGTCGAGGATGTCCACTTTCCCCTGCAACATGGAGAACATGCAGCTTTCGAGGCGAGTCCAGAAGAGCTGAATCTTCCCAACGTTATAGGCCACAATGGAGTTCCCGTCGTCGGAGATCTTCTTCAAGTGCACTTCTACCTCGTGCACTTCCTTTGTGTCTTCGCCTCCGTACAAGAAAATGAGCTTCTCCGATTTGATCTGATTGTTCGATATAACAAAATCATCATGTAACTCATTTAATTTTGAGCAGTTTAAATTGTTCTTTTGGGTTATTTGGATGACGCTTTTGTGACAGAGACATTGAAATTCACCATGCCTGTGTTAGTTCACTTACCGCCTCTTGCACGTTAGGGGCAATGGAATCGTTCACAAGGAGCTCGAACCAGCTGATGTCACGACTCCTCCAAAGGGTCGCCACCACACCATCCGTGAAAGGAAATGCATTAAACCCCCACATCCTTATCATGCTCATTGCGTTCTGGGACTCGACCTTCCCTTGCGGATCCAACACCACCACGATGGGTTCGTTCCTAAAGTGCCACTTCTCCTTGATGATCCTGATGGCCACCTTGTTTATCAGTGTCGGGTAGTGTGTCGAGCACCACGGCATCTGCGACTGCAGGTTCTCAAAAACGTTGGGCAGGTCCTCGCTGTCTTGGTCCACAACCGGGATCCACAGTATCTCGTGATTCTCGTGGAACTTGGGCTCATTATAGATTTTCACCAGGATCGAGAGGTCATGGGAGGATAGCTTCAGGTCAGAGATGAGCAGCAACACATTCTTCCTTCTGAGGTATTCAATCTTATCCTGTCGACCCATACGTAAACCAGACATGATCAATCTCACTCCTTAAATTGGAAACAAAAGCATTCCTGATGAAATCGAAGTTAGGTGTTTAATTAAAGGCTAACCGTGGTCTTCTTGGAGCCAATGTAAAGCGGCTGAGGATCGTCCTTGGTGTGAAACAGCGCCTTAATGAGCTCCACATTGTCCGTAGGTGCAGTAAAAAGCCGCTGCAGCCTCTGGTACTCTCTAATCTCCTCTGGATTAATAAACATTCTTCCATCAGATTCCGTCAGTCCGTTTTCATGAGTATTCAAAATTGAAGTTCTCTGATCCTATTTGATTTGATTGCGGATCTCGTAACTCACCCTTTTTTTGCTTAAAATCCTCCAGCTGCCTCTTGATGCTGTGGTGAATCATGTTCACTTTGCGAGCGAATGCAGGCAGATCTCGTCCCTTTGACCTAAGATCAAGAAATCAAATGACCATTCATTAGGAAGACGAGTTTTTCACTAAATTCGACAAGCAGCGAAAGCACAAGAAGCATACTCGTCGACTGGGGTAGTCGTGATAAGGGCGGTGAACTGGATCGAGCAACCAAGGACGGCGATGATGATCTGATAAACGCTGGAAGGAATGTCGATGACCTTGGCTAACTCCGGGACATCCTTGCTATCGTGGTCAAACTCCACGATGCACTGAGTCATTTCGAGCGTGGTCTTGATCAAGTCGTTGAGCACTCCGAACACTTGGATCTTCTGCGGCTCGACCGGCTTTGTGATTGCAGGTAACCCCTTCAATACGGCCATGGACTCCGCGAGCTTGTCTGAGGGCTCGATCTGAGCGAGCCGCCAGAAGTCGCCGTAGTACAGCCCCAAGGACGACAGTGTGACCACGGCCTTAGCGACCAATGAGTAGCTCGATAGCTCGTGGAAAATCGAGGACATGGTTTCGCGCACATTCTTGGTGTCCAAGGCTTTGCAAGTAATCTGTCAAAACGATTGTGAATGTGTTCGATAAATATTAGAAACTTTTAAAGTTGTTCATCATGGTGCTTTAATTTGTGCCGAATGGGGTGATATTCACCATTTAGTAGATAAGTTTAGATCTAATATATCACGCTGGATTTTCAATAAAGCCCACAAAAATTTGGTAGATGTTTCTCCTGTTTATAATATAATGGTGCAAATAAACGGGTTATGCCTAACCACATGAAAGCTTAACCTTAATCTACTTAACCTATTGACCATTAATTGATAATTACCGGTTCTCCCATTCTCGAAGAACAACCCCATTTTATTTGTAGAAAAATTAGAATTGGAAAATTATTTCCCTAATTTTAAGTTTTTTTACATTCAAACTAATGAGTCGATGATAAATGTTTCACAATTAACAATACTCTATACTTCTCTTTCGCAATGAAAATTTAAAAAAAAAAAATCCCTAGTTTTCTAATCGAAGATACAAGAACATAATGATCACATTTCGGACAATTTTAATTTACCGAATAAATGCAACCAAAATTGCCTGTACGAAGCCACTCACACTTCGCTCGGGGTTTTAAACCGGACGTGCTCAAAAGTAGCTCTTTCAAGGTTAAGAATCAAATACGAAAAAGTGGTGGGCAAACATATGCATAAAAATAGGAAAAAGACAGATTGATGTCAGGTCCGTTAAATTTTCCAATACCATATCCACATTTAATCTGAATTTTGGTATAAAAAAGAAAAAAAGGAAAGTTCATCGGGTAATTGCTATTTACAATCCTTTAAGCGAATGATTTGATTACTTTTCTTTTCTTTGGGACCTAAAACAACTGGCTAGCTCATTCTAAATCAAAGTATCGACTATATAGCTTAAGTTCATCGTAGCAACACCAAACTGTACTCTTCGAGCATCCGATTATGGTTCGATGTGTGAGGCGTGAAGACAAATAATCGAGGGGCATTTCTAATGTCAGAGAACAATAAAAGCGATTATTGAAAGTGAATAACGCTTTCACTATACATTACCTGGCAAGTAACTTCGCTAATTGTCGATAGTGGGGGAGTGAAACCCTCCTTCGCAGGCTTAAATTCTGGGATCGCAGCTGGTGTCGAGCTTGCCTGCACAGATCCAACCTGGTTAGCTGCGAATTCAATTACTGTACGGTGATTGGTCGGAAGAAATCATTTAAATGGAGCCTCACATCACTCAATGAATGCTCAGGTGCAGCGTCGTAGCCTTATGGATTTATTTCTCACCGCTAAAAAAAACAAAAGCGATCCGTCCACCTCCACCTCATGTACGTTTGCTTCCAATAACAAGGATACCGTACTTTGGACTTAAAGCAAATCCTTAAAATACTTCGTCGTGACCCAATCTCACCGATCAAAATCACAAGGGATCCGTCCACCTCAACCTCATGTACGTTTTCTTTCCATAACAAAGATACTGTACTTGATATTCCATTTGCATTTTTACTCTATACATAAAGAAAAACAGTGCACCTTTTGCACCAAAACCAAAGAGTTTTAAAATAGAAAAAAATATATATCTCAAGTTGCGAAAGTTATAAGAAATTTTTCTACGGTACTAGCTGAGGAAGAGGAAGAAGGAAAATAAAACAAAAGAAAAAATATATAAAAATTCACAATTAAAATATATATATATATATATATATATATATATATATATATATAAAATTGCACACCTAGCATCATACATATCATATAAGACAATCGGAATCCATATTGATAGTTTCTAGCTGAAATTCTTAAAAAATTTAGAATTTAATTGATATCATTTGAAAACTTATAATTGAATGACACGCATTTAATAGATATAAGACTTTTTTGACTCAACTTGATAGGATAAGGACATGGCCTGTGGGTTCAGGGTAAGTAACGTTTAGGTAAAATTGAATTTTTTAACTCAATTAAATCACGATAATTTTGAAAAAAAAAATCCAAACTAGCTTTGATGTTTCGTCTCCGTGTGCTGATTATATAATGGAAAATGTGATCGGTTTCAATTAATTCTCGCGGGGCCCAAGTTTCTCATTCAACATTTTCATATAATGTGACCCGACCCGACCAACAACATTTTTTCTCTTTACCTTGTTCGGGTTAACCACATTGTCGACAATGGCGGTAGAACCCTTGAGGGTGTTCTCGACGAGGGCAAAGAGGGCATGAACGTCGACGTCGCCCTCGTCGGGGGCGTGAGTGTTGACCATCTCCTTCATGAAGTTGTTGTCGTCAAAGACGGCAACCAGGCTGTTGAGGAGTCCCTGGTCGGGCTGCTTGGCTCGCTGAGAGCCGCCAAAGACCGCCGAGATGAGCCGGCCCGCCATGTCAATGGAAGAGAGAAGAACGCAGGAGGGGTAGAAAAAGCTAGGGTTTCGAGAGGAAGAAGAGGAGGGATGCGGGGGAGAGAAGCTGAGGCTTTTGTGTGATGAAAGTTGCCTGCTTGGGCACTCAATTTATAGCGGATGGAGTGGAGGAGAGGAACGAGGAGGCATGTGAGATACTTGTTCGATTGTCGTGGGGACGGGAATGGGTAATCGGGTGATGCATTATCTTGTGGTCCTCAAGCTTATCTTCACATCGTTTAGAATCTTCTAGTATTGCACGTGTTTCAATGGAGAGAGAGATATACCAAGAAAATTATCGTGGAAGTCATTAATTTATTATATGATAATCAATTTAATTCTAAATCTTTTAATTTTATCAATTTGATTTTAAATATTTTGACAATTTATCGATTCATTCATAAACTTTTAAATTGTATTAATTTAGTTATAAAACTTTTAAGGATTTTCCAAACTAATCCAAAATTTTTTAACAAATTATCAATTTAATTCATCCGACTAATTTTGGCCAAATATCATTAATGTGGTGGCTCACTCAACACCCACCATCCTACTTGAGGCAGCCAGCACTAATCTGGATAATTTTATAATAATTTTTTTTGAAATTTTATTAATTTTTAATTTCTTTATTTTCCTCTTTTTACATAGAAATGATGGACGCCGACCAAAGTAAAGGTTAATGTGGTGGTGAAGCCCTAGGAGCCCTCATCAATGGCCGATGAAGGCGTTGCAAGCCCTCACAGGCCACAATGAGTGCATTGCATTAGGTCCCTCACTCACCCTCATTGCACTCACCAAATCTAGGGCAATTGTATCAATGTCACAATTGTAAAAGTTTATGGTTTTTGATAGAAGACGGTAGGTATATATCATTCTACTATAAGTTTTGGCATATTTGTGATGCCAAACAAAAATTTGGAATATTGATGTCAATAGGAAAAGTTTTAGGATTTTCAATTGTATCTTTTAAAAAAGAAAAAGCATATTCTCTTCATATCCGTAAACTCACACCAATTTCATAATATAATTTCCAGATTATATATTTTTAAATGTTGTCATCGAAATTTTCTAATCCAATCCATGGATCCTTCCTCAACAGTCTCTCTCCATTTTCTCACGCAAGGGCAATCGGAGTCAATTGTGGGGCTCGTGGGGCAATCAACACAATTCCTGATATTTTTCGCTTGTTGTTCTCCTTTTTTTATTTTAAGGTTGTCATATCCTTGGGCTCCACTACTAATAGGAATGAATAGGATGGACCCTTTGGACTGATTTCTCAAACTAAGAGAAAATATTGCGTGCACAAAATACGTCAACGTAACAAATAAGTAGGGATGCGCTTGTGACACGTGTCCAAATAGGGCTCAAATATCAGAGATTTTTTCATTTAGCGGGTATCTACTCTCTCTCTCTCTCTCTCTCTCTCCCCAATGTAAGAATAGACTAGAGTGCCCGCTGAATTTTAAAATCTCTGAATTTGGGATCTATTTAGACATGTGTCGCAAGCTCACGCCCATTCTTATTTGTTGTGCTCGCGCACCTTGTACACATAATATTTTCTCTCAAACTAAAGGACATAAGTTAAATTGACATACCTATATGTATATATGTGTATGTAACAAGAGAAAAAGTCAAGGAAAATAAAACATTTAAATTATGCCTATTACAACATATTTACCTTAAACTTTTTTCTTGTAACATAAAAGACCCCAAATGTGATATTTACCCTCTCTCAAGGTTCCGCTAGATAATTTTTTTAGCTAAAATAATATCTTTTTTATTTCACTTAAGTTACATGAATTTTATGTTAATATTGTTTACATTCTGTCATCCATGTAGATAGATTTTAACTGTTCTCATTGACATAATTTTGATAGAAGGTAAATTTGTCACACAAATACAAGTTTGAGATTTTTTGTGTCACGGAAAAATGTTAGGATAAATGTGTCATAATAAGCATAGTTTGAGATTTTTTATGGCTTTTATCCATATAAAAATGCATTTTTTAATATTTAAAATCATTTGTTTCCATAAACCTGAAGCTGATTAAGTATATGCTAGAGTTTTCGTCAGTGAGAATGCCACACTGCTGCATTCTATTAAATCTCTTAATAACTAGGTGATGGACGGGGACATCTAACAATTTTTGCATGAGGCCAAGAGAAATGTTCGGAAGTTTATTCTTCATCGATTTAAATTATTAGACCGGTAAGTTACAGAATCGATTTATCTATCGAAATTGGCCTTGCAATTTTTTTTAAAGCATGGCGCGCACTGTGGGGCTCAATCTATAAGCAAGCAAGGATTTGAATTGTCAACGCCGAGCAATGATTTTCATGAATATATGCTTCCCTATAATTAGAGGTGGCAAGGGCATATAATTGCTGGGGGACGTTCCGAAAATTATAAGGTCCATAGCCGCAATGACACGTCATTTTCACATCTTTGATGATGATGTTGAGTGGGTGAATAATTTCTCTAATATTTATAAAACTATAAAGAAAATGACGTGTGGCATATAATTATATACTAGGATTAATTGCTATACAAGCCAACTTTACAAAATTAATTTACTAATCATAATTAAAGGATGTACATTCTACGTAATAATAATAAAAAAAAAACTTTCTACACCTTGATATGCTAAACTTGTGACCTAATAATTTTAGCCGATGAAGAATAAAATTGGAAAATGACCCACACCATTGGTCTATGAACTTTGGCTTAATTATTAGTATTGTCCCTACACTTTTAATTTATTCATTGTGGTTCATAAACTATTGGTAAATATTTAATGTAATAATTCCATTTGTTCAAACGACAAGTTAGATATTTTTTATTCTTATGTGGATTATTATATGCTGAGCTTAACTTTTTAAAATGGTTAGTCGACATGTCTATCTTTTTAACCATTAACATATCAATCATCATATGATGACGTGGTAATTGTATCATGGTTTGAGATGAATATCATACTTAGATAATTCATGTGTAATTTTTTTTTTTTTAGTTCACCATTCAAATTTAATGGGTTAGAAACCACATCAGTAAATTTTATTAACTTGAATTAAAAATAAAGACAACATCGCACATTTACATATGATTTAGGGATTAGGTTGGACATTTATTAACAATTGAGAGATGATATTGAATAAATTAAAATTTTAGAAATAACATTATCATTAAACTTAAATTTATGAATTATTTATGTCATTTTCCCAATAAAGTTCAATAAAAGAGATGATATACACAGTATAAAAACAAATAAAAGAGTTGGATCACAGCCCCTTCACCAGAAAGCACATAGAACATTCAAATAAAAATTAATCCACGAATTTTTATTTTTTGGATAAGTGAATATATATCTAATTACTACACAAAAACTGAATAAGAAACTCACAAGATACTAACAAATAGTTACATAAAAAATTATCAATTTTGATTCCAAATATCAGTTACATGTAGATGATGTATGAAAAGAGTAAATCCTAATTAGAATCCCAAAATTAAAAGGGAAAAGAAAAACTTATACTAACTAGATGGGATGTTTTATGATCTATTTTATTTGATTCCTTGATCCTTAACCTTTTGTGCGCGAAGCCCCAAAAAACATGAAGTGCAAAATAAAGCACGTGGGCATTGCATGGCTATGATTCTAGTCACTTGGCAGCACCACAATTTGCGACAATTTATCATAAATTGGTCGATGATCCGTATGGCTGTTTACCGTACATGTGTCGATGTATATTACATACATACATGTGAAGATATTAAATAGCAAAGGGAACATTATTTTTTTATCAGTTTCTTCATGAATTTGAAAATATTTATGGCGCATTGATAATTATTTTATTTTCAAGACTAATTTATTATCAAAAATGATTTTTTTTTAATTCTGTTACCAATTTTTTTTTTCAGCATTTAAAGGTAATTGATAATTGCTCAAAATTTGTATTCCATAATAGAATTACGTTTAACACCATCCTCAAAATTTATTATCCAAATCATTTTCTTTTATTTTTTTAATATTTTTTTTTTATTTTCTTTCTATTCTCCTTCAAGTTTTGGGCAATCGCCGACCTTGGAATGACTGGCGACCGACCAGACAAGGGTTGGTAACCTCGCTAGAGTATTGCTGGCCCCCTATGAGGCCGCACCTCGTCGCTCTACCTCATCAACAACTAGGTGAGGCTCAACTGAGCTCGCCTAGCCATCAGCGCAACCAAGGCGAGGCCAACCTCACGGTGGCTCGACGGAGCAAGCTCAGTCTCGCTAGATCTAGGCAAGGTTGAGCCTCGTTTGGCTACCGGCGAGCTTACCGAACCTTGTCCAATTGGTCATCAATGATCAATGGCGATGACTGACGATGGCGGCAGTGATAGAAGAAGGGAGAAGGAAGAAAAAACAAGAAAAGAAGAAGAGAAAAAAAGAAGAAAAGAAATTAGAGTTGGCTTGATTTTGGAATTATTTTTTAGAACAAAGAAGTAAATTTTTTTTTTCAATTCCTTGATTGTGTTTCGAATCTATTTATTTGAGCAAATTTGTTTCTGAAATCAAAAAATTTATTAAATAGATTTCGGTTCCAAAATTATTTTCGATTTGGCAAGTTACCAAATACATG
Organism: Eucalyptus grandis x Eucalyptus urophylla; assembly: GCA_028830015.1. Lineage (NCBI taxonomy): Eukaryota > Viridiplantae > Streptophyta > Magnoliopsida > Myrtales > Myrtaceae > Eucalyptus > Eucalyptus grandis x Eucalyptus urophylla. The sequence continues at coordinate 5,567,372 of CM054200.1, forward strand.
TATGATTGTTTACCGTACACGTGCCGATGTATATAACATACATGTGAAGATATTAGATAGCAAACGGAGAATAATTTTTTATCAATTTCTTCATGAATTTGGGAACATTTACAGATCACTCTGCACCGACATTTTATTTATTTATTTTGCGTCACTTACTTCACGTTTTATCGCGGGTCACTTCACAATAACTTTATTTTAATTTTAGTTGTCGTACATAATAATTTATTTGGTCCAAAATGGATAATGATTGCTCTTGCTCGATCCATTTTGATTCAATAAAGTCATGGTTATCAATTGCTCCGAGTAGAGTGCCATTGGATCCCAAAATTTCTACCTGGGGAAGTTACTACTATAGACAAAAGCAAGGCTAGAATGCAGGCCTGTTTTTCTTTCCTTCTAATCCTTTGTTGTAAGTAAAATTGCACGCGTTTTCCACGAGGATTCGTTAAAAACAGCATGACCCATCCAATCATCAGAGAGACAAGTAACATCACGCTCATCATGAGCAAAACTACCTTCCTTTCTAGAGCATAAATCCCCCCGACCGGATTTCACTAGACTTGAAATTAGAGCAGTAATCACCGAGCGTGATATCAAAATTTCTCGCATATTTGCTCTCTCTCTCGAGATGTAGAGTTGCCTGTCTACCGCTATGGTAGTTCCTCAACCCTAACCCCCACATTTACCGTTCTGTTTCCATCCCCATCTTCGAATCACACCCCCAAATTTGCCACTCGCTGTTCCCTATTCCATACTTCTATTTGGATTTCTTCGGTTGGGTTGCTGCATGTCCGCAATTCGTTCACTTCCGCCATCACCGGGCCTCTGAGGTTGGCTCGTCCCACCAACATTCTTTACCTTCTTCTTGGTTTGGCTGCTATACGTCTGCGAATTCTCCATCTGTCATTCCATCGCTGTTGTCATCATCTGTTGCGGGTAAGGAGATTCTCGCCATTTCCTGTTTGAGCTCCATTCGGCATGAGGACTTTCAGAATTTGGTGTAACTTCATCCGACCTGTTGTATGTCCACCATTGGTAGGAATTGGTGTAGTTTACCTTGTCTTTTACTCTGGGTTTCTTCTGGATTGAGGCTTTCTCATCTTTAACGCTGCTTTGCCTCTTAAAGTATCAGTCCATGTATCAACCTCTGTTTTTTATATATCTGAATGGCATCAGACGACCATGGCGACTCTTCGCGCTTGTCTGCACTATGCAACAAGTTAGGGCATCTTACTACATAACAGATTATAGAAGACTGGAATGATGCACCGCCAGCTGAAAAAATAGAAGAATGTCGTTTAACTTTAATAGGCCACATACTATCCAACCCTACTATAAATATTCTAGCTCTCCACAGTACATTAAAGCGAGTCTGGCGCATTGAACAAGTATAAATTTCACAGCCAGAGGCAGGCATCTTTGTAGTTAAATTCCAGTCACAAGCAGCAAAACAAGAAGTTATTGAAGATGGACCTTGGAACTTCTCTGGCCACTTGGTTATACTTAAACCTTGGATCCCTAATACTCCTTTACATTGCTATGACTTTTCCACTTGTGCATTCTGGGTTCAAGTGATTGGTTTACCTTTAGAATGGTGTACGGATTCAATGATTCGCAGGGCGGTGCAACATTTGGGTCGTGTCTTGGAAGTAAGAATTGGTACAAAGGAAGGAACCTCATCCAAACCTGGTAGAGCTAGAGTGGAACTAAATTTGCAGGATTCTCTTAAAACAGGGAAGTTAATTCGCCTTGAGGGTAAGCATCTATGGCTCGATTTTCGTTATGAATGACTGTTGTATTTCTGCTACTCGTGTGGTAAGTTGGGCCACTATGCGACGTATTGTTAGGATATTTGATGAAACAATATTAGAAGGCAGTGGTAACATGGCCTATGGATAATGGCTTAGAGCTAAGGTTAGGGAGAATAGCCCGTATTGGCACACTTTCTATACGGCACAAGACAATACTGATCAACCTGAAGAAAATGTACTTAAAACCCCGCCCTCACAACTTCCCCAAGCTCCTTTATTGCCCCAATCAGTTACGAATGATCCTGTGCCATTGCATGTCCCTCTGTTACTTCAACCAGCAAATGTTGATCCTATGCACCTGACTGGGGCTGTCGATACAAGTAACACCACCTAGAGAGTGGTCTCTAACCATCAGCCAGTTATACAAGGCACTTCTACCACAGCAATCATACCTGCACAAGTTAAGTTAAAAGGTAGTCAGCCTCGGCCCATGGAAGCAAAGGGGCACAAGAAACTGAAGAATGCGAGACTGAATCCAAAAATAGGGGTGGCTAAGAAGTTGAAAAGGTACAACCCCTATGAGTCTAAAAGTTTATTGCTACAAGATCATGATGAGACAAATCTCATGGAAACACCTGTTTATGTGGCTGAGAAAGTGGGAGCATGGGCTTCGGTGGCTGGCCTTCAACAACCACCAACTCACAAATGAAGATGATATGCTGGAACTGTCAGGGATTGGGCAACTCCTTGACGGTTCAAGCTTTAAGGGCCATGACGGCCAAGGAAAAGCCCACACTAGTTTTTTTGTTGGAAACCAAGAACTCTGAGGTGATGGTTAGAAGGATTCAGTGTCGCTTTCAATTTCCTAACTCCTATATTGTTGATCTTAGAGCCTTGGTGGGAGGGATGGTTCTCTTCTGGACTAATTAGGTAAGTTTAAATGTGCTCCGTTCAACACCAGACTATCTAGATATGCTTTATAATGACTTCCAGGATGATCGAACTATGTGTATAACTTGCATCCATGCTCCATATGTGTACCACAATCGTCAACTTTTTTGGGATGAACTTCGGGAGATTAGCTATGCTAACACATTTCCTTGGTTATGCGTTGGAGACTTCAATGAAGTTCTCTATCCATGGGAAAAGTTTGGAAAAAAACTAGCAGATCGAAATATAATGTTATCTTTTCGGGCATTTGTTAATGATTGTTCTATTATGGAGTTACCAAGCAAGGGCTGTAAGTTTACCTGGATGAACAATTGCACGGGTGATGAGTTGGTGAAGGAATGTCTGGATAGGGCAATGTGTTCGATGGATTGGCGACTCTTATTTCCTACTGCCGAAGTGTTTGTGTTGCCTACTATTGGGTCTGAACATAGCCCATTGATCATCACTTCTTCAGCATCCTACAAGGCCCCAAAGAAATCCTTTACTTTTGAAGTTTTCTAGAATGAAGATCAGGAATGCAGTGAAATAATATCACAAGCATGGAACTCAATCAGGGTTAATGGATCAAGCCTAATCTCAAAGTTACAGCATACATCTGCAGCCCTAACTAAGTGGAGTCGCTCAAAATTCTCCAGAGGTGATCTTAAAATAACGTACTTACAGCAACAGCTTCGCCAAATTACAAATCAACAGCATGCATATCAAAATAGAGCAGATGTTACTAAGCTAAAAGAGGAACTCGGGCAGCTTTGGAAGCAAGAAGAACAATTCTGGGCCATGCGATCTAGAATCCAATGGTTAAGGTGGGGCGATAAAAACACCAGATTTTTTCATGTGACAACTCTTTAGAGAAGGCAATGCAATCGCATTACTATGCTTCAAGATCATAACAATCAATGGATTAGGGATCCCACTGTTTTACAAATAATGACTTGTACATATTTTACTGACATATATACCACAGTGGGTCCTCGAAATTACACTCCTATTCTTCAACAATGCCCACGGGTTGTTACTACATAAATGAACAATGCTTTACAGGAAGAGGTGAGTCTAGAGGAGATTCATCAGGCTACCTTTCAACTGGGGTCCAATAAGGCGCCAGGCCCTGATGGTTTCAACGGAATATTCTATCAATCTCACTGGGAGGTAATCAAAGATGATATGTTTCTTCTAGTTACAAAATTTTTTGACACAAGCCGGATGCCACCTATCCTGAACTGAACCCATTCTAGCTTTGATTCCCAAGACCCCTCATCCAGAAAAAAATAGAACACTATAGACCAATTAGCCTCTGTAATTTCGCATACAAAGTCATTTCGAAGGTGCTAGCCAACCGCCTCAAACCTTGGTTATCTCAGTTGATATCTATGGAACAAACTGCATTTGTTAGTGGCCGACAGATCCAAGACAACATCTCAATCTTTCAAGAAGTTCTCCATCAATTTAAAACACGACAGGGGACAACAAAATTCAATGCAATTCTTAAGACCGATATGCAGAAGGCATATGATAGAATTGAATGGGATTTTCTTAGGGACTATCTAATTCAGGTGGGCTTCCATCCAAAGTGGGTACATTGGATATTACAATGTGTCACAACTACATCCTATAGTATCAGGTTAAATGGGGAGCTACTTCCTTATATTTTCCCTACTCGTGGCCTAAGGCAATGTGACCCTCTCTCATCATATATATTCATCTTGGTTGCGAATGATTTGTCAATATTGATCAACCAAGCAGTAAATATGGGACAACTAAAGGGCATCATATTAAATAGGTGGTGTCCTACCTTTTCCCCCTTATTTTTTGCTGACAATGCAATCTTTTCCCTCGATGGCAGCATTCATGAGTGTCAAAACTTGGCTAATATCTTAAATCAGTACTGTGTAGCTACGAGCCAAGCTCTGAATCGCAACAAATTAGGGATTATTTTTAGTCGGCATTGCCCTATGAATCTGTAGGAAAATATGTCTCTAGAACTTAGAATTCCTGTGCTTCAAAGGGCTGGTAACTATTTGGGTATCCCCTCGGACTGGGGTCGCTCCAAAAATGACATGTTTTCATGGATATTAGCACGTGTTCAATCAAAATTAGAATGATGGAAGGAAAGCTCATATCCAAGGGAGGTAAGGAAACTCTTATCAAGTCTGTCATTCAGGCGATACCGCAATATGCTATGTCGGTTTTCAGATTACCCTTATCGTTGTGTAAAATCATTGAGAAGAACATTGCAAGGTTTTGGTGGAAAAATGATATGCATAGGGCATGCATTCATTGGAAGAAATGGGATACACTTAAAAGCAGTAAGGATCAAGGTGGGCTTGGCTTTCGGGATCTCATTGAATTTAATAAAGCCATGCTCGGCAAGCAAGCATGGCGTTTACTCCAACAACCTCAGGCTTTATGGGTTCAACTATTAAAAAGGTTGTATTTTCATAACACAGAATTTAAATCAGCAACCAAAGGCAGTTGTCCATCATGGGTTTGGCAGAGTATTCTTACAAGTTGGGATGCTATACTACCATATACTAGATGGTTCGTAGGTAATGGGCAGCAAATTCGTATCCGTGAGGATCCGTGGTTAAAAAGTGGAACTCTGTTTGGTCCTGCCAACAGAGAGGACCCGAAGTTTGTGGCTGACCTAATAGATGCTATTCACAATACCTAGAATGTACCTCTACTGTATCGCATTCTAGATGTGCCGACTGTTTAAGAAATTTTGACCAGACCAATTAGACCTCTCTATGTAGAAGATAAATTTGTCTGGCCAACTACAAAGGATGGCACACATACAGTCAAGAGCAACTATCACATTTTAACAGACATGTCCAGCCACAACAACAACCAGACACCATCTACCTCTCATCATACACCTAGCACTCTCTGGTGCAAAATTTGGTTGATGAGAACTGCCCCCAAAGTCAGAGCTTTCCTTTGGTCACTTTGTCAAAATGCAGTAGCATCCCGAGAAAACCTATTCCGTCGATGCATAACTTCTGATCCCTACTGTCAACTATGCAACCAGCAATACCTAGAAACAGTAGAACATCTAATCCTACTATGCTCTTGGACTCGCCTTATTTGGACTCATCCTAAAATCAACATTGATATTCAACCTCAGCACACTCATCGACTCGACGTTTGGCTTGCTATAAAATCGATATCAACAGCAAACGCACCTTCGTTAGAACTTCTTGCTAATGTCTATTGGCATATTTGGAAAATGAGGAACAGCTACCTCTTCCGCAATCAACGGCTAAATCTCTTCATTGTAGTCGAAACAGCCTTGACGGAGACTTGACTCCATCAAATCACTTCTCCTTCCTCTGCGAGAAAAGCTGAGTTCAACCTGAATCCGGACCATCTCTGGAGACCGCCTGGTCTGGGTACATTAAAATGCAACGTTGATGCCTCATATCAACTAGACAACACAGAAGAGGCGATGGCTACGGTTTTTCGAGATCATCAGGCAGACTCACCGAGATCTACACCAAACGATGTCCTATCGCCTCAGCATTGCTCGCGGAGTTTCAAGCCCTCACCTTTGCGATTCAACACTTGCTAACACAAGGTTTGCAGCTGTGACATCCCGATTTTTCTCAAGTTTATTTTCAGTCAATTGAGTCGGGCAATTCATCTGTGCATATAGCTCGTTTCTCAGAGTTGGCCACTCACGAGAGAACTAGTTTATTGAGCGAAGTAATTAAGGAATTTTACCGCGTCAGACTTGGGGACTGATCACCCTCGGGTCGGATGTAAGAAAAATTTCCCCAAAAGCTACTCAGTGGACTAGGCGCGCTAAAATCGCACCAGAGTGAAATTAACCGTGAAATTGAAATTGAATTCTGAAATTTGAAAGTCAAAGGGTGTTGCAAATCTTATTAGGAACCTTGGATTAATTTATGGACTTTAATTTGGACTTGATTAAAAGAGAATTGATGGAAATGGAAATAATTAAATGTGCAAGAGCTTGGACCCCGGCGGAAAATGAATTGGACCTATTGGAAGATGTTGTGAGGATTTGAGTTAGTGGAAAGTGACATCAGCAGGTGATGTCATGGTGGAGGCCAAAATTAAGGAGAGCTTGACAAGTGTCACAAGCCAATTGGCTCACCAAAAGTGGGGGTGTCCCATCCACTTCATCTTCAACCTCTAGCACCTTGGGAAGGGGAATTCGAAATTGGAGGAGAGAGAGAGAAGGGTGCGTGAGAAAAACCAGCGGAACCGCCGAGCTCCGTCCGCCCTTCGTCGCGTCTTCGCCGCCGCCGTCGCACGCCGTCGCCGTTCGCCGCTCGTCCGCGTGTGAGGCCCCGGGTGCGAGTTCGTCGCGTCTCCGTCGCCGTCGTCTCCTCGCCCGAGCTGCTGGTCGCCGTACGTCGCCCGCCCGTCGCCGCCGACCGTCCGCTCAAGCCTCCGCCGGTTGCTGCTTAAGCCGTCGCCGGTTCTCCTCCGCCGTTCTCCACTCGTTCAGCCACCGTTCCGTCCCCTTCCAAGCTTGGTTAGTTGCTGGAAAAACCAGCAAGAACCAGCTCCTTTTAAGCTCGGTTTGGTCCCCTTCTAGTGCTCATTTGGTCTTGATCCGTGTAGGTTTGTCGTCGGCGTCGTCGTGCTCTTCGCCGGAAACTCGTCGGAAAGCGATTCCGGTGAGTTTACCTCACTAATCCGCGATTAGCGAGATAATGATGCCCTAAGTATGTTTAGCTTAAGTTGATTGAGATTAGGTGGATAGATTGGCTTAATTAGTTGTGGTTTATATTAAGGTGATTATTTAAGGTAAATGGTGTTTAGTTTAATGGTTAAGTATGTTTATTTTTAAAATAAACATTGATGTGACTTAACGGAGTTTATTTATGATTTAAGTAAATGCTTCGAAATTGTTGGATTATTTAATAATATATCTTTTTACGAAATTAATTAAAATATTATTTTTATTAAAAAAAAAAAAAAAAAAACTCGAAAATTTATTTTGGCCCTAGTTGCTCAGAATTTCGTGCCGATCATTGCTGTGCTTGTAGAATTTGAAATTGATGATTGGTTGTGGCAAATTGAATGTGATTTCGATTTATGAGGATTCTTTATAAAATCCTAAATGTGGAAATTGAGGAGCGGTTGACTGTGATATGCCACCTATTAGAGGTCGCGCCCGATGGGGCCGTGATATGCCACCTACTAGAGGTCGCGCCCGATGGGGCCGTGATATGCCACCTACTAGAGGTCGCGCCCGATGGGGCCGTGATATGCCACCTATTAGAGGTCGCGCCCAGTGGGGCCGTTATATGCCACCTATTAGAGGTCGCGCCCAGTGGGGCCGTTATATGCCACCTATTAGAGGTCGCGCCCGATGGGGCCGTTATATGCCACCTACTAGAGGTCGCGCCCAGTGGGGCCGTTATTTGCCACCTGTTAAAGGTCGCGCCGAGTGGGGCCGGGATGCCACTAATTCAAATTTTGCCGAGTAGGGCCGTGACTGAGAGCAATGATTGATTTGCTAGAATGACATGTAATCGGCTGAGTCGATTGATCGCTGAGACGATCCAAGTGGTTGAATCGTTTTGATGATGTGATTGTACCATGGTTGGTAGGTTATCATAATTGTACGTGGTTGAATTATATAAATTGTGCTAACCTGCAGATGAGGGCTAAGCCGAGGTAAGTCTTCTATGTGTTGTGGCTAAGCTACTTCGGGGCGTATTTACTTTCTAATAGGGGTTTAGGAGGGGTGAACTTGCTGAGACAAAGTCTCATCCCGGTTTGGGGAAAAACATTACAGGACCGTAGATGGCGGTATCCCGGAGATGGATGGCATGCTGACGGAGGTGGACCAGACGATAGAGAGTGCTCTTGACCCCTTTTTGATGCACATAGACCCTGACCCATTTTTGGTGCATAGTCTCTGGATCCCGTTGATGTTCGTAAACCTTGTAATGATGATGATGTTTGAAAGTATGGTGTTTGATTTTGAATTGATGTTCCTGCTATCCTATCCCGTATGCTTTTGTAAGGGGTTTCTTAGTACGTTCCGCTTGCGCATTAAAAAGTAAATTGGGGTCGGCGACACTACCTAGGAATGTCGCATTTCCCTGACCATGGCGGGTTGTTCACGTGTCTCGGGGTAAGGGGCGTGACAGCAGCACTCTAGGGTTGTGCTTGAATCGGACTGTAGATTAGTGGTCGACGCCGTCACTAGAAGGAGATCAGTGCCATGGGAGCTTCGTCCCCTGCTTGCAGAGGCCACTGAACTGCTGCCGCTGTTCCCTAACCTCACGATTCGCTGGTGCCCCCAGGAAGCCAATGGAGTTGCAGACTTGGCCGCAAAGGCCCAGCGAGATGCAACTTAGGCCCTCAATTGGAATATATTCCCTCCTCCTATTTTGATGAATCTGATATATGTAGATGCCCTTGTGGCTGGCTGTAAAATGACGTTACTATGAATATATGGTTTCCTTTGACCGAAAAAAAAAATAATATCACCGAGCGTGATAACCAATAATGAGAGGGTCACTCTAATCTTATATGAGGTCGGATTCGAGTCATGTCACAAGCTAATTTCTGGCCAACTTATCCTTTGGTATTTACTATTTTGTATGAAGAGATTTATTGATTTTTGCCATGCTGGTCGTGTTGGAATGGCTAGTTCATGCACTTACGAATGAACTAAGCATGAGAGGACTACCCACTTATCTAATGTACGGATATTAATTTAGTTTTAAACTTTTTGATTTTATCAATGTAGTGTGAAATTCTAATATAGTCATTTCAATTAATTTTCATTGATAATCACTAACATGGTAATCCAGTCATCGTCGACTTTCATATGTAGACAACTTGTGAATTGCCACATTCAAGATATTTGGCAATAATTAATTGTAGGGACTACATTGGAATATCACGCAAAGGTTTAGGATTGCATTGACAAAATAAATAAATAAAAATTAGTATTGGATTGATATCAGTATAATATGTTTATGATTGAATTGATAATCCCAAATTTTATTATGCTCCATTTGGACTAGATATCTTCTTCTTAGTTCAAGATTAATGCAATTTAAACCTGTTTGACGGTAGTCATCTTCCAACAATTCATTGTAACATGAAGTATACTCAGTCAAAAAAAAAAAAAATTCAGCTTATTCAAACGATGATAATATCTTGGCTGGTTTACTAGAATTTATATTTTCATTCCTAAAAGGGCTGAAGAATTGCTAATAAATGTGATTTAACTACAAAACCAAGGATCACCACAAGATCGTTCATTCGCAAACAATATGTAATACCTATATGTACGAATGTATTCATATGCAACATAAAAGTGATGTTCACTTCTTCTACTTACTTAATAGTGCCAAGACACATTTTCATGAATTTTATTATAGTGCTAAAATGGTCCCACTCAATTCTAATTTTGTAATTCTCAAATTATTACTCCACATATAAGCAAGGCTACACAAGCAGAACCGTTTTCCTTCCCCATTTTCCCCGCTGTAAATGGCACACCTTTACCACGAGCGTTCACAAATAACAACATGACCAATCCAAGCACTAGAGTGTATCATAAGCAAAATCGCCTTTGTTTCTAGAGCATAAATCCATCATCTTTATTTGTTGTTATTATTATTATTTTTGGTTTGCTAATAAGGATGCCAAGTCCCGTGACTTGAAATTAGAGCTAACGAGCATAGCATGTGATATCCAATAATGACAACGTCGTGCTGCCTCAAATGAAATTTTAATTTCAAATAACGTCTTAAGGTACTTTCTAGCTACCTCATCCTTTAGGTATTTATTACCTCACATGAAGAGATTTTTTATAGCTGCCACGTTCGTGGAGCTGCAATGACCGGCCCTTATAACCAAGAATGGGACAAGTAGTCATGGATCAAATTTAATATTTTGTAACAGGTATGTGACTCTCATGATAATGTCAATGGGCTATAATTTCAGCCTTGTTTCATTGGCCAAAGCTCATGAGAACAATGATGATAGTCATCTCCTTTTCAAGAACTAAAAATCAGCAAACGTAATAAAGAAAAAAAAGAAAAGAAAAAGCACATTCATCCACCAAATTAGAAAAATACCAATATATGATAAGTCACAAAGAAAATAAAAATAAAGTTTAGACATAATCAAAAGCTTCAATGGGAGATTATTTGGTATGTTGAACAATGGAGGCCATTAGGAATTTGGTTTGGTAACTTTTGATTGGCGATTAAAGCTTTGAGTAATTCGAAACCCATTGACATTTTGCTTTAAAATTTTCCTTCTTGGCCAATTTGAGCTTATGGATTAATTCAACAAGTTTGATTTCTATGGGTGCTAATAGCAATGAATATTAAGTCAACTGAAACACATTAAATCCAATTTTAAACGTAAGGGGAAAATGACATCTCCGGACCATAACCATCGGCTTTTATGATGTCAAAGCGTTCTCACGACTCTCATTACCAAATTGCTCTCATTACCAAATTTTATTTGCAGAGGACACCGCCGGACCATAGCCATCGGCTTTTATGATGTCAAAGCATTCTGACGATTCTCTTTTTCATCCACTCTTTCTTGTCTTGATTCCATCATTCGCCTCGGAACCGCCCTTTCTTCATTATGCAAAACCAGCCTTTTCAGTTTTCAACAGTGTTTGACCAAAAAAGAAAAGTTTTCAACAGTGTAAATCATAATGCATATGATATTGTTCTGTGTGTGCAGACCTATTCCATGAAATAACTGAGCTGCTCGAGCTCAGCAGATGGGAATTTCTAACTTCAATTCAAAGTGTGCGAGCCCTATTTTTCACCATAATTACTTGCTAGTTACCATTACTTAATCGTACATTTCACATAATATATCTAAAAATCATGTACATTACATGAAGCAAGAATAACTTAAAAGAATCATCTTCATGTAAAGGATCATTTTATGCTGTTTCTCTCAATTATCATTTACAGTAGCGCAAGATCCAAAAAATTGTGTTTCTATCGTAGGACCTTAGCTTTTACTGCGTCTGTTGGAAATGGTGTGTTCTTTCTTTCTCTTTCTCTTTCTCTTGTTTTTGCATCTAAATTATTTCTAAAAGTTCACTCCGACAGAAACAGAAAATTAACGTGTGTTTCGAATGTCATTCCTAGAAAAGAAGAAGAAGAAGGGATCCCAGAAAAAAAAAAAGAAATAGAAGCAAACTTATTGAAGTATCAAAAAAGAAAAGTAGGAAAAGGAGAAAAAGAAGAAATAAAAAGCAACACGTACCTCACGGGAGCTTTGACAATGACTGACGGTGGTGTACCGAAGATAAGGAATGCGTGGCTGAGGTTTTACCCACATGACCATTCTTCCACGTGGTCTCAAAAGAGAAGACACGATGCGGCGTGATTAATGCCAACCGATGAAACCCTAGAGGCACGACAACCACAGCGATGGTGATTTGTCGGAGATGGAGACACCTGCATGGGAATGCATGAACCAAATATCAACCCAACGCGCCATGCTCTAACGTTCATTTCAATGTTATATCGTCAAATGAATCAACCATTTCCCTCTTAAAAATACGAAGATCCACTTTAATTGAGATTTTAATAAAATGGATGCACGAAACTGATTAGTAAAATATCTGCATAATAACCTTGATATGTGAAGAAATTTTGAGACCGTGTTTAGATATTTCAATACTCTTCGTCATGATAAGTTGAATTTTCACCCTAAAAATATATAATAAGGAAGTCATATATGAGATATCGTGTTAAATTTTATGACGCAACTGTTAAGTATTCAAAAAATTTAAATGGATAGATAATGACTTTTTGTAATATTTAAATATTATAATAATATTATGCCCCAAGAAATATCATATCTCAAATTTGATCTTACACACAGAAATTCTTTTTTTTTTTTTTTTGCGAATTTCCTGATTAAAAATTTAAGATGTTGGTAAAAAAAAAAGAGCTAATATATTACATTTGTAATATATACCGGAAAATGAGGGGGAACAATCACATAGTGGTATGCTCATACTCTGGATTCTCATATCAACTTTACCGAGGGTACCAAAATCTCAAAATGATAATTCTTTTCAACGTTATCGTCTTCTTCATTATCTGTCCAACAAGGCATTATGTGGACACAAAGTTTTGGTGGGATCAGATCGAAGATTTTGTACAGAGAACGCGGGGAATCGTGCGATCCAAACATGTGGTGCTCGTCCAAGATTGGACCAGACAAAAGATTTTTCTAGAAAAAGAAAAGAAATGTAATAGAAAAGAAAAACAGAGAGGCAATAACTCACGCGAGCAGTTTAGGTGGTCCTTGGACTTTAGATGGCTTTTGTTTTATGCGATTTTCTGCCCTTGCGAGGAGTACGGGTCGCACGCACGTTTGGCCAATTTAGAGTGGCGACGCTGGTGAAATTGAAATGTGTAAGTACGTCGACATACACGGAATCTAGGGCTCCGGCCCACCGCCGTCCATAGGCGAGGCAGGGAGTTATTTCTTATGCGGATAATACATTGATGGAAACCAATCTGAAGCTATTGAAATACCTATAGTTAGCAGACCCATCACTCAATTGATAAAATGCTGTAGGAAGGTCCCCTAAAAATGTATTTTCTAGGAGTAAATGCAGTCGGTAGTAAAAATTATTTTTTCTCCCTATCCTGTTCAATGATGAATGGTGTTCATCATTTCACTCTCTGTGCATTGCCTGCTCCCTTCTTTTGTTTTCTGGTTTTTTGTTCCTTTTAGAGTGCGGATCGCTAATGGTCTTAGCGGTGGTCAGGTAAATGCGTTCTTCTAATGAAAAAGTATTTACCATCTATGGCTTACATACTAACACTAGTCAGACAAAGTATTTTCACATTAAAATAATTAGTTAATGTTATATCGATAACATCGTAAGGTTATAATAGTTTACTTGGCATACATTCTTGCTCGGGAAGAAAGTGGATGGGGTAACTTGTGCACCACCTTAGCATCGCAGATCAATGCAGAAATTGTTTCAATTGGTCCAAAACATATAATACAGATATTAATTTAATAATAAAATTTTTGATTTTGTCAAATTAATCCTAAATCTTTGTGCCTAATGTTAATGTAGTCCTCTTGATCAATTTTTGCTGAAAATTACTGACGTGATGGTGTGTCACGAAGGATAGCTGAGATGACTTGATCGCTATGTTAGTGAGTTTTGTTAAAAAAATTGATCAGAAGAACACATTAAAGCATTGTGCAAGAGTTTAAGACTAAATTGGAAAAATTAAAAAGTTTATGATCAAATTAGCATCTTTATAATGAGTTTATGATTGATTCGATAATTTTCTTCGTGTCAACATATATTTAAATGAAATTTATGTTGTGGGAAGTAGAAACATTAGCAACGGCCTAACACGCAGTAAATTTTACACAAGAATAGATTTTTTTTTTTGTTTATTTGTTTATTTTATTTTTTTGTGTCCAAGAGAGTCACGCACGCTGCTTCATTAGCTTAGACAAGAAGGCATTTTTTCCAACAACGCTACGATTCGACGAAGGGCCATTCACACGACGAAGCAAAGAAATGAAGGTGGGACAATTGAGAACATCGATTTCTCGTGAGGATGATGGGACAATCAATGATTCCGCGACATGCATTTGCCTTTTCCTTATTTATTAGCTGTGCATCCCCCTAATATCATTATCATCTTTACTTTGCTTATTTGTCAATTCCATGTCCACTAGCTCAGTCATACACTTAGGACGCGCATGACAGCCATTCTGTTCCAGAAATAGTTTCTGGAACAGAAATAGATTTTTCTATTTCTATTTCTAGAAGAGTTTCTAAGCAAAAATAACCGTTTGATAACGACACAAAATTTTTACTCTAAAAATAGAAATTTGTTTGATAACGATACAAAATTTCTTTCTTTCAGACGGCGGCGGCGACGACCGACGACCTTTAATATAAAAAATAAAAATAAAAATGATTTAGTAACAAAAAAAAAGAATAAAATAAATAAATAAATAAATAAATCATAAAAAATAAAATAAAATATCATTTTATTTTAAAATAAAAATATCCTTAAAAATAAATTTATTTTATTTATTCTATTTTATTTTATTTTACGAATAAATTTATTTTAAAGTGAATAAAAATTAAAAATAAAAATAAATTTATTTTGCAAAACACTCAAGGCAAATAAAAATAAATTTATTAAATTTATTTTTAATAAAAATAATTTATTTTTATTTATCATAAATAAATTATTTTTAATAAATTTAATAAATTTATTTTTAATAAAATAAAAATAAAATGATAAATAAAAATAATTTATTTATTTTAAATAAATTTTTAATAAATTTATTTATTTTAAATAATTTTTTAATAAATTTATTTAATTTTTAAATGAATAAAATAAATATATTTATTTTTATTTAGAATAAAATGAGGAGAGGCGGAGGAGGAGGAGGAGGCAAAGACGTAGAGGAGATGAGGGAGGACTCACCGAAATTAGGGTTTAGTGGGAAAAATTGTTTTTGATTTCTCTTCCAAATCAATTTATGGAATAGAAATATATTCCAAAAATAGAAAAACTGAGTAGGTTTATTAAACAGGTTTCTATTCCAGAAACAGGTCTGGAATAGAAAAATTATTTATGGAATAGAAATTTTGGTTATCATGCACCCCTTAGCAACTTTCAAGGGTTTCCAAGCTTTATTTTTGACCTGGAAAAGTAGCATGATGACTAAAATATCAACCTAAGTCTTTACACAAATATTTATTGGACAACCTAATAAGAGCAATCTTATTTTAATGGAAGATATTACTTAGAGTGGAAATTCATTTGATGATTCCTTGTTCATGGAAACCAAGTGAGGCCTTAATATACTGTCCAAACAGTCTTATATCTAGTCATAACTATTTCATTCATTTGGAATTCTCGTGTTAAAAGTTCACGAGTCTATCATTAAAGGCTTATCTATGTTTGCAAAGCTTACTAGTCTTTTTAGATAAGGTAAAGAATGTGCAAACACAGATTGACCAAAGGTTCGCTCAAGATGTCATTTGAACTTGTTATCACAACCATTATGTGGTATCTGATTTGGTTCGGTTTTTTAGGTGACTTTGGCGAGATGCAATTGCATCTCCAAGTGGCTCTAAGGGCTTTTAGCCAAATGGAGGTCCGAAGGTACTTTGGGAAGTTGCATTTCGAGAATGCAAGTTTGGGTACTGTTTATCTTCGAGGGTACTGTTCATCAGGCGAGGAAAACCACCGCATGGAGGCCGACGACCGCCGGCCGAGGGGTCCCGCGCGCTGAGGACCGCCGCCTGAGGGTCGCTCGACCCCAGCGACCGTCGCCAGACGCTTGGGTCGCGCGACCCAGGCGACGGTCGCCTGGGTCGCACCCGGCCATCCGGTCGCCAAATCCGGTGATCTGGTGGCCGGACTTCAAAAAAAAATAATACAATTTTTTTTGTTTTTTTTTTATTTAATAAAAGTCATTTACAAATGCAAATTTTACCAAACGATATTTGCATTTCGGAAAACCCCATTCACTCAAAGGTATTTGCATTTTGACAA
This sequence comes from Eucalyptus grandis x Eucalyptus urophylla, assembly GCA_028830015.1. NCBI lineage: Eukaryota > Viridiplantae > Streptophyta > Magnoliopsida > Myrtales > Myrtaceae > Eucalyptus > Eucalyptus grandis x Eucalyptus urophylla. Next base: position 5,583,618 of record CM054200.1, read on the forward strand.
ATGTATTCCCCAAAAGCCGAACCAAACGGGCCATATGTTGATGAGAGTAGTACCACTCTCTCCCCTGATCATTGGCTTAGGCCCAACTTTGCCTACTTTCCAAATGGCCCAACTTGTCTAGCTTCTTACCGAAAGAGATATCTATTGATTTTTATTCAACTTATGATATTCATTTTGTTTCATAATATACTTGGTCTCTCACAATACATTTATGTCAAACACACAACTCATTGTACTTGATATGTAACATCAAGTGAACTTAACATTCGAAATATCTTTACAGATTTTAAATAAGATTTGGAGAAATTCTAAAGTTTATAGTATTGCGCGTGATTACTTGTATTTAGAAGTTCGTTTTGTGATTTCTATCATCGACATATCTTAATTTGTAGAATTTTGATTAATTTGTCCATCTACATGCGAGTTGAACAACTATAGTTTCTTTAAATATGGGAATCTAACGTCCCACTTTCTAGAAATTTTAAATAGCATAGATTAATTCCTTCGCTTAGAGAGAGAGAGAGAGAGAGAGAGAGAGAGAGGCGTTTTATGGTTTTGCCCCAAGGAAACAGAAGGACTAAGGAAAAAGAATTTTGCTACAAGACAGTACATATAACAGAGTCAATCTCTATATTTATTTAATAAAATGGCAATAAGGCCCTGAGAGGCTCTTATGGCCCTGCGTCCACGCGCATCACACACAAGCTTATGCCAGAAATACGCATCAGCCCTCTTGTGAACAAGGAGGCGAGTATTACAAACCGATAACACACGAAACTTGTAGCAAACACACTTCCACACCTTATACACTCAACAAACAGCAAACACACTTTCACACCGTACACACTCAACAGTCAACATGCTCTGGACTGCCCGCTTTTTATTTAGTGTTGGCATTGGTTATGGACCTTGCACGTTGCGAGCCCCCTTTAGTTGGAATCGGAATGGCAACACCTGAAGCTCAGATCATACCTCATGAATTGGCTACAGAAAGGGCAGCGCAAATCCCCCAGACCAGTATAATCAGGGATGTAGACATGCACGCAGGCAGACCGTTCTTGAACATTGTTATTTTTCTTTTTGAAAACTTCTGCAAGATTTATCCTCCCACCCTGGGCAATCAGATTCGTGAACTGTTTCCAAGTCGTGTCGAAGGGGCCAACATGCAACATCGACAGATCAGATCCTTCGGTGAGTATTGCAAACCCGCCTTCTTGACAGGCTTTGTAGGCTTCACACAACTCGGATACATCACGATCATTCAATGGCTCAATTTCAGGTTTCAGAATTTGCAGAGCCTGCAACCTACAAATCAAGCAACTCCTTAAACGGATGAAGAAGCGCCTTCATGTTCTCAATGTGAACCACTCTAAGGCCGGGAATTTTGCCGGTGACCTCAGCTGTATTCGTAGTGGGAGTGCCTCCATAAAACAATGTGTACTCAGTCCTCCTAATCTATGTGAACATGATAATGTTAGATGTAAGATTACTCAGTACAATTCATGCGCAATGTAAATTATTCTCATGCGTGAGGTCATGCTCGTTTATCAATAGGAATAAATACTGTGAGTACCCAACAAAAACTACCATTGACAATTTAGAAAGATGAGTCTGTTTACCGCATCCGATGTCTCGGGTGAGACTATTGGTTCTTTGATTACAAGCTGAACCCAATTGCGTGGTTCCCTCCAAGGATGGGTACTTTCTGTCCCTGTGTAAGGGTAAGCATCCGTCCCCCATATGCGTAGCATGGGCATAGCATCCGTGTTCTCCACCCAAGCAAGCGAGTCCAACACCACAACCATGGTTTCTTGTTTGAAATGCCACTCTTCCTTGATATATGTAGCGGCCCACTCATTCATCTTAAGTGGGTTTACCCTAAAAGCCCAGGGCATCAGAGACTTAAACTTTTGCAGTTCTTCCTTATTATCGTGCTTCGCATCCACAACAGGAACCCAGACAAGCTCATAGAGTGTCTCCTTTTCGGTTAGAAACTGGCCAAAACCATCGTTCGAGTCGTACTTTTTATCGAGCCTTCCCTTAGTATAATTATGAACAATTTCAAGAGTTGTAATGTCATCCGTAGAGATTTTTAGATCTGAAATAATCAGCAACACATTCTTGTTCCTGAACGACTCAAACTTGACCTGCATATGTCCAATGAAGAAAACAAGGACGTGTATAAGTCGTTTAGTAATATAAGTGGAAGCAATTAGGGAGCCAGAATAATGACTGAGTTCGATACTTCCTAAAACTAAACAAGTATATTTAAGCATAAGCTGAAGTTTTCTCTTTTGGTCTCTATCTGGTACTCTGGCGGGATATTGTGTGTAGTTTGCCAATCACCTATCACATGTGAAAACTGGCGTCAAACTAGGTGACCAGTCTGGACACATAATAAAGGATAGTCATATTCTCTCCTCTCTCAATGACATAAAAGGCTTACAGAAAATATCTAAAGAAGCCATTGATAAATGGAGAATTTTTTGCCTTAGTCTCCTGGAAAATGAATAAACTACAAAAGTAAAGACTAAAGAAATATAATGTGGACAGGAAACTGTTTTTTTTTTTTTTTTGCCAGAAGTACAGTAAACACACCTTAAAAATTCATGAATGATGTTAAGTGAAAATGGTTCCAAGACCATCAAAGTGGTAAAGACTACAGATCATGACCTTGGTTTCTCATACATGACAATTAATGCTTCCTCCTGGCCTCTATTCTCTCTATATCTCTCTCCAACGTATGAACAGAAGATGACTGTGGACCGACAAAGGTAATTTACAGTTTTCCATAGGAAAATGAGAGCCTTTAATGTCAGAATAATTATATAGACTTCAGATTTTCCTGGACAAACATAGCACCATCATAAAGCAGCTTTAGAAGCATTTCGAATACTAGACCAGCTTTCCGCATAACCAAGGAAAAGTAGCATAGGTCACTGTATGTCCAGCCATGACTCTAATAGTCCGATAAAGTGACAAGTGTGTATAGTTGGAATGAATCCTGTGGTACATTCACTTAAACTTTGCAACGTACCTCTTGGAACAACCAAGGAATATGCCGACATGTTGACCTAATAGTCCCTATTCCATAATGCCATCCCACATGTACGAAAATATTCTATTCTAAAATTGTGGAACAAAATTAACTTACTCATCCTATGGAAAACCAACTAATCATTGCTCCACATGATTTTGTCAGGTTTATTGCCTTAAGCTCAAATTCAAAGAATGACTCATCACTCGGAAGAAATCTCCTCATTTAAGACCGAGGGGAAATCCACCCATTTTTTATTTTTTTCATCCACAATCAAATTGTCGCTTCCAGCAGTACAGATTCCTAGAAAAAAGATTGAAGAAGTGGGCAAAGTAGTAGATTCTGCAGAGGGCAAACCGGCGCGTCATTGGGACCAGTAACAATTAGATCCTGCATGGAGTTCTCCACAGCAATCATTCTGGTCAGAAAGTCCACAATGTCCACAGGAACTCTGACCTTTTCCACGTACTTCTGATACTCCATCCGGGCTAAAATCAATGAAATGTGGACATTAAGCCGTCGAACGCGAGAAGAATATCAACGCACTAAATCAACTATCCATGAATGGGCTACCTATTTGCTTCTCGCAAGCCCCGACCGCCGTGAGAACAGCCCTTTTCCTTTCCCACACGCTCGACGTAAGACGTGTCAGGTCTCTCTCTTCAAACCTGAAATCATTGCAGTAACTATAGATTACTAGACCAAAAAGCAGAGCTCCATCTTCTTGTGCGTCACCACATTGTACCAGGAAAACACAGAGTCATCGACAAGGTATATAGCAGAGCAAGTGCATATGAACAGACAGCATGTGAGTCTCCCATTTTCTCATGGTTCAAAATCTGAAGGGTCCTAATACCAACGAAAAGAAAGGGAGAACAAAAGGTGTATTTTTCCAGTTGACATTTCGACAAACACACGGCTTGCTCATGCAGTATCAGATAGATAAACCAAGAAGCCGCGGTCGTACTTATAATTGACATCCGTGAGCCTAGCGAAAAAGTTTCCAGTGGCCAGGATGGTGATGATGGTCTCGCAGCTCCACCTGGGTATTGTTCGACCTGTTTTTACCAATTCAGGCACAGGCTTCCGATCGCGCTCATTCACCAGCTTGTAGAGATCGAGCAAGCGAGTGGTCAACTCCAAGAGGTCGTTGACCACCTTGTTGAAAGGTGTTATCGCCACCTTCTTGTTCTCATCGGATATGAGCTTCTTCTTCAGTGCGCTCAGGCCCTTCAAGACGCCAGTGGACGGGGTGAACGGAGCTTCGGAGATGTACCAGAATTCGCCGTATTGCAGAGCCAAGGCTGCGAGGACCAACGCGACTTGGGTGGTCCGACGATAGCTTGATAGCTTCAGGAAGATCGCCAGCAACCTCTCCTCTGTCAAGAACACAAGACTGCAGCTTATTCAACAAACGAAAACAAAAGCCAGGAGTATAGATGATGCTGAGAAATGTGCAGAACAAAGAAGATCTACGGTTAAAAATAAAGAAAGGAAAGAAGAAGGATAATCTACAGATCAAGAGATTGCATGAAGAAAGGCTGCGAAGTCGGCCAAAATCACTACTCTGTTCATTTACTCTGTTTCTCTTTACTCTGTATCTTAGCTGTTATGATCGGTATTCGGTTATTCCGTGCAGTTAAATAGTTGACTTTTTCTTTCAACTGCCCTCGGTGTAAAACAGATTCATTGAGAGAAATAGAAGAGATATAAGAAGGAGTTCTCTCATACTGTAAGCTCTCAAGGAAGTTAATAATACAGAAGAGATACATTCTCTATCTTTCTCTCTCTCTCTCGATTTCTTCCATCTCTGTTTCTGTTCGTAAAGTTCTTCATGGTATCAGAGCTTTCATCCTGAAGAAATCATCTCAAGTCTGTATAAAGGTGGCTGAATCTACAGCAGATTGGATTCAGGAATCGAAGTCTCATTGATCTGTGAGTCGATATTCTTCATCTTCCTTCAAATCTATATCATCATAAACCAATTTACTGCATCATTCTGCAAAAACCAGTAAAGGTTGTATTCGAAACAAGCTGTGTTCAAAGATCTGGGAAGTAGAATGGCAGCAAAAAGCTCGAGATATCCATTTCCTATTCATGTCAACATCTCGAACTTTGTTACAATCAGATTAACTGAGAATAACTTCCTTCTATGGCAAGCTCAGTTTCATAGATTTTTAAGAAGTCAAGATCTATTTGGATTTGTGAATGGAGAAACTTTACTGCCTGATAAAACATTACAGGTAGAAGAAGGAGATCAAACACTTGATATCCCTAATCCTGACTATATTGACTGGATTAAAACGGATCAACTCATTTCTTCTTGGATTAGTGGTGCTGTTTCCGAAGACATACTTAGTCTAATAATCGGCTTAAACACAGCCTATGAACTTTGGCAGACTCTGCTTAATCGGTTCACCCAAAAATCTGTGGCAAAGGAGTTTGAACTAAGAGGAAAATTGCAGACTTGTCAGAAACGAGATAGAACTCTATCAACATATCTCAGAGAGTACAAGACAATATGTGATCAATTAAATGCCATAGGTAAACCAGTAGATGACATAACAAAACTGTTTGGCATTTTGGAAGGGTTGGGGTCCGAGTATGAGAGCTTTAAAACAACAATTTATTGTTTAAAGCCTCAACCGGAATATGATGAAGTCATCTCTCATCTAGAGAGGTTTGAATCAAGGCTGCAAAACTATTCCTCAAGTCAGTTCAGTCCAAATCTAGCCTATTTTGGTCAAAGGAAGACTGAAGCTATACACAAAGATGAGTTTAATAGAAACTTTTTACAGCAAACTAACAATCTTGGAAATTCAAGGGGTTATAGTCGTGGAGGAAGAAGTATTGGAAGAGGAAGACCATTCAGTAGCAGATACAGAAATTTTGGAAGTCTTGGAAGAAACATGAATTACAGAACTAATAATTCGAGCTATGAACAGGGAAGTCAACATCTTAACCAGGCTAATATTCCCTCTACCTTGAGTTCTGGTCAGGGGTTCAGACCATATAATAGTTCAGCTCAGAGGTATACAGAAGCCAAGATTTATCCACCATCAAATTTAACTTTTCATAAAGATGTGCAGATGGAAAAAGCAACAACAAACACTCGACTGGAATGCCAGATCTGCAGAAAACCAGGTCACGATGCATTGCACTGTTGGTATAGATTTGATAATTCTTACCAAGCTGAAGAAATACCAACAGCTTTATCAGCACTCCACATTGAGGAAGCTAATGGAAATGAATGGTATCCTGATACTGGAGCAACTGCTCACATTTCGGCAAATGCTGGTATTCTCCAAAACTTATCTAAGAATGCTGGTACTGATACAGTAATGATTGGCAACGGTTCATGTTTACCTGTGAAATATATTGGGAATACAACGTTAACTACTGCTACTTCTACCTTGCCTCTAAAGGATGTGTTAATTGTTCCAGCAATTAAGAAAAATCTTCTTTCAATCTCTAGACTAACCGATGATTATCCCTGTTCCTTTATCTTTGATAAAATTGGGGTGTACATAAAGGACAGCACCACCAACATAACCAAGATGCTAGGGAAGAAGGAGAAAGGACTATACAGAGTTGATCCTTGTGTTGCAGAGGTGTTCTTTACTCAAAGACAAAAGATCACAGGAGAAAACATATGGCATCAAAGGCTAGCTCATACAAATCAGAATGTCCTGAAGCATCTGAAGAATCAAAAGTTAATCCAGTGTCATACAGAATCACAATCTATATGTAGAAGTTGTCAACTCGCTAAGAACACAGCTCTACCCTTTCCTATGTCAAGATCTGTAGCGAATAAACCTCTAGAACAAGTCCATTGTGACATCTGGGGACCTTCTCCAGTCAACTCTTATCAGAATTTCAAGTATTATGTGATCTTTGTTGATAACTTTTCTCGGTTCAGCTGGATATATCCATTGAAACTAAAATCAGACTTCTATGATATCTTTCTTATGTTTCAGAAGTTAGTAGAAAACCAGCACAATTGTAAAATCAAGAGGTTTCAATGCGATGGTGGGGGAGAGTTTGTCAGTCACAAGTTTAAAACTCACCTACAGAGTTGTGGCATCCAACAGCTTATCTCCTGTCCATATACACCCGAACAGAATGGAATACCTGAGAGAAAACATCGACATATAGTTGAGCTTGGTCTAGCTATGCTATATCATGCAAAAATCCCATTAAAATTTTGGGTTGATGCATTTATGACAGCAAACTATACTGTCAATATACTTCTTACTCTACGGTTAAGGATGCAATCTCCCTTTCTCAAGCTATATAAGCATAAGCCAAGATATGATCATCTCAGAGTATTCGGGTGTGCCTGCTATCCCTGCCTTCGACCCTATGCACAACACAAGCTGGATCCACGATCACTTACCTGTGTGTTTCTCGGATACAGTACTCATCATAAAGGATACCGATGTTTGGTACCTACTACTGGTCATGTGTACATCAGTCGACATGTAATTTTTGATGAGAAGTTCTTCCCTTTCTCTAAAAAGCTGGCAACACAGTCCTCAACATATACACAATTGTATAAACTATGGACAGAAGAAGAGAAATTCTTACAAGCTCCCAGTATAGAGCCTATCAATACTTCATCATCTCATCAAACAAAGTATGTTCCAGCTGAGCAAGTTTTTGCAGAACATGGAGATCCTATCTCTACAACTGTATCATCAGATGATCAAGCTCCATCTCCTATTCAAAGTATTTCTCCACAAGAGAACATATCTGGAACCATCACAGTGATAGTAACAGAACCAGCTATCGAACAAACACAGTCTATCCATCCTGTGCAAGGTACACAACCTACTCATCACATGCAAACCAGAGCTAAATCTGGTATAGTTAAAGCCAACCCTCGATATGCATGTCTTGCTCAATACCAAGTTCCTTCAGAACCAAAATCATTAAAATCTGCTCTAGCAGATCCAGGATGGTATAAGGCAATGCAAGAAGAAATGGATGCCTTACACCAGAATCAAACTTGGTTATTGGTTCCTCGTACTAATAACATGAATGTTATTGGTTGCAAATGGGTGTTCAAGACTAAACTTACTTCTACTGGTAGTCTCGATCGATTGAAGGCTCGTCTAGTAGCCAAAGGATTTCATCAGGAAGAAGGAATCGACTTCACAGAAACCTTTAGTCCTGTGATAAAACATGCAACTGTTAGACTTGTTCTCTCTGTAGCAATGGTACAACACTGGTCTATACACCAACTTGATGTCAAGAATGCCTTCTTACATGGCATCTTGAATGAAACTGTGTACATGGAACAACCTCCTGGTTTTGTTCATCCACAGTCTTCTCAATATGTTTGTCTGCTTCAAAAGTCACTCTATGGACTGCGTCAAGCACCACGTGCCTGGTATGATAAATTCAGCAATTTCCTACTTGAGATTGGATTTTTCTGCAGCTCAATTGACCCATCTCTGTTCATACTTCATCAAGAACAAGAGACAATATTGCTACTTCTATATGTAGACGATATAATCCTCACTGGTAGCTCAGAATCATTGCTACAGACTCTTATTCATTCACTCAGTGTTCAATTTCATATGAAAGATCTTGGTCAGCTTCATTATTTTCTTGGAATTGAAGCCACACGAACGTCTACCGAGCTGTTCTTATGTCAAACCAAGTATGCCCTTGACTTACTGTCTCGTGCAAATATGATTGACTGTAAACCTATTGCTACACCTCTCTCTCTCAAACCAGTTATACTTGAAAGAGATGCTGTTCTTCTTCCAAATCCCATGAACTATCGAAGTCTCGTAGGAGGACTACAATATCTCACTATTACCAGGCCTGATCTTACATTTGCAACAAATATCCTATGTCAGAAACTACAACATCCTACTATTGGAGATCTTTTTCAACTAAAACGAGTTCTTCGATATGTAAAAGGCACAATTCACCTCGGTATGACCTTACATTCTCACAGCTCTCTCCAATTATATGGCTTCTCTGATGCAGATTGGGCTGGCTGTCTTCAAACTAGACGTTCTACCACAGGCTTCTGTACTTACCTCGGTTCTAATCTCATCTCATGGACCGCTAAGAAACAATCAACTGTTTCCCGTTCCTCCACTGAAGCTGAATATAGAGCTCTTGCCTCAGCAACAGCTGATCTTACCTGGATTTCTTTTGTTCTCAGAGATATTAGAGTTCTTCTTCACTCACCAACCATACTATTCTGTGACAATCAATCTGCCATATCTCTCACAGCGAATCCTATACTTCATGCTCGAACAAAACATATTGAGATTGATTTCCACTTTGTCCGAGAAAAAGTTGCATCTGGATCTTTGTGTGTTAAATATGTTCCCAGCCAGAACCAAGTTGCTGATATCTTTACAAAGCCACTATCTAAACTAACACACTCCTCTCTTCGTCTCAAATTGGGCATTGGTTCTTCACCCTTGCCCAATTTGCGGGGGGATGTCAAGAACACAAGACTGCAGCTTATTCAACAAACGAAAACAAAAGCCAGGAGTATAGATGATGCTGAGAAATGTGCAGAACAAAGAAGATCTACGGTTAAAAATAAAGAAAGGAAAGAAGAAGGATAATCTACAGATCAAGAGATTGCATGAAGAAAGGCTGCGAAGTCGGCCAAAATCACTACTCTGTTCATTTACTCTGTTTCTCTTTACTCTGTATCTTAGCTGTTATGATCGGTATTCGGTTATTCCGTGCAGTTAAATAGTTGACTTTTTCTTTCAACTGCCCTCGGTGTAAAACAGATTCATTGAGAGAAATAGAAGAGATATAAGAAGGAGTTCTCTCATACTGTAAGCTCTCAAGGAAGTTAATAATACATAAGAGATACATTCTCTATCTTTCTCTCTCTCTCTCTCTCGATTTCTTCCATCTCTGTTTCTGTTCGTAAAGTTCTTCATCCTCCAGATCTTTGCCGTGCGTAACTTCGCATGTCATCTGAAGAAGAAGAAGAAGAAGAGAACATTTTGACTACTTCCTTTTGAAATCAAATAAAAGCATCTCAGATACAAAAGCATATTAAAAATCCAGCATAAATATTTATTTTGCAAGTCGTATCCACTAAATAACATTTTAGTTTTATCATGGAATTCAAAAACAATATGATTAACAGCAAACCTGACAGCCGATCCATTTGATCAGATGTGAAATGTTGCTCGGCACAATGGATTCCGAGACACCCATACCAACCTGCAACAATAAAATCTCAAGCAGTTAAGAGCAACTTCTACACAGCCATGCATTACGAACGACCTTCTTGAGTATCTCGGTCCCTATTCAATACCTTTCTGGTGTCGCCTTCCTTCTTGACTGGTGGGATGGCCTCGGCAAATATGTTGTTGGTTATCTGGAGGAGATCATTCACACTGCATTTTTCTTCTTCGATGGAGTCATAAGATTGCTTTCCTAAGACCAATTCTAGGAACTGTTGGTTGTCGATGAAGTTGATTATATCGGAACTAGCCATACCATTCGCCATGTTGCTGCCACCATTGCCGTGAAAGGCCATGTCTCTTCGACTGCGAGAGGAAGAGAAAATAGAAGATCAAGTAAGGTTAATCAAAAGGATGAAGAAGAAGCAGAAGATGGTGATGTACGTGCATGGGTACGTTTCACTTGCGTCCGTCTCTTTATATGGCCAACCATGCAGTGGGAACGCATGCAAAGTGGGAGAGGAAACATGGACAAGTCCCCACCGTTTTGGAAAAGAAAATAAGTGGATCCCAGGTTCAATACACTTTCTCTTAAAGAAATATATCTTCCGTACCAAAGGTATCTTAAACAAAAGGACAAAATTTAAAGCCAAGTTAACCCCAAACCCCACAAAATCATCTTAATGCTTTCCAGTCTGGAACGTGTTTTATGAGTAAAACAAGCTTGTCGTTAACTCTTTCACGTGCCGGTCATTGGTGGGGGTGTTGGGTTTCTCGGACTAAATGATACTTGGTTGCATTCGCCAAGGAAATTATATTCAGCGTTTGCCCCGTCTCCCAGAAGACGAGGCGCTCGGCATCGGTATCTAAAAAGACAGTGCACTATAGGTTGCACTTTTCAGTCAGAAAGAAAAGCACCTGGTACGTCGTGTTGCGCGTTTCCCACCTATTTTGAATAGGAGAAAACACCACCAAAAAACATAAATTATGCTCATCGGGACAAAGGTACCTTATATATATATATATATATATATATTTTTGTGTTGCCAAAATTTTAAAATTGTACCATTGTGACAAGAATACCAACCTTCTTCTATCACAAAAATACTCCAATGTTTTTTCTCTCATGTCACCGATGCCTCGAACCTTGTACTAGTTAACAATAATATTCAGCGTCTACCACCAAATATTATAAATTTTGCCCATTATGGCACTAATATCCTAAACTCTTTTTCTGTGTCACTAATATCCCTAAACTTGTATTAGAGACCCAAACTTTTTTTTAATCACCCATACTCCTATAGCCACATTATATTCACGTTGGCTTTGTTTGTTTGTTGTTGTCCATGCAAGCTACCATGTCAGATTTTAAAGGTGGTCTTGAATGAAACTATGACTGAGGATATTTTTTATTACATCTATTTAAGTTTTTGTTATATTTGGTTGTTTGGATTTCTAGTCAAGATATAATAGAATATGAAATTTAGGGATTTTACTATATCTTATCTACTATTTAGTGAATCATAATAATAAAACCACATATGTTCACATCTTATCATGTTTATTGTTTGGCATAAATGAATTTCAGTGTAAATGAACCTAAAAATTGCACAAACGAAAATAGTAAGAATCTTTGACAACACTCCTGCTTACTTCATTTTTATTTATTTTTTTAATTACTTTTCACTCTCTTTTTTTAATTCTTTTATTTTTAATTATTTTTCCCCTCAATCATTCTCTAATAATATTTGAAAAAAATTCAAATAAGGGCCTAAAGTATCCTTGTTTTCTCAAATAAAGATCTAGAGTGGACTTTATTTCAAATAAGGATCTGAAGTGATCAAATCGTTTCAAATAAAAGCCTTTGGCCGGCAATGGCTAGCCATCACAGAAAGGGTATTTTGTTCAACAAAAATGTAACTATATATTTTTTAAAATTTTTAAAATTTTCCTTTTTTCTTTTCCTTTTATTTTCTTTTTTCTTTTTCTTTTCCCCTCTTTCCTCCCAAAGCCATCAACGACAATGCCCGACAGAGGTGGGTCGCTGGCATTTGGGGAGGGCAGCCCTCGCCAACTCCAACGAGAGCAACTTTCGCCAGCCTAGGCGAGGGTGAGGGATGCCCTCGCAAGTTCCTTATTTAAAACAAAGTCCACTTCGGACCTTTATTTGAGAAAACGGGAACATTTCGGGCCCCTATTTAGAATTTTTCCGTAAAATTTTGTTAAATTATAAACTATACTAATATACTAAAATTACAAAATACCTAAAATATATAATAAACATAAATACTAAATATATGTTTATACATCTTAAATTTATATTATAAGATTGGAAGAAATTCAAATATATAAGAAAAGGAATATGTAAAAACGAAATTTTTTTAATTTTTAAATTTGAATTTATTTATATTAGAATTCAAATATTATTTATATTCATATATATATATATATATATATATTACTTCTATTAATTTAAGAAGTTTGTTATTTGAGAAAAATAACTTTTATATTATGTATATTAAAAATCCTACCCACCTTTATTCTATTTCTCCTAGGGGATAATTTTATTTGGGCTATATCCGCTATATCCATTATATTAGACTTTATTTTTTCTCACGCAGACACCAAATACGAGATATGATAAATTTTATCATATCATGGATTTTATTTTAACTATTGAACATAACTTAAAGAGTTTTGACGACATTTTTTCTTTTTTTTTGGATTTGGTGTCGCAGTGGTTTTGTGACACAAAAAAAGTTTGGTTTAAGTGTCAATGTATACATGACTTAGGAATTTTTTTTTTTGGTGGTCTGAACCCCTTTAAATTATGTTAAAAAGTCAGATAAGATGTTGTGGCTTAAATATTATTGTAACATTGCTCATTGACGCTTGTGATTTTGTATACTGAGTTTTTTCTTGATCAGTTATTTGCCTGGGTTAAATAGTTATTATAGCGTGATATTCATGCATCATTATCTTCCTGGTCAGGTATCCTTTAAATTTAGTGATCCTTTTGCAATATTGACATGTTAGCACAGTACAGTTTGGACGATTGAGATTAATTCTCTCATTTTTTTCCCACTTATTTTCTTGTAATATATGGGCCCAGCCAGCCTATTTCTCTGAAAGCACAGCTCAGCCCATCAACCCATTTATTTCCTTCTTCTCCAGTAAATGGTGCAAGAATACCGCCATCGACAATAACGAAGAAGGGAGCTCGCCTGTGAAGAAAGAAAAGGGGATATGAGAACATCCTTGCGCATTCATGATCCGGACATCTCGACAAGCCACTTCAAGTCTGAATTAACATCGGGTAAGTATTCGATCCTATAATTCGTCTAATCAGAGAAATTGTCGAGGTTAAGGCATAAAATTTTAAAATATGTCAATTCTGTGTTGTTGCGTTCGATTTAGGGGCTATGAAATCATAAAACAATTAGGAAATCAAATTTTAGGATATTGTGGAGTTGTGAGATTTGACGGAATTCGATTTGAAGTTATGATATGATCAGGGTGAATTTTTGGAGTCTATGCACGCTACTGAATCGGTTACGAATTTCTTATTTCGATGATGGTTTTCACCCATCTTCAACCGTCTTTTGAGTCGATGAAGCTTAGGATCTTTTAGTATTTTGAAAGGGCTTTCTCTAGGTAGGAAACTCTTGTAAAGAGATATCTGCTGGTCTTTTATTCAATTTATGACGTTCATTTTATTTCATAATCTACTTGGTCTCTGACAATATATATGTCAAACACAAAACTCATTGTACTTGATATGTAACATCAACTGAACTTAACATTCGAAATGTCTTTACGGATTTTAAACGAGATTTGGAGGAATTCTGAAGTTTGTGGCATTGTTTGTGATTACTTTTATTCAGAAGTTTGTTTTGTGATTTCTGTCCTTGACGCATCTTAATTTATAGAAGTTTGATTAATTTGTCCATTTAAATGTGAGTTGCACAAAACTATAGTTTCTTTAAATATGGGAATCCAACTTCCCACTTTCTAGAAATTAAAAATAGCATAGATTAGTTCCTTCGCTGAGAGAGAGAGAGAGAGAGAGAGCGGGGGGCGTTTTTTGGTTTTGCCCCTTGAGGAACAAGGAAACAGAAGGACTAAGGAAAAGGAATTTTGCTACAATATAGTACATGTAGCAGAGTCAATCTCTTTATTTATTCGATAAAATGGCAATAAGGCCCTGAGAGGCTCTTATGGCCCTACGTACACGCGCATCGCACACTAGCATATGAAAGTAATAAAAACCAGAAATACGTATCAGCCCTCTTGTGAACAAGGAGGCTAGAATTACAAACCGAAAACACACAGAAACTTGTAGTAAACACCCTTCCACACCTTATACGCTCAACAGTCAACAAACAGTCGACATGCTCTGAACTGCAGCTTTTTCTTTAGTGTTGGCATTGGTTAAGGAACTTGCACGTTGCGAGCGCCCTTTAGTCGGAACCGGAGAGGCAACACATGAAGCTAAGATCATACCTCATGAATTGGCTACAAACAGGGCAGCACAAATCCCTTAGACCAGTATAATCTGGGATGTAGTAGTGCACGCAGGAAGGCTGTTCTTGAGCATCGTTATTTTTCTTTTTGGGACCTTCTGCAAGATTTATCTTCCCGTCCCTGGTAGCCTGATCCCTGAAGTTTGGATCATTCAAAAGTGTACAAGTCGTGCCCAACAGGCCAACATGCTGCATCTGCAGATCAGGCCCTTGGGTGAGTATTGCAAACCCGCTGCTGCTTTGACAGGCTTTGTATGCTTCACACAACTGTTGTACTATGGGATCCGTCCATGGCTTGATTTCTTTTTTCTGAATTTGCAGAGCTTGCAACTTACAAATCAAGCAGCTCCTCAAGCAGATGAAGAAGCGCTTCGTGTTCTTGATGCAGACCACTCTAAGGTTGGGAATATTGTGCATGCCAGTGACATAAGCTGTTATATTCGTAGTGGCAGTTCCTCCCCAAAACAATATGTACTCATCAGTCGTAATTTGTATGAACGTGATGATGTTAGGTGTAAGATTACTCAACCCAGTTCATGTGCAATGCAAATCATTCTCACTCGTGGGGTTATGCTCGTCTGTTAATACAAGCGCAGTAGGAACAAAAACTGTGCGAACCCAACAGAAACTACCATCGGCAATTTAGAAAGGTGAAGTCTGTTTACCTTATTCAATGTCTCGATTGGGACTACCGTTTTGATTATTGTCGCGACCTCTTTTTTTCCGGCGGCGCCCGATTGGGGCGAGCGCCTAAAGGAGGCTAATGGTTCGGCTGGGTTTTTTTAGCCTGGACTCTTCCAAGTCCACCAATTCACGACTTAATAGTCCAAGTTTTTAACCTGTAAGTTAATTTTAAAACGGAGTCACCACTAATCGGTTTGGAGTAGGTCGATTAGAAACCCAAGCGAAGTATCAGGAGAAATACTTGCTCTTGCACAATTAGAGAAATTAGGATCGGGGACTTGATTACACTAGTTAATCACTAATACCCTTTCGGTATCTAATATTGTTTAAACCTTTAAGGCTTTTTGGATGTTTGAGGGATTTTCCATGCATTTTGTGAAGGAAAAACATTTTTTGGGTATTTTTCTCATAAAAAGCATTTTTTGATTTTGATCTTTTTTTGGAAAATATAAGTCTTTTTTTGGCTTTTTCTAACTTTTTTTTTGGCTTTTTTGGGAAAATATGGATATTTTTGATTTTTTTGATTTTCTGGAAAATAAATTATTTTTTATTAAAATATTATTTTATTATTATATAATATTAAAACCGAACCGGGTCGGATCCAGGGTTGGGTCCGACCCTGGGCCATTCGTCCAGGACTCGGACGGGCTTGCAACGCAGGCCCGGCCCGAGACTTTTCTTTTTTTCCTTTTTAAGCAATCGCAGCCTAAAAACAAAGCGAAATAGGCCCACTTCTCTTAGGCCCATGCAATTCGGCCCGTGCAACTAAACCCTAGGGGAATCGGGTCATGTGCCCGACCTGATTCCACCCGGTTCACGGCGCTCTCTCTCTCCCACCTCTCTCTACTCGCGGCGCCAATGGAGGGACTAAGGCGGGGGCACTCGTCGACGATGGCAATGACGCGGTAGACAGAGGCGGCGGTTAGGTTCCGAATGGTAAAGCAATGGCGGGCGGTGGTTGATACTTGCCTGCAGAGGGACCACGGCGCGGGGGCGTTGCTAGTCGGCGTCAGGGCTGTGAACGTAGGTGGCCTCATCGGTGGCAACTGGGCGATGACGATGGCGTCGAGGAGGGCTCGCAACACAGTGGTGGACGGATCTGACCCTCCATTTTCTGGTTTCCCTCTCGCTCAGCCCCCTAGTTCGTAGATCTAGAACCGCCTCTTCTCCTTCGACCTCCGCTGTTCACAGATCTATGCTTGCAGGTGTTCGGGCCTCCCTCGAAGTCTCTCGAGGGAAGCTTCTGGCGCTCGCAAGCTTTCGATCTCTCCGTCTGTCTCTCTGCTTCGGTGTTGGCTTCACCGATGAGCCCCTTCGGTCTTCCTCCAATCTCGGCCGTCCCTAGATCTCAGCCTGCTCATCCTCGAGCCCCCCCACTGAAGTCTCTCAGTAGGAGGTTCGAAGATTTGCAACCCTCGATCCTTCGCCGCTTCTCTCTCTCTCCCTCTCAAGCCAGCTCGCCGCCGGCCTCCCCCGAAGTCTCTCGAAGGGAGGTCGCTTGAGCTCGCGACCCGATTTCCGCCTTGCTCGCTCTTTGAGCTCCCCAAAGTCTCTCGGGGACCCCTCTGAGCTTGCTGGCTCATGTCCCCTTCGACGGAGGTTGTGCCCTCCTATTTATAGGCAAGGAGGAGGCCGGTCGATGGAGGTTCGGCTGTCAGCCCTCGCACACCGACCGAACCCCCACGGTTAAACCGGCGTCCTATCCGAGCTCCTCCAACAAGGCGTTCTCAGCATTGAAGGAAGCCAATAATGGTGCTTGAAATCTGTCTTTTTCGGCCGACGTCGGCCTACCCTCCTCGGCCGTAGGTGGTCTTCGAGTGCGTCGTCGTCACTGCACGTGAACTACAGAGGCAGAGAAGGAAGGAGCGAGGAAGAAGAAGAAGGAAGAAGAAGGAGAGAGGGGGGTGGGTCGGGTCATGCGAGCCCACGCGAAGAAAAAAGATGGGGCTGGGCTTTTGTTTTTCTTTGTTTTTATTTATTTTTTTGTTGTTTTTGTTATTTGTTTTGTTTATTATCCGAAAAAGGAAAAATACATAAATAAAGAAACTAAG
Organism: Eucalyptus grandis x Eucalyptus urophylla; assembly: GCA_028830015.1. NCBI lineage: Eukaryota > Viridiplantae > Streptophyta > Magnoliopsida > Myrtales > Myrtaceae > Eucalyptus > Eucalyptus grandis x Eucalyptus urophylla. Next base: position 5,601,091 of record CM054200.1, read on the forward strand.
GCCAAATTAAAAACCTAATCAAAATTTAGGTGTCAACAGCTGCCCATCTTTGAAGGTGAGTTCGCAGAGGTTGCATTCGAAGACAAACCTGATACCTAAATTTTGTGTATACATATGCAGTAGGTTATATCTTATTTAAGACCTATTGTCCTATGCAGAAAAGAACAATATAATATTATATGTAGTAAGATAGATAAGAAGATACCTGTAATTACTTACCGGGCACAAGCGAGATAAGGGTGCGAATCTCGAGCTTGGCAAGTATTAGGGCATGCTCTTACCTGGTAACGTGAGGAGGTTGCTCCTCTAAGACCCAAACCTTTCTTCGGTCGTATTGACGGGAAATTGCTTTTACAGGACTCGAACCATTCTTCGGTTGCCTGCTAGAGTAATAAGTTGTTTACCCGACTTTTCTCGGGGGATGTGCCGACCTTTCTCGAGACATCTGTTTGTGGGGTGTTTGATCATTGTCGAGGACACCGGTTGGTACCCAACCTTTCTCAGGAAATGCGCCGACCTTTCTCAAGGCATTAGTTTATGGGGTGCCTAACCTCAGTCAAGGACACTGGTTGGTACCCGACCTTTCTCGGGAGATGCGCCGACCTTTCTCAGGGCATCGATTTGTTGGGGTGCCTGACCTCAATCAAGGACACTGGTTGGTACCCGACCTTTCTCGGGAGATGCGTCGACCTTTCTTAGGGCATCGATTTGTTGGGGTGCCTGACCTTAGTCAAGGACACCGGTTGGTACCCGGCCTTTCTCCGGAGATGCGCCGACCTTTCTCAGGGCATCAATTTGTTGGGGTGCCTGACCTCAGTCAAGGACACCGGTTGGTACTTGACTTTTCTTGGGAGATGTGCCGATCTTTCTCAGGGCATCAGTTTGTGGGGTGCCTGATCTTTGTCAAGGACACCGGTTTGTACCTGACCTTTCTTAGGGGATGCGCCGACCTTTCTCAGGGCATCTGTTTGTTGGCGCCTAATCTTCATCAAGGACACCTGTTGGTTCCCGACCTTTCTCAGGAGATGCGCCGACCTTTCTCAAGGCATTTGTTCTGGAAGATACCTGGACATTCACAAGCATTGAAAGAGTAGTTGGATATTCACAAGTACTAACCTGGAGGATATTTGGGCCTTTGCAGGCATCGAAGGGGTACTTGGATGATCACAAGTACAAACTCTTGGAGGATACCTGGACGTTCGTAGGTATCGAAGGGGTACCTAGATGATCACAAGTACTAGATGCAGGAAAATACCCGATTGCTTGCAGGTATCGAAAGAGTACTTTGATGGTCACAAGTATGAACTCTGAAGGATGCCTGGACCTTTGCAGGCGTTAAAGGGGTACCTGGCTGATTGCTAGCGGGTATCAAAAGAGCACTTGGATGGTCACAAGTACAAACTTTGAAGGATGCCTGGACCTTCGCAGGCGTTGAAGGGGTACCTAGTTGATCACGGGTATTTAAAGGATACTTGGATGATCACAAGTACGAACTCTTGGAGGACACCTGGACGTTCGTAAGTATTGAAGGGATATTTGGATGATCACAAGTACAAACTCTTAGAGGATACATAGATGAACACAGGTATCGAAGGGGTACTTGGATGATTACAAGTACAAACTCTTGGAGGACACCTGGATGAACACAGGTATTGAAGGGGTACCTGGATGATCACAAGTACTAAACTCTGGAGAATGGAATATCGAGGACGTACTTGAGATATTCGTGAAGGTCTCTCGCCTCCTAGTAAAGGGAATATCGAGGACGTGCCCCGCATATTCGTGAAGGTCTCTCACCTCCTGGTAACATAAATTTGAATGTAGCACAAGGTTTACCTGGATAGCCGCAGGCACTCAAAAGGGCTGGAACACCTGGGTAGCCGCAGGTGTACAAAGTACTAAAATACTTGGATGAACGCAAGTATTTAATGATACGATCAGGGACCACTCTGGCAGGTCCAAGTGTAAGAAAGCATACCTGGGTAATCGCAGGCGCATAATGTTGTGGAATACTTGAACGGCTGCTAGTATTCAATGATACAATTTTGAGGATAACTCGAACAGGTTGGGTGTCACAGAAAGGGAGTATTCGAACGGTGGCCAGTACTCAAAGACAAGAGGATACTTGGACAGTCACGAGCATCCAAACTTTAAAGACAACTCGAACAAGTCCAGTGTCAACAGAGGGAGCACCTGAGTAACGGCAGACACTAAAAAACAGGGGGATACCTGGACAGTCGCAAATATCAATGTTTTGGGGACAACTCGAATAGGTCGAGTGTCGATAAGAGGGAGTACCCGGCAAGTGGTGGGTACTCAAAGACAAGGGGATACTTAGACAGTTGCAAGCATCCAAACTCAAGGGACGACTCGAATAGGTCGAGTGTCAAGAAGAGAGTACCTAGATAGTGGTTGGTACTTTAAGACAAATAGGGATAGGGATATACTTACCCGGCAATATCTCTGATCTCTGAGAGTATGTCTGCTATTTACACAATAAGCACACATGATTGTATATGCTATAAATTCATGAGTTCAAATGGGATTCATGCATGACAATTTTGTCAGTTTTGCATCATCTGAATTCCACTGGAGAAGATTTTGAAAAATAACCTTCATTTAGAATGTAGATGTCTTGAGCATGCCAGATGAGGGACTTTTAGTCTGAAAGGACTTTTCGCTCACTCTCATGGAAAAGGCTATCTTGACCATTGATGCATGATTTATAAGGACCACACTTCTCACTGTCATCATGTCAGCAGGGGTCCGAGTATTCTCGCAAGTGGTACGACTCTACCAATGTGAGAGGTCTTTGTTGAAACTGTGATGAAGTCTTGGTCAGCGGCTCATCAAAGGGGACCATCAAGGTCGAAGCTGATGGACGAAAATGTTGCACGATCATCTCCGGGTTTACAAGTCAAGAACCCTGCGAAAAGAGATAGAGTAATCTTGCTCGTACTTTTTCAAGCGATACTTATAGACATATGAAATTCTACGTTAATTAAAATGCCCTAGTATGAAAAGACTATTTTAATGGGACGCAATGTAGGCTTAACTCATGTGTAAGAGGGTAAGAGTTGGTGACTGTCTTGGCATTTGTCACTAGTTTTTCTTCTCACTGTCAGATGGAGGCTCTATCAATCGAACCACAACAGCAACTTCTTTTAGGAATACAATTGATTGTATTTTTTGTTGGGGGCATTGGCCTTGCTTTTACCAGGCACACTGCTTTTTCATGCCCCAATTTTTTATCCCAACTTTTCATTTATGGGCATTTGACCTTGCTTTTACTAGGTACACTACTTTTTTATGCCCCTAGTTTTTTCAGTTTTGTTGCTTGAGGAACTGATCTAGGCAAGTTCAATCGAAGCATCGTTATTTAGACTCTTGAATCTTCATCTTCAGCCGGCGCTCTAGGCTATGGCAATAACTTCTACTTTGTCTCAATGTGAGGGTAAAATTACAGACTCACTTGGGTTGTACAATGCATACAAGTGCATAGAGAAGGAATTGCTCTTCGTCATTCTAAGGCACTTAAATTAACGCGATGCGCCGCTTCGCGGCGGAGTAAACCCTGGGAGGGAGTAGAGTCACCACCACCCTTGCTCCCTAGGTAAATCAGCACGACGCAGCCGGGATTCGAACGCTGGACCTTTTGCGAGAGGAACAAGCACTTGAGCCAACTGCGCCGCATCGCTGGGTGGTATTAACGCGAGTGTTCATATGCAATAAAGACACCCGAAGATTGATGCAAGTGCGAACAAGAAAATTTCTATCTCTCTTCTCACCTTGTGATGCTGCTTCGCCTCCGATTTGCCCCAGTGTGGGGTGGTTCTTGACGGGGGTATGAGAGAAGCTTCACCAGTGTAAGTAGCTCAAAGGGGTGAGCAATGAAATGCCTTTCACTGTTTTGGTTATCGTACCATTCGCGAGAGAACCCTGCAGCCATGGAATCTTCTGCACTCATCTCACAAGTGTATAGATGGGGGACTGTGTGTAGGATATGGCTTGCCCTTCATCATCTTGATGCGCCTCATTCAACATACTCAATCAATCTTGTATTCTTCACTTAGCTGTCTATTCTAATAATCCTCAGTGGAATCAATGACTTAAACAGACAAAATCATCATGCAAAACCCATTTGGAAAAGGCATGCGGCATTTTAAATATGAGGGAGCTTGTACTCTTAAAACAAATGAATGGCTTTTGCTCAAAAAAGACCCTATTGACAGCTTTAAAGGTTAACAGAATGGTGTTTCCAAATATGTTAAATCTTGAATATCAAAAGGGTTATTTACAAAGGGGTGTCGATGGTTGTCCCTATTGATTAGAGAAATGACACATGAATGATCAGCCAATGATTGGGAATCTGATCGGGCATCTTTGCTTTTGCCCTTGCAGAAGAGAAGATGTACAAGTAAATCAATTAGTCTGGCCAAAATCAAATGTGAGTTTAGGGTTGAAGATTTTCTGTCATTTGCTTTGGTGATTACTCAAGACACCATTTTGCTTAGGAGAGTTTGTCATGCCTCTCATTGATTTGTTATCCTTATTTTTGACAGTCAGGTGATCCTACAAAAGATAGGAAATAATGTGTTAGTCACGAATTCTCTCAGGAGTTGAACAACTGGGAACGATACAACATTACCCTCCATTGGTTTGCAATTGATTGGATAGACCTGAGGCATTAGGAGGATATGAAGTCCTGCACTTTTCACTCCGTTAGGTCACCACTAGGCTAAAGCGCTGGTGGTGTCCGTCGCTCCTTTTTTCATTTAACCGAACCGGCTTCTGGACAACACGTTCTTTTACGCGAAGTCAGGTGAATTCAATACAAGTCACTTGATTTGCCTAAATTAACCATTAAGCTTGATTCTTGAATCCTAATGCTTCCTGTCAATAGGGAAAATATGTCAAAAGCGAGTTCAAAGAGAGGAAGTACTGCAATTATACCGAATTCCCCTTCCTTAGGGTTTGTATTTGCTGACTCCTAGGGATATTTGAATGTCAATGACAGCCTTTTTGTCTTGACACAGTTTGACATTTCTTTCGATTGGCCTTCCTCATTTGTGGCCATGTATGCATGATCGATGGTCGTTGATTCATCTTCAACGCCTTCCTTTTGTGGAATTTTTCTTCTATTTTTTACTATAGTAGAATTGGGCAAAGTCATGTACCTCAAGCTTCCATGGAACATCATCATTTTGAATAGGGGGCTAGAGATCGCTTCAACTGTCTAGATTTCCTCCTTGTTGACAATAGCCAATTCAAAGAAAGAGAAAAGATCCATTCCTTGTGCTTTTAGGCTTATCGAAGCTGGAAGTCCTATTGATGAAACCACAACATCTAGTTGCTTAGGCATGTTGTGGGGAAAAGATATTGCTCTGACTTGAGAATGAGTTGGGCAGGAGCGAGGTGGAGTGCACAGAGCTCTTGGGGACGGCTTGATTTCAACCGTATGCCTGTACATATTACGTCCTATCTTTCGTTTCCTGTAAATAGAAAAGAGAGGACATCATTTTCAACATTATATTCAGAGAATAAAACTTAACTTCTTTGAAGTGGGATGATCTTTTCTGTTTGCCCCACTGCCTTCTTGAAAAAGTGTCTTTGAATTTGGTGAGTTCACATGCTGTGCCAGCTTCAAATGCCCCCTGTCACATTAAGTCAAGGGGGATGGGGATGATATTCTGAGACACGAAGTGAGTGAGTCAGAAAGACAAATATAATTAAATTTAACATCTTGTTTTGACGAAAGCTTTTGGTAATGAAACATTTTTTTGTTTTCAAAAGTATATATCTTTAGGGGGAAGAAAGCATGAGGAAGCCTAGCCCTCAGTATTCTCCTTGGATGATATTTTTTCATGGTTGGATAGCATCATCGGGCCGGTTTGGGATACCGCCTCATGCTCTCAAAATATAATATTAGAACTATACATTAGATTACTGGAATGAAAAATGCAACAGTAACACACTAAACATGATAAGAAACATGACATTACAAAAAAAAAAAAGAAGCAAAACCCATGAAAACTCCTATGAAAAGGAGCACTTTGATAGTGCTGGTTCTGAAATCAAGCGCCTTTAAGTTCCTCACCTCCAGTAAACTCGAAGTATTCGCATGAGAGGACCACTTTATTGAGGCTACAGAAATGCAAGCCATGCAACCAACAGTGATGCTTGCGAGGTAAAGCCCCTATGAACAGCTTTATCATTTCTTCTTCGGCCAGTTGAGGGTAGGTTTGCATCATAAAAGCCTTCCACCTCTTTGCATATGCTCGGAAATCCTCCATTGGTCTTCTTTTGAAGTAAACCAAGTTCCGGCAAGGCAATTCAGTCTCAATCTGGCTTTGATATTGAAGCAGGAATGCAGAAGACAGCTCATTCCAATCTCTCATGAGGTAGATATCTGCTGTGACGAACCATTGCAATGCAGGCCCCGTAAGACTTTCTTGGAAGGCCTGAGTTGTGAATGACATCGGGCTATAGTATCGACCCATTTCAGTGTGGAGATATTGCAAATGAGCCACAGGGCAAGTCGTGCCATTATACTTGCAGGGATTAGGTATCCACATTTCTCTGGGGGTCATGATCCTATGAGGGCAAGATGGGCCTGGTGTGTCTTGGTTAGGCCACTAGTTTTCCCATGGCATATTCATTGCAGTGGTGAATTCTGCTGCTTCAGGAAAGCTAGACTCTACCGAGATCATCCCATTGCTTTCTTCCGGGTCAAAATCACCAAACGAGGATGAGGCATTTAAGTTATCCTCATGGTCAGGTGACAAGCTTAGTAGTTCATTGGGAGACAAGTCATGGCGGATAAAAACGAATGTTTCCACTTTTAACGGGCTTTGGATCTTGTGTGTGGGTGGGAGACAGTCATATGATGAATGGCCGATTTCATCTGTATAACACTGGTAGCCCTCGAGATTGTATCCTAGGGATTGGTAGCCTTCAAGATTGTACCCTAGGGGATGCTCGAAGTTTTGGCGCGGTGGCCCGTTGGCTATCAAATTTTGCCTACACTCAGTGGCAGATGTTGAATCAAATTGCTTAAACTTTCTTTTCTTAACTCCTGGTCCAGACCTTTTGAGTAAAGCCCTTCGTTTTGCCAGTTGGACTTTGTTAATGGGAGTGGGAGATGGTGGAGCTTCATTCTTTAGGTTGATAAATGTAGGCATTCTTTGGACCCTAGCTCTTGCAATAAGCTTGGGGAGCTGTCTTGCCATGCCTCAGTCTTGAACAGGCTCTGTGTCATTGACCTCGTACGCAGGCTCCTTGCCTTTCCTAGTGGGAAATTTTTTAGCAATAGGATATTGCTCAATCGCCCATTTATCATGCAAGGCTTCATTGATATCTTCTTCTCTTGTCTCTGCGACTATCAGCTCCTCTTGTTCCGCGACCATCGGTTCTTCGTAGGGCAGGGTGATGTCGGGGCTGATGTCAACATTATATTCTTGGTGGAAAGCATGAGTTAGTTCCCCCCAGGTCTTAAGGAGACTAATCTTCTTGACAATGTACCACCGCAAGGCGAGGCCAGTTAGGTTTGATTGATACGGTTGAATCATCCTTCGGACCAGGTAGGCCTGCAAGTAAGTCTCTAGGCGAGAGGTATCAGCATACCTTTCGCATTCAGGTGCTTTGAGCTCTTTAGGGATCTTAATGCCGACATAATTAGACAAGTCCATGGGATCCTGCCCCTGCAGTTGGCTCAGCTTCTTCATGATCTTTACAAATTGTCTATCCTGTTGGTCGTCCTCTAGCAAATTCGTGGGTGTCATGACGGTGTTTAAAGTAGCTACGGAGTTGGGCTTGGCTTGAGTGGATTCCATTTGCCTCGAGAGTTGTCGAAGGACAATGGACATCTGTCCTACACCGTCTTCAATGTTGGCGAGACAATTTTGTACATCATTCTGATCGGGCCCTATCACGTGAGGCCATTTGCGGGTGGCCGATAGTTGGCGATTCATAATTACCTGGCGTCGCGAAAATAATGAATGAGCACGAAAGTAAATAAAGATTGACCCATGGCAATGGTCTAACTGTTTTTTATTTATCAAAAGAGGATTTTATAGACTGCCAACTTCTGACATCTAAAACTTGAAATTGAAATGAGAGAACGAAATACTAGATATTAAACAAAAGTCCATAAACAATGGGACAAAACTTTCACAATATTAACACTAAGGGGCACACGATTGCCATTTTATATGCGACGGGGAGCCTTGTTCTTGCGTAGATGCTTGCTTCCTTGGACTGGCTCTGAGACATGTATCCAGCCTATTCCCAAATCCCTTTGCATAAGCTTTGCTTGGTCGTGTTGGCTGATCTCGCTGAATGGGTGAGGGACTGATGGCTTCCATTTTGTTGGGATACAATGGTTGTAGATGTAGAACTCAGAGGCGTGGTGAGCGTTTTCCTGTCCCTCAAGCCCTTCAAGTACCACGATTCTTTTGCGATGGCACTTGCTCCATGTTTCCTCGATAATGGCAATCTCGAATGCGTAGTCACGGCTTTGATGGGTAAAACGGAGTGGATCTAATTTCCTCCTGGAAAGCGGCGAGATCTCCTGAAGGGCTCCATACTGTCAGGCCACCCGAACATAAAAGTGGATGTCCTCGGGCACCAGAAATGTGCCATGGCCTGCAGGACTTCAGGATGAATAGATATTTGGAACAATGATAGGAGGTGACCGATTTTGGCTTTCACGTGCTCTTGGGTAAACTGGTCCAATTGACCCCACCATCTGAAGAGCTTTGCTTTGGGAGTGGGAATAAACCAGATATCATCCTCTCCCATCGCATATAAACTGGGACTCGAAATACCTACCCTAAATTGCCATAGGCCAATAAAAAAAGACTGAGTAAAAGTAAAGAAACTACTTTGCTTTTAAAGAAAATGGCATGCACAGAGACATGCGCATGGGATGTGTGGCTCGATTTCTAACTGAGAAGGTTTGTTGAAATTAAAAGGGTATCCGCCTGTCGCAGTCTCACGTTAGCAGCATACCCTCTTAACCTCAGCTAAAGAAATTCAGGGAAAAGAAAGGCAACCTCTACATCGCAGTCTCGCGTTCAAGGCCGTATCTTTCTTAACACCATCTTAGATATCCTATGGTGGCCTAGGTCCGGCGGCCGGGTTGTGTGTGCCATGTGTAGTGCTAAAACAATAAAGTATGCACAACAGTTTATGATCACAAAACATTATGAAAAATAAACCTCTAAGTCTTTACCAAAAAAACCTCTAAGCTACTGACCTGCATAAAAAACAAAAACAAGTCAAGAAAGTGTTTAAACAAGATAAAACGGCCTAAGTCCTCAAAAGTCCCCAGCGGAGTCGCCAAGCTGTCGCGACCTCTTTTTTTCCGGCGGCGCCCGATCGGGGCGGGCGCCTAAATGAGGCTAATGGTTCGGTTGGGTTTTTTAGCCTGGACTCTCCCAAGTCCACCAATTCACAACCTAATAGTCTAAGTTTTTAACCTGTAAGTTAATTTTAAAACGGAGTCGCCACTAATCGGTTTGGGGTAGGTCGATTAGAAACCTAAGCGAAGTATCAGGAGAAACACTTGCTCCTGCGCAACTAGAGAAATTAAGATCGGGGACTTGATTACACTAGTTAATCACTAATGCCATTTCGGTACCTAATTTTGTTTAAAACTTTAAGGTTTTTTTGGATGTTTGAGGGATTTTCCATGCATTTTGTGGAGAAAAAACATTTTTTAGGTATTTTTCTCATAAAAAGCATTTTTTGATTTTTGATCTTTTTTTGGAAAATATAAGTCTTTTTTGGCTTTTTCTGACTTTTTTTTGGCTTTTTTGGGAAAATATGGATATTTTTGATTTTTTTGATTTTCTGGAAAATAAATTATTTTTTTATTAAAATATTATTTTATTATTATATAATATTAAAACCGAACCGGGTCGAATCTAGGGTCGGGTCTGACCCCGGGCCATTCGTCCTGCAGGCTCGGCTCGGGACTTTTCTTTTTTTCCTTTTTAAGCGATCACAGCCCAAAAACAAAGCAAAATAGGCCCACTTCTCTTAGGCCCATGCAAATTCGGCCCACGCAACTAAACCCTAGGGGAACTGGGTCATGCGCCCGACCCGATTCCACCCAGTTCGCGGCGCTCTCTCTCTCCCACATCTCTCTACTCGCGGTGCTGATGGAGGGACTAAGGCGGCGGCACTCGTCGACGATGGCAACAACGCGGTAGATGGAGGTGGTGGTTAGGTTCCGAATGGCAAAGCAATGGCGGGCGGTGGTTGATACCTGTCTGCAGAGGGACCATGGCGTGGGGGCGTTGCTGGTCGGCGTTCGGGCTGTGAGCGCAGGCGGCCTCGTCGGTGGCGACTAGGCGATGACGACGGCATCGAGGAGGGCTCGCAGCACAGCGGTGGACGGATCTGACCCTCCACTTTCTGGTTTCCCTCTCGCTCAGCCCCCTACTTCGCAGATCCAGAACCGCCTCTTCTCCTTCGGCCTTCGCTGTTTGCAGATCTGGGCTTGCAGGCGTTCGGGCCTCCCTCGAAGTCTCTCGAGGGAAGCTTCTGGCACTCGCAAGCTTTCGATCTCTCCGTCTGTCTCTCTGCTTCGGTGTTGGCTTCACCGACGAGCCCCTCCGGTCTTCCTCCGATCTCGGCCGTCCCTGGATCTCGGCCTGCTTGTCCTCGATCCTTCGCCGCTTCTCTCTCTCTCCCTCTCGGGCTAGCTCGCCGTCGGCCTCCCCCGAAGTTTCTCGGAGGGAAGTCGCTTGAGCTCGCAACCCTATTTCCGCCTTGCTCGCTCTTTGAGCTCCCTGAAGTCTCTTAGGGACCCCTCTGAGCTTGCTGGCTCGTGTCCTCTTCGACGGAGGTTGTGCCCTCCTATTAATAGGCGAGGAGGAGGCCGGTCGATGGAGGTTCGGCCGTTAGCCCTCGCACACCGACCAGACCTCTGCGGCTGAACCGGCGTCCCATCCGAGCTCCTCCAACAAGGCATGCTCGGCATTAAAGGAAGCCAATAATGGCGCTTGAGATCTGTCTCTTCCGGCTGACGTCGGCCTACCCTCCTCAGTTGTAGGTGGTCTTCGAGTGCGTCGTCGTCGCTGCGCGTGAACTACAGAGGCGAAGAAGGAAGGAGCGAGGAAGAAGAAGAAGGAAGAAGAAGGAGAGAGGGGGGTGGGCCGGGTCATGCGAGCCCACACGAAGAAAAAGGATGGGGCTGGGCTTTTGTTTTTCTTTATTTTTTTGTTGTTTTTTTTATTTGTTTTTATTATCCGAAAAAGGAAAAATACATAAATAAAGAAACTAAGGCCAAATTAAAAACCTAATCAAAATTTAGGTGTCAACAATTACAAGCTTAACCCAATTGCATGGGTCACCCCAAAGACGGGTACTTTCAATTGTTGTGTAACGTAAAGCCTCTCTCTCCCATATCCGGAGCATTGGCATGGCGTCTGCGTTCACCACCCAACCAGATGAGTCCAGCACCACAACTATGGTTTCCCGCTTGAAACGCCACTCTTCCTTGATATACGTAGGGGCCAGCACATTCATTTTTTTGGGGTCTACCATATAAGCCCATGGCATCCGAGACTTCAGTTCGTCCAAATTCTTGGGCGCGTATCCCCAATAGGGATCCAAACATGCTCATAGAGCTTCTCCTTCTCGGTTTGGATCGGGATATTACGATCACTCCGGTCTTCCTCTTTAGGGCTCCCTTGAATGGGCTCAGGAACACCACGAATGCTTTTAAGAGTCTCAATGTCATCCTCAGAGATCTTTAGGTCCGAAATGATCAGCAACACCCTCCTCTTCCTGAACGACTCAAACTTGACCTGCTTATGTCCAGTTAAGAAACGGAGGAAGTGTATAAGCCGGTCAGTAATATAAGCAGAAGCAATGGAAGAGCCAGAATAATGAATGAGTTTGATACTTCCCATGATTTAACAAAGATATATGTAAGCATTAGTTGAATTTGTCTCTTTTGGTCTCTATCCGGTACTCTCATAGGATATCAGGTATGCTTTGCCAGTTAACTATTCATACCAACAATAGTGTTAAACTGGGTGATTAGTCTGTAAACATCATAAAAAATTAGGCATATGTTCTCCTTCCTCTACGACAAAGAGAGCTTCTAATAGATATCTAAACAATCAATTGATAAATGCAGAGTTTCTTGACTTCCTGCCTCTTGACAAATGAATAAACTATAAAAAGTAATGGAAAATGACACAAATAGTCCATGAACTTTGGCCTAATGTGCAATGTGACCCTTGAACTTTTAATTTGTTCAATGTAGTTCGTAAACTTTTGGTATATATTCAAATTAGTCCTTAGACTGAGTTGAACATATATCAAAAGTTCAGGATCACATTGAATAAATTAAAAGTTTCAGGACCATATTGAAAATTATGTTAAAGTGCATGGATCGCATTACACAAATTAAAAGTTCAAGGACTACATTGTGTATTAAGCTAAAGTTCATGAACCATTTGTATTATTATCCCAAAAAGTAAAGCCTAAAGACATACTTCGCACGGTTATCCCTTCCGCAGTATAGATTTCCTAGAAAATAGATTGAAGAAGGGGCACAAAAGGAGATATTGCAGAGGCCAAACCGGCTTGTCACTGGGATGAGTAACAATTGGATCCTGTGAGAAATCCTTCGGAGTAAGCAGTGAAACCAGAAAGTCCACTATGTTCACAGGAGCTTCGACCTTTCTCACGTACTTCTGATACTCCTCCGTCCGGTCTAAGATCAATGAAGTGGACATTAAGCCGTCGAACACAAGAAGAAAATCAACGCGCTAATTCAACTATCCATGACTAGGCTACCTATTTTTTTCTCGCAAGCCTTGATCACTTTGAGAACAGCGCCCTTCCTTTCCGACACGCTTGACGCAAGAGTATCCAGTTCTGATTCTGCCGACCTGAGATCATTGCCAGTAACTATAAATCACTAGACGAAAAAAGCAGAGCCCCATATTCTTACGCGTCACCATGCAGTACCAGGAAAACGCGAGAGTTATAGACAAGGCATATAGCATAGGAAAGTGCGTATGAATAGTCGCATGATTCGAACGTGAGTGCTCCTGTTACCTCAATTTTTCAAAATCTAAAGGGTCTTAATAACAAAGACAGAACAGGCGAACGAAAAGGTTTAGGTGTATTTCCTCTTGGGGCATTTCGAGAAACGCATGGCGTGCTCATGCTGCAGTATCCGAGAAATAAACCAAGAAGCGGGCATCGTACGTACTTATCGTCATCTATAAACTGGGCGAAATAGTTCCCGGCGGCCAGAATGGCGATGATGGCCTCGCAGCTCCACTTGGGTATTTTTCGAAATGCCTCTACCAATGTAGGTACGTGCTTCCCACTGTGCTTTATCACCAGCTCGTCGAGACCAACCAACGAAGCGGTCAACTCCAAGAGGTCGTTGACCACCTTGTTGAGAGGAATTATCGCCGCCGCCTTCTCATCGTCGGATATGAGCCTCTTCTTAAGTGAGGTCAGGCCCTTCAGGAGGTAAGTGAACGGGGCTTTTCCGACATCGGAAGGAGCTTCGGAGATGTACCAGAAGTTGCCGTATTGCAGAGCGAAGGCTGCGAGGATCAACAGTACTTGGGTGGTCCATCGATAGCTTGATAGCTTCAGGAAGATCTCCCGCAACCTATCTTTTACACTTTTGCCGCGCTTAGCCTGGCATGTCATCTGAAGAAGAAGAAGAAGGAGGAGGAGGAGGAGGAGGAGGAGGAGGAGGAGGTCGTTTTGACTTTTTTTACTTCTGAAAAATCAAATAAAAGCATCCCAAGTTTATCTTGAAATTGTTATATATATATTTTAAATTTTGACTAGGAATCCAAAAGTAGAAGAAGAAGAAGAAGAAGAAGAAGAAGAAGGAGGAGGAGGTCGTTTTGACTTTTTTTACTTCTGAAAAATCAAATAAAAGCATCCCAAGTTTATCTTGAAATTGTTATATATATTTTAAATTTTGAGTAGGAATCCAAAAGTCATATGATTAGTTTTATACCATGCTATGCCTCAAATGCTACATAAAACTAATAATGTTAAAATCCATTAGTATGCCGCCGTTTTAGTGATATCTTCATTTATTAAAAGCAAAACTCCGGGATTCAAATCATAAATAATTAAAAAATGAGTACTTACTTAAGAGCTACTCAATTTTTATCTATAAGAGTGCATTTCTTTTTATGGAAACTAAATCATTTGAAAAATATTTTTCGAAAAATAATTGCCTAAATTACTTATAAAAATAAATAAACGAAAAATATTTTCATTGTCATGACTGACAAATATTTCAAGTTGTATAATCAATTCTTTTAGGAAAACAAATTTTAAATCATTTATTTTATGTGAAACAAATGGAGGTTAACAGAAGAATTATGTAAGAACTCTAATGTTGTATTTACCTCTTTATGTTCTATGATGAATGAGAAACAAATGCTTGTGTGTTGAAGCAACATTACATGAACTCCAGCTTTCACCTTCCTCTATGTCGTTGCTATTTCTTGTTTTAGTAAAAGTAAAAGCTTAACCTGGCAATTCATCATGATTGCCCTTCCTAGAAGAGCGCAAAAAGTTTCTGAAACCTTTTAAATCACAGTATCACCCGCTTATCTTAACCTTGGGACCACGCCCATCATCATGCCAACGGAGCCTCATGTAGACGGAGCAGTTTACGTGTATCCTTAGAAAATTAATCGGGTCGTAAAGATCCGAATACCCCATGTTACAACAATTAATAATAATAACATACCTGGCAGCCGATCCAGTTAATTAAATGTGCAATGTTTCTCGGAATAATGGTTTGCGAGACATCTATAGGATCATGCAATAATAAAAACTCGAACAATTAGGTGCAACTTCTACACAAATTCGACATTATGAAATGATACCGGTCCCTATTCAAACACCTTTTTGTTGCCACTGTCCTTATCGACAAGTGAGCTGGCGCCCAAAATGATGTCGTTGACGGTGCCGAGGAGATCATTCACATCGCACTTTTCTTCAATACAGGAATCATAAAAATGCTCTCCTATGATCGTGTTTATGAACTCAGGCTCGTCGATGATGTCGATTTCGGTCGAATTGGCCATGTCGCTGCGGTGAGAGGGGTTATGCAATGCCCCCTTCTCTATGTATCTTCCACGATGGAAGGAAGAAAACAAGAGATCAAGTAAGGTAAGAAGAAGGACAAAGAAGAAAATGATGAAAAGAAGGTGAGTAATGTGCATGTTTATTTGCTCTTGCGTCCATCTCTTTATATAGCCAACCGGGCATCATGCAACGCATGCAAAGTAGGAGAATAACACTGATTAATTGGAAAAGAAGCATAGGTGGTGTTGGGGTTGTGAAAGGATCTTACAGTCGGTTTATAAGTATAAAAGAAAACCTCATCTTTGAGCTAGTTTTGAGGTGAAAAAGGCTCAAAACCACCTAACACTGATATCAAAAATATATATCCAATTCAGTTCTAAACCTTTTAATTTATATAAATTTTTTTACGTTTTACCAATTGTGTCTATCCAATAATATTTTATTGAAATTCATTGATATAGACGTCGGTCATCCTATGTGGTACAACATGCATTGACACAGACGAATTTTTTAATAATATTTTAATATTGTTCCAATTTTTTATTTTTTGTTCTTTTTCTTTTTCTCTTCTTTCTTTTTTATTTTTTTTTCTCTTTTTCCCTTTGCCGGCCCCAGGCAAGGGCCCCCTCACCCGATTTGGGCGAAGGGCTGCCCTCGCTAGATCACCCTCGCCGGCCATGGGCAAAATCTTTAATCTTTCGGCCTCAAAAAGTGGGAAAATCCCCCCGAAGGGACGGTTCTTGGGTGTTTTCTGGTTTGCCTAGAGAAGAGACGTAAAATGAATATCTGGGCTTGTCTCTGATCTTGAGCTTCCCTCACAGCAATCAGCCTTCCCAGCTCAGTTTCCTGCATTCGCTTTCAACCTCCACAGGCCCTCTCACCGTGACTGGGAGACCTTCGCTTCATTAGGTGGGTGGTCTTCTTTATATCTAAACGGATCTCGCAGGAGGCAAAAAAGGAAAACTTTATTCATTTTGAATTTTTTGACCAAACGTTTCGCATGTCGATTGGATCTTGGACGCGGAGGTGCGGTCGTTCCCGCAGGGCATCGACGTGAACCGTCTGCCTCCGTCGATGGCAGACTGCAAGAGCAAGAGGAGGCGGGGGTGTTATCGCCCAGGCACGATGATCTCCATTGGCCATCGACGAGGCCCGGTAGAGGGTAAAAGAGAAAAAGTAAAAAGAAAAAGAAAAAGAAAAAAGAGAGAAAAGGGAAAAAAAGAAAAAAGGAAAAATAAATAAAAGAAGGAATAAAGAAAAAAAGGAAAAATTAATAAAAAAATTCGAAGAAAATAAAATATTATTAAAAATTGTCAATGTCAACGCTAATTATGCTACGTAGAATGCTTGGCGTTCATATTGGCGAATTCTAGCTAAAATTAGTCGGATGGACTCAATTGATAAAATGTTAAAATGTTTAGGATTCAATTAGTAAAATTGAAAGGTTTAAGACTGAATTGGCAAAAAAGAAATAGGTTTAAGACTTTTTAGATAATTTTCCCAATATCAGAGTTAGGGTACCGATAAGTCTGGATCTAATAGTTATACAACAAATCTAAACCCAACAGTCACATGGGAGATCTGGGTTGTTGTGACTCCAATCAGGCCGTGATAAGTGAGGTGGAGATACTTGGGGTTATCTCACATTAGTTGTAGAAGGGACTTGTATGAGATATCCCACATCGGTTGTAGAAGAGGCTGATAGTGAAGGGAAGAATGTTGGCGTTATCCCAAATTAGTTGTGGGAGAGATTGATAGCGAGGGAGAGAATGTTGGGGTTATCTCACATCGATTGTGGAAGAGACTGATGGTCGATTTATAAGCATGAGAGGAAGTCTCACTCTTAGAACTAATTTTTGGGGTGAGAGAGATCCAAAACCACTCAACAGTTGGGTAATCCGAATTGATCTTGTAAGAGATCCGTTACAGAATGAATACGCTAAGTATATCAAGATTTGGTCTCAGATTCATATTTCGTTGACCAATTCTTTGCTTAATAGATGCTCGCGATTGCCGATATGTGCTCTTTTTTTTAAAGATATAATGTACTTCAAAGTCGAATTTGAAATATTAAATATAACAGTCAAAAGTCAAAAGCAAATCGACATGTTCCTCTGATTTTACTGGCCAAGGGTAGAACATAATATCTAGAAAGTTATCACTGTGAGAAAGAAAAAAAGACACCTATTACATTGTTTTGTGATTCACGTTTCCCACCCTTTCCAATTTTATAGTATTGAATAATGTCCAACATGTATATAATATTAGGGCTTCGATACTTTTGAACGTCATCCACCCTCGCTTTTGATTTGCATATTGAGATTACATCGATTCGTGATGCACATTTTCCACCCTTTTCAATTTTAGAGTAGTGAACAATGTCCAACATTCATATAATATTAGGGCTTCGATACTTTGGAACATTATCCATCCTTGCTTTTGATTTTGTATATTGAGCTTTTATTTTTATTTTTTTTGTCAATAATTTATATGAGTTTATTAGTTATCAAGAAATCAGATTCGTGCATCTACCTTTAATTGGATATCTTCTATATATAGAGATCCTTTTGAGACTACATGTCAGCTCAATGCATTTTGGACGGTCTAGAGAGAGAGAGAGAGAGAGAGATATTTGAATATCTAGGGCATCTTGATATTTCGGAGTGAGGGTTTCACGAGAATTTCCAACGAAAAAGGTCTATAGCACAACCTCGCAAATCAATTGGAAGAGGACAAAAAGAACGAACAAATTGTTAAACCGCTCTCTACCTTTTCTAAAAGCTTAGACCATTAGAAAATTGGCCAAGAAAGACGTGGAAGGAAGTAATTAATTTCCATTCAACTTAGGTGCAAACTAGAACTTCCGTTTAAGCTAATTTATTGCAATAACAATAAGAGTACATCGTGCATAATGACATTGCAATCATGAAACATTTTTTTAGCCGATTCAGTCCTAAACTTTTTGCAATTATGTTAATTTAGTCAATCCGGCTAATTTTCACCGGTAGGCATTGACATGGGTCGTCTAATTCAATCATAAAACTTTTTTTTGCTAATTTAATTGTAAACTTCTTGTAATTGTGTCTATTCAGTTCATTTGGCCATTTTGATTGGCTGGCACTAACGTGGACATCGACCGGTTTCGGCCATCCGACCAATGCTAGCGTGGCGATTTTTTATAATTTTATAATTTTTATTTTCGAATTTTTTAATTAATTTTTAATTAATTTTTAATTAATTTTTCTTTTTCCTTTTCCTTTTCCTTTTTCTCTTTTTCCTTCTTTACCCACAGTAGCCGACTAGGCTGGGCAAGGGCCATGAAGCCCTTGCCGGCTCACAGTAACTAATGAGGGTCACGGCTCTCACCCGGCCTTAGCCAGATCTAGGTGAGGCCAGCCTTGCTATGGGCAAAGGCGGCCTCGCCCATGGTTGGCAAGGCCATGGTGGCCTTTGCCCAGGCCATGGACTTGCCAACTGCGGGGAAGGTTGCCTTCGCTTGCAATCGGAAGGGCCATAGCTAGGCTAGCCTCGCCCAGTGGCTGGCGGTAGGCAAATAAGCAAAAGAAGGAAGAAGAGAAAAAAAGAAAAAGGAAAAGGAAAAATAATAAATAAATTCAAAATTCAAAAAAAAATTATTGACAAATTGCCACCTCAATGTTGGTTGGATGGTTAGCATCCATGTTAGTGCTGGTTGCCAACATTGGCCAAATGAACTGAATTAATATAATTGCAAAAGGTTTATTATTGAATTGACTTTAAAAAAAAAAAATTAGAATTGAATTGGTACAATTACAGTAAATATATATATATATATATATATATATATATATATATATTTGGTTGT
This sequence comes from Eucalyptus grandis x Eucalyptus urophylla, assembly GCA_028830015.1. Classification (NCBI taxonomy): domain Eukaryota; kingdom Viridiplantae; phylum Streptophyta; class Magnoliopsida; order Myrtales; family Myrtaceae; genus Eucalyptus; species Eucalyptus grandis x Eucalyptus urophylla. The sequence goes on from CM054200.1 coordinate 5,620,034, forward strand.
AATTTTCCCTTTAAACACGTACCCATGGTTGTTGTTCCAATTATAAGGTATGTTCACACAGAAGATGCCGGCTACACTGAAAATGTCTAACATTTATATAATATTAGGGCTTTGATACTTTTGAACGTCATCCATCCTCGCTTTTGATTTTGCATATTGAGATTACATTGATTCGTGATGCACATTTCCCACCCTTTTCAATTTTAGAGTAGTGAATAATGTCCAACATTCATATAATATTAGGGCTTCGATACTTTGGAACATTATCCATCCTTGCTTTTGATTTTGTATATTTGCTGCCCCCCAATTTTCCTTAGGTTGCCCATTTTTTCTTTTATTTTTATTTTTTTATTTTATATTATTTTACTTTACTTTTAGTTAGTTTTATTATTATTGTTTAAGTTTGAATATTGTGAGGTGACTTTTAGGTTATGGATATTAAGGCATTATCCATAGGGGTATTCCCTAAGATTATTGTAATTATTAATTTGACCCGTAAGATATCGGGTCATTTTTTTAATTGTATTAATTCTTGGGGTTTTGTCGATAGCATATTAATTATTGAATCAATATAACTATTAATTTGATCCGTAAGAATTCGGATCAGATTTTTAGTTATTTTGATCTTTTTGTCGTAACATTCAAGATTATAGTAATCGTTAATTTGACCTGTAAGATGATAGGTTATTTTTTCGATCATTGTAATTCTTTATTTGATTGGATGCCTTGATTAGTTTAGATTTAATGTTTAGTTGGTAATTGCATTGTTTTGAAAAAACACTAAAAAATCTAAAAAATATTTGAATTAGGATTCAGTTTGTTTTGGAATATTTCTTATTATCTTGCATATCTAGAATAGGGATTTTATTCCGAATTTAGGAAAATATAAATAAAAAAATGCATTCATTTAGGTTGTTAGTTTTATCATTATTTGAATTGCATATAAAATTTTAATTTCGAAATTAATATAAAAACTAAAAAAAATCATCTGTTGAATTAGGGCATTCTTTGCACGTCATTGCATGTTAGGATTACATGTTTATCAATTATAGGTAGATAATCTCTCCTAGATAAATTGCATGTTTTGTTAAGAAAATAAAAATGTTCATGTCATATAGAATTAAGTCCATAAAATGCACATCATTTTAGTGATTATTGTTAGGTTCATTTCTAATTAGAAATTGCCCGTCATTAGATTAGGTCATTTAATAAATGTCGCGTGACATATAGCTTGCATATTAAATTGTATGTCGCATGTCATTTTAGTTTAAATAATTTCGTATGTCATTGCATCGCATTGCATGTCATTAGAATTAGGTCATTTAGATTGCATTTAATTATTGCATTTCTTCATATCATATAGTTTAGGTCATGCTGCCATGTCATATTAGATTATTAGCATGCATTGCATGATTCTTATTAAATAAAGTGAAAACAAAAATTGAGTAATTGCTTGTTTATTAGAAACCATATCTAGGGTTGTTGATGGGGATTCTAATTTAACGCTGTAGATGCTTGCTTTCGTTGCTTTTAGGTAAATTCTACATTATTTAATTGCTTTCTTGGGTGTTAAATTGGTGGTTTGCACACCCATATGATCACCTCACATGTTAGGGAGATAGTTTAAAATCAATTCAATTGCCAAACATTTTTGAAAATAAAAAGAATGGTACCGAAAGGGTATTAGAGAAATCTAATGTAATCAAGTCCCGTACCCTTAGTCTCTGGTTCGTAGGAGTAAAGTAATTCTCCCATTATTTTACTTAGGTGTCTAATCGACCTACCATAAACTGATTAGTGGCGACTCCTAGATAATAACCCCTTGCATGTTTAAAAATTTAGACTTAAGTTGCGATTTGGTATGGGCTTGGGAGAGCCCGAGCTAAGTGTAAAAGCTTAGCAGTCCATTTACCTAGTTTTAGGTGGTGCATCCAAAAAAATTAGGTCGCGACAACTTGTTAAAATTATGTCTCGAGTTTGAGTTTAATACTAGATTTGATGCACACGACGGGCATTTGTTGATTAAAGTTCGGCGCAAATTGACAAGCGCAAATTGACAATAAAGAAGCAAAGCGTGAAGGCCCTCTGCACATGTGTACATTTGTCAAAGATGTGCATGCATGGCGAAAAATGGACGTTGAAGACTAAGGCCAAAGTAAAAAGTTGTGGGCTTGTTTTGTCTTCTTTCATCAACTCCTTGTTTCTTTCCTTTGCTATTTCATTCAGTTGCAGCCAACAAAAGGAAAGAAAGGGTAAAACATTAATTGAAGGAGTTGAACGTCATGAACATGATCTTGGAAGACGGCGGCCATCCCTTTTTTATGCTTATCTTCAAGGATTATGGGCCCATATTTTCTGCCTCATTAAATGCTTTCCATGCAAAGTGTGCATGCGTGCCCATGAATTTTGGTGGGCATCGGTGCTGATTGTGAGCACCTGAATGAGTCCACATTTCTGTCTTGTTTCTCCTTTAAAAGGAGGATCGGAGAAGAGAAGCAAGGCAGAGCTGGAAAGAGAAGTCGTGAGCCTTCTTGAGAAAAGGCATAAGCTCTCGGCAGAGAAGAATTTTGTCGTTGTAATTATACCCGAGTGTTTTAGCTAGTTAAATTCTTGTGAGTAGAATTTGTTTAATTCCTTAAGTGAAGTTTCACTAGGAATTGTGAGGGGCTAAACACTGTATAAGTTATTTGGGTGTAATTTAGGGCTGAGAAACACTGAGAGTGTGTTTGAGTACTCGAGTGATTGTAATCTCCGGTGTATCGCTTGTTTCTATAGTGGAATTCCATACTGCTCTCCCCGTGGACGTAGGTTCCGATATTCGAACCGAACCACGTAAATTCAGTGTCCGATTTCCTTTCCTTCATTCCGACTATTTTATCCGATTCGCTTGTCCATATTCCGCAACAACACTCTTCTTCCCGAACGACTCAAACTTGACCTGCTTATGTCCAGTCAAGAAAAGAAGTGTATAAGCGGTTAGTAATATAAACATAAGCAATCGAAGAGCCAGAATAATGAATGAATCTGATACTTTTCCAAATTTGTCAAGGATATATATACATGAGCATTAGTTGAGGTTTTTCTCTTTTGGTCTCTATCTGGCACTCTCGTAGGATATCGCGAGTGTTAAACTAGGTAACCAATCTGGACACCATAAAAAAAAGTCATATTCTCTCCTTCCTCTATGACATAGAGAACTTCTGAGAATTATCTAAACAAGCACTTGATAAATGGAGAATTTCTTGGCTTCCTGCCTTCCTGGAAAAAAATGAATGAACTATAAAGGAATATAATGTGTTCGCCTTTGCACAATTGTCGCTTCCGCAGTATAGAATTCCTAGAAAATAGATTGAAGAAGGGGCACGGAAGAAGATATTGCAGAGGACAAACCGGTGTGTCACTGGGACCAGTAACAGTAGGATCCTGCAAGGAATCCTTTGCAGTAAGAAGTGAATTCAGAAAGTCCACGATGTCCACAGGAGCTTCCATAATTTTCACGTACTTCTGATACTCCTCCGTCTGGCCTAACGTCGATGAAGTGGACATTAAGCCGTCGAGCACAAGAAGAAAATAAACGCACTAAATCAACCGTCCATGACTGGGCTACCTATGTGCCCCTCGCAAGCCTTGTCACCTTTGAGAACATCCCTCATCCTGTCCGACATGCCCTACGAAAGAGTATACAGTTCTGATTTCACCACCCTGAGATCATTGCCGTAACTATAAATCACTTGACCAGAAAGCAGAACCTCATATTGTTATGCATCAACGTGCAGCACCAGGAAAACAGAGAGTTACAGACAAGGCATGTAGCAGAGCAAGTGCATATGAACAGTTGCATGATTCGGATGTATGTCCTGTTACCTCATTTTTCAAGATCTAAAGGCTCTTAATAACAAAGACAGAACAGGCGAACAAAAAGGTGTAGGCGTATATCCTCTCGGGGTCATTTCGAGAAACACATGGCGTGCTCATGCAGTATCCGAGAAATAAACCAAGAAGAGCGCATCGTACTTATCACCATCTATAAGCCAGGGGAAATGGTTCCCGGCGGCCAGAATGGCGATGATGGTCTCGCAGATCCACCTGGGTATCGTTCGAAATGCTTCTGCCAACTTAGGCGCGTGCTTCCCACGGTGCTTTATCACCAGCTTGTGGAGACCAACCAAGGAAGTGGTCAACTCCAAGAGCTCGTTGACCGCCTCGTTGACAGGAATTATCGCCGCCGCCTTGTTCTCATCGGAAATGAGCTTCTTCTTAAGTGAGCTCAGGCCCTTCAGAGGGTAAGTGGACAGGGCATTTCCAACGTCGGAATGAGCTTGAGAGCTTGATAGCTTCTGGAGATGTACCAGAAGTTGCCGTATTGCAGAGCGAAGGCCGCGAGGATCAACAGGACTTGGGTGGTCCATCGATAACTTGATAGCTTCTGGAAAATCTCCACCAACCTGCCTTTTACATTTTTGTCGCGCGCAGCCTCGCATGTCATCTGAAGAAGAAAGAGGAGGAGGAGGAGGAGGTCGTTTTGACTTTTTTGTACTTCTGAAAAATCGATTAAAAGCATCCCATGTTTATCTTGAAATTGTTATATATATATACACACACACGAGGAATTCAAAAATAATATGATTAGCTTTATATCGTGCAATGACTCCAATGTTATATAAAATTAATATGTTAAAATTCATTAGAATACGCTGTCTTATTGTCATATTCCTTTATTAAAAGCAAAACTCCGGGATTCATATTATAAATAGTGAAAATGAGTATTTGAGTATTTTTTTGAAGAGCTACTCAATTTTTATTTGTAAGAGTGCATTTGTTTTGTGAAAAAAATGAAGAATTGGGAAACGTTTTTTGAAAACTAATCACTTGAATTACGTACAAATATAAATAAACGAAATATATTTTCATAGTCCATGACTGACCAATTATTTCATATTATGCAAACGATATTTCTAGGAAAATTATTTAAAATTTTTAAATTTTCACGAAACAAATAGAGCTCAAGAGAAGAATCATGTAAAAGCTCAAATGTCGTATTTACTTGTTATGTTCTATGATGAATGAGAAACAAAAGCTTGCGTGTTGAAGCAACATTACATGAACTCCAGCTTTCACCTTCCTCTAGTTGTTGCTATTTCTTGTTTTAGTAAAAGTAAAAGCTTAATAGATCTTAATGATTGCCCTACCTAGAAGAACACAAAACTCCAGCTTTCATCTTAATGATTGCTCGGAACAATGCTTTGTGAGACATCTATAGGAGCCTGCAATTATAAAAACTTAAACATTTAGGTGCAACTTCTACACAAATTCGACATTAAGAAATGATACCGGTCCCTAAACAAATACCTTTTTATTGCCACCGTCCTTATCGACAAGCGGGCTGGCGCTCGAAATGATGTTATTGACGATGCTGAGGAGATCATTCACATTGCACTTTTCTTCAATACAGGAATCATAAGAATGCTCTCCTATGATCGTGTCTCTGAACTCATGCTCGTCGATGATGTTGATTATGGCCGAACTGGCCGCAATACTCGCCATGTCGCTGCCGTGAGAGGGGTTATACAATGCCCACTTCTCTACGTATCTTCCACGATGGAAGGAAGAAAACAAGAGATCAAGTAAAGTTAACAAGAAGGACGAAGAAGAAGATGATGAAAAGGAGAAGATGAGTGACGCGCATGTTTATTTGCTCGTCCACCTCTTAATATAGCCAACCGTGCAGCGTGCATTGCATGCAAAGTGGGAAAAGAAGCATAGTTAGTGTTGGGGCTGTAAAAGTACCTGATGGTTGTGAGGGAAAGCTTTACATTTGAGTTGGCTTTTGAGGTGAGACGTTTATAACCACTTATAACCACCCAACATTGCTATTAGAAGGGAAAATTGTCCAAAAAGTACTTAATCTATCCAATTTAATCTTAAATATTTTAACTTTGCCAATTGAATTTTAATTTTTTTCACGTTTTGCCAATTAAGTTTATCTTATCAATTTTAGTCAGAATTCACTGATATAAACATCAATCGTCCTATATAACATGGCAAGTACTGACATGACAAATTTTTAATAATATTTTAATATTTGTCTAATTTTTTTATTTTTTTCTTATATATATATTTTTTCTTTTCCTTTTGTTTTTTTCCTTTTTCCCTTTTTCCCCTCCACCGGCCTCAAGCAAGGGCCACCCTCACTGGATCAAATGAGACCAGCCTGTCCTCACCCTCACCCGATTTAGGTGAAATCTAGGTGAAGGGCTACCCTTGCTAGATCGCCCTTGCCTGCCCACGGCGACCTCCACCAGCCATGGACAAAATTTTTAATCTTTTAGCCTCAAAGGAAGGAAAATCCCCTCGAAGAGACGTGGAAGAACTCGAGGAAACATGACGGCGGAAAAAGAATATCTAGGCTTGTCTCTGGGCCTGAACTTCCCTCGCAACAATCAGCCTTCCCAGCTCGGTCTCTCTGCATTCGCCTTCAACCTCCACAGGCCCTCTCATCGTGACTGTGAGACCTTTCCTTTATTAGGTGGGTGGTCTTCTTTATATCTAAACAGATCTCCCAGGAGGAAAATAAAAAATAAGGAAAACTTTCTTCATTTTGAAGTGTTTGACTGAACGTTTCGCATGGAGACCGGATCTCCATGGCGGAGGTGCGGCCGTTCTAGCGGGGCATCTTTATGAACCGTCTTCTGCTATCAATGGCAGGAGTAGGAGGAGGCGGGGGTGTTGTTGCCCAGGCCTGGTGATCTCCACCGGCCATTGACAAGGCCCGGCGATGGCCGGCTGAAGGTAAAAGTAAAAAGAAAAAAAAAGAAGAAGAGAAAATGGGGAAAAAAAGAAAAATTAAAAGAAGGGATAAAATAAAAGAAGGAAAAAAATTCAAAAAAAATCGAAAATATTGTAATATTATTAAAAAAAATTCCATGTTAGCGCCAGTTATGCCATATTAGATGGCCAGCGTTTGTGTTAACAAATTTCAGCTAAAATTGATCAGATAGACTTAATTGGCAAAACGTAAAAATATTTAGTACTCAATTAGTAAAATTTAAAGATTTATGACTAAATTGACAAAAATGCAATAAGTTTAGGATGTCTTAGACAATTTTCCTGATATTAGAGTTAGGTTACCCATAAGTTTGGACTTAACAGTTACATAACAAACCTGGACTCAACGAGTGCAATGGAGATCTAGGTTCCTGCGACTCCGACCATGGCATGATATGCGAGGTGGAGATTATTGAGGTTATCCCACATTAATTGTAGAAGGGACTTGTATGAGATATCCCATGTCAATTGGTGAAAAGTGAGGGGGATAATGTTGGAGTTATCCCACATCGATTGTGAAAGAGATTGATGATCGGTTTATAAGTGAAGAAAAGTTTCACTTTTTAAGCTAATTTTTAGATCCAAACTATCCAATAGTTGGGTGCCAGCTTGATAGATGATTGTGAATGCCAATATGTGTTACTTTTCAAAGATACAACGATTTCAATACTTTAAAGTCGAATTCGAAATATTAAATATAAAAGTTAAAAACTAATCGACATGTTACTCTCCAAGGCACTTGCTTCTCCAAAACAGAATGATACTTAGTTTTACTTGCCAAGGGAAGTATAGAGCATCTAGAAAGTAGTCTTTGTGAGTAAGAAAATGCATATATTACATTGTTTTGTGATGTACGTTTCCTTTTTCTCTTTTTTTCTCCTTTTGCTTCTTTGCCCACAGTGGCTGATGAGGCTAGGTGAAGGCTGTGACACCCCGAACCCTTCGCAGGTCGTCACCAGCGCCGATGTTACACCTTATTACCTTTCTTTCTTTCTTTCTTTCGAAGAAGTGTCCTAATTCGCAGACACATTTAAAAAAAAAAAAAAAAAACAATTGATCCCAACGCGACTCATTAGCGGAAGCAAATTAAAATATCACCGTCTCTCCTCCTACCAACCATGATACAAATACACACCACTAATTCACCATCATTTTATAAACAAGCCTCGACACTTTACTTACATACATATATAACAAGATGGGATTCCCTTCGGGTCGGTACAACGAAAAGGAAAAGCTAGGACTCAGCCACGTCCAGCCTAAAACCTCAAAAAGAAACTCTCGACCCTCAACATCATATGAGCATAAACCCCCATCGAAAGTGTCGGCTATCTACATCAAAAAGATCCGGCTCCTACTCATCGCACGCGTGGGTCTCACACCCAACCCGGTGCATCAGGCGGTGGCGGCGGCAATATCCCTCGCATCGCTCCATCCCGACGAACGTGCACAGAAATGAACTCCTGAATGACAGGGCCCCAGCCAGGCCTATGTCATACATCACTAGACAGCGTACTCGAATAAAAGTCAGTCCGGGAACAGAGGGACAATCTATCTCAGTATACTCGACCTCTACATCGGATGGTAGACCACAAAATACACCACGCGTGACGGCAGGCATACTGCTAATCTGAAATGTTATTCCCCAAAAGGGGTGAGTACAACCACTCAGCAGATAGGGAAATCCAATAACAACTCAATGCATCATGCATATCATCATACATTGCAGGCATTACTTACCTTGAAGCCATGCACATACTATCATGCATCATCATATCAATTTATAACACATACATGTATATCATCATCGTATCATACATGTCATCATCATCATCACCATGCATATCATCATGCATATCATATCATGGGTGATCATCATATCACATCACATATCATCATCATCATCATCATGCATATCATATCATGGGTGATCATCATATCACATCACATATCATCATCATCATTATCATGCATATCATCATGCATATCATATCATGGGTGATCATCATATCACATCACATATCATCATCATCATCATCATCATCATCATCATCATCATCATCATGCATATCATATTATGGGTGATCATCATATCACATCACATATCATCATCATCATTATCATCATGCATATCATCATGCATATCATATCATGGGTTCATTTTTTTCATCTTTTATCTTTAAGTTTGATCACCACATCACCCATTTCTCATATCATCAATTTCATCATCCCTTCGGGCAAAGACCTCCGACAGGGTTCCCAGCATTCCAGCCATCCCATGGCCACTGGGCTTCCGGCCCCCCACATTCCGGGCATCTCGCATCTCAACTAGCATCACGAGGCATTCCCTTCAGGCAGAAATCTCCGACAGGGCTTTCGGCATTTACACTCCCTGGCCAGGCATCCCGCACCCCAATCCTGGCATCGCGAGGCATTCCTTTCAGGCAAAGACCTCCGACAAGGCTTCCGGCCCCCCACATTCCGGGCATCCTGAATCTCCCAGGGAATTCTGGCAATGCATCTCTATACATTCCGGCCTCATCCTCCACCACAACCACTTACTCACTTATCATTATCCACATTTATCATTATTTTGATCTCATTTAACATGGCATATGATTCTCACATGCATCACAATTCATGGTCATACATACACCAATGTCTTATCATACATGTAACAATGCATAATTATTTACTAATAAATTCAATGGAATTTATGGCCAATAAAATAATCCCTTTTATTTTATTATGATTATTTGATTATTATTTTTATTTAATTTTATTATCATATTTATTTATTTTCATAAATAAATATTAAACTCAATATCTATAATTTCCCAAAATCACGAAATTCAAGCAATCATCAAACAAACCAATAGAATGACAATTTCATGCAAAATTCATGGCCAACTCGAATTTCACACAATTTCATAATTTCCACAAAATAGCACATAATATTCGGATAATGACCAGAATACACAGTTTCTGAGTAAATTCGATTAAAATATCCATATGGCCTCCAAAAATTATGAAATTTTGCAGAGTGATAGCCAAGACATTCTCGCACAACTTTCATGAAGAACTCCAAGCCAGATTCTTTTTAGATTATTTTATACAACCTCACGAAGCTTCTAGATCCATTACCGCATCGTCCAGTAAACACATCTCCGAAATATTGAGATTTCACCTAGCTATTCTCTTTAGTTTCCCCTGAAATTTACATATGTTATACATCAAGGTATCCTCTACAAGTTTCATGAAGAGATCCAAGTCAAATAACCAGAGTAGAGTCATCATTTAGGTCCTTGAAGTCTCGGGTATCTCAAAATACACCACCAGAATCATCTTCTTCAAGATCTAGTCGATTCACTAGTCTATACTTGTTCATTTCACTTAAAATTTGATTATGTTGTATTTTAAGATGTCTCCTACAACTTTCATGAAGACATCGAAGTGAGATTCTCAACAAAAACCAACATGCAACCACGAATCTAGCAAGAGGTCAGTAAAAACTCTCCAGATCTGAGGTCTCCGTATAACAAGACTTTAACCCCTCAAATCTCCATAATTTTTCACTAAATTTCATTATGTTATAGTACAAGATGTTAGCTACAACTTTCATGAATACATCGAAGCCAAAATCTGGCTCCAAACACACATGCAAGCTCAAACAAGTTACTGACTCACACAATCCGAGCAAGAACAGTCACACGACTTAAGAACAAACCATCCTTACCTCGGTTTTTCTCACTTAAAACACCCAAAATCTAACAAGCAAACAATACACAAGCATGCAAGAGAAGCTAGAGGACTCCACTTGCCTCTAGGATGAACAAACGACGGCGTACGGCGGACGGACACGGTGGACGAACGGCGGCTCCTCCTCGGCTTCGCCTCCTTCCTCTCTCGGCCTCTCCCTCTCTCTCGCACACCTCTCTCTCTCTTCCTCTCCTTTGGGTGAGAAAATGGCTGGCCACTCTCTCTCTCTTCCCCTTTATTTCCCCAATTTCTCATGATTAGCAATCCTGAGATTGCCTCACCAATGGCCAATGCATGGCCTTCTCCCTTGCCACTTGTCCAATTACATGCAAGATGGGCCTTGGAGTTGGGCTTTTGGGCTTCTTGGGTTTGGGCCATCTATGGCCGGCGACTACTCCCCTTGGGCCACTATTGGGCCGGCTAGCTTGGCCCATCAAGCTTAGGCCAAATGGGTTTAAGGCCCATTCGAATTTTGACCCTCTTTTCCTTTTTTTTTTTTTGAATTCCTTTCTATAATTATTTCCAAATTCAAATTCTATCTTGGCCAAAGTCTTGGGGCATTTTATTTATTGAAATTTAATTTTTAAAGCACATGGCCAAGCATAAATTATTAATCTATCGAATTTGAATTTTCACAACCATAAGCACAAATCACCCAATTAAAAGACTAATGGCTAAAACATAAGCCATGGAAATTCTATCACCTAATTAAAGACTTTAACACACCTTATGGCTTGGCTTTGAATTTTGGGATGCCACAAAAGCTGTTAAGCTCTCATCAGCTCATGGCTCTCACTTGGCCTTGGCCAGATCTAGGAAAGGCCAGCCTCGCCATAGGCAAAGGCAATCTCGCCCACAGTTAGCAAGGCCATGGTGACCTTTGCCTAGGCCACAGCCTTGCCAGCTGCAGGCAAAGTCACCTTCGCTTGCAACCAGTAGGGCCATGGCAAGGTTGGCCCAATAGCTAGAAGTGGGTAAAGAAGTAAAAGAAGGAAGAAGAGAAAAAAAGAAAAAAGGAAAAGGAAAAATAAAATAATTAATTAAAAATTCGAAAAAAAATTATTAACAAATTGCCATGTCAATGTTAGTTGGATAGTCGACATCATGTCAGTATAGGTTGGTCAAAATTGGTCAGATGAACCGAATCGACACAATTGAAAAATATTTAGGATTGAATTGGCTAAAAAAATTATGACTGAATTTGTACCATTGTAATAAGTTTAGAATTTTTTTTGTAATTTTCCTTTGAGCATGTGCCCATGGTCATCGTTCTAATTATGAGGTATGTTCACGCCAAAAATGTCAACAATAAAAGAATAGATGGACAAACAAAACAGTTCCTGAACTCAAGAAGAGCTCTAGTCGCATGGTTCGGATGCGAGTGTTCAAAATCTAAAGGGTCTTAACAACGGGAAAGACGGAACAAGCGAACAAAAAGGTGTATTTTCTCTCGGGGGATGTCGAGAAACACACGGCACACTCATGCGGTATCCAAGAAGTAAACCAAGAAGCCGGCATCGTACTTGTCATCATCCATAAGCTAGGCGAAATAGTCCCCGGCGGCCACAATGGCGATGATGGCCTGGCAGCTCCACTTGGGCATTGTTCGAAATGCTTCTGCCAATATAGGCACGCGCTTCCCACGGTGCTGTGTCACCAGCTTCTCGAGATTAACCAGGGAATTGGTCCAGTCCAAGAGGTTGACGACCACCTCGTTGAGAGGAACTTCCTTTTCCGCCTTCTTGTCAGATATGAGCTTCTTCTTAAGTGAGCTCAGGCCCTTCAGGAGGGCATTTCCGCCCTCGGAAGGATCTTTGGAGATGTACCAGAATTCACCGTATTGCTGAGCGAAGGCTGCGAGGACCAACAGGAGTTGGGTGGTCCATCGATAACTTGATAGCGTCGAGAAGATGCCCCGCAACCTCTCTTCTGCATCTCTGCCGCGCTCAGCCTTGCATGCCATCTGAAGGAGGAGGAGGTCGTTTTGACTTTATTATTATTATTATTATTATTTTTACTTCTGAAATCAAATAAAAGCATCCCAAGTTTATATTAAAATTGTTATACATTTGTATGTTTTAATTTTGACGAGGAATTCAAAAATAACATGATTAGCTTTATATCGTGATATAAGTCAAATGTTACATATAGCTAGTATGTTAAAATCCATTAGTATTATGTTATTGGCATTGTCCTTTAATAAAAACGAAACCCCGGAATTCACATCATAAATAGTAAAAAGGGTTAATACCCTGAAAAATCCAAAACCGGTACATCTGTGACAAATTTACCCCAAACTATTTTTTTGACAATGAAAAACCTCAAACTCGTACATTTATGATAAATTTACCCTAAACTAATTTATTCAATTGCAAAAAACCCAAAATTGGTAAATTTTTGAAAAATATACCCTCCACAAAATTGGATTAATACCACAAAAAATCACAAAAATTGTAAACTGTGACAAACGACGCATAAAATCCCAAATCAGTATACCAGTCAACTATCACGTGTCATTTAACTTAATAATTTGACAATAAAATTTAACGAAAACTAACATATGGTAAATTTGTCACAAGTGTACCAGTTTGGGGTAAATTTGTCAAAAGTATACCAATTTGGGGTTTTTGGTTGTCAAAAAAATAGTTTTGGGTAAATTTGTCACAGGTGTACCAGTTTGAGGTTTTTCAGGATATTAACCCTAGTAAAAAATGAGTATTTCTTGCAAAGCTACTATTTTTGTCTTCGAGACTGCATTTGTTATGTGGGAAATAAATCAATTGGAAAATGTTTTCTTGAAAAATAATTGCTTGAATTATTTACAAAATAGTGAAAAAAAAAATGAATCAAAAAATATTTTCATCGTTCACAGTGGATAAATTATTTAAATTATACAAATGATTTTTATAAGGAAAATAATTTTTAAATCATTTATTTTTTGTGAAATAAACGGAGCTTAAGATAAGAATCGTGCAAGAATTCTAATGTTGTATTTACTTCTTATGTTCTATGATGAATGAGAAACAATTGCTTGTGTGCTGAAGCAACATTACATGAACTCCAGCTTTCACCATCCTCAAGTTGTTGCTATTTCTTGTTTTAGTAAAAGTAAAAGCTTAACACGTCTACATAATTGCCCCACCTAGAAGACCGCAAAAAGTTCTTGAAACCGTGTCACTCGCTTGATGAATGTAAACGGGGCAGTTTGACCCCACCATGTTACAAGAACTAATTATAATAACAAACCTGACTACTGATCTCGTGTATCACACGTGAAATTTCGCTCGTAATGGTTTGCGGGATATCATTTGAAACCTGCAATAATAAAAACTAAAACAATTAGGTGCAATTTCTACACAAATTCAACATTAAGAAATGATACCGGTCCCTGTTCAATACCTCTTTGTAGCGCGTATCGACAAGCGGGAAGACGCCCGAAAGGATGTTTTTGACGATGCCTTGGAGATCATTCACATTGCACTCCTCTTCAATAGAGAAATCATAAAGTTGATTTCCTGTCATCAAGTTTATGAACTGATGGTTGTTGATGAAATCAATTATGGGCGAACTGGTCGCGGTACTCGCCATGTCGCTGCCAGGAGAGGGTTTCTCTGTGTATCTTCCACGATGGAAGGACGAAAGCAATAGATCAAGTAACTTAATAAGAAGGAGGAAGAAGAAGATGAGGGACGTGCATGTTCATGTTCTCTCTTGCGTCTGTCTCTTTATATAGCCAACGGTGCAGCATGGAATGCATGCAAAGCGGGAGAATAACACTTCGATTAGTTGGAAAAGCAACATAATTGGTGTTAGGATTACTCGACATCAGTTATAAAAGAGGTTGATGGTTAATTTATAAATTTGAGAGAAAGCTTCACCTTTAAGTTAGATTTTATGGTGAGAGAGGTTCAAGATTACCCAACACTGGTGTCAGAGCCCACTTACCAACAAGTCTGAACCCAACAATCATATGAGAGATGCCAAGTGTTGCAACTCTGATCTAGGCCCTGATGTGTGAGGGGGAGCTTGGTGGGGTTATCCAATAGTAGTTGTAGAAGGAGCTGATATGAGATATCCCATATTGGTTGTAGAAAAAGTGGGTATGAGATACGGATTGTTACAATTCCAATCGGGACTTGATGTGTGAGGGGAAGATTGTTCTAGTATAAGATATCTCACATTAGTTGTAGAAGGGAGTGGAATAAGATATGGGTTGTTACGACTTCTAATGTGTGAGAGGGAGATTGTTATTATATGAGATATCCCACATGTTGTTGTGATTCTGATCAGGGTTATTCCACATTGGTTGAGAAGGGGCTGATGGTTGAGTTGTAAGTATAACAGAGTTTTTAAAGATATGATGAATTCAATACTTTAAATGGAATTCTAAATATTAAAGATAAAAGTCAAAACTCAAAAGCTAGCCGACATGTTACTCTCCAGGGCACTACTACTCCAGAACATAACAATACCTACTGGAAAGACAGACCGTGCAGCACAATGCATGCATACAAAATGGGAAAATGACGTTGATTGGCTCCAGCTTAATTACACCCTTTAACCAAATACGTTCCCTTGCCAAAAGTACCTTCATTAGGAGGACGCAGTATAGAGAACTTTGAATGCCAGTATGTCAAGATCCCAACCTCGTCTATGCGTAAAGAGAAACGATATGATCATTGATTTATCAACTGTAGGAGTTTAATGTGTGACATCCTAAAATCCAGGTTCTGATTTCGATTGAAATAGTTGGGCATTTCATCGACGCATTTATAGTTCTTTTCCCTGAACTGATCACCCATGGGATAACTAATCTATCAGGTGAAGCCGTTAAGGAATTTTAACGCATTAGACTTGAGAATTCGATCAGGAAACGACTGCTCGACCGTGCAAATCTGCAAGAGATCATTACGACACAGTAAGATCGATTAGAAATTGGAGATAGGTTGACTTGACAAAGGTATGTGATTAAGTGTGGGTGATTCCACCTAATTGCACAATTCTTGTCGATCAACACTAGACCGATTATTCTGTCGTTTCGATACCCCGTGTCTGTATTTGAAATATTGAGATTTCTACGACAATTGAGAGTCGCCAATGTATCAAAGATGTACATTGTGGCTTGAGAATAATCAACCACGGGTCAAATGAAAGAAAATTTCCTAAAAGCTACCCGATAGATTAGAACGCACTAAATTCGCGTCGAATTGAAATTAACCGTAAAATCGAACCTGAATTCAGAAATTGGGAGTTCTGTCAAGTCACAATTCATTTTAGGAACGTCGACTCATCTCCGGAAGATTTTTCTATAACCGAGATTTTTGGCGGAAAAGTAATGTAAGGCCGTTTTTGTTCGAGATTGTCAAAGGGCCGTTTTTTATCGAATCTTTGAGAAGCAAGTTGGATCATTTGATAGGGAAAAGTCATAAGAAAGTTGATGACACATGGGTTAATTTAATTGAGCTTCAATTGGATGGAATTGATTGAGAATTGATTGAATTAAGTGTACGGGATTTTATGCCACAGCGGAAAAAGAAATTGGACCAATTGGACTAAGATTGTGAGAAATTGGAGATAGTGGAACATGACATCATAGTGATGTTATGGTGGGCCAATTTTTGGGAGATTAAATAAAGAGGAAAATAAAAGGAATGCCCCCCCCCCCCCCCCCCCCTTTTCCTTCTCTCTCCTCCCTCTTTCTTCCCCGTCGCCCCCTTTCTTCCCCTCTCTCTTCTTGCTCGACGGAACCGAGCAAACCAGCGAAGCTGGAGGAGTCGCCGCCGCACGTCGCCGCACGCCGTCGTCGCTCCGCCCTGGCCGCTCGCCCTCCGTCTTCCCCCTTCCTCTCCCGCCGCGGTCTCTCTCCTCCACCTCTGGTTCTTGCTCGAAGACCCAGAGGATCTGAGGACGCCGGAGCAACCAGCTAGCTGTTGGACCGCTGCCCCGCACCTTCGCCCTCCGCCGTTCGCCGCCAAGCTGCACGTCGTTGCCTCGCCACCGCCCCGCTCGTCTCGGCCTCCCTCTCGCCCAACTCTCGGTTTCAGCGAGCTGTCCAGCTCGTCCCAGCTGCTGTGGACCACCGCCGGAGCTCCTACCGCCACCGCCTAGGTCCGGTTCGGCCTCCTCCGTCCATCTAAGCCCTTGCATGCCTCAACCGAACTTGGATCTACCCTTTTTTGGCCCTAAACCGCATCGGACAGCAGCAACCAAAAATGGGTATGGCAGCGGCTTCGTGGCCCGTTTTGGCCGGCTTCCCGACCCCGGAAGCTAGGCCCGCCTTGGAGTGAATCGATCCCCTCGGTGTCCCCGTCGATTTGAGCCACTCGGATCGCTAATCGGGTGAGTTTAACTCACTAATCCCCGCTTAGTAGGTTAATCACGTTTAAGGGGTGTTTAGATTAAACTAAGTAGGTTTAGGTGGTTATATTAGTTTATTTAAATGTTAAGTGGATTAAGGGATGTGATTAGTTTAGTGGACAATTAATTAAAGTTAAGAAAATGTTTGGATTAAAGTAATCTTGTTTAAGCCTTAATTAATTATTTTAAATTAAATAATTAATTCGAAATTGTACTATTATAATAATAATATTATATTATATTATTATATTTAATTTTCGGAATAAATTTAATTATTTATTATTTTTCGGAAATTTTGATCGGGATAGCCGGTGACCGGAATTTTATGCTGATGATCGTGGTGAAGTCCGTTTATTTAATTGAGCTCCGATTTGAGCTAAATTGAATTTATTGTAATTACTTATTAATTTTCGAAATTAATTAATTAATTAATTAATTAAATTTCGGAAATTAAGATTTAGATGGCCGACGATCGAAATTCCGTGCCGATTATCGTAGTGCAGTCCGTTTATTTACTTGAGCGTTAATTTGTGCTGAATCGAATTAATTGTGAATTTAGGATTTATTCCTAAATTATCTGATTTTGGTTTATTGATGGAGAAATAACCGGGCGTCGGTTTACAGCGCCAAAAATATGTAATGGGCTGATGAAATTGGTGGGATATTTTTAAGTAAAATTATTATATTTTGGCTAAGGCCAACCGTATACCCACACACGGCTATTTATCGTGAATGATAAAAATAATGAATTGACTATATGGTTGGAGTGGTATACTATATCGGCCTTCGGGCGATATGTCAGCTTTGGGTGAGCAGTATACCGGTATACTATATTGACCTACGGGCGATATGTCAGCTTTGGGCGAGCAGTATACCTTATTATCAGCTTTGGGCGAGCATATATAGTATACTAAATTGACCTGGGGGCCCTAATCTATCAGCTTTGGGCGAGCTATGCTATCTATTATCAGCTTTAGGTGAGCAGTCCTAGACTATGGTTGGACTTTATAGATAGTATTAAATGTATAGACTAGGGAAAGGTCGTGGTGACATGTAATCGATTAAGTCGATTGATTGCTGAGTCAATCTGATTGGTGGAATGTGATTGTTTGTTGTAGTTATCGATATTATTAATTGAACTAAAGTGCAGGAAAGGAACTGATGCCAAGGTAAGCCCTTTGACTTGTGTTGTGCTTAGGCAGCCCTTATGGCGTATTGGCTTCCTAATCAGGTCTTAGTGGGGTAGAACTTGCTGAGACCCGGTTTGGGGAAAATATTTCAGGTCCCTAGATGACGATCGTGGAGGACCGGAAGTCCTGGAGTTCGGAAGGTGGAGGCTGAATAATCAGCAAATGGGTCTGATTAGTGGATGTTAAGACAGTCCCCTTTTTGAGAAGCCGTAATTTTGTAATCGGCCTAAGTTTGTAATTAACCAGTTTGTCTATAAAGACTCGTCTTAGTTTGAAAAATATGATCCTACTTTTCTATCCCATTGTTTGATTGTCTTGGGATTTTATTAAGCTTCCGCATGCATATATAGATGAATGGGTCGGCGACCTTCCTGGGACGTCGCAAATAAATCGACCAAGTAAGGGATGGGCGCGCGCCCGAGGATCGGGGCGTGACATAATGCGTCGAGTATGCAAAAAATGAACACATGAGACTACAAATATGAGAAATCTAATCTTTTGATATGATAGTAAAAGGGTCATCAAAATGGGCCATTAACTCATTTTTATTAAAGTGAATCATAAATGAGTCAGCTTAAATTACTTTGTAGATGCGATCTTCTATCCCACCAAATGAAACCTAGTATCATTTTGCGCGTGAAAACAATACGCTCGATAGTGACGTCTTTACACAAATATTGTAGTATCAACATACTAATCTCTTTGGACTTTTTAACGTAATTCAATATCATAAAATTGAAAATGGTGGCAAACGTGCTACATGACATAATATGCGCTTTTCTTTCCAATGGTAGTTACTTTTTGGATGCAATGTTCTTTCCTTAGCAGATGAAACCAAGTATCATTTTGCTCATGAAAACAACACCCTCAATAGTGACATCTCTACGCGAAAATATTATAATATCAAAACACTAATCTTATTGGACTTTTTAATGTAATTCAAAATCATAAAATTGAAAAGGGTGGAGAAGGTTCCTCAGGACACAACATAATATGCTCTTTTCTTTCCAACGGTAATTACTTTCAGATGTGATGTTCTTTCCATAGCAAATGAAACCAAGTATCATTTTGCTCGTGAAAACAACACCCTTGACAGTGATATCTCTATACAAGAAGATTTGGGCTTTGCTAGCATAGTGGTTTTTGAGTCACTATAAGAGTAACGGCATTCTATGAACCACAAGTTCTTAAAGAATTGAATCCCAAGATAATTTCTAATTATTTTTGTTATTCAAAATAGATTATTAATCTTACAGCTAATTTAGGACAATCACATAGGCTTTTCTTGTATAAGTTCTGCTTATGGCGAAATCACAATCTAATTATGCATAATTAACACTTACACAAAAATATTGTAGATCTTGTCAAACTTTTTAACATAATTCAATATCATAAAATTGAAAAGGGTGGGAAACGTGCCACACGACATAATATGTGCTTTTCTTTCCAATGGTAGTTACTTTTTAGATGCAATGTTCTTTCCTTAGCAGATGAAACCAAGTATCATTTTGCTCGTGAAAACAACACCCTCAACAGTGACATCTCTACATGAAAATATTATAATATCAAAGTACTAATCCTATTGGACATTTTAACGTAATTTGATATCATAAAATTGAAAAGGGTAGAAAACATGCCACACGACACAATGTAATATGCTATTAATATGCTATTTTCATTCGAACAGTAATTACTTTCAGATGTGATGTTCTTTCCATAGTGGATGAAACCAAGCGTATCATTTTGCTCGTGAAAACAACACCCTTGACAGTGACATCTCTATACAAGAAGATTTGCGCTTTGTTAGCATAGCGGTTTTTGGGCCACTATAAGAGTAACGGCATTCTATGAACCACAAATTCTTAAATAATTGAATCCCACAATAATTTCTAATTATTTGTTATTAATTTTTTCCAAAACATATTATTAATCTTATAATGAATTAAGGACAATCACATAGGCATTTCTCGTATAAATTCTGCATTATGGTGAAATCACAATCTCATTAGGGATAATACCTTGAAAAATCCCAAACTGGTACACTCGTGACAAATTTACCCCAAACTATTTTTTTGACCACCAAAAACCTCAAACTGGTATACCTTTGACAAATTTACCCCAAACTAGTACACTTGTGACAAATTTACCCTTTGTTAGTTTTTGTTAAATTTTATTATCAAATTATTAAGTTAAATGACACGTGACAATTGACTAGTATACCAATTTGGGATTTTACGATCCGTTTGTCAAAGTTTACAATTTTTATGATTTTTTTGTGGTATTAATTCAATTTAGCGAAGAGTATATTTGTCAAAAATTTATTAGTTTGGGGTTTTTTGCGGTCGAATAAATTAGTTTAGGGTAAATTTGTCATAAATGTACCAATTTAGGGTTTTTTTTTATGGTCGGTCGGGGTAAATTTGTCACAGGTGTACCAGTTTGGGATTTTTCATGGTCAAAAAAATAGTTTTGGGTAAATTTGTCACAAGTGTACCAGTTCGGGGTTTTTTAAGGTATTAACCCATCTCATTATGCATAATTAACTCTTATTGTTATGTAATAAGTGAACTAAAGTGAAGTTCTAATTTGTACAAAAGTTAGAATGAAAATGGTCGCTCTCTTTCCACTACTCTTTTAACTCGCACACTTCCTTCTATATGTCCTTCCTCACTTAACTCACAAACTCCCCACTATATGAACTGACCATTTCAATGTTCTTTCCTTAGCAGATGAAACCAAGTATCATTTTGCTCGTGAAAACAACACCCTCAACAGTGACAACTCTACATGAAAATATTATAATATCAAAGTACTAATCCTATTGGACATTTTAATGTAATTTGATATCATAAAATTGAAAAGGGTGGAAAACATGCCACACGACACAACGTAATGTGCTCTTTTCATTCGAACAGTAATTACTTTCAGAATCAAAATGTCTATTTGACCAGAGCACATAACGAGTTAATTAGTTCAAAATTTCTGACTACCTCAGTAGCGTGAAATTAACACAAAATCAAAATGTCTATAATTTATCTGCTACCCCGGTAGACAGAAAAGCAAATCATTAGTAGAGGACATTTTCGACTTCAGTTACAACAGCAAATCACAAATTTCATTCTCCCAACACCATGACAACTGTTAATTGTTGACCCCGTACTGGTGTAGAAAACCTATAGTCTCTCCTTGGCAAAGAGAAATTTTTTAATGGATTCATAAGCTCAAATATAGTAATTAGACGGGTTTCATTTAGCCATTCCAACTCACATGATACTGTAAATACTAACAAGAGAGTTCCTCAATCATCATTCCTAATATAATCATGTATCATAATGATGCCGACAAAAATGACAAAACTATCTCTAGCACAAGCATCGCTGAAATTCATTGCCTATCTAAAGCATCAATGAAAACACTCTACCCAAGATTTTACAACAGATAAATGCAGGCGAATACTACATCAACTAAAGGATAGTGCAGATAATTCCCTATCGGAGACAAGTACTTACTGTTGTCAGCTTGTTCAATGTGCCATCAATTTGCATAAAGTAAGCCTGAAAAAATAAGACATTGATCCCTATTCAAGAAACAACAGAACATAAAAATACCATCCACAATAATATCAACAGGAGATAGCTTGAGACCTCAAGTAACATGTCCAACTCCTCAACATCATCTTCGTCTCCACGAACTGTTGCCACACTCACCCTACTGGTTCGAGATATCTTCGAGCCAATGGTACAGGAAGCAGGAAACCGATTTTGGGCTCCTGAACCACTTATAGGGGAAGACGCACCAACTTGTTTTCTTGACAAATACAAGTCAGCCATACCATCATCATCATCATCATCATCATCATCATCATCATCATCTAGTAGTTGCTCAAGCTCATCCCTTACCTGCAATGTACCACGAATACCTTTCAAGATGTTACCCTCCTACACGTCAAAGGTACCCTGAAGAAGACATCCGGGTATGGTGAAAGAAAAGTCCATAATGATTGAGAATATCAGCAATAGGTTCTGTTCAACGATGTTCCTCTAAAAAGGGAGAGAGACAGACAGAGAGAGAGAGAGAGCAGCGTTCAGTCGGACACCATTTCATGAGGACAATAAGATCTATCTCGATCATTTACATATTGATCAAATACTAACTTTTCACACAAGCTCATCTAAATACTCAATTTGAAGAGACAAACATTTTATCATACGTAGGATTGTCAGTCAGTCTAGGCCAAGTCCTTAAAGTTGCATGAGTACATAGAATCAAGAAAGTCAATGACAACTAAAAATTTATGTTACACACAAAGATATCATACTCAGTCGAAAACTTGATAGATAATGGCAAGGTAAACCATTTCGATTTCAGCAATGACCCAGAAGTTACATAATTTTGCAGGACAAAAGGTGACTCACAATACCTTTGCACCCTTGCTGTTAGCCTTGGCATCGCACTCTTCAATTTACGAACCCTATCCAAGTTACGGCTGCTAATCTACAAAGATCACAGACAGCAGACACGCAAATTTAGGAGACATTTCAAACTGAGAATGAGCATAGAAGCATGATCGACCAGCCAGCAATGAGACATTGTTGAAGAATTCCAAGCATAAAGAGTAATGGCTCGATTAGTACAAAAAACTGCGTTAAGCAAAAAAGGCAAAAGCCTAATTAGAAAAATTGCATCATCTTGATCAATCAACACTTTCAGAAGCACAATAACGAATCTCTAGGAGAAATAGCAACTAGCAAAATTCAGCCGATCATGCATAACATCACATCAAGCATGCAAAACCAAATGGACCAGTCTTCAAGAGTTCAGCAATCTCTCAGGAATAAAATCCTTAGAGGGAAGCAGAAATGCCTGGAATTCGACAAATGAAAGCTACACTAGAATTTCAACTAGTAAAACAATACCTATTTCCAAACAAACAATACTATTAGTTACACTAAGAACTGCAAACGACAGTGTTCAGCCGCATGTCACTCCTTCAGAAGGAGAAGCAACAAAAATAATTAAAGAACCTTAACAGAGCATTTTTATTTTTGGTTTATTTATTTCCCAGTGAGATGGGAAAGTGAATCTACTTACCTTTTAGGTGAGCGCATCTAAAGCAGGATAAGCAGCAGTCTCCAATTCAGTAGTACGCGCTGCAAGAAAGCTATAAATTGCTTCCAAAGCTACCTCCAAGGCGTGAAATTCAAATGGAGACTCTGCATTGCATCACCATCATATTATTATAAAAAAATTTCTAGTGTGGACTACATTTAATGATATTATAATTTACTATTTTTCGGGGTTGGTTTAAGATGAGATAGAAGGTTTCTTAATTATTTTAATATGAGGTTGGCTAGCGTGGACTGAGTTGAACTAGGCCCGTAATGAAAGGGCCTAGTTAAAAACTCTATAAATAATGCTAAAGTTTTTCCTTTAATTCTAATTCTCACAATTATCTTCACAAATGAGCATTTACCTAAGGCTAACGGGTGAAGGACCGTTTCATTGAACCGGTGATACAGAGAGCAATAGAGGAGGACTTGCATTTGGATCATCGCGTTTGCACTTCTGCATCAAAAACGATGGATTCCAAAATAAATGCGTTAATCTTTCTACTCGATTATATGTGTTATTGTTCTAACTATGGAGGTCTTGGTTGCGCTTTCGTGTCTTACAATTACAGCTTTCAAAAGATGGCCAGCTCAAAACAAATCCAATTTGAAAGAACCAACTCAAACACATTCCATACCATCATCTTCCCCAGCTTCAACATCATTTCGTCCATGAGAATACTCTTCTGCATCATCTTGACCCTGGCATATGGCATTTATAGCTAACCGTCATTGAAGCTCCTCGACAACTGGTATAACATTCATGTCTGATGCGTCTCGAAGCAACGCCTACAAGCCAATAATGCAAGTGCCAGCACTACTTACGATATAAAACATGAAAATAAACTGACCCAGAACCAACTTATTTCTCCACATAAGGGAGAAAGAAATTTGCCACTAGAAGACATCAAATTTCATTCTTGCACAACCATTTAAGTACATCATAAGAAAGGTTTTATCTTTTCTCTGAGAAAAGCTTGAATATAAGTACCTAGCTGGTTAAGTAGTCTCACATAAAAAACAGAGACACCTGCTCATGCAAAAGGTCTACGTAGCTTAACAGCCAAAAGGAAATATCTAAGGACTTGAGGATAACGAGAAAGCTGTGTTCAGTCATAATTGGCTGGAAATAAAAGGAAAATGCATATTATAATTTCAGAATTGAAGGCATTCACTGGGTTGAGCAGTTGTGATTCAAGCTTGCAACTGAAAGACGAATACCGAACCAGGGAGAAAATCAGTGCTTGGCAAATTAAGGCCCGGCGACTAAACATTTAGCAACCTCAGAATTCCAGTCAATGGTACTAGAACTCATTGCATTAAAAAAACACTTCATCAAATGCAAGAAGAAGAAAATCAACTGAATTAGTCAAAGAAACATGAACAACATGAAAACATCCCAAGCTAAACCAAAGTAAGCTCTTCCAAAACAGAAGTGACGACACACGGGGCTTCCAGACATCACACGAGTACCGCTCTGCTCAATAAGCAGACATTAACCGCTAAGAAAAATACCAGCCGCTACGCACTAACCTCTTCGGAGTGATAATTGCCTTGATATGCAGCAAAAAGTTCAAACACCCACAAATGCAACAGTGAAAAAAAAAAACGAAAGTCGGCACCAACAATTCAAGGAACTTCAAGAAGAAAGGAAGGAGAGAGAGAGAGAGAGACCCATTTATAAACAAGACCCAAAAAAATAAAAAGGGGACCTCCAAACTGAGAACGATGGCCCTCTCACGGCCGAGGATGGTGGAGGGGTAGGACAAGAGCGGGTCGACATGTTACTCTCCAAGGTGCTTGTTTCTCCAGATAGAATGATACTTAAATTTTACTTGCCAAGGGAAGAACATAGCAGCTAGAAAGTGAGTCTCTATGAGAAAGAAAAGTCACCTATTATATTGTTTCATGATGCACATCCCCCACCCTTTCCAATTTTACAGTATTTGTTAATGTCTAACATTCATATAATATTAGGGCTTCGATACTTTGGAACATTATTCATCCGTGCTTTTCATTTTGTATATTTGAGCTTTATTATTATTTATTTTTTTTGTCATTAATTTAACTGAGTTTATTAGTTATCAAGGCATCAGATTTGTGCATCTTTATTTAATTGGATATCTTCTAAATTTAGAGATCCTTTTGAGACACCTACACGTTAGCTCAATGCATTTTGGACGGTCTAGATTGATTCTTTCGTCCTTCTTTATTTTTTTTTCAACTTTTACCATTTTGTTCCTTTCTGAATCTACCCCCTCCCATTCGTTGCACTGCACACCACGCATGCATCACGTGAGGTTGTTGTTGTCCGCCATCATCTCCATTGCCACTATGCCCTCGCCAACACGTAGTCGTCCCCCAAAGTTATCTGGTCAGGGCCGACACGCGCGAGAGATAGAGAGATGTTTGAATATCCAGGGCATCTTGATATTTCGAAGTGAAGGTTTCACGATAATTTCTAGGAAAAAAAAGTCTATAGCACAACCCGACGAATCAAAAAGAGAACAAAAAGAACGAACAAATTGTTAGACGACTTGATTTTTTTTTTCCTAAAAGCTTAGACTGTTAGGAAATAGGCCGAGAAAGACATGGAAGGAAGAAATTAATCTCCATTCAACTTTTGTGCAAACTAGAACTACAGTTTAAGCTAAATTATTGCGATAACAATAAGAGTATATCGTGAATAATGACATTGCAATCATGAAACTTTTTTTTTTGTCAATTCAATTCTAAATATTTTGCAATTATATTAATTCAGTCTATTTGGCTAATTTTGGCTAGCAGAATCTGACGTGGGTTATCTAATTTAGTCATAAATTTTTTTTTAGCCAATTCAATCCTAAACCTTCAACAATCATATCTATTCAGTTCATCTGGTCAATTCTGATTGGTTGGCGCTAACGTGGATGTCGGCATCGGCCAATACTGACGTAGTAATTTTTAAATAATTTTTTTAAAATTTTTTTAGAAATTTTATTAAATTTTAATTTTCCTTTTCCTTTTTATTTTATTTTTTCTCTTTTTCCTTCTTTTGCTTATTTGCCCATAGTGGTCGGCGAGGTTGGGTGAGGGCCATGAAGCCCCCGTCAGCTCATGGCCCACTAATGAGGGTCACGGCTCTTACTTGACCGCTGCCAAATCTAAGCAAGGGCACGAGAGAGAGAGAGAGAGAGAGAGAGAGAGAGAGAGAGAGAGAGAGAGAGAGAGAGAGAGAGAGAGAGAGAGAGAGAGAGAGAGAGAGAGAGAGAGAGAGAGAGAGAGAGAGAGAGAGAGAGAGAGAGAGTTGACCAAATGAACTAAATCAACACAATTACAAAAGGTTTATTTTTTATGGTAATTTTCCCTTTGAACATGTATCCATGGTGGTTGTTCCAATTATAAGGTATGTTCACGCCACAAATGTCGGCAACGAAATAATAGATTGACAAACAAAACAGTTCCTGAGCTCAGGAAGAGCTCTAGTTGCAACCATAGACAGAGAGGAAAAAAAGAGTAAAAAATAGAAAATAAAAAATTAATAAAAATTCGAAAAAAAATATATTAAAATATTATTAAAAATTGTCTACATTACCGGCTATGCCACGTAGGATGGCTGACTTCCATATTAGCAGATTTCGATCAAAATTGGCCAAATGGACTCAATTGGCAACAATATAATAAATTAAAAAAATGGCACGTGTCGGTCTCAAAGATGATGAACCTCTTTCAATACTTAAGCAGGGACTAGGGAGTAAGGATTAAAAATTAAGTTTTATTTATATTTCATCATGTTTGAGTTTTATTTGTATTTATTTATATTTCATCATGTTTGAGTTTTATTTGTATTTCTTTATACGGCAGACATTGTTACTAGGGTAATATTCTTTCCTAGAAGGCAAAATTCATCCAAGCAATTGAAAAGGAATCCTTATTCCGATGGACGGTATTATTTTCCATGAAAATTCATTCAATGATTCCTTGTTCATGGAAATCAAATGAGGCCTTAGGTTATTACCATGCAATATTCAATTTGAGCCATGATTGCTCCATGCTAATTGGTGAGCCTTTCGCCATAGGCTTATCATTGTATCCAAAGCTTACTATTCATTTTACATAAAATAGCAAATGCCCGAAGCACAAATCGGCCAGAGGTTGCTCAATATGTAATTCGAACTTATTGCCACAGATGCCGTGTGGTATGAGAGTAGTACAATGGCGGGCTATAGGGACTCTCTCCCCCTAATTATAGTCTTTCACCCCTAGGCCCAACTTGCCTGTTTTAAGCGGCCCAACTTGTCAAGCTAGTTCTTACCAAAAGAGATATTTGCCGGTTTCGGACAATATATTTAAGTCGAACACAAAAGATCATTCGTACTCGATGCGTAACATCGAGGGAACTTAACATTCAATTGGATTATTGAGGAATTCTCTAAAGTTTATGGTATTGCTCGTATTCTCTCACTTTTAAAAGTTAGACTTTTGTGACTTCTATCGTCGAAATATCTTAATTTGAAGAAATTCAGTCAATTCATTGATTTAAGTACAATATGGAATCCCGATTTTGCATTTTAAGAAATTAGAATAGCATAGATTAATTCATTTGCTCATGTATATGATCGCATGTGGACAGTACCGGACGAAGGGAACAGAAGGGCTTAGGAACAAGAATTTCTTGCTACAAGATAGCACACATAACATAGTCAATCTCTATATTTATTCGATGAAATGGCAGTAAGGCCCTGAGAGGCTCTTACGGACCGAAGCACGGGCGCATTACAAGCATATGAAAGTAAATACCAGTTAGCTCTCTTGAGAACAAAGAGGCTATTATTAACACACCACACTCGTCAAACACACTTGTCACACCTTATACACTCCACACAACCAAACATGCTTCAAACTGAAGCATGTTACTTAGTGTTAGCACCAGCGAAGGGCTCCGCGCGTTGCGAGCCCCCTTCAGTCAGAATCGGAATGGCAACACACGAGGCAAAGATCGTATCTCATGAATCGGCCACAGACAGGGCAGTACAAATCCTCGAGATCGGTATAATGTGGGACGTAGGCGTGCAGGCACACGGACTGTCCTTGAGCGTCCTTATAATTCTCCTCGAAACCTTCTGCAAGAGCCGTCCACCAAGCCTCGGCAACCTGTTCCGTCGCCATTTCTTTATCGCTCCAAAGGCCTACATGCTGCACCTGCAGATCAGGCCCCTTGGTGAGGATTGCAACCCCGCCTCTTTGACAGGCCTCGTATGCTTCACTCATCTCATATACCATGCGATCGCGCAACGGGTTGCTCTCAATTTTCAGGATTTGCACAGCTTGCAACCTACAGATCAGGCAACTCCTTAAGAGGGTGCGGAAGCGCCTCATGTCCTCAATGGGAATTTCCCTAATACTAGGAACTCCGCCGCCGGCATCAGCTGCGGCTACCTCCACAGCAGGAGGTCCCCAAAACAATATGTAC
This sequence comes from Eucalyptus grandis x Eucalyptus urophylla, assembly GCA_028830015.1. Taxonomy (NCBI): domain Eukaryota; kingdom Viridiplantae; phylum Streptophyta; class Magnoliopsida; order Myrtales; family Myrtaceae; genus Eucalyptus; species Eucalyptus grandis x Eucalyptus urophylla. Next base: position 5,648,725 of record CM054200.1, read on the forward strand.
TCATCCTTAGCCTGTATGCACATGACAAGTGTTAGGTGTAAGATTACTAGATCCATCTCCAAGCATGAAAGGCAAATCTAGAAAGATGAGCGCGTTTACCGCATCCGATGTCCCATGCTGGACTACCAGCTCTCTCAATACTAGCTGAACCCAATTCCATATGCCCATCCAGGGATGGGTGAATTCATTCCCTGTGTAAGGGAAAGCGTTCGTCCCCCATATCCGGAGCATGGGCATGGCATCTGTGTTCTCCACCCAACCATGCGAGTCCAGCACCACAACCATGGTTTCTCGCTTGAAATGCCACTCTTCCTTGATATACTTAGGTGCCCACGTGTTCATTCTCTGTGGGTCTACTCTATAAGCCCATGGCATCAGAGACTTCAAATTTGGCAGTTCTTCCCTGTCCTTGAGCCTCTCATCCACAATAGGGATCCAAACAAGCTCATAGAGCGTCTCCTTCTCGGTTTGAATAGGGATATTACCATCTTCCTGGTCGTCCTCTTTAGGGCTTTTTCGAAGGCGTTGAGGATCTTCATAAATGATCCTGAGAGTCTCAATGTCATCCATAGAGATCTTTAGATGCGAAATAATCAGCAACACTCTCTTCTTGCTGAACAACTCAAACCTGACCTGCACATGTCCAGTCAAGAAAAGAAGGAAGAGTATAAGCCGGTCAGTAATAGAAGCAGAAGCAATCAAAGAGCTACAATAATGAATGAGTTTGATACTTCCCAAAGTTACACAAAGATATACGAGCATTAGTTGAATTTTTCCCCTTTTGGTCTCTACTAGTATTCGCCTAGGACATCAGGTATGCTTCGCCTAGATCACCACCTCTACTAGTTGAATTTTTATTAACTACTGAAAATAGTGTTAAACCGGGTGACCAGTCTGGACACATCATTAAAAATTAGGCATCGTCTCTCCTTCCTCTATGACATAGAGAGCTTCTAAGAAAATATCTAAACAAGCAATTGATAAATGGAGAATTTCTTGGCTTCTGCCTTCCTTAAAAAAAGCTAATAAACTATAGAGGAATGTAATGTGTTCGCCATTGCACGATTGTCGCTTCTGCAGTATACATTTCCTAGAAAATAGATTGAAAAAGGGGCGAAAAAAGGAGATTCTGCAGAGGGCAAACCGGTGTGTCACTGGGACCAGTAACAATTGGATCCTGCGAGGAATCCTTCGCAGTAAGCAGTGAATTCAGAAAGTCCACGATGTCCACGGTAGCTACGACCTTTTCCACGTACTTATGATACTTCTCGATCCGGTCTATCCGGTCTATCCAGTCTAACATCAATGAAATGGACATTAAGCCGTCTAAAACAAGAAGGAAATCAACGCTCTATATCAACTATTCATGACAGGTCTACCTGTTTCCCTCTTGCAATCATTGAGCACTTCGAGAACAGGGCTCTTCTTGCCCAACACAACTGACGCTAGAGTATGCAGTTCCAATGGTTCCGCCGACCTGAGATGATTGCCATAACTATAATTCAGTAGACCAAAAAGCAGAGCCCCATATTCTTATGCGTTACCATGCAGTACCAAGAAAACCGCTAGGTCATAGACAGGGCATATAGCAGAGAAAAGTGCATATGAGCAGTCGCATGGTTCGGATGCGAGTGTTCCCGTTACCTCAGTTTTCAAAATCTAGAGGGTCTTAACAACGGGAAAGACGGAACAGGCGAACAAAAAGGTGTATTTTCTCTTGGGGGATTTCGAGAAACACACGGCGCACTCATGCAGTATCCGAGAAGTAAACCAAGAAGCCGGCATCGTACTTGTCATCATCCATAAGCCAGGCGAAATAGTCCCCGGCGGCCACAATGGCGATGATGGCCTGGCAGCTCCACTTGGGCATTGTTTGAAATGCTTCTGGCAATTTGCCACGGTGCTGTGTCACCAGCGTCTCGAGATTAACCAGGGAATTGGTCCAGTCCAAGAGGTCGACGACCACCTTGTTGAGAGGAACTACCTTCACCGCCTTCTTGTCAGATATGAGATTCTTCTTAAGTGAGCTCAGGCCCTTCAGGGGGGCATTTCCGCCCTCGGAAGGAGGTTTGGAGATGTACCAGAAGTCACCGTATTGCAGAGCGAAGGCTGCGAGGACCAACAGGACTTGGGTGGTCCATCGATAACTTGATAGTGTCGAGAAGATGCCCCGCAACCACTTTTCTGCATCTTTGCCGCGCTCAGCCTTGCATGCCATCTGAAGAAGGAGGAGGAGGTCGTTTTGACTTTATTATTATTATTATTATTATTATTATTATTATTATTATTACTTCTGAAATCAAATAAAAGCATCCCAAGTTTATATTGGAATTTTTATATATTTATATGTTTTAATTTTGACGAGGAATTCAAAAATAACATGATTAGCTTTATATCGTGATATGACTCAAATGTTACAAATAGCTAGTAGGTTAAAATCCATTAGTATACTGTTATTGGCATTTTTCTTTAATAAAAATGAAACCCCGGAATTCACATCATAAATAGTAAAAAATGAGTATTTCTCGCAAAGCTACTATTTTTGTCTTCAAGACTGCATTTGTTCTGTGGGAAATTAATCACTTGGAAAATGTTTTTTTGAAAAATAATTGCTTGAATTACTTGCAAAATAGTGAAAAAAAAAATGAATCAAAAAATATTTTCATTGTTCACAGCGGATAAATTATTTAAATTATATAAACGATTTTTATTAGGAAAATAATTTTCAAATCATTTATTTTTTGTGAAATAAACGGAGCTTAAGATAAGAATCGTGCAAGAATTCTAATGTTGTATTTACTTCTTATGTTCTATGATGAATGAGAAACAATTGCTTGTGTGCTGAAGCAACATTACATGAACTCCAGCTTTCACCATCCTCAAGTTGTTGCTATTTCTTGTTTTAGTAAAAGTAAAAGCTTAACACGTCTACATAATTGCCCCACCTAGAAGACCGCAAAAAGTTCTTGAAACCGTGTCACTCGCTTGATGAATGTAAACGGGGTAGTTTGACCCCACCATGTTACAAGAACTAATAATAATAACAAACCTGACTACCGATCTTGTATATCACACGTGAAATTTCGCTCGGAATAATGGTTTGCGAGATATCATTTGAAACCTGCAATAATAAAAACTAAAACAATTAGGTGCAACTTCCACACAAATTCAACTTTAAGAAATGATACCAGTCCCTATTCAATACCTTCTCGTGGCTCTCATCGACAAGCGGGAAGACGCCTCGAAGGATGTTGTTGACGATGTCTTGGAGATCTTTCACATTGCACTTCTCTTCAATAGAGGAATCATAAACTTGCTTTCCTATCGTCGTGTCTATGAACTGACGATTGTCGATGAAGTTGATTATGGCCGAACTGGTCGCAATACTCGCCATGCTGCTGCCAGGAGAGGGTTTCTCTATGTATCTTCCACGATGGAAGGACGAAAACAAGAGATCGAGTAACTTAATAAGGAGGAAGAAGAAGACGAGTGACGTGCATGTTCATTTTCTCTCTTGCGTCCATCTCTTTATATAGCCAACCTCGCAACATGGAATGCATGCAAAGCGGGAGAATAATGCTTTGATTAGTTGGAAAAGCAACATAGTTGGTGTTGGGGTTATCCCACATAGGTTATAAAAGGGGTTAATGTCAATCTATAAATATGAGAGTAAGCTTCATCATTAAGTTAGTTTTTGGAACGAGAAAGGCTCAAGATCACCCAACACCAGTTTCAGAGCCCCCTTACCAACAAATCTGAACATCACATGTGAAATATTGGTTATAATCATAGGGGCTAATGATTGAGTTGTAAGTATAATAGAGTTTTTAAAGATATGATAAATTCAATACCTTAAAGTGGAATTATAAATATTAAAGATAAAACTCAAAACTCAAAAGCTAGCCGACCTGTTACTCTTCAGGGTACTGCTACTCCAGAACATAACGATACTTACTGGAAAGACGGACCGTGCAGCCCAACGCATGCCATGCAAAATGGGAGAATGACGCTGATTGGTCCCAGCTTAATTACACCCTTTAACCAAATATGTCCCCTTACAAAAATTACCTTCATTAGGAGGACGCAGTATAGAGAACTTTGAATGCCAGTATGTCAAGATCCCAACCTCGTCTATGCGTAGAGGGAAACGATATGATCATTGAATTATCAATTGTTGGAGTTTAATGCATTAAGTATGCGAAAACTGAACACATAAGATTGCAAATATGAGAAATCGAATCTTTTGATATGATAATAAAAGGGTCATCAAAATGGGCAATTAACTCATCTTTATTTAAGTGAATCATAAATGAGTCAGCTTAAATTTCTTATATAATTTATAATGGATTTTGAAAAGAAAATTTCAAGATATAATTTTTTTTTGGTCTATGACCACCAAATATCCGGATCCTTCGGCCCTGACTAATTCGGATGCAAGCACTGTCGCATCCATAATGGGGGGCTCTCCCAGCGCCGTCTGCTCCATACACAAGGCTCGAATTTGAGACCATTTTTAAGGAAACCAAGCTCCTTACTACTTGGGCCAACAGATGTTGCTAAGATAAATAAATTTAATGGGTCTGTCCTGAAACCCACTTTCGTCCATATAACCAGAAGAATAAATTGAGAAGAAAATCGGTCTACCTCTGTCGTCGGTTGGCAATTGGATCAATTATAGCGACTCATTTTCAAGGTGGAGGGTGGAATTGACAAGTAGAGTACGTTGTCGCTCTTTTGCTTTATCCACCACGCGACACAATGCGAAGTCCTTTCTCTTTTTTTTTTTTTTTTTTTATTGTTTTGCCTTTGTTTCATTTCTGTCCTCATTTATTTATCTATTTCATATTTTCCTTGAGAGTTCAAAGAAACCAGCACTTCTCATGTTCAAATAATAACTTAAACATCACCGACATTTTTGGCTTTCTAAAAATTTGCGTTTTAGCACAATTTTTTTTTAACTTTTCAATCAGTAATTTTGTTTATGACCAAAAAAAACCTAGAGTTTTTTCAATAGAAAAAAAGAAGAAAAAAAACCTATAATTTCGTCTCAATCTTGCGAAACTGAACGAACACACTCGGTCATAAATTGGATTTGGCAACAAACAAAACAGATTAAATTGACTTGAAAATAAAGGACGCATTTGTGGTATGTATCATCGCAACACGTTCATACTTTTCTTGTTTTTATAAGTATCACAATATTTAGGTTTCTTTTTCCTTTTCACTTTATTTACTTACATTTTTTTATAGTGCTGATTTATTTTTCAATTCAATATGAAATTTTTCTGGTAACATTTACATATGAAGAGTTTAAAGTGGGTTAAAATAGGTTGGGTTGAACATGAATGTGCTTTAGTTATACGTCGGGTTGGGTATGATTTGTATACAGGTCAGGTCGGGTATGATCGCTAGATTTATCGTTTTGGATTGGACTATTTTTTATCCGATTCGATCTACTCATTTGATGGCTCTACTCAATAAGAAGGATTTAGATCGTCTAAAGGTAGGGAGTAACTGCATGTGGTCCCAAAAAGATCAAGATGCCCCCAAAAAGTCCTATACCTATGCATGCTTGGCGTGTAGAGTTGGTTAGGGATTGGGACGAGGCAAACTGGATAAAAGGTGAAAGAAAATAAATGGAAAAAAACCTCATTGGCCACAAGCAAGGGTCGCGCAGCCCACACGCTTGGCTACAATGGCCTTTTCGGTGAGGGTTGCAAGCATCATGGCTACAATCCTTGCTTGTAGTTGGTAAGGGCTACATACGAAAGTTGGAAATTTCATCTCTATAACTTTGATGTTGCACAGTGAAATCGTACGATTTCCAACTTTCGTATGTATTTCCAACGAAATAGGCAATATTTTGTATGATTTCACTGTGCAACATCAAAGTAATAGAGATGAAATTTCCAACTTTCGTATGTATTTATTTAATAGCAATGTACTACTTCCATCAAATATGCAACAGTATGACTAAACGAGGGTTTATTTAGAAAGATGAAGCGTTTCTATGAAGTTTAATGATCCATAATCATCTTGTGAGATCGACCCACCTACGAATCAAAAAGAAGCAGGTTTCGCCCGAAATATTTCATCCATCTTCTTCTTCTTCTTCTTCTTCATCATCCTTTTGATTAACCTTAATTGATCTCCTATTTTCTCTTCCTTTCACCCGTCCAAGAGACATGGAGACATTGGCATTCTCCTATTCCTCTCTCGGCAACAACCAAGCTATGTAGCACCGATACGGACACGTGACACGCGACATGACACAACATGACATGTCAACAAATTATTTATCAAAAAATAAAAATTTCGACACGTTCCGACACGTTATATATTAAATATATATTTTTATTTATATATGAAAAAAGAGAGCATATAATTAATTTATACTAAAAATATTAATCCAACATTTGTTAATATCATTTATTATTTTAATTTGATAGAGATTGAATTTTTTTTTTTGTCAGTCCTACTCTATTCCTACTCTACACTCACTCGCAGACTTGTGCCCTGCCTCTTGTAAAGCGTGGGAGTCGCAACCCACTCTCGAAACTTACGCGTCCCTACCCCCATCCCCCCTGAGAATGTGGGGATTTGAACTCCTCACCTCCCCCTTCCATGTTGGAAGGGTGGCCACTGGGGCGAACCCCCAGTGGTTGATAGAGATTGAATGAGAAATTCAAAAATTGCAAACACAAAAGAGTAAATTTGAAGGAACATGTTCCATTTTCTTACATTTGTCAGAAATTAATGAGATTTCTTATAGTCCCAGACCGAGTTCGGAGTTCATGATATAGATTGGCTTGAACTCCTCTACAAAACAAGGTTTGAGAAAAAATGAAAATCTAGGACAAGAACTCTCAAAGTACGATCAAAAGAAAAGGAAATAACTAAATTCTCCATGGAAAATGTGACCAAAAGAGATAACTTGCAAACGACGCCTGTGAGAGGTGGAAAGAAGTAAAAAAAAAAAAAATCACAACTTTAACTCTGCAGGGGCGGCGGAGCGATGCCGGCGAGAAGAGGGGCGTTCCATCGTCACTCACGAGAAGGTCAAAACTTATAAATGAGAAGCTTCAGAGTGAAATTTTTCTTCTTTCCCCTTTATTTTTGTTATTTTCATTATTTTTTCATATATTTATATTTTGACCTCTCAAGTATTGAAAATTTTTAAAATTGACCCATGTGTGTTGGAGTCGCATGTCGGAATTTCGGACTTGCGTGTCAGAGCGTGTTGGAAAGAGTTGACCACATGTCGGATTTTCCGACACTTGTTAACTGCGTGTCGGAATGTGTTGGAGCGTGTCGAACACATGTTAGAGTGTCAGACACGAAACGAAAGCTTCCGGAGAGTGTCGATGCTTCTTAACAGTCAAGATCATAGTATCAAAGCGCTAACCTTATCGGACTTTTTAATGTAGTTCAATATCATATAATTGGAAGGGGTGGGAAACGTGCCGCACGACGTAAGATGTGCTTTTCTTTCCAGTGGTAATTACTTTTTAGATGCGATCTTCTATCCTTCCAAATGAAACTAAGTATCATTTTGCCTGTGAAAACAATATCCTGAACAGTGACATCTTTACATAAAAATATTGTAGTATCAAAGTACCAATCTTGTTGCACTTTTTAACGTAATTCGATATCATAAAATTGAAAAGGGTGAGAAACATCCCACATGACATAATATGCGCTTTTCATTCCAACGGTAATTACTTTTTAGATGCTATGTTCTTCCCTTAGCAAATGAAACCAAGTATCATTTTGCTTGTGAAGACAACACCCTCAATAGTGAGATCTCTATACGAAAATATTATAATATCAAAGCACTAATCTTATCAGCCTTTCGAATCTAATTCGATATCATAAAATTGAAAAGAGTGGAAAACGTGCCACACGACACAGCGTAATATTCTCTCTTCTTTCCAACGGTAATTACTTTCATATGTGATGTTATTTCCTTAGTAGAAGAAACCAAGTATCATTTTGCTTATGAAAACAACACCCTTGACAATGACATCTCTACACAAAACGATTTGGGCTTTACTAACATAATAGTTTTTGGGCTACTATGAAAGCAACAACATTCTATGAACCGCAAATTCTAAAAGAAGTGGACTCCACAATAATTTTTATTTATTTGTTATTATTATTATTATTTTGCCCAAGATAGACTATTAATCTTATAGCGGATTAAGAACATTCACATAAGCATTTCTCGTATAAATTCTACTGAAATCACAATCTCACACACTTCCTCCTATATGTCCTTCCTCACTTGACTCACAAACTCCCCACTATATGAACTGACCACTTTAACCTTTTTCTTTTTCCACCTTCCGCATGCTTGTACCTCATTAACTAAGATGTGGAGCTCATTTGTTATCCCTCTTTCTTTTTTTTCTTTTTTTTTTTGGAAAAATACTTATATGGCTATTATTAATCTATTGTAAAAATAATAATTTGTTCTAGATCGTTAATAAATAATTACAAATTATTATGAAATCCCTTCTTTTAAAAATTTATGACTTACAACATGCCGTTATCCTCACAATGACTCAAAGACCATTATATTAGCAGAACTCAATATGTAACACATCAACAAATTATAGCTACAAAAACTGATTTTTTTTTTCTTTTTTTACTGCTGAAATTTTAAGCATGATTTAAGATGCAGAGTCTAGTCTTTATCTTTGTAAGACTCCGATAAGATTCAATTTGAGAAGGATCAAGGATCAAGCCCTTTTTATCTAGAAGCTCAAACTGTTTTTGAACAGTGGACTGTCGAACATAGCATATCGAAACCTTTGGATCTTTTAGTGGTTACATGCAGATGAAGTACACAATAGGATTTGTTTCATCGTCCTTGTAAGTTCAAATATTTTCAATAGGAGTCGATCCTATCATAACCATAAGCTCAGCAAGATCCTATCATAACCATAAGCTCAGCAATCTCCAGAAAGAAAATCACCAGCATATTTGGCCCGAGAGACAAAATAACTTTTATCTCGCAATAGAACACCAAATCTAAAAGGTAACTTGAGCTCCAAAATCTTTTTATCACGTATTGTCCATGAAGACATCTCATGAGATATGTAATATCAACAGTATTGTTGCCCGTGACAAACATGTCATTCCACGTAAGCAAGAGAAGAATCGATCATAATCGGTTTTGTCAAATAAATGCAGCACTATATTAGAATAGCTTTGAATAGATTGAGCAAGATGGTCCAAAACACTACACAAATTCACCTCCAAAAAGGAACATTGTAGGAATCTACTGAGAATTATGTACTTTGTTAGTGCCGATTATTTGAAGGTTAGTTACAAGTATCGTGTGTAACAAGATATGTGATACACCCAATCATCCTCCGTGAGATCAAGAAAATTTATGTAAATAAGGGGAGAAAAATGATTCCCTATAAACTTTATCCACGATTGCTGCTAATGAATACTGTCCTGATGTATTTTTCCTTGTATGGTTTACCAACTCAAATGGGGAATGAGAGAGTGCACCAACAACCTCAGCCACGCCAGTATAACAATTTTCAGCCATCTGAATCAAAACAAACTCCATCTTCGTGGCCCTACCATTTAGTTGTCCCAAAGGCCAGCTTGAGAGATGCAAAGTCCAAATCCGACCAATCCCTTAGAGGATTAAGACCACCCAACGGTTGAGTCCCAACTTAATAGATGACCATGAATGCCAATATGTGCTGGTTTTTGAGGATATAATGAATTCAATACTTCAAATTTGAATTCGAAATATTAAATATAAAAGGCAAAAGTCAAAAGTTAATCCACGTGTTACTCTTCAAGGTGCTGCTTCTCTGGAACAAAATGATACTTGGGTTTACTTGCCAAGGAAAGAATATAGCATCTAGAAAGTAATCTCTATGAAAAAGAAAAGGCACCTATTACATTGTTTCATGCTGAACATATCCCGGCCTTTTGAATTTTACAGTATAGAATAATGTCCAACATTCATACAAGATTAGGGCTTCGATCTTTTGTAACATTATCCATCCTCACTTTTGATTTTGTATATTCAGTTTTCGTTCACCTTTTTTTTTTTGTCAGTAATTTATTTGAGTTTATTAGTTATCAAGGCACTAGATTGGTGCATCCTATGTAGCATGGACACTCTCCGGAAGCCTTCATGTCGTGTCTGACATTTCGACATGTGTCCGACACATTCCGACACATCCTGACACGCTCTGACACGCGATCAACGAGTATCGAAAAATTCGACACGTGGTCAACTCTCTCCGACACATTCCGACACACGAGTCCAGAATTCCGACATGCGATTCCAACACGCACGGGGTCAATTTTAAAAATTTCTAATATTTGAGGGGTCAAAATATAAATATACACAAAAGAAGTAATAAAATAAGTAATAAAATTGCTATAAATATACACGCACGGGTCAATTTTTTTTTTCAGTTTTATTTTTTTAAATTTTTTTTAGTTTTTTTAAAAGTCTTTTACTATGAAAGAAGTAATAAAAAAATGCTATATATGATAAATAAATAAATTTAAAAATATCATTTCAGCATTTTTCTTCAAACAAAGTTTTTTTTCCTCTAAGTTTTATGTATTATTGTAACAAATTAAAATAATGAATGATATTATTTAATATTTTTCGTGTAAATTAATTCTTGGCTATTTTTATTATTTATTTATTTATTTATTTATTTATATTTAATATATAACGTGTCGGAACGTGTCGAAATTCTCTATTTTTAAGAAATGACATGTCGGCGTGTCGTGTCGTGTCGTGTCGCGTGTTGTATGTCCGTGTCGGTGCTACATAGGGTGCATCTATCTTTAGTAAGATATGATCTAAATTTAGGGATCCTTTTGAGGCATCCACGTGTTAGCACAGTATTTTTTGGGTAGTGCAAATCGATTGTTTAGTCTTTCTTTTCTTTTCTTTCACCTTTTACCTTTCTTCCTTTCCAAATTTGCCCCCTCACAATGCATTTTGGATTGCCTAGATCGATTCTTTCGTCCTTCTTTGCTTTCATCTTTTACCCTTTTTCTTCCTTTCTCAATCTGCCCCCTTCCATCCGTTGCCAACTGTGCACGCCATGAATGCATAGCACGCGAGATTGTCGTTGTCCATGGTCGTCCCCCAAAGGCCAGCATGAGAGATGCAAAGTCCAAGTCCAACCAATCCCTTAGAGGCTTAAGACCACCCAACAGTTGAGTCACAGCTTAATAGATGACCATGAATGCCAATATGTGCTAGTTTTTGAAGATATAACGAATTCAATACTTCAAATTCGAATTTGAAATATTAAATATAAAAGGCAAAACTCAAAAGCTAATCAACGTCTTACTCTTCAGGGTGCTGCTTCCCCAAAACAAAATGATACTTTGTTTTACTTGCCAAGGAAAGAACATAGCATCTAGAAAGTAATTTCTGTGAGAAAGAAAAGGCACCTACTACATTGTTTCGTGCTGCACGTATTCCGGCCTTTTCAATTTTACAGAATAGAATAATGTCCAACATTAATACAAGATTAGGGCTTCGATCTTTTGTAACATTATCTATCCTCGCTTTTGATTTTGTATATTCAGCTTTCTCTCACTTTTTTTTGTCAGTAATTTATCTGAGTTTATTAGTTATCAAGGCACTAGATTAGTGCATCTATCTTTAGTAAGATATGATCTAAACTTAGGGATCCTTTTGAGACATCCACATGTTAGTACAATGTATTTTGGACAGTGGAAATCGATTGTTTAGTCCTTCTTTTCTTTTCTTTTCTTTCACCTTTTACCCCTTTCTTCCTTTCCATATTTGCCCCCTCACAATGCATTTTGGATGGTCTTGATCGATTCTTTCGTCCTTCTATTCTTTCTTTAATCTTTTACCCTTGTTCTTCCTTTCTCAATCTGCCCCCTTCCATCCGTTGCCAACTCTGCACGCCATGAATTCATAGCACGCGAGCTTATCGTCGTCCGTGGTCGTCCCCCATCACTGATGCGTACTCAGCTGACCCGTGGCCGTCCCTTGACTTACCAGTGAGCGAGTCGCTGCAGGTTCACCAACTATGCCAACTCTATGCCAACTCTGATTGAGGCCTGAGGCTGGACTGTCGGTCGTGCAGTAGAGCTGCTCAGAAGAGGGGATTGCGGCATGCGACTCCACCTCTATGGTCGTGGCCGATTAGAGAGAGAGAGAGAGAGAGGAGTTTGAATTTTGGGGCATCTTGATTTTTAAGGGTGATGATTTCACGAGAATTTCTAGCAAGAAAGGTCTATGGAAAAACTTAGAAAATAAAAAGAGAACAAAAAAATCGAACAAATTGTTCGACAGATCTATTTTTCTAAAACCTAAGACTGTAAGGAAACCGGCCAAGATAGACATGGAAGGGAGAAACTAAATTTCATTGAACTTTTGTACAAACTAGAACTTCAGGATAAGCCAATTTATTGTGATAGCAACAAGAGTACATCATGCATAATGAAATCACACTTTCACTTCAATACACAAATAAGCAAAAATTATAGCCACGGAAACTGAAATTTCCTTTTCCATTTAGGGCTGAAACTCAAAGCCCCATTTAAGATGCAGATTCTATTCTTCGCCTATGTAAAGCTCCAATAAAGTTCAAATTAAGAAAGATCAAGCCCCTTTTATCTAGACGTTTAGTAGGTTTTAAAGAAAGAAGATCACCGCCATATTCGGCCCGAGATAATAAACTTCCATCACAACAGACCACCAAATCTCCAAGCACGCTCAAGCTCCAAAATCTTTTATTTCGAATTGTCCATTGAGCCATTCATGAGATATGCAATATCAAACCGTATTAACTCCAGAGACGATCATGTCCCGCGATGATCATGTCATCCACATAAACAAGAGAAGAATCCCATCATAATCAGTTCCATCAAATACATGCAGCATTTATATTGTAAGGGCTTTGAATAAATTGAGCAAGAAGGTCCTACACGTTACACAAATTCACCTCCAAAAGAGAACACCATAGGAATCTACCAAGAACTGCGTACTATGTAAATACCAATTATTCAAAGGTTAGTTACAAAGTATCGTGTGTAACAAGATCTGTGGTACACCCAATTATCCTGAGTGAAATCAAGAAAATTTATGTAAATAAGAGGAGAAAAATGGTTCCCTATAAGCTTTATCCATCATTGCTGCTAATGAACACTGTCCTGGGGTATTTTTCCTTGCATGGCTTGTCAACTCAAATGGGAAATGAGAGGGCGCACCAACAACCTCAGCCGCACCAGTATAACAGTTTTCGGCTATCCGAATCAAAACAAACTCCATCCTTATGGCCCTGCCATTTAGTCGTCCCAAAGGCCAGCTTGAGAGATGCAAAGTCAAGATCCAACCAATCCCTTATGACGAGCATATGCAATTATAAGGATGAATAAGAATGCGCAAGCGGTTCCAGTCACGATCACAACCTGCCAGCATTAGGGCACAGTTTTCTTCTTTAAGGAAAAGTGAAATCAAGAAGAGAAGTTGAGAAGGAGATGAGACGATGAAGTTATTAATTAAAGGTTCAGGCCTACCCATTTGAACATGTAGCCATGGTTATTGTTCCAATCATAAGGTATGTTCACGCCGAAAATGCCAGCTACCAAAGAATAGATGGACAAACAAACAGTTCCTGAACTCAGGAAGAGCTCTAGCTGCAACCACAGACAGAGAGGAGTCAAAGAACATCGAATAAATCAATTCAACGACTCTGGAAATTAGCAACTAAATGAAGAGGTGAACTACTTGGGTACACATTTAAAAAAGAAACAATTGAGAACATGAACGCACACAATAACAGTGAGAGAGAGAGAGAGAGAGAGAGAGAGAGAGAGAGAGGGAGAGAGAGAGAGAGAGAAGCACCTGAATTAGCTGATTCCGGTGATTATCAAGCTGAGGAAAAAGAGAGAGTACTTAGAACTTCAGGAAAAAGAGAACACTGACTTGACTCCATGCAAAAATTTTGCTTTTCCCCTTTTTATCTACTAGATTCTCTTTATAGAAACATGCTATACAACTAACTTAATCAATCAAGTTACCTGGATGTTAATGTAGTCCTCAGTGTCATCGATATATTCCCGAAGCTGCACATGAGCAACTTAGGCAAATCAAATTTTTCGAAAAATGGACATTATACAGAAAATCAAACTCTCAAAAGTACAATCATTTTAGTCATGCATCACAAACAATCCCGAGCAAGCGAAATGAAAATTTGAATAACTATTTCACCAGAGCACATAACGAATTAATCAGTTCAAAATTCCCAACTACCTTAATGGCATGAAATTAACACAAAATAAAAATGTCTATAGTTTATCTGCTACCCTGGTAAACAGAAAAGCAAATCATTATGAAGAGATTGATTTTTATTTAGTACAGGATATTTTCGACTTCAATTACAACAACACATCACAAATTTGGTTCTCCCAACACCATGACAACTGTTAACTATTGACCCTGTACTGATGTAGAAAACCTATAGTCTCTCCTTGGCAAAGAGAAATTTTTTAATGGATTTATAAGCTCAAATATAGTAATTAGACAGGTTTCATTTAGCCATCCCAACCCACATGAGAGTGTAAATACTAACAAGAGAGTTCCTGAATGATCATTCCTAATATAATCATGTATCACAATGATGCCAACAAAAATGACAATTGTCTCCAGCACAAGCATCGCTGAAATTCATTACCTATCTAAAGCATCAATGGAAGCACTCTACCGAAGAATTTACAACAGATAAATGCAGGCGGGCGGATACTACAGCAACTAAAGGATCATGCAGATAATTCCCTATCTAATATAAGTACTTACTGTTGTCAGCTTGTTCAATGTGCCATCAATTTGCATAAAGTAAGCCTGAAAAAAAGAAAAAAAAAAAAAAAAAGACATTGATGCCTATTCAAGAAACAGCAGAACTTAAAAATACCATCCACAATAATATCAACAGGAAAAGCTTGAAACCTCAAGTAACATTTCCAACTCCTCAACATCATCTTCGTCTCCACGAACTGTTGCCACACTCGCCCTACTGGCTCGAGATATTTTTGAGCCAATGGTAGGGGAAGCAGGAAACCAATTTTGGGCTCCTGAACCACTGATAGGGGAAGATGCACCAACTTGTTTTCTTGACAAATACAAGTCAGCCATATCATCATCATCATCTAGTAGTTGCTCAAGCTCGTCCCTTACCTGCAATGCACCACAAAAACCTTTCAAGATGTTACCCTCCTACACGTCAAAGGTACCCTGAAGAAGACACCCGTGTATAGTGACAGAAAAGTCCATACTGATTGAGAATATCAACAATAGGTTCTGTCCAACGATATTCCTCTAAATAGAGTGAGAAAGAGAGCGCAGTGTTCAGTCGGACACCATTTCATGAAGAGAATAAAATCTATCTCGATTATTTATATATTAATCAAGTTCTAACTTTTCATACAAGCTCATCTAAATACTCGATTTGAAGATACAAACATTTTATCATACATAGGATTGTCAGTCAGTCTAGGCCAAGTCCTTAAAGTTGCATGAGTACATAGAATCAAGAAAGACGAGGACAACTCAAAATTTATGTTACTCACGAAGATGTCATACTCAGTCGAAAACATGATAGAAAATGGCAAGGTAAACCATTTCGATTTCAGCAATGAACCAGAAGTTATTTAATTTTGCAGGGCAAAAAGTGACTCACAATACCTTTTGCACCCTTGCTGTTAGCCTCGTCATTGCACTCTTCAATTTACGAACCCTATCCAAGTTACGGCTGCTAATCTACAAAGACCACAGACAGCAGACATGCAAATTTAAGAGAAACATTTCAAGCTGAGATTGAGCACAGAAGCATGATCGACCAGCCAGCATTGAGACATTGTTGTAGAATTCCAAGCATAAAGTGTAATGGCTCGATTAGTACAAAAATCTGTGTTAAGCAAAAGAGGCAAAAGCCCCATAAAAAAAAATTGCATCATCTCGATCAATCAACACAAGTACAACAACAAATCTCTAGGAGAAACAACAACTAACAAAATTCAGCAGATCATGCATAACATCACATTAAGCATGCAAAACCAAATGGACCAGTCTTCAAGAGTTCACCAATCACTCAAGCATAAAATCCTTAAAAAGGGAAGTAGAAATGCCTGGAATTCGACAAATGAAAGCTACACTGCAAGAACATTTCAATCAGTAAAACAATACCTAATTCCACACAAACAATATTATTAGTTACACTAAAAAATGCAAATGACAGTGTTCAGCCGCATATCACTCCTTTAGAAGGAGAAGCAACAAAAACAATTAAAGAACCTTAACAGAGCATTTTTATTTTTGGTTTATTTATTTCCCTGTGAGATGGGAAAGAGAATCTACTTACTTTTGACGTGAGCTCATCTAAAGCAGGATAAGCAGCAGTCTCCAATTCAGTAGTACGTGCTGCAAGAAAGCTACAAATTGCTTCCAAAGCTACCTCCAAGGCGCGAAATTCAAATGGAGACTCTGCATTGCATCATATTACAACTATCAAAAGATGGCCCGCTTAAAACAAATCCAATTTGAAAGAGCCAACTCAAACACACCCCATACCATCATCTTCCCCAGCTTCAACATCATTCTGTACATGAGAGTACTCTTCTGCATCATCTTGACCCTGGCATATGGCATTTACAGCTAATCGCCGTTGGAGCTCCTCAACAACTGGTATAACATTTATATCTGATGGGTCTCGAAGCAACACCTACAAGCCAATAATGCAAGCGCCATCGCTACTTATGATATAAAACATGAAAATAAACTGACCCAGAACTAACTTAGTTTTTACATAAGGGGGAAAGTAATTTCCCACTAGAAGACATCAAATTCCATTCTTGCACAACCATTTAAGTATTTCATAAGAAAGGTTGTAATTTATCTCTGGGAAAAAGCATGAATATAAGTACCTAGCTAGTTAAGTAGTCTAACATAAAAAACAGAGACACCTGCTCGTGCAAAAGGTCTGCGTAGCTGAACAGCAAAGAGGAAATATCTAAGGACTTGAGGATAACGAGAAAGCTGTGTTCAGTCATAATTGGCTGGAAATAAAAGGAAAAGGCATATGATAATTTCAGAATTGAAGGCTTTCACTGTGTTGAACAGTTGCCATTCAACAGTTGACATTCAAGCTTGCAACTGAAAGACAAGTTATGCTGAACCAGGGAGAAAATTAGTTCATTCATTGTTTTGAAACTGGAATAAAAATACTGAAGTTTGATAAATTTACTCTGTAGTCTTTATTATTTTAAAATCACGACTGGGAATAGAGTGAAAACAAGCAGCACTCATGCAACTTGAGTTGTTTTTTTTTTTTTTTTTAACTGCGACTCTTATTTTTAAATTTGTCTTGTAGCAAATCTTGTGGCACTCATGATTTGGACTTCCATGTAACGTGTGACTAACGAGCCCGACCCCATCTTTGCACAGCCTCAGATGATCCCGATTCTCATCAGGGATTTACTGAAGCTCGAAACCAGATTCCGTACTCCGTTCTCGAGTTTTTGTCGCTCAGCCACCGGCGAGCTCACCGGAGGTTCGCCCAGCCGCTGGTGAAGCTCGGCCTCACCTGTGGCCAGGCGGGCCTCGTTCGGGCCTCCCTCGGCCACCGGCGAGCCTCGCCTGGCCGGGCGAGGCTTGGCCCAGCCAAGGCTTGGCCGACGAGGCACGGCCTCACCGAGGGCCGGCGATGCTCCGGTGAGGTCGCCGGGCGACTGAACATTTAGCAACCTGAGAATTCCAGTCAATGGTACTAGAACTCATTGCAATAAAAAAAAAAAAAAACACTTCATCAAATGCAAGAAGGAAAAACTCAACGGAATTAGTCAAAGAAACAGGAAAACATCCCAAGCTAAACCAAAGTAAGTTCTTCCAAACCGTAAGTAACGATACACAGGGCTTCCAGACATCACACAAGTACCGCTCTGCTCAATAAACAGACATTAACCGGTAAGAAAGACACAAGCCGCTACGCACTAACCTCTTCGGCAGTGATAATTGCCTTGATATGCTGCAAAAAGTTCAAACACCCACAAATGCAACAGTGAAAAAAAAAAAAAAAAAAAGAAAGTCAGCACCAACAATTGAAGGAACTTCAAGAAGAAAGGAGAGAGAAACAGAGAGACCCATTCATAAACAAGACCAAAAAAGGAAAAGGAGAGACCTCCAAATTGAGAACGATGGCCCTCTCACGGCCGAGGATGGTGGAGGGGTAGGACAAAAGCGGGTCGAGGATGCGGAGGTCCCGCGCGTGGATCTGCACGCGGTGCATGATCGCGTACTTGTCGACGTCGAGCACCGTCCCCTGCCCCGCCGTGTCGAGGAGGATCCAGCTCCGCGGCGGCTGGCCCTTCTTCTTCGCCGCCTGCTGCTGCTGCTGCTGCTGCTGCTGCAGGTCCGCCGGCACCACGCTCCCTTCTCGAGCCATCTCTAACCATCCCCAGAACACACACACACACGTCCCACCAGCGAAACCACCCACAAAAAAGCTCCCGGAAAAAGCACCCGTCGAAAACGAACGAAGAGGGTGGCGGTGGGGGTGGTGGTGGGGGAGGCAGCGTCGACTGAGTTGCATCGGTGGAAGGAATACGGAAGACTCCGCGACGGAGGGGGAATATATTGTATATGTTATGATGGTTCGTTATATTATAATATTTTATATTTCCTTCTTTTGGTAATTATTAAAGTGATTAGGAGTACAATGCCCAAAAAAAAAAAAAATCAGTTTAACAATCGATAAAGTCAGCGATTTTATTTTATTTTATTTTATTGAATTATTCGCGTTTGGTGATTTTTCGAAATAGGAATGGGTGTTTTTAGATTGTGATGGTTCTAGATTCGCTATAGATATAGGCAAAATTAATATCAAGCTTCTACAGAAGCTACCATATCCTAGTCTTAATTATTGCTGCCCCTTTATAATTACCAATCATCCATTCATTCGTTCCCTTCCTTTGAATTTCAATTTTTCTACTAGATATTGTACCAACGTATCCTCGGATCGAAAATTAAACTTGAAATTTTGACACGCATTATTCTTTATTCCAAATTACACGGTGGAGACGAGAATAATCATTTTGTCTTGCCTTTATTCAAGGCAACAAAGCAAGACTTGGCCTTGATATAAAAAGAGTACTTTTTTTTTTATTATCGGTATTGTAATTTCGAAAGCGTTTTCAAACTGGGTGAAAAATAAATTATGCAAGTCCGATTCAGAATATTTAGCTTGGGCGATTCTTTTTTCATAGATCCCGTCTCTTCTTTTTCCTTTTCTACACAGTTCGTGTCAAAATTAATATTCGTTCGGCAAACAATGACGCTTTAATCCACAAAGAGAGGAAGAAAAAAAATTGAGGCGGCCATGGATATTATGTTTAGATCATATCATCTAAACGAAAAGAAAGTTAAGCGGAAAACAATATAAATTCAAGGTCAAATGATGTGCAAATGTTGGTGTAATTGTCCTTAATCTCTCGAAGTCAACCATTGAAACTGTGAGGTAAGGACTCCCCCTAAAGAACATGAAAAAAAAAAAAACATCATCAATAATAGCAAATCAAAGGGTTATTTTATTGCAAAAATCAATACACTATAGAATCCATTAGCGTGGTCAAATGTCTGCTTTTTGCCCCCCGCCTTCTTTAGATAAAAATTGAAGTTGGTACTATCAGGTGCAGGTTGGAGCAGCAACCGGACAAGCCTACATTCATGAACTTTTCAGATGGCAATTTGCATCGGGCAATCAATCCCCACCAAACAAATTTTAAAAAAGAGGGTTGAAAGGAGCTAGGAAGAAAAGCCGGCCCTGATAGTGACTTCGAAAGGGGGTGTTTTTAACGTGCGCTACGGTACCGTGTCGGACAGTACCAGGGGGGGCTTGTCTAACGAGACTGAAAAGCAAGTTGATGGAAATTTTTGAAGTATTTAAATACCCAAGCTTTTTTGACTTTTGACAATTTTGGGGTGTTAGATATTCATTGAATATCACGTAAGTGATTTTTGGTCTAAGAGATTAATTAAGTTGTGTGTAGTTACAGTATCGAAATCTCATCAATTAATATAATTATCAGATACACTATATGTAAGCCACGTATAGGAGCAATGCTATAATATACTCAACAGTGTTGTTACTATACATCTTGCTTTATACACATGAGTTTTGGTAAAATTTATTGATAGAAGTTAGAGCCTTGGAGGCTCACTGATATAATAGACTTTTGGACATTTAATGCATTTAATGTAATGAGAGGAGCCTTTCCTTTACCACGTAAAAGTTTAAAATCTTTGGTAAATGAAAGTAAAATTTTTAAGATATATGTTTAAAGTCCCAATCTAATTACAAACATCTTTTTGCATTATAAATTTGTATACGATCAAATGAACTAGGAACAAATGTGTAGACACCTCGAATTTAAAAAAAAAAAAATTGAAATATTAAATCATTCAATCTAAAGTTAACCAAAAGTTAATCAATGTTTGACTAGCGAGATATTAGGTCTATACTGAATTTTTGACATAAAATATATTCAACAAGTCAAAATGAGTTTTCATATTATTGTTGCCACCCAGATCTCGCAATCAATTTGTGACCCTTCAGAACAGGTTATTTATTTTTTGCAATGTCAAGAAGTTTGTGATTATATGATTTCAAATTCATGTCCTAAAACTAAAGGTCGCGAGTGTTCCTTTATAACAAAAGTAGTGTCAATCAGTCGCTGGATGAAGGAGTAATTGTCGATTAAACGATAATCAAACTTCCCTAATACCCAAAATAGGTCCCGAAGCCCAAAACCATTCCTGCAAGTTTCAAGATCGGACTGGCAATTTCTATATCTCTAAGGCGAAGTAAATGGTTGTTTTTGAAAGTGTTAAGTCACCAACATGACGTTCAGTTCATAGACTCGAGCTTATGGTCCCAATATAGGCCAAAACCTCTGGTCCGTGACTTTGAGATTTACCCCAGCAATATCAGGCTCGTTGAGAAGCTCTCGTTACAAGCTTTTCAATAGCGTGAATATCACGCCAATCGGACATCACGTGCAAAAGTTACGGGACCTAAAAGACGCGGGCCCTCCTTCCCTATAAAATGACCTTTCTTTGTTTCTTAACACAAGATTCCATTCCTAAAATATTCTCCCTTCAACGAGATGAGCTTTTTCACCAGGTAAAGCCTAAAATCTAGAAAGCTCCGACAGATCCAAAGGGGTACAAACATAACCTAAAGTCCAGGTAGGGCCTAAAATCATTCCCTTTATTTTATTAGAAAATGGACGTCTTGGTGGAATTCTTCTTAGAGGAAAATTCCAATTGTGATAGCGCCGTCACGCATGCTATAGGTCGTAACGCCTCTGGAATGAAGTTTTGGATCTATTCGTGATCAGGACATTTCTCCAGAAATTCATTATCCATGAACGATATGATTGTTCAGGGTGTCGTTGGAAGGCATGCTGCTGTTTTTGTTAATTATAAACTGTGCAGGTATGGACAATGACATGAGCTAGTTGATGTGTCAAGTGCTAGAATCCTTATTTTGCAAGCCGAACCCTTAGGAACAGATAAAAAAAGGATCGAAATTGGGGTGTATGAGTAGGCCATGGTGATGGGATCGGAGGCGACAGACCAATGGCCGCCCGACCCGAGTTCATGAATTGAGGCCCCGTGGATACGAGTTATTCTCATTCGAAAGGTCGATTTATATATAGGACTTGATACTGGTTTTAAAATTGCATCCACGCATCTTTACATGTCATTTTACATGTCACACTCTCATGCTGGTTATGATTGCCACATCATTTTGCATGTTGTTTGCTCCCACTGTCTTCGAATGCCATGTCATTTTGCATGCCATCCACTCAAGTTGTATTCAATTGCCACGTCATTTTTGCACGTCATTTTCCTATGATGTATTCGACTGCCACAGTCTTTTCTGTTTGCATGTCATTGTTCGTTTTGTACTCGATTGTCACATTAGTATGTATGACATTCCCTCATGCTGCATTTGATTGCCACACACATGTTATAAGTCCATGCCTTATTTTTGAGATAGCTAGTAAAAGCACCTAGAGGGGGGTGAATAGATGTAAAAAATATTTTCTTGAGATAAGAGAGCAATACTAAGCAGACAATAGAAATGAAGTTTTCTTTTCGTTAACAAAGCGAATTATGATCAAAGTAAAGCAGAGAGTAGAGAAGAGAAAATGAACACGGAAATTATAGTGATTCGGCTTATTCCAAGCCTACGTCCACTCTTCCGCACTAACAGCCAACCGGCTGGATTTCACTATGAACAAAATAGTTGTTACAGCAAGGCTCTCCCTTGATTCCACAGTATAGATACTCTACCACACTTCCTCAAGGTTTCTCAAGAATATAGACTCTCTTTTGCGTAAAAGATTTCGCTCAGAAAATGAATTGACTAAGAACAAAGAGCTTCAGACTTTGGAATTCTTCTATCGCGCACACACTCGAACAACTGGAATGTCTTCCTTATATACTACTTTATGCCATCATACCCGTTGGCACTTATTAAAGGAATTCTTCCAATCTTCCCGTTGGACAGAATCAATTAGGAAGATCATTCGAGCTATTTAAGGAACATGTCGATAGCCCATCAATCATGCTCGCCCATACAATCAGGATCTCGGTTTCCATAAGTAGAACATTCCAAGTATATTTCGCCAATCATCGGATCCTCAATCTTTGAATCAATAAAGGATTCCGTTATGTCATATCCAGCCAAGAGATCTTCTCTAGTCGATAAGGTCAAATCCTTAACGAAACATCCAGTCCTGGATAGCCCTTCTTCGATGGATTAGAAACTGTCAATGAGAATAGACTTTGAGTCTTGAGTCTGGCAGTCCGGAGGTCTTTAGACTTTAAATAGTAGAGTATGCAAATCTTCAAACTAGACTGATGGAAACGTTTTGTCAGCTTCAAAATACTCTAGGAAGATTTCTCCAACACTCCCCCTTTTTGATGGTGACAAAACTTTCCTATAGATTTGGATAACTTTGACCTGCAAAACATTACTCAAGCAAATGTGGATATCTCATAAAGATAAATGGCTTATTGATAACACTAGAATTTGCAACCACAGAAAATAGGTTAGTCTTGCATATGAGTAAAGCCATCCATAAGATATCAATAGTACTTAATATAAGCAATCAATCCAAAATCCAGAATCCAGTCCACAACCAGACACAAAAGTCAAGTCAAACATCAAAACAAATAATCAAAAGTTCAAGTTTCAAAGTTCAAATCACATCTCTCCCCTTTTTTTGTCATCATAAAAAATGTTGAGATGGAAAGAGAATGGAATCAAGAATGCTTGGGAACACGAACAAGCTCTAAATCTCCCATTGACTGGACAATGCCTTCCAGCTTTATCAACCCTTCCTTCAGTTGAGCCACCTCTTCACCCTTAGCATTTGCTTGAATCTAAAGAGCAAGGGCTTGGATCTGATCATTCAAAGAAACTGAAGAAGCTTGACTTGTAGTCTGCAAATTATGTACTTCGCATCCTAGAGCATATATCCGACCCTGCATTTCTAAGAGAACATCAAGAATTCTGCGAAAATCTGCTAAATTATCAGTCTGCGTACTGGCTTCTGCACGATCAGATTGAGTAAAGGCAGACGATGGCAAATCGGCATAGTCACGCAGATTGGGCGATGAAACATCATGTCCCTCCTCAGGAAATTGGGAGGCATAGATGTCCTCTGGATCTGCTGGAGAGCGGTTGACTCCTTCACTGGTAGTAGGATATGAGGACATTCCTCTTTTCTCACGATCTCCCCATGTTTCCATGCCTTTAGGTGGAGAAGAGTGTTCCTCATGCTCTCCTTCCTCTTGATCTCCTATTTCCTCTTTTTCTTCTTCAATTCTTTCCTCCTCTACATCTCTTTCTTCAGCTTCTCTCTCCTTTGTTTCTTTCTCTTATGCTTCCAAATCTTCTCTTTCTCCAGTCCTCTTTTATGTGTCTTTCTCTTATCATTCCGTTGATTCTGGAACAGAACGACTCAGGTTCTTCAATGCCATTGCAGAAATGGTGATGTCTTCCTCATCTTCTTCATCCTCAACAATGAGAGCTCTTCTTTTCTTGGATGGAGCAACCATAGGCTCCTTCCCTTTTCTTTTTGCTACCGAAGAGATTTGATGAGTTTTGACAGGGGTTTTCTCATTGAATTTCTCCAATGCCTTGTTGAGTTCCTTCAGACGCATTTTAGACACCATTTTCAGTCCCATTACCATTTGATCACAAGTTCGAACACAGAGAATCCGAGGAGGCTGAACATTCAAATGTCTGAATAACTTTGTCACAAGAGTTGGATAAGGAAGTTGACCCTTGTCCTTCACCACTGCTCTATACATTTGGAATATAATAGTGTGAGGAAGAGAGAACTTTTTCCCAGCATTGATGGCATACATCAGCTTTGCCTCTGAGTTGGAAACATCAATCTTTGAAGTGGATTTTGGTCTGAGGCAATTGATCACAATCTTGTGAAGCAGAATGTTGAACGCACTCATCCTCGAGTAGGAAACCTTTCCCTCTGTCCTTCTATCCTTAACAAGTTCCAACGTAGCACGAGCAATAGAGACATTGATAGGTTGATATCTCCCTCTCTCAACCTCAATCACATTAGCCGACATATCTATATCCACCACATAGTCCTGATCTCGGACACTAAAAGAGAATCTATTCGCATCTAAGAAACTAAGATTCAAATAAAAGTATGCAGTGAGTTCAGCATAGGCTTCTGTAGATTCAGAACAGAACTGTTTAAGTTGAAGAAGACTGAATTTTTCCCTCAAATTAACGTTCACAGCGACAAGGAAATCAAAATCCACACTTCTAGGGTTTAT
This sequence comes from Eucalyptus grandis x Eucalyptus urophylla, assembly GCA_028830015.1. Taxonomy (NCBI): domain Eukaryota; kingdom Viridiplantae; phylum Streptophyta; class Magnoliopsida; order Myrtales; family Myrtaceae; genus Eucalyptus; species Eucalyptus grandis x Eucalyptus urophylla. The sequence continues at coordinate 5,673,635 of CM054200.1, forward strand.
GACCCCACGCTTCAACAATTTAGAGTATAGATACTTGTGTTCCTCCGATCGAAACAAGTCTGTCCTTTTGCTCTGAATTTTTGCCACAACACCCATTCTCGGTTGAAACTGACTGTACAACTTGTCATCATCATTCCCATCTGGCTGATTCAGCCCTCCAACACGTGGATCGATTGGAATATTTGCCATTGCCTCTTCTGCTGACCCAGCAGGGGCAATTCCCAACTGTTTCATTGTGCGTAAAAAGAAGGTTTCATTTTTGTACTCTTTGTCTTTCAGAAATTCGTTAATGTAGTTCAAAGGAGTTTCACCCCTTTTCAAAGCACGATAAAGCTTGTAGGTAAAAGAGGGCTTAAAAGTTCTTACGGGTTCTGCATCTTCGATTATTTCTTCCTCTTCTCGACGAGCAACATCCTGTGGTCTAGATGGAGAAGATGGACGCTGCTGAGAATGTTGTGGGCTCTGCTGCTGACGAGGAGACTCTTCTTCCTCGGTGAGATCAAAGTGCGTAGGCCCCTCACGCATTTTCTGCGGTCCCCTGTTCGCGATCCTCGAAGACTTCATTTGAGACAACATCTTTCACAGTCTTTGAAAGATTCCAAACTTGACTTTCCCAAGAAAGATGACAACTTTTCGAAGATTAAACAAGAGAAGAAGACAGAAGTGGAAGATCGATGCTTTTTAGGGTTTTTGGAGTTAAACGAAGAGGAACCGACAGTATATAGGTCAGTCAAAGAGAGGCATACAAAACGTCGTAATGGAAAGTAAAAAGATGCCCTTTTAAAAAATAACTGCCTTTTTCAAAAAATTAGATAACTGCCATTTAAAAATTAGCTCCATTTTCGAAAAAGAAAGATTGCACTAATCATGGAAATTGAAAGTAGCAAAAATCAATTATGGACAGATGATCGTATCTTTTCAAGATTTAATCTGAGAGAGAATAAAATAACTTACAATCAAAGATCTTGATTGTCTGAGTCTGAAAGTCTTTAGACTTTTACTTCTTCAAACCTCAAGATGTTGAGTCTGGAGCGAATGATTTCAAATTGATTTTTCTCTAAAGGCTTTGTAAATATATCTGTCAGTTGGTTCTTTGAGTCAACAAACTGAATCGAAACTTCTCAATTCTGAACATGATCTCTAATGAAGTGATGTTGAATCTCTATATGATTTGCTCTTAAGTGAAGAATTGGATTCTTTGTGAGATTGATTGCGCTGGTGTTGTCACAGTTAATCTCCGTGCATGAATCTTCAATTCCAAAGTCTCTTAGCTGTTGTTTTATCCACAGAATTTGTGAACAACAACTTCCAAGAGATACATACTCTGCTTCTGTTGTAGAAAGAACCACTGTATTTTGCTTCCTTGAAAACCAAGACACTGTCCTGCTTCCAAGTTGTTGACAGGTACCCGGGGTGCTCTTTCTATCAACTATGCATCTGGCTAGATCTGCGTCTGAGTATCCAAGAAGAGTAAAGTCTCCCTTTTTAGGATACCAAAGACCAAGGCTTGAAGTTAATGCAATGTATTTGATAATACGCTTTGTAGCACTTAAATGAGATTCTTTAGGATCTACTTGAAATTTAGCACAAATGTAAATACTAAACAAAATGTCAGGTCTAGAAGCAGTAAGATAAAGAAGTGAACCAATGATACTCCTGTATAGCTTCTGGTCAACTTTCTTTCATCTTTCATCTTTGTCTATCTTCAAAGAACTTGACATTAATATATCAGTCTTTTTGCAATTTTCCAGTCCAAACTTTTTGACAAGATCATTAGCATATTTTTCTTGATGAATAAAGGTTCATTCCTTCAATTGTTTCACTTGAAGTCCAAGAAAGAAGGTTAGTTCACCCATCATGCTCATTTCAAATTCATCCTGCATAGACTTAGAGAATTTCTTGCACAGACTTTGATTAGAGGATCCAAAAATAATATCATCAACATATATTTGAACAAGCAGAAAACTTTAGCTTTCTCTTTTGATAAACAGAGTAGTGTCTACTTTACCTTTGACAAAGCCGTTTTGAATTAAAAATTTACTCAGCCTGTCGTACCAAGCTCGAGGTGCTTGCTTTAAACCATATAAAGCCTTTTTCAGTCTGAATACTGAGTCTGGTTTCCTTGAGTCTTCAAACCCAGGTGGTTGTTCCACATAGACTTCCTCATGGATAAATCCATTCAGGAAAACACTTTTGACGTCCATTTGGAATAACCTGAAATTCTTATAACAAGCAAAAGCAAGTAATAATCTAATTGCTTCTAACCTCACTATTGGTGCATAAGTCTCATCATAGTCTATTCCTTCTTCTTGCGTATGTTGGAGAAATCCCCGTGAAGTGTTTTGAAGTTGACAAAACGTTTCCATCAGTCTAGTCTGAAGGCTTGCAGACTCTGCTATTTAAAGTCTGAAGACCTACGGACAGCCAGACTCAAGACTCAAAGTCTATCCTCATTGACAGTTTCTAATCCGTTGAAGAAAGACTTTCCAAAACTGGATGTTTCATTAAGGATGTGGCCTTATCGACTCGAGAAGATCTCTTGGCTAGATATGACATAACGGAATCCTTTATTTGATCATAATTGATTTGAAGGATCCGATGATTGGCAAAGTATACTTGGAAGGTTCTACTTATGGAAACCGAGATCCTGATTGTATGGGCGAACAGGATTGATGGGCTATTGACATGTTCCTTTAATAGCTCGAATGATCTTCCTAATTGATTCCGTCCAACGGGTAGATTGGAGGAATTCCTTTGGTAAGTGCCAACGAGTACGATGGCATGAAAGAGTATATAAGGAAGACGTTCCAGTTGTTTGAGAGTGTGCACGATAGGATAATTCCAAAGTCTGAAGCTTCTTGTTCTTAGTCAATTCATTTATTGAGTAAAATCGTGTAAACAAAAGAGAGTCTATATTCGTGAGAAACCTTGAGGAAGTGTGGTAGAACATCTACACTGTGGAATCAAGAAAAACTGTACTGTAACTCCTCTTTTGTTCATAGTGAAATCCAGCCGGTGGGCTATCAGTGTGGAAGAGTGGATGTAGGCTTGGAATAAGCCGAACCACTATAAATCTTGTGTTCATTTCTCTCTTCCCTAACATTTACTTTACTTTGATCGTATTTTCCTTTCCATTGATTGCTTAGAATCGCTTCTGTATCTCGAGAATTTGTTTGCGCACCTATTCACCCCCTCTAGGTGCTTATACTAGCTATCTCAATTGGTATCAGAGCCTGTGTACTCACTTTTGTTGAAGTGTTTTACTTCAGAGTTAAAGATCCATGGCTAGTATGTTGGCTCCAGGACTGGTAGAAGGGCAAAGCAATACCAGACCACCTTACTTTGATGGAAATGATTACAACATATGGAAAAACAAGATGAAAGCATTCCTAAGATCAAATGATCCTCTGGAATGGGACGTTGTAGAAAAAGGAATCATTCCTAAAGCTGCATCTGTCTCAGAAAGAGGAAAAGATGTTGTTGAGTCTAGCGAAATGACTCAGGAAGAGAAAATCAAGAGATAAGCTCTTGATGCAAAAGCAATTTATTCTTTATATTGTGCTCTATCCCCTATTGAATATAACAGAATATCTTCTTGTGTTACAGCTAAAGAAGTCTGGGATAGATTACATATTACCTATGAAGGAACCGATCGAGTGAAAGAGACTAGAATCGACATTCTCCTCGGCCAATATGAAGCCTTCAAAATGAAACCAGGAGAATCTATAACGAATATGTTCAGTCGCTTTACAAAAATCGTGAATGGTCTTGAAAATCAAGGTCAACCAATTTCTGATCCCATGAAAGTAAACAAGCTATTGCGTGGACTCTCCAAGGATTGGAATCACATAAAGACCTCAATCAGAGAGACCCAAAGAATCATGCCACTATCTGTTGATGAGTTGGTTGGGACTCTTCAGTCTTATGAAGTGGAACGAATCAATGAAGACGAAGACCCTAAAGGTAAGAAATCCATTGCATTAAAATCTAATGATGATTTTGATGTTACAGATTCTGAAGACGATATGGATGATGAGGAACTTGCTCTCATGATAAGAAGATTCAGAAAGCTGAACAGAAAAGGAAGAAGATTCAATTCAAAGAAACAAAGTTTTCAAAAGCAACAGACTAAGTCAGTTGAGGATGATGAATCAAACAAAGATGTAGTCTGCTTTGAATGCAAGAAAAATGGACACATCAGACCCAACTGTCCTCTTCTGAGGAAGAAGAAAGGAAAAACTGAAAAGTATCGAAAAACTCTTAAAGCTGAAACCTGGAGTGATACAGAGTGTGAAGAAAGTGATGATGAATATGCCAATATATGTCTGATGGCTCAATCGGATTCAGAATCAAATTCCGAGATAGATTTAGACTCAGAAAGCGAATTTGAGGTAAGTAACTTCAAAATCCCTATTAAGGTTTCAAAGTATATTGATGAATTGTGTTTTAGTCTTAAGACTTCTCTTAAAAGAATTTCCGTACTCAAGAAAGAAAATTCTGCTCTAAAACAACAGGAAAATATTTTGAAAGAAAAAGTGATAAGTTTAGACAAGAATGTTTCTTCTCTTAAAAAAAGTGAAGATAATTTGTTAAAAGAAAATGCATTCTTGAAAAGTGATATCTCAAATATTTCCAAAAGATTTTCTATAGGATCTGAGAAACTGGAAAAAATTCTTTCTATTCAAAGACCTTATTTCAATAAATCTGGTTTGGGAATGACTGCTGAAACCATTCCTTTAATAGATTTTCCTAAAGTGAAGGAAAGAATCAAACAAATACCCACAAGAGATGCTTACAAAAATCATTTTAAAAGGATCTTTGTAAAACCAGTTGGTCGCAATGCTCTCAGATGCTTAAAGTGCAATAGTGCAGATCATTTTGAAAAAGAATGTCACATGATTTGGAAACATGTTAAGAAGGTATGGGCAGAAACCGCATATCATACTAACACCAATGAACTCAAGAAAATATGGGTACCAAAGAAGGTTTGAGTTTCTTTTTCAAATGCAGGTCACTATCAAGAAAAAGGTAAAATGGTATCTAGATAGTGGATGCTTAAGACACATGACAGGAGACTCAAATTACTTCATAAACCTTGTTCGAGTAAATGGTGGAAAAGTCTCTTTTGGAGAAAACAGCAAAGGAAAAATTATGGGATTTGGAATTGTAAAGATTGGAAATCTCACAATCAGTAATGTTTCCTTAGTAGAAGGGCTCAATTACAATTTGCTCAGTATTAGTCAGCTATGTGATACTGGTTTCAAAATCAACTTTTAAGAGGGAATATGTTCTGGAATTAGTAAAGATTCTACTCAGTCATTCATGGGTCGAAGACATGGAAATATCTACCTCTTGGATGTGAAACCAGATGAATCACAATGTCTAATCTCAATCCAAGACGAAGCAAACTTATGGCACAGAAAGCTTGGGCACGTCAACATGAAGCAAATAGCCAAAATCTCAGCAAAGAAGCTTGTTCGTGGTCTACCCAATTTATCATACCAAAAGTCTGATCTATGTACACCATGTATATTGGGAAAACAGGTAAGAAATTCCTTTAAACCAATAAATCAAGTTTCCACTAACCGTGTACTGCAGCTTCTGCATATGGATCTATTTGGACCAACCAGAACACAAAGCATTGGAGGTAAGAAATACTGCCTGGTAATTGTGGATGATTACTCACGATTCACTTGGGTATATTTCTTGGCAAGTAAGTCTGAACTTTCTCTTACTTTGAAAAGTTTGCTAAAAATGTTCAAAATGAAAAAGGGTATGTTATCTCAAGTATAAGAACAGATCATGGAGGTGAATTTGAAAATAATGATTTTACAAAATTCTGTGATGAATCTGGTTTCCAGCATGTATTCTCCTCTCCATATACTCCAGAGCAAAATGGAGTTGTGGAAAGAAAGAATAGATCTCTTCAAGAAATGGCTAGAACTCTTTTAATCGAAAGCAACATCTCTTCACGTTTTTGGGCTGAAGCAGTTTCTACAGCTTGTTACATTATAAATAGAGTTTTTCTAAGGCCTATTATGGAAAAAACACCCTATGAACTATTCAAAGAAAAGAAGCCTATTGTTTCATATTTTCATGTATTTGGATGCAAATGTTTCATACTGAAAAATGCAAATGATCGAGTTGGTAAGTTTGAAGAAAAATCAGATGAAGGCATCTTCCTTGGATATTCAACCACAAGCAAATCGTACAGAGTCTACAACAAGAAGACTCAAACAGTGGAAGAATCAATGAATGTTAAATTCCAAGACTCTATGCAAAATGAATCCATTCAGACTCATCTTGAAGAATCTGAACCTGCTCCAGACTCTACAAAGTCTAAAATAGCTCAGACTTTGAAGGACTAGCAACAAGTGACTGTTGAAGATTCAAGTGAAGGAAGTGACCATCAATTTGACAAATTAACCAGCAACTGGAAACATAAGTCCAGTCATCCAAAAGATCTTATTATTGGCGACATCAATGAAGGAATTCGCACAAGATCCAAAAGGCGCGAAGAGTCTAGTGCTGTGGCTCTTGTTTCTGAAATAGAACCCAAAAGCATAGAAGAAGCTTTATCTGATGAAAGCTGGATTGAAGCTATGCAAGAAGAGCTCAGGCAATTCAGTATTAATGATGTCTGGGAATTGACTCCTAAACCAAAAGGTAAATCTGTTATTGGAGCAAAATGGGTTTTCAGGAACAAGATGAACGAGAAAGGAAAAGTCATAAGAAACAAGGCAAGACTCATGGCCAAGGGATACACACAATAAGAAGGGATAGACTATGACGAGACTTACGCACCAGTAGCAAGGTTAGAAGCAATTCGATTATTACTTGCTTTAACTTGTTATAAGAATTTCAGGTTATTCCAAATGGATGTCAAAAGTGCCTTCCTAAATGAATTCATCCAAGAGGAAGTCTATGTGGAACAACCACCTGGGTTTGAAGATCCAAGGAAACCAGACTCAGTATTCAGACTCAAAAAGGCTTTATACAGCTTGAAACAAGCACCTCGAGCTTGGTATGACAGACTGAGTAAGTTTTTAATTGAAAATGGATTTGTTAAAGGTAAAGTAGACACTACTCTTTTCATTAAAAGAGAAAGCAAAAGTTTTCTACTTGTTCAAATATATGTCGATGATATTATCTTTGGATCCTCTAATGAAAGTCTGTGCAAGAAATTTTCTAAGACTATGCAGGATGAATTTGAAATGAGCATGATGGGTGAGTTAACCTTCTTCCTTGGACTTCAAGTGAAACAACTGAAGGAAGGAACTTTTATTCATCAAGAAAAATATGCTAATGATATTGTGAAGAAGTTTGGACTGGACAATTGCAAAAAGGCTGATATACCAATGTCAAGCTCCGTGAAGATAGATAAAGATAAAGAAGGAAAGAAAGTCAACCAAAAGTTATACAGGAGTATCATCGGTTCACTTCTTTATCTTACTGCTTCTAGACCTGATATTTTGTTTAGTGTTTGCATTTGTGCCAGATTTCAAGCAACCCTAAAGAATCACATTTAAATACTGCAAAGCGTATTATCAAATATATTATTACATCAACTTCAAGCTTCAGTCTCTGGTATCCTAAAAGGGGAGACTTTACTCTTCTTGGGTACTCAGATGCAGACTTGATAGAAAGAGTATCTCAGGTACCTGTCAACTACTTGGAGGCAGGACAGTGTCTTGGTTATCAAGGAAACAAAGTACAGTAGCTCTCTCTACAACATAAGCAAAATATGTAGCTCTTGGAAGCTGTTGTTCTCAAATTCTGTGGATAAAACAACAGCTAAGAGACTTTGGAATTGAAGATTCATGCACGGAGATTAAATGTGACAACACCAGCGCAATCAATCTCACCAAAAATCCAATTCTTCACTCAAGAGCAAAGCATATAGAGATACGACATCACTTCATTAGAGATCATGTTCAAAATGGAGAAATCTCGATTCAGTTTGTTGACTCAAAGAACCAACTAGTGGATATATTTACAAAGCCTTTGGACAAAAATCAATTTGAAATTATCCGTTCCAGACTCAACATTTTGAGGATTGAAGAGGTTAAAGTCTAGAGACTCTCAGACTCAGACAAATAAGACTTTGACTGCAAGACTTTGACTGTAAGTTATTCTCTCTCCAATCTCATCTTGAAAAGGTACGATTATTGTTATCTCAAACGCTATCTTAAATTGACGAAATTATTGCATCGTTTCTTTTAGAAAAAGAAGTTATCTTGATATAACCATTTTTCGAAAAAGGCAATTATTTTTTTAAAAGGCATCTTTTCACTTACCATTACAACGGTTGGTATCCCCTCCTTTCGACTGTCTTATATACGGTCAGTTTCTCTTCGCTTAACTCCAAAATCCTAAAAAGCACCAATCTTCCATTCATGTTTTCTTCTCTTGTTTAATCTTCGAAAAGTTGTCATCTTTCTTGGGAAAGTCAAGCAAGAAATCTTTCAAAGACTAAGAAAGATGTCGTCTTCAAGAAAGTCTTCGAGGATCGCAAGCAGGGGACCACGGCGAATGAGTGAGGGGCCTACGCACTTCGATCTCACTGAAGAAGAAGTGTCTCCAAATCAGCAACAGAGCCCACAACATTCTCAGCAGCATCATTCTCCTCCATCTAGTCCTCAAGATGTTGATCATCATCAAAATGAAGAAATCATTGAAGATGCAGACCCTGTAAGAGTTCAAAGGCCCTTATAAGCTGTATTGTGCTTTAAAAGGGACTGGTACTCCATTGAACTATGTGGATGATTTTCTTAAGGACAAAGGATATGACAATGAATATATCTTTTTGCGAAAAATGGAAAGTTTGGGAATTGCTCGTAAGGGGGTGGCAGAAGAAACCCTTGCGAATATCCCAAGTGACCCTCGTGATTAGGGAGTTAATCCGGTGGATGGAAATGATGATGATAAATTATACAGCGAATTTCAACCAAGAATGGGAGTTGCGGCGGAAAATCGAGGAAAAAGGGGAGAGTTGTTTAGATCGAAGGAACAAAATGATCTATACTCAAAATTGCTAAAGCGTGGGGTGATAAACCTTAGGAGTGTGGATTTTGACTTTCTGGATGCTGTAAATGTGAACTTAAGGGAAAAGTTCGGTCATCTTCAACTTGAGAAATTCTGCTCTGACACAATAGAGGCCTATCCTCAACTAACTGCATATTTCTATTCAAATCTTAGTTTCTTGGATGCGAATAGATTCTCCTTCGGTGTCAAAGATCAAGACTTTGTTGTGAATATGGATATGCTAGCAGATGTGTTAGGAGTTGAGAGAGGAAGATATCAACGGATAAAAGTTTCTGTTGCTCGTACTACTCTAGAACTTGTTAAGGACAGGAGAACAGAGGGAAAGATTTCCTATTCGAGGATGAGTGCATTTAACATCTTGCTGCATAAAATTGCAATCAATTGCCTCAGACCGAAATCAACTTCCAAGACTGATGTCTCAAGTTCAGAGGCAAAGCTAATGTATGCCATCATCACTGGGAAAAGGTTTTCTCTTCCTCACACTGTTATGTTCCACATGTATAGAGCTGTGATGAAGGACAGAGGACAACTTCCTTATCCAGGTCTTGTGACGAAGTTATTTAGACATCTGAACATTCAGCCTCCGCAAATTCTTTGTGTTCGATCGTGCGATCATATGGTGGTAGGACTGAAAATGGTGACCAAGATGCGTCTGAAGGAACTAAGCAAGGCATTGGAGAAATTTAAGGAGAAGACTCCAGTCAAAACTCCTCAATTCTCTTCTGCAAGAAAAAGAAAAGGGAAGGAGCCCATGGGTGCTCCATCCAAGAGAAGAAGAGCTCTCCTCGTTGATGATGAAGATGATGAGGAAAACATCACTATTTCTGCTTTGAAGAATCTCAGTCAATCTGTTCCAGATAAAGAGTCAGAACAACAGACAGAAGAAAGAGCAGAGAAAGAAGCAGAGGAAAAAGAAACGGAGGAAAGAGAAGAAGAAGAAGAAAGAGATGCTAAGCAAGAGAGAGTTGAAAAAGAAGAAGAAGAGAAAAGAGATCAAGAAGAAGGAGAACATGAGGAGCACTCTCCACCTGAAGGCATGAACACAGGGGGAGACCAAGAGAAAAGAGGAATGTCCTCAAATCCTACAACCAGTGAGGGAGTCAGTCGATCCCCAGCAGATCCAGAGGAGGTTTTTGCCTCTCAATTTCCTGAGGAAGGTCATGAGGTTTCTTCGCCAAATCTGCATGATTATGCTTATCTACTATCGTCTACATTTACTCCATCAGATCGTGCTAATGCCAGTACGCAGACCGAAAATTCAGCAGACTTTCGCAGAGTGATGGATATTCTCTTGGAGATGCAAGGTCAGATATATGCATTAGGATGTGAAGTTCAGAACTTGCATAATGCAGGACAAGTCTCTTCGGGTTCATTAAATGATCAAATCCAAGCCCTTTCTCTTCAGATTCAAGCTAATGCTAAGGGTGAGGATGTTGCACAACTGAAGGAAGACTTGAAAAGGCTGGAAGGCATCGTTCAGTCGATGGGAGATTTCCTGCTTGTTCGTGTTCCTAAGAATCCTTGACTTCATTTTCATCTCAATTTTTTTTATGCTGACAAAAAGGGGGAGAGTTGTGAGACTCGAAAAACTTTGAACTTAAATTTGTCGAATTTTTGGCTTGTTTGGTTTGTGGTTTGTTTTGACTTGACTTTTGAGTAATGTGTGTCTGGATGTGGACTAAATTTGGATTTGACTGCTTATTATTAACTACTATTGATATCTTATGAATGGCTTTACTGCATACTGGACTAACCTATTTTATGTGGTTGCATATTCTAGTGTTATTCATTTAGCCATTTATCTCTATAAGATATGCATATGTGTTTGAGAAATGTTTTACAGGTCAAAGTTTTCCAAATTTGCAGGAAAGTTTTGTCACCATCAAAAATGGGGAGATTGTTGGAGAAATCTTCGTGAAGTATTTTGAAGTTGACAAAACGTTTCCATCAGTCTAGTTTGAAGGCTTGCAGACTCTGTTATTTAAAGTCTGAAGACCTCCAGACAGCCAGACTCAAGACTCAAAGTCTATCCTCATTGATAGTTTCTAATCCGTTGAAGAAAGGCTTTCCAGAACTTGATGTTTAATTAAGGATGTGGCCTTATCGACTCGAGAAGATCTCTTGGCTGGATATGACATAACGGAATCCTTTGTTTGATCATAATTGATTTGAAGGATCTGATGATTGGCAAAGTATACTTGGAAGGTTCTACTTATGGAAACCGAGATCCTGATTGTATGAGCGAACAGGATTGATGGGCTATCGACATGTTCCTTTAATAGCTCGAATGATCTTCCTAATTGAATCCGTCAAACAGGTAGATTGGAGGAATTCCTTTGGTAAGTGCCAACGGGTATGATGGCATGAAGGAGTATATAAGGAAGACGTTCTAGTTGTTTGAGAGTGTGCATGATAGAAGAATTCCAAAGTCTGAAGCTTCTTGTTTTTAGTCAATTCATTTATTGAGCAAAATCATGTAAATAAAAGAGAGTCTATATTCGTGAGAAACCTTGAGGAAGTGTGGTAGAACATCTACACTATGGAATCAAGGAAAAGCTGTGCTGTAACTCCTCTTTTGTTCATAGTGAAATCCAGCCGGTGGGCTGTTAGTGCGGAAGAGTGGACGTAGGCTTGGAATAAGCCAAACCACTATAAATCTTGTGTTCATTTCTCTCTTCCCTAACCTTTACTTTACTTTGATCGTATTTTCCTTTCCATTGATTGCCTAGAATCGCTTCCGTATCTCGAGAATTTGTTTGCGCACCTATTCATCCCCTCTAGGTGCTTATACTAGCTATCTCAGCGTATATCCCTTGGCCACAAGTCTTGCTTTGTTTCTTACGACCTTTCCTTTTTCGTCCATCTTGTTCTTGAAAACCCATTTAGCTCCAATAATAGATTTACCTTTCGGTTTATGAGTCAATTCCCAGACATCATTAATACTGAATTGCCTGAGTTCTTCTTGCATGGCTTCAATCCAGCTTTCATTAGATGAAGCTTCTTCTATGCTTTTGGGTTCTATTTCAAAAATAAGAGCCACAGCACTAGACTCTTCGCGCCTTTTGGATCTTGTGTGAATTCCTTCATTAATGTCGCCTATAATGAGATCTTTGGGATGACTAGACTTATACTTCCAGTTACTAGTTGATTTGTCTGGTTGATGATCACTTTCTTCATTTGAATCTTCAACAAACATTTGATGCTGGTCTTTCGAAGTCTGAACTGCTTCTTGAGATTTAGACTTTGTGTCATGCCCCGACCCTCAGGCACGCACATATCCCTTACTTTTGGTCGATTTTAAAATGCGATATCCCAGGATTATGTATCGCCGACCCTTTCATTTATATATGCACATGCGGAAGCAGTTATAATTCCCCAGACAATAAAGCAATGGGATAGAAAAGCAGGCCATATCTTTTCCTTACTAAAAATTCACGGCTACATCTTTTTTTACATGCATCTTATAGTATTCTACAATACTATATATACGCAACTCTGGTCTAACATCTATTCACATGCCAACAAGGTCTGACAAGACAGGACGGGATCTCAGTCCTCATCCGGTTCGTACTCGGGGTTATCCTCGGGGTCCTCCTCCACGTACTCCTCTTCAGGTTCCTCAACAAGGATCTCCTCCTCAGATTCATGCTCCTTAGGCTCCTCATCCAGGTCCTGAAATGGTTATTCAATAACCACTGAGACAACGTCTCAGCAAGTTCTACCTCCTAAGACCCGATTAGTAAACTAATACACCTTAGGGCTGCCTACGCACAACATGAGTCAGAGGACTTACCTTAGCCTCAGATTCCACCTGCATATTAGTACAGATCGAATAGGCACACAAGCAATCACATCACAGATCGAAGCATCGATCTAATCGACTTAGTCGATTTCATATCAGGAAGACCACTCACGATCATCTCCCTTCAATCATTCAATTCACAACATCAAACCAAGGCAATGAATCACATCAAGTCACGCTCAGATCGAATCATCGATCAATCGACCTAGTCGATTACAAGCCAGTCGAATCATTTCTAGGTCATTCATCCCACACCAAGCAATTCCTTGGATTTAGTGGCTTTACGGTCCCACCTGACCCTCTCAAGATCTAGTGGCTTTACGGTCCTACCCGACCCTCTCAAGATCTAGTGGCTTTACGGTCCCACCCGACCCTCTCGAGATTTAGTGGCTTTACGGTCCCACCCGACCCTTTTTACAATACCATACTATGTCACCGAGCCACGTGCATTCTCCAGGAAGACATACCGAGTCTCCGAGCCACGTGCATTCTCTAAGGCTACCTTTTCGCCAAGATGACATATCTAATCACCGAGCCACGTGTCTTTCCCAACATTCCAATTCACTGGGCCACGTGCATTCTCCAGGTGATTTACCAACTCACTTTCGATACTAAAAACCGATACCATACCAATTCTCAATCACAATGCCAAAATTTCATTATTTAATAACATAACTAAAAAATGCACCATTAAATCAATTCGACACGAATTAAAGCTCAAATAAATAAACAGATTGCTCCACGACAATCAGCACGAAATTCCGGTCACTAGCCATCCCAGTTGAATTTCCGGAAAATAATTAATTAATTAATTAATTTCGAAAATTAAATAAATAAATACAATAAATTCAATTTAGCACAATATAAAGCTCAATTAAATAAACGGACTACACTACGATAATCAGCATAAAATCCTGGTCACTGGCCATCCCAGTTGAATTTCCGAAAAATAAATAATTAAATAATTAATTTCGAAAATTAATATTTAATTCCTAAACATTCCAATTAGGCCCGAATTGCCTAATTAACACCCGATAAGGGACGGGAAAAATCCCAAGAAGCATCCAATAAATACTAGAGGCAATTATCTATCTAATTACGCTAATCACAAAACTAATATGCAAAGCAATTAACTAATAATCACTAATCAATTCTAATCTAACAACCTAATTACACTTAATTAACACTAATCAACCTTTAAGTATAATTAGCGCACTAAGAAGGCATTAGTGAGTAAAACTCACTCAAAACGACGGGCTCGACGCGAGGATCGACTTTCCTCAAAGCGGGCCGAGCATCCGGGCTCGGGAAGGCGGCCAAAACGGGCCAAAACCCCACTGTCATACCCATTTTCTGACTTCTCTGTTCGCTGCTAGAAGGGGCGGTTCCGGCGTCGGCTCAGGTGGCCAAGGGCGGCTGAAGGCAAGGCGGAGCTCCAGCGAGGCTGACGGTGGCCGGAGGAGGTCAGGCGGTGGCCGGAGGCGGCTGATCGAGACTGAACAGAGGCGAAACAGAGGCTGGACAGCAGCTCGATCGGGCAACTACAGACGGCGCACGGCAGGCGAGCATGAGGCGAACGGCGGCGAGGCGGCAGCTCCGGTGCGACGACGTCCAAGCAGCTGGTCGCGGCTCCTTCCGGCGACACTGGACGCTGCTTCTGCTTCTGCTAATCAGTTCTGTTCGAACCAGAGGATGGAGAGGGGGCGGAGATGCGCGGACGGCAGCATGGCGGCGAGCTCGGGTGCGCGAGCAGCTCCGGTGCTTGCGGGCGTGCGACGACGATGGCGAGAGGCAACGACTGTAGCTCAGTATTCGCTGGTCTTCGACTCCCATGGAGTTTTGAAGAAAAAGAAGAAGATGGGGATGCTCGACGGAGGAGAGAGAGGAAGAAAAAGAGAAAACCAATTTCTCTCCCCCTCTTTGGTCTTCGAACGGGGCCCACCAAAAGGCTGTCATCCACCCACCTTTTCAAGCCCCAAAATACCCCTTCTAGAAGACTTTAGGTAATTTAAAATATTGGGTCTATGGGCATACGAATTTGTTAGGTTTTCTTTCCAATTGGGCCTTAATTCCTCTTGAATTAAATCAAATTGACCCCCCTTAATTTATTCAACACCTCATCATTCCAATTGGTATATTTCCTTACCAACGTAGCCCACTTGCATCCCAATTTCACAATCCATGGCTTCAATTGAATGAAACGGCCCTATTTATCAAGTCGAAATTAGAACCCAAAAATCATGATGTCACAACTCTTCTCCTCTTATAAAATTTCGTCCTCGAAATTTAAACTTTTACCAATCCTTATACAAAATGTGGGGGTATTGTCGTTTCATTAAGTCTCACTATTCCATTCTAATCCTTTCGGTCTCGTGGTGTTGTCCGACCATTTTGACTAAGGAGATCATCTTGGTATACAAACTCTACTCTTTCTGAACCAACAACTGAACTAAACTTCTCACATAAGACACTTTGTCATCCACATCTGATCTCTTTTTCTCGACTCCCTAATAAACCTTCGAACCTCAACGATTCAAAATTTCTGACAGTTCTAAACAGTCTTTACTCTGACACTGATCTGACAACTGCAAACACTGATTACTGAGCAGACTCTGGCCTGAAATCTTTATTCACTTTCTTTTCACCACTGAAATTCTGTACCCTATGTTATACACTGCTTAATAAAGAACCCTCTAAAAGCTTTGACAAATTTATAATCTTTGATCTAGATTCAAAATATAATTCATCCCCGGCACTCCATGCCTGCGAATTATCTGATGCACACACACTTCGGTATACTCACTCTGATAAGATAGAATCTTCAATTTCTGAAATCAAACTTAGATTGGCGGTTAATTTCATTCCGACACACTTTTAGTGTGACCTAGGCTACTGGGTAGTGTTCAGAGCTTTTTAGGACAAATGACCCGTGGTCAATTTTCTTCGAGCCACAATAAACCCACTCGACCCATTGGTGACTCTCGATTGTCGTGAAAATCTCAATGATTCAAATACGGACATAGGGCACCAAAACGATAGAAACATCAAATTAGTGCCGGTCGATGAGAATTTTCCAATTTAGTGGAGTCACCCACGATCGGTCATTCATCTCAGTCGAACCGATCTATCTCTGATTTCAAATCGATTTTATACTATGCCGAAATGATCTCTAAAGATGAGCACGGTCGAGAAGTCGATCCATGGTCGAATTCTCAAGTCTATTTGCCTTAAGGTCCTTAATAACTCACCCAGCTAGTCTAGTTATCTCATGAGTGGCCAACTCAGAGAAAAACACTGTAATCATGTCGATGAAATGCCCAATTTATCTAATCGAAATCAGAGCCCGAAATCTGGATGTTACATACTCAAAACAAGATCTATTCGTACTGTACCAAAGTGGACCAACTCCATCTATCGATCGACTATTATCTTCAAATGGTATCAGTAATCCCCTGAATCCTTAGTAAGCCTATCACAATATTCCATTGTGATATATTTCCATTCCCACTTGGGACTCTCAAGTGATGGTAAAAATTCTCCCAGTTTGCATTACCGAGCTTCCACTTACTGACACTTGCAACCTACTCAACGGTATCTATCTTCATATCAGTCTACTAATCTAGCTGATGCCGATTCTGATCCATCTTGAATTGCTTAACCAAACACTGCAATACTTACAGTGAATTTCTAACAAGGTCTTTTCCATGAGTGCTACACTGTCAGGTGCACTCAATTCCCCATGGAACCCGAACGTTCCATCCTCAGAAGTCTTAAAGTCGGATTTTTTCTTGCTAGTATCCACTTATAAGATCTTCTTAACATCTTTATCTGCCAACTAAATGCTTGATTCTAACTGGAACGTATGGTTCAATTTTGAGGGCGGCTAAAAATTCAAAAGGTAGCCTACCTCAAATGAAAACCAAGCTTCGAAGCTTTTCAAGTAAAGTCTACACTTTAGCCAGTCTATGCACAATTGAAGACTCTCGGCTCAACACATTAATGATTCATTTCGTTCCTCCAAGGTGATATCCGATATCACTATTATAGTTCTGCCAAAATTCTGGTTCACGACACCACTTCGTATTCCACTTATTTGGTCTCAACTGGCGGAACGGTGATGCAACAATCTTCTTATGTTGTATCAATGCATACCCATCCTCTGCAAGACACATCACTAAAGATTACGTGCTTTCCAGAGCCAAATGAAAAGTTTAGCACAAGTACGATAGTCAATTCTTACTTGAGCTCTGGAAACTATCCTCGTACTTGTCTATACTGATGAATTTCTCTTCTTTCTTAAGAGGTCAACCTCACGATGATACTTATGCTGAAAATTCTTTCACAAACCTTCCGTAGTAATCTGTCCAATCCCCACAGCTTCTGATCTCTGACATTGATGTCGGTCTGGTCCATAAACAACTGATTCGATCTTGGCTGGGTCCATGAAGATTCCTTAACCTGTAATCACATGACCATTCTTAAGGGCTCTCGTGATTCTCATCACTTAATAAATACCCTAGAATGTCACTACACCACACGATCACCATTGATCTAGATATTCTTTGAATACTCGGTTTGTCAAATCTATGACAACGGTTGGAGCGTTCGTCAAATCAAATGGCTTTACATTATTCTCACAAGGGCTAAATCAAGTGTGAAGTGTTGTCTTCAGTATAACCTCCTTCCTAGTTCTCAACTGACGATAACCTGTCCTCAAGTCGATCCTTGAAGACATCAACACTCTTTATAACAAGTCACCCAATTAAGTTGACCATGGTTGATGCATGATTGCAATGAACCATCTTCATTTCTCTTTCCACAAAGCTGATGTTCCTTAAAGCGATGCACTAATATGTATGAGTTCCTCATTCATCAATCTTCACATCCGTACCTTCGGTTCTATCAATTCAAACAACAATAACTGGTAAGAAGCCTTCGAGAGTGGCTTTATGCTGGTGCTTACTCAATCGTAATTTCTATCTCTTTCTCTGGCAACGGTATGACGTTTCTTATGACAACACATCTAGAAATTCTCAGACCACTGAGATGTCTTCTATCTCCAATTCTCCAATCTATCTTAACTATAACCATCACCAAGTAACCTCGACGATCTCCATCGAACAAGTGGGTTGTCTTCAATCGACGAGATTAAAGAAATCGAAGATTCATTTCGACTCCCAACAAACTTGACACTTTCATGTGCTCCTGGACTAAGTTAAATTGCTCCACGACCATGATCTATTACTACAAGATGCTCCATGAGCCCATTCTACTCATGTAGTGTCGAAGTTACACCTCAGCAACTAGTCAAGCATGACTATTACTAGTGATTCCCCTTTCTTCCACTTATTTCAATAAACAGAAGTTCCCCAAACTTCATCAAAACTCTGCTACGATATTCTAATAGAATTTTCCCCAAAACATTCTTCCTCTGTCTAGTGCCAGGTCGGTTCCATTTCTGATCTTCTCACCATACCTGGATACTGAATTCATCCAGGTTTTCTTCCACAATTTCGACACCTATCTGGTGAGCCTTCTACCTCTTGTCAAGTGCTAGGATGCACTATTTCTTATACCAGAGACTTATCCCAGAAATTCCACAGTGCGTTCTATGGCGCACTTCTCCTGAACTGTTCTACCAACAGTGACAGTAGTAACCATTGTCGAGATTCCATCTACTAATGCAGACAACCCATAAATCATTATCCGTACTGGCGACACTTACCACAATTTCCTGTCCTCAAAATACACGAGACTGATTCATACCATCTTCCATAGAACAACATGTTCCATTAATCTGAATGCTGACCTGACTATGCCACCTTTCCTATTGGGTGAAACAAAATACTCTTCCCTCAACATCAGTCTTTTCCCCTAACCAAATTCCAAATCTGCTTCGTTGAATCTGGACTCAAATATCGAAATATATTCCCTGATCATCCTTCCAGGTTGGACCTCAGCAAGGTAGTAACAACAACTTGATTCTGATCTTACTGGTTCATCCAGATCCCAAGGAACACTTGCATCAAATCAATCTTATCGGACTTAGGATCATTCAATGCTGCTACACTAGTACCAACCTACGATGGCACTCTTACACTCGAGCTGGCTAGAGTCAACACTCTGCCTTCCGAATCCACAACGATTAAAAGCAAGCGATTCACACATGACAAACAATTCTACCAATCAGCTATCAAAGACATGCACCGGTCATGAATTTAAAGGCCTTTCCTACTACTATCCCACAGGTCATCGCACCTTATCACTCCAATACCTAACCATGGCTCTGATACCACAAAAAGGGGATGTCACGCCCCGACCCTCAGGCATGCACACATCCCTTACTTTTGGTCGATTTTAAAATGCGATATCCCAGGACTATGTATCGCCGACCCTTTCATTTATATATGCACATGCGGAAGCAGTTATAATTCCCCAGACAATAAAGCAATGGGATAGAAAAGCAGGCCATATCTTTTCCTTACTAAAAATTCACGACTACATCTTTTTTTACATGCATCTTATAGTATTCTACAATACTATATATACGCAACTCTGGTCTAACATCTATTCACATGCCAACAAGGTCTGACAAGACAGGACGGGATCTCAGTCCTCATCCGGTTCGTACTCGGGGTTATCCTCGGGGTCCTCCTCCACGTACTCCTCTTCAGGTTCCTCAACAAGGATCTCCTCCTCAGATTCATGCTCCTTAGGCTCCTCATCCAGGTCCTGAAATGGTTATTCAATAACCACTGAGACAACGTCTCAGCAAGTTCTACCTCCTAAGACCCGATTAGTAAACTAATACACCTTAGGGCTGCATACGCACAACATGAGTCAGAGGACTTACCTTAGCCTCAGATTCCACATGCATATTAGTACAGATCGAATAGGCACACAAGCAATCACATCACAGATCGAAGCATCGATCTAATCGACTTAGTCGATTTCATATCAGGAAGACCACTCACGATCATCTCCCTTCAATCATTCAATTCACAACATCAAACCAAGGCAATGAATCACATCAAGTCACGCTCAGATCGAATCATCGATCAATCGACCTAGTCGATTACAAGCCAGTCGAATCATTTCTAGGTCATTCATCCCACACCAAGCAATTCCTTGGATTTAGTGGCTTTACGGTCCCACCCGACCCTCTCAAGATCTAGTGGCTTTACGGTCCCACCCGACCCTCTCGAGATCTAGTGGCTTTACGGTCCCACCCGACCCTTTTTACAATACCATACTATGTCACCGAGCCACGTGCATTCTCCAGGAAGACATACTAGTTAACTGTCACATTCATATAATAGTGTTAAATAGGGTGATCAGTCTGGACACATAATGGATGGTTGCATACTCTCCCTCCTCTATGACATAAAGAGCTTACAGAAAATATCTAAACAAGCAATCGATAAATGGAGAATTTCTTGGCATCCTACCTCCTGGAAAATGAATAATCATGAGACTTGAAGAATATAATGTGGCCTGGAAACATCTTTCCTTTGCCAAAAAGAGAGTAAATACGCCCACAAATTGTAGGATGCAAATTGTACAATCCCATGATCTCCATAACCAGAACAAGAACACATATTATTAAGTAGAAATATTAACATACATGTTTTGGGATCCATCGTTCTTGAAGCGAAAGCAGAAAATTGATGTTCCACGCGCAAGTCCATCTCCTCTATTGCCCTCCGTATCACTAGCTCAATGAGACAGCCCCTCACCCTTTAGCGCTAAGTAAATGCCCCTTATGTAAGGATAGTTGTGAAAATCAGGGTTAGAGGAGAGACTTGAGCACTATTTATAGAGTTTCCAGCCACACCCCCCTCATTACGGGCTAGGCTCAACTCGGCCCACACTAGCGAGCCCCATATTAGATTTATTAAGAAACCTTCTATCTTATTTAGACCAACCCAATTTTACAATAACCGTAAAATGGTAAATTACAATATCAATTAATGTAGTCCACATTAGGAAAACTCTTACATTCTCTCACTTGAACTATATTAATTGAAATTGTACTGTATGTGCGCACATTGGTCTAGAGATAATTCTTAATTGTCAATCTTATCCCATAAAGTCTCAAATACCGAATCATGGCAGTAACTACATGTATACACATAGAGCCTTCCATGGTCACGAGTGCTTTCAACTTTATTGATATAGATTCAATATGGTAGTGTGGCAAATGGATAACGTCTTTCATAGAGATATCCCATTTGTCAGTTACCATTCTCTTACCTTAAACATCACAAAAAACTTGTGCCACTAGAGAATGTCTTTATGGTTCCAATGAACCCACATATGCCTTGTCTTTACGGTTAACATTTCTTTATGTATAACAAGGCATATGCACAAGGCTAATAACTGGATGCCCCTATCGTTCACTCAAGTTTTAAACAATACCTGAAGACTTTTATCAATATGTATTCAACATAATGACAACACATTCAAAAATATTTTATTGAATGCAAAAGTTGATATATATCAAACCGTTACTAAGTGTAACAAACACATAAGTAAATTTTATTAGAGTAAAGCCAAATAGCTCCCACTAAACAACAACATCTCATGATGCTCTTAAGCTCATATTAATGGCATGTCATTCAATAACAAAATAATAAAGCCCCTTAATTAGTGGATCTGCAACCACATCATCTGTGGAAATATGTTATATTATAACATCACATTTCTGTGCCGTTTCTTTTTTGTCAAAAATTTGACCGACATATATTTAGAACCTTTGAGACATCTATTGTTAATAAAAAAAAATACTACAAATTTATTGTCTCAATACAACCGTATGGGTCAATCCATAAATTATAAAATGGTGAACTTCTTAATGAGGTTCTGGAGCCTAATAGCCTAGGTAACAGCCTAAAAGAATGTTACAAACTCTACTTACATAGTAGACATAGAGTATAAGAAAAATAAATTTCCTCCCACTAACCTTGTTAATAAAAAAATACTACAAATTTATTGTCTCAATACAACCGAATGGGTCAATCCATAAATTATAAAATGGTCAACTTCTTAATGAGGTTATGGAGCCTAATAGCCTAGGTAACAGCCTAAAAGAATGTTACAAACTCTACTTACATAGTAGACATAGAGTATAAGAAAAATAAATTTCCTCCCACTAACCTTGTAGTATATAGAGAAAAATAAATTTCCTCTAGTTGCCATGTTCACTTTGAAAGAATCTTTAAAAATACTAGAAAGAAATAATTATTTCTTAATATCTATAACTTTCCACCCCTCTTTTAGAGTGAAAACTTTATCGTCTTTTATGGCATCTTTTTGCAGTGTGATCAGTTGGTAAACCATTTTTCAAGTGTTCTTGAATAGAACGCTTCATGGACAGTAAGCAAATTCTATTGCTCTTTTCCTATGCAGCAAAATGTGCTTTATGAGCTTCTGTACTCTCGACAATAAGGTCTGCTGGCCAATCGGCAGTAAGAGCCATATGAACATTTGTCATCTCCATAGCAAACAGAAAATCTTCTCTCCATCTCTTAAAATTTGAACCAACAAGAACCACAATAGTGACGGAGTTACCATTTACAGAAAAGATGACTGAAAGACAAGTAATGTATAAAATTAGCATTATGTGAGCACCGTGTAACTTGACGTACAAGTACACATCCAGAGAGGCACACACATAATCATATAATCACCTTTGGGCAGAATACATGACATGTAGTTATGTACTCCCCACATAATAACGGTTATGACATGAAAACGGTTATGAGAATATATTCTAATCTTCGTGAATTCATCACTTTTGAACATATGAACCATTAAGATCAGTTACTCATCTACCACACCATCATGTATCCCTCCATGAACTAATACACAATCACATCATTTGGGAGTATGACTACGCATTAGACTAGAAGACATCTCAATCATCATACGAGACCGAAATTTCTCAAATCCAATCAAGCGTGCCACTTTGGTGGTCACTACTTAATTGAATCCTTGAAACTCTTTCATACTAGAGATATAAAATTTACTTCTCACATACACCATATACATGTGATTTTAACTTTAGTGATAGGGGTAGTAGATCATCAAAATCACATATCATGCTAATTACATTATTTTATTCATTGATAATATCTTTATTCATTAATAAAAATCAATCATACATATATATATATATATATATATATATATATATAAATGACTTGAAAGACAGACTCTAGTGAGATCACCGATCACAGCAACACAAGAAACTCTCATAACATAGAAGAAAGCATATTTTGTGCACCCCGATTACAGATTACTAAAACAACATAAAAAGAATGTCAATCTAGAAGTTCTCTCACAAGTTAACATCAATAGCAATACAGGGTATTTCAGATTGACAAACCTGATAGCTAATCAACTATTGCTTATGAGTTTCATAAGATAAACAATGTCTCCAAGGTCAACAGCTGATTTATTAGCCAATTTTAAGTAACAAATTATCATTACATCAACAAGTGACCTATTAATTGAGTCAAAATATAGAACCAAATATCTAAACTATAACAGTAGATACTATTGCTCTGCGTAAATGTTGTCATACTTCTTAATCATAAAAAATGTTCAACTTGATAGACATTAACAAGTGACCAGATGAGTTTATGTACAAAATGCAATAACTTAACTAACATGCATTACCCACATTCAGCAGATGTATTAATTAGTACAATCAGTTTGGTCACGAGTTCTTAAAACGTCCATCATTCAAAGATTATCAAAAGAAACAAAAATACATCAAGATGCGTATAAAGAACTATGCTTGAGCAACAAAAGTTTCATAACTTTTACTATTTCTCATCGCTTCAATACATAGTTCAATTACTATCCCGTAATTGTTGTATCTCATTAAGTTAGCTTCAGTTCATAATAAAGTTTAATTTTTTTTATTAATGAATCACATCTTTATAATATTTACGTGATTACATATCTATAACAAAATACCTGTATTTCTAAAATTATAGAAAATACAAGAAAAATACGCAAAAATACACTAAAAATACGCGTATTTAGGGTTTTGTATGTATTTTCACGTCTATAAAACTAACAAACATGTAAAATAAATACATCACAAGATAGAGAACGGCCATACGAATCCAACGCCACCAGCCACGTGCCAATCAGAGTTTCCATGTGCACGCACGCGCTGCCTAAGTTCGCGGCGCATGGAGCTCACGCGTGAGCGAAAAGGTCGATCAAAAACCGGTCTGACCGTCCCAGCTCGACCGCCCAGTTCGACCGGATGACCGGTCCGGTCCATTGTTGATCGGGTCGGGTCGGGTCGGGTCGGGTTGGATAGCTGATGTCATCGTGAAGTCAACCTATGCGCATGCAACACACGCGCGAGCCGCTCCCTGCGCTTGGGGGCGCATGAGAGCGCGTAGGGTGTGTGCTCAATGCCCTGGCGGCGCGTGGGGGCGCGTGCGACCCTCTCTGGCGACGCGCCGCCCAAGGATTTGCTTGTCTCGTCGAGCCCAATCCAAATATATAATTTTATTTTATTTTTATTGAATGAAAAATCTCGAAAATCTCAAATTATGGCAAAATTCTATACGTTCGAGTTCTAGAGTTATGGTTGCTCTGATACCACATGTAGAATGCAAATTGCACAATCCCATAATGTCCATAACCAAAACAAGAACACACATTATTAAGTAGAAAGATTAATGCACCTGTTTTGGGATCCATCGTTTTTGAAGCGGAAGTAGAAAACTGATGTTCCACGCGCAAGTCTTTCTCCTCTATTGCCCTCCGTATCACTGGCTCATGAGATGACCACATCACCCTTTAACGCTAGGTAAACGCCCCTTATGTGAGGATAGTTGTGAAAATCACGATTAGAGGAGAGACTTGAGCACTATTTATTGAGTTTACAGCAAGCCCTCTTTATTACAGGTCAGTGTCGCGACCTCTTTTTTTCTCGGCGCCTGCGATCGGGTACAGGCGCCTAGGGAGGCTAATGGCTCGGCTAATTTTATTAAGCCCGGACTCTCCCAAGTCCACCAATTCACGACTTTAATAATCTAAATTTTTAATCTATAAATTAATTTTAAAACGGAGTCGCCACTAATCGATTTGGGGTGGGTTGATTAGAAACCCAAGTGAAGTACCGGGAGAAATACTCACTCCTGCGTAACCAGAGAAATTAGAATCGGGGACTTGATTACACTAGTTAATCACTAATGCCCTTTCGGTACCTAATCTTGTTTAAACCCTGAGGTTTTTTGGATGTTCGAGAGATTTTCCAAGCATTTTTGGGAGGGAAAACATTTTCTAGGTCTTTTTCTAATTTTTTGGACACAAAAGGGATTTTTTGGGATTTTTTTTGGTATTTTTGGGAAAATACAAGTCTTTTTGGATTTTTTTTTTTTGAATTTTTTGGCTTTTTCATGAAATTTTGGAATTTTTTGGATTTTTGGCATTTTTTGGAAAATATGAAATATTTTTGATTTTTTTGATTTTTCGGAAAATAAAATATTTTTTTTATATTTTTTTAATATTTTTGGAAAAGAAATTATTTTTTGATTTTTTCTCGATTTTTTTGAAATTAAAACATTTTTTTAATATTTTTTTGAAAATAAAACACTTTTTTTTTTTTGAAAATAAAATATTTATTATTTTATATTAAAATAATAAAATAAAACCGACCCGGGTCGGATCCGCGGGTTGGGTCCGACCCGGGTCGGTGACCCAAATGCGTTGAGGGCCCAACTCGGATTTTTTATTTTTTTTTTTTTATTTTTTTTTATTTCGTTAAAACGACGCCGTGGCCGGGCGTTTGGGGACACCCGGCCCGGCCCGACGACCCGGGTCCACGACCCGTTCCGCGACCCAGCTCCCTGCGAACCCTACCCGACCCGGATCCGAATCGCAACCCGGTCTTCCGCCGCGCCCGCAATTCGTGGAATCCCTACCCGGTTCCCGATCCGGGTCCGACCCGACAACCCGGGGTCACGACCCGGAAAATCGGGAACCCTAGGGTTCCCGAATCGCGGCGCCGAGGCACGACAGCGACGGCGACGGCGGCGGCAACGGCGACAGCGGCGGCGACAGCGACGGTAGTGACGAGAGTTGGACTGCGGAGGGGGGAAATTATGGCAACAGCAACGGCGGCGGTGGCGGTAGCACTACCTGCTTGTGGCGATGGCGTCCGGATGGTGGTGGCTGGGCCACTCGGTTTCCCGATCTGGCGTGGCGTCGACGGACCAATCACGGCTTCGCAGGTGGGGCACGACAACAAGCCGTCGAAGCAACGGCGTCGGGACTGAGGCGAACGGCTGCGGCACGGCGTCCGGCGGCAACAACAACAGCAAAAAAACTCGACCGGACCCTCCTCGGCCTTGATTTCTCCTCACTCAGGCCAAATCCGAGCCTCCACCGGCCGGATCTGACCTTCTCGAAGTCACTCGCCGCCTGCCTTCCTCGAAGTCTCTCGGTGGAGGGTGGGCTGAGCTCGCGACTCGAGCTCTCTCTTGCGCTCGCCCTTCGATCCTTCCCGATGTCTCTCAGTGAAGGATTTCCGAGCTCACCACGCCCTCCGACGATGCTTGCGGCCACCTATTTATAGGCGAAGGAACTCCGGTCGACGGAGGGGCTCGGTCGCCGGCCTCCGGCTTGCCCACCGGTTCCGCTCGGCTGAACCGGTGTCCCATCGAGCTTTCCAGCGAAGCTCGCTCAGCATTAATGGCGCCTGCGATCTTATCCCCTCCGGCCGACGTCGCCCTACACTCCTCAGCCGTAGGCCGTCCTTCGCGCGCGTCGCCGGCCACCGCGCGTGGGATGCAAGCGACTGAGGAAGAAGAAGACAGGAGGAAGAAGAAGAGAGAAAAGGGGCCAGGCCAAGGTTGAAGGAAAATGGGCCATATGGGCCACGCGGAGGGAGAAGAAAAGGAGAGAAAAAAAAGATGGGCTGGGCTTTTGCTTTTTTTTTTTTGTGTTTTTATTTGGTTTTTGTTGTTGTTTTGTCTTTTTATTATCTATTTATCCGAAAAGACAAAATTAAAAACTTAATTAATAAAACTAATTAAAATCGAGGTGTCAACAGCTGCCCCTCTTTGAAGGTGAGCTCGCAGAGGTTGCATTCAAAGACAGACTGATGCCTCAATTTTATCCATACATGCGTAGCAGATTATATTTTACTTGGAACCTATTATCCTACGCAAAAAGGGCAATGTAACATTACATATACTAAGACAGATAAGAAGATACCTGTAGCTACTTACCGGAAGTGAGTGAGATAGGGTGTGAACCCCGAGTTTGGCAAGTATCAAGGCGTCATCTTACCTGGTGATATGAGGAGGTTGCTTTTCCAGGGCTCGAACCATTCTTCGGTCGCCTGTTAAAACAATCAATGGTTTGTCTAGGACCCGAACCTTTCTTCGGTCGCCTTGACGGGAGATTACTCCTCCAGGACCCGAACCATTCTTCAGTCGCCTATTGGAGTAGTCAGTGGTTTGTCTCGGACCCGAACCATTCTTCGGTCGCCGTGACGGGAGACTGCTCTTCCAGGACCTGAACCATTCTTCGGTCGCCTGTTAAAACAATCCATGATTTGTCTAGGACCCGAACCTTTCTTCGGTCGTCTTGACGGGAGATGCACCAACCTTTCTCAGGGCATCTCATTTGTGGGTGCCTGATTTGTATCGAGGACACCAGTTGGTACCCGACCTTTCTCGGGAGATGTGCCGACCTTTCTCGGAGCATCTATTTTGTTGGGGTGTCTGACTTCTGTCAAAGACACTGGTTGGAACCCGACCTTTCTCGGGAGGATGCACCGACCTTTCTCAGGGCATCGATTTGTGGGGCGTTTGACTTCTGTCGAAGACACCAATTGGAACCCGACCTTTCTCGGGAGGATGCGCCGACCTTTTTCAGGGCATCTGTTTGTGGGGCGTCTGACTTCTGTCGAAGACACCAGTTGGAACCCGACCTTTCTCGGGAGGATGCGCCGACCTTTTTCAGGGCATCTATTTGTGGGGCGTCTAACTTCTGTCAAAGACACCAGTTGGAACCCGACCTTTCTCGGGAGGATGCGCCGACCTTTTTCAGGGCAACAATTCTGGAAGATACCTGGACATTCACAAGCATATCAAAGAGTACCTGGATATTCACAAGTACTAACATGAAGGATATTTGGGCCTTTGCAAGCGTCGAAATGTGTATTTGGCTGACCATAGGCACTGAAAGGGTATTTGGATGATCACAATTATGAATTCTTGGGGGATACCTGGATGATCACAAGCATCGGAGGGGTACCTAGACAATCACAGGTACAAACTCTTTGAGGATACCTGGATGATCACAAGTATCGAAAGGGTACCTGGACGATCATAGGTACAAACTCTTTGGGGATACTTGGATGATCACAAGTATCGAAGGGGTACCTGGATGATCACAGGTACAAACTCTTTGGGGATACCTGGATATTTGTGAAGGTCTCTCACCTCTTGGTAATGGGAATGTCGAGGGCATGCCCCACTTATTCATAAAGGTCTCTCACCTCTTGGTAAAGGGGAATATCGAGGACGTGCCCCGCATATTCATGAAGGTCTCTCACCTCCTGATAATAGGGAATATCGAGGACGTGCCTGAGATATTCGTGAAGGTCTCTCACCTCCTAGTAAAGGGGAATATCGAGGACGTACCTGAGATATTCATGAAGGTCTCTCACCTCCTGGTAAATGGGAATATCGAGGACGTGCCTGAGATATTCGTGAAGGTCTCTCACCTCCTGGCAAAGGGAATGTCGAGGGCATGCCCCGCTTATTCATAAAGGTCTCTCACCTCTTGGTAAAGGGGAATATCGAGGACGTGCCTCGCATATTCATGAAGGTCTCTCACCTCCTGATAATTGGGAATATCGAGGACGTGCCTGAGATATTCGTGAAGGTCTCTCACCTCCTGGTAAAGGGGAATATCGAGGGCGTACCTGAGATATTCATGAAGGTCTCTCACCTCCTGGTAAAGGGGAATTGAATGTAGCACGAGGCTTACCTGGATTGCCACAGGCACTTAAAAAGGGTGGAACACCTGGATAGCCACAGGTGTACAAAGTACTGGGATACTTGGATGAACACAAGTACTTAATGATACAACCTGGGACCACTCAGTTGGTCCAAAGGTAAGAAAGCATACCTGGGTAGGCGCAAGCACACAAAGCAATGGAATGCTTGAATAGCAGCTAATTATTTGGGGACAACTCGGGCAAGCTGAGTGTCATGAAAAGGAAGTACCTAGACAAGGGTGGGTACTTGATGATATGGGGATACCTAGACAGCAGTAGGTATTCCAAGAGATACTTGGTCAGTCACAAGTATCAATACTCTGGGGACAACTCGAACAGGTCGAGTGTCAGGAAAAAGGAGTATCCGAACGGTGACCGGTACTCAAAGACAATAGGGATACCTAGACAGCAGTAGGTATTCAACGACAAATGGATACTTGGTCAGTCACAAGTATCAATACTCTTTGGACAACTCGAATAGGTCGAGTGTCAGGAAAAGGGAGTATCTGGACGGTGGCCGGTACTCAAAGACAATGGGATGCTAAGACAGCAGTAAGCATCGAAACTCAAGGGACAACTTGAATAGGTTGAGTGTCAAGAAGAGAGTACCTAGACAGTGGTAGGTACCTTAAGACAAATAGAGATATGCTTACCTGGCAATATCTCTGATCTCTATGAGTATGTCTGCTATTTGCATAGTATGCACACATGATTGTATATGCTGTAAATTCATGAGTTCAAATGAGATTCATGCATGATAATTTTGTCAGTTCTGCATCTTTTGATTTCCACTAGGGAAGATTTTGAAAGACAACCTTCATTTAGAATGTAGATGTCTTGAGCATGCCAGATGAGGGACTTTCAGTCTAAAAGGACTTTCCGCTCACTCTCATGGAAAAGGCTATCTTGACCATTGATGCAGGATTTATAAGGACCACACTATCTCACTGTCATCATGTCAGCAGGGGTCCGAGTATTCTCGCAAACAGTACAACTTTACCAATGTGAGAGGTCTTTGTTGAAAATGTGATGAAGTCTTAGTCAGTAGTTCATCAAATGGGACCATCAAGGTTGAAGCTGATGGACGAAAATGTTGCACGATCATCTCCGGGTTTGCAAGTCAAGAGTCCTGCGAAAAGAGATAGAATAGTCTTGCTCGTACTTCTTCGAGCGATACTTATAAACATATGAAATCCCATGTTAATTGAAGTGCCCCTAGTCTGAAGAGACTTTTACAATGGGAATGTGATGTAGACTTGGCTCACATGTAAGAGGGTGAGAGTTGGTGACTGTCTCGGCATTTGTCGCTAGTCTTTCTTGTCATATGGAGGTTCTGTGGACCACAACAACTTTTTCTTGGCTATATTTTTTTTACTGGAGGGCATTGGCCTTGCTTTTACCAGGCACACTGCTTTTTCATGCCCTTATTTTTTATTCCAGTTCTTCAAATATGGGCATTGACCTTGCTTTTACCAGGTACACTGCTTTTTTATGCGCATGTTTTTTTTCATTCTTGTTGCTTGAGAGCTGATCTTGACAAGTTCAAGCAAACGCCTTTGTTAGACTATTGAGTCTTCATCTTTTGTCGGCGCTTTTGATTATGCTGCTCAAACGGCAGTAGCTTCTGCTTTGCCTCCATGTGAGGATGAATTTACAGACTCAATTGGGTTGCACAATGAATACAAGTGCGTAAAGAAAGAATTGCTCTTCATGACTCTAGGGCACTTAAATTAATGTGAGTGTTCATATGCAATAAAGACACCCAAAGATTGATGCAAGTGCGAGCAAGAAAATTTCTATCTCTCTTCTCACCTTGTGATGCTGCTTTGCTTCTAATATGCCCCAGTGTAGGGGTTGATCTTGACAGGGGTATGAGAGAAGCTTCACCAATGTATGGGGCTCAATGGGGTGAGCAATGAAATGCCTCTCACTATTTTGGTTATCGTACCATTCGCGAGAGAACTCTTTACCCTGCAGCCATGGAATCTTCTGCACTCGTCTCATAAGTGTATAGATGGGGGACTGTGTGTAGGATATGGCTTGCCTGTCATCATTCTGACACGCCTCATCCAGCATGCTCAATTAATCTTGTATTCTTCACTTAGCTGTCTATTCTGATAATCCTCAGTGGAATCAGTGACTTAGACAGACGAAATCATCATGCATAATTCATCTGGAAATGACATGCAACATTTTGAATATGATGGAGTTTAAACTCTTCAAAACAAGTGAATGGTTTTGACTCGCAAAAGACCCTATTGACCACTTTAGGGGCTAACATAATGGTGTTTCCAAATATGTTAGATTTTGAACATCAAAAGGGTTATTCGCAAATGGACGTCGATGGTTGTCCCTATTGATTAGGAATATGACACATGAATGATCAGTCGGGGTTGGGAATCTGATCGGGCATCTCTGCTTTTGCCCCTGCAGAAGAGAAGATGTACAAGTAGATCAATTATTTTGGCCAAAATTAAATGTGAGTTGAGGCCTGAAGGTTTTCTGTCATTTGCTTTGGCAATACTTGAGACGCCATTTTGCTTGGGAGAGTTTGTCATGCCTCTCATTGATTTGTTATCTTTGTTTTTGACAGTCAGTTAATCCTGCAACAAACAAGACATGCTTCTCATTGATTCGTTATCCTTGCTTTTGACAGTCGGGTGATCCTGCAACAAACAAGAGGGAATGTGTTAGTCATGAACTCTTTCAAGAGTCAAATAACTGGAATCGATACAACTTTACCCTTCACTGGTGTGCAGATGATTGGGTGAACCTGAAGTGAGAGGGGGACATGAAGTCCTATGTCCCTTGCTTCATTAGGTCAATTATTCTCTGAATTAGCTCCTGGATGACATGTCTTTTTACACGAAGCCAGGTGAATTTAATGTGGGTCATTTCCACGTACTAGCTTGGCCAATATTGATTTGCCTAACCATTGAGTTTGGTTCTTGAGTTGTGATGCTCCCTGTCAATAGGGGGAATATGTCAAAAGTGAATTCAAAGAAGGGGGAGTATTGGAAACGATACCAAATTACTCTTCTCCAAAGTTTGTATTTGCTGACTCCTGATGATGTTTGAATGTCGATGACAGCCTTTTCGTCTTAGCATAGTTTGACATTTCTTTCGATTGGCCTTCCTCACTTGTGACCATGTATGCATGATTGCTGGTTGTTGATTCATCTTCAACGCATTCCTTCTGTGGAATTTTTCCTTCTGCCTTTGATCAGGCAAAGTCATGTACCTCAAGCTTCTATGGAATCTGAGATGGACAATCAAAACCTCCAATTCTCTAATGGCAATTACTTCTTGCAAGAGCATGTGTCTGGAACAAGAAGTGAGGCTTCCAGATTCTAAGATTGTTGACTGGGACAGAAGGTTTCTTTTAACCAGACTGGTTCCTGAATGACGCATCCTTTACACCGAGCTGGGCAAAATTGACAGGGATTACTCTTATGCGTTTGCCTGGGTAATGTTGATTTGTTCAAGTTATGCCATCGAGTTTGCTTCTTGATTTATGACACTTCCTTAAAGACTGGTCATCACCATTCATTTTTCTCCATTGAGTCAAACACACATTTTTCATGATGGTGTAAATACATCACTCATATATAAAGGTGCATAAGCATTTTCATTATGATAGAGAGGTGCTTGGCAATGCCAGACAATAAACATCTTTCAAGGGTAGTACTTTTTTACAGCATCGGAATTAACTGGTTTGGAGAATTCCCGCCCATCCATTTCAGTCAGAATCAAGGCTCCTCCAGGGAGTATCTTCTTTATTACATAAGGACCCCTGTAATTTGGGGCGAACTTGCCTCCGAGCTCTGGAAAGATTGGCAGCGTCTTTCTCAAGACTAGCTCATTTACCTCGAAGTGCTTGGGTCGTACCTTTTGATTGAATGATCGAGCTACCCTTTGCTGGTAACACTGACCATGACAGAGGGCTTTCAGTCGTTTTTCGTCAACCATATTCAGTTGTTCGAGCCTTTGTTGCGTCCATTCTTCCTTGGACAATCCTGCCTGGGATAAAATTCGCAGGGACGGGATTTCTACTTCCACAGGCAAAACCGCCTCCATGCCGTAAACCAGGGAAAAAGGCGTTGCCCCAGTGGAGGTTTGAATCAAAGTTCGATATGCTGTTAGTGCGAAGGGTAACCTCTCATGCCAGTCGCGGTAGTTTTCAGCTATCTTGGATAGGATTTTCTTGATGTTCTTGTTGGCGGCTTCCACGGCTCCATTCATTTGTGGACGATAAGGGGACGAGTTCAGATGCTGGATTTTGAACTCAGAAAACAATTGATCAATCAACTTGTTGTTCAAGTTCGACCCATTGTCGGTGATGATAGCTTCTGGTACGCCATAACGGGCGATTATGTCACGTCTGATGAATTTCATAACGTTTCGTGCAGTTACGCTTGCATAGGATGCGGCCTCGATCCATTTTGAGAAGTAGTCGATTGCGACCAAAATGAACCGGTGCCCATTTGATGCCTTTGGATTGATTGGGCCAATCACATCAATGCCCCACATTGAAAATGGCCACGGCTCAGATAACTGATGCAATTCAGTTGGAGGGACATTCATCTTGTCCCCGTGGATCTGACAACGATGACAGCTTCGCACATGGTGAGCACAATCGCTCTCTAAGGGGAACCAGTAATAACCCAATCTCATTATTTTCTTGGCCAACATACGTCCATTCATGTGAGGACCACATACTCCCCCATGTATTTCTTGCATTATTTGTGTGGCTTCGTTTGCATCCACACACCTTAGCAGGACTAAGTTATATGATCTTTTGTACAAATTTTCACCGCTGACGAAGAACCTCGAAGCCATTTTCATAAGGTATTTTCGATCAGAGGGAGTGCTTTCTTTAGGGAATTCCTGCTTTTGGATGTATTTCATGATGTCGTAATACCAGGGTTTCCCATCGGGTTCTTCAGTTATAGTCATGCAGTGGACTTGTCTTGTCAAGACTTCAATTTTCAAAGGCTCTACTTCTAACCCCTTCGCTACTTGTAACATGGATGATAGTGTTGCTAGGGCATCAGCAAACTGGTTATGGATTCTAGGTAGGTATTCAAATGAGATGTCCTGGAATTCTTCTACCAATTCTTCCAAGTAGTCGTGATAAGGCACTAGTTTGGCTTCTCTTGTCTCCCACTCGCCCACAGTCTGGAGGATAATTAAGGCGGAGTCACCGAACACTTTTAGTTTTGACACTTCCATTCCAATAGCCGCTTGTAGGCCGAGGATGCATGCTTCATATTCGGCTATATTGTTGGTGCATGGAAACATCAGTTTTGCAGCCACGGGATAATGTTGCCCATTCGGGGATATCAAGACCGCCCCAGTGCCTGAACCTGACAAATTTACAGCTCCATCAAAAAACATAGTCCACGTGTCCTCTTCTACTGCTGAGATTCGGTCATCTGGGGAATGATCATCGCCTACTTCTTTAGGGCAATCTGCTAACATATCAGCAATCACCCGACCTTTAACTGATTTTTGCGACATCACCTAGATGTCGAATTCTGAGATTAGGATTTGTCATTTGGCCAATTTTCCCACCAAGGCCGGGCAACCAAGCAAATACTTGATTGGGTCACTCTCAGTTACAAGGAATGTCTGGTAATGCAAGGTATACTGCCGGAGTCTGTGCAACACCCATACCAATGCGGCACAGGTCTTTTCTGACTTGGAGTAGTTTTGTTCTGATGTGGTGAATTTTTTACTCAAATAGTAAATGGCTCGTTCCTTCCCATCATGGGGTCCTTTCTGTGCCAACATTGCACCTAGGGATTCACTGTTGATGGTAAGGTAGAGGGTCAAAGGGTGTCCTGGAGTCGGGGGTACTAAAACCGGGGGTTTCATCAGGTACCGCTTTAAATTTTCAAACGCCAGTCGGCAGTCATCATCCCATTTGATTTGTGCATCTTTCTTGAGAAGTTTAAAGAAAGGTTTTGCAGTTTCAGAAAGCTGGGAAATGAATCGTGCAATGTAATTTAATCTTCCCAGGAGGCTCCGGACTTCTTTCACAGTCGAGGGAGGAGGCATCTCAAATATCGCTTTAGTTTTTGACGGGTCCACTTCTATCCCTTTACAGCTCACAATGAATCCAAGTAATTTGCCAGAAGTCGCCCCGAACACACATTTTGCTGGGTTCAAGCGCAACTTGAACTGGCGAAGTCGATCGAATAATTTTTCCAGGGTCTTCACATGGTCTTCTCCATGTCTGGTTTTGGCGATCATGTCATCGACATATACTTCAATTTCTTTATGCATCATGTCATGGAAAAGGGTGACCATGGCACGTTGGTAAGTTGCTCCAGCGTTTTTCAGACCAAAAGGCATGACCTTATAGTGAAAAGTCCCCCATGAAGTAATGAATGCCGTCTTTTCCTTGTCTTCCTCCTTCATTTTTATTTGGTTGTATCCCGAGAACCCATCCATGAAAGAGAAAAGTTTGAATCCAGCAGTACTATCCACAAGAACGTCTATGTGAGGTAGTGGGAAATCATCCTTTGGGCTTGCTTTGTTCAAATCACGGTAGTCGACACAAATCCGGATTCGACCATCTTTCTTCTTCACTGGTACAATGTTTGCCACCCAACTAGGATACTGCGAGACTTCGAGGAAGCCTACTGCCAGGAGCTTCATTACTTCTTCTTCAATCTTTTTTGACAATTCAGGCTTAGCTCTTCTTAGCCGCTGCTTCTTAGGGGCCACATCAGGGTTGGTTGGCAAGCTATGCTCCACGATCATTGGATCAAGGCCTGGCATATCGGCATAAGACCATGCGAATACATCTTGATATCTCTTTAGGAGGGCAATTAAGCTTGCAGCTTCTTCTTCAGGAAGGTTCGCGCCAATCTTTATCTCCCTTGGATCTTCTGTGCTACCTAAATTGACAATGATGGTGTCTTCAGTAGTAGGGGGCCTTGCTTCTTCGTGGCGCTTCCAATTCCATTGAATTTCGTCGGAATCATCAAAATCATCATCTGAGTCATCAGAATTGCTATCATGGCTACTTACGGTGCTGGTTTGGACCGTTCCCATACCCTCGCCTGCCGCTATATTATTCCTGTGTCATAGAGTAGATAGGCTTAAGGGAACAAATAAGGTTAGTAGTATGCATGCTTCTTTCTTTTGAAAAGGTGATAAATTGATTTTAAAGATTAAAGACAAGGAAACATGAGGAGACCCAGGCCTCAGATTTCTTCTTTCATTTGACGGCTGGCTATCATCAACGGGCCGATTTGGTGTGTCTCCTCATGCCCTCAAAATGTTTTCAACTTTATTTATTAGTAGACGGATTTACAGGGTGGTTTCAAAAAATAGTTCCTTGAGTGGAACTGTTGTTGAAAACAAAGCAAGCTAGATTTTAAGAAATATGTACAGGCTCCCACGTAGGGGAGTATGCAGAGGAGTTAAAAAGGATTCTACTCGAGCGGGCCTACACCCATTTCCCCTGACGGTCCCTCATTGATAGCGCCCACGAAGAAGTCTTCATACCAGTTGCCAGTCACGTCTCCTTGTGCTCCCGGCTTTGTGGATTTCAGATCATCCACGTCTCCCCATCCATCAGGGACGATGTTGTGGTGATGATCATAGAAACTTTGGGGAATTGAATAATTGACATAGTAGTCAAATTTACCACTTGGTTGGCCCAAAGTGTCTATGATTGCTTCTCCTTTATGCGCCTCCTTAGCATGCTCAGGGAACATGGTACGGGTTCTGGGTACCACGAGGAGGTGATCATTGCCAAAACACAGCCATGGAGAGCGGAAGGTGAATACCCCAGCATCCAAAAGATCTTGGACCTTGTCTCTCAGGATGGTGCAATCATCTAGCGAGTGTCCTAATTCCCCTGAATGGTAATCGCATTGCTTGGATGGATCATAATCAATGAAGTACTCGGGGGTAGGATGGTTCAATTCTCTGCCGATTATCCCTTGCTCTAGGAGGATGGGGAAAATAATGGCCATTGATTTAGGAAGGGGCGAATATGGTTGTGTGCTTCTTGGGGATAAGGGTAGCCGTGCCCCTCGCCAGGTCGTGTCAGTAGGATCCTCTTCATTTATCACCAGCTCCTCATTGTGACGAGAACGGAATGCACGAGTAGCTTGAGCGAAGTTTTCTGTCAAATGGTGTACAGTCTCGCGTAATTCTTCGACTTGGTGTCGAAGCTGGATGAACGAGAAGTTATCGCATGTCTCTTCTAATTGTTCTTCCTCAATGGCACCTATGAAAATATCCTCGAGCATGGTGGTCATGTCATCTGGCCCCTCCTTTTTTATAAGTGAGGGCCAAGTTGTGTCTTCCTGGGTTATGGGTAATTTCACACTTTCGGGGTTGAACCATTTTGGAGTATCCACTTCCTCTTCCTCATGCATCATCTTGGCTGGGCCTGGGAAAGTTTCCTCGAGACGGGGATATACAAGGCCGACTTTTTTCTTTGATTTTCTATCTGGGGAATATCCCAAACCGACAGTATAGGGTCTTCTCCGAGCTTCAATAGGCTGACGAATGCCCTGGCCTCTCCTACCAAGCCCTTGTCCTGGAAGGAAACCGTGTCCTACCATGATTTTTCCTACCATGATTGCAGCACTTGATATCTCGGGGACGAGGGGCAAAGTCCCTCGAGTTTCGTGTATAGTAGACACGAGCTCGAACGATTGATAGCTAGCTTCGCTCTTGTCACTAGGTTCAACATAAGGAATGGCCGTCTCGTGGTAGATGCGGTGATCTTCTTCTCCTCGGACCGTGATCAGTTTTCCTTCAACCACGAACTTCACACTTTGGTGGAGGCTTGAAGGTACTGCTCCTGCGACGTGTATCCATGGGCGCCCTAAGAGGAAATTGAATGCAGTGGGGATATCCATCACCTGGAACAAAATTTTGAATACGGTTGGGCCAATTTGAATGTCGAGCTCGATCTCTCCCACTGTTTCCTTCTTTGTTCCATCGAATGCTCGAACAGAAGTCTTGGGTACCTGGATCCATGATCTCTCTATTTTAAGGTGACAAAGTGTCGCTAATGGACATATGTTAAGAGCAGATCCGTTGTCAATCAGCACTCGAGCGACGTGAGATGCGTTGCACTTGACTGATATGTAAAGGCCCTTGGTGTGTCCTCTACCCTCCTCGGGAATCTCTTCATCAAAAAATGCCATTTGATCCTTTAGAAGGATGGTACTGACAAATTCCTCGAGTTTGTCATGCTCAATAGTTTCAGGGACATGTACTTCACTTAATACTTTCATGAGGGATTTCTGGTGCTTGACAGATGTCTGAAGCAATTCCAGTAGAGAGATCTGCGCCGGTGATTTTCGTAACTGTTCCACCACATTATATTCGCTGGCCTTAACTACGGCCAAAAACTCCTTGGCTTCTTCGTCAGTGACGGGCTTAGCAGACTAAGTATTTGCTTGAGCATAGGTTCGCCCAGATCTTGTGACCAAACCAACATCAAGGTCATAAGACCATGGTACTGCATTGTTGTATTTGTATTTGTAAGGTTGGGGAATCTCAATGACTATAGCTGTTTCTGCTGTTGATGCTTGAACAATGGCTCCTTTCCTTTCAAAGACGCTCTCGGGTAAGGTGGAATCATTCTTCTCCTTTTCCGCATTTAGCGCCGCAAATTCTTCCTCCCAATTGATGAGGACTTGGGATATGGTAGAAACTATGTTGGCGTGGCCGGCGTGCACAATTATTCCGGCCTCTATCATTCTTAATACCCTTTCCTCCATTATTGCGAAAGGCGGTATTTCATTGCCCGGATAATACCCGGTTTCTACTAACCCTCGATAGATGTCGACCATATGTGCATTGACATTTCTGATTTGACCGGCTTCAGAACTGAATATCATGTTTACTTTGTCAGCATGATCAGGAAGCGGATTGCTTTGGACATTCGGCTTCGCGGTTTGGAATGAGAAGGCCTTAGTATCCAGCAGGTTCTGGATTCGATGCTTAAGGACGAAACACTCATCAGTTGAATGGCCTACTTCTCCCATGTGATAATCACATTTTTTGGACGGGTCATAGCTGGAGAAGCTTTCAACGTTAGGTCGTCTTGGTTCAGTTGAAAGGAGGCTCTTGTTTCGAAGGATTGCCAAAACCTGGGAGGGAGATCCAGGAAGCGGAGTGAATTGTCTTCGGTTGTTGTAGCGCTGGGGTGGACGGCTATTAGTCTGTTGTTGGCCTGTGCTTGTCTGAACAGTTGGGGGGTGATCGGTGTTTGCAGTGTAGGTGGCATTGACATCGATCAAGGATTCTTTATCTTTTTTCATGTTGAGCCTTCTGCTGACAGGAGCAGGCTCAGTGAACCAGCCATCCCTTAAACCTGTCTCAATCTGCTCTCCCACTGGAATGAGTTGATTGAATGATTCAGCGATCGTAGTCACCATCCGATTGCGGTATTCGAAAGGGAGGGTTTTGATGAACATTTTTCTCAATTCAAAGTCAGTTGGCTCAGGACTGATCTGGGCGGCGAGATTCCTCCATCTAATGGCATATTCTTTGAAGGATTCTTGCTTTTTCTTTTCCGTGCGATCAAGATCCTCGCGAGAAGGGGTAATGTCCATTATGAATTTGTACTGTTTGAGGAATGCTTCACTTGCTTCACTCCATGTCTCGATGAGGTTTATGTTCTTTTTTATGTACCATCTCAGGGCGGGACCTATCAGGCTTGACTGGAACAACTGGATCATTAAAGGTTCATTATTAACGTACTGGGTCATTCGAACCAAGTACATCTGCAAGTGAGCTCTTGGGCAGGTCGTGCCATCGTACTTCTCGAACTCAGGCATTT
Source organism: Eucalyptus grandis x Eucalyptus urophylla (assembly GCA_028830015.1). NCBI lineage: Eukaryota > Viridiplantae > Streptophyta > Magnoliopsida > Myrtales > Myrtaceae > Eucalyptus > Eucalyptus grandis x Eucalyptus urophylla. The sequence goes on from CM054200.1 coordinate 5,713,346, forward strand.
TGAATTTTTCCGGCATTTTGACCTTAGAGTAGATGGAGAGGTCTGTTGGAGTAGGATCTTGAAGGCCTTGCAATTACTTTAGCCTCTCTTCAAGCTTCTCAAGGCGTTTGTCATGTTCAGTCTTAGACAAACTGTTGGGCTTTGCTTTCTCGACTACGATTTGGTGCGTATCATCTTCTAATTCGGGCATGTTATCATCAGTATCTCTTCCTTGATCACCTCGAGTAGACAATTGCGGTAACAATACTTCGATTGAGGCTGGGACGGGAGCTAATTTGCCTTGAATGGAATCTATCTGCTTTGAAAGTTGTTGAAGCACATTGAAGACTTGCTTCATTTCACTTTCCATGACCGCAATACGGCTTGGTACGTTTTCTTCGGCCATTCTTGCTCTTGCTTTAGAACGAGTCCGGATCGGCGAACGTTGACGTTCCGTGATTACCTAGTCATGAGTAAACAAGCGTGTGTGAATACAAGGCGTAAATAGGGAGTCAGTCCATGATGACAACCTAATCCTACTATTTTTGTTTATTCATGAAAAGGTAGAGGATTTCTTAAACATGGATTGAAAAAGGACACGTGGCATGTTAACATGAGCTAAAAAGATATTTAATTTGAAAGGCGAAGAAAGCATGAGTTGCAACAAATTTTGAAAAAGGTTTCTATCCCATTTTTTTTTAGGCAAATGAAAATTCTTGCGGAAAAGAATCTTGTAACATGCTTGAGAATAAAAACATCAACTGAAAGTAATTTTTTATGCAAAAGTTTTTTTTTTTTTTAACTTTATAACAATTACTTTCAAATTTAAATGACCGTGGTATTAAATCCTAGACTAATTATGGACCACTCAATATATACAGGAAGGTAAGTAAATTACACGAAATAAAAACTTACTTCACATGAGAAAATTGATGGCAATCACATAGACATGCGCATGATATGTGTGGCTCGATTTCTAACTGAGAAGGTTTGTTGAGATTAAAAGGATATCCGCCCGTCGCAGTCTCGCGTTAGCAGAATACCCTTCTAATCTCGGCTAAGAAATTCGGGGAAAAGAAAGGCAACCTCTACATCGCAGTCTCGCGTTCGAGGTCGTATCTTTCTTAACACCATCCTAGAAATCCTATGGCGGCCCAGGTCCGGCGGCCGGGTTGTGTGTGCCATGTGTAGTGCTAAAACAGTAAAGCATACACAACAATTTATAATCACAAGATAATCTATTTTAGGCAAAATTAAAATAAATTTCTAAGCTTTTGACCTGCATGAAGAAAAAAACCTAAGTCAGTAAAGAATTTAAACAAGAAAAAAATGGCCTAAGTCCTCAAAGTCCCCAGCGGAGTCGCCAAGCTGTCGCGACCTCTTTTTTTCTCGGCGCCTGCGATCAGGTACAGGCGCCTAGGGAGGCTAATGGCTCGGCTAATTTTATTAAGCCCGGACTCTCCCAAGTCCACCAATTCACGACTTTAATAATCTAAATTTTTAATCTATAAATTAATTTTAAAACGGAGTTGCCACTAATCGATTTGGGGTGGGTTGATTAGAAACCCAAGTGAAGTACCGGGAGAAATACTCACTCCTGCGTAACCAGAGAAATTAGGATCGGGGACTTGATTACACTAGTTAATCACTAATGCCCTTTCGGTACCTAATCTTGTTTAAACCCTGAGGTTTTTTGGATGTTCGAGGGATTTTCCAAGCATTTTTGGGAGGGAAAACATTTTCTAGGTCTTTTTCTAATTTTTTGGACACAAAATGGATTTTTTGGGATTTTTTTTGGTATTTTTGGGAAAATACAAGTCTTTTTGGATTTTTTTTTTTTTTGAATTTTTTGGCTTTTTCATGAAATTTTGGATTTTTTTGGATTTTTGGCATTTTTTGGAAAATATGAAATATTTTTGATTTTTTTTATTTTTCGGAAAATAAAATATTTTTTTTATATTTTTTAAATATTTTTGGAAAATAAATTATTTTTTGATTTTTTCTCGATTTTTTTGAAATTAAAACATTTTTTTAATATTTTTTTGAAAATAAAACACTTTTTATTTTTTTTTTTGAAAATAAAATATTTATTATTTTATATTAAAATAATAAAATAAAACCGACCCGGGTCGGATCCGCGGGTTGGGTCCGACCCGGGTCGGTGACCCAAATGCGGACGGGCCCGCAACGCGGGCCCGACTCGGATTTTTCATTTTTTTTTTTAAATTTTTTTTTATTTCGTTAAAATGACGCCGTGGCCGGGCATTTGGGGACACCCGGCCCGGCCCGACGACCCGGGTCCACGACCCGTTCCGCGACCCGGCTCCCTGCGAACCCTACCCGACCCGGATCCGAATCGCGACCCGGTCTTCCGCCGCGCCCGCAATTCGTGGAATCCCTACCCGGTTCCCGATCTGGGTCCGACCCGACAACCCGGGGTCGCGACCCGGAAAATCGGGAACCCTAGGGTTCCCGAATCGCGGCGCCGAGGCACAACAGCGACGGCGACGGCGGCGGCAACGGCGACGGCGGCGGCGACAGCGACGGTAGTGACGAGAGTTGGAGTGCGGAGGGGGGAAATTATGGCGACGGCAACGGCGGCGGTGGCGGTAGCACTACCTGCTTGTGGCGATGGCGTCCGGATGGTGGTGGCTGGGCCACTCGGTTTCCCGATCTGGCGCGGCGTCGACGGACCGATCACGGCTTCGCAGGTGGGGCACGACAACAAGCCGTCGAAGCAACGGCGTCGGGACTGAGGCGAACGGCTGCGGCACAGCGTCCGGCGGCAACAACAACAGCAAAAAAACTTGACCGGACCCTCCTCGGCCTTGATTTCTCCTCACTCAGGCCAGATCCGAGCCTCCACCGGCCGGATCTGACCTTCTCGAAGTCACTCGCCGCCTGCCTTCCCCGAAGTCTCTCGGTGGAGGGTGGGCTGAGCTCGCGACTCAAGCTCTCTCTTGCGCTCGCCCTTCGATCCTTCCCGATGTCTCTCAGTGAAGGATTTCCGAGCTCGCCACGCCCTCCGACGATGCTTGCGGCCACCTATTTATAGGCGAAGGAACTCCGGTCGACGGAGGGGCTCGGTCGCCGGCCTCCGGCTTGCCCACCGGTTCCGCTCGGCTGAACCGGTGTCCCATCGAGCTTTCCAGCGAAGCTCGCTCAGCATTAATGGCGCCTGCAATCTTATCCCCTTCGGCCGACGTCGCCCTACACTCCTCGGCCGTAGGCCGTCCTTCGCGCGCGTCGCCGGCCACCGCGCGTGGGATGCAAGCGACTGAGGAAGAAGAAGACAGGAGGAAGAAGAAGAGAGAAAAGGGGCCGGGCCAAGGTTGAAGGAAAATGGGCCATATGGGCCACGCGGAGGGAGAAGAAAAGGAGAGAAAAAAAAGATGGGCTGGGCTTTTGCTTTTTTTTTTTTGTGTTTTTATTTGGTTTTTGTTGTTGTTTTGTCTTTTTATTATCTATTTATCCGAAAAGACAAAATTAAAAACTTAATTAATAAAACTAATTAAAATCGAGGTGTCAACAGTTAGGCTCAACTCGGCCCATACTAGTCGGCCTTATATAAGATTAATTAAGAAACCTTCCATCTCACTTTAGACCAACTCCGTTTTACAATAACCGTAAAATGGTAAATTATAATATCAATTAATATAGTTCACATTAGGAAAACTCTTACACAAATATCTCAAACATGAATGATGTCTACCGATATTGTTCCAAGACTATCAAGGTGGTAAAGACTACAGACCATGACCTCCGTTTCTCATACATGACAACTGATGCTTCCTCCTGGCCCCGTTCTCTCTCTATCTCTTTCCCCCACCAACGCGTGCATACAAATGGATGGGCCAAGGAAGGTAATTTAATGTTTTCATAGTAAATTGTTATTGCTGAATTTTACTACGAAGTCTCTAATGTCGGAATATCTATATAGCTTTATATTTTCCAGGACAAATATGACATCATCATAAAAATAGCTACAGAAACATTTCGAGTGGTAAACCAGCTTTCAGTACAACCAACGAAGAGTAGACATCGGGTCTGATAAAGTGAAAAGTGTATAGTCGGAATGAATCCTGTAGTATATCCACTCATTTTTTTCCCCTACAAAATCAAATGACAATTCCGCTGCATGGAATTCCTAGAAAATAGATTGAAGAAGGGGCAAGAAGGGAGATTCTGCAGAGGGCAAACCGGCTTGTTACTGGGACCGGTAGCAAATGGATTCTGTTTGGAATCGTCCGCAAGCAGTAATCTCAGAAAGTCTGCAATATCCACAGGAGCTTCGACGTCTTTCACGTACTTCTGATATTCCTCCATGCTGCCTAACATCAATGAAATGGAGATCAAGCTGTCCGACACTAGAAGAAGTCAAACACAGTAAATCAACTATCCAGGGATGGCTACCTATTTGTTCCTTGCAGGCAGTGACCGCTTGGCGAACAGCTTTCCTCCTGTCCGACACAGTCAACTTAAGATTTTCCAGTTCTGATAGAGTAAACCTGAAGTCATTGCCATAACTATAAATCACTAGGCCAGAAAGCAGAGCCCCATCTTATGCGTCACCATGTTTTAATGGGAAATCATAAGAGTCATAGACAAGGTATATAGCAGAGCAAGTGCATATGAACAGCTCATGATTCGAGTGTGAGTGTCCTGTTACCTCATGTTTCAAAATCCAAAAGGGTCTTAATAACAAAGACACAACAGGAGAATAAAAGGTGTATTTCCTCTTGGGCACTACGAGAAACATATGGCGTGGTCATGCAGTATCTGAGAAACAAACCAAGAAGCCGCGATCGTACATTGTACTGACACTGATGATCTGGGCAAAAATGTTTGCCGCAGCCAGAATGGCGATGATGGTCTCGCAGCTCCACCGAGGTATTGATTGGAATGCTCTTGCCAATTCAGGCAGGTGCTTCCCACGGTGCTGATACACCAGTTGGGTGAGATCAGACAAGGAAGTGGTCAACTCACAGAGGTCTTTGACCACATCGTTGAGAGGTTTTATCGCCACCTTGTTGCCGTCGGATATGACCTTCTTCTTCAATGAGCTCAGGGCTTTCGAGAGGTAACCGGACATGGCATTTCTGCCCTCAGGGGGAGCTTCGGAGGCATACCAGAAGTCGCCGTATTGCAGAGCGAAGGCTGCGAGGACGAGCAGGACTTGGGTGGTCCATCGATAGCTTCGTAGCTTCTGGAATATCGCTTTCCACGTCTCTTCCATATTTTTGCATTCCTTGGCCTGGCATGTCATCTGAAGAAGGAGAAGAAGATGATGAAGATGGTGATGATGATGATTTGGACTTTTTGTCCTTCTCAAATCAATTAAAAACATCTCAAACATATAAACGAATAATAATAATAATAATAATAATAATAATAATAATAATAATCCTGATTAAATACTTATTTTTCAATTCTTGTATATTAATTTTCCTAATTTTGACGAGAAATTTATTTTAAAAGAAAATATAATTCACTTTATAATTTTCCTAATATTCAGTTTCAAAGAATGTAAATGCCCTCGTAAATACCAAAACATGCATGAATCACGGCCTCACCCACTTATATCGACATTGCGAGCCGTACCATCGTGTGCATGGAGCCTCTCCTTATGTACATAAACGGGCCGGTTTGCATGTATTTGTGGGAATTAATTACTTTGCACAGGTTTGGATATCCCGTGTCCTAAGGAAAAAATAATAATGATAACAATAGAAAACCTGACAGTTGATGCACTCGATCAGCTGTGAAATGTCGCTCGAAATATTGATTTCCGGGGCCTCTGGAAGATCCTGCGACAATAAAGTCTAAAGCGATTAGGAGCAACTTCTACAAGGTTCAATTCTAAGAATTACACTAGCTTTTCTGTTACTTGATTGACCATCCGAATTTTATTTAAATGAATGACAATTTTTAAATTACATGGGGTTATTTGAATCTTTGGGTTCAAATATTCAAATAACCCAAATATTCAAATAACCCAACCGATGCACGAAACCGTGCAATAGGAATGAGTTTTTTGGATAATAAGGAAAGTCAAATTCGATATTAAGAAATGATATCGATCCCTATTCGATACCCTTTTGGGGACGTAATCCCTATCGACGAGCTGGGTTGCGACAGAAATGATGTTCTTGACGATTCCGTGGAGATCATCCACTTTGCATTTTGCTTCTTCGGAGCAATCATATGAATGTCCTCCTATGACCGAATCTATGAACTGTCGGTGGTCGATGATGTGGATACTGAGCGCAGTCTTCGGCTTGTTGTCGCCGCCGCCGACACGAGAGGGGACAGACAACGCGCGTTTATCCATGTATCTTCAAGGGCGGAAGGAAGAAAGCAAGAGATCAAGTGAGGTTAACAGAAGGATGAAGTAGAAGATGGACGTGCCTGCTTGTTTTCTCTTGCGTCCGTCTCTTTTTATAGCCAACCATGCAGCACAACGCATGCATGCAAAAATGGGAGAATGACGTTGATTGGTCCCACCTTAATTAAACCCTTTAACCGAATATGTTCCCTTAACAAAAGCACCTTCATTAAGGGGACGCAGTATAGAGAACTTTGAATGCTAGTATGTCAAGATCCCAACCTCATGGAAACGATATGATCACTGAATTATCAACTGTAGGAGTTTAATGCATCAGGTATGTGAAAAATGAACAATAAGATTACAAGTATGAGAAATCGAATCTTTTGATATGATAGTAATAGGGTCATCAAAATGGGCCATTAGCTCATTTTTAATAAAGTGAATCATAAATGAGTCAACTCAAATTTGTTATATAAACTATAATATGTTTTGAAAAGAAAATTTCAAGATATATAGATTTAAATGGGTCTGTCTTGAAATCCATGCCCATATAACCAGAAGAATAAAGATGAAAATGTCCAAGGAAATAAATTAAAATTTAAAAAAAAATATGAAATATATTATTAAAAATTGTTCATGTCATTAGGACGGTTGGTGTTCACATCAGCGAATTCTTGCCAAAATTTTATGGATGGACTCAATTTGTGAAAGTAAAAATATTTAGGACTTACTTGGCAAATTTGAAAGACTTAAAGTTTGAATTGACAAAAGTGTAATAAATTTAGGACTTATTGGACAATTTTCAAATTAGTTATATTCAAGTAAAATGGTCGTAAATGGGTTTAAACATGACATGGGTGTTAGATGGGTCATAAATGGATTTACAACTTATTTAGATCTAATTCATTCATATATAACTCTTTTTATTCTCTTTTGCCCTCTTTTGATCTCGCATTCACTCATTCCACATTCTCACAAGAATGTGGAGTTTTCTTAAATTGTTTTAAATATAAAGGTATTTTAGCTTTATGGGTCGGCTTGAATATGAGGCACAAGAATTTACATTACATGCAATCCATTTGACGGGTCTATAATAGAACAGACCCCGGTGAAATTGTTAGTTTATGTCTTGTTGCAATGAAATAGCCAATATTTTGTACAGCTTCACCGTGCAACATCAAAGGAATAGAGATGAAATTTCTAGAATGCTTCTCTTTTGTATGTATTTATTTAATAACAATGTACTCGTTCCATCAAATAGGCAACAGTATGACTAGATGAGGGTTTATCCAGAAAGATGATACGTTTCTAAAAAGTTTTCTAATCCATGATCATCTTGTGAGATTGATCCACCTACAAATCAAAAGAGGCAGGTTTTGCCCTAAATGTTTCATCCATCATCATCTTCTTCTTCATCCTTTTGATTAACCTTAATTGATCTCCTATTTCCTCTTCCTTTCACCTATCCAAGAGACATGGAGACATTGGCGTTGTCCTACTTCTCTCTCGGCAACAGTCAAGATCATAGTATTGAAGCACTAATCTTATCGGACTTTTTAATGTAGTTCAATATCATAAAATTGGAAAGGGTGAGAAACGTGCCACATGATGTAAGATGCGCTTTTCTTTCCAACAATATTTCCCTTTTAGATGCAATCTTCTGTCCTACTAGATGAAACCAAGTATCGTTTTGCTTGTGAAAACAACACCCTCAACAGTGACACCTTTGCACAAAAATATTATAGTATCAAAGTACAAATCTTATCGGACTTTTTTATTCTTTTTGGTGTAATTCGATATCATAAAATTGAAAAGGGTGGGAAACATGCCACACAACATAATATGCGCTTTTATTTCCAACAGTAATTACTTTTTAGATGGGATGTTCTTTCCTTAGCAAATGAAATCAAGTATCATTTTGCTCGTGAAAACAACACCCTCAACTATGACATCTCTACACAAAAATGTTATAATATCACACGACAAGACGTAATATGCTCTTTTCTTTCCAACAGCAATTACTTTCAGATGGGATGTTCTTTCCTTAGTAGATGAAAACAAGTATCATTTTGCTCACAAAAACAACACCCTTGACAATGACATATCCACACAAAAAGATTTGGGCTTTGTTAGCATAGTAGTTTTTGGACTACCATGAGAGTAACGCTATTCTATGAACCACAAATTCTTAAAGAATTGAATCTTACAACAATTTTAATTATTTGTTTTTAATTTTTTCATGACCCAAAACAGATTATTGATCTTACAACAGATAAAGAATAATCATATAGGCATTTCTTGTATAAATTCTGCCTAATGGTGAAATCACAATCTCATTATGCATAATTAACTCTTATTGTTATGGTCTTAAGTGAACTAAAGTGAAGTTCTAATTTGTACAAAAGTTAGAATGAAAATGGTCCTCTTTCCGCTACTTTTTTAAGTCACACGCTTCCTTCCATAAGTCTTTTTTTTTTTTTGATACCCGGGGAATCCCGTACAGCCGATAGCCGGTGAGTAAACCCTGGAGCGACGCTAGCGGAGGACCCACTGTTATAGATAAAGCCAAATATTTGTTTTTAGGGGCTTTTTTGTCTTTTCTATTAGATTTCCTTTTAGGTTAAAAGTGTTACCTATATATTAGCGATGGCAAAACCCTAGCCGTCAAGACGCTGAAAAAAGGAAATAGAGAGGCAAGAAAAAGAGAGAAGAAAAAAGTGAGTTTTTTCTTGATGAGAGTTCTCAATCTCTTTGTGCCCTGATCTTGAGAGAAGATCGTCGTTGTATTCCAACTTTTTCAAAGTCTAGTGGATTCGCAGAGTGCCTCTGCGCGGAGACGTAGCCCAAGTTTGGGTGAACTTCGATAACAAATTTTCTGGCGTATTCATCTGATTCTGCTATTTTTTTACTATATTCTGTCTGGTGAATTGTTTGCGAGCGTTATTTTTTTGGAATCGACGTGCGATTTCGTAACAACTGGTATCAGAGCCTAGGTTGGCTAATCGAGAACATCGAGGGTTTTTCGGTGACGTTCGATTGAAAGCAAACAGGATGGCAGAAGATAAAATCAGAATCGATAAGTTCAGTGGAGAGGATTTCGGATGGTGGAAACTACAAATAGAGGATTATCTTTATCAAAAAGATCTCTATGCACCACTTGAGGGTTGGAAACCCGAGATAGCGGAAGTGGATCCGACAGCAGAAGCCGGATGGAAAATTCTTGATCGAAAGGCATTAGGTGCGATTCGTCTAGGGTTGACGAAAAAGACAGGATACCACATCGCGAAAGCAAAAACTGCAAAAGAAGCCATGGATATTCTAACGAATATTTTTGAGAAGCCATCCACATCAAATCAGGTATTTTTGCTGAAGAAACTGGTTAATATGAAGTTATCTGATAGAGGTTCCGTGGCAGAGCATATTAATAGTTTCACGCAGGTCACGGGTCAATTGGAATCCGCAGGCATAAATTTAGATATGAAGCTTCAAGCTTTATTATTTTTATGTTCTCTTCCAGAAAGCTACAATACCGCAGTGCAGGGAATTTCGAGCACCATGAAGGATGATTTAACTCTTGATGATGCTGTGAGTAGTATCATGGATGAAGAGATGCGAAGGAAAGTCTCAGGTGGAGATAATTTTTCTGCATCTACATCTTCAACGGCACTTGCAGTGGAGAACCGTGGAAGAAGTAAAAGTAGAGGAAATTTCAGCGGTCGTGGCAGATCACAATCAAGGGGTAAGAGACAGGTTGCAAAAGATGAGTGTTGGTTTTGTCACAAAACCGGACACCGGAGGTTTCAGTGTGAAGCCTACAAAAAGAAGCAGCAAGATGAGAATCAAGGTGCTAATGTAGTTAGCGATAAATCTTTGCTAGATAACTTGTGTTTGTCTGCAGGGTTTGACTTGACAACAGATAAATGGTTTATTGATTCTGGCGCTTCTTTTCATTGCACCTCGCAAAGAGACATATTTGATGATTATGCCAGTGGAGATTTTGGACAAGTGGTTGTGGGAAACGGCCACATGTGTCCAATTGTTGGGAAAGGAACTGTGACTGTGAACATCTCAGGTGGAGGACGTCTAGTTTTGCGTGAAACTAGGCATATTCCGGAATTAAAGAAAAATCTGATTTCAACTAGTAAACTTGACCAAGAAGGTTTGGTAATAACCTTTGGTTGCGGAGAGTGGAAGATAACCTCAGGGGTAAGAGTAGTAGCAAAGGGAAAGCGTACGGGTACACTTTACCTTCTCCAAGGAGACAATATCAGTGATATGGTTGCAACTACAATGGCTACAGGTAATTTATCTACTCTTTGGCATTATCGTTTAGGACATCTTGGTGAAAAAGGTGTAAAGCAGTTACACTCGAGGAAATTACTTCCGGGTTTACAAAAAGTTGAGTTAGATTTTTGTGAGAGTTGCAATTATGGAAAACAGAAGGCTGTTAGTTTTCAATTGAATGGGCGACAAAATAAAGGCCAGAAGCTAGAGTTGGTTCATACTGATGTATGGGGACCTGCTCAAGAACTCTCTTATGGTGGTAAGAGATATTTTGTCACATTCATTGATGATGCAACAAGAAAGACTTGGGTCTATGCTCTTAAAGAAAAATCAGAAGTATTCGGGATGTTCAGAATGTGGAAGACCATGGTAGAAAAAGAAACAGGTTATCAGATTAAAGCTTTGAAATCTGATAATGGTGGTGAATACACAAGTAAAGAATTTGCAAATTATTTGAGCCGAGAAGGCATACACGGGCTAAAAACTGTTCCTAGAACTCCTCAAGAGAACGGTGTAGCTGAAAGAATGAACAGAACTATTCTAGAACGTGCGAGATGCATGAGACTACACGCGGGTCTCCCGCTACACTTATGGGCTGCTACAGTTGATGCAGCTGTTTATCTTATCAACAGAAGTCCATCTAGTGCCTTGGATGGAGAAATACCACAAGAGCGGTGGTCAGGTAAGAAGATTAATTATTCACATCTAAAGGTGTTTGGTTGTATTGCATATGCTTTAATTGACAGGGAGGATAGAAAAAAGCTTGATGCTAAGTCCCAGAAGTGCGTCTTTATCGGATACGGTGGTGACGAGTATGGCTATAGACTTTGGGATTATGAGAATAACAAAGTCATCCGCAGTCGCAATGTGGTATTCCATGAAGAAAAGATGTACAAGGATCGTCAGACAGAGACAGAGCATGAGAAGGTAGTACAACCAGAGTATGTTGAATTAGACATAATGCCTGTGAAGATGTTTCCAGTAGATCAAAGTTCACCTGAAAGAGAGGTTCAAGATGAGCCTATTATCAGTGAAGAGGTAGTTCAAGAAGAACGCAGTGATTCGGAGCAAACGAATGACCCTGAAGTACCTGTCTTGAGAAGGTCTACACGTGTGAGAAAGCCAAAAGTAATTTTTGATCCATCAGCTAATATTGTTTTGAGCCATGTCTTATATACAGATTCGGGGGAACCGGAGACTTACGATGAGGCAAAGGCAGACACGTCTCACTTGCAGTGGGAGTGTGCTATGAAAGACGAGATGAGCTCGTTACTTCAGAACAAAACTTGGGAGTTGACCAAGTTGCCCACAGGTAAAAAAGCTTTATTAAACAAATGGGTGTACAGGGTTAAGAATGAAGCAGATGGTAGTATTAGATACAAGGCGAGACTTGTAGTCAAGGGCTTTTCTCAAAAAGAAGGGATCGACTACTCCGAGATATTTTCACCTGTAGTGAAAATGACATCAATTAGAGTTCTGCTAAGTATAGTTGCAGTGGAGGATCTTCATCTTGAGCAGTTAGACGTAAAAACAGCGTTTTTACATGGTGACTTAGATGAAGAATTATACATGGCACAACCTAAGGGTTTTGAAGTCAAAGGTAAGGAGCACATGGTATGTCGCTTGAAAAAAAGCTTGTATGGCTTGAAACAAGCTCCGCGGCAATGGTACTTAAAATTTGATGGTTTCATGCAAAAAAAAGGATTTGCACACTGTGAGTCTGATCACTGTGTTTATTTTCGCAAATATGATGATGGTGACATTGTGTATCTATCTTTATATGTGGATGACATGCTTGTGGCTAGTTCCAATATGAAGAGAATCGTAGAAGTGAAGAAGATGTTATCATCACAGTTTGCTATGAAAGACTTGGGAGAGGCCAAGAATATTTTAGGCATGAAAATCATCAGAGACAGGGAAAATAAGAAATTATGGTTGTCGCAGGAAGACTATGTGAACAAGGTGTTAAAGAGATTTAACATGGACAAGGCAAAACCGGTTGCAAATCCTCTAGCGAGTCACTTCAAACTTTCCAAGGATATGTGTCCAAACACTCAACTTTTGAAAGATGAGATGGCGGTAGTTCCATATGCATCAGCAGTGGGGAGTTTGATGTATGCCATGGTGAGCACGAGACCAGACATTGCACAAGCAGTGGGAGTTGTGAGTCGATATATGCAGAACCCAGGCAGAGAGCATTGGAATGCAGTTAAATGGATATTGAGATATCTAGCAGGTACTTCCAATTACTCACTTTGTTATGGTGGTACATCTCTAGAGTTGCAGGGTTATGTAGATGCAGATCATTCGGGTGATCGAGATAGTGGTAAGAGTACCACTGGATATGTCTTTACAGTTGCAGGTACAGCAGTGAGTTGGGTATCTCAACTACAAAAGATAGTGGCTTTATCGACGACAGAGGCAGAATATGTAGCGATTACAGAAGCCTCCAAGGAAATCATGTGGTTACAAGATTATATGGAGGAGTTACATCGAAAACAGCCAGTCAGTACATTGTGGAGTGATAGTCAAAGTGTAGTGCACTTAGCAAAGAATGCAGCTTATCACTCAAGGACTAGACATATCAAGAAGCGTTATCACTTTATCAGGTCAGCATTGAAAGATAATGAATTAAAGCTACAAAAGATTGATGGCTCGAAGAATCCAGCTGACATGATGACCAAGGTAGTAGACAGAGAGAAGCATATTTTCTGTACTACTACAATTGGTATTACTCCATGTTGATTGATGAGGAGTATCGCAGAGGCACAAGTTTTTCAACTACTATTTTTTGAAGAAGATGGATGCAAAGTTGCTTGGTGCTTTGGTATATTTGTCTTCAAGTGGGAGATTGTTATAGATAAAGCCAAATATTTGTTTTTAGGGGCTTTTTTGTCTTTTCTATTAGATTTCCTTTTAGGTTAAAAGTGTTACCTATATATTAGCGATGGCAAAACCCTAGCCGTCAAGACGCTGAAAAAAGGAAATAGAGAGGCAAGAAAAAGAGAGAAGAAAAAAGTGAGTTTTTTCTTGATGAGAGTTCTCAATCTCTTTGTGCCCTGATCTTGAGAGAAGATCGTCGTTGTATTCCAACTTTTTCAAAGTCTAGTGGATTCGCAGAGTGCCTCTGCGCGGAGACGTAGCCCAAGTTTGGGTGAACTTCGATAACAAATTTTCTAGCGTATTCATCTGATTCTGCTATTTTTTTACTATATTCTGTCTGGTGAATTGTTTGCGAGCGTTATTTTTTTGGAATCGACGTGCGATTTCGTAACACCCACCACCCCGATGTCGCGCTTAAAACCCCGTGCGGCCAACAAGATTCGACCCCCTCCACTTTTATTAGTTTTATTGGAGAGCCTTATTCAACTGGGCCACCGCAGGCGGTGATCGCTTCCTTCCATACGTCCTTCCTCACTTAACTCACAAAACTGACCTTTTTAACCTTTGCTTTTTCCACCTTCGCATGCTTGTAGCACATTAACTCAAATGCGGGGCTCATCTGTCATCCCTCTTTTTCTTTTTCTTTTTTGGGAAAAATACTTACGTGACTATTATTAATCCATTGTGCAATTCATAGTTTGTTTTGGATGGTAAAAAAAATTAATAACAAACAATTAGAAATTATTATAGAATCTACTCTTTCAAGAATCTGTGACTTATAACTTGTCATTACCCTCACAATAACCCAAAAACTGTTATGCTAGTGAACTCCAATATATAACGCATCAACAAATTATAGCCACAAAAACTGATTTTTTTTTTTTTTGTACCGCTGAAATTATAAGCCTGATTTAAGACGCAGAGTCTAGTCTTTATCTTTGTAAGACTCCAATAAGATTCAATTTGAGAAGGATCAAGGATCAAGCCCTTTTTATCTAGAAGCTCAAAATGTTTTTGGATAGTGGACCGTCGAACATACCAAATCGAAACCTTTGGATCTTTTAGTGGTTGCATGCAGATGAAATACACAATAGGATTTGTTTCATCGTCCTTGTAAGTTCAAATATTTTCAATAGGTGTCGATCCTATCATAACCATAAGCTCAGCCATCTCCAGAAAGAAAATCACCAGCATATTTGGCCCGAGAGACAAAATAACTTTTATCTCGCAAGAACACCAAATCTAAAAGGTAACTCGAGCTCCAAAATCTTTTTATCACTTATTGTCCATGAAGACATCTCATGAGATATGTAATATCAGCGGTATTGTTGCCTGTGACGAACATGTCATCCACGCAAGCAGGAGAAGAATCGATCATGATCGGTTTTGTCAAATAAGTGCAGCACTATATTAGAATAGCTTTGAATAGATTGAGCAAGATAGTCCAACACACTACACAAATTCACCTCCAAAAGGGAACACTGTAGGAATCCACTGAGAATTATGTACTTGGTTAGTGCTGATTATTTGAAGGTTAGTTACGAGTATCGTGTGTAACAAGATATGTGGTATACCCAATCATCCTCTGTGAGATCAAGAAAACTTATGTAAATAAGGGAAGAAAAACGATTCCCAATAAGCTTTATCCACGATTGCTGCTAAGGAATACTGTCCTGATGTATTTTTCCTTGTATGGTTTACCAACTCAAATGGGGAATGAGAGAGTGCACCAACAACCTCAGCCACGCCAGTATAACAATTTTCAGCCGTCTGAATCAAAACAAACTCCATCCTCATGGCCCTGCCATTTAGTTGTCCCAAAGGCCAGCTTGAGAGATGCAAAGTCCACATCCGACCAATCCCTTGGAGGCTTAAGACCACCCAACGGTTGAGTCCCAAATTAATAGATGACCATGAATGCCGATATGTGCTGGTTTTTGAAGATATAATGAATTCATTACTTCAAATTCGAATTCGAAATATTAAATATAAAAGGCAAAAGTCAAAAGCTAATCAACGTGTTACTCTTCAAGGTGCTACTTCTCTAGAACAAAATGATACTTGGTTTTACTTGCCAAGGAAAGAACAAAGCATCTAGAAAGTAATCTCTGTGAGAAAGAAAAGACACCTATTACATTGTTTCATGCTGCACGTATCCCAGCCTTTTGAATTTTACAGTATAGAATAATGTCCAACATTCATACAAGATTAGGGCTTCGATCTTTTGTAACATTATCCATCCTCGCTTTTGATTTTGTATATTTTAGCTTTCGTTCACTTTTTTTTTTTTTTTTTTTTGGTCAGTAATTTATCTGAGTTTATTAGTTATCAAGGCACTAGATTGGTGCATCTATCTTTAGTAAGATATGGTCTAAATTTAAGGATCCTTTTGAGGCATCCACAAGTTAGCACAATGCTTTTTGGGTAGTGCAAATCGATTGTTTAGTCTCTTTTTTTTTTCTTTTCTTTTACCTTTTACCCTTTTCTTCCTTTCCAAATTAGCCCCCTCACAATGCATTTTGGATTGTTTAGATCGATTCTTTCGTCCTTCTTTTCTTTCATCTTTTACCCTTTTTCTTCCTTTCTCAATCTGCCCCCTTCCATCCGTTGCCAACTGTGCAAGCCATGAAAGCATAGCAGGTGAGCTTGTCTCCATGGTCGTCCCCAAAAGGCCAGCATGAGAGATGCAAAGTCCAAGTCCAACCAATCCCTTAAACTGTGTTTGATTGTCGGGATAATAATCAGGACAGGATAAGATAAAGTAGGATATTAAATCCTGTGGATAATAAAGGCGAACATATCTAATCATATCAAGTGTTTGGCGCACTTCAAGATAAGATTAAAAAATAAATATGATATTCAATTAAATTATAAAATTAAAAAATAGAAAATTCAATTAATTAAAGGCCATAGAAAAGCCCTAGATCTAGGAATTGTGGCCACCTCTACAGTGGCCACCATTGCAAACGGCAAGATGCGAAGATGGGAGAAGAAGTGGAAGAAGAGGGCTGACAATGAATCAGAGAGGCGGAGGCATCCATTTGACATAGATGCTTATGATATCTTCTCTTTTTGTTAAGTTCTTTCTTTCCTTAAAAAAAATTCTTATCCAATCCGGGCTTATCCCACCCCCTCCCCCGGATTTTTTATCCGGCGTTTTATCTGGATGTATCCGGGTTTGTCTGATCCGATGGACATTCCCAAACATCGGATAGGATAACAAATTATCCTATCCATACTCAAATCCGGACTACCAAATGTAGCCTTAGATGCTTAAGACCACCCAATAGTTGAGTCACAGCTTAATAGATGACCATGAATGCCAATATGTGCTAGTTTTTGAAGATATAACGAATTCAATACTTCAAATTCGAATTTGAAATATTAAATATAAGAGGCAAAACTCAAAAGCTAATCAACGTATTACTCTTCAGGGTGCTGCTTCTCCAAAACGAAATGATACTTTGTTTTACTTGCCAAGGAAAGAGCATAGCATCTAGAAAGTAATTTTTGTGAGAAAGAAAATGCACTTATTACATTGTTTCATGCTGCACGCATTCCGGCCTTTTCAATTTTACAGGATAGAATAATGTCCAATATTAATACAAGATTAGGGCTTCGATCTTTTGTAACATTATCTATCCTCACTTTTGATTTTGTACATTCAGCTTTCTCTCACTTTTTTTTTTTTGTCAGTAATTTATCTGAGTTTATTAGTTATCAAGGCACTAGATTAGTGCATCTATCTTTAGTAAGATATGATCTAAACTTAGGGATCCTTTTGAGACATCCACATGTTAGTACAGTGTATTTTGGACAGTGGAAATCGACTGTTTAGTCCTTCTTTTCTTTTCTTTCACCTTTTACCCCTTTCTTCCTTTCCATATTTGCCCCCTCACAAAGCATTTTGGATGGTCTTGATCGATTCTTTCGTCCTTCTATTCTTTTCTTTCATCTTTTACCCTTGTTCTTCCTTTCTCAATCTGCCCCCTTCCATCCGTTGCCAACTCTGCACGCCATGAATTCATAGCCCGCGAGCTTGTCGTCGTCCGTGGTCGTCCCCCATCACTGATGCGTACTCAGCTAACCCGTGGCCGTCCCTTGACTTACCAGTGAGCGAGTCACTGCAGGTTCACCAACTGTGCCATCTCTATGCCAACTCTGATTGAGGCCTGAGGCTGGACTGTCGGTCGTGCAGTAGAGCTGCTCAAAAGAGGGGACTGCGGCATGCGACTCCACCTCTATGGTCGTGGCCGATTATAGAGAGAGAGGAGTTTGAATTTTGGGGCATCATGATTTTTTAGGGTGATGATTTCACAAGAATTTCTAGCAAGAAAGGTCTATGGAAAAACTTAGCAAATAAAAAGAGAACAAAAAAATCGAACAAATTGTTCAACAGATCGATTTTTCTAAAACCTAAGACCATAAGGAAACCGGCCAAGTTAGACATGGAAGGGAGAAACTAAATTTCATTGAACTTTTGTACAAACTATAACTTCAGGTTAAGCCAATTTATTGCGATAGCAATAAGAGTAAATCATGCATAATGAAATCACCCTTTCACTTCAATACACAAATGTATAACAAAGCAAAAATTATAGCCACGGAAACTGAAATTTCCTTTTCCATTTAGGGCTGAAACTCAAAGCCCCATTTAAGTTGCAGATTCTATTCTTCACCTATGTAAAGCTCCTTTAAAGTTCAAATTAAGAAGGATCAAGCCCCTTTATCTAGAAGTTTAGTAGGTTTTCAAGAAAGAAGATCACCGCCATATTCGGCCCGAGATAACAGACTTCCATCACAAAAGACCACCAAATCTCCAAGCACGCTCAAGCTCCAAAATCTTTTATTTCGAATTGTCCATTGAGCCATTCATGAGATATGCAATATCAAACCGCATTAACTCCTGTGACGATCATGTCCCGCGATGATCATGTCATCCACATAAACAAGAGAAGAATCCAATCATAATCAATCCCATCAAATACATGCAGCATTTATATCGTAAGGGCTTTGAATAGATTGAGCAAGATGATCCTACAAGTTACGCAAATTCACCTCCAAAAGAGAACACCATAAGAATCTACCAAGAATTGCGTCCTATGTAAATACCAATTATTCGAAAGTTAGTTACAAGTATCGTGTGTAACAAGATCTGTGGTACACCCAATTATCCTGTGTGAAATCACGAAAATTTGTGTAAATAAGAGGAGAAAAATGGTTCCCTATAAGCTTTATCCACGATTGCTGCTAATGAATACTGTCCTGAGGTATTTTTCCTTGCATGGTTTGTCAATTCAAATGGGAAATGAGAGGGCGCACCAACAACCCCAGCCACACCAGTATAACAGTTTTCAGCTATCCAAATCAAAACAAACTCCACCCTCATGGCCCTGCCCTTTAGTCGTCCCAAAGGCCAGCTTGAAATATGCGAAGTCAAGATCCAACCAATCCCTTATGACGAGCATATGCAATTATAAGGATGAATAAGAATGCGCAAGCAATTCCAGTCACGATCACGACCTGCCAGCATTAGGATACAGTTTTCTTTTTTAAGGAAAAGTAAAATCGAAAAGAGAAGTCAAGAAGGAGATGAGACGACGAAGTTATTAATTGAAGGTTCAGGCCTACCCATTTGAACATGTAGCCATGGTTATTGTTCCAATCATAAGGTATGTTCATGCCGAAAATGGCAGCAACCAAAGAATAGATGGACAAACAAACAGTTCCTGAACTCAGGAAGAGCTCTAGCTGCAAGCATAGACAGAGAGGAGTCAAAGAACATTGAATAAATAAATTCAACGACTCTGGACATTAGCAACTAACTGAAGAGGCGAACTACTTGGGTACACATTTAAAAAAGAAACAATTGAGAAAATGCACACTCACAATAACAGAGAGAGAGAGAGAGAGAGAAGCACCTGAATTAGCTGATTCCGGTGATTATCAAGCTGAGGAAAGAGAAAGCACTTAGAATTTTAGGAAAAAGAAAACATTGACTTGACTCCATGCAAAACTTTTGCTTTTCCCCTTTTTCTCTACTAGATTCTCTTTATAGAAACATGCGATACAACTAACTTAATCAATCAAGTTACCTGGATGTTAATGTAGTCCTCAGTGTCATCGATATATTCCCGAAGCTGCACATGAGCAACTTAGGCAAATCAAATTTTTCGAAAAATGGACATTATACAGAAAATCAAACTCTCAAAAGTACAATCATTTTAGCCATGCATCACAAACAATCTCGAGCAAGCAAAATGAAAATCTGAATAACTATTTGACTAGAGCACATAACGAATTAATCAGTTCAAAATTTCCAACTACCTTAATGGCGTGAAATTAACACAAAATCAAAACGTCTATAATTTATCTGCTACCCCGGTAAAGAGAAACGCAAATCATTATGAAGAGATTGATTTTTATTTGGTACAGGATATTTTCGACTTCAATTACAACAACACATCACAAATTTCATTCTCCCAACACCATAACAACTGCTAATTATTGACCCTGTACTGATGTAGAAAACCTAAAGTCTCTCCTTGGCAAAGAGAAATGTTTTAATGGATCCATAAGCTCAAATATAGTAATTAGACAGGTTTCATTTAGCCATCCCAACTCACATGAGAGTGTAAATACTAACAAGAGAGTCCCTCAATCATCATTCCTTATATAATCATGTCTCACAATGATGCCAACAAAAATGACAATTGTCTCCAGCACAAGCATCGCTGAAATTCATTACCTATCTAAAGTATCAATGGACGCACTCTACCCAAGATTTTACAACAGATAAATGCAGGCAAATACTACAGCAACTAAAGGATCATGCAGATAATTCCCTATGTAATGCAACTACTTACTGTTGTCAGCTTGTTCAATGTGCCATCAATTTGCATAAAGTAAGCCTGAAAGGAAAAAAATAAAAATAAAGACATTGATGCCTATTCAAGAAACAACAGAACTTTAAAAAACCATCCACAACAATATCAACAGGAAATAGCTCAAAACCTCAAGTAACATTTCCAACTCCTCAACATCATCTTCATCTCCATGAACTGTTGCCACACTCGCCCTACTGGCTCGAGATATTTTTGAGCCAATGGTAGGGGAAGCAGGAAACCAATTTTGGGCTCCTGAACCACTCATAGGGGAAGATGCACCAACTTGTTTTCTTGACAAATACAAGTCAGCCATATCATCATCATCATCGAGTAGTTGCTCAAGCTCATCCCTTACCTGCAATGTAGCACAAATACCTTTCAAGATGTTACCCTCCTACACGTCAAAGGAACCCTGAGGAAGACACCCGTATATAGTGACAGAAAAGTCCACGATTGAGAATATCAACAATAGGTTCTGTTCAACGATATTCCTCTAAATAGAGCGAGAGAGAGAGTGCAGTGTTCGGTCGGACACCATTTGATGAAGACAATAAAATCTATCTCGATTATTTATTTATTAATCAAGTACTAACATTTCATACAAGCTCATCTAAATACTCAATTTGAAGATACAAACATTTTATCATGCATAGGATTGTCAGTCAATCTAGGCCAAGTCCTTAAAGTTGCATGAGTACATAGAATCAAGAAAGACAAGGACAACTCAAAATTTATGTTACTCACAAAGATGTCATACTCAGTCGAAAACATGATAGATAATGGCAAGGTAAACCATTTCAATTTCAGCAATGACCCAGAAGTTATATAATTTTGCAGGGCAAAAAGTGACTCACAATACCTTTTGCACCCTTGCTGTTAGCCTTGTCATCGCACTCTTCAATTTACGAACCCTATCCAAGTTACGGCTGCTAATCTACAAAGACCACAGACAGCAGACATGCAAATTTAAGAGAAACATTTCAAACTGAGATTGAGCTTAGAAGCATGATCGACCAGCCAGCATTGAGACATTGTTGTAGAATTCCAAGCATAAAGAGTAATGGCTCGATTAGTACAAAAATCTGTGTTAAGCAAAAGAAGCAAAAGCCCATAAAAAATAAAAATAATAATAATAATAATAATAAAATAAAAATAAAATAAAAAATTGCATCTCAATCAATCAACACAAGTACAACAACAAATCTCTAGGAGAAACAACAACTAACAAAATTCAGCTGATCATGCATAACATCACATCAAGCATGCAAAACCAAATGGACCAGTCTTCAAGAGTTCACCAATCACTCAGGCATAAAATCCTTAGAGGGAAGTAGAAATGCCTGGAATTCGACAAATGAAAGCTACACTGCAAGAACATTTCAATCAGTAAAACAATACCTATTTCTATGCAAACAATATTATTAGTTCCACTAAGAACTGCAAATGACAGTGTTCAGCCGCATATCACTCCTTTAGAAGGAGAAGCAACAAAAACAATTAAAGAACCTTAACAGAGCATTTTTATTTTTGGTTTATTTATTTCCCTGTGAAATGGGAAAGAGAATCTACTTACTTTTGAGGTGAGCTCATCTAAAGCAGGATAAGCAGCAGTCTCCAATTCAGTAGTACGTGCTGCAAGAAAGCTACAAATTGCTTCCAAAGCTACCTCCAAGGCACGAAATTCAAATGGAGACTCTGCATTGCATCATATTACAACTATCAAAAGATGGCCCGCTTCAAACAAATCCAATTTGAAAGAGCCAACTCAAACACACCCCGTACCATCATCTTCCCCAGCTTCAATGTCATTCTGTGCATGAGAGTACTCTTCTGCATCATCTTGACCCTGGCATATGGCATTTACAGCTAATCGCCGCTGGAGCTCCTCAACAACTGGTATAACATTTATATCTGATGGGTCTCGAAGCAACACCTACAAGCCAATAATGCAAGTGCCATCGCTACTTATGATATAAAACATGAAAATAAACAGACCCGGAACTAACTTAGTTCTTACATAAGGGAGAAAGAAATTTCCCACTAGAAGACATCAAATTCCATTCTTGCAGAACCATTTAAGTATTTCATAAGAAAGGTTGTAATTTATCTCTGGGAAAGAGCATGAATATAAGTACCTAGCTAGTTAAGTAGTCTCACATAAAAAACAGAGACACCTGCTCATGCAAAAGGTCTGCGTAGCCGAACAGCCAAAAGGAAATATCTAAGGACTTGAGGATAACGAGAAAGCTGTGTTCAGTCATAATTGGCTGGAAATAAAAGGAAAAGGCACATGATAATTCCAGAATTGAAGGCTTTCACTGTGTTGAACAGTTGCCATTCGAGCTTGCAACTGAAAGACAAGTTATGCTGAACCAGGGAGAAAATTAGTGCTCGGCTAATTAAGGCCTGGCGACTAAACATTTAGCAACCTCAGAATTCCAGTCAACGGTACTAGAACTCATTGCAATAAAAATAAAAATAAAAATAAATAAAAACTTCATCAAATGCAAGAAGGAAAAACTCAACTGAATTAGTCAAAGAAACCGGAAAACATCCCAAGCTAAACCAAAGTAAGTTCTTCCAAAACGTAAGTGACGATACACGGGGCTTCCAAACATCACACAAGTACCGCTCTGCTCAATAAGCAGACATTAACCGCTAAGAAAGACACAAGCCGCTACGCACTAACCTCTTCGGCAGTGATAATTGCCTTGATATGCTGCAAAAAGTTCAAACACCCACAAATGCAACAGAGGAAAAAAAAACGAAAGTCAGCACCAACAATTTAAGGAACTTCAAGAAGAAAGGAGAGAGAAAGAGAGAGACCCATTCATAAACGAGACCCACAAAGGAAAAAGGGAGACCTCCAAATTGAGAACGATGGCCCTCTCACGGCCGAGGATGGTGGAGGGGTAGGACAAGAGTGGGTCGAGGATGCGGAGGTCCCGCGCGTGGATCTGCACGCGGTGCATGATCGCGTACTTGTCGACGTCGAGCACCGTTCCCTGCCCCGCCGTGTCGAGGAGGATCCAGCTCCGCGACGGCTGGCCCTTCTTCTTCGCCGCCTGCTGCTGCTGCTGCGGGTCCGCCGGCACCACGCTCCCTTCTCGAGCCATCTCTAACCATCCCCAGAACACACACACGCACGCACCCCACCAGCGAAAACCACCCACGAAAAAGCTCCCGGAAAAAAGCACCCCTCGAAAACGAACGAAAGGGACAAAAAGGCGAACGACCCACGAATCAAACAAGCGGTCCGGGAATTGGGTTTATCGTATCTCTCTCGAAGAACGGAGGAGGGGCAGCGGGGCGGCGGCGGCGGCGGCGGTGGGTTGGGGGGGTGGTGGGGCGTGGCGCGCAGCGTCGACGGAACTACATCGGTGGAAGGAATACAGCAAACTCCGCGAAGGAGGGGGAATATATTGAATATGTTATGATGGTTCGTTATGTTATAATATTTTATATTTCCTTCTTTTGGTAATTATTAAAGTGATCGGGAGTACAATGCCCAAAAAAAAAAAAATCAGTTTAACAAATCCTTATAGTTAGTTTCCAAAAAAAGAAAAAACAATCCTTATAGTCGATGATTTTATTTTATTTTTTGAATTATTCGCGTTTGCTGATTTTTCGAAATAGGAATGAAATCGGTGTTTTTAAATTGTGTTGGTTCTAAATTCGCTATAGATATAGGCAAAATTAATATGAAGCTTCTACAAAAGCTACCATATACTAGTCTTAATTATTGCTGCCCTTTTATAATTACCAATCATCCATTCATTCCTTCCCTTCCATTGAATTTCAATTTTTCTACTAGATATTCTACCAACATATCCTCGGATTGAAAATTAAACTTGAAATTTTGATACGCATTATTCTTTATTGAAAATTACACGATGGAGAGGAGAATAATCATTTTGTCTTGCCTTTATTCAAGGCAACAAAGCAAGACTCGGCCTCAATAAAATAAAAAAAGAGAGTACTTTTTTTCATTGCTAGTATTGTAGTTTTGAAAGTGTTTTTAGACCGGGTGAAAAATAGATTATGCAAGTCCGATTTAGAAGATTCAGCTTGGGCGATTCTTTTTTCATAGATCTCATCTCCTCTTTTTCCTTTTCTACACAGTTCGTGTCAAAATTAATGTTCGTTCGGCAAATAATAACGCTTTAATCCACAAAGAGAGGAAGAAGAAAAAATTGAGGCGGCTATGGATATTAATGTTTAGATCACATCACACATTTAACTTAAAGGTTAGACATCTGGGAAAAAAAAAAAAAGGTTAAGAGGAAAACAATATAAACTCACGGTCAAATGACATGCACATGTTGGTGTTAATGTCCTTAATCTCTCTAAGTCAAACATTGAAACCGTGAGGTAAGGAGTCCCCCTAAAGAACATGAAAAAAAAAATCATCATCAATAATAGCAAATCAAAGGGTTATTTTATTGCAAAAATCAATACACAATAGAATCCACTAGCGCGGTCAAATGTCTGCTTTTTGCCCCCCACCTTCTTTAGATAAAAAAAATTGAAGTTGGTACCGTCTGGTGCAGGTTGGAGCAGCAACGGGACAAGCTACATCCATGAACTTTTCAGATGGCAATTTGCAGCGGCAATCAATCCCCACCAAACAAATTTTAAAAAAGAGGGTTGAAAGGAGCTAGGAGGAAAAGCTGGCCCTGATAGATAGTGACTTCGAACTGGGGTGTGTTTGACGTGCGCTACGGTACCGTGTCGGACGGTACACGGGGGGGCTTGTCTAACGAGACTGAAAAGCAAGTTGCTGGAAATTTTTGAAGTATTTAAATACCCAAGCTTTTTTGACTTTTGACAATTTTTGGGTGTTCGATATTCATTGAATATCACGTAAGTGATTTTTGGTCTAAGAAATTAATTAAGTTGTGTGTAGTTACAGTATCGACATCTCATCAGTTAATATAATTATCAGATACACTATATGTAAGCCGCGTTGTAACCACGTATAGGAGCAATGCTAGAATATACTCAACAGTGTTGTTACTATACATCTTGCTTTATACACGAGTTTTGGTAAAATTTATTGATAGAAGTTAGAGCCTTGGAGGCTCGCTAATATAATAAGACTTTTGGACATTTAATGCATTTAATGTAATGAGAGGAGCCTTTCCTTTACCACGTAAAAGTTAAAAATCTTTGGTAAATGAAAGTAAAATTTTTAAGATATATGTTTAAAGCCCCAATCTAATTACAAACATCTTTTTGCATTATAAATTTTTATATGATCAAATGAACTAGGAACAATTGTGTTGACACCTCGAATTTTAAAAATTTTGAAATATTAAATCATTCGACCTAAAGTTAACCAAAAGTTAATCAATATTTGACCAGCGAGATGTTAGGTCTAAACTGAATTTTTGACATAAAATATATTCAACAAGTCAAAATGAGTTTTCATATCATTGATGCCACCCAAATCTGGCAATCAATTTGTGACCCTCCATAATAGGTTATTTATTTTTTGTAATGTCAAGAAGTTTGTGATTATATGATTTCAAATTCATGTCCTAGAACTAAAGGTCACAAGTGCACCTCTATAACAAAAGTAGTGTCAATCAGTCGCCAGATGAATGAGTAATTGTCAATTAAACGACAATCAAACTTCCATAATACCCAAAATAGGTCCCGAAGCCCAAAACGATACCTGCAAGTTTCAAGATCGGACTGGCAATTTCTATATCTCTAAGCCTAAGTAAATAGTTGCTTCTGAAAGTGTTAGAGTCACCAACATGACGTTCAGTTCATAGACTCGAGCTTATGGTCCCAATATAGGCCAAAACCTCTGGTCCGTGACTCTGAGATTTACCCCAGCAATATCAGGCTCGTTGAGAAGCTCTCGTCACAGGCTTTTCAATAGCGTGAAGATCACGCCAATCGGACATCACGTGCAAAAGTTACGGGACCTAAAAGACGCGGGCCCTCCTTCCCCATAAAATAACCTTTATTTGTTTCTTAAAACAAGATTCCATTCCTAATATATTCTCCCTTCAACGAGATGAGCTCTTTCACCAGGTAGAGCCTAAAATCTAGAAAGCTCCGACAGATCCAAAGGGGCACAACAAACATAACTTAAAGTCCAGGTAGGGCCTAAAATCATTCCCTTTATTTTATTAGAAAATGGACGTCTTTGTGGAATTCTTCTTAGAGGAAAATTCCAATTGTGATAGCGCCATCACGCATGCTATAAATCGTAACGCCTCTGGAATGAAGTTTTGGATCTATTCGTGATCAGGACATTTCTCCAGAAATTCATTATCCATGAACGATTTGATTGTTCAGGATGTCGTTGGAACGCATGCTGCTGTTTTTGTTAATTATAAACTGTGTAGGTATGGACAATGATATGAGCTAGTTGATGTGTGAAGTGCTAGAATCCTTATTTTGCTAGCCGAACCCTTAGGAACAGATAAAAAAGGATTGAAACTAGAGTGCATGAGTAGGCCATGGTGATGGGATCGGAGTGTTATAGATGAAGCCAAATATTTGTTTTTAGGGATTTTTTTGTCTTTTCTATCAGATTTACTTTTAGGTTAAAAGTGATACATTTATAATAGTAATGGCAAGACCCTAGCCGTCAAGACGTTAAAAAAGGAAATAGCGATGCAAGAAAAAGAGAGAAGAAAAAAAATGAGTTTTTTTTTCTTGATTAGGGTTTTCAATCTCTTTGTGCCTTGATCTTAAGAGAAGATTATCGTTGTATTCCAACTTTTTTCGAAGTCTAGTGGATTCGCAGAGTGCCTCTGAGCAAAGATGTAGCCCAGGTTTGGGTGAACTTCGATAACAAATTTTCTAACGTGTTCATCTAATTCTTTATTATTATATTATGTTTGGTGAATTGATTGCGAGCATTATTTTTCTGAAATCGACGTGCGATTTCATAACAACTAGTATCAAAGCTTGGGTTGGCTAATTGAGAACATCAAGGGTTTTTCGGTGACATTCGATATAAAGCAAACAATATGGCAAAAGATAAAACCAGAATTGATAAGTTTAATGGGGAAGATTTCAGATGGTGGAAATTATAAATAGATTATTATCTTTATCAAAAAGATCTATATGCACCACTTAAAAGTTGGAAACTTGAGATGGCGGAAGTGGATCAGACAGCAGAAGCTAGATGGAAAATTCTTGATCAAAAGTCATTAGGTGCGATTCGTCTAGGGTTGACGAAAAAGATAGGGTACCACATCGCAAAAGCAAAAATTGCAAAAGAAGCCATGTATATTCTAACGAATATTTATGAGAAGCCATCCACATCAAAACAGGTATTTTTGTTGAAGAAACTAGTTAATATGAAGTTATCTGATAGAGATTCTATGGCAGAGCATATTAATAGTTTCACGCAGGTCACGAGTCAATTGAGGCATAAATTTAGATATGAAGCTTCAAGCTTTATTATTTTTATGTTCTCTTCCAGAAAGTTACAATACCGCAGTGTAGGGAATTTCGAGCACCATGAAGGATGATTTAACTCTTGATGATGCTATGAGTAGTATCATGGATGAAGAGATGCGAAGGAAAGTCTCAGGTGGAGATAATTTTTCTGCATCTACATCTTCAACGACACTCGCAGTGGAGAACCATGGAAGAAGTCAAAGTAGAGGAAAATTCAGTGAGCGTGGCAGATCACAATCAAGGGGTAAGAGACAGGTTGCAAAAAATGAGTGTTGGTTTTGTCACAAAACCGGACACCGGAGGTTTTAGTGTGAAGCCTACAAAAAGAAGCAGTAAGATGAGAATCAAAGAGCTAATGTGGTTAGCGATGAATCTTTGCTAGATAACTTGTGTTTGTTTGCAAGATTTAACTTGATAATAGATAAATGGTTTATTGATTCTGATGCTTCTTTTCATTACACCTCGCAAAGAGACATATTTGATGATTATGTCAGTAGAGATTTCGGACAAGTGGTTGTGGGAAACGGCCACATGTGTCCCATTATTGGGAAAGGAACCGTGATTGTAAACATCTCAGGTGGAGGACGTCTAGTTTTACGTGAAACTGGGCATATTCCAGAATTAAAGAAAAATCTGATTTCAACCGACCAAGAAGATTTGGTAATAACTTTTGGCTGCGGAGAGTGGAAGATAACCCCAGGGGTAAGAATAGTAGCAAAGGGAAAACGTACAGATACACTTTACCTTCTCCAATGAGACAATATTAGTTATATGATTGCAACTACAATGGTTACAGGTAATTTGTTTACTCTTTGGTATTATCATTTGGGACATCTTGATGAAAAATGTGTAAAGAAATTTCACTCGAGGAAATTACTTCCAGGTTTGCAAAAAGTTGAGTTAGATTTTTGTGAGAGTTGCATTTATGGAAAACAAAAGGCTGTTAGTTTTCAATTGAATGGGCGACAAAATAAAGGCTAGAAGCTAGAGTTGGTTCATACTGATGTATGGGGACCTACTCAGGAACTCTCTTATGGTGGTAAGAGATATTTTGTCACATTCATTGATAATGCGACAAGGAAGACTTGCGTCTATGCTCTTAGAGAAAAATCAGAAGTATTCGGGATGTTTAGCATGTGGAAGACCATGGTAGAAAAAGAGACAGGTTATCAAATTAAAGCTCTGAAATCTGATAATGGTGGAGAATACACAAGTAAAGAATTTGTAGAATATCTAAGTCGAGAAGGCATACACGAGCTAAAAACTATTCCTAGAACTCCTCAAAAGAACGGTGTCGCTGAAAGAATAAACAGAACTATTATAGAACGTGCGAGATGCATGAGACTACACACGGGTCTCCCGCTACACTTTGGGCTACCACAGTTGATGCAGCTGTTTATCTTATCAACATAAATCCATCTAGTGCGTTGGATGGATAAATACCACAAGAACGGTGGTTAGGTAAAAAGATTAATTTTTCTCATCTAAATGTGTTTGGTTGTATTGCATATGCTTTGATTGACAGGGAGGATAGAAAAAAGCTTGATGCTAAGTCCCAGAAGTGTGTCTTTATCGGGTACAGTGGTGACAAGTATGGCTATAGGCTTTGGGATTATGAGAATAACAAAGTCATTCACAGTCGTAATGTGGTATTCCATGAAGAAAAGATGTACAAAGATCGTCAGTCAAAGCATGAGAAGGTAGTAGAACCAGAGTATGTTGAATTAGACACAATGCCCGTGAAGATGTTTCCAGTAGATCGAAGTTCACTTGAAAGAGAGGTTCAAGATGAGCCTATTATCAGTTAAGAGGTAGTTCAAGAGGAACGCAGTGATTCGGAGCAAACGAACAACCCTGAAGTGCCTGTCTTGAGGAGGTTTACACGTGTGAGAAAGCCAAAGGTAATTTTTGATCCATCAGCTAATACTATTCTGAGTCATGTCTTATATACAGATTCCGGAGAATCGGAGACTTACGATGAGGCAAAGGCAGACAAGTCTCACTTGCAGTGGGAGTGTGCTATGAAAGACAAGATGAGCTCGTTACTTCAAAACAAAACTTGGGAGTTGACCAAGTTGCCCACAGGTAAAAAAAATTTATTAAACAAATAGGTCTACATGATTAAGAATGAAGCAGATGGTAATATAAGATACAAGGCGAGACTTGTAGTCAATGGCTTTTCTAAAAAAAAAGGGATCGACTACTCCGAGATATTTTCACCTGTAGTGAAAATAACATCAATTAGAGTTCTACTAAGTATAGTTGCAGTGGAGGATCTTCATCTTGAGTAGTTAGACGTAAAAACAGTGTTTTTACATGGTGAATTAGATGAAGAATTATACATGGCACAACCTAAGGATTTTGAAGTCAAAGGTAAGGAGCACATGGTATGTCGCTTGAAGAAAAGCTTTTATGGCTTGAAATAAGCTCCGCGGCAATGGTACCTAAAATTTGATGGTTTCATGTAAGAAAAAGGATTTGCACATTGTGAATCTGATCACTGTGTTTATTTTTGCAAGTATGATGATAATGACATTGTGTATCTCTCTTTATATGTGGATGACATGCTAGTGGCTAGTTCCAATATAAAGAGAATCGTAGAAGTGAAGAAGATGTTATCATCACAGTTTGCTATGAAAGACTTGGGAGAGGTCAAAAATATTTTAGGCATGAAAATCATCAGGGATAGGAAAAATAAGAAATTATGGTTATCGCAGGAAGACTATGTGAACAAGGTGTTAAAGAGATTTAACATGGATAAGGCAAAACCGATTAAAACTCCTCTAGCGAGTCACTTCAAACTTTTCTAGGAAACTTTCCAAGGATATGTGTCCAAGTGCTCGAGCTTTGAAAGATGAGATGGCGGTAGTTCCATATGCATCAACAGTGTGGATTTTGATGTATGCCATAGTGAGCACGATACCAGACATTGCACATGCAGTGGGAGTTGTGAGTCGATATATGCAGAACCCAGGTAGAGAGCATTGGAATGTAATAAAATGAATATTGAGATATCTCGCAGGTGCTTCCAATTACTCATTTTGTTATGGTGGTACATCTTTAGAGTTGCAGGGTTATGTAGATGCAGATCATTTAGGTGATCGAGATAGTGGTAAGAGTATCACTGGATATGTCTTTACAGTTGCAGGTACAGCAGTGAGTTGGGTATCTCAACTACAAAAAGTAGTGGCTTTATCGACAACAGAGGCAGAATACGTGGCAATCACAGAAGCCTTCAAGGAAATCATGTGGTTACGAGATTATATGGAGGAGTTATATCGAAAACAGCCAGACGGTACACTTTGGAGTGATAGTCAAAGTGCAGTGCACTTAGCAAAGAATGTAGCTTATCACTCAGGGACTAGACTTATTAAGAAGCGTTATCACTTTATCAAGTCAGCATTGAAATATAATGAGTTAAAGCTACAGAAGATTGATGGCTCGAAGAATCAAGCTGACATGATGACCAAGGTAGTAAACAGACAAAAGCATATTTTTTGTACTACTACCATTGGTATTACTCCGTGTTGATTGATGAGGAGTATCGCAGAGGCACAAGTTTTTCAACTACTATATTTTGAAGAAGATGGACGCAAAGTTATTTGGTGCTTGGGTATATTTGTTTTCAAGTGGGAAATTGTTATAGATGAAGCCAAATATTTGTTTTTAGGGGCTTTTTTGTCTTTTCTATCATATTTGCTTTTAGGTTAAGAGTGATACCTTTATATTAGTAATGGCAAGACCCTAGCCGTCAAGACGCTAAAAAAGGAAATAGAGAGGCAAGAAAAAGAGAGAAGAAAAAAAACTGAGTTTTTTTTTCTTGATGGGGGTTCTCAATCTTTTTGTGCCCTAATTTTGAGAGAAGATCATCGTTGTATTCCAACTTTTTTCGAAATCTAGTAGATTTGCAGAGTACCTCTGTGCAGAAACGTAACCCAGGTTTGGGTGAATTTCAATAACAAATTTTCTGACGTGTTCATCTGATTCTGTTATTTTATTATTATATTATGTTTGATGAATTGTTTGCGAGCATTATTTTTCTGAAATCGACGTGCGATTTCGTAACACGGAGGCGACAGACCAATAGCCGCCCGACCTGAGTTCATGAATTGAGGCCCCATGGAAGTGAGTTATTCTCGTTCGAAAGGTCGATTTATATATGGGACTCGACACTCGTTTTAAAATTGCATCCATGCATCTTTACATGTCATTTTACATATGGCACTCTCTTGCTAATTATGATTGCCACATCATTTTGCATGTTGTTTGCTCCTACTATCTTCGAATGCCGTGTCATTTTGCATGCCATCCACTCAAGTTGTATTCAATTGCCACGTCATTTTCTTATGATGTATTCGACTGCCACAGTATTTTCTATTTGCATGTCATTGTTCGTTTTATACTCGATTGTCACATTAGTATGTATGACATTCCCTCATGCTGCATTTGATTGCCACACACATGTTATAAGTTCATGCCTTATTTGAATCCTCCGTCATCTCACCTGTCATACATGCATGTCATTTTTCTTAAGGCTAATTATGTCTACATCAGCTCCCTATAAGAGAAGCTATTGGCAAAATATTGGCATGACTCCATTTGAAGCGTTTATAGAGGCATGAGTAGATCTCTTACTTGCTAGGAGGAAGTTGGCGAGAGGAGGTTGACTGTGCCAAAATTGACTCAGGTTTCCTCTAATGTCATTTGGGTTGTAAGAGATGGACTTCAAATTGCACAAAGATGATAGAAAGTGTCATGCAGATAGGCGGCCACGACAGTTGGAGTTTCATGTTCAAGGTCATGTTTTCTTCGAAGTTTCGCTAATGAAAGGAATAGGTCGGTTAAGTTGAAAAGAAGATTGAGCCCAAGAATTTTTTGCCCATTCCTCATAGTGGAATGACTAGGAGATTTGGCATACTGATCAGCGTCACCACCGAAGCTTGCCGGTGTAGATGATGTAGCGAGCGGTTTCAAAGTAAGTCAAGGTTCCTACCCTGTTGGAACCAATTTTTAATCTTCGGAATTCGGAACCTACCCTATCAATTGGTTTTAGGGTTGGTTTTAGGGTTTACAGGGCACTGGTCAATTTCTTCTTCTTCTTTTTTCCATTTTTTCTTCTTTTTTTGCTTTGTTTTAAGTTAAGCAAAGTGAAAGTGAATCCAACTTCATATTTGTTAGAAGCAACAATCCATAGAAGGTAAATATCTAAAATAAGATACATAATAAAAAGTTCAAAATACATAACCGTGGTTCATTGGCTCCAGTTCAATTCTTTGGATTTCCAATTCAATTCTTACCCAGAAACTAAGAACCAAGCTACAATGTACTGGTTCCACTTTTTTCAGAACTGATAACTATGGGAACCTAGAATTGAATTGCTTCCCATTACTAGTTCGATCTTATTCTCGATTTTATACTGGATCCATGCTCACTCATAAAACGATGCACTCCATGTTCCAATGCTTCACAAGTACAAACCAATCCCGTCTCACATTCTAGACTATCAAGCAATGAATATTGAGATCAATGAACAAGTATCATACAATGAGATGCCTATTTGAATACTAGATCGAAAGGAGCATAAGTGAAGTTGGTTAATGAAGAGAATGTGCAGGATGACAATTTTAAATTGTTCGCATAATTAGGTATCTCAAATTTTAAGGATGAAATCTCTTTTAAAGGTAAAGTTGTAATATTTGAAACTTTAGCACAGATGGACACATAAACATTTATTCGAGGTTTTAAGTAGTTATAATGATATGTGCAGGATATGAGATATGAATTAAGTTCGGTCATTATAGTACCTAAATATATTGATTGGTGAGTTTTACTAATCACTCGGATATTTTACTAAAAGTACGCATTGCCCCCAAAATTTCAAAAGGAGAAATCGATTAGATCCACCTAAGGACCAAAGCGTGAAATTTCGGCAAATGACTTCGTTAGTGGCTCAATCTTTCATTTGCGTGAAAAGTTAGGGGGGCAAGCTTGACACGTGGATTCCACCGAGTCGTTGCCTTTCATTTGATAGAACTGAAGTTACAACTCCACCCGAAACGTCAAGTAAATTCGCTTTTCCTTTCAGTTTCATTTCACAAAGATTGATCTTATACATTTGGTCAGATTTTTTTTTCTTTTGTCACATGAAGAACTTTGTGATTAACGTAATTAATCTCATCTTTATAATGCATTGCTTTAGTTTTATTGCTCACAAATGCAAATAATTTCTGTGTAATATATCAAACTTACTTAAAAACAATAAAAGGCAGCATCATGTAGGACTCAAAGTGAAGATAATTATAAATTGATATGACGGGTTTAACAAGACCATACTTGTTCAAAGCACTATCGTTGCAACATACATCTTTTTTTTCTTTTCTTGTGACCTTCAATTAGTCGACCTCAGGTGTCATCATCATACATATGTGCTTATAAAATCTATACATATTCCATGGAAGAATATGTAGAGCAAGAAATATCAAATGAGAGTATGAAGAACGGTAGATTTTCCTCAACACATGTAATTAGCCTTCGTGCACGTGCTATGCACATGCATGATCCATCATCAATACGAGTATATGCTTGCACCCCCCGCGCAAGAGAGTAATTTTTAGAACTTGAATAACATGAATGAATATGAGATAACCGAAACCACATAGCAAATTCTCAACTCAAGAGTCAAAAGTAATGAAACATAAAAACCATATTAGATTAGATTAAAACCATTGCGTAACTCCCTAGAAAAAAATAATAACTTTCGTATAAAGATATTCATCAATGTTAATGATATGTTAGCCAGCAAAATAAAATAAAATAAAATCAATCCACTTTTGATACTTGACTCTAGCCATGTGCCAACATGCAATTAATTAAATACGTTAGGTGAATGAGAATACAACTTAGTCGGTCCCCATAAGTTCACCACAAGAAAGGGATTAAAACTAACATTTAGAATAGTAAATTGCATCGAACCATACGGTCTAATGTGAACTGAAACTTACATTGGCTGTCAATGCACGATTTCTGCTCAATCTAATCGATAGAATATGCATCATCGAATTGACTTCGCACTTGTACACTACACCAATTCCATACCACCTACTAATGACGACGGAATTTTCCATTAGACGACAACGACAAACTACAAGTAATTTTAAAACCGGTCGACGATCTATTATTTTAACAGGACGAAGACCAAGGAAAGTCGAGTGACCTTTGAAAGTCTACTTTAACTTCTCGACAACGTCAACCCCATCGAAATGCTTTCCTTAATTAGCCAAAACCATCAAGCATACGTTGAATCAAACTCTTCCTCACAGACACCAAAGCAGGAGCTTCATACCATAAGTTCGCTCGATGACGATACCCTATCGTCAGTTGTTCAATCGAGATCACACCCATCACAACAAGATCTTCTCATTCAACGATCCAATTTTACCTTCGATTGCATCTGTCAGATTCGCATGCGGAGGCCTAACGAGACGAGGGAGCCCATCGAATGGAAGACTTTTCACACAAAATATATCATCCAAGAATGAGTCCTCGTGCATTGATCCGGATCTTCAAAGCAAGAGAGCAAATAAAAATGGTCACTGGACTACAATCAAAGAGCCTAGCAACGACTTGGCAAGCGCATGGGAAGAGATCCACAGGAAGAGCGATTGGGTCAGTTTGCTCGATCCAATCGACCCCCTTTTGCGGGCCGAGCTGATTCGGTACGGAGAGATGGCTCAAGCGTCCTATGATG
This sequence comes from Eucalyptus grandis x Eucalyptus urophylla, assembly GCA_028830015.1. Lineage (NCBI taxonomy): Eukaryota > Viridiplantae > Streptophyta > Magnoliopsida > Myrtales > Myrtaceae > Eucalyptus > Eucalyptus grandis x Eucalyptus urophylla. The sequence goes on from CM054200.1 coordinate 5,748,882, forward strand.
CGTTCGACACCGACCCGTTCTCCAAATATTGTGGCAGCTGTCCGTACAAGCCAAGTGAGTTTTTCCGTTCTCTCGAGTTCCGTCGGGTGGATACGAAGAGACCCATTATCTCTATGCCTCGTGCAAATATGTTGAAGATAAAATTTAGTGTGGCTTGAAGATATGATTTGAAGATACAATATGTTAATCTTAGATTGATAAGTTAATTGATTCGATTTATTCAAATAGGAAAATAGTATCATGCATATTATTTCCTATATTGTACACTCTTGTATTACATATTCCTCCTTGTACATGAATGAAATACATAGAGAAAATTCCTCAAAATTCTTGTTTTTTTGTCATGGTATTAGAGCGTCCTTTCCTAGCCTAACTTCCGCATTTCTAGAATTGCCTCCGTCTCGTTTCTAGTTTTGTTGTTGCAATTCCTATTCTGCAAAACAAACTAGCACCCAACAGGAATTCACTTTAGATACCATGTCGAAGAATCAAAGTCCGAGTGAGGAAATCAATAACTCACTTGAAAATTAAGGTTTGGATCAAGTCGCTCCTACTTACACCCTTTGAGTTTGTTCCAACTCCAATTCAAACTTCCGGCCCAATCAATGGCCACCAGTCCACTGGTTTCCAATTCAAGGCCACTGGGCCACCGGATCGAGTCAAACATGGGCACAACGAGGCCCATCTGAAGAAGAAGGAAGACCAAGATGGACAGGTTAGAAAGGTTTGGATCAAAGACCCAAATTCACTCAATTAGCTCTAGGGATGTAGCCTTACCCAATTTTCCAATCTGGTTTGCAACCAGGTTTTTTGTCTTACACTGTTCCAGGCAACGGTGATTGCCTGGAGCCCGACGGTCCTCTCTACATAACATCGGCCAACAGACCAAAAATTCGGCTCGTCAATCTACAACTCATAGGACCAAATAACTATACGGTTTGGGCTCAAGTTTTTCGGCAAGCCTTGGTGACAAAGGATAAGGACGGCTTTCTCGACGGAGCTGCCTCTTTTCTGACAGTTGATTAGTTGCAATGACTTTGGCGCAAATGTAACCAACTTGCCCACACATGGATTGGGAACTATGTGACTCTTGAGGTCACGGCAGGACTCTCACCAACCGATTATGCCAAGGCAACATCGGACAATATCCATGAGATGTGTGGGAAGTTAGATTGGGCAAAGATTTTTTCGCTCACTTAGGCCTTGTCGAAGTTGAAGCAAGGGAACCTCTCAATAACCTCTTGTTTCAATCGACTTTCCACTTTGTGGAACAAACTCGAAGCGGCTAAGGAACAATTGAAAGGACTAGAAGCAACCTTGAGACATATCAAAAACGAGAAAAAATGACTTGATTTCTATTGATTTTAAATGAGACTTACTCGAATTTTAGGTCCCAAATTCTCACCATGGATTTGGTTGCCATTCAAGAAGAGAACCAACACCTAGCGACGACGGAATATGTGCGGGTGGGTGAGGGCATGATGCTCACCACTCCGATGACCTTCCAACAGCAAACACCCATGGCTACGAACAATTCTCGTGTGGCACCAAGGTTTCGCTGGGAAGAAGAAGCTGAGCCATGGACGGTCCAGATTAGAAGCTAAGATCTGACAACTCTTATCTGTCCATCCAAGTGATCGAATCAGGTGGTGTACATGGTGCCATGTTAGCACTAGCGCACACCATGCTATTCATACATACTAGAAGTTACATGGTAAACCTAGTGATAAAGAAAAAAAAAAGGAAAAAGAATTGTCCAATTATCAGGTTTTGGGACAAAATACCAGGAGGGCAAATTAGGCATTTACCCACGGCTAGTATCAAAATATCATGAAGGCCCTTAGTCAGTTAAGTACTACTGACAGGACTGCAAGTTTCTTAAGTACCTCTTTATGCAAAACAGACTCTATTTTAGTTGATGCATGGATAATTGATTCAGGTGCTAATGACCACATAATTTGCAATGATAAGTTTTTCTCTCATATTGACAACAAATCCCATGGTCCCATTTCAGTACGTCTTCCAAATGGGAATGTCACTCATATCACCAAAATTGGCACTATTTATCTTAGTCCCAACGTTATTCTTAGAAATGTTATTTATATTCCGGAATTTGTGTTCAACCTTATATCTATTTCCAATGCCCGCAGGGACAATTCTTGTCGCGTCATATTCAATTCCCAAAATTGCTTCTTTCAATACCTTTTGATTGGCAAACTGATGAGTTTGTGTAGTGTTGCACAAGGGCTATATTTTTTGACCAATTTTCCAAAGAATTTTGATTAATCTTCCATTTCTTGGAATAAGGGTGTTTTATGTAATGCCACTAATAATTATAGAATCTTTCTTTCTCATCAACGTTTGGGTCATAGTGCTTGTTTTCCTCATCCTAAATGTCCCATATGTCCTTTGACAAAACAGTCACAAATATCATTCCTAGTTAGTAACTCTTGAGCTGCTAGTGTTTTTTCATAAATACATGTTAATATATGGGGTCCTATCATACTTCACATTATGATGGAGCTCGTTTCTTTCTCACCATTGTGGATGACTATGCTCGTGCCACATGGGTTTTCCTCATGCAAACAAAGAGCCAAACCTTTTCTCATTTTTCAAATTTTTTCAGCCAAATCAAAAATCAATTTAACAAATTTGTACAATGCATTTGTACAAATAATGGACACAAATTCTTCACTACTGAGTGCAAGTCCTTTTTCCCTTCTCATGGCATTCTTCATGAAAGTCATTGTACTTACACTCCTTAGCTAAATGGGATTGTTGAAAGAAAGCACCGTCATCTCTTAGAGGTAGCTCGAGCCCTTAAGTACCAAGCATTAATTCCTAAAAAAAAAAAAAAATTGGGAGATTGTGTGGTCACAGTAGTCTATTTAATCAATCGCGTGCCAACTAGAGTACTTGAAGGTCGGACTCCTTTTGAGATGCTATTTGGAAAACAACTTGTTATTGATCATTTAAGAGTTACTGGTTGTTTATGTTATACAACTACTGTAGGTCCTTGGGACAAAATGGGTCCACATGCCATAAAATGCATTTTTATAGGGTATCCCACTTTACAAAAAGGTTATAGGGTCATGGAGATATCTATAGGTTGGTTCTTGATAAGTAAAGATGTTGTTTTCCATGAATATATATTTCCTTTTCAAGAAATGGCATCCACATCACCCGATTTGGTATCAGATCATCGAGCATTCTTATTAGGGGAAGATTTATCTTTGAATCCATAGTAATTTTTGCTCCACCAAATCCTAAATATTCTCTACTAGCAACACATAATCGTAGCTCCATGGATCAAGCAATTGAGTCTCCAATGTTGTCATCTAAGGAGAGAACCTCACCGGCTTCACCTACTTCATTGGTAGCATCTCCACAACAAATTTCTGATGAATCTTCATCACCTATTCATGGAGAAACAATTGTTGAGCAACCTCAACATACTAGCCGTCTTGTACACCCACCAACATAGACCAAAGACTACATATGCCCCGCGTTGAATTCTCCAGGTACACATTATCCAGTGTCCTCTTATGTCTCATATAATCGACTATCACCAGAGCACATGTGTTATATAAGTCGCACATCAGAGAAACAGAACCTTCTTCCTATCACGAAGTAGCTCGTGATCCATGTTGGCAGCAAGTTATGGAGGCCGAGTTAAATGTCCTCATAGAGAATCACACTTGGGATATCATTTCATTACCTCCACATCAGAAACCAATAGGTTGCAAATAGATGTAGAAGATCATATACCGGGGAGACGGTTCCGTTGAGCGCTACAAGGCGTGATTGGTAGCTAAAGGCTTCACACAAAGAGAGGGGTTTGATTATCGCGAGACTTTCTCTCCGGTCGTCAAAGAGGTAACGATTCATTCTTTTCTATCTATTGTCGCACTTTGTAATTGATCCCTTCATCAGATGGACATCCATAATGCTTTCCTTCATGGGGATCTGAATGAAGAAATCTATATGGGTCTCCCACAAGGCGTACTCAGACAGGAGGAGTCTTGGGTATGTCGTCTCTGTAAATCCTTGTATGGACTTAAATAGGCTTTCCGACAGTAGGGGTGCGTTTGGTAACGTTTCTGTTTAAAAATTGTTCCAGGAAACAGAAATAGAAAAAAGTGTTTATGTTCCGGAGAACAATTTTTGAACAAAAAAACGCATTTGGTAAACTTGTTCCGGGAATAAAAAATAAATAGAAACACGTTTGGTAAATTTGTATAATTTTTTTATTTCTTTTATTTTTTAATTTTTTAATTTAATTTTTTCCATTTTCTTTCTTTTTTTTCTTTTTTCTTCTTTTGGCCGGTCACCGGCCATGGCCGAGGCCGGCGACCGGCGAAAGAAAAAAGAAGAAGAAAATAAAAAAAGTGTTTCTAAATTTTGTTTCAGAAACAATAAACAACTTTTTTTTGTTTATTGTTTCTGTTACAGATGTGTTTCTGGGAACAAAAAAAACAATTTTGGAACAAAAACGCACCCAAACGCGTTTGTTCCTTTTTTGTTCCCAGGAACAAAAAAACAGAAATTTTTGTTCCTGGGAACAGAAACAACTTGCAAACAAACGCAGCCTAGGATGCCAAGTTTACCACAGCACTCATGGATGTAGATTTCCAACATTCCAAGCATGACTATTTTTTATTTACGTGGACCAGAGGTACATCCTTAATCTATTTGTTAATATATGTAGATGATATACTTATCATGGGAAATGATGAATATATTGTCAAAGAGTTTAAAGAATATCTGCATTCCATCTTTCACATTAAGGATTTGGGACCTCCTAACTATTTTCTTGGCATTGAGATTTCTCGATTAGATAAAGGGATCTACCTTAGCTAGCGAAAATCCGTTTCGGAAATCATATCAGAAGCATGATTGTCAGGGTGTAAGCTAGCTATTGTTTCGATATAACAACATATCAAATTAACAACGGATGAATATGATATGGGATTGTCATCATCACCTTCTGATGATTTATTGCTTAAGGATTCATCAGGCTACTAGAGACTCATCGAAAAATTGATTTATCTCACCATGACTAGACCTTATATATGTCATGCGGTATAGATACTTGGCAAATTTATGCATAGCCCAAAACAGTCACATATGAATGCAACATTAATGGTTGTGAAGTATTTAAAAGGATGTCCGAGTCTTGGAATACTTTTATCTCGTGATTGTGACATGAAAATGACAACTTATTGCGACACAGATTATGCTACTTGTCTAAAGACTTGAAGATTCGTCACTGGTTTTTGCATTAAATTAGGAAGATCCTCCATTTCATGTAAGACAAAGAAATAGTCAACAATTTTGTTATCATCAGCTAAATCAAAATATTGAGCTATGGCAAAGACTGTTTGTAAAATAATCTAGGTTTGAGTATTACTTTCGGATTTTGGAGTGCAAGTGGATGGACCAACTATATTGTTTTGCAACAATGATGCTACACTCAAACTTGCAGCAAATCTAGTTTTTCACAAAAGGACAAAGCATATAAAAGTCAACTATCATTTCACCCGAGAAAAAATCCAAGAAAGAATAGTTGCAACAAGAGGAATTTGAACAGTTGAACAACCAGCAGATATCTTCACCAAACCATTATGTCAAAGACAATACACATATCTTTTGAACAAGCTATGCGTCTTCAATATATACAAGCTGTCAGCTTGAGGGGGAATATTTATAATACAAAAGCACGCGGACGAGAATTTGAGCATTACAGTCACAGGTCATAGCCTAGGAGGCGCTCTAGCAATATTAGGTGCATACGACGTATCAGAGACGGGGACAAACATTAGGCAGGATGGCAAAATAGTCCCCAAGTGCGTGTTCTCGTTTGCAAGGCCACGAGTCGGCAATGCCAGATTCAAGAAGTGGGTTGAGGAGCTGGGACTGAAGGTACTAAGAGTGTTAAACGTTCATGAAAGGGTCCCGAATGTGCCCGGTATAATTTTTAATGAAAATGCACCTTCCATACTGCAAAAAATCTATTGCTACTTGCACGTCGGCATCGAGCTTGCGTTGAATCAAGAAAACTCGTGTTGCTTGAAGGACAAAGGTGATCTGTCAATTTATCATGACATGGAAGTTCTCCTTCATCTCCTAGATGGATAAGGGTTGCTTGGCTTTGTCCAACACACATCCTTTAAGTTCATCTTGTCCTTCGCTATTGTCATTTCTTGCACTCCATATTCCATTCCTTGCTTTTAATAGATGAGTCGATCAATTAACATTGTCTTGACTAGCTACTCATCAATGACACAATTAAGGTAGAATGAAATTTGAGACTTGCTTATATTTCACTTATGTGAATGGAAATAGGTATGAAGGGCCAAAAGTTCGAGTTCACCGGGAGAGACGTTGCGTTGGTGAACAAAGCGATTGACTTCTTGAAAGATAAGTATCTCATCCCACCGAAGTGGAAGCAACTCGAGAGCAAAGGGCTTGTGAGAGGCCAGGATGGCCGTTGGACCCAACCGGAGAGATAAGACTTGGGGGATCACTTTAAAGGTGTTGATCGTGAAGCTGGCTTGGTCTGATGTGTGAGCATTAGCATTAAACGATTGTTCAAGTTTGCTAGGGTTTTAATTTTCTTTGTTCTTTAAACCTTGAAAAAAAAAGCCAATTGACTCTCTCTCTCTCTCTCTCTCTCTCTCTCTCTCTCTCTCAAATATGATGAAGTACGATTGGTAATAGGACACTCTAGGTTAATGACATGACATGTTAAAAGTGCTCAATATTTTCTCAATGGGTTTCTAGAATCTTTTATCTAGAACTAAGATGGCCATGAAAGAAGACCACAATAGAGTCAAGCCTATTCTTCGAAAGTGGAAGGATCGCCGACTCTTTGATCTTTCCCCAACTTTTTTCCTTGGAGAATCCTCTTGTTCTTCTTCTGTTGGCAATTGATTCTGAAGGATAGAGTACCCAATTCTCTTCTTATAATAGATCTATCATTATACGGAGGACAATATCATAGAGATTTAATAATTGAATGTGTGTTCACGTATCAAAGGAGACCAATACTCAGATCATCGAAAGTATTGAAATTCTTTAAAGTTATGAGGCAACTTGAGGAAATTTATCCCAAAGATGCAAAAACCATAACACATCTCTCCTCCTCCCCCCCCCCCCCCCCCCCCGCCCCACTTTTCCTATGACAAAGAGCCACCAGCCTAGCCATTTTGCAATGCCACAGCTATTACTGGTAGCCATTGTTAGAAAACAATCGGAAAGAATGAAATCAAATTTTAAAAGTCTACTATAAAGTACCTTTGAGTAAATTAGTGTTTGGAGAAATTTATATTTACAAAAGACTTTTATGATAGAATAAATATAAAAAAAGTTGGCTGGCGAAGGACAGACGAACGCCAACGATCGAAATTTGTTGCCGGCAGCCAACATCTCAAGTTGCAAGACCTTAGGCGGCCATCAGAGACCATCGACGAGGGCCGCTTAGGGTTGGGCAACCCTCTTCAACTTCTAGTCCGAGGAGATCGTACTCCTGATCCTCGACTTCCTCAATCAAGACTTGCTCAATTGCAAGTCCTTCTCCCCCATTTAGCGCTCCTTCCATGCCGTCAAGTCCCACCACTGCAAGTCCCTCCGCCCCCTCTGCATCGAGTACCTCCCCATTGCCCTCTCCCGCTACCCCAACACCGTCGGCCTCGACCTCTCCCTCTGCCCCCGCATCACCTACACCTCCCTCACCATCATCGCCATCGCCCGCAAGGACACCCTTCGCTTCCTTGACCTCTCCAAGCCTCGGTTCTTCACCACCATCGAGCTTATGGGCCTCACGTCCCAATGCCAGAACCTCATCAAGCTAGATCTGTCAAACGCCACAAAGATGCGAGACTTCTTGCAACTCAAATCTAGGTCACCGCAACTCATAAGGGGTCACGCAACCCAAATCGCATGGCGCCATGACTTGTGGAGGTCGCTTGACCCTCCAGTAGCGATCACTTGGGTCACCACAACCACGCCGGCGTTTCTCTAACCATCGCTAGCCCCTTGCAACTAGGTACAACCATGCTGATTGACCTCAACAAAAAAATGAACAGTGTCACATAATGAGGGCAAAAATGGAAAAACATAAAGTTGGTGAGGACAATTTTGGAAAAAAAAGATATACAATACTAGGCGTGGACATGTCGAGAAAGCTAAAAGCCCAAGGCAACCTAGGACCTGTCTTGGGCTTTTACCCTTTTAAATGCCCGCTTTTCTCCAAGGGAGTTTGCAAAATTTTTGCCAAACACTAATATTTAGCCCGAGGCACTTTAGGTGTCCAAAGTCCCTTTCAAATGCTACTCCCAAACACACTCTAAATCCTCAAAGATACGGCAAAATCTTAAAATGAAAATATCTAAATGAAAGAAAAAATGAAAAATGAAAATTATTGAACCGAAAATGTTAAATAGAAAAATATGTTTCAATTGATATAGGGTGCATTAGGTTCAATTTTGGGAAAATGCAAAATGTGTTTGGTATAAAAAAAAAAAAAAAACGTTCGCAATTGGCTTTGGATATATATTTTTATATTTTTTTTATTAAAAAAGACCCAAACCCTTTGCCAATTTGGCGAAGGTTTATGGATGCCAACGAGCTAGATCTGGCGTCGACGGCTGTTGGTTGAGGTTGCCCATGGTTAGGCAACGTCTAATGAGGGCCACTAGAGGTTGCATGACCTCAGGCAACCCTCGGTGCCCAAGTCTTGCAACCTCGTGTGGCAGTCAACCAGGGTCATGTGACCCTAGCAAGACCCAAGGAAGGGCTCACGATCCCAAGTGACAGTCACCTGGGTCGAGCAACCCTTGCTTGGGTCGTGTGACCCTCGCCGAAGTTCGCCGGACCTTGGGCGACCTCAACCAACAGCCGCCCCGGACCGGCGAAAGGCTTGGGTCATTTTTTAATTATAAAAATATAATAAGAGACAAAATCTGAAATTTAAAGAATTAATTAGGGTAGTTTTGAAAGAAAAAACTAGTTTCAACACTTGATTAAGAGAAAGTTATCAATACGCAACTAGAAAATCTACAAAACACGTCTGAAATCTCTACAAAACACGTTTGAAATCTTTGACGTCTCGGAAATCAAGGAAATCGTAAATTTAAAATCAAATATCGTAACCCATTAGTAACTTCGAAAATCACGCAATTCCCTTTGATTTGTGGGACCACTACTCTTATGACGTTTCAATGTTTTCGTAAAAACATTTGCCTCTTATATAGAATAACAACACAACTTACTCGGTCCCCATAAGTTCCCCACAAGAAAGGGATTAAAACTTACATCTAAGAATAGTAAATTGCATTCTAATGTGAACTGAAACTTAAATTGGCTGTCAATGTACGATTTTCGCTTTTTCTAATCGATAGAATATCCATCATCGAATTGACTTCTCACATGCACACTACACCAATTCCACACCACCTAGTGATAACGACGGAATTTTCCATTAGACGACAAACTGCAAGTAATTTTAAAATTGGTCAGCGATCTATTATTTTAACAGGACGAAGAACAAGAAGAGTTGAGTTACCTTGAAAGTCTACTCTTAACTTTTCGACAACTCTTCACACCAAACGCCAAGGAAAGAGCTTCATACCATAAGCTCCCTCAATGGCCATACCCTATCGCCAGTTGTTCTTTCGAGATCACACCCATCACAACCAGATCTTCTCCTTCAACGATCCAATTTCACCTTCGATTGCATCTGTAAGATTCGCATGCGGAGGCCCAAGGAGAAGAGAGAGCCCATTGAATGGAAGACTTTTCATACAAAATGTATCATCCAAGAATGAGTCCTCTTGCACTGTTCCGGATCTTCAAAGCGAGAGAACAAAGAAAAAAGGTCAGTGGACTGCAGTCGAAGACCCTAGCAGGAACTTGGCAAGCATATGGGAAGAGATCCATGGAGCGATTGGGTCGGCTTGCTCGATCCAATCGACCCCCTCTTGCGGGCCGAGCTGATTCGGTATGGGGAGATGGCTCAAGCGTCTTACGACGCGTTCGACGCCGACCCCTTCTCCAAATATTGTGGCAGCTGTCGGTACAAGCCGAGCGAGTTTTTCTGTTCTCTCGAGTTTCCTCGGGCTGGATACATTTTGACCCGTTACCTCTATGCCTCGTGCAATATCCATCACCGTCCCCACTTCTTCAAGAAATCGTTGTGGCCAGAAGCATGGAGTGAATCAGCTAATTGGTTTGGATATGTCGCTGTATCGGACGACGAAATGTCAAAAGCTCTAGGACGACGGGACATAGCCATAGTGTGGCGTGGCACGATGAGGAAGCCCGAGTGGATTGTGGATGCCAGGTATAGCATGAGCCCGGTCAGGCAAAAGGGAATCCCTTGCCCTGATCGAAAAGCCAAAGTCGAGTCCGGGTTCCTCCATCTCTACACCGAGAAGGACGAAAATTCCAGGTTTTGCAAGCATTCCGCCCGGGAGCATGTTCTCCAAGAAATAAAGCGGTTGATACAGAAGCACGCAGATGAGGATTTGAGCATTACGGTCACAGGCCATAGCCTAGGAAGCGCTATAGCGATATTAAGTGCATACGACATAGCAGAGACGGGGACAGACATTAGGCAGGAAGGCAAAATAGTCCCCAAGTGCGTGTTCTCGTTTGCAGGACCACGAGTCGGCAATGTCAGATTCAAGAAGCGGGTTGAGGAGCTGGGAGTGAAGGTACTGAGAGTGTTAAACGTTCATGACAGGGTCCCGACTGTGCCCGGTATGATTTTCAATGAAAATGCACCTTCAGTACTGCCAAAGATCTATTGCTATTCGCATGTTGGCATCGAGCTTGTGTTGAATCACGAAAACTCGCCCTACTTGAAGGACAAGGGAGATCTGTTGTGTTATCATGACATGGAAGTTCTTCTTCATCTTTTGGATGGGTAAGGGTTGCTTGGCTTTGTCCAAGTCACGTCATTAAGTTCATCTTGTCATTCACCATTGTCTTAACATATATTGCTGAACTACATATTCCATTCCTAGCTTTTAATAGATGAGTTGATCAATTAACATTGTATTAACTAGCGACTCATCAATGACCCAATTAAGGTGGGATTAAATTCGAGACTTGCTTATATTTCACTTATGTGAATGCAAATAGGTATAAAGAGAAGGGCCAAAGGTTCGAGCTCCCCAGGAGAGACATTGCGTTGGTGAACAAAGCGACTGACTTCTTGAAAGATAAGTATCTCATTCCCCCGAAGTGGAAGCAACTTGAGAACAGAGGGCTTGTGAGAGGCCAAGATGGCCGTTGGACACAATCGGAGAGGCAAGATTTGGGGGATCACTTTGAAGGTGTTGATCGTGAAGCTGGCTTGTTCTAATGTGTGAGCATTAGCATTAGAGTAAATGATTGTTCAAGTTTGTTAACTCTCTCCTTTCTTTAAACCCTAAGAAAAGCCAATTGACTCTCTCTCTTTAAACCCTAAGAAAAGCCAATTGACTCTCTCTCTCTCTCTCTCTCTCTCTCTCTCTCTCTCTCTCTTATATGATGAAGTATGATTGGTCATAGGATACTCTAGGTTAATGACATGACATGTTGAAGCTCCTCAATATTTTCTCAATGGGTTTCTAAATTCTTTTATCTAGACCTAAGATGGTCATTTGAAAAAGACCACTATATAAAGTCGAGCATATTCTTCGAAAGGGGAAGGATCGCCGAATCTTTGATCTTTCCCCTCCTTTTTTCCTTGGAGAGTCCTGTTGCTCTTCTTTTGTTGGCAATTGATTCTGATGGATAGAGTACCCAATTATCTTCGTATAATTGATCTATCATGATATGATTTAATAATTGAATCTATGTTCACATAGCAAGTGAGACGAGTGCTCGGATCATCGAATATATTGGGATTCTTTAAAGTTATGAGGTAGTTTTACCAGGTAAAAGTATCCCACTAGACTAAGTAACTTGAGGAAATTTATGCCAAAGATGCAAAAATCAACCCGCATCTCTCTCTCTTGCCCCCTCCTTTGGCAAAGAACCACCGGCCTAGACTTTGTACAACACCACCGCTATTACCTGTAGCAATTATTAGAAAATTATTGGGAAGAAGTGAATCAAATTTTAAGGTGTGAATATACTATTTTAACGATTGTTTGCTCCCACAAGGTTGCTAATGGTTACTGGAATAAATCATATGGGATACAACAAAATCTTAAAATGAGAAACTGAATAAAAAAAATTGAAAAGTGTGAATTATTGAACAAAAAATGTTGAATAGAAAATATGCTTGAACTTATAGTCCTAAGCAAGATTTTAAAAGGCTTTAACATCCTGGAAGCAGATGGGATAGAGGGAGAGGCTCCCCCTCGATAAAAATGGAACCCCCACGAGGGGCCCGGCCACAAGGGAAACTCCCACAAGGAGTTTCCCAGGGTAACCCCGCCTGGATCCCCGCGACTCCTTCCCCCTTGAAACACAAGGGCGTGGTATAGGGAAATGAAAGGTCTCCTCCCAAACGGGAGGAGGTGACCGGCCGGCCAATATAACATTTCAAAGGTTGTATTCCTTTGGAAGACAACTATTTGCACACCCACACACAGGTAATGTACAGTTTAGTTTACTTAGCCCATGGTTTTAAATTGTAAATTTAGAAGCCTTCCATTTATACATAGATCCACATACTCATATATCTATTCAATGTAGGAGAAGACGTCTCTTTATTTATTTTACAAACAAATTATCAACAACCATCACTCAAATCCCACTATGGTTGCGTCCCTATGACCATCTCCTGTAGCCATCATCAGCCGATATCTTTGTTTCCATTCCTCTTTGCTCATGAAGACAAATAGGTAGCACGCTCGACCTCGCATGTCAATGACGATTCCAGAGCCGTGGTGATGTTAAGGTCTCGACTAGGGTCTCTAAGGTTGGCAACCTCAAGTCTCAAATTGGGCCTCGGATGCGAGGTTAAGGCACAGCAAACACGTGCTTGGTCAAGCCGATAGCTAGATCCGATGAGGCCAGGCATGGCCGGCGAGGTGTGTGGCGGCTCATGCTGGGATCGGCGACAATGACAAGGCGGCAAGGGTGCACCTGAGACGGCACATTAACATGGCTTGTGCAAGGCTTGCTGCTCCATGAACAGTTTTAGTTGGGTAGGGGGAGGGGCGCATCGGGAGAAGTATAAAATTTGGAAAAAAGAAAGATTGCGAAATTAAAAAAAAAAAAATAAAGTGGCTTTCGATCTTGGCCACCTAAATAGGATCTTGCCGATGTGTCGATCTCTTTCATATAATCACTTCAAGATATAATATTACCACCTAACTTTAAAGGAACTCAATTTTCCAAAAATAATAATAATAATAAAATATATATATATATATATATATATATATAGAGAGAGAGACACACACACATACACACATATATCTAGCATATGAGAAGATTATTGACTTGCTTTATGTCTCTTTGATCCTCAAAATGCCTAAGAAAGCTGTCACTTGGAGAAAATTATCATGTTAGGGTCCTTCGAATTGAAATTTGTTTCAGCATTTAGACTCCTTACTTGCTTATCAAGTTACACGTGGTCCGCCCAGTTCCAATTTCAACATTTATAATCCAGGATATGATTTCTCCATTAAAGTTTCACATTAGAGAATTCAAGCAGATGGATTAGGATTCGCTCTATTTAAAGGGGATATCAACATTTTTAACGAATTTTGTTAAATAGAAAGAAAAACATTCCACTTAAAAATCAATGGCTGATATGTGTTTACTTTTAATTTTCCTCCTTCCCTGACGAAAACTAACCCCCCCAAAAAAATAATATATATTAAAAATAAATAAATAAATAAACCTTCTCTCCTATTCTTTCCCCCACTTACAGAAAATTTTGAGGGGGAAGGTATCGTCTTGGTAAACTAGAGAGGAACATATTCTAGAAAACAAGAATTCAAACCCAACACTTTAGGGTGCGCATAACAAAATTTTTGGAACAGAAATTGATTTCTTGCTAGAAATTGATTTCTCAATTTCTAAAATAGAAATTTATTCCAGAAATAGAAAAATCAAATTACGTTACCAAACGGATTTCTGTTCCAAACCTGTTTCGGAGAATAGAGAAATAGAGAAGTATAAATTTTATCATGCGTGCCCTTAGTTACCGAGAAGGGAGAGTCCTCGTGTACATTAGACTCATACTTAATCAATGATAAAGTAATGTTATACTCTAAGACTAATGATGTGGAGAAAAAATTTCTTAAGAAATCATTTGTATCGTTTAAAATGATTAGTCAAATGAATATATTTTTCATTATTGCCAACAGTTTATGTCCACATATTTCATGGACAAATGATTATTTTTAGAAAAATATTTTTCAAATCATTCACTTTGCGTCAAACAAACGAGGCTTAACATTCTCTCACACGAGCAATCCGTGATAAGAAACGGCAAACCATTAGGGGAATGGAGTTAGTGGGATGAAGTTCTTCTTGCGTTTATTGGATATAGTTCTTATAATGTAGCTAGCACAACAAAAAATAAGGGACTTGAAATGGTGACACATGTCCAAAGTGGACCCAAACGTCAAACTCCCCTGCACGCTCACTCCTTTCTCCTCTATCTTGCCCAAATGTCAAGACTCCCCTGCACTCACTCTAGAGAGAGAGAGAGAGAGAGAGAGAGTATTGGGTACCTCTAATGTAGCCAGCACAACAAAAAAGAGAGGACCCGAAATGGTGACACATGTCCAAAATGGGCCTAAATGTTAGATTCCCCTACATGCTCTCTTCTCTCTCCCATCTCCTCTCTCTCTCTCTCTCTCTCTCTCTCTCTCTCTCTCTCACACGCCCCGAACTTCGAGTGCGCAACAACCCCTTCTTTTGGTCGATAGAAAGCGACGTCCCAGGACTCATCAACAATCATTCATTTTAATCTTTCATTATGCACAAGTGGAATACAAACCATCTCTCAATCATTCAAATAATCAAGCAATCAAACAGAGATAGAGAGATGAATAGTAAGAACAACAACAACTACTCATATATACATTTTCATTTAATAAACCAACGGAGGATCGTTTCTGATTTACAAGCCCCAACAGAGGAACTGATCCATCCTCTAAGCTAGACCAAAAAGAAACTAGGCTAGGTTAATCCAACTAGACAAAAAGAACCCTCAGGTTCGGTACCACTATCGCTCGGATCTATCGAACTCAAACTCCGTCAGATTATAGTTGGAGGCATTCAGGTCAATCATTGGTGGAGCGGGGCCAGGATTCTCCACTGCACCATCAGGAGGGTCCAGCTCCATGGGATCCCAGTCGGCGTTCTCGGGGCCCCTACCGGGTGGCCCATCAAAACCTCACAGAGGACCAATCAGTATATCGCCCTCCCGGATGAACCAGGCCAGGAACCGATGGGGTATCCATTGCCCCGGTCCCTCATCCACCTAGATAGTGGAGAGATACTTCTCATAAAGATGCACTCGAACCAGGAAGCGATGGTGCGTCACGATGGTATCTTAGTCCTTAGGGATCCCAAATCGCACCGGCAGGTGCCATTCTAAGGCCTGAAAGTGGTTATACAATAACCAATGAGATAAAATCTCAGCGAGTCCTCCTCCTAAGCCCCGATTAGTACACTAACTCAACTCGAGGTATCTCTCCAAAATCATCCCACAAGCAAACCAACGACTAACAATCGACAACCAATAAATAACAATAGCTAGAGCCAACCAATAATCAAATAATCGATTCGCATGCAACCTTATCTGGTATGCCATATCTTGCACGTTATATCTCAACACAATACACGCAATGCACATGGTCATTTAGATGATGCAGTTCATCAATCACATACGAGTCGTGTCACAAGCGATCTCACCTGGCCATTGCCACATCCTGTACGTTATAAATTCATACATGTGTGCCATAAACAATGTGATTAGCTCATGCATAATCGAAATCAATGATGCCATGTTTCTCATACGCTCTTGCATCCACATGTGTTCCAATTATTACTGCCCTCCCCAGGGCTACAACCAAACTCCCACCGGTGTCTACTGGCATAACTAGGCATCGTCTCGCCCCCATCGAGCACGACAACGTCTAGAAGCCTCGTCTAGACGGCATTCCCGAAGGAGCATGGGTTCGGCCTCTACCGCAACTCCGCATCCAAACCTCCACCGAGCATTCAATAAAATTGGGCATCATCCCCCCCCTGGAACTCCCATCAGGGTGACGGTTTCAACTTAGTGATCACGCAAATATACCACCACAACCCACTTATTATCTTTGAGCATTAGCCAATGCACACATGCTTGCATATATAACCTCAATTCATTTTCTCATAAAAGAGTTCCATTTTCAATGTCCCTCAAATAAATTATTTTCTCCTTTATGTGAAAACCATACAATTCATGCGGATGTCCATGCATTTACACATCAAATTCACCTCATAAGATCAAAACATATGCATTTAGACCAAATTTTGCTTCTGCATGAACAGTGTCACGTGAATAATGCACGTGAACAGTAATTTGCGAATAGTGCACCATGAACAGTATAATTTCATAATTAAATAACTAATAAATTAAATTCGGAAATCAGGCAAATCATTAATTAAGACAACCAATCAATTAATTAAGGCAAAACATATTTAATTAAACACATAAGCCACAATAAACTATATTAAGCAAGATAAAACAAGATTAAGCTAAACTAATCTTATCCATTTATATAACCACCTATCTTAGGGCTAATACAACTTAATTAAACCTCTTAAACCAGAATTATCCCTAATTAAACCAATCATAAGTAAGTTTAGGCACTAATTGACAGATTAAGGTGAAAACTCACTCGTTAAGCGGGTCGGAAATACAGACGTGGCGGCGATGACAGAGGCGACGCACGGGGACCTCAACCACAGCAATCCCAAGGCGATCGCGGGGTCAAAACAGCAACAAGCAACTCAAACTCCCTCTACAACATTGGAAAATTAGACTGCCGGAGGAGGAAAATGAGTTGACCGGGCTGATTGGAGCTCCAGCAAGGGGCTAGCCGGCGACCGGCGATACCAGGGGGTCAAGGGGGACCGGCTAGTGCCTGGGTTGGGCGGAGGTTGGATCAAAACAGTAGGAAAATAGCTAAATTGGGTAGAGTAGTGCAGGGCTAGGCGGATTGACCAACAGTGACTTCCGATCGACAGGCGAATCGGTCAATGGCTCCGTTCGACGAACGGCCTCCGTGGGGCGTACGGACTAGACCTCTTGAGCACGATGGTGGGTGGCACGGGCGGTGATTTGCACGGGAATGCAACGAACAACTCAAGTTTTTGGAGGAAGGTCTATAGGAGAAGAAGAAGGAAGGGAAGGGAAACAAGGGGAGAGAGAGCTGCGAATTCTTGGGGCTGAAGAGAGAGAGAGAGTGAAGTGAGAGCCAATGTTACACCTCCATTAAGGCCATTCAATGCTTGCTTCAACTCCCCATGCAACATGACATCATCTTCTCTCTCTTCTTTTGATATTTCCTCATAATATTTAGGGGCAAAATGGTCATTTCCACCTTGCACATTTACCAATCTGCCCTTAGGCTGAAATGAAGGGCAAGCCTAATAAACGGGCTAGGAAATGAATAGGAACGGACTTAGGAATTGGTTGGGCTCGAAATAGCTTAAGGCTAGACAATGGGTTCGGAAGGTAAAATGGTTAGTTGAGCCCAAGGGGCTCACTTGCTTGCCTCGGGCTTACCATGGTGGCTATCCCACCTTGGGCATGAGGCCCACACTAGCCTTGCCCGGCCCACGTCCTCATAGGCTCTCTTCCTCGGTCCATAAATCATTTTTCCAAATACTTGGCTTAATTGGCTCTGTCGACTGTCGAAGTAGCATCCTCCAAAAGTCCGTCCTGGATGTTCCCGAGAATTTGAAGTCCCATCTTGGATTATCATGCCATGTCAATTTCGCCTGGATGCCATTTTGGTACGTCTCAGATTAATAGGTGGCTTTAAGGATTCCCGCGTAATCGACTCGTGTCAAACCACATTTAAGACATCTCGATACATGGACGTCCTTGATTATATGAAATTGCGGAGGATTGATTATTATTTCAAAGTACATAATTACCTAGAATTGACATAGGGTCGTTCGCAGGTTCGATAACAGTAAACGGAATCACCCGCCATCCCATATATTCTGTCCGCGAATCAACTTCTACCCATCCATGAAATCAACCTGCCTATCTATAAGATTGTCCTCACGCAAGTCTCATGGTTAAGTTGTTATCACAAGTCAAGTTCTTTAGTCACACGAGTTTTGTCCTCATTAGCCTTTCCCCTCAAGGTCAGTATCTCGAGAGTGATCAATTCCAAGTGAGATTAATTAACAATGCATTGACGAAATTCACATTCATTCATCCCTCAAAGGGCTCAAATTTCAGGACGTCACACACACACACACTCTCTCTCTCTCTCTCTCTCTCTCTCTCTCTCTCTTATGCCAAGTAGAGGCAGAGCCACCTGATGGCTTGTTTAACGAACCATCATGCCCAACCGACGAACTTCGCAATAGTGGAGGCAATCTCGAGGCAGAGATGCACGGTGGTTTTCCGAATGAGCCATCG
Source organism: Eucalyptus grandis x Eucalyptus urophylla (assembly GCA_028830015.1). Classification (NCBI taxonomy): domain Eukaryota; kingdom Viridiplantae; phylum Streptophyta; class Magnoliopsida; order Myrtales; family Myrtaceae; genus Eucalyptus; species Eucalyptus grandis x Eucalyptus urophylla. Next base: position 5,767,489 of record CM054200.1, read on the forward strand.
TGCCCTCGTCCGACCAACGAGCCACAGTGTTGATTCAGCGACAAATCGTTGTCCCCTGTCGGTTGTGCTTCCTCTCTCCATCTGAATCACAATCAAATCCTTGTCCGATGAACCACCGCCTCAAAAGGTTACCTCCACTGGCATGAAGTTTGTTAGTTGGATGAGGTCATCAATTGATAGGATAGAGAGGGGGCGGTGAAGAGAGGAAGAGAGAGAGAGAGCATGTCGTCATCGTTTTAGGTCGGATCAAGTCCTTGCCTCTTCCCTTTCTCGATCTACTTTTATGGGATTCTGCCTCAATGGAGGCATTGGATGTCCTTTGACTTTGTCTCTATTGGGGCACAAAATCGAAGGGATTCTTGACAACTCCCCCCTTTGAGCTGCTCCAACATCGCAGTTTTGATCTCGTAGCCCCTCTTGGCCCCCTCACCCCCCCTATTCGCACTTGCAAGGGTCGTTGGGGGAAGCAACGCCGCGAGAGAGAGAGAGAGAGAGAGAGAGAGAGAGAGAGAGAGAGAGAGAGAAATCTAGCATGTGGGCAAAAGGGAGGTGAGAGGAGAAAGGAGAGTGTGTGGGAGTCTGACATTTGGGCCCACTTTAGATAAGTGTCACGATTTCAAAGTCCCTTCTTTTTTGTTGTGCTGGCTACATTAGAGACACCAAATATTTTCTCTAGTTCTTATAGTCGCACCATCTGTACCAAGGCTTTAGGGTATGTTTGGTAACCATCCCAACAGTATCAGATTCTATTTTTGTTCTCGGGAGTAGTTTTGGAACAGAATCATATTTGGAAACAAATTTCTAATTTTTTGTTTTCGGAAGTAGATTTGGAACAGAATCAATAATGAAAAAAAAAATAATTCTTGTTTTCGGAAACTATTATAGAATCAAGCCCATATTTTCTCTTTTTCTTCTTCCCTTTTCTTCTTCTTCATCCACTGCTGCAGTTGCCATCTGTCGCCTGCCGCTGCCCACTACCACCCGTCGCCGGCAACTGGTCCGATGAGCTTGCCAGAGGCTTGCTAGGCCAGGGCGAGGTCCGGCAAGTTCACCAGAGGCAAGCCTCGCAGGTGGCCAGGTGGCCCTCGCCAAGCCCCGGCGAGGCCCACTTGGCCATCAGCGAGTTTCAGCCGACGAGGGCCGGTCTCGCTGAGGGCTAACGACGCTTCGATAAGGTTGCCGACCCTCATCTCACCGGTCTAGCCGACGACCTGCCACTTGAAGAAGAAGAATAAGAGAGAGAAAGGAAAAAAAGAAAAGAAGAAAAAAGGAAAAAAAGGAAAAAAAAAGTATTAAAATTACTTAAAAATTAAAAGAAAATGATTTGAAGTATAAATTTTGAGCACAGTACCACCACCCGTGGTGGTGGCGTAGTGGTTGAGCGCAGGTTCCTTTCGGGAGAGATCCTAAGTTCGAATCCCTACGTCGTCTGCCTTGCGAGAAAGGAACCCACGATTTATCCAGGGCAGCAAGGGTGGTGGTGACTCTACTGCTCCTCTAAGGTTTACTCCGCCGCGAAGTGGCGCACGGAAATTCTCTGGGTACCAAAAAAAAAAATTTGAGCATGGTACCAAAAGTAATTTTATTCCAGAATTAGAAATTTTGGGCAGTTACCAAACGGCTTAAAATGCTTAAAAATTATTCCCAGAACAGAATAAAAAAATAATTATTTCTGATCAAAAATTGTTCCCGGGAACAAAATCATTACTAAACGTGCCCTTAATATCATATCACAAAATTCCACTTAAAAGAATACGCAGATATGTCCGGAACTCTAATAAAAAAAACTTTAATTTGTTGGGTTAGGAGAACATATGTTAGGCCCCTATGTACTTTTTATAGAAAACATGGGACTTTCCAAATTCGAGATATTAGAAAAGCTGACAAGCGCTATAGTAATGTTGGCTGACAGGTCAAGTTCATAATTGTTAGAATCGTATCATTTGTTTTATTCGAGACCTTAGTTATCTATTAGGTGAATTGCTAATCACTTAAATCGCACACGAATCTATTGATTCACTAACAAATTTACTTTTCGATACAATATCTATCAAGGCAAGCGATTTGCTTTCTTATTTGTTGATCAACCAAACGTAACTTTGTCATATTTTAGGATATATGTTGTATTTTGATAACTAAAACTAAAATTTTCCTTTTACAATGTAAGGATAAATGATATGACATTTGATTTGTAAACTTATACATGAATGTAATTTTAATCTAATAAAATAATGGGAAGTTATGTCTTCTTATCCATGGAGATCATCACATGCACTTAAAATTAAGATTTCTTTTTCGAATATCGTAATTCTTACTCGAAATTCTATATCTCATTATATTATTTGTATAATTCATACATGTCCATGCCAAAAAAAAAAATACTAATTCTAAATTCCTTACCAATTTTTTTTTTTTTTGGTATCCAAAATTCCTTACCAAATTGAATCTCGATTCCCTATTAATAATTTCTGATTTCGATTCAAAATAGTATCTCATTAGCATTGTCTCATGAATTATTCACTTAATAAGTACATTTTAACAAATTTAACAATTCAAATATCTAATTATAAAAACGCAACCAATTAAAAAATTAATAAAAATAATAATGCGGAAAAGGCAACACTTCCCATCACCTCTGGCACCACTGTCTGTGCATTGTTGTGTTCCTCCTTTTGTGGGTGTTTTCCTCGTGAAGTTTGGTCTCCCTCCTTAGGAGTACTGGGGCCACCGCAGCTGCTAAATAGGAATACGTCGCTCCTCGTTTGTCCTGAAGAAGTTAGTGGGTGCACTCGGTGAGCCTAGTCTAATACATGTGAACTGTTCAATCTCACGAGGCTTACGTGGGGGATCCACAGGATCCGACGGTTCGTTTGCACAAGATCCGTGTGATCCGGATGCACCTAATAACTTTCAATAGCATAGAGTACATCCACACAGATCAGAATACAACATGAATAGCTTTCATTCTCTGTTATATCATGTAAGAGAAGCTTTTGGGCCCCAAAAACATAGGCTTAGCTTTTCCATGTGCAGCACCAAGCGTGTCTGCACAGCTTTTTTTGTATATCTGCCTGGCATAAACTAATTTAATTGATTTTCCTTTTCCTCAACTATAGACTTAGCTCATTATTTTACATATATTAAAACCATATAATGAGCCAACGACATCAATATTTTTTAATCATATTTATGGATGATTGTCGAGGAGAATTTTTGGCAAAGTTGTTGAGGAAGTTTACTCCGGCGGTTCTCAAATCATGCGAAAGGACTAGCATCGGGCAGCAGCAGAACAAGAACGAGGAATGACGAGTCACTTACTATGGAGAATTTCTGGTTCGCTCGTGGGGCAAAGTCCGGAGATGTGAGGTGATGAAGTCCAGACATCCAAAGGTCCCCCATAAATGAATGATATGATGGGGTATTACAGTGAGAAGATCGAAAATATTAGTTTATAGATCCCGGCATAGAGAGCAGAAGGTAAATAGATGGTCAGGTGTCGAGGGCACATAGGCCAATCATGAGTTGTCACGTATCGAAGAGTAAGGGCCAACACCAAGCTCACTAGAAAGGGTCAAAGATTAGGCCGTGTTATCCTAACAAACCCCACACCGAGCTTACCAATCCAAATCTCTCTAAAACAACCTAAACAGATAAGAATAATCCACTCTCTTACCACCTCTACCAAGTCATTCTTGCAACGAGCAATGCACATGCAACAAATTCCTCATAATATCATTTGTCAGTGAATTCAAGAAATTATTTGAAAATATATATATTTATACACATACATATGTATACAAATACATATATTTTTATGCACCGACAATGGTTCAGTATTGTTATCCTTGGATGAGGCTCGCCAACTAACAAAGCGGTCCATAGAAAAGTTCAATTATACTTGCTGTCCCTTCAATATTTAAATAATGAGGGAGTTGCCAGTCTATTAAAGTCCTGTCCATAAGTTGCCAATTTTAATAACGAGTAATGCCAATAAAGAGGGCCTCATATCATAACATAGGATACCATCCCTCTTATTATATATACATAGATAGAGCGATGTAACTGGAGAGGCTAAATGAAGTTAAGACATGTGGACAATTGAAGTGTGACTTGGCTATTGAAAAGAATTTTCTAAGTTAAGATTTTCTTTTGCAATCCAATTTGCAATTGTAAGTCTTTTCTCTCCCCCGTATCTCCTCCCCCCTAAAAAAAAGATCATTCATGCTCGAGAAAAAGAATTACTGTTCGATGAGATTTTATCCCTCACGAACGATGAAAATCAAGAACTTTTATCAGCAAGAGAAAAATCATAGATTGAAAGTCATTAACAATTTTAGGTGAAACTGTTCAGTTATCTCACATCGCGTCATTCTTTTTAATATTAATATTTATCGAGAGAGTGTCGAGAGAGTGTTGAAAGTCATTAACAATTTTATACTAGCTTTTTCTTCTATTCTCTTTTATTTATTTATTTATTTTTTTTACATATTTACATTTTAACTCCTTATTTATTGATTTTTTTTTTTATAATCTCGTGCATGTCAAATTTCGGATTCTCATGTCGAAGAGTGTCGAGAGAGTTGACCATAACTTATTGAGAGTTTGTCGGAGCATGTCAGAGAGTGTCTGACATGATAAGAAGGCTCTGGAAAAGTGTCTATGATTCGTAGATAATCTTTCGTATGAAGAAAATTTTTCAAATTATTAATTTGTTCAGAATCAAACCAAACCATATTAAAGAAATGACGTATGAACATGTTCTTTGAATCTTCCATATGAACTCTAGTCAACCTTTCCTCTTTAATGAGTCAACCATGTCATTTCGTGCTAATTATGATGTTCTGCTCGCCTTCAGAAAATTAATTACTTAGCTAGTACCCCATGATCTTAGCTTAGGGATTCGGTCAAACAATGTTTCTGAACTATTAACATCTATCCCTGTTCAATGGACTGAAGAATCCGATGCCAGATTTCACCGTCTTTGAAATGCTAAATTAAAAAATATATTTTATCTGAAAAGGAATAAGAGTATAAAAAAAAAAGGAAAAAAGAATGCACTAATTGTAGTTTGTAATTAGTTAAATATTTTTTATATATAAAAAAGAAGAAGCTAAAATGAGATTATCTATAAGGCACTTGTTTGGAGTTATTGATCATATCTTGATGAGAAGATGATAAGCGACGACCATATAAAATGACCTTCGAAATGCCACATGCAATGTAGCTCAAAGTTCGATGACCCACTTAAATGCTCTCCCCATTTCGTCCCCCCATTTTGGGTTGCACTGCCCCAACAACGACGACATGAAAAAGTTGATGTTTTCTCTTAGAATTCTTTTAATAGATGTTGGAAATACTCGTTAAACATCTAAACGACTCCCATTTCCAATAAAGTGTCTTTTTTTTTTTTTGTATCATGTGTAATCGATATATCGAAATTGATAGTTTTATTTCATCTAGTCACCTGCTTATGTGTCAATAAATCACAATAAAAAAGAGCGTTGATGGTGACATGTATATAAAAATCTTACCATCTTAAAAGTCGCATGTGTTCAATTGTTTTTGAAATTTTTCTTGACAATAAATCTATAAATATATCAAAAACGTAAGGAAAAAAGGTAGGTTTCTTGAAAAATTCTTTCTTCGAGAAAGCTAATACGTGTAGCGATAGGATCTCGACAGAAAAAAAGAACAAAAAAATTGTGCTTTTTACATGCATGGAAATGTTTACTTAAATGTTAAATAAAATGCGATATTTTTAGTCATAACAACTAAATCACGTATAGAAATCGAACAATTAACAGAAAAAAAGAAGAAGCAAAGTGTAATAAATTGGGAGGTTCACCACTTAAAATTCAATCGGATGATTTATGATAATTTTTGCCTCTTTGATGAAAATGAGGGTGAGTTAAATACTTCAATACCCAATCCCTGTCAAATATTCCTGTAAAGAACTGTATATACTACCACCAAACAATCGATCTTGTCGAGGACAAGGTGGGTACGGGGGCCGGTCGAAACGGACGCTCCTGATTTCATCTCACCCAGGCGGAGGGAGGGGCCCCACCAGAACCCAACCTTGACCGTCCGACTGAGTCCCCAAAGTCGCCCCATCAAGTGGCCGAGCTTGTGCCCCACTCCTGTCCCCCAGAAGGGGGAGCAGCCTGCCTCAAAGCTGCTGCCTTTGTCACCCGACAGCTCCGCCTTTTCTTTGTCCTCAATTCATGCCCATCGAACGAACAAACACCCACCCGAGCTTTACAACTCCTCACCTTTCTTTGTCTAGCGAAAAAGTTGGCGCCTTTATGCCCTTTTTCCCCCCCTCTGTCATCGCTATAAAGAACAGGAACCCACCGCCCAAGTTCCTCTTCTGCTCGCATTTCTCTCTGGGTCTTGACTTTTTGGAGGCTTTGGTGTGTTCTGGGTCTTGGGTCGGGGACTGTTTCATCAGGGAAGGAAAGGGTCTTTTCTCTTGAAAGGTGGGGGGAAGTTTAGGTGCTGAAAGATTTGAGCTTTTTTGATGGAGTTTCGAGAAATGGAGAGAGGGGTTGGGGATGGAGTGTTCGGGAAGGATCTCCTCAACCTGGAGGAGACAGAGCTCAGGTTGGGGTTGCCGGGGACGGAGGAATCTGGCCAGAAGAAATCGAGGACCGGCAAGAGGCTGTTCTCTGAGTCGAGCGATGTGTCTGGATCTTCAAAGGGTAGCTGTGTTGCTCCTCACCATGATGAAGACCATGAATCTGCTCCCGCCCCTAAGTAAGCTATAGATTGCTCATGAATTGCAACGTTTCGTTTTCCTCTGTTAGGGTTTTTTCCGGTCGCTGTTTGATTCATCTCCTGGGGATACTTGCAATTGGTCCTATTTAATCATAAGTATAGCTGCTTTGTTTGTAGTCCCAAGAATCAGCTTGTGATTGGGTTCTTTTTGTAGCAATTTTCGTTAGTTTTTTGCAAATTCCAGAGTAGTTTATTAATTAGGTGATGATTTTTGGTGTTGTTTTGTTTAATGTAACTTGGACGAAAGTAAGAAATTTAGGGGTCATAAAAAAAAAATTCTAATTTTAGTGAGTTTAGGATTGCTCGTAGGGTCATATATAGCAGAATACACCCTACTCTTGATGGGTCTAGATGTTCATGAACTTAGTTGTGGGGTTTAAAATGTGTTGCAGAGCACAGATCGTGGGATGGCCGCCTGTCCGATCCTACCGAAAGAGTGCTCTTCAGCCGAAGAAGGCGGAAGCAGAGGGCCCTGGTATTTACGTGAAAGTAAGTGTTGATGGAGCCCCTTACCTCAGAAAGATCGATCTCAAGGTTTATGGTGGTTATCCAGAGCTCCTGAAGGCTTTGGAGAACATGTTCAAACTCACCATAGGTAAGCCCAACCATTCATATTTATTTTGCATTTATGTGATTATGAACTACATTTCTCAGTCTTCTGGCAAAGATCTAGCATTACCTTATGGTTTTATGATTGTCATAGTTTAGGGGATAGTTAAAATCGTAGTTACTTGAATAGAACCTTTGCCTATGTCATTGCATTAACTGCTTGTGGATATTATATGACATTTGTGACTAGACCTAGTGAAAATCCATTTTACAAACACCAGTGATCAACTAAATTGTTTAAAGTCAGTCCTAGACCCTACCCCATATGGATTGAGCTGGTCCATTGTACCTATTGTGTATAAAGAAGACGGGTATATTCAGTCTTATGGTCTAAGGAGTGCCAGAAGAAGGTCGTTAATCTATTGAAGATCTGACTTTGTCTTGTGGGTGTTGCTATTTTTTCAGGTGACTATTCTGAAAGAGAAGGCTACAAAGGATCTGAATATGCACCTACCTATGAAGACAAAGATGGTGACTGGATGTTGGTTGGAGATGTTCCATGGGAGTAAGTCTCTCTTTTTCTCTCTCTATGACAATTAACTACTCCTTTGCCTTTCCATAAGCTCATGTCAAAAGCAATTACCATTGCAGAATGTTCATTTTGTCCTGCAAGAAGCTGAGAATAATGAAAGAATCAGAAGCTAGGGGCTTGGGTTATGGTGTTTGAGAACATCCCAAAGGTAAAGAAGATTGATTTGCCTCGGAAAAAAGAGATTCTCCAGCTCGGGTTCTTGGAGAATTTTCAATCTTGATGTAGGTCTCCACGGTGGAGACTTGTTGAAGTTTCTGAAAGGACTCTCTAGTCACGAAAGGGAAGTTATTTACATTTTGCAGTTTGTCTCTGAAAATTTGGCAGCTGCTCTTTTGTTGGTTTGGGCATCTGCCTGATGTCTTCTTTACTTAGTGATCTTTCTTTCTGAATGAAAGGAGGACGGCGCACAGATAGATACTGCCTTACATGTAAAGTACTGTAGGAGGGAAATGGGTGAAAATATATTGGCATTTTCATCCAATGTTTGCTTTCTCCATCGGTTTTTGATTGTCATCGAGTCTTATCAATTCAACTTTCTACTTATCAAAAAATTATTCGACATTCGCATTGTCCACTATGGGTACGTTGTTCAGCAATTGGCGCTAAGTTCCCTTTTAGAATCTCTATTGGTTGACTGGTGGCTTTTTATACATGCACACGTAACCAAAGTACAAAAGTAGGGTTTGTGCGGTACACTGCAGAGTAAATGCCTTCAAACTGAATCTTCAGCTCACCTGCGACCTTACTACACGTCATGTTCCCAGTGAATTTTGTGAATTCTTGTCTATCTTTAGCTATCAATATTACCGGTTCTTCACCAGATTCTACAGATAAAGTAAGCACAAATCTAGAGGTGTACGATGTTCACAACCTAGTAAGTGCCAATCTGATATCATTGGCGTCGGTATCTGGACCTCATAAGAGCTCTGCTAGAGAATTCTCAATAGCAAACGCTAATAGGACTGGCCCCTCATGCCTATAGTATGAACTCGAAACCACTGCTCGTTTTATTGAATGTTCACCATCTTTTTATTTCGTATTCGCACAGCTTTAGGCAATCAGAATGCAGCATTGCGGCTGGTTAAAAAGCAGAACTCGACATGGATCGACAGTGAAAACTCTGGTTTAAAACTAGGACTAGACTTAGGTCAGAAGAGTACCAGCTCACTCTGTTGAAGTTTCCCCCAAAAAAAAAAATTTAAGGTTCAACCTAACAAGAATTCAATTGTTCAAGGGCCGATGCTTCGCTTTATACAGTCTAAATACTATTAACAATCTTTTGAAGAGTTCCTCTATAAGTGTACAAAATCACTTTACCAAGTGCCATCTCAGCTCAGCTAGCATATAACACTTCTGATAAAATAACGACAACCCATGGATGATTTACCCAATTTACTAACAAATAAATCTGTATCCTGTGAAGTGCAAGGGCTCTAATTGACCAACGAAAATTGTGAATCATCCAATGTCTCCACATTTATCACGTGTAACCCACAATCAAGGATCCATTCCCCATTAGCAGGCAATCCCATTGCACAAAAGCCAAGTCGTTTGAGCCTCTTTCTAATTCACGGACCATCCCAAGCCAAAAATTCATCAAGACCTCCAGTAGAGCACAATCGAGCTGCACATGTTCCTATGTCGGTGCATTGGGAGGTCAGCTAACATCCAAACTGTGGTTACACTGTCACTTTTGTTTCTGGCAACTGCAAGATTGTATCAACTCGAACACCTTTGTCATCTTTGAGGAAAATGACTTTCTAATCTTTTATCACCTGATTCACGGTCATGTTGATTGTAATTGCTGTCATCAGTTAGTCTATTTCCATCATCATCGTTAAAAACCATGACCTGGAATGCAGGATCTTTTACATTTTGTGATCCACTGTCCACAGATTCCCGAATGTCTTCCTTGTACTCGCTGTTGTCAGATTGTTCTTTTCCATCATCCTGATCAGCATCAATGACTATCGAATGTCTCTCTTCCACACTATGTTCTCCTTGGTCTCGGTCTTTGTAGTCACTGTTATCATCATGGGTGTAAGTAGGATTCAGGTACGAAATGCCAAACTTCTGTCCATGGGTTAGTCCTGGACAAACCCCCTGTAGGACAAAATTAACTCAATTAGCAAGTCTACAGCTTAAACGAATTTTCGTGCCATCAATCACCTGTTTGATTGTTCCTCTTTAACATGGTAAAAGAGTAACCTTAAAAAGAAGCAGCTCCAAAACAATCTCGTCTAAAAATCATCGCGGGAAGCATACTTAAGGGTGTCAAACAGATATCCAAAAATATGAAGGATGAGAATATACCACAATCCTTTCCACTTTAAGAAATTTGTAACCATTCACCCAAGGTCAACAGGAATACAAACACAAACAACAAAATCCTTGACAAGAGCAGTACGGGTAATGCAGAATAAGTTCAACACATTTAAAAGGATTAGCAAATAAGGACATGCACCAACCTTGATGAAACCTGAGAATGGTGCAGAAGCATACGATGTATCAGAGGGGAGATATGTGTGTATCCGACCCCCATATTCTTTAGTGTAGTTTTTCTGCTCACCAAATGAGGTATCAGAAGTATAAGATTTCTGTCTTGAATCCCCACTCCTGCAGTACGCCCCCAAGTATGAACAGTGCTCCCGCACTAGAGATATTTGAGGAGTTGCAGGTAGTAAGTGGCCTTCAGTGCTAAAAACATACCTAATAAGAGACAATAATCATAAAGTTGTTAAAACATTTAGACAACCAATACACAATATGCTCTTCAAGTTAAAATAACAAGCTGTCTCTCTGCCAGACTTACTTGTATGGACCATTCTCAACAAGGTTATCTGGACCAGCAGCCAAATCAAACAGAAGCCATAAATATTTTACCTGATTCACATTAAATTAAAAGGTAAACAAAATGCATGGTTCAGAAGTGCAGATTTAAGATGTGGTGCACATGTAAACAAACATATATGTCACAACCTCATGGATGTCCATCACTACCTATCAAGTGAAAATTCTTATACATGTGTTGCTTCCCTTCATTCAATCCGCCAAGTCAAATGTGTGTGTGTGTGTGTGGGCACACACATTTTGGCCAAAAACTTAAGACATCGACATACTAAAAGTAAAAATTTCATAGATAGAACACACAACATACAACAGGGGTTTGTAGTGCTATATCATACTCCATTACAAGAATGAGTTCCCATGGCAAAATTTTATATATTGAAAATCATTCCACTTAATATCCTTTGCTCAACCCGTAAGGATTCTTCAATTTCACCCTATGCCATTAGCAACTGTATGGCAAAGGCATGAACGAAGCTGCAGCAATATATTTAATCCAGATCTACAAGTTAAGACTCCCAAAATTCATGATTTAAACATCTAAGCCCAAATTTCATGTGCATTTAGAATAATAAAATAAATATACTCTATAGAAAGAGGAAAGAAAATGGAAAGTGAAGTCACAGATAACAAATCCTCACTGTTTCTGCCAGGAAAAAGCTCTCCATATGGTCTTCTTGCTTGTGAAACTCTACATCCGATATATGACAATAGCCACATGGGCATCGGGCACCATATTGCAAGCTAGCAACCATGTCACGTCCAGCATCAAGATATCTACAAGGAAGTACTAGAAACTCAATTAAGCTAACTAGGAAGATCAAATATAACAGCCGTTATTTCTAGTAAGAAGGTTGGAATTAGCACTAGCCTGGCACCTAAAGAATTGGAATTAGCATAATACAGCCTAGCACCTCATAAAAAATACTATGTCTATTCTTATTCCATCGATAGGTTCCTTCCGGATATTATCTCCTCAAAATCCATAGTCATTAAAGGTGTGGGACGCATGAAAAATGCCCATCCCCACATACCAGTCTTTGGTATTAGATTATAGATGGGTGCTGAAGAGCTGCTGTTTGAAACCTCAAGACAAGTACCCAAATCCTCACCACCCCAAAGTAGCATATAGAGTTCCATACATTGAGCAAGAGTTTGCAGAGCCAAAACTCAGGCCCTCCATTAAGAAATGAACAATGAACATAAATAAATTTAAAAAAAAAAACAAAACAAAAAACAAAACAAAACAAAAAAAACAAAAAACAAAACGAAAAAACAAAACGAAACAAAAACGAAACAAAAACGAAACAAAAAAAAAAAACAAAACAAAACCTTTTACTTCTAACAACAAATCTTATTAAATGCATCACTGCTGAGGAAAAGTAATTATTAAAAATTGGAGTTCGGCAAGATAAAATCACTCAATACAGAGACTTCAAGTAACGTAAACTAAAATTCTTTCTATGAGGATCAAATTAAGTATATGCCACAGGAGAAGCACCAAATGGGCTATTTTAGAGAAAAATCAACATAAGGGAACAGAAAAGCATCTCCATTGTCAATAAATTCGAGCTAACCTTGGATCTCTAGTTGCTTTGAAGAGCCAATATGTACTTTCCATTAACTCTGGACGCAATGGGTAACTTTTCTGGCCTTGCTGAAAATGGGCAGGAAGGAAGGAAAAAGTTTAGGATATTGGGCAATGTAGAAGTTAAAGGTATCATGCTACACGCCCCTGTTTACAAAGATCAGATGATAAGCGGGCAAAATACAAAAAGACAAATTAACAAATAAATAGATGATCTAACTCAGATAAACCAAATGCTGAGGGATTAACAAAATGATGATATCATAAAATGTCTTGTTATATGCCACCAGGCAAATTAAGAGAGATCTAAGAACTCTAATCCAACTTGTCTTTGTAGTGCCGCACATGTGAATGAGCTAAATACTAAGATTGCTGTATAAAGGAGCCAAAATAGCAGTTCTTAAGACCCAAATACTGCCTGATCAATATCAGTAAGGCTCCTCTACTGTCTACTAGTAGTAGACAGATCCAAGAGAGCTCACTATTGGACAAGACACTTGAGACAAGCACCATTTTTGGCAGACATTCAACAATGAACTAAGGTGGTGATGAGCTTTTCATATTATATGTAAAATAGGACTTTGATATCAAGTAATACTATTCAACTTTATTTGGCATACCTGAACATTCAGTGTTGCGAGGTTGAAACCCTCTGGTGTGAAACCATATCTTTTCCAGACACTGAAGAAGGCCGCATGAGTTCGAATAGCAGGGTCAATATCCCCAGCCAAAACCTTCCAAAGCATGCAAAAGCTATTAAGGGCAGAATATCTACATCACACATTAGATTTTAAGCGATAAAGGTACAAATGAGCACCTGAAGGCCAGGCCAGAATGCCTGCAAACTGTTGAACAGAGGCCACACAATTGCAGCAGAGTCCATATTTACCTCTACATACCTACAAGAGAATCAGGACAACCATTAGCCACGCAACATCCCTAAATGGAAAGAACAAGCAAACAAAGCAAAAATAGGTAAGAGGTTCGTATATTTACATAGTGGCACATGATAGCCACAAGCTTTTACCAAGGATCATTGTGTAGATAGTGCATGGCAGCACCATAAGCTTCTTGGAATATATATAAATACTCGTCCTCGCCAAACAACAAATAAGCCTGTATTCCAGATGAATATCCAAAGAAAAGCAAAGAAATCAAGACTTGTCAGTTAAAAAGGTAAGTTAATTTCTTCATCAGTGCATGTCTATGTTTTCTAGAAGAGCGAAAAACATGCCGACCTGATGATTTTAGAGTCATTGCAAGTAACATGCAATTAGAATAGCCACTGCAAGCAGTATTTTAAACAAGACAACAGCCATGCAATTCTAGATTTATCGATCCAGGAGTTCATTCTCAAAGAGAAGCGACTTGAGGAAGGAAGTGTCATTAAGAGGACAGCTATAAGCAAGGGATCATTAATTTTAAGAGCCTTAGGCCACCAACAGGGAAAAAGTACATTCATGGATTTGCTGGAGATGAGATAGATCACCAATGATAAGAGCCAAGCACAAACCAAATTATATCAAAACACACCTCAAAATCAACTAGAAGAAACGAAAAATAAAACACAAATGCTAACCTTTAGAAGATACTCATAAAAAGAGTCTATACTTGTCCCAATTCCAGCATCCTGCAAAGCATTAAATGACAAAACACTGATAACACCCACAGAAACATTAGCATTGAATAACTTGAAAGCTAAACAGTGTCGCAGGATCTCAACTTTTTGCACAAGAAGTTAAGGTGCATTTTACAGGTCAATTGACAAGCATGCCTCACTTAGATAATCCTATACCAATTCAAAGTATATGAACTGCAATAAAGCCAGAAGTAGACAAAAAAAAAAATAACAGATAATGTTGATTTATATTTGTAAATCCAATGCTTAACAGAAACTCAATTGGCAGATAACAGAAAAGGGAAGAAAGAACAAAAAATTTAATGGCCATATTTTGGCAGCACAAAGATTGTTCTTTTTATCCTGCAAAATTTCCAATATGATGAAAAGACAAGGTTTGCAATTTAATAGCATACTACACAACCGTGTTCATTCTCAGCGGCTAGCTTGGAAATAGTTGTCCAAACAAGTAAACAACTGAATTTGAATGTACTAATTAAAAGATGGCACACGACAGGTTTAGATCTTAACTAAATCGAAAAGATGAAATGAATGGCGTCATCATCACACAGAGAGATACTCAAAAAATCTTAAGATGACAAGTAGGTATTGAAAATATATAGAGGATGTTTATGAACTGCTTTTCTGTGTATTAGCACATAGAATAGTAGAGGAGCCTTCAAGAAACCGCAGCAATGTCAAATTTTGACAGCTTTTGACCCTTGAGAATCAGAGATTTACCACTTCCACATTATAGAATATAATGAGTATCTAGGCCTTGCCAAAAGGGGGAAAATTAGTAATGCTACTAAATGCAAAACATCACATATACTAAACAATAGAAACATAATAATCTAACAATGAGTATTACCTTCTGCGTCCATTCTCCAGTGAATACATTAATATGAGCACCAACTAGGTTGAGCTTTGACCGGCGTGCCCAAAGCCCACGGACTGCATTCTTCGTCACTTCCTCATAAACTGCCCTTCCAGAAAGATAATAACGAGCATGAGACATGCAAGTGAGGAGTTGCGAGAAAGTGGTAGATAAAGAACAAGCTCAAGCAAGGACAGGGATAGCGTAAAACCAAAAGAAGATTAACAGCTAGAACAGGTTGGTAAATAAAGTTATTAACTTAGGTTGTTTCAATCTGAAACCATAATGATTCTTTACAGTGCAGCCATAGCGCACATTCAAGAATTCATTCTTTGCTACATCAGCACAGCATCTGTTGTCCTTGGACCTATTTTTATGATTCACAGTAAAAGAATGTCATGCAATAAGATGGGTAAACTAAGGTTGCTGGGAAAACCTGAGGTCACTAAACCAGAAAGCATTCGGCAAATACCAAGCCTTTTACAATGCGCCATATCCTAACTATGAAGGAATGTTCACATCAACCTCATACCCAAAGGATTTGTCTCATTCTCCATTTTTCACAAGATACTTTCTCCACTTTTACTAAAATTAACGACAGATTACTACTGATGTTCAACAGCATGGCTGATGCCAAATTATGTTGACTTTGCTTAGGCAGCAACCAGAATGCCAAGATGCAACATGAATTCTATACCTTTCCTCTTTGTGGTTAAAATGCAACTTGGTTTCCAAGGCACTGGTCAAAATCCTGCGTATAACTGCATTCTTAGTGAAATTGCATTCGGCAAGTAAAGTGATGATGGCGTGGTGTGGGTTTTATCTTTACAGAGGACTTGTCAATCACAAAATAGTTTCTATGCACAAACAGCATAAGAAAAAAAAGTTAATGGCAAAAACTGTGGTGGTACTTACTTGGATTGTTTGCCAAGCGGCTTAGCACCCCAAATTCCAGGGTCAAAGTCCCACCTCCAGCTGTTGAAGTGATCTATCAACAGGCTATGCAGGTATAAGTTTTGCTGACTGATAATAGCAAGACAGAAAATAGAGCAACTTTTCACCCACCGAACCACCCACATATGCACGCACACACAAACACACACAATAGTTGACAACATAAAGCTGTTGAACAAGCAATCAATGAAACACATTTCTTTCAAAAATCAGTCAAAAGCTACTTCAGTCACAACGTGCCTCAATTAAGAGTTCAGAAAATGACCAATCGTATATGTCAAAACCAAGTGCATTAGAAAATGTATAAGGTTGACAGACCCAGATGAATTTTACCATTCACCACAACAGAAAACAACTTTTCGACTTCAGAAGTGAATACAGTGTCATCCAGTAGATGAGATGCACAGAGACTTGCCTTGCTTTCTTGTTCATCAACTCCATGCATAAGGTTAACAGACCCAAATGGTATTCCTGCAGCAACAAGGTTATAAGACCACCATAAGATACTAAATCATAGTTCAGTAAATGATTAGGCAACAATCATTAGTACTTAATCAGTCTGCATGAGGAAATAGTTTATCCAACTGAAGCACCTGTTGGAGTGTCAAATGCAGGCAACAGTCTCCTCGCAAGATCCTCAGCTAGGTGCAGCAATTGATCTTCATACGAAGGGATTCTCATTCCCTACAAACAACATACATGTAGGACCCCACCCAAAAAAGTTGAGTTCACATCATATAGCATCAATCAGGGAAATAAAATATCCTCACAGCAGCAGAGGATCCTCTCAGACTTCTGTGTAGTTTACGACATTGGCATGCCCCTCATTATAGAATTAATACCATTCTTTAAGAAACTTAACGTAAATAAGAAATTAGACCATGGCATCACTATTAGTAACTATCAATGAACTTGCAAACATAAACCATATCAGCTCAACATCTTAAAGCAAGGCTTAAATAATAGAAAGATTCTGGTGACCAGTTGTTTTCATGTTTATATCCAACCACCAACTGGAAAATGGCTTCAGCAAACTCTCAGTGAAAAGCATCAAGCTACATGAAAAGCACACTGCTCTTCTGCCCCTCATAGGATTCTTTGACAATGGTTATAAAACATGTAGATTTAGCTTATACTTACTGATACTTGAAAAAAGCAATATGATCTGTCAAATCATCTGCATATCAGGGTGGTCATTTTCAGTTGGAGATTTGAATTCATACTACGGGTACAGTTAACGGACACAAAAAGAAAAGTCTAAACTAAAATCTCAATGAATTTTCAATCGAACACATTAATAAATGCTCAAGGTCCAGGACAATTTGACATGCACATTGTACACATTATGACATAGATGCTGACAAACAACAGATAACACAGATCAACTCATCTAGATGACAGAAATTTCCAGCATTATTCATAACTGTGAAGTTTCCACTTACAAATTAATCAAATTAAAATTAGGATAAGACATGTCCTCAGACATTCAATTGGAAATGAAGTTGTGAAGAAGTGGAAATGAAGTTGTGAAGAAGTGTATCAGAAAATTGATAACTGTTGTCTTGATCCCAAATCTCGTGGATTTTTATAGATAGGGTATGCTTTACATTACACATCTTGAAAAGTCATTTGATGATCAAAAGGGAGAACTAAATAGGTTCTGTCGACCAAAATCAAAAAGAAGAGAATACCTTATACTATCAATCACAGTCAAACCTCATGATTCTACATATATACAAAATCAAAGAATTCCGGAGTTCTCTCAACAGTTTGATTGAATAGCAAACCTTTTCTCTCACTGAGAAACCAGTATTGAGAAGGAAAGAAAACAGTTTCAAATGTGGACAATACCGTAGCATAATCACTTGCAATCAGATGAGCAGAAAGCAAACCTCCAAGGATCCTGATTGTGGTTTCAAACACAGATACTGTTTTATTCTGCAATTAAGATAAGACAGACACCAGTGACAGGGTCAATTTTTACCCTAATGAAACTAACAAACATGCCAACCCACTTTCAGTCGATATGTCCAGGAAGTCTGCCTAAATGAAAATATATATATTTGTACAGGAAATAACACAATCATACAGAATTTCTCAAGCTACATCCATCCTGGAGCTTTGTAGCACTGTGGTACTACATTCTCCCTATTGGTGGGATATGCTAGTGCTTGCCCTAAGAGATGATCCTCCTTTTTAGACTCCCTCATCTTGCCTTCAGAGATGACAAGGCATCTATACTGTGTTCCAGAAATTTAACTTTTCATATCCGCAAGACTGATATTGAAGATCATAATCCTATTCCATGAGAGTAACAACTACTGTCTAACACGGTACTATAGTAAGTCACGGTATACCAACGTCCAAAACTAATCCCATCATATCATAATAGACTAAGAACAGCAGTTCCAAGACAAAGAAATACTGAAAGAGCAAGACTCACAATATCAAATCGCAGATTTTTACCAATCCATTCCACAGAACTAGTGAAGCGTTCACGGTCGCCAAGCAAAGCCAACATGTCCAAGGAGTCGATCTGAAATGAACAAACAATTGTCATCATAACATCCCATCAGTTCAAGGACGGACAGTAGATAGGTGAGCGCCAGCGGGGAATAATTCAACACATGCAGTACCAGAGTCAAGGCATAATTTCCGATGGTATCTTCTCCTTGACACGACAGAGGTCTAAGCTCGTCTTTGGGGAAGGCGTGCTCCATGTAGCCATCGAACGCGTGATAGAACATTTCCCGAACCTGCGTGTCATATTCAGCAGACTACTAAATCGCACGGCGCGACAATTGTGACGATCAATAGCGAGGATAAAGACTACTTTTTTTTTCTTTTTCTTTTTATCTCTTAATCACTAGCATCAGCGGAATGCTTCGGGATTTTCATGATAGTACGAACGAACGCTCCCGAATTCAATGAGCCGCGAGCAGAAAGTGCTTGGATTCAGACTCTACGCCGAACCGTGGTGAGGGAATATCAAATCGATTGGGGTTCGATCGGAGCGGTGAATCTCTCGATAGAAGGGGAGGGGCCAGCGATCGAAATCTACCTCGTCGCGGAGCTGCTTCGCTTCCTCCGGAGTGACGCCGTCGGCGAGCGCCCGGTGCACGAAGGAGCCGTGAATCGCCGAGACAATGAACAGGTAGAGAGAGAAGAGACCCATCAGTGACCTCATCGCTCTCTCTCTCTCTGATGGTGGAGTGGCTCGGATCTATCGGAATTCAGGAGAGAGGAGGCGGCGGCGGCGGCGGCGGCGTCGGAGCTCCAGCGCTCTAGGCGGCCATGGCCAGTCGGCCGCCTCGAGGTGGGCGGGTGGGTGTGGGAGGAAGAGAGGGAGGAGATTCAGGCGCGATGAAGAAGACAACCTTTTTCCCCTTGATAACTTCGCTTGGGCAGATCGCTAGAGTACATATCCGTTGCAGAAATGGAAATAGATTGACGTCGTATTCCGTCTGATGACGAAAGGGATTTTTTTATTTAGGAGAAATAAATGACTGGAAAAATAACATTATTTGAAAAAATTAGTATTTATTGTGGATAAAAATTTATATATAAATATATTTGATACTGATGAAAATATGTTAATTTGTTTTCATAAACAATATGAACATATTTTGAAACATATATTTTTTTCGAATCATTCATTTTTCGCACAACTGAAAGTATAATAAATCATATAAAAAGGTATGTATTGTAAATTGCCCGACAAAAATGAGAATATTAGATGACCACGGCTCTATCGCTTCTAGAACTTCTGAACTTAATTTTCAAAGTCACACTAAGTCAATTACATATGAAACATTCTTTTGATTAGGAAAAATGACAATTGCCTTTTATAGGTCGGTACGGTGGACCTCACATAAGTGGGCGCAATTGTCCTCATTGTCGACATGAACCACAAAATCTCCCTCCAATCCTAAGATATATACATGGTACACGGCCCCCAACACGATTAGCCCGGATGAAACAGTCTTCTAACAACTTCATCATGCGGCAGCATGTTCATCAAGTAATTGAGATATCGATCCATGAAAACTTGAAGGACTGATTATCAAGGGAGTAAAACAGGAAAGAGATCCGGGTCGGCCGAAATATCTTCCTGTCGAAAAGTGTAGACACTCATTTAGTGCGCCATGACTTAGAAGATGAATGGTGGAGGATGTCTTGTCCTACAAAAGGAATGACGTGTCAGATAGCAAACATCTCTGTAGAGTTGCTGTGACATCTCTCTATTGCCCAACTCAAGCTTTTGATGTGCTTTGTCTGTCTTTCTGTTCCTAATACACGACATCAGACGAGGTCGATCTGCAGATTTGCAAACATTTTACCGTAGGATCAATGCAGTTCCGGTATAGAACAGAACCATCTTTGTACAATACCGGGTGCTGAATTTGGAAACTGAGGGAGGTATAGAACTAGGACCCTAGTAGGAAAGCAGAGTTCAGCCACTAGAAAGGTCCTGCTTCTGCTTACATTTAAAAGAGACTGCAGTAGTTCTGTTCCTTTTCTTACTCCAGGAGGGTGAGATACAAATTATCTACATGAATTTCATGAGCTGTAGTATAAACTTGACTAACAATTAGAACCAAGTGCCTAATGTTGAAGCACCAGGAAATTGTCAATTTTGGCACCGCCAAAACCAACCAAAACTACAAGCAAACCTCTCCTAGAACTCATGAATTCCACAAGAAGTTCACGTACCGCAGACTGCAAAATTGATACATTTTTTTTTCTCTAAGTACACAATAGTTTTATGCCCTCACCTCGACTTCCATAACAAAAGGGAGATGCGAGGACTTGGGGGCAAGAAGACATGTGAATGTACGATTCACCCAACAATAGGTTGTTCTCCTTCGAGCTCTGATATTACAATTAAAGAGTCTGTCGATTCAAGGGACAAGGGTTCGGACTTTGGGATTGGGTTAAGGACCTGCAATTAATGAAACGTACAAATTAAACAGCTGAAGCAGTTTTCCATCTTCAAATGCAAAGTATACGTACCTTCTTGTTGTTTTTCACGTAGCCTATGGCAACTTCGCGTCTCAGGTGTGCCCTTTCTGAGAGCTCGTGGAACGATGGGTTCTCCCCCTTGGTCATATAGAGGCTGACATCCTGTGAGAAGACGCATCGCATGAAATTCTATTGGTGAACCATGCGATACTCTTTTGGCTAATTATTAGTCCACCGTCGGTATAAAAATACTCTTTCCACATTCATCATTGGATGGATGACAGGTGTTCTTAAAGTTAGTCATGTAATTGGCTTCATCCAAACGTTAGCCATCCAACGGTGAAACTGTAACTCATTGTTTATACTGTCAGTAGACCCAATAATAGTGCATAATTTTTTTATAATCCTACCCGCCACACCAAGTGCCTAGACCAATTGATTCTTACTTGGGCAAAATGATGGTCAATGAACACCCCGAATAATTAAGTGATTTCTAAAACTAAAGGAATTTATTGCCTGGAACTTGGTCTTCCTCTTTATTATGCAAAATGGGTACTTCAATGTAACATGGGACTCAAGAATTCAGATGTACTTCTTCATTCATATCAGATAAAACTGACCTGAGCATTACCTAAGTTGCTCTTTAATATTTTAGAAACAACTTATTCAAGAACTAGTTGAATGAATACTAAATGTTCATTTTGAGTAATTAAGCACACAAAAGGAAATCTCTACTATCACTTTCTTTTGCTTACAGAACAGCACTGATGCATCATCACTTAGAGGGGCAGTAGACATCACTCGAGTCTAACAGAACAAAGACTAAAATGGGCTACACGGGGATCATACTCTCAGACTGCAGCAGGGAAGTATCTAACATACATGAAATCAGGAGACCGATAAACGAAATAAATTTGGAGTCAAAGTAGCATTTACCTTAACATATATTTCATCACCATCTGCATCAAGAATGTCCTTCCATACCTCATTCAGCTCACTGTTCTCTGCCACTGTCACACAAAGAAACAGCTCAATCACTCTCAGAAATTTCATTCTATTTCTATATTTTCTTTAGATAAGCAGCTAACACCAAGCACAGAAAATAAAAGAGATTAACAAGAAGAAAAGGACCTTGGGCAGTTACGAGGCTCATTACTTCCTCAGCTGCTATATAAGTTAGGGATGGTTTAATTCTCGCAATCTGCAAGTATTCAAACACCGTTTACTTGGATTTCTATGAAGCATGGAAAATTTCCACTTAAGGAGACAACATGAGCCTACAGAAAGAAAATTACTTGTTTACCCAACTTCGAGTCGACAATTTCTGCAACCAGATTTTGTGCCTGCATTGATCTAACTCGTATCATTCCTTAGTTTTCCCAATCAAATGTGCAGTTGACATGGTAAAACTAGGATGCTAAAGAAAAATTACATAGAAAAGAATCTGTCACACGACTGGATTAAAGCCTGAAGAGGGATACCTTCACACCAAGTTGACTGCAAATATTTTCAGCAAGGAGAAGAGAATATGCAGAATGCTTGTCTGCCCTGGATGGGTCTAAGAGAGAAACCAAGAAGAATAGAACCGAAACAGGGGTCAGCAATCCACCCATCAGGTTTAACTTCTCTAGTTAATTGAAAGATAAGTACCTCCAACAAGCCATTGTCTATCAGGTATTACAGCAATTGAAAGGGGAATATTTTCATTCTTCTTGATTGAGCTTTGAATTTTGATAATAGTCATCTTTAAGGTATCATAGTCCATTGGGTTCCCAATCTACAGCACATTTGTTAAAGACAAAAGGAAAAATGTGAAATGGGAGACTTTACAGGAAAGACAGAGTAGAGAGACAGGACAATACACTGTGGGAGACCCTGATATTTTTTAGTCTGTGCTGACCAGCAGGGTTGCTTAACTTATTCCTGTCATTTATGGGCACATCCGACAATATTTCCTGCAAATATGTGTACAGAAATGAACGGATTGTAAACTGCAAATCTAGGAACATAAGCACACATACATTCGCAAATAAATTTATGTCCTTGTCAAGAAACAAATCGCAAAATGAAGATCTTTAATTGTCTATTATTATTCAAATCGGAAGAAGCAGCTTGCGAACAGAATCACACAATACCTACCACGTCAGGATCCACAGCACCTAATCCTTGACAGAAGCCCCAAAAAGAAAATTTAGTTCAATAGTAGATGTTGATGTCTCAAAGTGACTCGAGAAGCAACTTGTCAGTCACTTAATAATGCATTTGGGCAACAATGTTTTTGATGGAAGACAAATCATGTCATGCTTGATGACCAAAAGTAATGCTCAGATTACAGCCTTTACTTGCACAGAAACTCATAATGAATGTCATATCCTGTGAGGTAAATTCTCACTTAAAAATGAGCTAGTCGAAGCCGCTACCTTAAAACAAAAGTTTGGTCTTCAGGTTTGACCTCAGATGATTAACTTTAAGAAATCTTAATGAAAAAAATTTGCATTAATCCTTTTCTGCGATGAGCAAAAGGTGCACGCGATAGGCATCTCTTTTCTGGTTCTCTGAGTAACTAGCAAGTTTTTTACTTTGGCCAACAAGTGGACTTCTCTTACATTTTCCCTCATCCACAAAATTAAAGCATAAAAAAGTCACAAGAAGTTACATGTCAAAAGTGCATTCTTGAAGCAAATTTAATGCGCAACAAGCTGATATTAACTATGCACATCAAAAACCAAAACAAAATAATTGCAAAGTGATACGCTACACAGCTGTATGAAAGCATACCACCACACTGCCAGGTCCAAGATAATTGTCATATTCGGCAATCATGTCTGCAACATCAGGGCGCCATCCAAGCATAAGTATGCATTCTTTAGGTCCCAAACTACACTCAGATGCCTGTGTCCACAAGAAAGTAAACAGGAAATGAGAATGATATGTGAGAATGCTAATTCTCTGTATATCCATGTTTTAGAAAATCCATACCTTTGAGCCCAGTTTTTTTGACCGTTTGACAATGCGACCAAGCCGCATTTTTAACAATTCCAAGGCATCTGAATTATCACTATTATCTGCAACAGCTTCCAGATTTCTTATGGAACCTACTCCATCTTTATTGGCATTTGAAGATGCAATTTGTGGTCTCCTTTTTCCATGCACAGGGGCTATGAATAATATCTGGACAAGGATTGGTGAAAGAACTACATGAGTTTGATCAAAGATGTAAACCTTTGATTGTTTGATCAAAAGATAATTAGAAACACTTCAGGCAACATGGAGGAAGCAATGGCTCATGAAATCACTAATTACTCCTTGAGAGAGAGAGAGAGAGAGAGAGAGAGAGAGAGAGAGCAGCATGATCAAGTTAAAACCTTTGAAGATCACTTAGGAGGAGTTAAAAAAATTACAACTTCCCTTGGAAACATGTTAATAAATAATTCAACTGTGCTGGCGAGAAAACTTGGGCTTTTCAGGTATACTTTCTACATTATCTTCTTCACAATAGCTCTTCAATATAAGGGAAGATTTAATTTTACCCCCTTTTGAACTTCAAGGGTTTTACATATTGCAACTTGAAATTCAAAAAGTGACAATTCAGGGTGTTGTACTATGTATCCTAAACTTTAAATAGTGGCACCTTGTATAACAAACATAATGGGTGTTGTGTTTTACACCCTAAAACAGTGAAAAGAAGGGCTCTAAAGTCCGGGGTGTAAAAATAAAGTATCCTCTAAACATTGGGACTTTCATGATAGTATGGCTGATATGAAAGAATGCCTCAACTGATGTTAACCATGCACAGCTTCTACAGAAAAAAAGAGGAGCAACAAATATGCTGGATTATGTGAGTCTCAAGGGAAACTTAGAACTATAAAAGTTAATGTCCTCATTACTTTGTCACCATGTTGCACAATCTCATCATCACTTGGATGGAACTGTAGCTTCCCACTCCTATAGAGGCCACAAACGACTGCCTGCATAACATCAACTGCCAAATGTAAACAAGGAGCAAACAGAAAATAAACTCTAGAGGATATATATATATATATATATAGCTCAGCAAATTCATGTAACCTCTTGAAATCCACGTCTTAACTGCCCATATTTCATGCCCACCAGATGAGGGAAACTGTGAAGATTAAACACATTTTCTGCAATATGATCAAGCAGATTATGTAAGTATTCTCACTAGGGTTCCAACATTAAGAGAACAGCTAAGTTGCTTTCTTTCTACTTTACAAGCATTTGTTCATTTTACTATGAGGCTGAAATAAACCAATGGAAAAAAGAGAAACCAATCTATCCTTCTCTAGTATCATTTTTCCAATTGGCCAAGTGACCAATTTTTTTAAAGAAAATTTTTTTATAGATAGAATGTAGTCTCCATGGATGTAAGAGTTTAAGGAATATTAGTGCAGTACTTTGATAGTTGAGCAAGTGTCTATAGATCTTTATGAGCCCCTTTTGCCGAGAGCATTGAACAAATAACTTTGATGCAACATTCTCTACAGGTGCCACCTTTATGCCTGAGACTGATTTTAAAAGGTCACAAGTATTGGAATTTGAAACCTGCAAGTTGAGATGATAAGCACAAGCCATCACAAGAATATTAACTTCCAGCATAAGGGAAAGCAAATGAAGATAAGCAATTTTGTTCTAGTACCTCAACAATGGTAGGCACTGATTCCATCTCCGGAATAGGTTGAAGCGCCAGCACTGACAAAAAGGCATCAGTATCAACTTGATACCTGAGGAAAAGGAATTTCAAAATTAATTTCTGCTTCAGCAACCCTCTGATAGAAGAAATAATTATACTTTCTGTCATCCAGAGGAAAATGTGCTGTTGTCTCCAAGACTTGAAAATGAGCAATCACAAGTTCTCCAAGCCATGCACATAGATTTATCTGCTATCACAAAAACCTCCTACTAACTAAATGCCCACACTGCACTTTGCCTAAGCACAACCCCCAAAAAAACAAATGCTCCTCTCACTCAGCCAGTGCATATTCGTAAAATGTACAAAAAGTTCTCTTCATTAGTTATTATTCTTAAGATATAAGAGCAAATTTTGTTGAAATTCTGTAAAATGAAAAGAAGATGTTAAGAAACTGCATATAGAAAAACTCCAAACCCTTCACTACACTGCACAAAGCTTGCAACCAGTTTTAACTACAGCATCCTAAGAATCTCATGTTGCTTTTCTCTTCCAATATACCATGTAAAATGTGGTAGAGAGCAGTTTTCCCTAGTTGAAGACACATTTTTCAAAGCAGGCTAGCACTGTCCAAGATGAACAAAATCTGCTTTGGGAATTGCTTTGCATTGGCATGGGATGAAGGATCTATTGATTTTTGCATGCAAGCTTGTGGAGTTCTTTGTTATTCTACAACAGAAGTAAATTCCACCTGCAAAGGGTATTACGAGGTAAAATTGCATGGTACAATGCAGGACAAAACTTAAAAGCATCTTTCACAAGCCAACTGCCACAGGAACAGCATTTTCCTTGATATTGATGCCTCTGTTATTTGAGAGTATAAAAGAACAAGAATATGCAAAAGTTGCTATATAAATTCTCACCTATCTCCCTTTGTCGGTAGTATAATAATGGCACGAGCCTTACTTGCTGCAGCTCTTTCAAATGATTTTGTTAAACTAAGACTACAACTGTCAACAGAAAAGCAAAGAGTGAGAGCTTTGATATGGCATAGCCTCAACACAGAAAAAAGGAAAAAAAAAAAAGTAAAAAGACAGAACACAAACAGAATTGCTACCAAAAAATAAATAAATGGTCATTCAATGCAAGTCAAATGTTGCGACCTGTTTATGCTTGAACTATGAAAGAAGCTATGATTCAGTTTAAAACTTTCATTGGACTAGGAGAATCCAGGACAATATTTCCTGCTTCGCTGATAACATACAACTTCAGGACACAAATTGACCAAATTGGATAGGTTACTAAGTTACCAATAAACCTTACGACTTTTCCCCAAGTGTTGGTGAGACACCCCTTTATTCCATCATAAGATGGGTATACCTCTTGGTGAGGACGTCAATATGACCAAGATCTTTGGCAATATTGTCAGCAATCTTATCCATCTGCTTTCTCGGGAGGTCAGACATTAGAAGAATCCTCTGTCTCCTATTGACAGATGACCAACAAAAACCACAAAGACATTAGAAAAACAGAACATACTTGTATAAACTTATTCAAACTTTAGACAAAAATTACCTAGCTGTAGCAGTACCTAGGCAAACAGCAAACTCATGATACTTATTGAGCTGCTTTAATATGTATCCAAGATGGCTATTTACTCCGCATACAATAATATGATCACTCTCTAGAACTTGCATTTGTGCTCCCTCTCTGAGTTTTTGCATATTATTCTGTAGATGACAAAAGTTGAAGAGATCAACCTTTAGATAGAAAAAGGAAAAAAGAAAAATTCTCTTTTATTTTGGCTGGTGGTTACCCGGAACTGCTCCGTCATGGTGCTTAGTAGGCGAGAATAAAATAATATTCCCCAGATAGCAAGAACAAAGCCAATAACCCTTTCGAAACGTGTTCTTTGCTGTAGTTCAAATCAAATCCTTAGCACCAGATATAAATATAGATAATCTTAGCAGCATGAAGGTTGTAGTAACCTATATAACTCATGGAAAACACCGGCAAATGTCATAGCACCAACTCACCCTCAAATGAGTAGATGATGAGCACAAACATGCCCATGCCTCCCAAAAGCAATCCTCAAGTGGTTCTTTACTCCCCCTTCAATATAGAAAGGAATGACCGATCAACCAACAAATGAAAGATTCCATTTGTGTATTCATCAATTCCTTTTGCTTCTTTTCTTTGACGTTCAGTACTTAAGCCACTTTTAAAAGATCCGAATCTTTCGTTGGTTCCATTTGCTAAGCATAAACGTGAAAAGTAAACTCCACATATGTAATTGTTTGAAACGTAAAGATGAGGGGTTACCTGAACTTAAAGAATAGGAAGCCACCAATGACAACAAAAGAGAAGCATGCCAACAGGAGCACTACAAAGAACCTACAGCCATTCACGAGAAATGTATCAGTGCTTTACGTGAAACATTAGAACATCATGCTAATGCCATCCAAAATGTGCATGATAGCCCACCAAGCGATGCCACTAAAGTGCATCAGTATCAGAACTCTACAATCAAAAGCCTGATCTTAAATTTTCATTTATACCATCATAGTGTAGATAATACCAGTTCTAGTAGGCTAACTTATCATAACTTAAAAGTATATAAACTATCTGAACATTATAAAGTCATCTCAAACAAAACTACCCCAGAACTAAAGTCATAAGCCAAATGATGCTCTTATATGCTAAGACATAAATTCAGGAAGTTATTTCCAGAGTTGAAACAGCAATGCTAATACCCTCGCTATTTATTGGAGTCACGATAGAATACGTATATGAATGCATGTAGCGCCCGGACCATATTATCTTGGGAATGAAGAAAGTGAAAATGTGTTCGTCCCAACCCTGTTGTGCGCTAAATATGGCAAAGAAGGTTTGTGAGATGTTGATTTGATTGTCACTTTCTCAACTACTGACACTTTAAAACCGGAAAGCAAAATGAAGCAATCCCAACTAAAGCTCGGATACTTTCCTTCATTTGATATTTCAATCCCGGCTAACTGCAGAAACATCCAAATTATCCAATTTAAAACTAGATGCTAATCATGAAAGTGTGAAGCACAACTTCCTTAGATTGTTGACACTGTGATACTTCACATAACAATAGCAAGACACATTGCAAATTCAAAAAGTTATTGGTGATAAAATTGCCAGCTACTTCTCGAGAGAAATTCACTAATTTGCTTTATTCAAGGCAGGAGATTTCCGTCTGTAAATAAGTTGATCGATCTACTGAATTATGGTTATCCTCATAACTGCTATTAGTATTTAGTAGCTTTACTAATTCTTTTTCATGTTACCTCAGATGGCTGTAGAATTTTCAAAATCTAATTGATTTAATTTACTCTCAATGAATTTATCCCTCTCAATAATTGAAGCCTTCTTAGATGAATGAAACGAAAATTGACAGCTCAAAAATTGGCCAAAGTCACTGGAAGGAAAGAAGTAATTGCAGCTTCACATATCAACTTCAGAAAGCACCCCCATATAGGGATGAAAAAGACAATTAGAACAAGTAACCAACCATGAGGAACTGACCAACAGGCCCTAAAATAAACTGAAGATGAGTTACGGGCATAGAGGCACATGGGACCAAAAAAAAGGCACTGACTTCACCTATGTGGCTATGTTTCACTCAAGTTGGATGTTGGACAAATATAACATTTGAACTGAAGATAAGTTAGGGACATACAGGTACATAGAGGGGGAAAAAGGCAATGACTTCACCTACGTGGCAATGTTTCGCTCAAGTTGGATGTTGAACAAATATATCATTCGCGCAAAGTGCCATCTGATGTCTCCAAGTGAAGGCAAGGATACGTCCAAGTTAAGAGGCGTTGGTTTATTTAAGGAGTTAGACATACAGGCAAATGGGGCGCCTGAAGCCAGAAATTTCTGAAAAAGATGTGGTAGGAGCTGCTGAAAAATCTCTGTCAATGTGTAGGCGGAATTCAGTTGGGACAACCTGAGAAACCCGTACAATGGCAAATTACTCATCACTGATCTAACGTGGGGATCCTGTAGAAAAAGTGAGTTATGTTAGACTTCCAATTTTGACAAGCAGGAAAAGTTATACTCTAATCCAAAGATCAGTTTGCTAGTTATTGGTGAAGCATACAATAAAGGGCAGTGTCAATAGCGTTAATTACTATTTCAGACTACAAAATAGAACTAAAGAATGAATTTAACTGGTCCAGTACAAGTCCTTTCGCAAATAATTTAGATTAAGAGTGGTATCTGATGCATTAACCTGCATATGCCTTGAGATTTCGAGATACTTGAAAAATGCAGTTATATCTCACCTGATAATCCCTATTCTGGCCCATTGCAAAGAACTTCACATCAAAATCGTTCCTATTCCCTGCACATACTCTGAAGTCCAGACCATCCCAAGTTCTCTGGGATCTGGCATCCAATTTCCCTGGAAAAAAGATTCATCCATTAAGAGATGCGGAAGACTTGGTAGAAACAGGGGCATATCAGATAGATAGCGAAATCAGTATGCTAAGAATGTGGCCAGAAGTGGATATGAAAGTTTGTGAGTTGACTTATTTGCATTACACAAATCAATGCAGATGACAAACAATGACTTCATTCCAGGCTTCTAAAATATAGGAACAGACCTCAGCTTTTCAAAATATAAAAATAGCAGTGATGCTCGCAGCAGCTGCCCCACCATAAATGAATGCATACATATGACTCAAAATTACTGTCAATCTGCTGGAATATTTGGGGTTCAGGGGAGAAACGTGATTAGAATTCACTATTCCATCACCTAGCACGCGTGGTTAAGTACTTCTGTACCACACTCACAGCATACGGGCGCAGAGATAGAGGGACAGACTCCTCACAGTCGCACCCTTTCTGACCTGACCAAGTGTGGAGAATCGGATAACCCACAAAACAACTGGAGGTTTCGCTAAATTCCTGGACCTGTCAGCTTCCCCCTAGACTCTACTTCACAAATTGTAACATACGAGAATCTCTACCAGGCACACAATTTAGATCTTTTGCTTGGTACAACATTAAATAAATGGCAATCAAGCGATCTTTCTTCAAATGGGTGAAAGGGCTTCAAAACACCACAAAAAAAAAAAAAAAAATTGACAGAGAATGCAAACAACTTACCTTCCTTGCGCCTCGCGGTGCCACGCCGACAAAAAGCCGCATGTTTGAACCACAAGCATTGTATCCGCCTCACTTTGCTGGGGGAGAAAAAAGAGAGATGATGTCTGTGTGTCAGCTTCTCGAAAAGTCCAGCTCTACCATAAACACCAGCGAACCGCAAAGAATGTACCGCGAGACTTCTATTTACAAGTAAATTTCCATCTCATCAATCTCTCGGATTCCCTCCGGAGAGAATAACGAAAGTTCTCTCCACATTCAACAGAAGACTTACTCTTCGTTATACAAATGCAAATACCGCGCACATTCCAGCTTCATCATCGTCGACTGGTGCTCTCGACAGAGCATCGCATATACACTTCCGGATTCTCCGAAGCAATTAATTCATTAAAAAAAAAAAATCTCGAATTCTCGTTCGCACCAGATTCGCTCATCGAATCCTCGCCGGTCAGAGCAATTTCAATTGATCAACCACAAACTATCGGTCACAATCCCGACCGGAAAAAAAAGGAAGGAAGAGGAAAGGAAGGAACCGCGGCAAAAGACATTAAAAAGCGCTTTTTGTCTCATTCACGGAGGATTGCGAACATCATTAATTAGCCGCCATCGGCGTTGCGCCTCGTATTCAACACTCGCGGATTCTCAGAAGCAGCAATCAATTCCAGGCAGGCCGCGACAGCAGACACGAATCAGGCCCCGCCTCAAACCCGACGAGACACGCGACCTCGATCCGAAAAGGTCAATGTCGCCATCCTAATAATCACCGAGACGTCGCGTAATCTCGCCAAACGAAGCCTATTCCACACCTCAACGAAACTCAACGCGGAGATCGAGAGCGAGCGAGCGAGCGAGAGAGAGAGAGAGAGGCGGAGATGAGCACCTCGGCGGCGGAGGAGGAGGAGGATTGCGGCGGCGCCCGGGAAGGCGAGGAGGCGGCGCAACCCACGGCGGCCGCGAGCTCTGCAGCTGACTCAGCAGCATCTCTCTCTCTCTCTCTCTCTCTCTCTCTCTACTGTGTTGCTGACTGGAAGGCGGAGAGAGAGAGAGAGAAAAAAAGCGTGAAAGCTTTTTGCACCTTTCTGCACCTTCTCCGTATTCTTCCTTCCTTCTGAAATCTGAAAAGATTTGCTGCGTGGGTGGGGACCATGGAAAGTGGAGGTACGCATTGCGCGGTCCTTTTCGACACGACGGAGCCGACGCCAGCGAGGTGGGGGCGGGGGCCGGGGGGCGGGGGGCGGGGGGGCCGCGGCCCCCACCGGCCCCCCGGCCCCCACCGGCCGGCGCTCGGCGCACGTGGAGGCGGAGGGGCGTTTCCGTCATCCCGGCGGATTCGCCGAGGCTCCCGGACAACTAATAAATAAATAAATAATCAGAAACCCCCAAAAAAAAGAAAAAGAAAATGAAAAGAGTGCCCACGGGAATCTCAGTTAGAAAATTTTTTAAAATGTGGCAAAAAGGGCTGACTCGGCGACTCGCGAGTCAACCATCCGGGGGTTACCATTCGAAATGAGAAGTTGCCGCTACTCCATGGAATTACTTATTACGTAATTTATTACTATTATTATTAACTAATAATTTATGTGTCTTTGCCATGCTTTATTGGTGGCCGAGTTTTTCCAACGATAATTAAGGTTTTAGGGTAAAAATTGTGAATGTGCGTTGGATGAAATTGAACAACATCACATTTTAGAGGAGGCTGTGTGAGGGATCATTTGTATGAAAATATTTTTTTTTAATTATAGTTACATTTATTTTCTCTAAAAATGAATGATTTAGAAAATATTTTTATAAAAATGATCGTTCCTGTCGCTTAAAAAATGAATTAGAGAAAAATATTTTCCTTGTTCACGAAAATATTCACGAAAATATTTAGATATAAATTGTTGTCGATAATAAAAAAATATTTTTCATCAATATATTATTTCGAGCGGTATAATAGATCATTCTTAAGAAAATAATTTCCTAAATTATTTCTTCTTTGTGAAATAAACAAAGCTGAAGAGAGACTTATCTATAAAGAGAATGGGAGCCAAGGTAGAACTTGGAGAAGCTAAAATCATGTGTTATGATCCGACATAAAAATATGTCCAATAAAGTTCTTGAATTTTTTTTTTCCCACGTCGTCTCTAAACATTCAAAAATACTCATTTCAATAAACTAACTGATGGAATTTGCTTACATGGACGGAACGCTGTGTTTAATGTATGCTTTAACATAATTTTTGTTTAATCTCATTTCCATTCAATTTAGTTTATAAGCTGTTCTTTTGTTATTTCTCTCGATTGCTTCATGTCAAATTTAGATTAAATCTTAACACAAAATGTTCTTGTATTTATGTCAAAACTTTAAAATCCAAACGTAAGAGTTATTTAAATGGATTACACAACACAAAAAATTTAAGATATGAATTATTATATATAAAAATGCTTGCCAGTGTATTTCGTGTCAAAAGATATTTCTTAAGACAGGTAATATTGTAGATTACTTGACTAAACGAGTCCAAGTGCATCATAAACAAGCATAAGGTCAATTTCTACCTAACATTTTTATTATTGAATATGATCAAGCTTTTACAAGCACGTTAAGATGTGTGGTGTGTATGTTTTGTCAGTTTGCCGTGTTGAAAATGACTAGTTTTGGATAAGGGTTATTGAGGTTTATCTTACAAAACATCAAGAAAAGAACCAAATGGTATGAGAAAGAATGGACCAACAAATAAAGTTTCAAGATGAAATTGAACAAACAAAATGAAAAGTCAATTACTTTAACAACATTGTAAGAAAATTTCATTAAACATTTAATGAAATACAAAAATTTGAAAAATTCAAAGATGACATAAAATAAATAAATTAAATAAATTAAATAAAGAGGAATAGTTCAAGCGCTAATGATGTCACCACCCTAAATATAAATAATCATGTTGGTGTTGGTTCGTGTAATGAGGATTGATAATTGATTGGAGAACGAGTTAAGGGTATTTTGGTCATATGAAAAGTCGACGACAAATTCAAGATTTAGCTTCAATTATAAAATAGATGAGCATCTACCCTTTAAAATAAATACATCATCCTCCAAATAAAGAATTATGGCATCTAATCCCATTGCTGTCACATACCAATGTCCAAACAACTTCGGTCAAGGTGACCACATCCTTGCTCGAGGCTTTAAAGTTTCCCAATACGAGACAAATCCCCGGTCACCCCGTCATAATGGCAACTACCTTTCCTCGAGTTTAGGTCACAATATCGAGATCGCGATCGATCATCACATCAACATCATACCACGATGAAAACTACTCGGCTGGCAACAGGCTAAGGCAAGCCCCTCCATAAAAGAGAGCTTTGGATATCCATCTTCACAGCTCAAAAATGGACAAGAGAAAGAAAAGGCTCAACAAGATCTGACCAGGCCATTTTGTATGGCCGAGAAGAAGATAATGAATTGGCGTAAGGGTGAGCGGTAGTAGGCCTACCAAGAGGAATCACGTGTTTTTCAGTTGTCCTGTAGATAGGTAGGCCCCCGACGACGAGGAGTGCCAAAAGGAAATCGACACGCGCGAAACGCGACCCGCTCAGGATCGGAGGGCAAGGGGCACGCACGTGTTCCACCTTTCGTGGCTGACCTCGGGGTTCTCGCGCGCTCATGAGATGCCACGTGCAAGTAATTGATTGGCGGGTGGGGGATTGGCTTTTGTCATGAAATTCCCGAGAATGATCTCTCTCGATTCTGTCTATGCGAAACTTGAAAAGCGATCCTTTTTCTATTCTTGGGCTTCGTCCGGGAAGAAATTACTTCCAACATTTTTCAAAAGAAAAAAAATCTTTTAATGTTTTTTTTTTTAATTTGAGAAAGAGGAAAATAAATATTTTTCATACCTTCTTTTATCAAATACCATTTTTTCTTTTTTTTTAAAATCAA
Source organism: Eucalyptus grandis x Eucalyptus urophylla (assembly GCA_028830015.1). Lineage (NCBI taxonomy): Eukaryota > Viridiplantae > Streptophyta > Magnoliopsida > Myrtales > Myrtaceae > Eucalyptus > Eucalyptus grandis x Eucalyptus urophylla. The sequence continues at coordinate 5,801,958 of CM054200.1, forward strand.
GTTTTAATTAAATTTTATTATTTCTCATTTCTTTTTTTTCCCTTTTTCTTTCTTTCTTTCCTTTTTTTTTTGGTCGATTGCCATCCTTGGCGAAGGCTAGCAAAAGCTAACAACCCATCACTAACAACTAGAGCTCGCCAAATCGGCAATGCTGAGTATCACTAGACATCGAGAAGGCTCGAGCATTACTAGAGACCACGAGACTCGAGCCTCACCAAATCGATGACACTTGAGCCTCGCTAGAAGGTGACAAGGATTAGACTTCACCAAATAGGTGACACTGGAGTGCCACTAGAGGGCAGAAAGGCCCAACGCAGTCCTCACCAGCTGTCGCCAACAATTGACTAAGGAAAAAAAATGAAAGAAAAGAATAATAAAGAATAATTCAAAATTTGATTTTTTAAAATAAAATAACAAATAACAAAAAATGATCAAAAAAAGCGCATGGAAACAAATTAAATCAAATATCAAACAGGGTAAAATGTTTTCCACTTCAATTTTAGATTTCAACCTAACATTAGAAAATATTATCATTTTCTTGGAAAATGACTTATAGGAAAATATATTCCAGAAACGTTGCATTTTCGTAAAAACAAACGACGCCATAATTTTATCTATGCAATCAAGAGAGAGAATGCATTGGTGAACAGATTCTTACCGGATGCGCATGAACTGAATTAACATGTACAGGTCAAGGAAAAACGAAAGTAGGGATCTCATATGATCCAAAATATGCGTCTTGAATGCTGCACTCACTATTTTCAGTTTTTGAAATAGAACAGATATGATATGTAGACTGGTATTGCCAAAAATTCGTCATTGTTTGAGGCGAAAATTGAAGTGTGTAACGGATGCATTCAAATTCGAGAGTAATGCATTGAGAACCAAGCAGTCGCTTTAACCAATATGCGTTGGCCGTTCCCAACACATGTGAATGTGCAAACTAAAGGAAATAAAACAAGGAAAAAACTTGATTGTAAAAATCAAAATGAACTTCAGCACGATTTCACTGTCAATGACCTAACAATTTCAAGTTTTCGAAATCAATTCCTAACTATCTATAGCATAGCAATCCGCCAGTAGTCTGTTCACTTCATCAATAATAAATAAAAGCCAAACTATTTACCTGTGGGTTAAAAGCTTGGTTCAATCCAAAGTGGAAGAGAATTACGGTCATAATTCGTCGACACGAGATACAGCTCGGTTGTACAATCTTCAATGTGGTATATTCCCATGTCCATGCTTCCTCTCTCTTCACTCGGCCGGGGCCATTGATCATAAGTAAAATAAATACAATTCGGTTTAATGTGATGCTTTTCAACGGACTCCAAAGAGAAGGAAGAACTGAGGCCCAAAAAGAGAGGGACATGTTCTCCAAGCTCTTAACTTCTGTGCATGTTTAAGTATTCAAGTCAATCTTGTAAAACCGAAATCGAAAGATTCGATCGGGTACAACTTTTTCCCATGGTGACACAAGTAAGAGTGATCCCGTTGTTGACTGCACTAAATAAACTCCACCCAGAAGTAATGGATCTTCCGTTGATAATTGCACTAGATCGTGGTGTGCTTGATATATAAACCTTCCCGGCATCTCCAAAATCACTTGAGCTTCGAATGGAGTTGGCCCATTCCCATCACACCTCAATATCCTACTCTGACAATCAATAGCAACAAAGCACCCCTTATAAAATATGGCATCCCAAATATAATCGCTGGGACCGGGAATATTCACCGCCGTCCACTCCTCGTCGCCAGGTTTCCAAAACCACAGTCACCGTCCGCGCTTCTTGTGGATGGCCATGACCTCGTAATCTAGAGATGTAGTAAGGCTGGCAAATAGGATGAACTTAGGGTTGGACTCATCATGGGGGAGTTAGATGATGTATTTGGTTCAGCATTCTCAAAGGATTTTCAGCTTTCAAAGCCTCTTGGGGAAATACTGGATTGTTTGGCAACCATTTTGAAGTAGCTTTCAAATTAAAGTTAGTACTGGAAAGGCTGAAAGTCCAATATTAGTAGGGACTAGTTTTGAGCTTTCAGCATTTAACCAAATGCTGAAACTTATTTTTTTTTCCAAAACTATCATAACTTATTCTTCAAATTTCTAATTTTGCACTTGTTATTATTTTTTTAAATGCCAAAACAATACTAAAAAAATAAATATATTTTGGCCATTGCTAACACATCTGGATGTTGCAAACTAAAGGAAATAAAGCAAGGAAAAGACTTGACTGTAAAAACAGAAATGAATTTCGGCACAATTTCACTTCCAATGTCCTAACAATTTCAAGTTTCCGAAATTAATTCCTAACCATCTATATAGCATAGCATTCCACCAATCTGCTTACTTCATCAATAATAATAATAATAATAATAATAAAAAGCCAAACTTTTTGTCTATGGGTTAGAAGCATGGTCCGATCCAAAACGAAAGAGAATAATGGTCACAAAACTTCGTCACGAGATACAGCTCGGTTGTGCAATCTTCGACGTGGTTTATTCCCACGATCGTGCCTCCTCCCTCTTCAATCGGCAGGGGCCACAAATCATCAGTAAAATAAATACAATTCGGCTTATGGTGATGCTTTTCATCGAACTCCAAAGAGAAAAACCTGAAACCGAAAGATCAGAACGGGTTCGCGCTGCCCGGGTTTGCATCCAACCCATCCCCACACAAACAGCAGAGATCTTGTCGTCGACTGCACTAAATACACTCCACTCAGGAGCAATGGATATCCCGAAGTCGGTTGCACTGGATCCGGGTGCTCCCGATGCATAAGCCTTCGCGCCACCTTGAAAATCACTCGAGCTTCGAACGGAGTCGGCCCATTCACGTCGTACCTCGATATGCTACCCTCGCAATCAACAGCAACGAAGCACCCCTCATAAACTATGACATCCCAAATATCATGCTTGGGGCCGGGGCAATTCACCACCGTCCACACATCGTTGCCGGGTCTCCAAAGCCTCAGCCGTCCGCCCTTCCCGTCGACGACCGTGACCATGTAATCTGGCGACGTAGTAGGGCCGGCGGAGAGGAAGAACTTAGTGATGAAGCGATCACGGCAAGGCCAGACTTCGGGAAACCCATCCATATGCGACATGGGATTCTTCAGCATGAAGAGTTCCCAGTCCCCGCTGAGCGCGAACTACCGACCTCGTGAGGAGAAGCGTATCGTCACCTCCGCTTCCGGCACAGGCACTCCATGACCCCGCTGATGCGGTAGGCAAAAGACCTTACGCTGCAGCCTCTCCGCTCCATCCACGAGCATCAACCGCGGGACATTGCTCCTCTCTTCGAGATAAGCGGATCGCCACGAGCGGCGCACTGCTTGGAACGCCCACTGATCCACGGGACAAAGGCGTCGCGAGCATTAGCAACTCCGGCGGGAGATCTACCCAGTTCCTCGCCGGCATTCTCCACTTTTATCTAATTAATACGAAACAGAATTCTGATAGAAGCGATAGAATCAGTCAGTTTTGATGATCTTGATCCCACCAGGAAAATTCAAATTCGGTTTTGTGTTGTGTTTATCCGAGTAAAACTTATCTTCCAGACATACAATTTCTAAGACAAACAATTGACGAATTGAGGAAATATATCGCCGAACCATAAAGGAAACAAAATATAATGCGATATGTCTGATTTTGGTGCGATAAAGCGGCTAAAATTGCAGAGTCCCCTTGAGAAAAAAACAGAGCAGATGCAGAGGAGCATCTCAGAGAACGAAACAGGATCTCGAATTTAAGTTTCTTCAGGGAGGACAGAGAATCACAGCGCAAGAATGAATTTTTGGATTAACCCATCATCGATGCCCCCAAGAATGATCGAGATTCAACCAAGAGCGATCCCGAATTGCATCAAAAAATTTAAAAAGATCGAAATTATAATTCTTTTTTCTTTCCATTCTCCTTCTTTCTTCTTTCTTCTTCCATCATCCTCAGCCGGTGGCCAGCCATGGCGACCAGCCAGGTGAGGGATGAGCTTGCTGGAGTCCGGTAAAGCTCTAGCAAGGTCAAGCTCGCCAACAGTTGATTTAGCAAGACTCAAGCTTGAGGCCTTGGCCTCGCCAGCCAAAGAAGAGGAAAAAAGAATGGAAAGAAAAAAAGAAAATAAATAATAACTAAACAATTGATTTTTTTAAAATTAAAAAGAAAAAATTAGTTTATAAATAAAAAGAATAAGTATATTGGAAGTCCTCAAACTTGTTAACAAAGTGTAATTTAATCCTAAAATTTTTAGAAAGTGCAATTAAGTTCTAAAACTTGTAAAGTAAATATAATCAAGTTGTGAAAACTCTCAAAAAAATGCAATTAAATCCTGAAACTTGTCAAATTTGTCAAATTAAATCATTTATTGATAGCACTTTCATGACCAATTTTAGAATTTGATTGTACTTTCGTAACAAGTTTTAGGAGTTGATTACACTTTTTAAAAATTTAAGGACTTGATTATATTTTGTGATTAGTTTAGGACCTAATTATAATTTTTAAAAGCTTTAGCATTTAATTGCACTTTCGTGATAAGTTTTAGGAATTTCAATGCATTTATCCCCAAATAAAAAATAATTAAAATTTTGAATTTTCAAAATAAAATAAAATTTAAATAATGGAATATATTTTCTAATTTATATTTATTTTTCAGGCAAAAATTAGAGAATATTATTGTTTTTCTAGAAAATATCTTCCTAGAAAACTTTTTTTTTAAATGGAGCCTCAATTTAAATATATATATATATATAAATTGTCACTAGATTTGTATTGCATGAAAGTATTTTAGCAATATCATTTTAAAAAAAAATCATAAGAAGCAAGCTTTCCTAGATTTAGTTAAATGGGTTCAGGTCTAGTATAGGTCGGTTCAAGTATGAGTTAAGAAATTTAAATTACGATAAATGAGTAATAAACATATTAAATGGATCAATTTGGATTGAATCATTTATGGCCCTACCTAATTCACCGGTTTGATAGAGCCAGCTTCCCATGATTCCATAATCCCAAGATAGCCTATGTAGTTCGACCCCAGCTTACATCTACGGACATGAAGGAATCGTAAGCTAGGCAAAAATGATAATCATTATGTTTTCGAAATTAATTTTTGGCCAAAAATTGATCTTTCTATTTCTAAGACAAAATAGATATTTTATAATGATACAAAATTTATGTTCCTAGAGTAGAAATTCATTTGATAACGATATAAAATTTCTCCCTCCTAAGTGGAGGTGGGAGGCAGCCGGCGAGTGGGTGGTTGGTGGCAGGCAGGTGTTGATGAAAGTGAACGATGAGTGGAGTTTTTATTTCTTACTTTTGTTCCAAAAGTATAAGAATGAAATTTTTTTATTTTTCATTTCTATTCCAAACCTATTTCTAGAGTAAAAAATGCGAAATCGTGTTATCAAACGGATTTTTATTCTAAACCTACTCCCAGAAATTAAAAAAAAAATAAAAAGAATAAAGAAATATAATAATTATCATGTGTGTCCTTATCCTCTAACTTGGTCAGGCGCCTGACTTTATGCATGGCATTTCAAGAATTCATAGTTCACTCAAACATCAAATACAAAACGAACATCTCAATGTCAACCTCACTTGGATTGCAAACCATAGTACGCGGGAATTGACTGCAAACTGAACGGTAGTTTTCGATCCGCCTCGTCGTTTTTGAAAGGTGGAATTTCGATTGATTGAGCAAACTTTTGACCAGGCATCTTTCACCTTCTTTAGACCACGATACCGCACCACCCTAACATTTGTAACGCGGAAGTACTCGTGTGAATGACGTAATAAGCACAGCAATATAAGAGCTCGATCCTAGTCTCAATTGCTTCCTGCAAAAGTCAAATCTATGGTGCAAGATAGAATCCAAAAAGGTATTTTCTGTCCTGCAAGGCATTAACAGTCATCGTTTTCACTCGCAGTTCGTTCACTTGGCCACCGGTAATGGATGACAACTCTTCCCCGGAACTCATCGTCTTCTCACGAATCAGTATCTTGTCTGAACATAACATTTTGCAGCCTAATTTGTGTCACAGAGAATGCATCAGACCTACAGCAGCCCTCGAAGTCCATGCTGTATATGAATTTATTGATATTATCGAAAGATAAGCTTCTGCAAAACGTGATAACATAATAAAGGTAGAACATACATCAATGGAGTAAGATGATGAATTGCATCATTTATCCATTGACCTATGTCCATGAGTGGAGGAGGAGCAAAATCACCGTACTAAGTTAATGAGGACAGTACATTGTCCTCCTGTCCGAATGACTTTCACCTAGCTTAGAAATGGTTCCCATTCTTCAGAAATGTCTTGATGAAATCATGCCATGAAATGTGAACATTACTGTATTGCCTGGACTTCTGCAGCCAATCCTCAACAAATCTATGAACTGTTTTTCAGAAATTATCGCTAGACAGCAACAGCTGGATATGGATACGGTTGAGTACATTGGGATCGATAGGGAGATCACGATCAGGGACCGAGCGTTTCTCTTCCACTATGTTTTCCAGCCGAGCATGCTTGTTCACTTAGGAGAGAGAAACTTTAGCCTTTTGAGTACATGATTTTGCCGGACTTTGTGGGTATAACGTTACCCCCCCCCCCCCCCCCCCCCCAAGAGGGCGCGGTGGAAACATGTTCTTGTTCAACCTAAATTCTCCTTGAGCACCTCAAAAGAGCAAGCTCAGAAGGTGTAGGAAGATGACAACGATGGAAAGCAACTATCTGCATACCCGCAATCTCTAACTACCAGAAGTTTTCAGAAAAGGATACCCGGCAATAACCATTGTTTCAGGAACAACATTTGAAAAAACTACATGCATCGGATACAGATGACTTATGGTACATTTCCCAAGCAAGCATATCGAAAACATGGATGTCCGAGATTAACCACAAAGTTTAACTGACAAAGAAAATGCTAGTAAGGGGATAAGCAAACAATTATCAGGCTGAGGTCAAAGAAATCCATAACCAGAACATGGCCTCTTCTTGGACAAGCTACAATTATGCATATATTTAAAGTACCACGAGAATAACTCAATCGAGTAATCTTTAGCGCATCAGTTCACCATATCACTTGGACTGCACCGTGAGCAAAAGTCCTCACTGAGCATGGACAAAGCATAGAAGCATAACAAGAAGCGTGCTACTAAAAGTCTGACTCTTGTGGCACCTGAAAAGCAGCTCAAATGAAAGCACTTAGGCCCTCCAGAGAAGCTTTGCACGCTACGCTGCCAGAGGTCGAATGGCATATACGCCACTGCATATCCATTTTTCCAAGACCACGGTAAACTAAAAAGAAATAGAAAAGGGGAAAGAAACTGGATATCCTTGATAGTTACTTCACTCTTCAGCAGAAATGACTAGCCTCGGTTTTTTCGTGCTATGACCTCTAATAAGGCGTATGCACCTAGCATCAAATATACTTGCCCATTCCGCTACTTGTCCAAGGAACTGGAACCTTATATCCCACCAAACGGAAATGTGATATGCGCAATGCAGTTAAGTTTACTTTTGGACCAGGATAATAATGTGAAGTTGAAGAGATGAAACTAACAATGCAAGTTTTGCACTGGTGTGCATCATCGCAGTTTTTATAAACAGCTGCTTCTAGAGCTTTCTCTTCCTTTATATTGCTTAAGCTTTACGGGAGTGAAAAGGCAAAACTGGAGAATACAGAATAGGCAATCTAGAAAGGAAGGACATGAACCTGTAATTTCCCTCATATACAGAGATCGTTAAAGAACAGTTGCCATCTTTAGTTTATGAGCAGTCATCTTTTGGTTATATCATCTCTTATAATGGTGAAGTCCCACAGATCTCCATACTTCTCGTTGAAATCCCAAATGTCCATGGTGTTGTAGTCAGCTATTAACTTATCGCGGGCTCCTCTTTCCATGGTGTATATCTGGGGCTCGAAGTTGTGGGGCTTGTCAGGCTTATCCATCTCGATGATGCAGAAGACGATAGTAAAGAGAGCTGCTCCGATGTACAAGTACTCTCCCTGAAGGAAAAGGAAGCCAAGGCTATCCTTAGTCATTTAACACAGTTTAACATGGGAAATATAGCAGATTGGATCGTCCAATGCTTAGCAGAGCTAAATATTCCTTCACATTACCGGAACATCAAAGTACATTCCTGCAGCAACCGCTGGAAGGAAAAGCCACGAGATGAGCCCTGCAATTAGTGATTGCACCAATAAGTTGTTCGTCCGAGTCCCTCTGATTAATTGTAAATCAAATGCAGGAGAATGCTTGATATAACTGGTTATACCCTGAAAGCCAGTTGGCGGTTCAGCTGCAGCAATATCTTCCGCGATTGCTCCCCAGAAAGTTCCTAGATCGAAAATCATCAAGAATCAACCGGAAGTCGAAAGGACAAGATGATTCTTCCTACAACACAGGCAATTTCCTAGAGGGCAGTCGGCATCATAAATCGCAGGTATCATTCTACGATCAAAAGCAAGGTTACTGCAAGCAAGCCACTATCTGGCTCCACATTCGAAACTGAAAAGACCATCACACTTGTGTACCACAAATATAACTCCTTAGTACTTCGCCTACACAACACCTGAATAAGGTTGTGGCATCAAAACTGCAATTCACCTGTCCTTTAATCAGCATGTATGGAATAAGTTCTTCTGTTATACTGAGGAATTGAAGTCATGATGTAAAAATCCCATCCAATCACACTGTAAATTGTCTCTTTCATTTAGATGTTTCATCCTGGAATCACTTCATATTGCTGGCAAATCGATTAACTCTACCGTTTCCGACTCCGAGTAAAACGACCCACAAAAGAGCAAAAGACGAAAGGGAACAAAAGAAGAAGATAGCTTGCAACGTATATTTACCTTTCTCCTCCCCTTCGTAGTAAGTGTGGTGCCCGTCGTACTTTCCATACTTGAAATCCTCCTGTGATCAGCACCCAACATAGCTTCAGATCACATCTCCCACTAACATGCACATGCTCTACGTCAATTAGAAACATTAGAACATGGATTCAAAGGAAATTGTTCGTCAGGAGCAGCGAGAGGCGGCGCTACATAACCGGTCACCGGTGTCGTCCGGCGTCACACGCATGAACACCGGATCATCACGAAAGGACATGCATTTCATCTTTGGCCCGGCATTTCTCAAATTCATTAATGTTAGTGGCATGTAACTGGCCTAATATAGCTTAGAGCGGAGTACTTCTCCGCAACTCGACTCCATTAGCTAATCAAGCAATCGGGTAACTCACGAAATTGTTCTAAACGCATAGGCATCATGATCAATGCATCACTGTTTTCGTAATTTGCCAAATGAAGAACGACGCACGGCCAGGGCGGGAGGGTGCCGGAAGCCGCAAGAACTTACTTCGTCGACGCTGTTCGTGGCCCAACGGTCCACCGGGTCCTCGTTCAGGTCGGGTTCGATCTGGGACAGTCCGGCAGCGTTCAGCCGGCGGACCGAGCTCCGTCCCCGCGGCTCGAGGCGGCGGAAGGGAGCCGGGGCTTCGGGTCGCGATGATGCTCGCCGCGCGACGTCGACTGGCTTGGAGGAGATTCCGGGCACCGTGCATGCCGCGAGAACGCAGAGCGCCATTTTCGGCCTTCGGCTTTCCTTCACTGGATCGGTCGTTTTTCTTTTATCTTCGCTTTGCGGCTGCTCCGGCTGCGGGGCGCCAGCCAATGGGATCCTCCCACGTGTCGGTTCGGCGCTCCCCGTTTCCGTTTGTGGATGGCGTGGCGTCATCTGGTTGGATAGTTATTTCGTTACCGTAGGACCGAGTGCATGGTGTGTGACCGTACCAGCTGAAATTGAACGGTAACGGGGATATTGGCACTTTATCCAGAACATATTGTTTTGTATTTAAAGGAAAATTTGGCTTCCCTGGTCTAAGAAATTTCAATGTTCTAATAACATGGGACATATCCATTTTTCCTCAAAACTAAGATAATTCGACTAAAAGATTTAAGAAAATTTTAAAAAACTTTTTCCCTTTCCTTTCACAACATTTCAAAACATTTTTTTAAAAAATTTTCCCATCCATATATCCATGCTTTGTTTTTCCTGGTTCTCCCAACGGAGTATGAACATTATAAGCCTCAACTGAAATTTAAAAATGAATGGACTCCACGAAAGAGAGGTGACGTTACTGATGATAATATATATAGAGAAGAGGAAAATAGAAATACATATAAAAAAATGAAAATATCGAGGAAACTATCAAGATGATTATTTTGCATAACAAGAAAATTGACAGATGGGAACGAAAAAATAAAACTAGATAGAAAGAGTTTCGATTACAAATTAAGTACACGGTAAATTTCACCAAGTTCCTTTAATTACTTAGAAGTTAAACTTTAGTAACTCTGCTCCAATATATATGTGTTGTCAAACGTTTCTGAGGTACATTTTCTATCATCTAATTACCTATTTTGATCTTCTAATTTCTTTTACCGAAACATTTTAACATTGTTAACTTTGCAATGTTCGACCAAAAAAAAAAAAAACTTTTCAATGTCACGTATTCAGTCGACATGAAAGTTATCGTGCACTATGATAGGCCAAAACCACGACAAACTTTGCTGGGGCCTTCATTTGTAGTTCAATGAGTGAAGAATGATTGTCAATTGTTCACAAATGACTATCGCTGAGCATCGAATCGCTAATAGTTAATTGTCGGCCATTTGATTTGACGCGTCAATTTCGTTGCGAATTAGCCTAAGCATAGAATGAAAATGCCAGGTGATATACAAGACACAAAAGTACGGTGGCGGGGACGGGCGAACATAAAAAAGAATCTTATAAAGTCCGTCCGGTTTCGACGGACTCCGGCCGGAGCCAGATTCCACACCAAGACCATCCTAGCTTTAGCGCAGTATTTTTAAAACAATAAATTAATGAAAACATATATATATATATATATATATATATATATATAATCAGTCCACGTCAGCACGACAGCCTCGTAAATCTCGAATTGCTTCACTCTCTCTCCTCGGATGAGCAAGAAGAATCATATTCTTTGAAATTCAGTCGCACTTCGTTGACTCTCTCTCTGACTTGGCACTCGTTCTGCTCGCGTCCGTGCGTTTGTTTCTCGACCGGTGAGTTTCCTTCTTCTTCCTCTCTCATGGGCTGCTTTCGGAATGCCCGGTCGAAATCCCGAATGGGTTGTGTCTGCATCTTGTTGGGTTGTTCAGTTGCCAGCGAACGCGCGAGTAGCGAGGGAGCACGAGAGTGGATTCATTCGATCATCATCTGCCGCCACGCCTCGTCTTTCTGTTTTCTTTTTTGTTTGGTTTTAATGGAACTTTGCAACTTGCCTCGTTGAAAGAATCGATCTTTTTGCTTCGACGTGAATACACTTTGAGCTCGGGCGCGCGCGAAGAAGCACCCTTTAAGCATGAGGCGAAAGATCACTTCGCTCTGTGCTCCGCGGGTGGCTGCGTGTCGATGTGAGTTCGATTTTGGTATGCGTGGGAAGAGAAGTTATTAAATGGGGTTGATGTTGGTTCTATTTGTTGGCCAAAATTCTGCTGGACCACGCATCAGATAACTTATTCGTTTTGGGAAAATCTCGACTGGGAAGTTGGTTAAGTGAAACTTGGTTAATTCATTTGTGTGATTGGTTGAGTGAAGTTGTAGCCCCTCTTTCCTACTTTTTTGTGCTATGAGAGGAATCTCATGTCTATCTCAACTTATGGTGATGGGCTTGTGTGTCTCGTGGTCCGATTGTAACCTAAGAAATGATACTTGCTTATTGTTAGTTAGACATGAAGTATGATGAATGGATGTCGTCAATACCGGTTGTAGGATCCATTGATTTTTGCAACGAGAGTTGTTTAATGCCACAGGAGATGTTGGGGTTCTGAGTTTTCTCATTCCTCATTATTAGTTGAGGTTGAGAACTGCCATTCTTTCTTACTGGTACTAATTTGACAATAGTTTTGGATTGCATATTGGAATTTACTATATTCTAATGTATTTTCTTTTCTTTGCTTTCATTTGCACTTAAATATTCATAACCTTGTTTGCCGTGGATGTTTCTCAGGCTGTCCCTCACATGGAGGCGCACTTAGGGATGGACATCGCTACTGAAGAAGACTATGCTTCCCAGTCTCAATTACTTAAAGAGTTCACTGACATTTGCAACATCGACAAGGCATGGATATTTAAGTCCGAAAATGGTAAAAGTGCTTATCTCATCTGCTATCTCCATGCTTACTCTTCCATAGATATACACTATGATAAAAGTGGTTATTGTTTGGTTATAGGTAAAGGCTCCAAGGGTATGTTTTCACTTAGCCAGCCAGATCTTCTGGCAAACAAGATGAGGAAATTCATCTTATCTGCTCATATCTCCAGCGAAACTAGCAATTCCATCACCTTTCAATGGGCCCTATTCCCCGTCGAGATGGAAAACGCTTCTATAATTGTTCCCTCACCCTCTGGGTCCAAGCTTCTTGTAGTGAAGAATTCTGAGACTGATTCTCCAACTCAATTTGAAATCTGGGGTTCGTCTCAGTTGGAGAAGGAATTCTGTGTTCCCCAATCTGTCCACGGTTCTGTGTTTACAGATGATTGGTAATAAACTATATCAGTCTCAAGCTCCAATGAATCTGTTGTATAATGTCAGTAGAAAATTGAAATGATCTCAGAATGGATAGGTTCAAGGGGATATCATGGAGCCATGATGAATCTCTCATTGCTTATGTTGCCGAAGAGCCGGCTGCTTCCAAGCCCAACTTCAACAGTTCTGGCTATACAAAGGATAACTCAAATGACAAAGATCGTTCCAGCTGGAAAGGTCAGGGTGACTTTGAAGAGGAGTGGGGGGAAACATACGCAGGAAAAAGGAAGCCGACTCTCTTTGTTGTCAATACTAAGAGGTCCCATTACACAGTTTTAAAATACTCTTCTCACTAGCAGAAGTTTGAAATTGCAACTTTAAGATCTGAATTCGCTGGTTGTGTGCAGTGGGGAGGTACGAGCTGTTCAAGGAATCACGAGCTCTCTAAGTGCTGGACAGGTCATATGGGCACCATCAGTTGAAGACACGAATGAATATATGGTTTTTGTTGGGTGGTCATCAAATCTAAGGAAGTTTGGCATCAAGTATTGCAACAACAGGCCTTGTGCAATATATGCAGTTAAAAACCCATTCCATCAATCAGAAGCTGATAAAGTTGATGTCAAGTGGGTACATCCTCAATTGGTTTCCTGCTCTTGCAAAATTTTTTCTTTATGTGATTATTATCGATATGACTTTTAAATGTAATTTTAAGAATTCAAATACATCATCCAATTTTGTAGAGCTGATGCTGGTGTAGATTCTCCTTTGTGTAATTTAACTCAGAGCATCAGCAGTGCTTTCTTTCCCCGTTTCAGGTATGCTCCTCTTGGCTCTTAGGATATGTTCTTCATTTGTTATTGTTTCGACGATGAGTTTAAGTTCTTGATTAGACTTTGGAAGCACCTGTCACCTCTGTTTTAAGTTTTTACTCATTCAAACTTTACATTAATGGTACAGTCTCAGCATTGAGTTTGATTCCATAATTTTTGCGTCATTGGTACATGCAAGCATATTTTTGCTGTATTGTATCTTTCTCTGCTGTTTTATGCTCAGCTGCAATTCTTTGGCATGGGTCATCTACTACTGGATGTGTTGCAATGTTTTGATTTCGCAAGCTTATATGACAGTGCTATTATCATGGAAAAAGAGTACTAAGGTTAGCCATTTATGACTGACCTATCTATATACAGTCATGACGTATCTCTATATATCCAAATATGATAACTATCCAGCTTTTCTTAAACTGTCTGTGCACTATTCTGTTTACTTGAGAGAAGCAATTTTATCTGAATGATATAATATTGTTGGTAATATGAGTGTTAATCTCAAGAACTGAAATGGTTTTCTAACCAAATGCTTCTATATAAAATATCAATTCTCAGCCCAGATGGGAAGTACCTTGTCTTTCTATCAGCAAAGAGTGGAGTGGACTCTGGAGCGCATTGGGTTACTAATTCACTTCATAAAATAAATTGGCCAATTGATGGGAACCCGAGCCTACACAGAAGTATTGCCGATGTGGTGAGTTTCATCACCTGATTGAAGTCTGATAAATTTTGCTGCCTCACTTCATTTATTTGTGTTGTACGTATCACATGAAAGATGATACTATCCTGCTGATATGTCAACGTTGTGATACTCAGTTTAATGACATAGGTACTCAAGCAGGCGAAAAAAACAAAGCCAACATTTCTTTATTGTTTTTTCATTCTGTGTGCTGCTTGATTTACTAGAAACTTTATTGGATGTAGGTCAATTCGTTGACTAATTAGTGTAGCTTTCCATGAAATGTGTTCTGCATGATTGGATTTGAGGATTTGAACACTCACTTATACCACTTGCAGTTAAATTTGCACTGATATAACCTTTGGTATACTAATGCTATAAGGAAAATGATTGGTTCTCTATATTTTGTGTTGTCAATCTGAAGTATGTAGACTACACTGATATTTACTTTGACAGTGGATGCTGCCTAGGATTTCTTTTCTCGTGTTCCTCTAATGCGTCTTCTTTGTTGGCTTATTATATTTCAATCCTTCATAAGTGCAGGTCCCTATCATCATGACTGCTGAAGAAGGGTGCTTTCCTGGGCTTTACTGCACCAATGTGCTTGCTAACCCGTGGCTTTCTGATGGATGCACAATGATCCTGACTTCCTCATGGCGGAGCAGTGAAGTGATACTTGCTGTTAATGTGCTGAAGTAATACATTTTTGTTTGTCACTACAATTAAAAGAAGAAAGAACACTGTTCAGTGCATGGATTTTGTTGGTTAGAGACTCTTTATTTTAATTGAACTTAACAGGTAAATGCTCATCTGTATGCAGTGGCAACGTAGCACGAATCAGCCCTATGGAGTTGGACGCTTCATGGGAAGTTCTTACTCTTGATGGGGGCAACGTTATTGCTGGTAACCTGAAGCTGAGAGTAGCCTGTAAGTTGTTAGGAAACGACATGACTTGAAATATAAGTTCATGCAATTTGCCTTTCAGTTTCTAGCAGTCCAGTGGACGTGCCTCAGCTGAAGTACGGTTATCTAATTGATAAAATACAATCAAGTGCTTCATGGAGTTGGTTGGACATTTCAAGTCCCATATTCAAATGTTCTCAGAAGGTCATAAAATACTTCTTCTGTTCCATATTGGTGTCAAGTGCCTGCAGTTACTTTTCCATGTATGACCTAATCTACCAAAACTCCTCTTATTACAGGTAGAAATGTTGCTTGCATCTCGTCAATTTAGACTAATTAAAATTCCAGTCAAGGACGTTTCTTCTTGCACAACAAGAGGTAGCTCATGTTATCTGTCTTATTTATGTAGAGTATACCCACCCGTATTCGCTGATGTGACTTTGTTTGTGACTTTGTTGTTGATGTGCTATTAACATGTATTTATGATTTTTATTCTAAAATCTCTAGTAAAAGGTTTTCCCTTTATGCTTGCTTAATAATGGAGTGATTAGATACTTTGCGTATTACTGCTTATGGTGCTTTTCATTCTTTACATCATTCTCATCCATTTGGGGATGAAATAATCTTGTTTACCATGGAGAAATTCTACTCTCTCTTTTTTTTCCCCACATTGTGAGCTTCTTATTGGCACTACCAGTAAATATCATCTGTTCCTCCATGAAAATCTCGAGTTGTTATTTTGCTTGGTGCTTATGTATTTGTCTCCTTTCATTGATACATTCCCCTGCTTTTTCCTTTTCATGTCAAGTTGATAAATGTGTGCATTTGTGCATCTTTATAAGTTTCTGCCGGACTTAAAGTTCTTAGAAATGTGGACCCATATGAACAACAGTAAGTTCGATTTTGATGTCTTGGTCAACATGGTCTTCCTTCGTAAGTAATGTGGTAGCTTGGACAAAGATCAATCTCCTTCTTACATGCATTTACTTGTGTTGATGAGCTTCATACATTAGTATCTGCAAATGTGCAGTTTAATAGCTGCTGCTCATTTACATATCCTAGGCATCCCGAGGTTGCTCCTTTTTATTGTAATTCATATTTTTCACTGTAATGTTATTATTGGTTCATGTACAATGTGACCATGTTATCCTTGCCCAAGTAGGTTCCCAAGGATTTTGACAAAAACAGAAAGATTTTGAGGACCACTTGAAAGGTTGAATTAAATGATTGGGAGGAGCTTGAAACAAGTGTGACAGAAACTGTTAATAATGCCAACTAATTTCTTGATAGTCGAACAAAGATTGGATGATCTGTTGATCATCTACAGAAAGAGCTTGAATTAATGGAAAGAGTAAGAAATCAGTGGACCAAATTGCCAGATGAGTTAAGTGTCTTTTTTGAGATGGGCTTAGGGAACTCTAAATATGGTACATGGGCGCCTTAGGGGATCAGAAAGCCTACTTGATAAGGAAACTGACTTTTCTGTAGAAGTATCCCGATTTGAATTGTGTGTCAGAAGAAGTGAAAAATCTAAATAGAACTTAGTCAATACATATCTCATACTTCAGTCGAACTTGTTCCTTCAGTATAGCATGCTGGTAGCCAACTGAGTTGTTTTAATATCATCACCAGTTGCTTTTTCATTCCCATTTCAGATGTCTAAGATCTCATCTTACAACTAGAGTAAAATACTGCTTTTCATGTTCCATGTATTTGATTCATTACAGGTGCTACAAATGACTTTGAGGCTATTTTTGTATCATCAAAATTGAAAAACGATGTGCCTGATCCACTAATCGTGATCCTTCATGGTGGGCCACATTCTGTCTCCACTTCAACTTTTTCAAAGTCTGAGGCTTTTCTGTCTTCACTTGGATTCAGCTTACTAATTGTGAATTACAGGTAGGTCTTCTGTTGTCCAATTTGCAGAAGGTTTGATTCAGTTTGGTTCCTTGAGCAAATGTGGGACTCCAGAATTAGCTTGTAACCAGATGTTTTTAACGCCGGACCATTGAACAAACCACTTGAGTGACTGATTTGTGTGCAACAACTGTCTCAACGCTATGCTACTCTGCATCTATCTGTTCTCCAAGATCCAAGCTAAAATGGCGTGTCTTCTTATATGCCCCCTGGTGCCAATGCTTTGTTTGAATCTCTGCTTGCATCATTTCTTTTTGCATTCCTTGACCGATTATGTTAAGTACATAAAATCTAGTATCATTAAATTAAGCATCATTTATTTGAAAAATTGCATGCCTATGTGTTTTCAGTATTGTGTTCTCAAGGTTGAGGCCTAGGTTTGGAACACCACCAGCACGATTTTTGAATCCTTCTCCAGCAGAAATTGGTTGAACCAGTGTTGGACCCGTTGGAAAAGCTTGCTTTAATTGGTTCAATCTTTTAAATATGGTTTGATCTGAAGTACAATTTAGTGCCATGCACCGAACTGGAATTCAGACAGATCCACTACTTGATGGTTGAACTGGACAATTAGTTTTCACAAATTGCATAACAAAAGGAGTTTCTTTCTTTAATTGTCTCCTCTATCCAATGCTAGAGAAGAAAACCTCCACTTTCGAAAGTCAATAGACTGCAATTGATATGGGAGAACCAGATTGATGTTCTGCCCTTTCTGTTTTGATGTTTTTGTGATGCTAGGTCACAATGTGATGCAGTGTGGATGAAGACTGTGGATATCTTCCTTTCTAAATCATTTTGGGCTTTACTTTGGCATTCAAATATCTATAAGTATATATGCTAATTTCTCCTATCATCAGGAGAATTGGTAATTTGGTATTAAGATTGTGAAGAAAGTATTCCTTCATTTACGGGTTTTCTTGCCTGGGTAATTGAGAAATTGGTACAATTAGTTTACGTGTGTAACTCACAAAATGATCAGAAAGCTAGCAAGCTTATACAGAATTTATAAAAAAAACTGACCAAGCCGTATAAGATGGAGGATTTATGTGGGTATGACGTGGTGTCCGAGTCTCCAATTTCTCTTGGATTTCCTGCCTTGCATAAACTGAGCATTCGAAACTCTGTAATATAATTTCTAAGTAAGCAGAAAGTACTTACTTTGTAGATTGCATATAGTATTGGCACGGATCCAATATTACATCCATAGGGCATCAGGAAATTTTTCGTTTATGTATGTAGATTCATTAAGAGTGTTTTAAAATATTTTATTGGCCGAGAAGTTATCTCAATGAATGCTGAGTGGCTTTCTAACTAGGGATTCTTGTGGCTCGGAATCATCCTAGTTGCAAAATTAAGTCTTTTACAAGGTCAAGCATGATGACGCATAAACATACACTGGAGATTTTAGTAACTCAATCACAATGGCCTCTGTTTTTTCCCTGCTTATATCATGAAATGATCTTTCATCATTTGATATTCTCAATACTTTCTTGCAATATCTAATGTTCATTCAGGCATTTCCTAATGTTGTACATGCTTGCAGAGGTTCATTAGGATTCGGAGAGGAAGCATTGCAATCACTACCGGGAAAAGTTGGTTCACAGGTGCCTGCTGTCATTCATTTCCTTTTCTATGTCCTTCTTCACTTCAGTGAAAGAAAGAGTCATAAGTTTTAATTCATTTCTGCAATTTAATGAATGCCTTCACTTCTGTCGTGTGCAGGATGTCAATGATGTACTTACAGCGATTGATCATATCATTGAGATGGGACTTGCCAATCCATCCAAAATAGCCGTGATTGGACTATCTCATGGTGGTTTCTTGACCACTCATTTGATAGGCCAGGTGGGTGGATACGAGAAATAGATGCACAAAACTGGAGGCTTTTCTCTGTCACTCTCATGTTATTTCGTCTTAACCATATAACTGGCACTCTCCTGAATCCTACTGTTCTATCGTGACTTGCATAATATATGCAGGCACCAGACAAGTTTTGTGCTGCTGTCGCAAGGAATCCTGTTTGTAACCTTGCATTAATGGTTGGCACTACTGATATTCCCGATTGGTGCTATGTGATCTCATACGGTATCGAAGGGAAGAATATTTTCACAGAAGCGCCTTCAGATGAACACTTGAGTCTCCTTTATAGCAAGTCTCCCATCTCACATATCCATAAGGTATGCACCATCAATGAACCACATTATATGAGACGGTTGTTCAATGTGGTCCAGAGCTTTGTAGAACCTTGTCGGACAACAATTTTACACCAACTTTATGACAAGATAAAGGTGAAACTTGAGTGAAATACTATCATAGGTGATGCTTTTTTATTTGCGTATTTGGACTCGAGAACAGTGAATCTATCACCAAGTCGTAATGATTTATCTTACATATTCGTTTTCTTTAAGTGGAAGATACATTTTGATTTCATTCACCTCTCCTCCAAACAATCTTCCTTTCCTCTTTCTGGCCTGGCTTCTTTATAGGAACAACTTTCTCTTATGAATGTTTTATCCAGTAGCGATAGATTTATCATCCTTGATAATCATTGCAGGTCAAGACACCTACCCTTTTCCTTCTCGGTGCTCAGGATCTCCGAGTCCCAGTCTCTACCGGGTTACAGGTAGGATTCTTTTCATTTTCTTCCGAGATCGGACCATGCGGACGTAAATTTTGTGGGTTCATTTACATTTTATCAATTGAGTGATGGCTTACATATACCGACACAGCGGTAGAGATGATTATCTTCTTATCTGAGCCCGTATGATTTTTCGAATTTTCTTCACGTTACTTTGCATGGAAGTCTGGCTAATACACCTGCTAACCAACTTCAAACTTTACAGTATGCCCGAGCACTAAGGGAGAGAGGAGTAGATTGTAAAGTCATCTTATTTCCACATGACGTTCATGGTATTAAAAGGTGAAGGAAGGTTCATTTCTGATTTTTAAACACATTGGCTTGTCGTAAGCATTCCGTCTTATGTTCGTTGTGTTTCATTGTTCCTTCAATCTAAACCATCGTCCCTCTTTGCGCAGACCACAATCTAATTTCGAAAGCTTCCTGAATGTTGGAGTGTGGTTCAAAAAGTACTGCAAATGAGCAAAAGAATGAAGCTGCGCCGTCGCTGTCTGGATAACAATTCGGATACCTCAAATGTCGTATTTGGTAACAATTGTTGTTCTAATAAGGACAGAATCTTCAACTCGTGTTCTATGGCTTGCTCCTAAAGAGCACGCGTATTGCACTACTCCTCTTTTTCTTTTCGGCCAAGCCGGTCCTCTGTTCAAAGTATTAAGGTTGATGCCGGATGCTCATAAATCGAATATGCTTCTTTAACCAAATTTATGATGTCCTTCAACTCTCTCTGGATAGATTTTGAAGGATTTCCTCTGCTGTTTTCAACCTTGTGCTGATCCTTGATGGGCATTAGTCCCAGTTACTTTCCTGAGGTCTGCTTTTATTACTTTATGTGAAGTTTTTCTGGACCAACTCTCGGGTGGTTGCAATGCATTTGAGCTCCAAACCTCTTAATCTTTGATTTTGACATATTTAACGTGGGATTCACATGATTTAAGGATTGAGATTAGAATGTCAGGACTCATGAGTTAATAATAGAGAGTAAGTGCGTTTATGCATACCCAACTTTCTTCTTCAATCTTTAGAGTCAACTATAGTTTTTATATCAAATTTTATTTGACGGTTCTTCATGACTCTATAATAGCATCTTTTCCTAGTAATTAGGTCTAATAATCAGCTATTTCAAGTGTCAGCTGAAAAGGGGAAAGAAAAAAAAAAAAAAACCTCAATTAGAGACCACTTGGACCTAGCCACCTGGAAAAGCGGCAATGCACAAACCCACTCCATTATCCAACCATAAGATATTTGATGACCAAACCTGGTCACTTGATAATAGCACCATTTATAACTTCGATTGAAATGCAATCAATCGTATCATAAAATCTTCCATAGTAACTTAAATAAGCGAAGTTTGCTGCATCTTGCACGGTCCTTTATTCGATCAATGTGGACGCGGTGCGGTGGTCTCCATATATTTCAAGAAACTAGTCAAACCGAAAAGTTCGAATACGCCAAGTTATCAGACGGACTCCATCTCAAACGCTAGCATTCACCCTAGTCGGTAGAAATGCAAAGTTCACTTTGCATTTTGCACGATCCTTTATTCGATGCATGTGGACATGGTGGTCATTGTACATTTCAAGAAACTAGTCAAATCAAAATGTTCGAATACGCCGAGTTATTAGACGGATTCCATCTCAAAAGCTGGCATTCTCCATAGTCCATCAAAATGCGGAGTTCGCTGCATCTGCATGGTCATTTATTCAATGCATGTGGACATGATGGTCGCTGTACATTTCAAGAAACTAGTCAAATCAAAAAGTTCGAATACGCCAAGTTATTAGACGGACTCCATCTTCAAATTGGCATTCTCCATAGTCCATCAAAATGCGGAGTTCCCCGAATGGTCCTTAATTCAATGCATGTGGACATGGTGGTTTCCATACATTTCAAGAAACTAGCCAAACCAAAGAGTTTGAATGTGCAGGTTAATCAGATAAACTCCATCTCAAAAACCGGCATTCTCCATAGTCCATCGGCGCCTATGAAAATGACCCCGGATGGAATGGCAAACCCGATTGGGGCCATGGCCAAATCGGGTCCTACCGCCTCGTCTCCTACTTTTTCGAAGCTGTACCAGCCCAAGCTCCTACCTTTTCGAGGCTATAAAAACCCAAGCACCTGCTCGGCATATGAAATCAATCCACGTAAACATCTCTCTCTCTCTCTCTGTTCTCTCCCTCCTCCTCCGGCCGGCCGTCGCAGCTCGCTCTCTCGCTTTGCGTAAGCATCTCTCTCTCTCTCTCTCTGCACTCGCGCTTGCTCTTGACTTCCTGCTGCCGCCGCTCAACGCGCTCGCTTAGCCGTTGTTCCTTCTGGACTTAGTGCTGGCCGGCCGGTTTGATAGTTCATTCTTTCCGCTAAATTTTTGATATGTTCAATGTGACCCTTACAAATAGTCAATGTGACCGGCCGGTTTGATAGTTCCTTCTTTCCGCTAAATTTTTGATATGTTCAATGTGACCCTTACAAATATTCAATGTGACCCTTCCACTTTAACCCAATATATAATATCATCGTTTAATATAATACTTAATGGATTCAATCTAGTTCTTAGATTATTTAGTCCGCAGATTAAATTAAACACGTACTAAGAAGTTCATGAATTACATCGAATAAATTAAAGTTTAGAAATAGCATTGCATATCGGACCAAAGTCTACAAATCATTCATATCATTTTCCTGGATACTTTGTGACCGGGTAGACTCGATTGGGCCCATGGCCAAATTGGGTCCTACCACCTCGTCACCTATTTTTTCGGGGCTATACCAACCCAAGCACTTGCTTGGCATATGGAATCAAAAATTTAAGAATGACATTGCACATCGAGCCAAAATTCCCATACTCCGTGGTTGGCTAGACTCGATTGGGCCTCGTGGCCGAACCGGGTCTCACTGGCCCGGATTCCCCGCCGTCTCCTACCTTTCGGGCCTATACCCAAGGACGTGCTCGGCATATGGAATCAATCCATGTAAGCATCGCCGCCTCTATTTGGTCGTCGCTTGAGCTTGCACCAGAGCCGCCGCCGCCATCGACGACCTCCTCCTCCTTGCTATCCTCTCCCTCCTTCTCCGGCCGGCCGTCGCAGCTCGCTCTCTCGCTCGACATAAGCATCTCTCTCTCTCTCTCTCTCTCTCTCTCTCTCTCTCTCTCTTTGCCCTCGCGCTTGCTCTTGACTTTTTGCTGCCGCCGCTCAACACACTTGCTTAGCCGTTGTTCCTTCTAGATTTAGTGCCGGCCGGTCGGTCTGATAGTTCCTTCTTTCTGCTAAATTTTTGATATGTTTAATGTGATTCTTACAAATATTCAACGTGACTTTTCCACTTTAACCCAATATATAATATCATCATTGAATATAATACTTAATGGATTCAATCTAGTTCTTAGATTATCTAATCTGCAGATTAAATTAAACACGTACGAAGAAGTTTATGAATTACATCGAATAAATTAAAATTTATAAATAATATTATATATCGGACCAAAATTTATGGATCATTCATATCATTTTTTCAGATACTTCGTGACTGATCAAACCTGATTGAGCCATGGTCAAATCGGGTCCTATCCCCTCGTCTCCTACTTTTGTCGGGGCTATGCCAACCCAAGCACTTGCTTGGCATATGGAA
Organism: Eucalyptus grandis x Eucalyptus urophylla; assembly: GCA_028830015.1. Taxonomy (NCBI): domain Eukaryota; kingdom Viridiplantae; phylum Streptophyta; class Magnoliopsida; order Myrtales; family Myrtaceae; genus Eucalyptus; species Eucalyptus grandis x Eucalyptus urophylla. The sequence continues at coordinate 5,825,118 of CM054200.1, forward strand.
TCCACGTAAACAAATTAAAAATTTAAGAACGACGTTGCACTTGCACGTCGGGTAGACCCGATTGGGGGGCCGTGGCTGAACTGGGTCCCACCAGCCGGGATTCCCGGCTGTCTCTTACCTTTTCGGGGCTATACCCAAGGACGTGCTCGGCATATGGAATCAATCCAGGTAAGCATCGCCGCCCCTATTTGGTCGTCGCCTGAGCTTGCACTAGAGCGCCGCCGCCGCCGTCGACGACCTCCTCCTTCTCCTCGCTATCCTCTCCCTCCTCCTCCGGCCGGCCGTCGCAGCTCTCTCTCTCGCTCTGCGTAAGCATCTCTCTCTCTCTGCACTCGCGCTTGCTCTTGACTTCCTGCCGCCGCCGGTCAACGCTCTCGCTCAGCCGTCGTTCCTTCTGGACTTATGCCTGTCTTGCGTGCGGGGATGATTCCTGGGACAGTGCATGTAGACTGACGTCGTCAGGAGATTGGATTAATCGGAGCTTTCTGAGAGCGTACTTCCGGCACGCGCGGAAAGGAAGATTACCGAATGCGCTTCGATGTCGCTGGTCGGCGAAGCCGTGTCGAGTTATGCTGTTGCGGATGATGAAGTTTGAATTTTTTTCAAGATGGTTATGTTAGGATTGGTTGATTCTTTGGCGCAGGTTTGTTGAGTGAAATGAAAGGAATGTCTTCATTGTAAAGGAATCGACGACCTTGTGCTTTTTATAGTCCAGTAGAACAGTTAAGTTTAAGGAGCTGGAAGATTTAGTAGATTAGGTTACGGCGAAAGTTGTGCTCCAACATTCGAGAAAATTGAGGATCCATATGGCTGTTTGCTGTGAAAACGAATCAGGAGTAGGATTGGTAGCATAAGAAGTGGCACTTGCTTCTTCTTGGGTGGCAATGTAGCATGAAGACTGAACATTATTGCAAACACGTTTGTACGGATGGCTTAAATTCCGGATAGCTTTGGGTTATCAGTGTTTTCTCTCCTCAAGATTAATTTGAGTTGGAGTGCTGTCACTCTCCTCCATCGATATTAATTTCGCAATAGTTTTCCAATTAGCATCTCATCTGCCTAATTAAGATTTTTATCTTTGCTTGCATTTGTAGTGGAAGACTCTCAGCCTTGTTTGCCATGGATGTTTCTCAGGCTGACCCTTTAAAGGAGGTGACTTTGGGTACGGTCATGGCAACTGAAGAAGAATATGCTTCCCAGTCTAAGCTACTTCAAGAGTTCACTAACGTCTGCAGCATTGACAAGGCATGGATATTTCAGTCTGAAAAGGGTAATACCGATTAGCCCGTCTTTCATCTCCCTCCTTTCACATCCTCTTTGTACTCAAATCAGATAAACAATCACAGGAAAAGGCTCACAGGCTATGTTCTCAGTTAGCCAATCAAATCTTCTGGCAAATAAGAGGAGGAAATTTATTCTATCTGCTCAAATTGCCAGTGAAAGTAGCAATTCTGTAACCTTTCAGTGGGCTCAATTCCCTGTTGAGATGGCAAATGCTTCTCTAATTGTTCCCTCACCCTCGGGTTCTAAGCTACTGATAGTGAAGAATCCCGAGAATGATTCTCCAGTTCAACTAGAAATATGGGGCTCGTCTCAGTTGGAGAAGGAGTTCCACATCCCCCAATCTGTTCATGGTTCTGTATACACGGACAAATGGTAATAAACTATATGACTCTCAAACTCCTCATGAAGAGCCTGAATGTTAACTAGTTTTTTTTTTGGGTGTGTCCAATTTCATCCTCTTTATTTGCATGTGTAGTAATGTTAGTTGGAGCAGTACTGCCTCCGTAACTTGTAGGAATAATATCAGTGGAAGAAGCTGAAATGGTGATGTCCATGTTACCTTGTGAGATTTGTTGAATTAAAAGAAACTGAAAGATCTCTCAATGCGTAGGTTTGAGGGAGTATCCTGGAACTTTGATGAATCTCTCATTGCTTATGTTGCTGAAGAACCTGCTCCTTCCAAGCCTACCTTTGACAGTTCTGGCTATAAAAAGGATAGTTCAAATGAAAAAGATTGTGGCAGCTGGAAAGGCCAAGGTGACTTTGAAGAGGAGTGGGGCGAAACATATGCAGGAAAAAGGAAGCCAGCACTCTTTGTTATTGATATTCAGAGGTCAATTACGTAGCTCTTTTGATACTTTGATAACTGACAAACGCTCTAAGGTGGGAACTTATAATCTGAATTTTCATATGATGTTCAGTGGAGAGGTACGAGCTGTTCAAGAAATAGCAAGTTCTTTGAGCGTCGGCCAGGTCATATGGGCACCATCATCTGGAGGCATAGATCAACATTTGGTTTTTGTTGGGTGGTCATCAGATCAAAGGAAGCTTGGCATCAGATACTGCTACAATAGGCCCTGTGCATTATATGTAACTAAAAATCCATTCCATCAATCAGAAGCAAATGAAAAAGATTTCAAGTGAGCACATCTTTTGTCAGTGTCCTGCTCTTGCTTATATGATGTACTTTTTGTTACCATCTGATGCGGGGCTTAACACAGTAACATCCTTAAAGTTTCGAGGTGAAATCTTTTAGTCCTTAAATTTTACTTTGTGACATTTATGGTCCTTAAAATTTTATAAATTGCACAGATATACGATAACCATGGAATTCGTATCGCAAAAAATATGAAAAGTACATATCTGGCAGCTGTTCACCCAATGGAAGCCCATAATGGTCTAATTTCTCTCTAGAACTTTTAACCATAAGATAGCTTGCTTTCTTAGCACTTGTGCTAGGATTGATTAGCCTTTAGGAAATAGGGGGTGCAGGGGTGCTGTGCTCCTCTTCATCTGTTGTGTTTGGGAGGGAATTGGAATGGTTGGGTTTCCAAAAGTTGAGGGATAGAGAGGCTTCACGACCAAAAAATAACCACAAATATTCTGTTCTTTTTTCGTATTAAAAATTCATACAAAAATGATCTTATACTTTTTGTCTGTGTTGTGATGAAAATTCCGACTGTTGTCCTACAATTGCACTACTTAAGCACCATGACTGTCACAAAGCAGAGTTTAAGGACATCAAAGAATACTCTTGGAAGATTATGTATCATAAGTATAATTAATTAATGTAAACCATAATAATTGAATTAAGCTATTCTATTTTCAGAGGTGATTCTGGTAAAGGTTCAACTTTGTATAATCTAACTCAGAGCATCAGCAGCGCCTTCCTTCCACGTTTCAGGTATGCTCCTCCTAGGACATGTACTTCATTTATTCGAACTCCTTTACTTTTTGGTTCATCAGTATGATATGCTCTTAATGAAGTTTCGGAAGCACTGTGACTAACTTTTTGCTGTTTCGAACTTAACAGTAATTTGCATTACCCAGCCTTCCTTTTGATAATTTGGAGTTTCGTTTTCTCCATTGTTAAGTATCTGTGAGCACTGTTTGCTGTATTTCTCTTCTCTGCTGTTTAATGCAGCCGGAATGTTACCTCTGAATAATTGCATAATTTTACACCGTGATGCTTGTGCATCAGTGTTGTTTATCCTACTAGATGAATATTAGGATTAGCTTTCTATAAAATTCGTGTTGATACTGTCGAGACTTCTCTTTATGTTTAAAGATGCATATTATCCAGCTTTTCTTTTAATTGCCTCTACACTATTCTGTTACTTGAAAGAAGCAAATGAGTTGAATGATATTACATTGGCCTATTGATCTCAAGAAGAGAAATGGTTTTCTAACCAATTGCTCCCATGCAAAATCACCATTCTCAGCCCAGATGGGAAGTACCTCCTGTTTTTATCTGCTAAGAGTGCAGTGGATTCTGGAGCACATGGGGCTACTAATTCACTCCATAAAATTGATTGGCCAGTAGATGGAGAGCTGAGCCTGCACCGAAGTATTGTTGATGTGGTAAGTTATCATTTTCCTTTGTTGCTTTTGTCGTTTTTTGTTTGTTTAATGGTATGTTTATCTGTTTGTTGGCAATGTTGACTAATTTCCTTTGTTGCTTTTGTCCTTTTTTGTTTGTTGATGGTATGTTGATCTGTTTGTTGGGAATGTTGACTAACTGCAGTTCTGTCCCCTTTGCCTCCCTTTTTGGTAGAGGTATAGACCAGCCGGATATTGCAATAGAGATGATCCTATCCTGCTAATATGTTTCTGTCATAAAATTCAACATGTAAACAGGAAAAATTACCTAAAATGTCCTAAATCTCGTGCCAATTAGTCCTCAACTTTTTAACGATTTGCTAAAGTAGTCATTTTGGCCAAATTTGGCTAGATTCGATGACGTGGACATTGGTGATGCCATGTAGGATGGCTGGCACTGATGTCGAAAATTTAGATTGGTTAGCAATCCTTGTTGAGCTTAGAAGAGAAAAAAGTAAGAAAGAAAAAAAAGGAAAAAAAGAAAAAAAAAAGAGAAAAAAAAAATCCTGAAAATTTTGAAAGATCATAAAAAAGCCCATGTTAGTGCCAGTTGTCCTACATCGTGCCACATAGTAGGGGTGATTGGGTCTAGGATGGGTAGGGTCTAGATTTGGACCCTGTACCCAACCCTGTTATAACCGGTTCCTCCCCCGACCCTGTACTCGACCTACCCTCTTTTTCCGATCCAGTTTCAGGTTCAACCTTGTTTTCACTGGAACTTGTTTTGCAATTTCCTGATATCCTATACGACTTTGAACTTTATATTGATATACGAAAAAATAACATAATTCTCATAATTTGTATTGAAATATTAAGCACTTGTGATAAATAAATATATGAACTTTTGACTAAACGAAAAATTAAGGATCCATAAGGTTAATTATAATAAATAAAATCATAAGACAAAGAATTAGCAATAAATATGGGTCTAATATTAGTCTTATTCCCACAATTACTACATGAAGCTACTCATTTATGTAAGCATAACTCTTCCTACAAAAGAGAAATTAGGCGAGTCAATCCATGTGATACACAAAAATTTGGTGGCGACGAATAGTGTGAGAGGGAGCCGGTGAGGGAGGGAAGCAAGTGAGGAAGAGGAATGATAAAGGAGGAGTGCTGTGCGTGTTTGAAAGAGTCAAGAGAAAAAATGTTGTGTGATTGTGGGAGTAAGAATGGAAATCGGAGGAAAAAAAAAGGGTTTTGGACCTCTACTTACAGAATTGGTCCAGGAACCGGTTCCAAAACCGGTCTAGGAACCAGTTTCCGGGTGGATAATCACCGGAATCTGTTCCCAGACCGGTTTAAACCAGTTCTGAATTTTGAGAATCGGTTCCTGGATTGGGAATCGGTTCCCGACTCTATTTTCTTGGTGGGCCGGTCTGAGAACTGGGTATACCCGGTCCGGTTACACACCCCTACCACGTAAAACAGGCGGTGTCCATGTTAGCAATTTCCAGCCAAAATTGGCCGGAAGAATTACATAAAATTGTCAAAAGATTTGGGGTTAAATTAGTCAAATTGAAAGGTTTATGACTAAATTTGCACAAATGCAATAGGTTTAAGACTTTTTGTTGGTAATTTCCCCTAAAAAAAAAGAATAGATGCTCAAGTGATTTAATGGAGCGAATATTTATCAAGTCTTTTGGGAGAGAGTGTTGCTGGATTTAACAGTAACTACAGTTGATATAGATGGTTCATTGACTAATTCATGTAGTTCATGTACTCAAATTTTCCCAACTATGTGTTTGCATGATTGGCTTCCAGGATTTCACCACAAACCACTTTGCAGTAGAATATGTGACATTCTAAACTTCGTGTTGACTTTGAGTACTAGTGTTATCATTTGAAAGTAAGTGACTTCATATGATTTTTGCTTTTGACAGGTCTAAACTTAAGTATTGACTCAGTACTTTTGTGTTATAAGAAGTATGTGGATTTTGATGATATTTGCTTTGAGAGTGGATACTGCCTAGATTTACATTTTTTTCTGTCGTCTTGATCTTTCCTTGCTTGAACTATCATTATTGCAGATCCCTGTTATAATGAATGCTGAAGAAGGGCACTTTCCTGGGCTTTACTTTTCTGGTCTCCTTACTAACCCATGGCTTTCTGATGGATGCACGATGATCCTGTCTTCCATTTGGGGCAGCAGTGAAGTTATACTTGCAGTAAATGTGTTAAAGTAATAAACTTGTTCTATATGGCTATTTTTTCCCATTGAGATTCTCTCTTCCTTTCATTTGGACTTACCATGTCACTTATTTATATGCAGTGGGAGTGTATCACGAATTAGCCCTACTGAGTCGAGTGCTTCATGGGAAATTCTCTCTCTTGATGGGGACAATATTGTTGCTGGTAACCTGAAATTAATATTTGCCAATGCATTGTGAGAAAGCGATATGACTTGAAATATAAGTATATGCAACTTGCCTTTTCAGTTTCTAGCAGTCCCACAGATGTCCCTCAGCTCAAGTATGGTTATCTTATCGACAAAACAATATCAAGTGCTTCATGGAGTTGGCTGGATATTTCAAGTTCCATATTCAAATGCTCTGAAAAGGTCATTATATAATTTCTTCGTCCTTCATTTGGTGGCAAGACACAGTCTGTTACTGAACTCCATATGTGTCCATCTCGACTAACACTGAACTTTTTACAGGTTAAGATGTTGCTGGGATCTCTTCAATTTAACATAATTAAAATTCCAGTCAAGAACGTTGCTGCTTGTACAACAAAAGGTAGCATGTGCTATTTGTACTATTTACAAAGGGTCAACCCACTTGTATTCACTGATGTGATTGATGCCTGCAAGCCTTTTTGAGTTTGTTTATTGTATGCTTGCTGGAGTTCTTTTGTTTTTCATTTTAACTTGTTGCAACTGTTTTATCAGATGAAGTGTAAGTCACTTTTCATGATAGAAGTGGGTGGAAATCAATTTTGCATTTATCATCGTGTTTTTCATTCTTAACTCTATTCTTATTCATTTGGGGACTAAAAATTCTTTTAAAGTAGGAGACTCCTTTTCTTTCACATTTTTAGCTTCTGTCTTGTTGCTACTCTGTTTGGTCTTTGAAAACTCAAGGTTTTCTTTTTTCTATCCGATTCTTACATGTGTCTCCTTTCAAATGGTATTCTTTTATGTTTCTTCCTTGGTTTGTTGCCTTGATCAGTATAGGTTGTGCCTTTGTGCATCTTTAGAATTTTTTACTGGACTTAAGTTTCTTGGACACATAAATGTTCATGAGCAAGCACTAATATATCCATAATTTGATGTAGTTGTTTGGCTCAGCATCATTATTCATTTATAAGCACATATTTTTTTTTTTAATGTGTATATTGGTCTAATGGCTTGGATAAAGATCAGTCTCCTTCTAAATGCACTTGCTGCTTGGACAAGCTTCATATGTACATATTTCCACACATGTAGCAAGTAGTTTCTGTTCATTTATATTTTTATTAAGCATTGTCTACTAATTCTAAACTCCATATTATTTTCTTTTTCAGTAATGTTTTTAATGCTCAATTATATTTCAAGGGGTCGCTTAAAAGATTTGGCGCGATGGTTTCTAGTAGCACATAAGAAATACAATGGAACTCTTTTGTAATACCAACTCATTCTTTGTTGCTGAACGAAAAGCTAGATGAGCTATTGGAGTCCATTTGTACAGAAAAGCTGCGATGAAATGGATAGGAATCATGAATGATAAATGATCTGTAAATATGATAAATGATGACTAACCTTTGGGCTTCAAAAGGCCACTAAATTGAGAAAATGGCTATTTCGTAGAAGGATCATGAACCTAATTATGTAGGAGAAGTGTTAAGATATATGCTTGATATGTACTGCGGCCGATATATGCTTGATATGTACTGTGTGCATGTTTCCTGATAGCCTAAGCTTTTGAGAGAAACAGTTATTCAACATGGTATTTGAGCTTTAGATCGATGGTTTGAATCTTAACACTCCTTATTATGATCATTATGTCTGATGCTCCTGTTTCTCCTCTGGTTATTGTTTGATGTGGTTGCATCTAGATCCTATGTTTTATTTGTATGGTTCAGCTTACACGTGCAAGGGGCTGTTGAGATTTAGGCTCGCTGTACTTGTGGGCTTGTTTGCAATAATTTAAGTTTTTGACAAGAGGGGGTTCAACGAGAAATAAAAATTTGTTAATTGGAATCTCATAGTTTGGTTCAATTTGTTCCTTCAACATGGCATGCCAGTGGCTGAGTGAGGCCTTTTAAAATCATCCCAAGTAGTTTTTGCTTAATTTCCATCCCTACAAAAATCTAAAATCTCATCTTTTGGCAATGGAAAAATTATTGCTCCTCATGGTCCATATATTTGATTCATTACAGGTGCTTCAAAGCCCTTTGGGGCAATATTTGTATCAACAATGTCTAAAATCTCATCTTTTGGCAATGGAAAAACCTCATTATCCATGTATTTGATTCATTACAGGTGCTTCAGAGCCCTTCGAGGCAATATTTGTCTCAACAAAATCAAAGAATGACTTGCCTGATCCACTTATTGTGGTCCTTCATGGTGGACCTCATGCTGTTGCCATCTCAAGCTTTTCAAAGTCCTTGGCGTTTTTGTCTTCTCTTGGGTTCAGCTTGCTAATTGTGAATTACAGGTATGCCGTAATGTTGTCTGATTTACTGAAAATAAAATCAGTTTAGTTCCTTAAGCCAGCGTGAGACTCTTTCATTAGTTTGTTACCCAATGTCCTCAAAACCAGACCAATGAAAACTAGTTGAGTGACTGGTTTGAATCGACAGTTCAATTGGTTCAACTGGTAAATTTTCATTTAGAGTAATTATCTCCAAGATACAGACATCACAAGGCATGACCTTGTTGCAGCCCCCCAAGTCTCAATAGTATCAATAGAATGTTTGCATTAATTGTTTTTTTTCCCCAAATACATTGAATTGAGCATCATGGCAGGATAATTAGCATTAAGTTTGTGGAATGACTATTCAGTTATTGCTTCCTGCTTGGGAGTTGAGAAATTGATGTAGGTACTGGTTTAACTGACGTTTATTGCCTAGGAAATAACTATTATCTATACCTGCACAAAACAATCAGCAAGCTAGTAGCTTATTGATATTTTTATGAAGGAATTTGTGGCAAGATAAATACATGGAGGAATTTTAGTGGGTTTGAAGGTAGAAGGATTTTTCATTAGCTGAGAAGTTATCCCAAATTATTCTGAGTTGCTATCTTTTTCTTACGAAAGATTTCTTGTGATTGTCCTAGTCACCTGATTCCTTGGAACTTTAATTTAGAATATAGTCTCTAGCAAGATTGAGCTGTGTAACAGGCATGTAAAAGTGCCACTTACCGTGGAGAGTGCCCATGTGTGTCGTGAACAAATCTTTCATGCTTATGATTTCAATTTGTTTTGCAAAATTTAGTTCTTCATTCAGGGTATCCTTTCGTATTAATGCTTGCAGAGGTTCAATAGGATTTGGTGAGGAAGCATTGCAGTCCCTACCAGGAAAAGTTGGTTCACAGGTTTCTATTGTTCTTTTACTTCGCTCTTCATTAATGGAACAGATAATCTCAAGATTTAACTCGGTCAGCAATTTAATGCATTGTTCTGTCTTTTGTAGGATGTCGATGATGTACTTACAGCAATAGATCATGCTGTTAATTTGGGACTTGCCAATCCATCTAGAATAGCTGTAGTGGGTGGTTCCCATGGTGGCTTCTTAACAACCCATTTGATTGGCCAGGTGAGTGGTTAAACTCAATGCAACAAAAATGAGACTTTCCTTTCACCTTGTGTTCAGTTTTGGGGATAGTCATTCGCCGCAGCTTTAAATGGAGCCCTTCTAACACTATAGAAGCTTCCATGTCCTTTGAGTTTGTTTTGCATCAAGTCAAGTTGTAGCATGAATAGGCTAAATGATCAGCAGACTGAATCCTAGTTATCTGTCGTAACTTACATCTGCAGGCACCAGATAAGTTCATTGCTGCTGCTACGAGGAATCCTGTTTGTAACCTTGAATTAATGGTTGGGACTACTGATATTCCTGATTGGTGCTATGTCGAATCTTTTGGTAGTGAAGGGAAGAATCATTTCACAGAAGCACCTTCGGCTGAACATTTGAGTCTCTTTTACAGCAAGTCTCCAATCTCTCATCTCCATAAGGTATGCTGTGGCTGAAGCATGTTATATCAGACAATTGTTCCACATTGTTCAAATCTTTCTACAGCCTTGACTAGACAATGCCTTATGCCATTGTTACACCAACTCCATGACAAGATAAAGGTACACTTTTAGCAGAATATTAATGACAGATACAAGATGCATTGCAGAGGCTTTTGCTTGTGGATTATAATGGGGTTAACTTTGAGTGGGAGGGGCTGGTAAAACCATATGAAAATGCCTCTCCTGTTGGATTATAGCAATTTAGTTCCTTCATGTCCAGTGCATTCTGTGACATATTCTTTTGCTTTAAGTTTCATCTCTTTTCTGATCATCTTCTTTTCCTTTTTCCAACCATCTTTGTTTAGAGGAACGATTTGCTCCCATTAATGGTTTCTCCTGAAATGATTGGAAGAATTTGTGTTGATAAACATTGCAGGTTAAGACACCAACCCTTTTCCTTCTCAGTGCTAAGGATCTCCGTGTTCCATTTTCTAATGGGTTACAGGTAAGAGTCATTTCAATTAGAGATCGGACTATGCTGACATTGATTATAACTTATTCACAGAGACTGAACTTTGGTACCTTCGACTTAGCAGATTTCATGGATGTTAATTGTACTTATTTTTATCCTGCTTTCTTCTCTCATTTTACCCCTTTTCTGACTTTCTATATGTTACTTTGCATGGAATTCTCGCTAATCCGCCTAATTAATACTTTGGTTTGAACTTTACAGTATGCTCGGGCACTAAGGGAGAAAGGAGTCGAACATAAAGTAATTGTATTTCCCCATGATGTTCATGGCATCGACAGGTATAGGTCCATTTCCAATTTCTGCACATTCTAGCTTTGCCGTAAGTTTTAAGTTCGAAGTAGCATGCCACTTTTGAGGCTAACCATAATCCCCTTTGATGCAGACCACAATCTGATTTCGAAAGTTTCCTGAACATTGGAGTGTGGTTCAAGAAGTACTGCAAATAAGCCAGACTATGAAACTTGCATTGTCGTATGGGTCACAATCAGATGCCTCAAATTTGGTATTCAATCATTGTATAAATATAGGCAAAAAAAAAAAAAAACATTGTCTACATTTGAGGAAAAAAATTGAGGACCCCGCAAAATGCACATTGCACATGCTCATCTGGAGCAAGACCCTACTATATAAGTTAAGGGTTGGTCTTCTGTTAGAATAATGATGCCGGATTCTCATCAATAAATTATGTTTCTCTGATGAACTTTCACAATGTACTCGATAACTAATTTGGAACGACAAACCCAGGTCAGTCCATTTTCTGAGATTGGTCGATTGGGGAAAGCGAGTCTCTAGGGAGGACACCAGAAGTGTAAAAAGTTTGTACAACGCTCACTTTGAAGTGTCACTTTATAAAAAGATCACGTAAGTGTCAATTCTAAGGTTATCGGAAATCTAATGTAGTAATATTTGATTAATAGTCGTACATGGCTTACTGATGTGCCCAATTAGTAAATAACTTCCAAATGATTATCGGTTGAATGCGAAATTTTGTTTAAAATGGTCACTTTAGTGTTAGTCAATGTTAAAAAGCGATCACTTCAGTATTAGTCATTATTAAAAAGTGATTATTTTAGTGCCAAAGCTTACACCAGCATAAACAGGTGCTGGTGCTAGCATAAATCAGCACCACCACCTACGTAAAAGCTTGCACTAGCGGCACATCTGGTGTTGTCTTTTAACAACCAGCAGCACCAACATAAAAGCCAGCATCGGCAGTCCCATGACAAACTTGCACAAGCAGCACAAGAACAAGCCAGCCAAAGAAAGACAAAAAATGGGTACCAACAAAAGAATAGACAAAAACAAGCAAGACCAATTGGTTCATGCAAGCACAAAACTATACCGACTGGTGCAAGTATAAACCAATACATATAAGTGCTGGTGAAGTGTTGTGCTTCCATCACCTGCAAAAAAAAGTGCAGTACAAGAACAAAACTGCACCTTGCCAGCACAAACAAGCACAATCCAATACATCACAGCCAAAAGCCAGACAAAAAATGGAACTGGCAAAAGCATAGACAAAATAAACACCGTTGCCATTGACATTAAATTGCTCCTTTACATTTAGTTGATCTGAGTGACAAAGCAAACACGTCGAGCTTCCCCTCTTACCAAACAATATCAACCCAAAACATGTGCAGCTTCCCCTTCCATCAAACAATATCAACCTAACATCTCAAAATCAGTTAATATCAACACCCATTAGTCAAGGTTCTTCTTTTGTCTTTGGACCTGTCACTTCCATCGTTTTTTTTTGGAGTATCATTTGATTCATTGTTACTAGTATCATTAGTCAAGGTTCCGCTTTTGTCTTCTTTTAGGTGCAGCCCTTGACTCTTCATTATCGCGCGATTCCTCCTCTAGCACAATCATCCCACGGCTGCACCAAGAGCCCCAAAATTTACTTCCAAGCCCCAATTTTGCCCTTCGAGCCCTAATTTTTCCCTCCAATTGAGCGACTCAAAGAGGATGATGAACCCAAGTGAGTGAGAGAAATAGAGACGGCGAGCGACAAAGACGGCGAGAGAGCAATAGTGACAGGGAGAGTGATCCGACGGTTAGCCAGTGTTGAAGATAATTGAGCTAACAATGATAGGGAGAGTGGTGCAATGTCATTCTCCCCATACGTGTTGTGACGTCGTTTTACTTCATGGAACCACATAGGATTGTGCAATATCGTTTAATTTGTCCACATGGATTGATTTTTTTACTTAAAAACTGCCACATCATATTAAACTTTAATTATTAATAACACGTGCTTATTTTGATTGGAACTTCTTGCCGGGGCATTTAAATGATCATTTTTTCTCTGGTTTAACACTTAAGTAAGCTGAAAAAAACTTTTGACATTAAAGTGAATGCCGTATAGAACTTTTGATACTTCTAGTGTCTTTCTTCCAATCCTCTATGTATATTTCTAATTTTCATAGCGTAATGTACTGTATATGTAAAGTGACCAATGGGGGATAAGTTGTAGTCACTTGAAAGCTTGGAGAAACTGCATTGAAATGATAATAGGTAGATCATTTTACCATTATGGTTCTGCCCATTTTCTCAACAAGAATATATCTGCGCATTGTGCAGGATCATATGTTATCTATTTTGCGGGAACTATTTTTAAGGAGATCTATATCAAAATGTTATGTTCCCATTACGAGGCTCATATCTCAAACTATTTAAAAATGGTTATAGTCGAGAAATAATCAACCTATAAGAAGATTACCTTGTAGAAAAAGCATAAGCTACTTAAGAATTAAGATTCTCCACCAAATGAAATCAGTTTTGTCTCCAGTTCTTTCCCGTTCTTTGGCCCAAATCCGTTGTTCCTGCATAAAAACAGAGGGCGATCCGAAGGTTCCCGAAAAACTCAGTCAGCAAATATCAATGACAGGAAAAAGATAAAAATTGATGTGCAACAGCATTTCCATTGTCCAAGTAGCATAAATGATTCCTTTGATCATCGCATGTCGCTCTATCAATCAGAGTACATTATGTAAACTCCAGCAGGTACCGACTTGTACATATAAAATACAAAAGATTTGGGCTCCATCTAGTATGTCTTTTCATTGGCCTCTGTTTCCCATGTCAAAGAAAGTGTAACAGTCTTGAAAGAAAAAAAAAATAGTCTATGTTATTGTAAAGCTTGCTCTTCAGAAATGACCTCTTCGATCTATAGGCAACGAGATGTGCACGTAATTTCTTAGGCATTTTCCTATCATGGGTTACCCTTCTATTATATAGTTTTTCGCCTTATTGCACAGAGTTTCACAGAACATTACTTTCTTTTTATGTAGTGAGCAGCACAATTAGGGCGATTAATGAATTAGAGGATTTTTCTATGTGCTGCGAGGATATTTCCAAGTGGCGAGTATCTTGTATGTTGCCATGAACGTATTTTTGGAGCACAACTTCCCTAGTTTCTTGCAAAGTAGAGCCATTCGATTGCTGGGGTCTGGGTTATTATCCATTCCTAGATTAGTGCAGAAGGAGTAAATACAAAAGGAAAAGGAAGAGGACAGAGTAGAAGAAAAAAAAGAAACAGGATAGCTGAAGAAGAGAGGGTTGAATGACGTTTAAAAAGCTGGCGTTCCTAGACAGCCACCACTGGAGACCAAGGTAGAGAGATTTTTTAACAATTCTGTACAATATCTGGTTTAACCTCAATACAGACAAAATCGAATTGTATCTAGCTGCTTATGATGAGCACGTTGCTGCTTTGTATCAACTGAGGGGGTTTATGAAAGGCAGTCTAGGTGCGAGATATCTAGGACTGTCTCCGATTTCTAGCAGGTTGTCAGACAAGGAGAGCAAACCTTTAATTCTTAGGATTACTTCAAGAATGGAAAGCAGGAGCTCAAAGCACGAGTGATGCAGGAAGATGGCAATTGAAAGAATCTGTGAAATCTACCTTGGTTAACTACTGCTGCCAGAAGATTGTCAAAGCAATAGAAAGCAAGTGCTCCGCAGAGTCTCATTCGATGATGTTTGTTCTCCAAAGCGTGAGGGAGGTTTGGGATTGAGGAATCCCACAAGCTCTGCAACTCTGGTTGCACCCTGAAGAAGTTTGTGGAGTCTGTTGCTTCAATTTGGATCTATAGAGCAGAAGAGAGAGTAAGTACTCTGTTTCTGTTTGTTGTCCTTTAAATTGCTTGACACTGATTCATTCCTCATAGTTCAGATTGAGGTGGACTCTGACTAGTTGAATGATCGAGCGACAAACATGTATGCACGAGATTCAAAATCAACAGAAAGTGACATGTCTACCTTCAATTGGCAGCGTAAGATGAGAGAGATGTTCTTCCATTGCTCATTTTCTTCCACAGAGATTATCAGAATTGGTATATTGGTTAATGCATACTAAGAAGAGAGAACGGTAGAATTTTTTGATAAGATAATTACGTCTATGTATGCTAAAAAATTACCTCACTACAAGGAGTTATTTATATTCAATATTTGTTTTGTTTTCCAATCCCATCTTACATATGAAATAACGATTAATATTCCTTATAATTTATGTTGCCATTTAATGCAATTTAACTACCTGCATTTAGGAACCTTTATTTCAGATATACTATGCAGAAATGCTTAAAGTATATGGTTTCCAAGTCTTCCTTTTTCAACTCATAATGCAATTTATTCGATTAGTGAAGATGTTGAAAAATTATTTGAATTTAGTCGAGTTATACTTGCTCTCTGTGATTCACCGACCAAGCATGATTCCAAGACTTAATGTGAATATCAGTGTTTCCACTTTATTTACCTTTCAACTTGTTAATGGAGCCCACAGAAGCACAAAGAAACTTCTGTGGACCCACCAGTAGTTAAACCTCGACTTCTCGAGCCATGGGGGGCTCCTCTTTATACTTTCGAAATTCGAGTTTCCTTTCCGGTCATAAAAGTCTTCCAAGGCGGCGATAGTCTTAACCAAACAACCCGGTATACCTACCTTCACCATTTTAAGGGGCAGGCCAAACATCCTTGTGGTGTCATGTCATGGAAGCCAAATACATCTCATCTAACAACCCAATAGAAGCTAACTTCACATCCGAGCTATTTGTCTTGGAAATCCACTTTAGTCACACTAAAAGGAGCCAAATATATCTCATCTAACAGCCCAATAGAAGCTAACTTCACATCCGAGCCATCTGTTTTGGAAATCCATCTTAGCCACGCTTAAAGGAATAGCTCCAGTTACCGGTGACGTCTAATTAGGGCCAGGCTCTATCATTTGCTTTTAGACGCAAATGGTGGGCATGCAATGAAGGATGAGAAGTTGCACATTCAAGTGTGTTCATAATTCCTGAATTGCTCCTCAGAAACCAAGGATTTTACCATCAGGAAACCATGAAACCGGGATATGCTCATCATACTAATAGATTGAAATCTACAACAAAAATCTTTAATCATGAACGAATTGTCACCACCCTATATACAAAAATTAACTCCCCCACTCTCTCCTCAAGATTAGTCCATCCCACCCCCAAAAAATTTCCTAAATGTTTTCATCACTTCTCAAGGTTCCATGAACTTCCACCCTGTGCTGGCGGCGCCGCCGCCGCCTTCAAACCCCGTCGTGGTGCCACGAGAGCACAATCTCCTCCAGCCCCGCCTTCCAATCCCCCCACTGAACCTCCTCGAGGCTCACTCCGCCGTTCCCGACCGTCCTCACCTCCACCATCAACAGCGACTCCGCGATCTCCGACACCTCCACCGTCAGGACCGACCCGACCCCCTTCCCTAATCCTATGCTCCCCGCCTTCCTCCTCTCCACGCTAAACCCTAATTTGCTCCCGACGTCCTGGACCTTCTCCGCGATCGCCTCCACCGACGCCTTGGACGTGAACCGCTTCCCCTTCGCACCGGTCGTCGCCTCGAACAGCCCCGACAGGTCCAGCCCCGAGGACAGCGAGATTATGTCGAAGGCGTTCATCGTCCCGACCGCGTGGTGCTTGCCATCAGGCATATCGGGTTCGGCGGTCGGGGTCTGATCGGACCGGGGCTTCGCGTTCAATGATTTCTTGAACCAGGAAGTCTTCACGAGATCCTCGAGGCTCATTCTTGATTTGGGGTTCGGATCAAGAAGCTGGTAGATTATGTATCTCGCGGGCTTGGAGATCCAATCGGGGAAATTGTAGTCCCTCGTGTGGATTCTCTTGTACAGGGCGACGAGGTTGTGGTCGTCGAACGGCATGGAGCCGGCGAGGAGGACGAAGAGGATGACCCCGCAGGACCAGGCGTCGGCCTTGGCGCCGTCGTAGCCGCGGCGGGAGACCACCTCCGGGGCGGTGTACGCCGGGGTCCCGCAGGCCGTGTGGAGGAGCCCGTCGCGGAGCTGCTCCGGGAGCGCCGAGAGGCCGAAGTCGGAGACCTTGAGCGCGCCGGCGGCGTCGAGCAGCAGGTTCTGGGGCTTGATGTCGCGGTGGACGACGCCGCTCCGGTGGCAGAAGCGGAGGGCGGAGACGAGCTGCTGGAAGTAGCGGCGGGCCACGGGCTCGGTGAGGCGGCCGCGGCGGACGATCTTGGAGAAGAGCTCGCCGCCGGTGGCGAGCTCCATGACGAGGTAGATCTTGGTCCGCGTGGCCATCACCTCGTGGATCTTGAGTATGTTGGGGTGGGAGTGGAGCCGCCGCATCGCCGCCACCTCCCGGAGTATCTGCGGCTCCATGGCGGACGTCACGGGCTTCGTCTTGTCGATGATCTTGATGGCCACCGGGGCGCCGTCGGCGAGCGACGTGGCCCGGTACACCTTCGCGAAGCTGCCCCGCCCGAGGAGCTGCCCCATCTGGTACTTCCCCAGGAGGGCCGCGCCCGAGTCCTGGCGGCCCAGCTGGAGCTTCGGCCCCACGCCTGCCGCGGCGCCGGTGGCCGGAGGAAGAGGAGGAGGAGTAGGGGCCGCCGGTCCTTGCTTTCCCGGAAACTGGGAGCCGCCGAGATCGGCGGCGCCGGCCGGAGGAGGAGGAGGAGGAGGCGACCCTTCCATGGAACTGTGCGTCGTATGTACAGGGGAGGAGTGGCTGACGGGGGGCGGAGGGTTCTGCACGAGCTTCTGACATATTTATACGAGTCTTCGGAAGGAACGAGGAAGGACCGGTCGGGTGAAGTTACGAAAGTGCCCTCCCGGAGGGGCTTTCCCTTATCGTTTGGTTGTCAATTAGGGAAGGACAAGCTGGCTTTGGTTAGCCCGGTACCTTGATGAGGTAGTGTTGACTCGGCGTAGCGATCCAATCGCCTTCTTTCTTTTTTAAGAATAAAAAGAAGACACGAAATTAATTGATTGGTTTTTACTCTTTCAAACCTCTTTTTGACTGCGCAAAATTGTAAATAGAATAAAATAATATCCAGGCATATTCGTCGTCTTGATTACGTGCAATTAATGGCCTTCCTTCCTCGTTGGCTCGAGCCGTTTGGGGGGCTTTGACTGTTTTCGAGAACAGAAAGGAAGAACAAAGGAAACGCATTTACAAAAAGAAAAATCCCTTTTTCTCTTGCGTGCTTTCAAATTGGATCTCGATTAGAAATCAAGCTGGCAAAGATAATCAAAACCAAATTATTCTGAAGCCCCCATCATCATCCACATTAGATACAGTAATTTGTCTTATGTAAATTATTGAGGGTATTAGGAAAAATGCAATGAACCCTTTTGAAAAGCTTTCCCATTTATCAAGATTTGTTGGTGATTTTGCGAAGGCGATTTAATTAATTTACTGCGATTATGGTTCAACAAGTAAGATCTGCGCTAATTGCATTTCTGATTCCATAAATAAATGAACCTTTCCTTCTTTTTTTTTGGGCAAGGTAAAGTGAGGATGCTCAAGAGGGAAACACAGCAACCCCTCTAATTTCATTTTATGAAATGGATGTAGTTACCATCGGATGATTTTCCTTCATTATCGTGTTGCATTTAATTCCAATGGCCATAATCAGTCGCATAATCTTCTATGTCACTTTTCAAAATTTGAATCCTTACCGCCACATTTTCTCTCATTCATTTGAATTTTTTCGAAGACATAATTATTGAACTTGTTTATGGCTATACTCTTGTTTAGCTAAAATTCATTCGAGCTTAGTCCAAGCCAATTTCAGGCCTAAAATTTGAGGCCCTTATTAGCTCACCCGAAAATATAATATAGAATATTTGGTCTGAGCGAGTTTGAGCTTTCTCGCTCCCAGTCTAATTTTTTTTTTCTCCCTCACCCCTCGCAATTATAACATCGCCATAATTTGTAAAGAAAATATAAAGATAGATCTCCAAAAAAGTTCGTAAACCATAAAAAAAAAAAAAAAGTGCCAACATAGGCCCAGGTGCATAATGAGGGAATCTCCTATTCACCATTTCGTCCATTTCATTTTGGGGACGCAAGCAGTCCTATTTTGTCGGTAATGCAGGGAGAGAGAGAAGCGGAAATGAACGGCAGATATTTTCCGGGAGAGCAAGTTGTCGGAAAGGAGCAGGTGCACGAAAAGGAAAGAAAACATATGGAAGAAGGCAGCTAGTGAAAGTTACCGCCGCTTTGAAATAAACAAATCGAAGACAGCGACGCCAACGTTGTATTAAAAAATATCCTTAAATGGGCAGATCCTCAATAAATGCTAGGACGATGATAGTGACGATACGATGGCGGCAAGATCGGCCAATCACGTGCATCCGAAGGAGGGGCAAATTCAAGAGAACGAAAAAGAAGAAAGAAAAAACGAGACTTTCGATGTTGCTGTTGCCTGTTGGAGGTGTGTTTTCCCAGTCATTTCCCCCAGGAATTTTCTCGGCCGAGAGGGAGAAAGACCGAGGAAAGCGACGCTTGCGGGGCTGGAGCGTGGAGGGCGTCGTTTTGGAGTCCGGCTGGCTGCCACTGCCACCGCCATCAAGACTCATGATTTACATTACAACAACATGCGCAAATTGAATTGAATATTATCTCCTGAATCCGCCGAAGTTTGCTGCAACTTGGTGGGGTTTTCCGGGTCAAAGGTTCGACCATTTTCGCCAGTTGCTGGGAAAGTTCACTTCACGGGGTTGGTGGGGTGCGGTGCGGCCTTTGTCTCTGCACCGATCGCTTTCGCAATGAAGAAACACGCTGGGGGGACGCGCTGACTGATTTTTCTGTATAGCTGGATTGGGATTTCTTCTGCATATGGGAAATATACATGTAATTGCTTAATACAAGATAAAAGTTCTTTCACGTAAAGTCTACCGGACAATTTACAAAGGAATGACCTTGTTTTGAGTGCATGTTCAAAAGTTACAAGCATCGAGAGTTCTCGAATTATCAATCGATTAGCAATTTGGTCTATATTATTTACATCTGTCTACAAATAAAATAAATGAAGATTATCTTTACCACCATATCGATATTCTTTTGAAAGTAGGATGACGAGACTATTTTTTTGAAACTTAACCTATTCTCATATGATTTCTTGAACAATTTGCAGAAGATTTAACGGGGAGCATACCAATTCTTTCTCCAACAATTTTGATGTCAAGAGTACAATCTTGGACAAGAAGAAGAAGAGATTTTGCTTATTCAAATGATTAGCCTTTAGTACATAGGCTAAGTAAATCTTTTATTCATAAGCCACCTGCACTTTTTTTAGTGCACTTTTTTTTTTTGCAGAGAAGCTCTTATGCACCTTTCATGATAAGAGCCCATCAAGTGATGCTTCACCTAATTTTAAATTTCACAATATAAATAAAAAATATTAGCACCATATTTTGGGACATGAATTGCACTATTTCAATTAATTAATCATTTAGATGTTCGACTCGTACAATTTCTTAATTTTCCTTCCTTATTATTATTATTATTATTATTTTAATGTTTTTGCAAAATAGTGTCCGCATCGCATTAGCGACAGAAAGAGCCATATAAAATATCCAGTAGAAAGATATCAAATCGGTGTCGTTGTCGCTTAGCCGTCTTTGTAGAGAAATCGCTTAAAACGGGAGTTCTGAAGCTCGTTGATGTCCTTTTCTTTCTTTTATTTTTCTCTCGTGTTTTATATGAATTTGTCCTCATGCGTGTTTCCGGTGGCTGCTGAAAATACCCCACTCGGGTACGTCCAAATCCAAGAAGAAAACCTACCATGCAAATTGAAGAGATTGAAACCGTTTAAGTATAATAATAATAATAATAATAATAATAATTACTTATTATTTTTATTATTTTTATTACTAACATATGACTTTAACATGCATTCTATTTCCCCCGAATTTCGGTAAATAAGAATTAAAGTATATGCTAATTGTGTGGTTACTAATTGTCGGTCAAGGAGTATCGATTCATCAGATTTGAAAGAAGAATTTTCTTTTTTTTAAAGGCAAATAAAAACGTGTCACGACAATTTAAGTATGATATAAAATAACGGGTTCAAACTTACTTCCTTAAGCATACATCCTCTTCTATTGTTACCACTTGTGTCATCCCTTCTTTACTTAACCCAGTATTAGCCATTCTTGCGATGCTTGTCAGTAATAGCTCGATAACTCTAGCCACTTAGATTTACATTGGCAAAAGAATAAGGAATGTATCAAATGCATCATTGAATTTGAGAATTATATATGCAATGTGGATCTTGTAATCACTCTTCTTTTCAAACTTGAGTGGCTTCTACACTAAGTACATATTAATTATGCATTATTTAGTGCACTATACTTCAAATAAGTATATAACAATACGTAAAGAGAACATGTTATTTAGTCTGACTGACCTTTATATCACAATAGACTTTACTATAAACTCATCTTTATTATTTCTCTCTCTCTCTCTAAAATATACTTGTATCGAGTCTCACATGAATCATGGTGGACTAAATAAGGATAAACTAAATTATCTTTTATATGCGTATGATGCTTTTCTCCTCCTTTCCATTTATTTCCCATTTTTTTTTTATGACAAAGCAAATGGGGATGACCCAACGAAAAATCTTCGGCGATTGGCACTTTTGGGAGCAAAAGGGACAATCCCAATGGACAGTTGGCACTAATTAGACCACCATTTTAGTGATTTTCAATTAAAATTAGCTGGAAGTACTACATTGGTAATTTGTTAAAAGATTTAGGACTAAATCGACAATTCCTTTAATGGTATAGGAATAAATTTGCTTGAATTGGCAAATTGTCAAAAAATTTAGAATTAAATTGACATAATTAAAAATTTTATGATTAAATTGGTTACCGTACAATATGTTAAAGAATTTTTGGGCAATTTCCCCATGTATCAAATTCATAATTGAATTTGAGATTTCTAAATGCAATGCAGATCTTGAAACCACTCTTCTTTTCAAACTTGAGTGGCTTCCACACAAACTACATATTAATTATGTATTGTTTAGCGCACCATACTTCAAATAAATATATAACAATACGCAAAGAGCACACATTTTTCGGTCCCACTCACCTTTATATCACAATAGACTTTATTATAAACTCACCTTCATTCCTTTCTATTTCATAACTCTTCTTCTCTCTCTATATATCTATATTCCTTGAGTCTCACATGAATCATGATGGACTAAATAAGAATTCTCGGTCAAAAATAAGGGTAAACTAAATTATCTTTTGATACGCGTATAATGCTTTTCTTCTCCTTTTCCATTAATTTTTCATTTTTTAACGACAAAGCAAATGGGGACGACCCAATGAAAAAATCTTCAGCGGCTGTCGCTTTTGGGAGCAAAAGCGACAATCCCATTTATTCGATACTGATGGTGCATACACTAGAAAGAGCGCATTCACATAAATCGAAGTGCACAAGTGATGTCCAACTAATAGCAGCATAAAAAAAGGAACATGGAGGAGGCAGGATTATAATACTTGTGTAGGTTATCGCAATTATCGTCTCTCTGTGCACTAGATATTTTGATTTATTAGGTTAATTTAATTCTGAGGAAGCACACAAATTGTCCTGCCATTTGCATAGAGCGCAATTCATAGAGTGAGGTAAATAACACTTCAAATTATTACGAATAAAGAAACTTGTTATTTGAACATGAGATTTGTCGCATCTAAAAGAAAACCTATATTAATCAGAGGTTTTGATGCGAAATTCTTTCTAACTATAGATCACCAGGTTTTTCTTGTCCGGTAATGAGTTATAGACTAATACAATGCATGCAAAATTCAACCAAGAACGTAGATGACTAAACCCGTCGTTATTAAACAATTTGGGACCTTTTTTGTTGGCATTTTCTAATTGGAAGTACGTACGGTTTTTTTAAAGTCTTGCGAGGAAGGCATGTGAGGTTTTTGTCAATTAGCACCATAAGAAATTCGAGCTCTACCAAAGAACCAAATTCATTGGTAAAGCCAACAATTTTGTCGCTACAGACACTAGCGACGAGAAAAGCTTTGTCACCACCTTTCGTTGATAAGTGAAGCTGCATAAGCATAGTTCTTGGCGACAAATTCATATGGTTGCCATAGTGCGGTGAAAGTAAGATTCATTGCCAAAAGCTTGTCTATAGCAATGAAATTTAGATTATCATTGTTAAGCTCAAACTGTGAAAATATATAATAGTATAAGTAAATAGGGTTTTAGAAGGATTTGAGCTCAAAAGTTCACGCTTTCGTAACCATGGATGAAAGTCAATTGGTTTTCTTGGATCTCTAGCGCCAAAATTACAATTTTCATTCAATACTTGGTTTAAACATTGAAATGATAATTTCACTTAGGAGTCACAGCTCATGGTTAAATCGATCTAAAGAAGCAAGTGCAAAACAAACAGGTGTGTTATTTTGACGATCTGGAAATGAGCTCAAAAAAATATTTTAGATCTACATTGATGTAATTAAGATAAAACATTTTCTTGCTTTATATAATATATAATACCAATACTCTTATAGCTGAAACATGTGGAGAATCAAGCACATGATTTATATTCTAAACATTTCAAAACTTTAGGAGGACAAGCAACCACACACATTCAACAGAAATTAAAATTTCACGGTTGATAATTCTGTGTTCTGTAAAATTTAAGGGGAAGCTGCAACACTTGATATTGGGAACGCAAGGGCACAACAGTTGATTTTTTTATGAAATCCAAACAAGAACTTAATAGTGCCAAGAAAATCTAATAACAAATAATTTTGAGCAAATAATTTTGACATAAATTCCTTCTTTTTTTTAACTGATGAGACAAGAATTTCCTATTATCTAAGGGAATATCAAACTTGTAGATATGTAATTAAAATAAACTGGACATCAAAAGAGGCGCACCGCCTAGTGTGGTTGTCCAATGATAAAAGAAGTGCACTGCCTTTCACGATATTACAATTTTGAGCCATGTGAATGAATGGCCAGGTTGTACCATGGAAGTTTGTTGCCTCATGTGGAGAGATTTATAGGCTTCTGGCACGCTACACTCACGGGTGGACCGATTAATTACAGGTTAAACCAAACATTTCACGGAAAGTGGGTAATGTTTATTTAGGACAATTGCACAACTCCGTCCTCCCAACCCTTATTACCAATAAAAGAAAAAAGAAACAAAATGCGTTTCTCTTTCTTGTATTCTACTATTTCTTTGTCTAAGATGAGAGTTTCCTCACTGGAATATACCGAGCATATGAGGACATTTGACTCCAAGAGAGATCTACTACCAACCAAATTGCCTGGCTAAGATTCCATTCAGGGTAGTGGCCAATCGGCATGGGTGGAAACTAATAGCTATTGAATATTATAAAACGATATGGTAATTTAATTGCTTATAGTATAATAAACAAATTATTACTGAGGAAATTCTGGACCACTATGTGCTTGGAAGGACTAGCGGATGCCACATTAAAGAAATTTTCCTGCCGTTGAAAAAATCTGCATTATAATATAGTTCATCTCTCTAGTGCAAGTGGCCATAATCATGCATACTATTTTATCGACGGCTAATTATTTCATTGCGAATTATTGGATGTTCTGGACATGGACCAATGACAAGACACCGATAAGTTGCCAAATAATCCCTAGTCGGACCGCTAGAAATAGTGTGTTAGATTTGGGTGTCAACATCATAAATTACACAACGCCTGTTGGCTCCAACATACGAGAGCTTTCTCGTGAACATGGCTTGTTGGCAAGGAGGGAGACCTCATGAATGTGGCAAAGACAAAGGATGACATCCTTTTCTTTCTCAACCTTCCGATGCCTTTCACATCTTATTAGGGTCAAGTTTCAATTTTCATGCCCCATTAAAAAAATCAATTTAATTAGTACGTTGTTTTGATCTATCTCCCCTTTCACATAGTTTTTCAAATGATTTATTCTAATTTGAATGCATGAAAGGTTGCAAAAAAATCTAATGTTATTTCGAATGTGTATATTTGCTACTTTATCTAGTAGTTTTAACTTTTTGATCTTCATCGATCCTTCCTACAATTGCACCATTTAACGTGTCATTTCAACATTGGAGATTAAATTAGATTTAGACCATGTAATATTATGTGAAACATGGAGATTTGTAGTTTACAAAGAAACTAAGACAAAAATTAGTGGCGATCTCTCGTGTTTTTCAGGATTTGATTGATCGCACCGACTTCTTTATGGCTCTAGCAAAATCTCCTATAATTGGTTAAATGTGTATGTAAAATTACATTAAGAAAGACTTAGTTTAATCACTCGCGAGTTAATTGAGGTTGGTCATCACTTTAGATTTATGCTAAATATTTATATTATTACTATTTCAGGTTTGAGATTTGTTACCTAATATTTTGTGGTACCCAAGATTCCCAACAAAAAAAAACCTCTTCCCTCTTTTGAAAATCTTTTGTAGGCTCACCGCTTTATATTTTGAAGCCGAGAGCCTACTTACTTTGATTGCTTTTTCTTCCCTCTCATGATTTGTTTTGAGACTTTGTGTGTGTGAATAAATTTCTACAATTGATCTTGGGTTAACATGGAGATCAAGTTGACCATTTGTCTTGTCAACAGCCATCAATGAGGATATTCATGATGTGGCTTCACAATCTCTTTGAAATTAGGCCGCCCTCTTCTTCCAATTTATATTTAGGTCTAGATTTGGGGATTTTACTCTCTCGAACTATATATAGATATAGATTTAGGAGTCCTTTATAGGTACTTGATCTCTGTTCTTTCAACATAGTGATGTTGGTGTCTCTACATAACTAGGGTGATGAGGATGTTGAACCTAGGTATGTACTATAAATCGTTGCAAATGGAGTTATAGATCTCGGTGTGTGCTCATCAATAAAACTAGTAATCGGCCATTGAAAGTTTACTATAATAGATCTATTCTTGAGGGATAAGAGTGTGCTTTTAGCTGCATATTATGCTTTGTTATTTAAATTCTAGCATTTGCTTTGTTTTGCAGTTATTTAGGATTTGCTAGACTTGAAATCTTCTTTGTATCTCTTGAGTATTATTTTAAAAAAAAGACCGAAATTCTTTTTGAAAAAATAAAATTTCGAAAAGTGAAAGAAGAAAAGACTATTGTTATTGCAATAATGCAAGGCTATGCCTAACATCATTCCTGAATGACTATGATTAAGAATCGATCAAACTTTTATGTCCCTCTCCCTTTCGTGCATGAAAAGCCAGCTTCAAGTTAATTATAGGTTTCCAAAATTAATGGCCCCCATTTGGGACAATTAATGTCACTTTCCTAAATCAGCAAGTAACATTTGATATCATTTAAATCTAGTGTCAATTAAGTAAATAGTCAATCTCTATTAAAAAGGGTCTAGTCAATTAGCAATATAAGAAGGTTGAGCTCTACCAACGAACCAAATTCGTTGGTAAAACCAACAATTTTGCTGCTACAGACACTCACGATGAGAATAGCTTTGTCACCACCTTTCGTTGATAAGTGAAGCTGCATAAGCATAGTTCTTGGCGACGAATTCATATGGTTGCCATAGCGCAGTGAAAGTAATGTTCATTGCCAAAAGGTTGTCTATCGCAATGAAAACATATAATAGTGTAAGTAAATAGGGGTCTAGAAGGATTTGAGCTCAAGAGCTCATGCTTTCATAACCATGGATGAAAGTCAATTTCTTTTCTTGGATCTCTAGTGGCGAAATTACAATTTTCACTTACTACTTGGTTTAAACATTGAAATGACAAATTCACTTGGTAGTCACAGCTCATCTTTAAAATGATGGAAAGAAGTGCAAAAAAACATGTGTATTATTATGGCAAGATTTGGAAATGAGCTCAAAAAATTATTTCTGATATGCATTGATGTACTTAAGATAAAAAATTTTCTTGCTTTATATAATATATAATATCAATACTCTTATATCTGAAACATGTGGATAATTAGGCACATTATTTATATTTAAAACATTTCGAAAAATTTTGCTGATAAATCTGCGTTTTGCAAAATTTAAGGGGCAAGTTGCAACACTTGACATTGGGAAAGCAAGAGCACAAAATACAGTTGACATTTTATGAAATCCAAACAGGAACTAAATAGTGCCAAGAAAATCTAAAAACAAATAATTTTGAGCAAATAATTTTGATATTTTTTTTTTATATAATGATGAGACAAGCATTTCCCATTATGTGAGAGAGTCATCAAACTATTATATTTATAATTAAGATAAATTCGACATCAATAGAGTTGTAGTGCTGAGTGTGGTTGTCCAATGATAAAAGAAGTACACTATCTTTCACGAGATTACAATTATGAACCATGCAGTGAGTGAATGGCCAACTTGTACCTTGGAAGTATGTTGCGTCATGTGTAGAGATTTACATGCTACACTCACGGGTGGATCGATTAATTGTAGCTTAAACCAAACATTTCATAGCAGGTGAGTAATGTTTAGAGTTAATAGTTATACCGGTTGCTCCTCCCAATTCTTATTATCAAGAGAGAACTAAAGAAACCAAAAGGTGTTTCTTTTTTTACTTATTTTTCTGTCTTATATGAGAATTTCCTTACTGGAATATGCCAAGCATATGAGGACATTTGACTCCAAGAAAGATCTTCTACCAACCAAATTGCCCGGCTTCGATTCCATTGAGAGTAGTGGCCAAATTGGCTTGGGTGGACACTATAGAATATTATTAAAGGATATGGTAATTTAATTGCTTATAATATAATAAAAAAATTATTACTGAGGAAATTCTAGAACCACTTTTTGCTTGGAAGGACTAGGGGATGCCACAATAAAAAATGTTCCTGCGGTTGAAAATATCTGCGTTTTAATATAGTCTATCACTCTAGTGCAAGTTGCAATAATCATGCATACTATTTTGACCG
Organism: Eucalyptus grandis x Eucalyptus urophylla; assembly: GCA_028830015.1. NCBI lineage: Eukaryota > Viridiplantae > Streptophyta > Magnoliopsida > Myrtales > Myrtaceae > Eucalyptus > Eucalyptus grandis x Eucalyptus urophylla. The sequence goes on from CM054200.1 coordinate 5,852,901, forward strand.
CTAATCATTTCGTCACGAATAATTGGATGTTCTAGACATGTGGACCAATGACAAGACACCAATAAGTTGCCAAATAAGCCCTAGTCAGACCACTAGAAATAGAGTTTTAGATTTTGGTGTCAACATCACAAATTACACTTCGCCTATTCTCCAACGTACAAGGGCTTTCTTGTGAACATGGCTTGCTGGCAAGGGAGACCTAATGAATGAGGCAAAGACAAGAATGTCATCCTTTTCTTTCTCAATCTTCCGATGTGCTCGACATCATATCAGGGTCAAGTTTCAATTTTCGAGCCTTATTAAAAAAATCAATTTAATTAGTACATTGTTTTGATCTATCTCCACTTCCAAATAGTTTTTCAAATGATTTTATTCTAATTTGAATGCATGAAAAGTTGCCAAAAAATCTAATGTCACTTTAGATTTGTGTATGTTTGCTACTTTATCCATTACCTTTAACTTTTTTTATTTATTTATATCTTGATCGATCCTTCCCACAAATGCACTATTTAGTGGAAGAGGAAGTTTAATAGCCAAGTGATGATGCCCTAACATTCTAAAGAATTCGATTAACGTGTCCCTTCATCGTTGGAGATTAAATTAAATTTATCATTTTGTAACCATATGATATTATGTGACATATGGAGCTTTGTGGTTTACAAAGAAACTAAAGAAAAAAGTAGTGGCAATTTCACGTGGTTTTCAGGAGTTGATTGATTGCACCGACTTATTTACAGCTTAGCAAAATCTCCTATAATTGGTTAAATGTGTATGTGAAAGTACATTAAGAAAGACTTGGTTTAACCACTCATGAGTTAATTGAGGTGGGTCATCACTTTAGATTTATGCTAAATACTTTTAGTATCACTGTTTTGGGGTTGAGATATATTACCTAATATTTTGTGGTAGACAAGATTTCCTCCCCCGAAAAAAAGCTCTTCCCTCTTTTGAAAATCTCGTGTAGGCTCTCCGCTTCAATTTTTGAAGCCGAGAGCTTACTTTGATTTTCTTTTTGTCTACTTTGATTGTTTTTTCTTGTGTCTTGATTTGTTTTGGGAGTTTGTGAGTGTGGATAAATTTCGATGACTAATCTTGCGTTAACGTGGAGACTAGCTTGACCATTTGTCTAGTCGACAACCACCTAGAAGGATATTTATAAGTTAACATGGCTTCACAACCTCTTCGAGATTAAGCCGCTCTCTTCTTCTGATTTAGATTTAGATTAAGATATGGGGATTTTACTATCTTGAACTAAATCTAGACATAGATTTGGGAGTTCCTTACAAGTACTTGACTTGCATTCTTTCAACATATTGGTGTTGATGTGTCTATACGGTTATGGTGATGAGGACATTGAACTTAGATGCGCACCACAAATTGTTGCCAATGAAGTTAGATTTGGTGTGTGCTCATCAATAAATCTAGTAATTGGTTGTCAAAAGTTTATGATGATTGATCTATTCTCGAGGGATGAGAGTGTGCTTCTAGCTATAAACTATGCCTTTTTTTTTTTACATTCATGCATTTGGTTTATTCCACGGTTATTTGGGAATTGCTAGACTTGAAATCTTCTATGTACCTCTTGAGTATTATTTTGAGAAATAAATTAAATTTTTTTTCAATAAAAAAAATTCAAAAGGGAAAAAAAAGGAGAAGAAGAGAAACTATTGTTATTGCAATAATGCAAGGCTGTGCCTAAACATCATTCCTCATATGACTATGATTAAGAATCGATCAGGCTTTAATGTCGCTCTCCCTTTCGTGCATGAAAAGCTAGCTTCAATTTAATTAGAGAATTCCAAAATTAATGGCCCCCATTTGGGACAATTAATGTCACTTTCCTAAGTCAGCAAGTAACATTTGATTCCATTTTAATCTAGTGTCAATAAAGTAAATAGTCAGTCTCTATTTAAACATTGTTGGAAATGACTTTTGCTTCTGTTTAAAGGCCAAGTAGAGATCTTCTTTGTCACTACACCTAAAAGGAAAGATATAGAGTCCTTGTCAGCACAATTAAATGTGCGAATCTTTTCCGAAGTATTATTCGAAATCCTTGGAGCCTAAGCTGACTAAAGTGCTTTATGTGGCTACAATTCACAATACTTTATGTTTTCTATGTATTTGTGAGATCTGATTTTTCTTCGTGCATGATAAATAGACATAGAAGCAATTATTTCAAAGTGATGAAAAGCCAACTGGAATTTAATCATCATCCCTCGCCTGAATTAAGATAACAAAAGTGAAGGAGAGTGATTAGACTGTGTTTAATCATTCGGACATGAATTAGATTTGAATAAGATAAAGATTTTGGGGGCACTCATGATAAACTATCTACCATTTGGTACAACACGGGATATCACAACAAACATAGTAATGAAAGTAGAGCTTAAAATTCATTAAAAGAACAGAAAAAAGCAGGGATTGAGGACTCTAGAATCTAATTGTGCTGATCACTACAAGCCCCTGCCATCGTGGTGGTCAGCCCAACGACCATGTGGGGTTAGTGTCCGTCACGACCATCACTTGAGGCCACTGCAACTGAAATCGGGAGTCCAAATCAAGATCCAGGCCTTTATGTGTACTTGACCTGCACATATTGTCAAGGACAGCCACTTTGACAGTGGTGTCATGTGTCGTCAAGGTGGCCGACCACCAAGACGACTTTGAAAGTGGGGACAAAACTGGGGCAGGGCACCAAGAAATCTGAAACATCTGCAGAAACAAGGTCGCCGAATGCTGTGACCAAAGCTCGGTGGTCGCGAGCGGCGCTATTGCCCTTTTGTCTAATTTTTTAGGTTCTTTTAATCGATCCGCATGGTATTCTTCTATCCCATTCCAAGATCCTGGATAGGTCGTCCGATACTATATCCGGACTTGTCTGGGCTTATCCTAGCATATAAGTATGCATCCAAACGCTACATAGATAAATTCTATACTATTTGGCTATTTGTCCAGGCAACTAAACACGCTCTTAGTATTTTGCACAAGGCCATAATGGTTAAAGTTTCCAATTGATGCAAACAAGACAATATCAGAATTTGTGAGATCCTCCATTTGGTAGATTGTTTGGGCTGGGCCGGGCCACCTGTTAACAGGAACCAAGGCATATGGAAAGCTCGCCCTGAAGAAATCTTGGCCCACCTATGTGCACGAATCTACATTGAATATCATGGTATAATTAAATTGATTTTGTTAATAGAAATGCAGCCAATGACGGTAAATTTAGTTTAATAAATGTGAAAAAATGATGCCCAAAAGTCTCAAGAAAATCATCTGCTTATTTCCACTTATGATCTACCCAATATGAAATCTTTTTGGGCGCAATAAGAATTTGTGTTCTACGTTGATGTGTGCATGTTCCTCTCAGAGGCCCAAACAACATCAAATGCTTGATAATAATTTAAAAAAAAAGAAAAAGCATAGTTGTAATGGTTGATATTGACTTTTTTCATAGTATCTTGTCTTGCCAAATAACTTGAAAATCTCAAGTCATTGAAAGACCCTTATGATCTTGCTCACCACCTGGCCCATTTGAGTACCCATATAGTCAAGCCCACGAAGGTCATTTAGCAGCCACTTGTCGTCCCTCGCAAATGAGAAAATTATTGGAATCTTCATGTTCCTGAGTATGATGACCTCAAAAGAAAAGGCAAACGCCCTGATGATCCAAATACGAGTATTGAGCAAGAAATACGAATACGCTTAGCATACGGGCTTCTGTTGAAGGTGTTAAGAGTTGCCAAGTTTGTAGCTTGCAGATTAGAAACTTAGTGGACGCGGAGTTTTAACTTGAAAGGGGGCGAGTTAAGGAATTCAGCAAAATCTAAGTTCAGGAGGACCGAAGTATAAAGATCTCTCATGAAAATTTTAAAGGAGTGAAAATAAAAATAAAAATTGATTGCACCATACAAAGCACATGGGTTAAATAATGTGTTGAAAACATTAGATGGGCAGAAATGATTCTTCACGTCATAACGTTTGTACGAAGTTTCTGATGTACGTGTGCGGAAGAAGCCTCACATGGGAAAGAACAGAAGGAAAGTATTGAGTTTAAACATGATAGGATTAGAGTAAATTTTACTTAAGGACATGTGTTCTCAGTGAACCTACGAGCATTGGATGGGCCTTACTTATAATTTATATTCAATCTTGGCTAGAATTAGAGTAAATGTTTTTTGTATGATTGTGTCCGTTGAAAGTTGACCTCTCTGACTGTCCAATGATTTTCTTCATGGACAACATGCACTGTTCTAAGTTGCGAAAATTACCAAATAAATCCTAAACTTATTGTATTTTTATCAATTTAGCCATAAACTATTTAATTACGCCAAATTAGATATAATTAATTTCACATTTCGTCAATTAGGTTCATTTGACCAATTCACATTGGAAATTGCCTACGTGGACACTAGCTTTCCTATGTGGTACAGCTAATGCCGACGTAGACATTTTTTATAATTTTTTTTTTCATTTCTTTACTTTTTTTTTTGGATTGAGAGTGAGGATACCCTTGTCGACACCAAGCAAGAGCATCACAAGCCTCGCTTGATTTGGGCAAGGGACTACAGTAACCTTGCCTGGTCTAGATCTTACAAGGGCGTTACAACCCTTATCATATTAGGGTGAGGGACTACAAGCCCTTACTTTGGCCGATGAGGGCGTCATGGCCCTTGCCAGGCCCCCGTTGAACAGAGCGAGGACATTACAGCCCTAGTCACATTTGGCCGAGGGTATTGGGCAAGGTTAGTGACACCCTGTTGACCACAAGGAGGGCCCATCAGCCCTCACCTAGTGGCCAACAAGGGCCGTGATGCATGTGTAGCCCTCCGTTAAAAAAAATCCAAAAAATATTGAAAAAAAAATTCAATGTCATCACTGCTCATGCCACTTAAAGCCATAAGTGCCCATGTTAGTGTTTTTAGACCAAAATTGATTGGATATACTCAATTGATAAAACGTGAAAATGTTTATGATTAGATTAGCATAATTTAAAGGTTTAAGATTGAATTGACATAAATAGAATAGATTTATCAGTAATTTTCATTTGACCTTATATAATGATTTGTGCATTCAAATGTCGTGTATAAAAGTATTCCTTCATTCAAATGTTGTCCCATGTTCTCATTTACTTTGAGAGAGTCGTGGAGGCTGACTTGTATCTTGGGAGTTATTTGCTTGCATTTAATAGTTGGTGCATTTAGAGTGCTAAGAAAATGCTTTCCAACTTGGAAGGGAGAGGTGAGGGGTTCAAATCCCCACCTTCTCAGGGGGGGATGGGGGGTAGGGACGCGTAAGTTTCGAGAGTGGGTTGCGACTCCCACGCCCTGCAAGAGGTAGGGCACAAATCTGCGAGTGAGTGTAGAATAGGCATAGAGTAGGACTGACCAAAAAAAAAAAAAAAACTTCCTTTTCGTACAAATGCTTAAGTATGTAGAGAGTGGAGGCTGACTTGTATCTTGGGAGTTATTTGCTTGCATTTATAGTTGGTGCATTTAGAGTGCTAGGAAAATGCTTTTTCAACTTCCTTTTCGTACAAATGCTTAAGTATGTAGAGAGTGGAGGCTGACTTGTATCTTGGGAGTTATTTGCTTGCATTTATAGTTGGTGCATTTAGAGTGCTAGGAAAATGCTTCAAACGTATCTCAACCCATAACAGTTCTCTTTTCAACTTCCTCTTCGTACAAATGCTTAAGTATGTAGAGAGTGAAGACTAACACCCCACCCTCATGTCGGCATTGTCATGAATATTCCATACTTGGCAAGAAATGTCCGATTTTAGCTAGTTAGTACCTTAGACTCAAAGGTTTAAGGTTGAAGAGCTTGTTGTTGTGACACTTCCGAAGTATGAAAGTCTCTACATGCAAGATATGTCGTAAATGCTCAATGCAAAATCTGAGCATAAATTTATTTACGACATGTCTCAAATTCATGATATCATCAAAAATAGAATCCCTCTTTCGTTATTAGGGTTGTCGTTGTTGTGATTCATAGTTGCTAACTTCTGTTCAAGTCACGCTTGCATGCATTAACTTGGGGGTTGGGGCCCCTGACATACTTGTCTAACTAGACATTTGGCCCCCAACAAAAAATTTATTTCCCTAAGAGGATGCTAGTTGTTTAGCTGGTCAATCTCTTCTCGTCAAATCATTAGCCTTGACCGTGTGCATTACGACCGGTTCCAACCCAACATTGGGAAACACCCAGACACAAAACCCAAAGCTTCAAACTCACCTCAAGCGATCAATCAGTCGTTCTGTCCTAGAGCTCCCCACATGAACGTTTGACAAAGAGAAAAACTCATGGCGCATGCAAACATCACGTGCACGCTAGCGATAAACTGATATCTTCTCATTCATTGCTCTCTCTTTCCTTCTTTCTTCTCTCCGAATCATTGCTTGGTCTCGGTGCAAATGAGACAAGGATGGGGCGTTTCTTGCCCTCTAGTATTTTCGAATCGGGTTGGAGACCATGATCCCAAGATGAGCGGGCCACTCGTGCATGTGGACCATATCATGAAGTCCGAGCTGTGGCTGCAAATTGGCGGTCCTTACGTAGGTTGGGAGCTGGAAGTTATGTGCATTAAATAGAGGGTTATGGTGGGAATATTCTTGCTTATTCAGCTGATCAAAAGATGATGCTGAGAAGTACACGCATCGGTTCGAAAGAGGGTCCATTTATTTATTTACTTATTTATTCAGTTGGTTAGTAGTTTATTTAGATATTATTTGTTTTGGGGAAAAAGGTCGATTCAGTTTGTATATTTCATTAATTGTCCACTTGGTCAATGAATGAGAAATGACTTTGCTTCGTGGTCAAAGCCGGCTGGGGTTGGCCTCCGCATTAAATTTCTCGTATCTGTCACCCGCCATCGACCCAAGTGATACATCAGATTAATGGATGGACTCTTGTGTCTATAACCGAAGAAATTGGTCTTTTTAGTCGGCTTATACATGTCCTGATCGTGTATTAATTTGCTTCCGAAAGTAGCTTATATCCTAACACTGAGAAATGCTAACAATGCTGAAAAATCATCTCCAATGTTTAGCGGATGACTATCACTTATTTCAACGAATCTTGCTAAAGCACTAAAGTTAAATTTAGTGGGGAAGTTACTATTTCTAGCGTTGCTCGTTGGAGTAGTCGACCTTACAGAGCGGATGCGGTTGGGGTTTATTTTGGGTATGTAATGCAGCAGTCATTAATATATCATCAGATTATTACGTTTGGAAAAGGTAAATGGGATGTTAACTTTGCAATTGATTGAGTTGTTCCTTCTGTATTTTCCAAATCATCTAGAGATTCATAGCCTTGATAATCATCGATATAAGTGCAAGCTCAATAAGTAAATGAGTCAAATATATGCCAGAGTCTGATAGACTTTATTGGGGGGACAAAGTTTAGAAAATTTACCAAAAAAAAAAAAAAGAAGAAGAAAAAAACCATAAATCTATCATATAGTAGTTAATTCAGTCATTAATTTTTTTTATTGTACTAATTTAATTAGTGTTAAACCTTTTGATGATTTATTAGTGCAGTCATCCATATTAATTTTGGCCTAAAATTATTGACATAGATGCCGGCTATCTTACGTGACATTGTCGGCGTTGATATAGATAATTTTTTTATAATTTTTTTATTTTTCTGATTTTTCTTTTTAATTTCATAAAGTGAATTTTGTAAAGCACATAATAAATATCCAGGATGGTCTGCGTAGTCCAAATTTTATACAAACCAAAAAAAAAAGGAGAAGAGAGAAATACAAAGCACAACCGAAATCCAATTTCCATACACAACACAAAATTGATGGCTTGGAAATGTATACAATGCGAATGCGTAGTGCACGTGGACCCATTTGCTGTGTTAGCAGCTGCGCACTAATCTGCCGGGGACACTTATCGTGTCTAAGTAGGCATTTGCCAGCCAGCTTTCCCACTGATGAGAAGTGTGGGAGGATCATGGCTGGTCCACATTGATCCTCCTCCTTTCTTGGGGTCAGAAACTAAAGATGGAGGGGGACCTTTAGGCCTTTCATTACATTTGAGTGAATTTCTCTCTTTATCAGAGATAATAACTTGATTTTCATCCATAATTAAATTGTTTACTATGAACCAATTGAAGTGAATTCTCTAAATTAAAAAAAAAAAAAGGATTTACATCTTAAGTTTACATCCTTGAGAGACACACATTCTCTCTCTCTCAGCCTCAGGTTCAGGCTCATTGGCCTTGGGTTAGAGCTCGCAACGTCGGGTCATAAGCGGCAAGCTCAGCTCCAACGTTGTTGGCCTTGCCGCCATAAACTCCTTCGCCTCATTAGTGGAGGGAGCTCCTGAGAAACTGTGACGAGTGCGACCCATTGGGGATAACTGATGGGGGCTGAATGGTACAACGGTGGGAGGGATGTGATGGCAAGTTGGCAGCGGAGGTGCGGTGCAATGAGAGAGAGAGGACATAATATTAAAGTTCGTGTGTAGAATTTTCTGCATGAACTCTGACAGAACAAGTGATTAGATGGTTCTTATGTAATTCCCAACTTTAAAGGATTTCAACCATAATGATCCGAGTTAAATACTCTTTTAATTTGGTTTGAGTCATGTTCATAAAGGAGGGAACTACATGAGATGCTTATCAAGGGGAAAAGAAAAGACAATCCTTGACAAATCTCTTTTCTAATAAGCATTTTTTTTTTTCACTTTTCGAGTACACTAGACACCCATTGCGGTGTGAGGAAGTTTTCTTGCATTAAATTTAAACAAATAACAACTCTGGCACATCAAAACCCTAATTCTAATTCATTATTGATAGGATCATATTGAGCGACATCTCGTTTTAACAAGGATTTTCACATCCAACAACTCACATTTATTCACAGGAGATTTTTTTTTTTGTTTTTGGTCAGTTCTACTCTATTCCTACTCTACACTCACTTGCAGACTCGTGCCCTACCTCTTGCAGGGCGTGGGAGTCGCAACCCACTCTCAAACTTACGCGTCCCTACCCCCTATCCCCCCCTGAGAAGGTGGGGATTTGAACCCCTCACCTCCCCCTTCCATGTTGGAAGGGTGGCCACTGGGGCGAACCCCCAGTGGTTATTCACAGGAGATTAAGGTGTTGCAAATTAGTTACTTCTTAATTTTCATTTTGGAGTAATTCGGTAGTTAATAACCTAAATATTAACATATGCTCTTTTAGGAGGTGTTGTACAAACATTAAATATGAGTTGTCCGATAAAAGATTGGGATGAGACGAGCCATTAGATTCGACCGCGCAAATAAATGCAGCATATACATCCGCTCCCTCCTGTTTCTTTCCTGATCTAAGAATTCCCACTAAAAACAGGAAAATAACAAAAGGGTCTAGAAAGATGGAGATTCTTTGCCTATTTATATTGAAAATCAAATCTATCCTCCTCCTTTTTAACGTAGTGGGACAAAAATTGATTCAATCAACTCTGTATCGGTATGTCTAAATCAAGACCATCCATCGATTGTTCCAAAGCTAGTACCACTAAAGCAAAAAGAAATGTTCATCTATCACCTACGAAAGCTAAGTGCGAGACCCATTCTCAATGTTTTGCCATCAATCGATCGAGTCCTTAATATCTTATTTTAGTTAATTAAATCCTTAACGTTTGAAAAGCACTGCAATCAACTCTTAAACTCACCGTCAATGGTCTGATGACAGAAATCTTCTATGTCTCTGACACGGCCTTTCCCTAATGCTACATAGCCACGGACCATAGAATCGCGAGCGGTTTTTGATGTTGAAAATCTAGTCCAAAGGCTCGGTCGAACTATTCTTTCATTTGTTGTAAAACCCTTAAAGACTTAATGGATCGAAATAACATCCAAGCATGAATTGACCGATGGGGCCAAAACGTTAAGAACCGATTCTATACTTTTACACCCCACCTAAACCTAAACCTAAGTGGGCAATATATGTCAAACCTTAACCTAAGTGGGCAATATATGTCCCATGACTATGGCCCATGAGCTAACGTGATGAATATGGGGGAGGAGAGTCATCGCTGCCGCGGTTTACGTGATCAAACTTCTCATCTCGAGCAATTTCGTTGGGGGAGGTAATCAGGCATGGTTCAACAACGCAATGCCCACTCCACATCATCGCGTTCTGACCAGCACCAACACGACACGTGCACCGGCTGTCCCTCTTGCGTGAAATTATTACGCATTGGCTTGCGGGCTGCAATGTCAAACCGGTGATGACGTGGCTGTACGCTGGTCAAACCCGCTGTTTTCCCAACTGTCAAAACTATTCAACGCCCACTGCCTATCCAACCAAATTTATTGTTCGTTGGAGTGGTTGCATCCTCTCTCTCTCTCTCTCTCTCTCAAAAATATAATCCACTTTTGAATGACAATGAAAGAAATAATATGAAAATTCACTATATGTAATTGAGAAAATTTTAAAAGGGTGATCACTAATTGCACTCCTAAAATATAATTCTTTTTATTTGAAGCAGTTGATCTCTTCAAACGTGTTCATTTCAAATTTTCAAAACACGTGGGTATGCATCTTTGTCATTTGCAGCGACCTTAACTAATGCATATGAAGCACTTGTTAACAAAATTTACCATGAATTCTTTTCGGACTTTTAAAATATTAATTTAACATGCATTGGATGTAGTTATAATATAAAGTTGGTTTCGTGCCATGCTTTAATAATACTAAGTTTCAAGTTGATATATCTGAGTTAGAAGTTTCACTTTTGATTTCTTGTATAACCCTTTCACCCACCTATGAATTTCATTTTTAATATAAACCTCATACTTTAGAAATCCTCCAACTTCGGGCCTCAAAATTTAAGATCCATGCTTCTGACCTTCATTGTTAAACCGATTTTCATGTGTAAAAAATATTTTATAATATCACTATATTCTAATGCGAACGCGGTTACTGAGAAACCAACGGTCCCCACAAACTAGCTGGACTCATGTACTGTTTTTTTTTTTTTCGGTCCGCCATACGCTTATAGCAACTCCTCTACGCTCTCCACGCACTTTCTTTAAATCCACCCCAAACGCTCCCCAATCTTTCCCCATGCATTGCTAAAACTTCCTCTCTCTCTCTCTCTCTCTCTCTCCGTGCCATTTCCCTCCGTTTGCTTTTGAAACACCGAGTTCTCGTCCTTCGTTACTCTTCAGGAAACCCCTCTGAAGAAGACACGAGAACCCCCCGAAACTGCAAAAATCTTGTCTTCTCTGCAGAAATGGCCGACCAACAAGAACAGATCAGTCGACAAAACCCAGATCAGACAGTCCCCGTGTCCGTCGAGCCTCGAAGCCAAGACTCGGACAGACCATCGAAGCACAGCCTCCCGAACTTCCTCTTGTCGGTGAAGCTCAAGTACGTGAAGCTCGGTTACCACTACCTCATCTCCAAAGCTCTGTATCTACTCCTCGTGCCACTCCTCGGCATCTCCTCGGTTCACCTCTCAACCCTCACGGCTCGAGACCTGGCCCAGCTCTGGGACCAACTCAGGTTCAATCTCGTCACCGTCGTCGTCTGCTCGACCCTGATGGTGTTTCTGGTCACTCTCTACTTCATGACCCGACCCAGGAAAGTCTACCTCGTCGACTTCGCCTGCTACAAGCCCGACCCGGCCCGGATATGCACCCGCGAGACCTTCATGGAGTGCTCGGAGCTCACGAAGGCCTTCACCGAGGAGAACCTCGCTTTCCAGCGGCGGATCCTCGAGCGGTCTGGCCTCGGGCAGCGGACGTACCTGCCCGAGGCGGTGCTACAGGTCCCACCGAACCCGTGCATGGCAGAAGCGCGGGCGGAGGCTGAGACCGTCATGTTCGGGGCCGTCGACCAGCTGCTGGCCAAGACTGGGGTCAAGGCCAAGGACATAGGGATCCTCGTCGTGAACTGCAGCTTGTTCAACCCAACGCCATCATTGTCGGCGATGATCGTAAACCACTACAAGCTCAGAGGGAATGTATTGAGCTACAATCTTGGTGGGATGGGCTGCAGTGCTGGATTGATTTCTATCGACCTTGCTAAGCAGTTGTTACAGGTTTGGATTCTCTTTTTCTCTCTTTTTTTCTATTCTTCGAAGTGTAAGTTTGATGATAGAAACTAGCTTTGTACAATATCCTAAATGTTACCAAAGCCAACAAGGAACGGAAACTTTCATCGACGAAATAAATGCTAAATATAAGGTGGGTAACGGGAATTTTATTAGGTTCACTATTGAATAGCAGGCCATTTTATGATTGTGTCATCTAATCTAATAACATTTCATAAAAATTAGAATCAGGACAAAAAAACAGCAACTTTATTTAGGTTGTTTCTTTCCCTAGTTTACGCTTTCGTTGGTTGGGAAGTGGGAGTTAATCAATCCAAGATTTATTTTGGCTCAGAATATAGGTCACCGGATCTAGGAAAGAGAGTTCCTGTCCCGTCCACATGTTCTTGCTTGCCCTTGGCAATAAATTCACGAGATCGGTGGCTCAGGGTACCTACCTTCTTTTCAGTAGGCTAGAGTCTCGAATTGATTATCTACTCCCAACTGTATCTGTACTGACCTATATATCGAGAGATGCAATAAGTAGGTCAGAATAATAAAGCCAATCGTATATTGGCTTAGCTAGAGTTGAAATAGGATTTTCGCATTCATGAATTCGATATATGAAGATGGTATTGAACATGAGCTTCATACATTCTAATATCCGGACCATCTACTAGGTGCAAAAGTTTCTAGGTTCTCTTGCTAGGGAAATTTAATTTTGGTCTTATGAAAATGAAACTTCAGCCTAATTTTATACTTCTCTTATGAATCAATCACTAGGTACACCCTAACTCTTATGCCCTAGTGGTGAGCATGGAGAATATCACCCTCAACTGGTACTTCGGTAATGACCGGTCGATGCTCGTCTCAAACTGCCTCTTCCGGATGGGCGGCGCAGCAATCCTCCTCTCCAACCGGTCCTCAGACCGCCGCCGCTCCAAGTACCAGCTCATCCACACCGTGCGCACCCACAAAGGCTCAGATGACAAGAGCTACAGCTGCGTGTTCCAACGAGAGGACGACAAGAAGAAGATCGGCGTGTCGCTCTCCAAGGACTTGATGGCGGTTGCTGGGGAAGCCTTGAAGACCAACATCACGACCCTCGGCCCGTTAGTGCTCCCAATGTCGGAGCAGCTCTTGTTCTTCATGACTTTGGTCGCAAGGAAGGTGTTAAAGATGAAGATTAGGCCATACATTCCTGACTTCAAGCTGGCCTTCGAGCATTTTTGCATCCACGCTGGAGGCCGAGCTGTTCTCGACGAGATAGAGAAGAACCTCGAGCTCTCCGATTGGCACATGGAGCCATCACGAATGACTCTATACCGATTCGGGAACACGTCGAGTAGCTCATTGTGGTATGAATTGGCCTATTCGGAGGCCAAAGGAAGGATTAGGAGAGGTGATAGGACATGGCAGATTGCTTTTGGGTCCGGATTCAAGTGCAATAGCGCGGTTTGGCAGGCGTTGAGGACCGTCGACCCAGCGAAGGAAAAGAACCCATGGATGGATGATATTCACGAGTTCCCTGTCCATGTTCCGAAAGCGGTGTCCATTGGATCTACCACAAAATAAGTGCATCGCTCGGGACGTTGCCAATATAGGCGAGGTTGATTTTGAAGGATATGCAGAACCTTAATTCTCCTTTTAACTTGTGTTCAAGCGCAAGCATCATCCCAAATCTACTCGATATTAAACTTTTCTTCTCCTGGAATCGATTTCTGGAAGAAGTGTGCATTTAGCTTTGTAATTGTCCATATGACCGGTCAAAGCAGGTTTTCTATAGCTGGATTAATTGAAGAAACTATTGTGAAGTACACCTATAATGAAAAATTAATTTGAGACTTCGAACTTTATATTCCACGAAGGCTTTTAGATGTTATTACCTCTCTGAATGATAAAATTACGAAAAAATTCCTCAATTTATTACATTTATATCAATTCAATTTTAAATATTTTAATTTGGCCATTTACTCTTAAACCTTTTGACAATTTATCAACTTAGTCCATCAAGTCAATTTTGACTAGAATTCGTTGACGTGGACCTCAGCCATCTTATGTAACACCAATAGCATTGATGTGAATAATTTATAATTTTTTTATTTATTTTTCATTGATTTTTTTATTTTATTTGTCTTTTTATATTCTATTATTTTCATTGTGGCCGGTGAGCATCATGGCCCTCATTGGTGGCAAGTGAGAGTCGCCACACTTTAGTCTAGGTGAGCCCTCACTATTTTTGGCGAGGGATGACCCTCGCCTGACTATGAGGGTGGAGCCCTTGCTAGGCGATAAGCTTACAACATGCTCATAACCTTAAAAGAGGATTTTTCCATGATATTTTGCCTATCTAAATTACTAATTTCTATTTTGGAATTTATCTAGATAGATATTTTGATGAATGATGTGGAATTATTTGAGTTCGTTAAATGAGACATGTTAAAAATATGAAAGGAAGCCCTATCTTACACACAATCCTTTATCTACAAGATGAGTGGAAAAATTCCATATACTCAAGGTAAAGAGTGATGAGAGACATTTAATTTCTCTATCTTAAACACTATAGGAAAACTGTTGTTTAACCCATTTGAGCTTGAGTATTTGGAAAATTCTTTTAGATTACAGTTGTCTAGAACCACCCAACATTGCACTAGAATGGAGGTAGGGTTGGCATTATAATGTGAGAAAAATGGATTAAACTTTCTTGCCCTAACTTATATCAATCATTGAGTGTCTTTATTGTAGGTGATCTCAAACGAGAATTTAAGTGCCTTAAGATGATGAAGATCATTTCTTTTTTCTATTGTGTACATTCTTATACTTTCCATAGCCCAACTAAGCCTACAAATTCATTTCCCAAACCAATTGGTGATCATCCCCTATGCCTGAGCAAGGCACATGAGTTACCACAGTGAATCAACATGATCCAAAGAGTCAATTGAAGATGAATACCTCGAGAAGCCAAAGTGTTGAACTATTCAAGAGCCAATGGAAATGCGATTGAGAGTGTGATAAGTTTGTGAATTTTTCGCAAGAAAATTCCAAAAGAAATAAGAGAAAATTCCACGATATGTGTAAAAATCTTTTTATTAAACCAATTTTATGAGTTTTAGGACTTAATTGCACTTTTTAAAAATTTAGTATTTTTTTTTTGATGACCCTGGAACCCCCATACAGTCGGCAACCGGCAAGGTAAACTAGGGGCGGCGCTAGCCCAGGACCCAATGAAAATTTAGTATTTGATTGCACTTTCATGATAATTTTTAGGACTCGATTGTACTTTTGTTATAAATTTTAGGACTTAACTGTATTTTTTTGAAAGTTTTAGGATTCAATTATACTTTTGTTATATCAAACGCAAATTATTCACCAAAAGAAAAATATTTTACTTTTGTGATAAGTTATAGGACTTTTAGTGTACTTATTTCAATTTTTGTTAAGTAGTGCTCACCGTCGAGGTGATTGAGTGTTTTAACTATTTATGGATATCCAGATGCTTCTTTTCCAATCCTCTTTGTTGGCGTGGGTGCTTGCTTTAAAAAACATTTGAATATCTGTAGATCATCTAGGAGTTGGATTAGTCTTTTCCAGAATTTGATGATTCTTTAGAAATTGTATTCGTATCCAAGTGTGCTTTCCCGGATTTCCAGATAAGTAGTGGCAGCTATGTACTCTATCTTTGTATTAGCATCTGCATTTTTATTACACATCATTGCATTTTGAAAGATGGGTACAGGCTCATTGAAATTTATCCCTCTAACAAAAATAGTCAATACATTGCATTTGCACGACCAAAATTTAGGTATTATTTATCTTCAAATTAAACCTTCACGAGCACATTTTCAAAGAGGGACAATTATTGATACCTAAATTTTGGTCATTCTTCTTAGTCATTTCTTAAACTAAACATGCAATTTCTAAACAATAGGTGAACTAATTCTATGTGACACGCTTTTTTTAGGTTTTTTTTTTTAAATTCGGAATTAAAATTGCCTAATAATTAAACATGCAATTTAAATTAAGGAAAAGAAAATCGTATCTTAGGAATGCGGTCAGATCGGACAATTTCATTATCATGAATTATATTTTGAGTATGAGATTAAAATGGCAATTTTCCGTGTAATCACAAATTATATTTAGGGCGTGAGATCGGATTAGCAATTATAATACGTTAGGAAATTAGTTGCTCAAGATTTTGGATAAGATAATATATCTAGGAATTCAATCATATGCATCCACAATATTTTAAACAAGGAAATAAAATTTTCGAAAATCAAATTAGGCAAGATTTTTACCTAATCTGAATATTTGTTTTCAAATTTGGATCGACAGATGGTGGCTCGCGAATCACGATCGGGACGGTGACCAGCGATGGTGCCTTGGTATCACAGCGATGGACTCACGGCGGTATGGACTTATGGGTGAGAGGTGGTGACGATGCAAGTGACTGTCAGACGGCGGGAAGCACCAGGGATCCGGCAAGAAAAATCACCAAAGGCACGGAATTGTTTTGTTGAGTTTCTAGTATCATGATTAACTCGGTTGAGCACGTCGGGGACCAGTCACTCTTTTCCGCTCCAACTCTTTATACTTTTCTATTTATTTCTTCCTCTGGGAAGGTCCAGCCGATGGAATGCTCCTGAGGATCTCCTACCCTGACATTCTTATTTAAATCTTCAATTCACCACCCAACTTTTGTCCTCTTCTCTTCTATCGACTCTCGATCACTGACCGTGCAGCGGTGTGGGACGGACCGAGGTTTCGTGGACACCAAAGAAGACAAAAAACTTGCTGGTTGTAAGAGAGATCTTCAACAAACACGTCGGAGATGCAGGAGCCCGCCAGGACTGCTTTAATGCTTGCTGGATTCGCTGGACTTCTTGGTTGAGCAGCTCTCAGTGGCAGGTCCAGCAGCAACTGGTCGTGATTGAAAGTTCGGCAACGGTGCAAGGAGGGCAGCAGAGAATCACCAAGGGCTCGCGGTGCAGCAGGGACTAGTGACGGTGCAAAGTGCAGGTGTTGCAGCTTGTCGATGGGGCTTCGTAGCAGCAGCGCTTTCGTCAGCACAGCAGGTCGTCGGGATGGAGAAGCGATAGCAGTAGGTGGCGCCTGAGTGTACACACCGCCAGATAAATTTCAATGGGTTTGGCCTAATTTTGTTTTTTGTTTTTTTTTTTTTTTGGTAAGGTAAGATTGGTATTAACTTTTAACCAAACGGAACTTTATAGGAAAGAGATTTCGGCACCAAAAAACTTACACTCTTGGAGACAAACAAGTCAAAAAGAGTGAAATGGTGCCGCAAGTAAAAAAGGGAAGGGGAACCAACAAAGAGGCAACCCTTAGTCAAACTTTACAAGGAAAGATTTGACACCTTGGAAGAGAAAATAGAGGGATCAAGTCTCCAAATTCTTTGAATCCTCTTGTTCATTGTCATCGCCTTTACTGTCGTAGCCTCACTGCGGTACCGCCGCTTGCCCTTTGTCGTCAAACTTTCCTCGCCGATTATCTTGGATCAAGTCCAATTTAGGTAATTTCTTCAACTAAATCCAATTTAAATATTTGATTACCTAATTTGGATTATTTGGTTCTCATTTGATTTGGTATGAAATTATTGGCATCGCCAAAATAGGAAATTTATATTTTTTGAGTCATGCATAATTATGATAATTGGGGTTTCAATCTTTAAGACTTAAGATTGGATCCTTGAAATTATTTTATTTCCTGTTTTGAATCGTGGAAAATATTTGATTATGTGAGCTTAAATATTGCATACCACTAAATTAGGAAATTTTCCTATTTTGAAAAATACAAAAAAAGTATTGCATTGCATGTTAGGATTGATTGCTTCTGTATAGTTTCTAACTTGGAATTGCATATTTAGTAACCATGTAGTTAATTAGAAAATTACTTAATTTAGATTAGGATGTAAAGTAAATTATTTCCTCGTTTAAAATAGGTAACTACATATTTTAAGTAGTTTTCTATTGTAGTTTAAAAGAAGATCACAAAAAAAAAAAAAAAACATGCATATATCATGCAGAATTAGTTGCATCATTGCCATGTCATAATTCCCATGTCAAGATATCAAAGAATTAGATTGTGTCATATTAGAATTATATTATATATAGACCGCATCTAGATAATCCATATCACATGTCATTAGTTAGAATAGCATCACATAGACACAACCTAGAATCAACTTGCATATCATGAATTGCATATAGTTTAATCTTTTATTAAACAAGAAAATCCAAAACGAAATAATCATCATTGCAGCCAAAAATAATGTTTATGGCATGCAATTTTTTTTTTAATTGACATCTTGCAAATATTGGAAAATTAATCATAGTGAGATTATGCTTTGTTTAGTGTATTGAGGTTTGCCTTGTTTCTAGCAATTTATTTATTACTTTGATTTATTTAGTGTTGCATTAATTTATTGTGTCCTTGTATGATCACTCATTACATGTTAGTGGTTTAGGATTAAAACTTGCCAAGACTAAAAACTAATTTTTTTTGAAAATAAAGAGAAATGGTAGTGAAAGAGAGTTAGATTAATCTATAAATCTTTGGTTCATAAAAGTAAGGTGAATTCCTGCATCTTACTTGGGTTACTAATCGACCCACAATAGATCAGTGACAACACATAATTGAATTGAACTAATTTGCATGTTAAAATGATTGTATCAAAACCCTAAAGTTGCGATGGATATGAAGTTGGGAGAGTGGGCACTAAGTCTTTGGCGTAGTGGTTTATCTCTGGAAAGGTCCTCCTAGTCCTACCATTTATGATGAATGGGGACACTGGGCAACCTCATCCATCCATAGAGTTCTCAATCCGATTCCTCTCACTTTCTTTCATTCATTTATTGATTTCCTTCTTTATAAGTATTATTGCTCAACAACACTTTCCTCGCGGAGCTTGTTTGCATATATTCAAATCCATGTCATCAAACCGATTCCCTCGTGAGAGAAACTGTCAAGATATATAGAACTATCTTTCACATCATAATTTGACAACTCAAACTTTTAGAGCAAATGGTTATTAGTGTAATCTCAAATAATTTATATTCCATTCAATCGACTTGGGCCCTCGTCATCCTACGGTCCCTTTAAACTAGCTGGACACATGTACCATTTACATGGTATAACTTCTCTCTCTCATCTCTCAACTATCTGGAAACATGTACCGTTTACATGGTATAACTTCTCATTTCTCCCCCACGCTCTCCACGCACTCTCTTTAAATCCACCCCAAACATTCCTCAATCTTTCCCATGCATTGCTAAGACTCTCTCTCTCTCTCTCTCTTTCTCTGCCATTTTCTTCCGTTTGCTTTTGAAACACCAAGTTCTTGTCCTCTGATATTCTTCAGGGAACTCCTCTGAAGGAGAGACAAGAAACCTCTGAAGCTGCAAACGTCTTGTCTTTTCCGCAATAGGGTCCTTCGGAAATGGCCAACCAACAAGAACAGACCAGTCGACAAAACCCAGATCAAACGGTCCCCGTCTCAGTTGAACCTCGAAGCCAAGACTCGGACAGACCATTGAACCACAACCTCCCAGATTTCCTCTTATCAGTGAGGCTCAAGTACGTGAAGCTCGGCTACCACTACCTCATCTCTAAAGCCATATATTTACTCCTCGTGCCACTCCTTGGCATCTCCTCGGCCCACCTGTCAGCCCTCACGGCCCGAGACCTAGCCCAGCTCTGGAACCAACTCAGGTTCAATCTCATTACCGTCGTGCTCTGCTCAACCCTCATGGTATTTCTGGTCACTCTCTACTTCATGACCCTACCCAGAAAAGTCTACCTCGTCGACTTTGCCTGCTACAAGCCTGACGACTCTGCCTGCCACAAGCCTGACCCGGCTCGGATATGCACCCATGAGACCTTCATGGAGCGGTCGGAGCTCACGAACGTCTTCACCAAGGAGAATCTTGCTTTTCAGCAGCGGATCCTCGAGCGGTCCGGGCTGGGCCAGCGGACATACGTGCCTGAAGCTGTGCTTCAGGTTCCACCGAACCGGTGCATGGCAGAAGCACGGGCAGAGGCTGAGGCCATCATGTTCGGGGCTGTGGACCAGCTGCTGGCCAAGACCGGGGTCAAGGCCAAGGACATAGGGATCCTTGTCGTGAACTGTAGTGTGTTCAACCCGACGCCATCGCTGTCGGCGATGATCGTGAACCACTACAAGCTCAGAGGGAATGTGTTGAGCTACAATATTGGTGGGATGGGTTGCAGTGCTGGATTGATTTCAATCGACCTTGCTAAGCAGTTATTACAGGTTTTATTTCTGTTTTCCAATCTCTTTTTCTATTATTCAAATTATAGGTTTCATAATAAGAACCTTTTATGAACAACAACTTTAGTGCTATCCAAGCAGACAAGGAATGAAAACTTTCAATTACGAAAGAAATGCTAAATATAAATTGGGTAATAGGAATTCTATTAGGTTCAGTATCGCAGGCCATTCTATGTTGATAGTGTGTCATGTAATTTTAAAACCATTTCATAAAAATTAGAATTGGGACAAGAAAAAAAAAGCATTGTTAGCATAACAGTCTTTGAGCTAATGCGAGAATAATGGCTAATTGTGAATCACAAATTCTCGAAAGAGTGGACCCCACAAGAATTTATAATTATTTTTTTATTTGATTTTTGTGATCTAAAATAGACTATTATTTTCGCAGTAAATTAAAGATTGTGACCCGAGTAGTGCAAACAGTAAATTTTCACGTATTTTATTGCCCTAGACTATGCTTTGGTTGGTTGGGAAGTGGGAGTTAATGAGTGGTTTGAAATCAAAACCTAGATGTCATCAAACAAAATGATCCACTGATAAGTCAATTCAAGATTCATTATGCCATAGAATATAGCTAGAGTTGAAATAGGACTTTTCACATTTATGAATTCGATAATTGACAACGGAATTGAACATGAGCTTTGTACATTCTCATTACTATCTATTCTATCTACTAGGCACAATAGTTTCTAGACTTTCTTACTAGGGAAATTTAATTTTGGTCTCATGAAAATGAAACTTGGGCCTAATCGTAATACTTCTCTGATGAATCAATCACCAGGTAAATCGTAACTTTTATGCTCTAGTGGTCAGTCTCGAGAGCATCACCCTCAACTTGTACTTTGGCAACGACCGATCGATGCTCGTCTCGAACTGCCTCTTCCGGATGGGCGGCGCAGCGATCCTCCTCTCCAACCGGTCCTCCGATCGCCACCGCTCCAAGTACCAGCTCATCCACACTGTGCGCACCCACAAAGGCGCAGATGACAAGAGCTACAACTGCGCGTTCCAACGAGAGGATGATAAGAAGATCATCGGCATGTCGCTTTCCAAGGACTTGATGGCAGTTGCCGGGGAAGCCTTGAAGACCAACATCACGACCCTCGGCCCATTAGTGCTCCCGATGTCGGAACAGCTCTTGTTCTTCGCCACCTTGGTCGCGAAGAAGGTGTTCAAGATGAAGAGTAGGCCATACATTCCTGACTTCAAGCTGGCCTTCGAGCATTTTTGCATCCACGCTGGAGGTCGAGCGGTTCTTGATGAGGTACAAAAGAACCTTGAGCTCACCGATTGGCACTTGGAGCCATCACAAATGACTCTATACCGATTTGGGAACACGTCGAGTAGCTCACTGTGGTACGAATTGGCCTATTCGGAGGCCAAAGGAAGGATTATGAAAGGTGATAGGACATGGCAGATCGGTTTCGGGTCCGGATTTAAGTGCAATAGCGCAGTTTGGCGGGCGCTCAGGACCATCGACCCAGTGAAGGAGAAGAATCCATGGATGGATGAGATTCATGAGTTCCCCGTCCATGTTCCAAAAGCGGTGTCCATCGGATCTACCATGAAATAAGCGCATCGTTCGAGATTTCGCCAAGATAGGCGAGATTGATTCTGAAGGACACGTAAACCCTTAATTATCCTTTTGCCTTGAGTTCTTGCACAAGCATCATTCTAGATCTACTTGAGATTAAACTTTTCTTCGCCTGAATCGATTCCTGAAAGAAGTGTGCATTTAGCTTTTGTAATTGTCTATATGACCGGTCAAAGCATGTTTTCTATGGCTGGATTACTTGAAGAAACTATTGTGCTGTTCACCTATATTGCATAGTAAAATCGAGACTTCGAACTTTATATTCCATGAAGGCTTTTAGGTATTATTACCTCTCAAATCCTTACTTGTTTCAATGCAAGAACTAACCTAGAAACCTAAAGTCAAACGGCAATTTATATTGGTTGGTTAGACGACCGTCTGTCGTTTTTTTACATGGGACAAAAATATCAAGGGTGAACCAAAGCTCCGAACCGCAGACTCCGTCTTATGTGCAGGAACTCATTTAGACCGTGGAATCAATTAGACAATCCCCTATAACGTGATTATATATGGTGTTTAGGTGAATAATCGACAAGTACTTCTAATTGGTTTTTTTTAAAACCTTTTCTTAGAAGTAAAGTTTCTCAAATATTTTATTTAGAGACGCCGAAAGTTGAGATTATCACCAACTATTTTTATTTTTGAAGAAGTGGTTGGTAAAAGATTCGAGCTTAATGCGACGATGAATGTGGACTATATGCACTTTCCCTTTCACCGGTTTTATTGAAGTTTGACACTTGATGGAGACACAGATATGGTCGTTTGACTATCATTGACTAAAATGGAGAGTTTCCAAAGGGTAAACTAAATTAAGAAACAAAAGGATCAAATCAATAAAGTGATATGGAACAGTAGAAAGGGGAATGACAAGGTAAATTAGAATCTACAGTCATTACGAAATATCAAATAATTGTGAAGAAACGAACTTGAGTTTGATGTATGTTGGTCTAAAAGGATAATTTGACAAACGGGGAATTGAGAGAACAAACTAAAAGATTTATTCTCGGGTTCGAGCTCGATAGAAGTGATCAAATTTCCACGTAACAGATTTTTCGGACTGAATGGAGATGAATTTGAGTTGAAAAAAAGGCGTGAGCATGCCAGCTCTTGAGATCAAAATGTGATTACAAAGGGTTTCTTTCAATTGGAATGCCGAAGAAATGAAAGTGTTGGAAAACCAAAGTGCAGAAAATTGGAAATTAGACGATACTTCAAGGACAACGCTAGAATTAAAACTGAACAAGAGCGAGACATGCAAAATTTAAAAGAAATTGAAACATTGACGCTGAAATTAAACTTACGCACATTGACTTTAAAGGATTTGAAGGAGAAACACTAGAAACCGAAAATTCGCTTCATTAGAATTAAAATAACTTGAAAGTTACAAACACATTTACGCTCAAAGGGTACCAAACACAGCACCGATATATATATATATTTTTTTTTTGGTGACCGAGGAACCGCCGGGGACCCTTTACTGGGTCACACCACCCTCCGATACCCGGTGGCACCGTTGGACATCATCGCAAGCCACTATTTAGACGTAAAACCTTTTTTTTTTTTTTGATATCCGAGGAACCGCCGAGGACCCCTTACTGGGTCACACCGCCCTCCGATACCTGGTGGCACCGTCGGACGTCGTCACAAGCCATTATTTAAACGTAAAACCTTGGGGGAGACTAGCCCAGCAACCCACTGCCAAGGCCCCCAACTTAAATTGTGTTGACAATGAGGGGATTTGAACACTTGGCCGCAGCGTTGCAGGAGAGAGCGAATACCACCTGCGCTACCCACAGGTGGGTAACACAGCACCGATATTCATATTGAACATTACGAACAAAAAATTTGACCTTAAAACTGAAGCTGAAAGTAAATGACATTGATTTGAAAGTGGAAATGCGATCAGTGAAAAATTTCAGAGTTTTGGCATAACTTGAGCTTGTCTTCTTCCATCGTGGTTTCTCCTATTGTAGGGGAAATTGTCCAATCAATCTAAAATCTATCGTACTTATGTTAATTTAGTTACAAACTTTCTAATTTTACCAATATTCTCTTAAACTTCTGTGAGAATTCTCAATATAATTCTTCCCACCAATTTTGCTGGGAATTATTGATGTGACAATGTGCCATATAGGCCAGTGATGACTGGATCACTATATCAGCGATTTTCGGCAAAAGTGGATCAGAAGAACTACATTAAATTTCGCAAAAAAATTATTCTAAATTGGAAAATTGAAATATTTTGCATTAGATTAACATCCTTACAATATATTTAGGAACGATTAGGTAATTTTCTCCCTGTTATACCTATTGAGTTTCCTACGACAATTGTTGGAATTCATGTGAAATCCTTACTTGTGAATGAATGATGGGTAGGTATACTTTGGAACTTTTAATTGTGGAATATGACGTCATTATTCCTCGTATTAGTTCCTACATAATAATAATATTAATCATAATTATAATACTAGTAATAATAAGTCATTGGGATAGCGTTATACGTGTAATTACTTTTTTAGTATTGACTGAATCCATAGTAGAAAAGATTCTCCTTATTTTCCCAGCCTAGCCTGTTCGTATATATTTAGCTTTTACAAGAAAAAAAGTTCCTTAGTAAATAACATAATGTTACTTAATGTTATCATGGCATGCATAATTTTAATTTCAAAATATTGGTTACACATGACATGAGAATAGTTAGTGCATTGAAAAGCTGCATAACTTCCAAATTGGCTACTTAATAAGGGTCTCACGATCCTTTTTTTAGTCCTTAGGGTTCATTTTTTTTGGAGTCCTCTCAGTAACAAAACCTCATCAATAATATCAATAGGTAATAAATATAGCAATTACTAAAAGTAGAAATAACGGTTGATAGGTCCATACATTACAATAGTTGACCTAAATTAACAGTATAAACAATAATTCATAGATTTAAGAAATGAAAATTGCTAGTGGTAGGAAACTAGTTTATAATAGGGAAAATAACAAGAATAGTCCCTAAGCATTGAACTTTACTCTAATGTGTAATGTGCAATGTGGTCCATGAGCTTTTAATTTGTTCAATGTGATTCATATACTTTAGCCAACATGCAATATCGTTCTTAAACTTTTAAATTTAGTACCTATTCAATTTAGTCTTAAGAATATATAAAAATGTTAAATGTTGTCTCTGAACTTGAATTAATGAGAGAAAAACATTGAATACTTTTATAGAGTTTACTATTTCGGGTTTGAGATTTGTTAACTAATATTTTGTGGTAACCAAAATTCCCCCCAACAAAAAAACCTCTTCCCTCTTTTGAAAATCTTTTGTAGGCTCACCACTTTAGTTTTTAAAGCCGAGAGCCTACTTACTTTGATTTTCTTTTTGTTTACTTTGATTGCTTTTTCTTTCCTCTCATGATTTGTTTTGAGACTTTGTGTGTGTGAATAAATTTCTACAATTGATCTTGGGTTAACATGGAGATCAAGTTGACCATTTGTGCTATCAATAGCCATCGATGAGGATATTCATGATGTGGCTTCACAATCTCTTTGAAATTAGGCCACCCTCTTCTTTTGATTTATATTTAGGTCTAGATTTAGGGATTTTACTCTCTTGAACTATATATAGATATAGATTTGGGAGTCCTTTATAGCTACTTGATCTGTGTTCTTTCAACATAGTGATGTTGGTGTCTTTGCACAATTAGGGTGATGAGGATGTTGAATCTAGGTATGTACTATAAATTGTTGCAAATGGAGTTATAGATCTCGGCATGTGCTCATCAATAAATCTAATAATCGGCTGTTGAAAGTTTACTGTAACAGATCTATTCTTGAGGGATAAGAGTGTGCTTTTAGCTGCAAATTATGCTTTGTTATTTAAATTCTAGCATTTGCTTTGTTCTGCAGTTATTTGGGATTTGCTAGACTTGAAATCTTCTATGTATCTCTTGAGTATCATTCTAAAAATTGAATGAATTTTTTTTTGAAAAAAAAAATCAAAAGGTGAAAAGAGAAAAGACTATTGTTATTGCAATAATGCAAGGCTATGCCTAACATCATTCCTGAATGACTCTGATTAAGAAGCGACTTTTATGTCCCTCCCCCTTTTGTGCATGAAAAGCCAGCTTCAAGTTAATTAGAGGTTTCCAAAATTAATGGCCCCCATTTGGGACAATTAATGTCACTTTCCTAAATTAGCAAGTAACATTTGATATCATTTAAATCTAGTGTCAATAAGGTAAATAGTCAGTCTCTATTAAAAAGGGTCTAGTCAATTAGCAATATAAGAAAGTCGAGCTCTACCAACGAACCTAATTTGTTGGTAAAACCAACAATTTTGCTGCTATAGATACTCGCAATGAGAATAGCTTTGTCACCACCTTTCGTTGATAAGTGAAGCTGCATAAGCATAGTTCTTGGGGACGAATTCATATGGTTGCCATAGCGTGGTGAAAGTAAGATTCATTGCCAAAAGGTTGTCTATCACAATGAAAACATATAATAGTGTAAGTAAATAGGGGTCTAGAAGGATTTGAGCTCAAAAGCTCATGCTTTCATAACCATCGATGAAAGTCAATTGCTTTTCTTGGATCTCTAGTGGCGAAATTACAATTTTCACTTACTACTTGGTTTAAACATGGAAATGCTAAATTCACTTAGTAGTCACAGCTCATGTTTAAATTGATGTAAAGAAGTACAAAAAAACATGTGTATTGATTTGGAAATGAGTGTTGACACCTAATCTTTGAAAAATAAAAAAACAACAAAAAAAAAAAAAGAAAAGGAAAAAATGCCTCTTTTTCCCTTGTGCAGCGCAAGCCCGTTTCCCCTTTGGCCTGGCTTACGCCAGCCCTCCCCCTCCTCTGTCTTCGCGCAAGAAACCCTAGAGAACAGGGAGGCAGACAAAGAAAAAGGGGGGAAAAGCCAGAGAGTTAGGGGGAGAGAGAGAGCTCGGCAGAGGGAGAGGGAGAGAGAAAGGAAGGAAGAGCAACAGCAGAGGGCAGCGGCGGCGCTGTCCGGCGCCGTCCGAGCCGCTGCCCTCCGAACGCCGTCCCCTGCGGCCCGAAGCTGCGACGCCGTCCGACCCTCCGCCTGCAACCCAACGCCGGCAGCCGAGCCAGCGAGCATCACCGCTGCTTCGCGCCCCCCGAAGTCGCGACGCCGCCTCTGCCGTCCCCGCTCCGCCCATCTCTGCCACATCGACGCTGCTGCCGCGACTTGCAGCAACCTAAGAGCACCGCCGCACCCCCGTGACGCCAAAGCAACCCGCGAGCTCGCTTGCAGCGCCTCCGCCGTGCCTCCACCTGCAGAACCCGACGCCGTCCGAGCCGCCACGCCTCCGCCTTTGCTCCGCTGTGCCTCCCCCTGCGACACCCGCGACTCCGGCTGCTCGCTGCCTCCCCGCTGCCCATCCGAGGAGCGTCCGAGCCGCTGCCCTCGCCCCCGACGCCGTCCGAGCCGTCGCCCTCCTGCCCGATGCCGTCCGAACCGTCGCTACGCCCGCCGTCGCGCCTCTGCCCGACGCCTTGCAACCCTCGTCGCCGCACCTCCCCCCGTCTTCGCCAGTCACCGCCGTGCTCCGTCTCGCCTGCAGCCTTCCGAGCGCCGACGCCGCTATCCGCCGCATCGCCGCTGTGGTCAAGCCCATCACCGCCGTCGACGTCCCAGCTAATCCCTCTGGCGCCGCGGATCACTGAACCCGAGATTTCCAGAATTCAGGTCGCGTGAGTCCGGCCGGGTCCAGTCAACCGGGTAGAGTTTTGGGCGTATTGGGCCGGGTTTGGGCTGTTTTTGCATGTGGGCTTTATTTAAAAAAAAAATGTAGGCCAGGCTGGGCCTGCACATCAGGCCCAGCCCGGCTGGTTTTGCTGGTTTGGGTCCCGCGGCCCAGTCCGGTCCGGGTTCGGGCCGGGCCCATGCCCTTTTCGTCGACCCGGGTCGGACCCGACCTGGGGATCCGACCCGGTTCGTTTTAAATATATTACATTATTATAATATTAAAATATTTTTTTAAAAAAATTTTAAAAAATTAAAAAAATTATAAAAAAATTATAAAAAAATTATAAAAAAAATTAAAATTTCGAAAATCCAAAAAATGTAGGTTTTGATTAGAAATGACCATGTATTGCTTTTATAGTATATTTAGGTCTTTAATTGCTCGTATATTGATTATATAGCATGTTTAATTTACATATTCAGTTATGTTTATGGATGTTCAATTGCAAGTGTTCAATATTATTGCAATTAGGATCTTGGTGGCTATGATTGTTATTTGCGCACCCGCATGATCATCTAACATGTTAGTGGATAAGTATAAAATCAATCCAAACTACCTGTAATGAACAAAATTATGTACCGAAATAGCACTGGTTAATTAGTGTAATCAAGTCCTTGACCCTAGATTCTCTGATTACATAGGAAGTGGGGTATACTCCCATATCTCACTTGGTTTCTAGCTCACTCCAATAGGCTAGTGGCGACTCATTTTTGCAAAATTCCTAAAAAAGTACTCCAATGTCACGCGGATATGGGCTTGGGAGAGTCCGCGCCTAATCATGGGCCTTAGGTCCGTTCTCTAAGCAATACCCCTAAACATGTTCTTTCCCCCCGAGGGTAGGTCTCGACAATGAGCTCAAAAAATTATTTTTGATATGCATTGACATACTATGATAAAACATTTTCTTGCTTTATATAATATATAATATCAATACTCTTACATCTGAAATATGTGGAGAATCAGGCACATTATTTATATTTAAAACCTTTCAAAAACTTTTGCTGATAAATCTGTGTTTTGTAAAATTTAAGGGGCAAGCTGCAACACTTGATATTGGGAAAGCAAGAGCACAAAATACAGTTGACATTTTATGAAATCCAAACAGGAACTAAATAGTGCCAAGAAAATCTAAAAACAAATAATTTTGAGCAAATAATTTTGACAATTTTTTTTTTTATATAACGATGAGACAAGCATTTCCCATTATCTGAGGGAGTTGTCAAACTATTATATTTCTAATTAAGATAAATTCGACATCAAAAGAGCTGAAGTGCTGAGTGTGGTTGTCCAATGATAAAAGAAGTACACTATCTTTCACGAGATTATAATTATGAACCATGCGGTAAGTGAATGGCCAACTTGTACCTTGGAAGTATGTTGCGTCATGCGGAGAGATTTTCATGCTACTCTCACGGGTGGATCGATTAATTGTAGCTCAAATCAAACATTTCATAGCAGGTGGGTAATGTTTAGAGTTGATAGTTATACCGGTTGCTCCTCCCAATTCTTATTATCAAGAGAGAACTAAAGAAACCAAAAGGTGTTCCTTTTTTTACTTAATTTTCTGTCTTATATGAGAGTTTCCTCACTAGAATATAACAGACATTTGACTCCGAGAAAGATCTTCTACCAACCAAATTGCCCGGCTTCGATTCCATTGAGAGTAGTGGCCAATTGGCTTGGGTGGACACTATAGAATATTATAAAAGCATATGGTAATTCAACTGCTTATAGTATAATAAACAAATTATTACTGAGGAAATTCTGGAACCACTTTGTGCTCGGAAGAACTAGGGGATGCCGCAATAAAAAAAGTTCGTGCGGTTGAAAATATCTGCATTTTAATATAGTCTATCACTCTAGTACAAGTTGCAATATTCATGCATACTATTTTGACCTGCTAATCATTTTGTCGCGAATAATTGGATGTTCTGGGCATGTGGACCAATGACAGGACACCGATAAGTTGCCAAATAAGCCCTAGTCAGACCACTAGAAATAGAGTTTTAGATTTTGGTGTCAACATCACAAATTACACATCACCTATTCTCCAACGTACAAGGGCTTTCTTGTGAACATGGCTTGTTGGCAAGCGAGACCTAATGAATGAGGCAAAGACAAGAATGGCATCCTTTTATTTCTTGATCTTCCAATGCGCTCGACATCATATCAGGGTCAAGTTTCAATTTTTGAGCCTTATTAAAAAGAATCAATTTAATTAGTACATTGTTTTGATCTATCTCCACTTCCCAATAGTTTTTCAAATGATTTTATTCTAATTTGAACGCATGAAAGGTTGCGAAAAAATCTAATGTCACTTTGGATTTGTGTATTTTTGCTACTTTATCTATTACCTTTAACTTTTTTTTATCTTGATCGATCCTTCCCACAAATGCACTATTTAGTGGAAGAGGAATCTTAATAGCCAAGTAATGATGCCCTAACATTCTGAAGAAATCGATTAACGTGTCCCTTTATCGTTGGAGATTAAATTAGATTTATCATTTTGTAACCATCTAATATTATGTGACATATGGAGCTTTGTAGTTTACAAAGAAACTAAGAAAAAAAAATTGTGGCAATTTCACTTGGTTTTCAGGAGTTAATTGATTGCACCGACTTATTTATAGCTCAGCAAAATCTCCTATAATTGGTTAAATGTGTATGTGAAAGTACATTAAGAAAGACTTGGTTTAACCACTCATGAGTTAATTGAGGTGGGTCATCACTTTAGATTTATGCTAAATATTTTTAGTATCACTGTTTCGGGGTTGAGATTTATTACCTAATATTTTGCGGTAGACAAGATTTCCTCCCCCGAAAAGAAGCTCTTCCCACTTTTGAAAATCTCGTGTAGGCTCTCAGCTTCAATTTTTGAAGCCGAGAGCTTACTTTGATTTTCCTTTTGTCTACTTTGATTGTTTTTTCTTGTGTCTTGATTTGTTTTGGGAGTTCGTGTGTGTGGATAAATTTCCACAACTAATCTTGGGTTAACGTGGAAACTAGCTTGAAGATTTGTCTAGTCGACAACCACCAATAAGGATATTTATAACATGGCTTCACAACCTCTT
Organism: Eucalyptus grandis x Eucalyptus urophylla; assembly: GCA_028830015.1. NCBI lineage: Eukaryota > Viridiplantae > Streptophyta > Magnoliopsida > Myrtales > Myrtaceae > Eucalyptus > Eucalyptus grandis x Eucalyptus urophylla. The sequence goes on from CM054200.1 coordinate 5,883,663, forward strand.
CAAGATTAAGCCACTCTCTTCTTTTGATTAACATTTAGATTAAGATAAGGGGATTGTACTTTCTCGAACTAAATCTAGATATACATTTGGGAGTTCCTTACAAGTACTTGATCTGCATTCTTTCAACATATTGATGTCGGTGTCTCTCTACGGTTATAATGATGAGAAACTATTGTTATTGCAATAATGTAAGGCTGTGCCTAAACATCATTCCTCATATGACTATGATTAAGAATCGATTAGATTCTAATGTCGCTCTCCCTTTCGTGCATGAAAAGCCAGCTTCAATTTTATTAGAGGATTCCAAAATTAATGCCCCCATTTGGGACAATTAATGTCACTTTGCTAAATCAGCAAGTAACATTTGATTCCATTTAAATCTAGTGTCAATAAAGTAAATAGTCAGTCTCTATTTAAACATTGTTGAAAATGACTTTTGCTTCTGTTTAAAGGCCGAGTAGAGATCTTCCCTGTCACTACACCTATAAGGAAAGATATAGAGTCCTTGTCAGCACAATTAAACGTGCGAATCTTTTCCGAAGCATTATTCGACATCCTTGGAGCCTAAGCTGACTGAAGTGCTTTATGTGGCTATAATTCACAATATTTTATATTTTTCTATGTATTTCTGAGATATGATTTTTCTTCGTGCATGATAAATAGACATAGAAGCAATTATTTCAAAGTGATGAAAAGCCAACTGGAATTTAATCATCATCCCTCATATGAATTAAGATAACAAAAGTGAAGGAGAGTGATTAGACTGTGTTTAATCATTCGGACATGAATTAGATTTGAATAAGATAAAGATTTTGGGGGCACTCATGATAAACTATCTACCATTTGGTACAACACAGGATATCACAACAAACATAGTAATGAAAGTAGAGCTTAAAATTCATTAAAAGAACAGAAAAAAGCAGGGATTGAGGACTCTAGAATCTAATTGTGCTGATCACTACAAGCCCCTGCCATCATGGTGGTCAGCCCAACGACCATGTGGGGTTAGTGTCCGTCATGACCATCACTTGAGGCCACTGCAACTGAAATCGGGAGTCCAAATCAAGATCCAGGCCTTTATGTGTACTTGACATGCACATATTGTCGAGGACAGCCACTTTGACAGTGGTGTCATGTGTCGTCAAGGTGGTCGACCACCAAGATGACTTTGAAAGTGGGGACAAAACTGGGGCAGGGCACCAAGAAATCTGAAACATCTGTAGAAACAAGGTCGCTGAATGCTGTGACCAAAGCTCAGTGGTTGGGAGCGTGGCCTTTGCCCTTTTGTCTAATTTTTGAGGTTCTTTTAATCTATCCGCATGGTATTCTTCTATCCCATTCCAAGATCCTGGATAGGTCATCCGATACTATATCCGGACTTGTCTGGGCTTATCCTAGCATATAAGTATGCATCCAACCGCTACATAGATAAATTCTATACTATTTGGCTATTTGTCTAGGCAACTAAACACGCTCTTAGTATTTTGCACAAGGCCATAATGGTTAAAGTTTCCAATTGATGCAAACAAGACAATATCAGAATTTGTGAGATCCTCCATTTGGTAGATTGTTTGGGCTGGGCCGGGCCATCTGTTAACAGGAACCAAGGCATATGGAAAGCTCGTCCTGAAGAAATCTTGGCCCACCTATGTGCACGAATCTACATTGAATCTCATGGTATAATTAAATTGATTTTGTTAATAGAAATGCAGCCAATGACGGTAAATTTAGTTTAATAAATGTGAAACAATGATGCCCAAAAGTCTCAAGAAAATCATCTGCTTATTTCCACTTATGATCTACCCAATATGAAATCTTTTTTGGGCGTAATAAGAATTTGTGTTCTACGTTGATGTGTGCATGTTCCTCTGAGAGGCCCAAACAACATCAAATGCTTGATAATAATTTATAAAAAAGAAAAGAAAAAAAAAAGCATAGTTGTGATGGTTGATATTGACTTTTTTCATAGTATCTTATCTTGTCAAATAACTTGAAAATCTCAAGTCATTTAAAGACCCTTATGATCTTGCTCCACCACCTGGCCCATTTGAGTACCCATATAGTCAAGCCCACGAAGGTCATTTAGCAGCCACTTGTCGTCCCTTGCACACGAGAAAATTATTGGAATGTACATGTTCTTGAGTATGATGACCTCAAAAGAAAAGGCAAGCGCCCTGATGATCCAAATACGAGTCTCGAGCAAGAAATACGAATACGCTTAGCATACGGGCATCTGTTGAAGGTGTTAAGAGTTGCCAAGCTTGTAGCTTGCAGATTAGAAACTTAGTGGACGCGGAGTTTTAACTTGAAAGGGGGCGAGTTAAGGAATTCAGCAAAATCTAAGTTCAGGAGGACCGAAGTATAAAGATCTCTCATGAAAATTTTAAAGGAGTGAAAAAAAAATAAAAATTGATCGCACCATACAAAGCACATGGGTTAAATAATGTGTTAAAAACATTAGATGGGCAGAAATGTTCTTCTCGTCATAACGTTTGTACGAAGTTTCCGATGTATGTGTGCGGAAGAAGCCTCACATGGGAAAGATTAGAAGGAAAGTATTGAGTTCAAACATTATAGAATTAGAGTAAATTTTACTTAAGGACATGTGTTCTCAAGTGAACCTACGAGCATTGGATGGGCCTTACTTATATTTTATAATCAATCTCGGCTAGAATTAGAGTAAATGTTTTTTGTATGATTGTGTTTGTTGAAAGTTGACCTCTCTGACTGTCCAATGATTTTCTTCATGGACAACATGCACCGTTCTAAGTTGTGAAAATTACCAAATAAATCCTAAACTTATTTGTATTTTTATCAATTTAGTCATAAACTATATAATAATGCCAAATTAGTTATAAATATTTTCACATTTCATCAATTAAGTTCATTTGATCAATTCAAACCGCAAATTTCCTATGTGGTACGGCTAATGCCGATGTAGACATTTTTTTTATATATATTTTTCTTTTCGTTTCTTTACTTTTTGTTTTTTTGGATTGAGAGTGGGGATACCCCTGTCGACACCGAGCAAGAGCATCATGAGCCTCACTTGATTTGAGCGAGGGATTGTGGCACCCTTGCCTGGTCCAGATCTTACAAGAGCATTACATCCCTTACTAGATCAGCATGAGGGACTGCATGCCCTTACTTTGGCCAATGAGGGTGTCACAGCCTTCGCCAAGCCCTCGTTGAACAGAGCGAGGGCATTACAACCCTAGTCACATTTGGCTGATGGTATTGGGCAAGGTTAGTGACACCCCATTGACCACGAGGAGGGCCCATTAGCCCTCATTTAGTGGCTGACAAGGGCCGTGATGCCTATGTAGCCCTCAGTTAAAAAAATCCAAAAAAATATTGAAAAATTAAACAAAAGATCAATGTCATCAGTGCTCATGCCACTTAAAGCCATAGGTGTCCATCTTAGTGATTTTCGACCAAAATTGATTGAATGGACTTAATTGATAAAACGTGAAAATGTTTATGATTAGATTAACATAATCGAAAGGTTTGAGACTGAATTGATACAAGTATAATAGATTTATTAGTAATTTTTCATTCTAACCTTATATAATGATTTCTGCATTCAAATGTCGTTTATAAAAGTATCCCTTCATTCAAATGTTGTCCCACGTTCTCGTTTACTTTGAGAGAGTCGTGGAGGCTGACTTGTATCTTGGAAGTTATTTGCTTGCATTTAATAGTTGGTGCGTTTAGAGTGCTAGGAAAATGCTTTAAAACGTACCTCAACCAATAACAGTTCTCTTTTCAACTTCCTGTTCGTACAAGTGCTTAAGTATGTAGAGAGTGAAGACAAACACCCCACCCTCATGTCGGCATTGTCATGAATGTTCCGTACCTGGCAAGAAATGTTCAATGTTAGCTAGTCAGTACCTTAGACTCGAAGGTTTAAGGTTGAAGAGCTTGTTGTTGTGACACTTCCAAAGTATGAAAGTCTCTATATGCAAGATACGTCATAAATGCTCAATGTAAAATCTGAGCATAAATTTATTTACAACATATCTCAAATTCGTAATATCGTTAAAAACAGAAATCCTCTTTCGTCTTTAGGGTTGTCGTTCTTGTGATTCATTGTTGCTAATGTCTGTTCAAGTCACGCTTGCATGCATCAACTTGGGGGTTGGGGCCCCTTACATACTTGTCTAGCTAGACATTTGGCCCCCATCAAAAAATTTATTTCCCTAAGAGGATGCTAGCTGTTTGGCTGGTCAATCTCTTCTTGTCAAATCATTAGCCTTTACCATGTGCATGATGACTGGTTCCAACCCAACATTGGGATGTAGAAAACTATTCACATAAACAACTAATCAATCAAGAAGAAACGGATCTATATATGATTGTAAAACACCGAAATCAATAAACACATCGGAATTAAAGCGTACCTGTATGAGCCATTGCTTCACTTGAAAAAAAATAGATCACTCTGATAATCAGAGATCTATCAGAATGCCAAATCTTCCTTTCTTTGACCTATTTCAGTATAGCAACTTTCAATGAGATTAAAGCAACTGATAGGTATAACCTACCCTTCTATAGGCTAAAGAGGGGACCTAGCAAACCCTAATTAACAGTGTGTCAACTGGGCCCTTCTCATTATGGGCTTCAGTTAAACACAATTGTTTACACTTTGCTGCTCAACTAGGCTCATTATTAATAGATGCCAATACCCAATTCAATCATATTACTGTAGGGTTTAACAAATATTGGAATATCAATTAACCCGATTATTTAAAATAGAAAATCAATTAATTAATGTAAGCTCATGTTATAAGAAATTTCCAAGATTCTCACACTTGAGCTACATTAATTAACTTATTTTATTTTGAAATTTTTTTTATATTGAAAACAATACTATCGGGTTAATAATTGAAAATTTTGTTTTATGTGGCCACAATTTAAAAAAATAATATTCCAATAACGGCATCTCAAAATTAATCCAATCCTATCTAAGCTCAGTATAGGACTATGGGGATCAATGTGTTAAGAAAATACTACAACGTATGACGTTCCATAATCACATATAATAAGTATTATATTTTCATAGATCATGGGCCTAGTAGTGTAGTAAGAAATAGTGTCAACATGTGATCAAAATATACACTATTTCACATGTTGACACTATTTCTTATCGATCCTTAATGCAATTCCTCAACGACATGAAACTGCATTAACGCAATTTCTAAACAACATGAAATTGCACGACTATGTCATAGTCCAACATGAGATCTCATAAACAGTGACATCCAGTCATCTTTAAATTAAAATTTGTTTAAAGATACTGTTTTATACTTCAATTTCTCAGTCAACAGGAGAAAGGATAACAATATAATCAATAACAACAATCATTGAAAATAAATGCTTTAATAGACATCATAAAAGCATTATTAGTCTGCATATAACTATAATATCTAGAAATACAAATTATATAACTCCCACTAACAAAAGAAATCAAAGGAATCTAAGACATTCACATTCTTTACATGTTCTTTAAACAAAATGGGTCATAAGCTCTTTTGTTAGAAGATTAGCCAACATGGACTCAGTTATGATATTTTCAATCACAGTATCTTCCTTTTTGACCAAGTCCTTAACAGTATAATATTTAATCCAATTAACATTTCAACTATGGCATTGTTGTTATTTACAGCAAATGTAACTGTTTGTTACACATAATGCAATAAGATCAATTATGGGCAATAAACAATTCATAAAAAATAATTAGTACATTATAAACTCCCATTTGGGTAGAGTATATAATGCACCATTATTTCCCACAGCATGAAGTTTATAAAGTAACAATAAGGAGAATTATGTATAATTGTCAAGGATCAATCCCCTTTGGGTAGACAAATCCTTTAAATTATGCATCTCCATAGTATCAACAAGAGAGGAATTACATATAATTTTCAAAACATTTATCCCATTTGGGCAGATAAATATTTTTCAATTATACATCCCCATCTTTCAAATATAGGAATTAGTCTTCATACTATTTTCCAAATTAATATACACAATAACCCCCTTTGGGCGAGTAATTATATATACTAATTTTTTATCAGTAGGGAACTCCAAAAATTTATGCCCGAAATTCATCAAACAATATGAAACACTTTACAACACGTGCTTCCAAAGATCATAATGCATTTTTCGAGCAAAATTTTTTGCCACAATTTTTTTTTTTTAAGTTTAAGTTTAAAGGCATGTGTCCCAACTTAGTTATACACTTGAGAATTGCAGAAGCTATTTGCAGTCTCTAATCTCTACAACACTCAGCCCTCACCTCTTTACGGCTGCCCCTCTACATCAGACATTTAGTCCACCAAAGAACCACTAAAATCACTAGCCGCGAGGTGTTGCTCACCATGATAACATCCCGTGACAACAAAGATAGGCAATAGGAGACTCTTAAGAGGCTACAATAGCAAAAAAATCCTCATTCTTATGATGGAACGCAACTTCGTCGCAATATCATCACTGACGAGGCATTGCTCCATCAAGATATCTTTCAATTAACGGAGGATCTCCAAACTAAGATCAACGCCATTCGACATTGACAAGAACAACTATTCACATCACATAGCATTAACCAGAGGAACACCCACATCAAGAAAAAGAAAAACCAATATAAGTCTAGTCTAGAATCCTATGTGACAATATTTGAATAGTAGGGTTGTCGAATCTAACTTTTCTAACAGTTAAACATCAAAAAGACACTCAAATGAAATTTTTAGAAGAAAATCTGCAATCAAAATAGTCGTTCCTAGGGTTTTGTTACCAAAATGTATAAAACTAAAATAGTTTTAGCACTTCTAATGGCTAATACTCATTATCTACTTACAATAATTTTATTCTGATGGTGTGAACTGCAAACGTGATGCAGGATAATGGATCCCACGCACCAGGTGTTTCTATTGCATTTAAGAACTGCTGTTAGGCTATCAGCATCTCATATCTATTGTGCTACTTATACACATTGTAATCATAAAATCACTAGCCACAACTTCAACACATTACCCTGGTAAATCATAAAGACGGAATTAAAGGACAACCCAAGAATTGGCCTCGCTCATGCTACCCAAAAAGACCACCCTCTTTTTTCTTCTTTTTTTTTCTTTTTTGGCTAACATGACCTAACCGTAATTGGCCTCTGCCACCCCACCGAGAATCCAAAACTCATGTAACTTTACATCATGAAGAGAATCTCCAAACCCTGTAAAAAACCATAAGACCATCACCACAACGAGAAAAACCATCACTAACGGTCTCCGATTCCCACGGAATCATCCGCTTCCATCTAGCTACAAACGCCTCACACAAAACCAGAACTACTCAAGAAGCCATCGTTCCGACTACTTTTCCCTACTGCTCAGCCAAAATGGAGATCCCATAAAGAATAATCAAATCATACACTCAATTCACACACAAATCAAAATCCCCGGCGAGCATGTCACTTATTCTCACGCAAAACCACCTGAAGTAATAAAATCCCTAGTCCCAGCAGCATTAAAGTGCCAAAGAAGAACAATGCTCAAAAGTAAATCCACATCCGCACGCTATATTGCAAACGAAGAGCCACCTCAACGAATCACATTCCAATCGAATCCGAACTCAAAAAAATCCCCACAGCTCCCTGACACCCGAAACAGGAGCCCTAGGGTTTTGCGAGGGGGCGCGGTCGTCCTTCTCGCGCGGTGAATCGGACGTGCTCATCGTGGGTGGGTTTCTGGTGTTTTGTGCATGAATCATTAGAAAATCTAATATTTTGATGTCCAATCTACTCAATGTGAATGCATTATTTTTATTCAATTAAACAAACACCGTCAACTCCTCCCCGCCATAAACACGGCCCCAGGGCATAAAAGAAGGAAGACCCTTCATTCCAGAGTTTCCAGAACATTACTTAAAAAAAAAAAACTTTTGATTCAAGGGATCAACTTAACCCTCGAACAGGCTCACAAAACAAAAGAATCTCCGCAAACCCATCATCCAAAAACGCCGAATGTCAGCATCTAACAGGGTCGTTGCACCAAAACAAGAATGCAAAACATGCGGATAAGAGGCTATCAATAGCAAAGCAATCCAAATCCATACTCGTACTCATCCCATATCAACCCATCCGAGAAAAAACCAAATCAATTATCGAACCGATCACGCCAAAACAATTATGTCACTGAAGTAATGAACATGAAGCAATGGTTTTCCAAATTAAGATTTCGAAATCTAGAGAACGGAGAGGAAGGTGGGGGCTTACTTGATGCAACAAAAGGATGCTAAAACACATATAACAATATTCATGCAACGATTTATAACGAACATCAATCAATTGCAAGTAATTTGAAAATTTTAGAACTTTTTCACTATCAAACAAATCCCAGCAAAAATCTGCATAGATGAAGCACATGTAACTCGAGAGAACTACTTAATATTGCTTAATCAATGCGAAACACATATATGCGGTCAGTGGACACAGGTCACATGATTTGGGCAAAACGCTATACAAGCAATTAATGCAAACAAATCTTTTTATTGGAAGATTTCCGAGAACTTAGTTATGTCGGCAGTGCAGAATGATCAACTGGCTACTAAACAACACAACCGTCAATCATCTTTCTCAATCAAATAAATTCCACCGAGTTGCCAAATTTCTCTACTCCATTATAACTCAAAAGTCGAATAGAAGGGCCAAGCCATCACATGACAAAAATAAAAGAACCCATGATGTTAGCAATGTGACAGAATGAGAACACCACAAGGAACCATCAAACATGATCAATTGTAAAGGAACGCAAGAACAAGAAAATCTCCCATGCGCGGAGCAATTTCTGCAATATTTACTATGGCCACCCAACATGTAGCGAATATTTCGGATATTGAAGACAATATTTCGCAATCCACATAACCCAGAAACTGATTCTAACAGACGAGCCCCAAAACAACAAACGTGAACACGAGCAAATAACAAAATGGAAAGCGCGGATACGACTCGGGAGCAAACAAACACTGTATGAGAATTTTCCCAAAAAAAAAAAAAACAATCAGCTATAATAATCTCCAAACCAACCGTTGCTACCGTTGAATTGAAGAGAAAAACAAATGTAACACTTAAAATTCTAGGTCCTTTTTTTTTTTCATGTATAAACCCTAGAATTTCAAACTTAAAATTCTCAATCAATTCTCAACGAAACCATACAAATTATATATGGTTGGAAAGATCTTGACATGTAGAATAAAAGCCTTGAGGTTTCAAGATCAATCGAGCGAAAAAAAAAAAAAAAATCCACATGAAAAAATAACGCCCATATTCGGCTCAAAAAGGAAAATTTCAAATTTTGTTTATAAAAAAAAAATTGGGTTCTACAATCATATATGACTAGCTCTGATACCACATGTAGAAAATTATTCACATAAACAACTAATCAATCAAGAAGAACGGATCCATATATGATTGTAAAACACTGAGATCAATAAACACAACAGAATTAAAGCGTACTTGCATGAGCCATTGTTTCACTTGAAGAAAAATAGATCACTTTGATAATCAAAGATCTATCAGAATGTCAGATCTTCCTCTTTATGACCTATTTCGATATAACAACTTTCAATGGGATTAAAGCAACTTTTAATGGGATTAAAGCAACTGATAGGTATAATCTACCATTTTATAGGCTAGAGAGGGGACCTACCAAAATCTAATCAATAGCATGTCAATTGGGCCCTTCCCATTACGAGTTTCGGTTAAACACAATTGCCTACACTTTGCTGCTCAATTAGGCCCGTTATTAATAGATACCAATACCCAATTCAATCAGATCACTGTAGCGTTCAGTAAATATTGGAATATCCATTAACCCGATTATTTAAAATAGAAAATCAATTAATTCATGTAAGCCCATATTATAAAAAATTTCTAACATGGGAAACACCCAGACACAAAACCCAAAGCTTCAAACCCACTTCAAGCGATCAATCAGTCGTTCTGTCCTAGAGCTCCTCACATGAACGTTTGACAAAGAGAAAACTCATGGCGCATGCAAACATCACGTGCACGCTAGCGATATACTGATATCTTCTCATTCATTGCTCTCTCTTTCTTTCTTTCTTCTCTCCGAATCATTGCTTGGTCTCGATGCAAATGAGACATGGATGGGACGTTTCTTGCCGTCTAGTATTTCGAACCGAGTTGGAGACCATGGTCCCAAGATGAGCGGGCCACTCGTGCATGTGGACCATATCATGTGGCATCCCGGAAATTCAAAGCCAAGCCTTAAGGTGTGTTAAATGTCTTTAATTAGGTGATAGAATTTTATGGCTTATGCTTTAGCCAATTTGTCCTTTAATTTGATGAATTTTGCTTGTATTGTGGAAATTTAAATTTAAATGCTTGGCCATATGATTTAAATTTCAATGATTAAAATATCCCAAGACTTTGGCCAAGATGAAATTTGAATTTAGAAATATTTATAGAAAGGAAAAAAAAGAAAAAAAAAAAGAAAAGGGGATTAATTTTCGAAATGGGCCTTGGACCCATTAGCCTAAAGCTTGGTGGGCCAAGCTAGTCGGCCATTAGGGCCCAATAGGTGGCTGTCGACCAGCCCAAAGTGAGTGGCCGGTTGGGCCTAAGCCCAAGCCCATTCAAATTCAAAATAAATTAAAACCCATGAAGACAAGTGGCCAAAGGAAGAGCATGCATTGGTTGGACATGAGGTGAGTTAATCATTGCAAATCATGGGCTTTAGGGGATATAAAAGGGGTTAGGAGAGAGAAATGGCCGGTTACTTGCTCCATTTCCGTCCAAAGAGAGAGGTGTGCGAGAGAGAGAGCTTGAGCGGAAGAGAGGAACCGAGAGGAAGAGAGAGGAGGTGGAGCCGAGAGGGAGGTGCAGCCGTGTGCTCGCCGTTCGTTCGCCGTCCGTACGCCGTCGTCCATCGCTGTTTGTTCATCTTGGAGGCAAGTGGAGTCCTTAACTTCTCTTGCATGTCTGTTTTGTTGGTTGCATGTTCGGTTTTAGGTGTGATTTGGGCGAAAAACCGAGGTAAGGGTTGGATGTGTTCAAGCTATGTGACTGTTTTCGTTTGGTTTGTGGTAGTCAGTATCTTAGTCGAGCTTGCATGTGTACTTGGAGTGCGATTTTGGCTTCGGTGTCTTCATGAAAGTTGAAGCTAACATCTTGTAGTATGACATACTCGAATTTCATGGAAAACGATGGTGATATGTGGGGTAAAAAGCTTTGTTATACGGAGACTTTAGATCTGCGAAATTTTCGCTGACCTCTTGTTGATTTCTTGGTTGCATGTTGATTTCTGTTGGAGATCTCACTTTGTTGTCTTCTTGAAAGTTGTAGGAAACACCTTAAGCTACAACATACTCAGATTTGAAGCAAAAATAACAAGTATAACTTGGTGAATCTGTTAGATCTTGGAGATGGTTGATTCTGGTGAGGTGTACCGAGACACCCGAGACTTCATGGGTTAAAATGGTGACCATAATCTGGTTATTTGACCTAGATCCCTTCATGAAAATTGTAAAGGACATATTGTTACATAACATACTTAAATTTCAGAAGGAACGAAAGAGATTTGATGGGTGAAATCTAAGAAATACGGAGGAGTGTGTTCTGGACGTCGCGGTAGAGATTCCAGAAGCTTCGTAGGGCTATAGAAATTAATCTAAAAAGAATTTGGCTTAAAGTCCTCAATGAAAAAGGTACGAAAATGTGTTGGCTATCACTCTGTAAAGTTTCGTAATTTTTGAAGACCGAATGGGTATTTTAATTTAATTTATTCGGAAACTGTGCAGTGGGTTTAAATCCGAGAATTTTAGGATGTTTTTGGAGGAAATTGTGAAATTGTGAAAATTACGACTTGGCCACGAATTTTATATAAAATTGTAATCCTATAAATGATTATTGAATATTATGATTTTGGGAAAATCATAAATATTAAATATTTATTTATGAAAATAAATAAATATAATGAAATAATAAAATAATAATAAAATAATGAAATAATAAAATAAAATAGGTTTTTATTTGGCCATGGATTCAATTCCATTTGTGTGGCACTTGTGTGATGAGGTCTTTGTACATGCATTAAGTTGAAATACTTATGTGATTAAGCTATGACATGTGCATGACATGTGAATTGAAATGCAAGTGTGATATGTTTGATGCCATGCCAAATTTCCGTGTTAAATTGAGATAAAAGATAAATGTGGATGAGAATGAGGTTGTGGTGGAGGATGTTGTCTGGTGGCCTGGTGGCGTAATTCCAGAGATTCCCCGGGAGTTTCAGGATGCCCGGAATGTGGGGGGCCGGAAGCCCTGTCGGAGGTTTCTGCCCGAAGGGAGTGACTCGCGATGCCAGGATTGGGGTGCGAGATCCCCGGCTAGAAGGGTAAAGGCCGGAAGCCCTGTCGGAGGTTTCTGCCCGAAGGGAATGCCTCGTGATGCTAGTTGAGATGCGAGATGCCCGGAATGTGGGGGGCCGGAAGCCCAGTGGCCATGAGATGGCTGGAATGCTCGGATCCCTGTCGGAGGTTTCTGCCCGAAGGGATGGTGATGATGGTGAATTTGATGATTTGAGAAAAGATAATGTGGGGATCAATTGATAAGTAAAAGTGGAAATTGATCTATGATGTGATATGCATGGTGATGCATGGCTAATGATGATATGATATGCATGGTGATGCATGGCTAATGATGATATGATGTGCATGGTGATGCATGGCTAATGATGATATGATGTGCATGGTGATGCATGGCTAATGATGATATGATATGCATGGTGATGCATGGCTAATGATGATATGATATGCATGGTGATGCATGGCTAATGATGATATGATGTGATATGCATGGTGATGCATGGCTAATGATGATGTGATATGCATGGTGATGCATGGTTAATGATGATGTGATATGCATGATGATACATGGCCATGATGATGATATATATGCTATAATGATGCATGAATACGCTTGACATCAAAAAGGTAAGCAATGCCTGCATTGTATGATGGTATGCATGGTGCACTGAGTTGTTATTGGATTTCCCTATCTGCTGAGTGGTTGTACTCACCCCTTTTGGGGATAACATTTCAGATTAGCACTATGCCGCTACCTGCTGTTTCGCGTGGGGTATTTTACGGTCTACCGTCTGATGTTGAGGTGGAGTGTACAGAGATAGATTGTCCCTTTGTGCCCGGATTGACGTTTATCCGAGTGCGATGCTTAGTTATGTATGATATCGGCCTGGCTGGGGGCCCTATCATACAAGAGTTCCTGTCTGTGCACGTTCGACGGGATGGAGCGATGCGAGGGATGCTGCCGCCGCCACCACCTGATGCACCGGGTTGGGTGTGAGACCTGCGCGCGATGAGTAGGAGCTGGATCTCTTTTTGATGTAGAAAACCGACGCTTTCGATGGGAGGGTTCCTTGTTCGCATGATGTTGAGGGTCGAGGTCTCTTTTTGAGGTTTTAGGCTGGACATGGCTGAGTCCTAGCTTTTCCTTGTTATGTACTGACCCGAGAGTAGTCCCATCTTGAAAATATATGTAAATAATGTGTCGACGTTTGTTTATAAAAATCCCGATGTTTAGCTGGTGTGTATTTGTATCATGGGTTAGAAGGGAGATAGATGACGATGTGAATTTTGCTTCCGCTATGAGTCGCGCATGGGACCGCTTTAAAAAAAAAAAAATGCCTGTAATCTGGCAAGGCTTAATTTAGCCAAGAGATAGAGATGGTAAAAGATGTAACACCGGCGCTGGTGACGACCTGCGAAGGGTTCGGGGTGTCACATATCATGAAGTCCGAGCTGTGGCTGCAAATTGGCAGTCCATATGTAGGTTGGGAGATGGAAGTTGTGTGCATTAAATAGAGAATTATGGCGGAAATGCTTTTGCTTATTCAGCTGATCAAAAGATGATGCTGAGAAGCACCCGCGTCGGTTCGAAAGAGGGTCCATTTATTTATTTACTTATTTATTCAGTTGATTAGTTGTTTATTTAGATATTTATTTGTTTTGGGGAAAAAGGTCGATTCAGTTTGTTTATTTCATTAATTGTCCACTTGGTCAATGAGTGAGAAATGACTTTGCTGCGTGGTCAAAGCCAGCTGGGGTTGGCTTCCGTATTAAATTTCTCGTATCTGTCACCCGCCATCTACCCAAGTGATACATCAAATTAATGGATGGACTCTTGCGTCTATAACCTAAGAAATTGGTCTTTTTAGTCAGCTTATACATGTCCTGATCGTGTATTAATTTGCTTCCGAAAGTAGCTTATATCCTAACACTGAGAATTGCTAACAATGCTGAAACATCATCTCCAATGTTTAGCGGATGACTATCACTTATTTCAACGAATCTTGCTAAAGCATTAAAGTGAAATTTAGTGGAGAAGTTAATATTTCTATTGCTCGTTGGAGTAGTCGACCTTACGGAGCGGATGCGGTTGGGGTTTATTTTGTGTGTGTAATGCTGCAATCATTAATATATCATAAGATTATTACGTTTGGAAAAGGTAAATGGGATGTTAACTTTGCAATTGATTGAGTTGTTCCTTCTGTATTTTCCAAATCTAGAGATTCATAGCCTTGATAATCATCGATATAAGTGCAAGCTCAATAAGTCAAGGAGTCAAATATATGCCAGAGTCTGATAGCCTTTGTTGGGGGACAAAGTTTAGAAAAATTACCAAAAAAAAAAAACATTAATCTATCGTATAGTAGTTAATTCAGTCATTAATTTTTTTATTGTACTAATTTAATTAGTCTTAAACCTTTTGACGATTTATTAATGTAGTCATCCATATCAATTTTGGCCTAAAATTATTGACATGGATGCCGGCTATCTTACGTGCCATTGTCGGCATTGACATAAATAATTTTTATAATATTTTTTATTTTTCTGATTTTTTTTTAATTTCATAAAGTGAATTTTGTAAAGCACAAAATAAATATCCAGGATGGTCTACGTAGTCCAAATTTTATAAAAACCAAAAAAAAAAAAAAAGGAGAGAAATACAAAGCAAAACCGAAATCCAATTTCCATACACAACACAAAATTGATGGCTTGGAAATGTATACAATGCGAATGCGTAGTGCACGTGGACCCATTTGCTGTGTTAGCAGCCGCGCACTAATCTGCTGGGGAAACTTATCGTGTCTAAGTAGTAAGTAGGCATTTGCCAGCCAGCTTTCCCATTGATGAGAAGTGGGGGAGGATCATGGCTGGTCCACATTGATCCTCCTCCTTTCTTGGGGTCAGAAACTAAAGATGGAGGGGGGCCTTTAGGCCTTTCATTACATTTGAGTGAATTTCTCTCTTTACCAAAGATAATAACTTGATTTTAATCCATAATTAAATTGTTCACTATGAACCAATCGAAGTGAATTCTCTAAATTTCAAAAAAAAAAAAAAGATTTACATTGTAAGTTTACATCCTCGAGAGACACACATTCTCTCTCTCTCAGCCTCAGGTTCGGGCTCATTGGCCTTGGGTTAGAGCTCGCAACATCGGGTCATAAGCGCAAGCTCAGCTCCAACGTCGTTGGCCTTGCCGCCATGAACTCCTTCACCTCATTAGTGGAGGGAGCTCCGGAGAAACGCTGACGAGTGCGACCCATTGGGGGTAACTGATGGGGGCTGAATGGTACAATGGTGGGAGGGATGTGACGACAAGTTGGTAGCGGAGGTGGGGTGCAATGACAGAGAAGGAACGTGGGTGGAGAGAGAGAGAGAGAGAGAGAGAGAGAGAGAGAGGACATAATATTAAAGTTCGTGTGTAGAATTTTCTGCATGAACTTTGACAGAACGAGTGATTAGATGGTTCTTATGTAATTTCCAACTTTAAATGTGGCATCCCAAAATTCATGACGACCTCTAGTTACATTAAAGTCTATGAATAGGTGATGGAAGTACCGTTAAGTTATTTTATAGCCATTTAATCCATAATTTGCAATAAGATTTATGGCCAAATTTTAATGGATAATTATGTGATAGGAAAGAAAATTCTATCATTGGCCATGTGTATTATAAATTGGAATTTATGGATTTGTGACTACAAGTTTTATGGCCTTATTATTTTTGCAAGTTAGGTATTTATTTAAGTGGAAAATGTTAATGGATGATCAAGGTTGGTGCTATAGGACAATTTGATAAAGAAGACTTTGTTCTTGACTATGCACTTTATAGATTTGATTTTATGGGTTAATGTCACAAAGTCTTTTGGCCATTTTATTATGCAATTAGGTATTTATTTAAATGAGGATTAAGATGGATTATCAAAAATAAATATGGGCCATTTAAGTTTGGACCTTAGGCCCAAATGGGTCGGGCCTTAAAGTTGGCCAAGAGGCCCGGCCCAAGGAGCCCATGAAGTGGTCGACCAAGCTGGTCCAAAATTGGCCCAAGAAGAAGGCCCATCAACCTTGCATGTAATCAGACAAGTGGAGGCACGCCCACTGCATGGACGTGCAAAGTGTCTTCATCCTTGGGGCCACTTGTCACTTGCATGCAAAACCTAATGATTACAAGCAAATAAGAGAATAAAAGAAAAAGGGGGAGGGGGAATTCGACCAGAAGAGAGAGAGAGAGAGGGCTGTCGAGAGAGTGAGGCACCGAGAGAAAGGAAGAAGAGATCGTGCGAGGAAGAGCTGCTTGTCCGTCCGTGTGTCCGTCACCGTCCGTGTGCCGTTGTTTGCTCGGTACAAAGGCAAGTTGGGATCTATATTCTGCTCTTGCATGTTGTGTCTTGCTTGTGTGTTTGAATGGTGGTGAATCTCGGACGTTTAGGGTGTGAGAAACCGAAGCTTGAGTGTGTTGTTCTTGAAAATGTGTTCTGTTTTTGAGTGTGCCGCCTGACCCAGAATTTTGTAGAGGCTTGCATGTGGGTTTCGAGTCGGATTTTGGATTCGACGTCTTCACTAAAGTTGTAGAAAACATCTCAAAGTATAACATACTAAAATTTGGGACAAAATGGCTGAGTTTTAAGGAGTGAAACCCTTTCTCTATAAAAACGCTAGATCTGGAACTGTTTTGTCGACCTCTTGGTGGTTTTGTGGGTTGCATGTCACTTTTTACCGAGAATCTCACTTTGACTTCTTCATGAAAGTTGTATAGAACATCCTGAAGATTAATATACTCAAATTTGAGGTAAAACGAGCAAGTTTATCCTAGTGAAACGATTTTCTTTTGAAGACGGCAGATCTGGAAGTACGGTACTGGACTCCCGAGACTTCGTGGACTATATGGTGACTATCATTTGAGAATCTCACCTAGATCCCTTAATGAAAGTTGTAGGGGACCTCTTGAGGCAAAACATATAAAAATTTCAGAGAAAATGATGGAAGATAAGTAGGTGAAACCTTGATTTTTCGGAGACAGCTAAACTGCACTGTTCGGTACTAGGAACAGGAGCTTCGACCGTCTATAGTAAATTATCTAGAGCGAACCTGACCTATATGTCTTCATGAAAAATATACCTTAGGATCTTGAATATCACCTGGTAAAATTTCATAATTTTTGGAGGTCATTCGAGTATTTTAATCGAAATATTTCAAGAACTGCGCTATCGGATTTTATCCGAATTTTGCATGCTGTATTGTGTGAGCTATATCTTCTTGTGTGAAGCTCTTTTAGGCATGTGTTCTTCATGAAATTGTTACCTTTATGTCTTGTCTATTACATGCTCTGATTGTATGATTTTTGAAGATCATATGGATATTTAATTTATATGTTTTCCAAAATTGTGCAAGCTGGAATTTGGTAAATTTCAAAAATACATGATATATGGATTATTCTAAGTTGTATGGACCCCATGGATTATATTGTCATTAGTGGTTGTATCTTGCTGCATGTATGATGATGATTGGAAATGCATATAAGTATCAAATGATGAAAATGATCTTGTTTGCCATCACATCATATGCCATGTTGAAATTGAGCTATAATTGAAAATGTGAACTATGATAAGTGAGAAGGCCGTCGGAGGTGTGAGCCGACGATGCCCCGGGAGTGTCGGGATGCCCGGAATGTGGGGGTGCCGGATGCCCGGTGGCCTAGTGGCGTAATTCCGGAGGGTCCTCGGGAGTTTCGAGATGCCCGGTGGTATACGGTACGTAATTCCAGAGGAGGGGGGGGGATCCTGGTGGTATGTCGGTACGTAATTCCGGAAGCCCCCGAGGTTTGTGCCCAGGGGGATTCCTCGTGATGCTAGTTGGGATGCGAGATGCCTAGAATGTGGGGAGCCAGATGCCTGGTTGTATTTTTGAATACATGCCCAGAGGTTGGGTGCGAGCGATGAATTGTGGGATGCAAACATTGGTCCCTGGAAAGAAAAACTGATGAGATCCTTGTGAAAGATAAGAATTGAAAATGAATCATGTGCATGGGTGTATGCATATGGCATGATGCATGATCGGCTTATGAAAATAAATTGATGCTATTTAATATTGAAAATGCGATCATGAAGGCATGAATGGGTCTCATGGTGATGTATGCTTGATAGCATGGATGATATGAATCATGGATGTATGTGCACCTATGGCATGATGGTATGTGTGACATGATGATGGTAAGTGCATGGATGTATGTGCACCTATGGCATGATGGTACATGTATGATATGACAGTGATGATTACATGAGGATGTGTGTACATGTGGTATGATGACATATGCATGGCTCTAAAGGTAAATTATGCATGGATGCTTGAATGATATGTCTCATGCTATGATTGTTATGATTGTATTGTGTGATGCATTGAGTAGTTTATTGGGTCATTTACCTGCTGAGTGGCTGTACTCACCCCTTTTGGGGAATAACATTTCAGACTAGATAAGATACCTCTGCTGCCACTGTCACTGGTAGACGGATCAAGTGGTTGGATGTGACCGTGAGGAGGAGGATAGCAAAGGAAGGAACTTTTGGACATTGACACTGATCGATGGACTTTAAGTATATGATTGTTGGAGGAGATGTCGGTCATCTTTTGAAGTATAGCCAAGTATAGAAAACCATGGCATTTCGATGTACCGACTAAAGATGTCCATCTGCTTTATGTAAATAAAAGTGTTCGGTTTTAACTTATATAAGATGTTTAGTTGGTGTGCATTGTTTTCTAAATATATGGAAGGGAGTTGTTGGATATGCTTCCGTTACATGAATTGCGCAAGGGACCGATCTAAAAGATGTAAACCCTTATGTTGTATGGACCAGCTGCAATTGAAATGGTATCAGAGTGACATGTTATTAGGGAAAGTGAAAGGTAAGCGAACTGTGGCGACCCTAACGGATCGGGGGCCGTCGAGGGGTGCCATATTAAAGGATTTCATTTTCAACCATAATGATCTGAGTTAAATACTCTTTTAATTTGGTTTAAGTCATGTTCATAAAGGAGGGAACTACATGAGGTGCTTATCAAGGGGAAAAGAAAAGACAATTCTTGACAAATCTCTTTTCTAATAAGCATTTTTTTTCACTTTTCCAGTACACTAGACACCCATTGCGGTGTGAGTAAGTGTGGCACCCCTAAACACCTAAGGTCACCACAAGTACCTATCACTCCACCTAATGAATACCAGTTACATCTCTTAGCGGAAGCACTGTAGTTCATAGGCATTTTTTTTTTTTTGAAAACGGTCCCAGCGCAACGTATTAGCGGAAGCATAAACAAGTCTCACAATTTCTCCCTCCAATAACCATAATGCAATGCACATCAACTACGCACCATAAGAAAAGATAAAGCCGAGCCACTTTTATTCATATTTTCATGATGGATTTCTCGGGTTGGTACAACCAAAAAGAAAAGCCAAGACTTTTAACTAAACTTGGCCACAGCTCAAAATAGAGATCTCGACCCTCTATATCGATCATGTGTCATCCTCCATTTACAAGTGTCAGCTATCCTAAAAAAGTGTCAGCTCCCACTCCTCATGCGGGCCATCACACCCACCCCGATGCGTTGGGCAGTGGCAGTGGCGGCGGCAACATCCCCCGCATCACTCCGTCACGGCGGACGTGGACCGACAAGAAATCCTAGATGACTGGGCTCCCAGCCAGGCCCACATCATACATCACCAGCACACAAACCCATATAAACGTCAGACTAGGGATTGTGACACAATCGAGCTCCACACAATCGACCTCCATGTCAGATGGAAGGCCGTAAAAGGTACCCCGTGTGACCGGAGGGAGAGGCATCTTTCTAATATGAAATGTTAGTCCCCAAAGGGGTGAGTACAGCCGCTCAGTAGGTAAAAGATCCATTAAACTACTCAATGCATTAAACAGAACAATCATGACATCATAGTAGAGTGCGTATCATTCATGCATCCAAGCATAACTTACCTTGCAGCCATGCATATGTCATCATACCACATGTGCATACACCATCATGCACTCATCATCAATCATTCATGCATATATCATCATGCCATAGGTGCATATACAACCATGCACTCATCATCAAGCATTCATGCATATCATATCATACAACCATGCATACATGTCACCATACCATGCATGATTCAATTTCAATTTTTTTATCTTTTAATTAGATCATCACATTTTTCTTTCCCGGGACCAGTGATTGCATCCCACATTTTATCGCTCGCACCCAACCTGGCATCGTGAGGAACCTCCGGCACACACCTCCGGGCATTCGGCACCCCCACATTCCGGGCATCTTGTATCCCAACTGGCATCACGAGGTATCCCCTCGGCATACACCTTCGAGGTTTCTGGCACCCCCACATCTCGAGCATCTCGAAACTCCTGAGGACATCCGGCACCCCCACATCCTAGGCATCCGGCACTCCCCTTTCCGGGCATCCCGACACTCCCGGGGCATCGTCGGCTCACCCCTCCGACGGTATCCTCATTTATCATAATTCATATTCACAATTTATGTCTCAATATCAACATGGCACATGATGTGATGGCAATAAAGTCAATTTCAGCTTTTGACTTTTATATGTAATGCCAAATATCATCACATGTGCAGCAAGACTCAATCACTTAAAACAATATAATTCATGGGGCTCATACAAAAGAGAATAGTCCATGCATTACAACTTTTGAAATTTGCACAATCCAGCTTGCGAAGTTTTAGAAAACTTTTTAATTAAATACCCAAATGACTTTAAAATTATGAAATTCAAACATG
Source organism: Eucalyptus grandis x Eucalyptus urophylla (assembly GCA_028830015.1). Taxonomy (NCBI): domain Eukaryota; kingdom Viridiplantae; phylum Streptophyta; class Magnoliopsida; order Myrtales; family Myrtaceae; genus Eucalyptus; species Eucalyptus grandis x Eucalyptus urophylla. The sequence goes on from CM054200.1 coordinate 5,904,845, forward strand.
TAAGAGTCAAGACATAAAGGCAGATATTTCATGAAGAACACTACACCAAAAGACTCTCATACAATTCGGTATAGACCATGCAACACAGCACTACTATTCTAACAATTCAACTTGCACAGTTTTTGAAACATTTTTAGTTAAATAGGTAAATGAACTTAAAAAATTTCGAAATTTGAATATGTTGTAGGGAAGACATAAAGAGAATGATTTCATGAATAAAACATTGTCGAAAAAACCTCATACAAAACATTATAGTCCACGCATTGCAACTTACAAGTCTGAACACATCAGATTGCACGGTTTTAGAAAGATTTCCGATTAAATACCCAAATGACCTTCAAAAATTATGAAATTAGACTATGTGATAGTCAAGACCCTAAGGTAGATTTTTTATGAAGGCATAAAAGTCAGATTCGTCCTAGGTACTTAAATATAAGTGGTTAAAACTTCTGTTCCTAACACCGAAATTTCCAGATCTAACTACCTCCGAAAAACCACGATTTCACCTACCTATTCTTGTTGGTTTTCTATAAATTTTTGATATGTTAAACCTTAGGATATCCTTTACATTTTTTGTTAAGAAATCGAAGTGAAATTTCAACAAAAAGATTGCCTAACAGTCCATGCATTCATCAAAGGTGGGTTCCAAAATCTCCAGATACAGTCTTTCCAAAGACTAACGATTTCACCCCCTTATACTTGTTTTTTTTTATCCCAAATTTGAGTATGTTATACTAAAAGAAGTCCTTAACAACTTTAATTTATAAGTCAAAGCCAAAATCCAACTCAAACATCACATGCAAATCACTAGAACATCCAAGGTCGAGCTGTTTTCTCAAGAACAGTTTACTAGCCTAAAACACCACTTTTAAAACTTCAGTTTTTCACACCCTAAACAATCCGAAATTTATCACCACTCAATCACACACACACTAGGCACAACATGCAAGAGTAGACCAAGGATTCCACTTGCCTCTAAACCGAGCAAGCAGCGAGCACAACGGCGAAGGGACACGGCGGCGACGGACGGTGAACGCACGGCGGACGGTCGACGAACGGTCCTCCTCCTTCCTCTCTTCCTTTCTCCCTTTCTTCCTTTCTTCCTTCTCTTTCGCTCCTCTCTCTCTTTCTCGGACGAACTCCCTCTCTCTCTCTCCCTCTCTCTCACTTAAACTGGCCATCATCTTCCTCTAATTTTCTTCCCCTTCATCATTAGCCATCATTAGATCATGCATGGAGGACACTTGGCCCTCACCTTGGGACAAATGGGGGAGGCATGCAACCAAATCCCCCCTCCTTTGCACGTCGACAGCCCCTCATGGGCTTGGGCCAGCCATGGGCTGGGAAACTTCTCCCTCTCCTTGGGCTTCATGGGCCGGTCGAGCAAAAGGGGTGAGGCTATGGGCTGGTTTGGCCTTTAAATGTCCAGCCCACCCTCATCCTAATAATCCACCTAATCCTTAATTATATAAACACCTAATTGAAATTTATAATTCACAAAACTTTGTGACCTAATTTAATAAATTCCAATCTTGGCCAAAAATAGAATTTTCCTATTAAATAATTACCCACCAAAACCTTGGCCAAAATCTCAATGCAAAACATGAATTAGAGCACCTCTAAGCATTGACAAGAAATTCTAGGATGCCATAGTAAGTTTTTTTTTTTGCATTAAATTTAAACAAATAACAACTATAGTACATCAAAAACCCTAATTCCAATTCGTTGTTGATAGGATCATATCGAGTAGCCTCTCGTTTTAATAAGGATTTTCACATCCAACAACTCACATTTATTCATAGGAGATTAAGGTGCTGCGAATTAGTTACTTCGTAATTTTCATTTTGGAGTAATTTGGCAGTTAATAACCTAAATATTAACATATGCTCTTTATATTAGCATTTGCATTTTCAGTACACATCATTGCATTTTGAAAGATGGGTGTAGGCTCATTGAAATTTATCTCTCCAACAAAAATAGTCATTACATTGCATTTGCACCACCAAAATTTAGGTATTATTTATCTTCAAATTAAACCTTTACGAGCAAATTTTCAAAGAGGGACAACTGTTGATACTTAAATTTTGGTTATTCTTCTTAGTCATTTCTTAAACTAAACATGCAATTTCTAAACAATAGTTGAACTAATTCTATGTGCCACGCTTTTTACGTTTTCTTTTTTAAACAAAATTCGGAATTAAACAGGAAATTTAAATTAAGGAAAAGAAAATCTTATCTTGGGAATGAGGTCGGATCGGGCAATTTCATGATCATGAATTATATTATGGGCATGAGATTAAATTGGCAATTTTCTGTGCATTCGCAAATTGTATTTAGGGTGTGAGATTGGATTAATGATTATAATATGTTCGGAAATTAGTTGCTCAAGATTTTGGATATGATAATATATCTAGGAATTCAATCATATATGCATCCACAGTATTTCAAATAAGGAAGCGAAATATTTGAAAATCAAATTAGGCAAGATTTTTACCTAATATGAATATTTGTTTTCAAATTTGGATCGACAGATGGTGGCTCGCGAATCACGATCGGGACGGTGACCAGCGATGGTACCTCGGTATCACAGCGATGGACTCACGGCGGGATGGGCTTATGGGTGAGAGGTGGCGACGATGCAAGTGATTGTCAGACAGCGGGAAGCACCTGGGAACCTGCAAGAAAAATCACCAAACGCACGGAATTGTTTGGTTGAGTTTCTAGTGTCATGATTAACTCGGTTGAGCACGTCGGGGACCAGTCACTCTTTCCGCTGCAACTCTTTATACTTTTCTGTTTATTTCTTCCTCTGGGAAGGTCCAGCCGATGGAATGCTCCTGAGGATCTCCCACTCTGACATTCTTATTTAAATCTTCAATTCACCACCCAACTTTTGTCCTCTTCTCTTCTATCAACTCTCGATCACTGACAGTGCAGCGGTGTGGGACAGACCGAGGTTTCGTGGACACCAGAGAAGACAAAAAACTTGCTAGTCGTAAGAGAGATCTTCAACAAACACGTCGGAGATGCAGGAGCCCGCCAGGACTGCTTTAATGTTTGCTGGATTCGCTGGACGTCTTGGCTGGGCAGCTCTCAGTGGCAGTTCCAGCAGCAACTGGTCATGATTAAAAGTTTGGCAACGGTGCAAGGAGGGCAGTAGAGAATCACCTAGGGCTCGCTGTGCAGCAGGGACCAGTGATGGTGCAAAGTGCAGGCGTTGCAGCTTGTCGATGGGGCTTCGTAGCAGCAGTGCTTTCGTTCAGCACAGCAGGTCTTCGGGATGGAGCAGCGATAGCTGTAGGCGGCGCCTGAGTGTACACACCGCCATATAAATTTCAATGGGTTTGGCCTAATTTTGTTTTTTGTTTTTTGTTTTTGGTAAGGTAAGAATGGTATTAACTTTTAACCAAACGAAACTTTACAAGAAAGAAATCTCGGCATCAAAAAGCTTACACTCTTGGAGACAAACAAGTTAAAAAAAAGTGAAAGGGTGCTGCGAGTAAAAAAGGGAAGGGGAACCAAAAAAGAGGCAACCCTCAATCAAACTTTACAAGGAAAGATCTGACACCTTGGAAGAGAAAATAGAGGGATCGAGCCTCCAACTTCTTTGAATCCTCTTGTTCCTAGGTGTGTCCACAACGAGGCTGAACGACATAGCCTTGTCCTTCACGGCTTTAATGAGATGCTTCTTCAAGGCAGGCACGAACAGGACTTGGTCCCTGAAGAAGATCTTGTTCCTCGTCTTCCATATTAGGTGACGCAGGGCCCCAAAAGCAAACCGAGCAATACACTGATGGAACTCATTGCTAGATAGGAATTTGTTGGCCCAAAATAGATTTTCCAGCCATGAGCTATTTTGACAAGGAAGGTTACACCGAGCAACTCAATAAAAAAACAAGGCTAGCAGTAACATGACAACCAAAAAACAGATGGTCAATAAAATCTGGTCTTAGATTGTAGAAGGCACAAGATCCCTCCGCAATCCTACCATAGGAGAGTAGAAACACCTGAGTGAGCAATCGGTTTTTGGTGATAAGCCAAAGGTGAAAACGGTAGTGAGGGGTTAGTGTCTAATTTTTGTGCACTCTTGTCCAAGAAACTTAATTAAGCTCAAATTTCCACTTACTATAAGCCCATCAGCTGCCGGTTCAATATTAATGTAATATGCTCCTAATATTTATATGCAATTAACTAACATTTTTGCGAGGGACTAAAATTTTGTCCTTAATTTTCTGTGCAAATAATAACTAATTGGATTACCAAAATTTAAGTGTCACTATGAACAAAACTGATTGAGCTTTGAAGTGGTTCTTGAATTCAATCAAACTCTTATTGGATAATTCCTGATCTTTAGTGAAACCCGACCTAATGGAGGTTATAAAGATCCCCTCTTGGCAGAGCAAGAAAGAGGAGGGACGTGCAGAAATTTTTAGAGAAAATGGCGAAGCTTTCTTCCTTGGCGGTAAAAAATTTTCAGCAGGCAATTTCACGAAATCAACAAGTGCGCTGTCGGATTGTGCTCAAAATTTATGGAGAGTATGGCAAGGCATTATTTTTAGATTTGTTTGGCGGGATTGGTGAGAAAATATCTGAAAGTACGTCTTTGACATAGAAAACTGAACCGGTCAGACTACTGGATCAAGACAAGACAGCTCAACGTGCAGCCTCGCAAAAACGGGGAGCATGTGTTTGTTCTAGGTTAGAATGCGTTGAAATTTTAAGGAGATCTTAATGACGCATACTTCTTCATCCTCTCCAAAGGAATCGAGCATTAAACATTAGAGACCTAGGGATTTGACCAAGAGATACCAACTCTCATCGAGCCCAATCCTTGGTCATGATTCACACCAACTCTGGTGGTCAGCTCTTCCTATGTGCCCAACTGCCGCTGTGGTCTCCTCATTGTCATCGCCTTTACCGTCGTAGCCTCACTGCGATACCGCCGCTTGCCCTTTGTCGTCAAACTTTCCTCGCCGATTATCTTGGATCAAGTCCAATTTAGGTAATTTCTTCAACTAAATCCAATTTAAATATTTGATTACCTAATTTGGATTATTTGGTTCTCATTTGATTTGGTATGAAATTATTGGCATCGCCAAAATAGGAAATTTAAATTTTTTCTGTGATGCATAATTATGATAATTGGGGTTTCGATCTTTAAGAGTTAAGATTGGATCCTTGAATTTTTTTTTTATTTCCTATTTCGAATTGTGGAAAATATTTGATTATGTGAGCTTAAATATTGCATACCACTAATTTAGGAAACTTTCCTATTTTGAAAAATACAAAAAAAGTATTGCATTGCATGTTAGGATAGATTGCTTCTGTATAGTTTCTAACTTGGAATTGCATATTTAGTAACCATGTAGTTAGTTAGGAAATTACTTAATTTAGATTAGGATGTAAAGTAAATTATTTCCTCGTTTAAAATAGGTAACTACATATTTTAAGTAGTTTTCTATTGTAGTTTAAAAGAGGATCACCAAAAAAAAAAATGCATAAATCATATAGAATTAGTTGCATCATTGCCATGCCATAATTCCCATGTCAAGATATCAATGTCATTTGGTAATTGCATGTTTATGGTTTTACAAATTAGATTGTGTCATATTAGAATTATGTTATATATAGACTGCATCTAGATAATCCATGTCACATGTCATCAGTTAGAATAGCATCACATAGACAACCTAGAATCAACTTGCATATCATGAATTGCATATAGTTTAATCTTTTATTAAACAAGAAAATCCAAAAAGAAATAATCATCATTGCAACTAAAAATAATGTTTAGGGCATGTTTTTTTTTAGTCGACATCTTGCAAATATTGGAAAATTAATCATATTGAGATTATGCTTAGTTTAGTGTATTGAGGTTTGCCTTGTTTCTAGCAATTTATTTATTACTTTGATTTATTTAGTGTTGCATTAATTTATTGTGCCCTTGTATGATCACTCATTACCTATTAGTGCTTTAGGATTAAAACTTGCCAAGACTAAAGGCTAGATTTTTCTGAAAATAAAGAGAAATGGTAGTGAAAGAGAGTTAGATTAATCTATAAATCTTTGGTTTATAAAAGTAAGGTGAATTCATGCATCTTACTTGGGTTACTAGTCGACCTACAATAGATCAGTGGCGACACATAATTGAATTGAACTAATTTGCATGTTAAAATGATTGAATCAAAACCCTAAAGTTGCGATGGATATGAACTTGGGAGAGTGCACACTAAGTCTTTGGCTTAGTGGTTTACCTTTGGAAAGGTCCTCCTAGTCCTACCGTTAATAATGAATGGGGACATAGGGCAACCTCATCCATCCATAGAGTTCTCAATCCGATTCCTCTCACTTTCTTTCATTCATTTATTGATTTCCTTCTTTATAAGTATTATTTCTCAACAACACTTTCCTCGCAGAGCTTGTTTGCATATATTCAAATCCATATCATCAAACCGATTCCCTCGTGAAAGAAACTGTCAAGATATATAAAACTAATTTCCACTTCATAATTTGACAACTCAAACTTTTGGAGCAAATGGTTATTCCTATAATCTCAAATAATTTATATTCCATTCAATCGACTTGAGGCCCTCGTCATCCTACGGTCCCCCCAAACTAGCTGGACCCATGTACCGTTTACATGGTATAACTTCTCATCTCTCAACTCCGTTTGACCTAAATTAATATGCGCATTACACAAATTAATATCCGCCATACGCGCATAATAGCTCCTCTACGCTCTCCCCGCACTCTCTTTAAATCCACCCCAAACACTCCCCAATCTTTCCCATGCATTGCTAAGACTCTGTCTGTTTGTCTGTCTGTCTGTCTGTCTGTCTGTCTGTCTGTCTCTCTATCTCTGCCATTTTCCTCCTTTTGCTTTTGAAACACCAAAGTTCTCGTCCTCTGATATTCTTAAGGGAAATCCTCTGAACATCTTGTCTTTTCTGCAATAGGGTCCTTTGGAAATGGCCAACCAACAAGAACAGACCAGTCGACAAAACCCAGATCAAATGGTCCCCGTCTCAGTCGAACCTCGAAGCCAAGAGTCGGACAGACCATTGAACCACAACCTGCCAGATTTCCTCTTATCAGTAAGGCTCAAGTACGTGAAGCTCGGCTACCACTACCTCATCTCCAAAGCCATATATTTACTTCTCGTGCCACTCCTTGGCATTTCCTCGGCCCACCTGTCGGCCCTCACGGCCCGAGACCTAGCCCAGCTCTGGGACCAACTCAGGTTCAATCTCATTACCGTCGTGCTCTGCTCAACCCTCATGGTATTTCTGGTCACTCTCTACTTCATGACCCTACCCAGAAAAGTCTACCTCGTCGACTTTGCCTGCTACAAGCCTGACGACTCTGCCTGCCACAAGCCTGACCCGGCTCGGATATGCACCCATGAGACCTTCATGGAGCGGTCGGAGCTCACGAACATCTTCACCAAGGAGAATCTTGCTTTTCAGCAGCGGATTCTCGAGCGGTCCGGGCTGGGGCAGCGCACATACGTGCCTGAAGCTGTGCTTCAGGTTCCACCGAACCGGTGCATGGCAGAAGCACGGGCAGAGGCTGAGGCCATCATGTTCGGGGCTGTGGACCAGCTGCTGGCCAAGACCGGGGTCAAGGCCAAGGACATAGGGATCCTTGTCGTGAACTGTAGTGTGTTCAACCCGACGCCGTCGCTGTCAGCGATGATCGTGAACCACTACAAGCTCAGAGGGAATGTGTTGAGCTACAATATTGGTGGGATGGGTTGTAGTGCTGGATTGATTTCGATCGACATTGCTAAGCAGTTATTACAGGTTTTATTTCTGTTTTCCTCTCTCTTTTTCATATTGAAATTATAGGTTTCATTTTATGAACAAACTTAGTGCTATCCAAGCAGACAAGGAATGAAAACTTTCATTTAAGAAAAAATTCTAAATATAAATTGGGCAATAGGAATTGTATTACGTTCACTACCGCAGGCCATTTTATGTTGATAGTCTGTCATGTAATTTTAAAACCATTTCATAAAAATTAGAATCGGGACAGGAAAAAAGAAGAAGCATTGTTAGCATAACAATCTTTGAGCTAATGCGAGAATAATGGCTAATTGTGAATCACAAATTCTCGAAAGAATGGATGCAACAACAATTTATAATTATTTGTTATTTGATTTTTGTGATCTAAAATAGACTATTATTCTCGTAGTAAATTAAAGACTGTGACCCAAGTGGTGCAAATAGTAAATTTTCACGTATTTCATTTCCCTAGACTATGCTTTGGTTGGTTGGGAAGTGGGAACTAATGAGTGGTTTGAACTCAGAACCTAGATGTCGTCGAACAAAATGATCCACTGATAAGTCAATTCAAGATTCAGTATGCCACAAAATATAGCTAGAGTTGAAATAGGACTTTTCACATTTACGAATTCGATAATTGACAACGGAATTGAACATGAGCTTTGTAAATTCTCATTACTATCTATTCTATCTACTAGGCACAATAGTTTCTAGACTTTCTTACTAGGGAAATTTAATTTTGGTCTCATGAAAATGAAACTTGGGCCTAATCGTAATACTTCTCTGATGAATCAATCACCAGGTAAATCGTAACTTTTATGCTCTAGTGGTCAGCCTCGAGAGCATCACCCTCAACTGGTACTTTGGCAACGACCGATCGATGCTTGTCTCGAACTGCCTCTTCCGGATGGGCGGCGCAGCGATCCTCCTCTCCAACCGGTCCTCCGACCGCCGCCGCTCCAAGTACCAGCTCATCCACACTGTGCGCACCCACAAAGGCGCAGATGACAAGAGCTACAACTGCGTGTTCCAACGAGAGGATGATAAGAAGATGATCGGTGTGTCGCTCTCCAAGGACTTGATGGCAGTCGCCGGAGAAGCCTTGAAGACCAACATCACGACCCTCGGCCCATTAGTGCTCCCGATGTCGGAGCAGCTCTTGTTCTTCGTGACCTGGGTCGTGAAGAAGGTGTTCAAGATGAAGATTAGGTCATACATTCCTGACTTCAAGCTGGCCTTCGAGCATTTTTGCATCCACGCTGGAGGTCGAGCTGTTCTCGATGAGGTACAAAAGAACCTTGAGCTCACCGATTGGCACTCGGAGCCCTCACGAATGACTCTATACCGATTCGGGAACACGTCGAGTAGCTCACTGTGGTACGAATTGGCCTATTCGGAGGCCAAAGGAAGGATTAGGAAAGGTGATAGGACATGGCAGATCGGTTTTGGATCCGGATTTAAGTGCAATAGCGCAGTTTGGCGGGCACTGAGGACCATCGACCCAACGAAGGAGAAGAATCCATGGATGGATGAGATTCATGAGTTCCCCGTCCATGTTCCAAAAGCGGTGTCCATCGGATCTACCATGAAATAAGCGCATCGTTCGGGATTTCGCCAAGATAGGCGAGATTGATTCTGAAGGACACGTAAACCCTTAATTATCCTTTTGCCTTGAGTTCTTGCACAAGCATCATTCTAGATCTTCTTGGAATTAAACTTTCCTTCGCCTGAATCGATTCCTGGAAGAAGTGTGCATTTAGCTTTTGTAATTGTCTTTATGACCGGTCAAAGCATGTTTTCTATGGCTGGATTAATTTAGAAACTATTGTGCTGTTCACCTATATTGCATAGTAAAATCGAGACTTCGAACTTTATATTCCATGAAGGCTTTTAGATGTTATTACCTCTCGAATCCTTACTCGTTTCAATGCAAGAACTAACCTAGAAACCTAAAGTCAAACGGCAATTTATTTTTGTTGGTTAGACGACCGTCTGTCGTTTCATTACATGGGACAAAAATATCAAGGGTGAACCAAAGGTCCGAACCGCAGACTCCGTCTTATGTGCAGGAACTCATTTAGACCGTGGAATCAATTAGACAATCCCCTATAACGTGATTATATATGGTGTTTAGGTGAATAATCGACAAGTAATTCTAATTGGTTTTTTTTTAAAACCTTTTCTTAGAAGTAAAGTTTCTCAAATATTTTATTTAGAGACGCCGAAAGTTGAGATTATCACCAACTATTTTTATTTTTGAAGAAGTGGTTAGTCAAAGATTCGAGCTTAACGCGACGATGAATGTGGACCATATGCACTTTCCCTTTCACTGGTTTTATTGAAGTTAGACACTTGATGGAGACACAGATATGGTCGTTTGACTATCATTGACTAAAATGGAGAGTTTCCAAAGGGTAAAATAAATTAAGAAACAAAAGGATCGAATCAAGAAAGTGATATGGAACTGTAGAAAGGGGAATGACAAGGTAAATTAGAATCTGGAGTCATTACGAAATATCAAATAATTGTGAGGAAGCGAACTTGAGTTTGATGTATGTTGGTCTAAAATCGATCTACGATAATTTGACCAACGGGGAATTGAGAGAACAAACTAAAAGATTTGTTCTCGGGTTCGAGCTCGATAGAAGTGATCAAATTTCCACGTAACAGATTTTTCGGACTGAATGGAGATGAATTTGAGTTGAAAAAAAGGCGTGAGGCATGCCAGCTCTTGAGATCAAAATGTGATTACAAAGGGTTTCTTTCGATTGGAATGCCGAAGAAATGAAAGTGTTGGAAAACCAAAGTGCAGAAAATTGGAAATTAGACGATACTTCAAGGACAACACTAGAATTAAAACTGAACAAGAGCAAGACATGCAAAATTTAAAAAATTGAAACATTGACGCTGAAATTAAACTTATGCACATTGACTTTAAAGGATTTGAAGGAGAAACACTAGAAACCAAAAATTCGCTTCGTTAGAATTAAAATAACTTGAAAGTTACAAACACATTTACACTCGAAGAGTACCAAACACAGCGGCAATATTTTCTTTTTTTTAAGTGACCGAGGAACCGCCGGAGACCCCTTATCCGGTGGCACCGTCGGACGTTGTCACAAGCTAATATTTAGACATGAGACCTTGGGGGAGAGTAGCCCAGCAACCCACCGTCAGGGCCCCCACTTAAATTGTGTTGACAACGAGGGGATTCGAACTCTCGACCGTAGCGTTACAGGAGAGAACGAATACCACTTGTGCTGCCCACGGGTGGGTAACACAGCACCGATATTCATACTGAACATTACGAACAAAGAATTTGACCTTAAAACTGAAGCTGAAAGTAAAGGACATTGATTTGAAAGTGGAAATGCGATCAGAGAAAAATTCAGAGTTTTGGCATAACTTGAGCTTGTCTTCTTCCATCGTGGTTTCTCCTATTGTTAGGGGAAATTGTCCAATCAATCTAAAATCTATCATACTTATGTTAATTTAGTTCCAAATTTTCTAATTTTGTCAATATAGTTTTAAACTTCAGTGATAATTCTCAATGTAATTCGTCCCATCAATTTTGCCGGGAATTATTGATGTGACAATGTGCCATATAGGCAAGTGATGACTGGATCACTATATCATTGATTTTCGGCAAAAGTGAATGAGAAAAACTACATTAAATTTTGCAAGAAATTTATTCTAAATTGGAAAAATTGAAAAATTTAGTATTAGATTAACATCTTTACAATATATTCAGGAACAATTAGGTGATTTTCTCCCAGTTATACATATTGAGTTTCCTACGACAGTTGTTGGAATTCATGTGAAATCCTTACTTGTGAATGAATGATGGGTAGGTATGTTTGGAACTTTTAATTGTGGAATATGACGTCATTATTCCTCGTATTAGTTCCTACATAATAATAATATTAATCATAATTATAATACTAGTAATAATAAGTCATTGGGATAGCATTATACGTGGAATTGCATTTTTACTATTGACTGAATGCATAGTAGAAAAGATTCTCCTTATTTTCCCAGCCTAGCATGTTCGTATATATTTAGCTTTTACAAGAAAAAAAGTTCCTTAGTAAATAATATAATGTTATTTAATGTTATCATGGCATGCATAATTTTAATTTCAAAATATTGGTTACACATAACATGAGAATAGTTAGTGCATTGAAAAGTTGCATAACTTCCAAATTGGCTACTTAATAAGGGTCTCACGATCCCTTTTTTAGTCATTAGGGTTCCCTTTTTTGGAGTCCTGTCAGTAACAAAACCTCATCAATAATATCAATAGGTAATAAATATAACAATTACTAAAAGTAGAAATAACGGTTGATAGGTCCATATATTACAATAGTTGACCTAAATTAACAGTATAAACAATAATTCATAGATTTAAGAAATGACAATTGCTAGTGGTAGGAAACTAGTTCATAACAGGGAAAATGACAAGAATAGTCTCTGATCATTGAACTTTACTCTAATGTGTAATGTGCAATGTGGTCCATGAGCTTTTAATTTGTTCAATATGGTTCATATACTTTAGCCAACATGCACTATTGTTCTTAAACTTTTAAATTTAGTACCTATTCAATTTAGTCTTAAGAATATATAAAAATGTTAAATGGTGTCGCTGAACTTGAATTAATGAGAGAAAAACATTGAATATCTTCATAGAGTTTAGCGAAAAATTGATACTATTACTGTTTCAGGTTTGAGATTTGTAACCTAATATTTTGTGGTACCCAAGATTCCCCCCAACAAAAAAACCTCTTCCCTCTTTTGAAAATCTTTTGTAGGCTCACCGCTTTAGTTTTTGAAGCCAAGAGCCTACTTACTATGATTTTCTTTTTGTTTACTTTGATTGCTTTTTCTTTCCTCTCATGATTTGTTTTGAGACTTTATGTGTGTGAATAAATTTCTACAATTGATCTTGGGTTGACATGGAGATCAAGTTTGCCATTTGTCCTGTCAACAGCCATCGATGAGTTTATACATGATGTGGCTTCACAATCTCTTTGAAATTAGGCCGCCCTCTTCTTCCGATTTATATTTAGGTCTAGATTTGGGGATTTTACTCTCTCGAACTATGTATAGATATAGATTTGGGAGTCCTTTATAGCTACTTGATCTATGTTCTTTCAACATAGTGATGTTGCTGTCTCTGCACAACTAGGGTGATGAGGATGTTGAATCTAGGTATGTACTATAAATCGTTGCAAATGGAGTTATAGATCTCGGTGTGTGCTCGTCAATAAATCTAATAATCGGCTGTCGAAAGTTTACTATAACAGATCTTTTCTTGAGGGATAAGAGTGTGCTTTTAGCTGCAAATTATGCTTTGTTATTTAAATTCTAGTATTTGCTTTGTTGTGCAGTTATATGGGATTTGCTAGACTTGAAATCTTCTATGTATCTCTTGAGTATTATTCTAAAAAATGAACGAAATGTTTTTTGAAAAAAAAATTCAAAAGGTGAAAAAAGAAAAGACTATTGTTATTGCAATAATGCAAGGCTATGCCTAACATCATTCCTGAATGACTATGATTAAGAATCGATCAAACATTTATGTCCCTCTCCCTTTCATGCATGAAAAGCCAGCTTCAAGTTAATTAGAGGTTTCCAAAATTAATGGCCCCCATTTGGGACAATTAATGTCACTTTCCTAAATCAGCAAGTAACATTTGATATCATTTAAATCTAGTGTCGATAAAGTAAATGGTCAGTCTCTATTAAAAAGGGTCTAGTCAATTAGCAATATAAGACAGTCAAGCTCTACCAACGAACCAAATTCGTTGGTAAAACCAACAATTTTGCTGCTACAGACATTCGCGATGAGAATAACTACGTCATCACCTTTCGTTGATAAGTGAAGCTGCATAAGCATAGTTCTTGGGGACGAATTCATATGGTTGCCATAGCATGGTGAAAGTAAGATTCATTGCCAAAAGGTTGTCTATCGCAATGAAAACATATAATAGTGTAAGTAAATAGGGGTCTAGAAGGATTTGAGCTCAAAAGCTCATGCTTTCATAACCATGGATGAAAGTCAATTGCTTTTCTTGGATCTCTAGTGGCGAAATTACAATTTTCATTGACTACTTGGTTTAAACGTTGAAATGACAAATTCACTTGGTAGTCACAGCACATCTTTAAATTGATCTAAAGAAGTGCAAAAAAACATGTGTATTATTGTGGCAAGATTTGGAAATGAGCTCAAAAAATTACTTTTGATCTGCATTGACGTACTTAAGATAAAACATTTTCTTGCTTTATATAATATATAATATCAATACTCTTATATCTGAAACATGCAGAGAATGAGGCACATTATTTATATTTAAAACATTTCGAAAACTTTTGCTGATAAATCTGTGTTTTGTAAAATTTAAGGGGCAAGATGCAACACTTGATATTGGGAAAGCAGGAGCACAAAATACAGTTGACATTTTTATGAAATCCAAACAGGAACTAAATAGTGCCAAGAAAATCTAAAAACAAATAATTTTGAGCAAATGAATTTGACAATTTTATATATATATAACGATGAGAAAAGCATTTCCCATTATCTGAGGGAGTCGTCAAACTATTATATTTCTAATTAAGATAAATTCGACATCAAAAGAGCTGTAGTGCCGAGTGTGGTTGTCCAATAATAAAAGAAGTACACTATCTTTCACGAGATTATAATTATGAACCATGCAGTGAGCGAATGGCCAACTTGTACCTTGGAAGTATGTTGCATCATGTGGAGAGATTTACATGCTACACCCACAGGTGGATTGATTTATTGTAGCTTAAACCGAACATTTCATAGCAGGTGGGTAATGTTTAGAGTTGATAGTGATACCGGTCGCTCCTCCCAATTCTTATTATCACGAGAGAACTAAAGGAACCAAAAGGTGTTTCTTTTTTTACTTATTTTTCTGTCTTATATGAGAGTTTTCTCACTGGAATATACCAAGCATATGAGGACATTTGACTCCGAGAAAGATCTTCTACCAACCAAATTGCCCGGCTTCGATTCCATCGAGAGTAGTGGCCAATTGGCTTGGGTGGACACTATAGAATATTATAAAAGGATATGGTAATTTAATTGCTTATAGTATAATAAACAAATTATTACTGAGGAAATTCTGGAACCACTTTGTGCTTGGAAGGACTAGGGGATGCAAAAATAAAAAATGTTCCTGCGGTTGAAAATATCTGCGTTTTAATATAGTCTATCACTCTAGTGCAAGTTGCAATAATCATGCATACAATTTTGACCGCTAATAATTTCGTTGCGAATAATTGGATGTTCTGAACATGTGGACCAATGACAAGACACCGATAAGTTGCCAAATAAGCCATAGTCAGACCACTATAAATATAGTTTTAGATTTTGGTGTCAACATCACAAATTACACTTCGCCTATTCTCCAACGTACAAGGGCTTTCTTGTGAACATGGCTTATTGGCAAGGGAGACCTAATGAATGAGGCAAAGACACGAATGGCATCCTTTTCTTTCTCGATCTTCCAATGCGCTCGACGTCATATCAGGTCAAGTTTCAATTTTCGAGCCTTATTAAAAAAATCAATTTAATTAGTACATTGTTTTGATCTATCTCCACTTCCCAATAGTTTTTCAAATGATTTTATTCTAATTTTTTTTTTTAAAAGCATTCTAATTTGAACGCATGAAAGGTTGCGAAAAAATCTAATGTCACTTTCGATTGTGTATGTTTGCTACTTTATCTATTACCTTTAACTTTTTTTATCTTGATCGATCCTTCCCACAAATGCACTGTTTAGTGGGAGAGGAATCTTAATAGCCAATTGATGATGCCCTAACATTATGAAGAATTCGATTAACGTGTCCCTTTATCGTTGGAGATTAAATTAGATTTATCATTTTGTAACCATCTAATATTATGTGACATATGGAGCTTTGTAGTTTACAAAGAAACTAAGAAAAAAAAATTAGTGGCAATTTCACTTGGTTTTCAGGAGTTGATTGATTGCACCGACTTATTTACAGCTTAGCAAAATCTCCTATAATTGGTTAAATGTGTATGTGAAAGTACATTAAGAAAGACTTGGTTTAACCACTCATGAGTTAATTGAGGTGGGTCATCACTTTAGATTTATGCTAAATATTTTTAGTATCACTGTTTTGGGGTTGAGATTTATTACCTAATATTTTGCGGTAGACAAGATTTCCTCCCCCGAAAAGAAGCTCTTCCCTCTTTTGAAAATCTCGTGTAGGCTCTCCGCTTCAATTTTTGAAGCCGAGAGCTTACTTTGATTTTCCTTTTGTCTACTCTGATTGTTTTTTCTTGTCTCTTGATTTGTTTTGGGAGTTTGTGTGTGTGGATAAATTTCCACAACTAATCTTGGGTTAACGTGGAGACTAGCTTGATCATTTGTCTAGTCAACAACCATCAATAAGGATATTTATAACATTGCTTCACAACCTCTTCAAGATTAAGCCACTCTCTTCTTTTAATTTAGATATAGATTAAGATTAAGATAAGGGGATTTTACTATCTCGAACTAAATCTAGATATAGATTTGAGAGTTCCTCACAAGTACTTGATCTGCATTCTTTTAGGGAAAAGTACCAAAAAAATCCTAAACCTATTGCAATCGTACCAATTCAGTCCTAAACTTTTTAATTAGACAAATCCAGTCATAAACCTTTTAATATTGGTACCAATTTAGTCCATCCGACTAATTTTAGCCAGCCGGTGCTGACGTGGACGTCAACTGGACATGGACGTGGCAATTTTTATGATTTTTTAATTATTTTTTCGATTTTTTTATTAATTTTTATTAATTTTTTTTTCTCTTTTTCCTTTTATTTTCTACCTTCTTCCTGGCGGTGGCCGGCAAGCCTCCGGTGAGGCTCGCCAGTCATTGGGTGGGGTCGCGAAGCCCTCGCCTGTTGCTAGCAATGGTCGCGGCCCTCGCCCGGCCTCTCGCAGGGTCACCGGCTAGGTGGCTTCGCCCGGATCTAGGCAAGGCTAGCCTTGCCCGCGGCTGGCGAGGCCATGGCAGCCATTGCCAAGGCAAAGGTAAAGGCCGCGAAGCCCTCGCCAGTTGTCGGCGAGGGTCACAACCCTCGCTTAGCCTCGCCCAGGGCCATGGGCGAGGCGACTTAGCCTAGATTTGGGCGAGGCCAGCCTCGCCATGGCCTTGTCGCTGAGTCCTAGATGCCTCATCCACTGTCGACCCCAAAGCTTCTCAACCTCGTCCCCGCTGCCCTCACCTCCATGAAATCCCAATTCGAGGCCTTGGTCCCCCACCTCCCTGCCTCATGCCACCGCTCCTCTGCCCGATCTTCACCTTCGAAACCCTAGCCCACCGCCTCAACACCCTCCTCTCCTTCTTTCGATGGTGCCAGTCCCACAACCCGTCCCTCGCCTACTCCCCGTCCCTCCTCCTCTCCCTCCTCTCCCTCCTCTCGCGGCAAGGCCAGTGCGAGGCTAGCCTCACCCAGATCTGGGCGAAGCCGCCTTGCCAACGGCCTTAGGAGAGGTCGGGCGAGGGCTGCGACCCTCGCCGGCGGCAAGCGAGGGCTTAGCGGCCCTTGCCTAGTGGCCGGCGAGCTTGACCAGGGGCTCGCCGAC
Organism: Eucalyptus grandis x Eucalyptus urophylla; assembly: GCA_028830015.1. Taxonomy (NCBI): domain Eukaryota; kingdom Viridiplantae; phylum Streptophyta; class Magnoliopsida; order Myrtales; family Myrtaceae; genus Eucalyptus; species Eucalyptus grandis x Eucalyptus urophylla. Next base: position 5,922,251 of record CM054200.1, read on the forward strand.
CATTGCCAAGAAGAAAGCAGAAAAGAAAAGGAAAAAGAAAAGAAAAAAGAAAAAAATTAATTAAAAAAATCATAAAAATTGCCACGTCAGCGTCGGCCGGCCAAAATTGGTCAAATGGACTGAATTGGTACAAATATTAAAAAGTTTAGGACTGAATTGGTACCAATGCAATAGATTTAGGACTTTTTTGGGTACTTTTCCCCATTCTTTCAACATATTGATGTCGGTGTCTCTCTACGGTTATAATGATGAGGACATTGAACTTAGATGCTCACCGCAAATTGTTGCAAATGAAGTTAGATTTGGTGTGTGCTCATCAATAAATCTAGTAATTGGCTGTCAAAAGTTTACAATGACTAATCTACTCTTGAGGGATGAGAGTGTGCTTCTAGCTATAAACTATGCCTTTTTATTTACATTCATGCATTTGGTTTATTCCACGGTTATTTGAGAATTGCTAGACTTGAAATCTTCTACGTATCTCTTGAGTATTATTTTGATAAATATATGAAATTTTTTTCCATAAAAAAAATTCAAAAGGGGAAAAAAAGAGAAACTATTGTTATTGCAATAATGCAAGGCTGTGCCTAAATATCATTCCTTATATGACTACGATTAAGAATCGATTAGACTCTAATGTCGCTCTCCCTTTCGTGCATGAAAAGCCAGCTTCAATTTTATTAGAAGATTCCAAAATTAATGCCCCCATTTGGGACAATTAATGTCACTTTGGTAAATCAGCAAGTAACATTTGATTCCATTTAAATCTAGTGTCAATAAAGTGAATAGTCAGTCTCTATTTAAACATTGTTGGAAATGACTTTTGCTTCTGTTTAAAGGCCAAGTAGAAATCTTCCTTGTCAGTACTGCTAAAAAGGAAAGATATATAGTCCTTGTCAGCACAATTAAATGTAAGAATCTTTTCCGAAGCATTATTCGAAATCCTTGGAGCCTAAGCTGACTAAAGTGCTTTATGTGGCTACAATTCACAATACTTTATGTTTTCTATGTATTTTTGAGATCTGATTTTTCTTCGTGCATCATAAATAGACATAGAAGCAATTATTTCAAAGTGATGAAAAGCCAACTGGAATTTAATCATCATCCCTCACATGAATTAAGATAACCAAAGTGAAGGGGAGTGATTAGACCGTGTTTAATCATTCGGACATGAATTAGATTTGAATAAGATAAAGATTTTGGGGGCACTCATGATAAACTATCTACCATTTGGTACAACATGGGGTATCACAATAAACGTAGTAATGAAAGTAGAGCTTAAAATTCATTAAAAGAACGGACAAAAGCAGGGATTGTGGACTCTAGAATCTAATTGTGCTGACCACTACACGCCCCTGCCATCGTGGTGGTCAGCCCGATGACCATGTGGGGTTAGTGTCCGTCACGACCATCACTTGAGGCCACTGCAACTGAAATCGGGAGTCCAAATCAAGATGTAGGCCTTTATGTGTACTTGACCTGCACATATTTTCAAGGACAACCACTTTGACAGTGGTGTCATGTGTCGTCAAGGTGGTCGACCACCAAGACGACTTTGAAAGTGGGGACAAAACAGGGGTAGGGCACCAAGAAATCTGAAACAATTGCAGAAACAAGGTCGCCGAATGCTGTGACCAAAGCTCGGTGGTCGCGAGCGTCGCCATTGCCCTTTTGTCTAATTTTTTAGGTTCTTTTAATCTATCCGCATGGTATTCTTCTATCCCATTCCAAGATCCTGGATAGGTCGTCCAATACTATATCCGGACTTGTCTGGGCTTATCGTAGCATATAAGTATGCATCCAAACGCTACATAGATAAATTCTATACTATTTGGCTATTTGTCCAGGCAACTAAACACGCTCTTAGTATTTTGCACAAGGTCATAATGATTAAAGTTTCCAATTGATGCATACAAGACAATATCAGAATTTGTGAGATCCTCCATTTGGTAGATTGTTTGGGCTGGGCCGGGCCATCTGTTAACAGGAACCAAGGCATATGGAAAGCTCGTCCTGAAGAAATCTTGGCCCACCTATGTGCACGAATCTACATTGAATATCATGGTATAATTAAATTGATTTTGTTAATAGAAATGCAGCCAATGACGGTAAATTTAGTTTAATAAATGTGAAACAATGATGCCCAAAAGTCACCACCGGCCGCGGTGGCTCCGCTGGATAAGGCCCTGCTAGGGGTGAGCAGCGGTCTAGGGTCGACCCTGGACCGACCCTGGACCGGCCCAACCCTGCCGGTCCTGGTCCGGTTCCTAAGGGGACTGGGTCGGTCCTTGGTCCTGAAATTCCAAGACCAACACTGTGCGGGTTGGTCCTCGGTCCTAAAAGTTTTGGGTCGGTCCAACCCTGGACCAACCCTGTATATTATATTATATTTTATTATTGAGATGTTCTATCAATAGCACTAATAATAATTTCAATTTAAAACTTTTGTTGAGTATTAATTAAGTGTCATTTGTTTTGTTTTCAGGTGTTTAGAAGTTCAAGTGAATTAAGAAGATGTGAAGTTATATATTCATGGTTTATATTAAGTATTTTGAACTTTTTATGGTTTAATTGTAATTTACTAATGAATTTCAGCTGCACTTTACTTTTCAATTTGTGTCAAATGGTAAAAGTTTTTGAAGAGTAGAGTAGTACTGTAGTTGCTACGGTGATTTGCTAGTCAAGTGGTGTGAAGCTCATTTTTTTGTTGAGTGGACTCTACATGATTAAATGCAGGAAAATGCTTTTGCATATGGTGTTATGAATATTAAAGATAGATGATTACAAGAAATTTCCATCTTGTCCCATATCTCGATGAGTGGTTAGCAGGTATGAAATTTTTATTATTGTGTCATCTTAAATTTGCTAAATATGTATTGGTATTTAACAATGCCACATTGTCGATAAATGTGTAATTTGAATTTGTAGGTTTGCTTTTTTAGGGAGTATAAAAAATAAGACGAAAAAAATTATCGATCGGTCCCGGGTTGACCCTGGAACCGGACCGAACCCATTGGGTTGGTCCGGTCCTTGGTTCCAGGCTTAATAGGGTCGGTCCTCGGTCCTAAAAATTGAGGACCGACACTGTACGGGTTGGTCCTAGGGTTAGGGGGTGGTCCGGACCAACCCGGACCATGCTCACCCCTAGGCCCTGCTGATCCTCAGCCCAGAGGTAAAGGGTTCAAAACTCGGGGGAGGCGCTAGGTGTTTTAAGTGTGACTCAGGAGTGGTGGGTCCTCCTACTTAAGTGTCACCTGGGGGTTTACGGCGCGGCTGTCGGCTGTAAGCTGGTTCCTTCAGCACCAAAAAAAAAAAATGATGCCCAAAAGTCTCAAGAAAATCATCTGCTTATTTCCACTTATGATCTACCCAATATGAAATCTTTTTTGGGCGCAATAAGAATTTGTGTTCTACGTTGATGTGTGCATGTTCCTCTCAGAGGCCCAAACAACATCAATGCTTGATAATAATTTATAATAAAAAAAAAGAAAAAAAAAAGCATAGTTGTGATGGTTGATATTGACTTTTTTCATAGTATCTTATCTTGCCAAATAACTTGAAAATCTCAAGTCATTTAAAGACCCTTATGATCTTGCTCCACCACCTGGCCCATTTGAGTACCCATATAGTCAAGCCCACGAAGGTCATTTAGCAGCCACTTGTCGTCCCTTGCACACGAGAAAATTATTGGAATGTACATGTTCTTGAGTATGAAGACCTCAAAAGAAAAGGCAAGCGCCTTGATGATCCAAATACGAGTCTCGAGCAAGAAATACGAATATGCTTAGCATACGGGCTTCTGTTGAAGGTGTTAAGTGAGATAGCTAGTATAAACACCTAGAGGGGGGTGAATAGGTGCACAAACAATTTATCGAGATACGGAAGCGATTCTTGGCAAACGATAGAAAGGAAATTCTTTCTTAATTAACAAAATGAAATACGATCAAGGTAAAGAGAGGGAGGAAGAGAAAATTGAACACAGGATTTATAGTGGTTCGGCTTATTCCAAGCCTACGTCCACTCTTTCGCACTGACAGCCCACCGGCTGGATTTCACTATGATCAAAAGAAAAGTTACAGCACAGCTTTGCCTTGATTCCACAGTGTGGATGTTCTACCACACCTCCTCAAGGTTTCTCACAAATATAGACTCTCTTTTGTATACAAGTATTCGCTCAAAGGAATTGTCTAAACAGAAAGGAGCTTCAGACTTTGGAATTCTTCTATCGCGCACACCTTGAACAACTAAGACCGACTTCCTTATGTACTCCTTTATGCCATCATACCCGTTGGCACTTACCAAAGGAATTCCTCCAATCTACCCATTGGACGGAATCAATTAGGAAGATTGTTCGAGCTATTAAAAGAACATGTCGATAGCCCATCAATCATGTTCGCCCATACAATCAGGATCTCGGTTTCCATAAGTAGAACCTTCCAATAATATTTAGACAATCATCGAATCTTCAATCATCAAATCAATCTTGATCAATAAAAGGATTCTGTTGCGTCTTTTCCAGCCATGAGATCTTCTCCAGTTGATAAGGTTAAATCTTCAACGAAACCTCCAGTTCTGGATAACCTTTCTTCAATGGATTAGATACTGTCAATGAGAATAGTCTTGAGTCTTGAGTCTTGAGTCTTGTGATTTGAAAGTCTTCAGACTCAAAATAGATCTGTACTTATCCAGACTAGACTGATAGAAACGTTTTGTCAGCTTCAAAATATTCTGGAAAGATTTCTCCAACATTAAGAGTTGCCAAGCTTGTAGCTTGCAGATCAGAAACTTAGTGGACGCGGAGTTTTAACTTGAAAGGGGGCGAGTTAAGGAATTCAGCAAAATCTAAGTTCAGGAGGACCGAAGTATAAAGACCTCTCATGAAAATTTTAAAGGAGTGAAAAAAAGAAAATGATCGCACCATACAAAGCACGTGGGTTAAATAATGTGTTAAAAACATTAGATGGGCATAAATGTTCTTCACGTCATAACGTTTGTACGAAGTTTTTGATGTATGTGTGCGGAAGAAGCCTCACATGGGAAAGAACAGAAGGAAAGTATTGAGTTCAAACATGATAGAATTAGAGTAAATTTTACTTAAGGACATGTGTTCTCAAGTGAACCTACGAGCATTGGATGGGCCTTACTTATATTTTATAATCAATCTCGACTAGAATTAGAGTAAATGTTTTTTGTATGATTGTGTCTGTTGAAAGTTGACCTCTCTGACTGTCCAATGATTTTCTTCATGGACAACATGCACCGTTCTAAGTTGTGAAAATTACCAAATAAATCCTAAAATTATTGTATTTTTATCAATTTAGTCATAAACTATTTAATTATGCCAAATTAGTTATAAATATTTTCACATTTCGTCAATTAAGTTCATTTGATCAATTCAAACCGGAAATTGCCTATGTGGACACTAGCTTTCCTATGTGGTACAGCTAATGCCAATGTAGACATTTTTTTAATTTTTTTTCTTTTCATTTCTTTACTTTTTTTGGGGGGGATTGAGAGTGGGGATACCCTTGTCGACATCGAGCAAGAGCATCACGAGCCTCACTTGATTTGAGCGAGGGACTGTGGCACCCTTGCCTGGTCCAGATCTTACAAGAGCGACCAGATCAGCGTGAGGGACTGCATGCCCATACTTTGGCCGATGAGGGCGTCATGGCCCTCGCCAGGCCCTCGTTGAACAGAGCGAGGGCATTACAGCCCTAGTCACATTTGGCCAAGGGTATTGGGCAAGGTTAGTGACACCCTGTTGACCACAAGGAGGGCCCATCAGCTCTCACCTAGTGGTGGACAAGGGCCATGATGCCTGTGTAGCCCTCAGTTAAAAAAAAATCCAAAAAAATATTGAACATTTCAAAAAAAAAAATCAATGTCATCACTGTTCATGCCACTTAAAGCCATAGGTGTCCACGTTAGTGATTTTCGACTAAAATTGATTGAATGGACTCAATTGATAAAATGTGAAAATGTTTATGATTAGATTAACATAATTGAAAAAATTTGAGACTGAATTGACACAAGTATAATAGATTTATTAGTAATTTTTCATTTTGACCTTATATAATGATTTATGCATTCAAATTCGTTTATAAAAGTATTCCTTCATTCAAATGTTGTCTCATGTTCTCGTTTACTTTGAGAGAGTCGTGGATTGGGGTAAGCGGTTCTCGGTTCTTTATAGGTTCCGCTTGGAACCTGGAACCTACACTCGGGTACATGTTTCTCATTTTCTGGAAGCTAAAACCTACTCGTCAGAACTAAGAACCTGGAATTTACCCTATCACAGGTTCCGGGGTTGGTTCCAGGTTCCAACAGGTTCCAATAGGTTCTTTTTTTTTTTCATTTTTAGTTAAAAAAATGGAAATGAATGCGGCAATAATAAACAAACTTGTCATTCATCAAGGAGAATATAACACAGACATCATTTCAGAAGCAATAATAAAAAAGTACCAAAAGAGGATCAGTTTCATGATAGAGGCTGTAGATTTTCAACTGATGTTTCTCTACATGATAAAATAGATTAAAAATATGAAACATAGCCTCCATGTTGAGTTTGGACTAGAACTTACTACTTGCATTAGACCATGAATTTCTGAATCCTTTAAATTTGCGCCAACTTTTTCCAAACCAACCTTCAATTCCTCCATAGTTATGTTCCCACTATTATCTGTGTCAATCATCTTGAACATTTCTTTCAGATCGGCAATTTCTTCTTTTGAAAGGATCTCAGCCATGACCTATATAAGATGCATTAATCAATGGAACACTCTGGAAAATGTGAAAAGCCAAAGAGAAATGCATTGCAGATGCAAGTTTTTCCGATGTAAAAATTCCAAGTAATTCAGAGAAGTCTACTTTTTAATAATTTCAAGTGGTGACAGTATAGAGAGACATTGTGTATGATACATAAAACTATAGACTAACGATTAGTTTCTAACATAAAGCCTTATTTCTGTCAGCCTGGGCTTCTTTGTGCTTCCGCTCCTTCCTACCCAGCTTCTGTGCCACTCGGAGCTCACCAAGATATTTGTTGACAAGCACAGTATCCCATACTTGACCATGAGCTGAATCAATCTCCTATGATAGATCCCTTCTAATCTTATTAATCAAATTATCTACGTGCGCATTCCAGAAAGGAAACAGTTAGTCAAGGTCATGGTTCCATAATTGATAAAGATATATGAAAGAAAAAACAAAGTTCATAATCAAACCAAGAAATGAATCAGATAAAGGAGAAGAAAAACAAACCACAAAATTGTTTTCTAGCAATTGCATTGCCAAGCAATCTACGTTGAAAATAGAGTATCTCTCTTCCACTTCATCATTTGGGGACCTCCCTAGCACTCTTGATTGATCAGCATTGACCAAAATTTCTGATTCTTCTCCATCTGCTTTACATTTTACCGTGCTACAAATGATCTGCCCATTTTGGTGATCACAGCAAACACTGGCACCACAAGAGGAACCAACACGAGAGGATTCTCCTCCCTTTAAACCTGCAAAGTCAAATATTTGTAAGACCTTAAAAACACATGCTAGCAGATAACAGCAAAGACTTTACCATCATTCTCATCCATAACATTCCGTAGAAGTCCTCTCCTTTGCAAGTACAGGAAACTCTTTTGGATATACGGATGCATGTAGAAACTTCGAAGTGCTTTTGATTTTCTGTAGTCAAATTTGACTTAGAGACTAATTTTATGCAACCAAAGATAAAAAGAAAATTAAGAAAAACTAGGACAAAAAATATAAAATATTTCAAATGCACATAAGAGGAATTGGAGAAGAAAAACTTAACCTACCCATGTGAAGAAAGGTGGCAAAAGAAATAAAAGAATGAAGACAGCAAAGAGGATCATCTCCAAACCAGGAGGAACTCCTTGAGGGAAGTCAAAACTTGAGGATTTGAGAGGATCTCAATATTCTCGGACAGATAGCATTTTCACACGTTGGAGGAGACAAGAGAGACTCTCAGAGACAAATTTCAGGAAAACCTCTTTTGTAGACACATCATGCCAATTAATTATATGTCCCATAAAACAATTTGCATGGTCATAGTTATGGACACCAATTTAATTTGTTCTGACACTTCTTCCAGCAACCAGATGAACTTAATATTAAGGTTGACTCTGGAAACGGGCAATATGCAAAAAGAAATATATGCCGACCCTGATATGCAAAATAACTATTTACACATATTATATACATTTCACTTGAAGCTAATTTCATTGGGGAAGCACTTCAGCCTTTAAATTTCACAATTGCCAGGTTAACATAATCCTTACCATAATGAAGAAAATTAAATTCCCCAAAGGACAATTTAGCAAAACTTACGCAGGATTAGAATCAGAATTCTCATGATGAGGATAGAACTATACAGTACCGAACCTGTAGGTAATGAAAGATATACCTACCCCCACTCACAACTGGACCAAGCCCGCAACCCTCTTATAAGGAGGTTGGGACACCTGAAGTGCCATAACTTGACACGAAGGGACACTTAAGTGCCATAACTTTAAAATTGTACACTTAAGTGACAATATCGGAGTAAAATAGGACACTTAAGTGCCACTCTGGTGATAATCCGGCCAAATGGCTGACGTGGCAATTTTCCGACGAGTTTGGTCCAAAACGGCGTCGTTTTGCACGCTAACGTGGCGAAGAAAACGCAAAAACGACGCCGTTTCATGTCTACGTGTAAATAATAATATATAAATTAATTAAATTAGATTTAAAATATTCAAATTTTAAAAAAAATAATAAGAAAATTTTTAAAATTTAAAAAATTAAGAAAAATTTTAAAAAATAAGAAAAAATTTTAAAATTTTAAAAAATTAAAAAAATTAAAAAAAATTAAGAAAAATTAAAAGTTAAAAAAATTTTAAAAATTTTAAAAATTAAAAAAATTAAAAAGGGGGGGGGGGGAGGTCGAACGGGGCAGCTCCCTCGCTGCCGCTGCCTCCCCGCCGTTGCCGGGAAGGGCCGGCGACGGAGGGGGGAGGGTCGGCCGGGGTTGCCGGCCCCCTGCCAATCGACGGCGAGGGCTGCGAGCCCTCGCCGGATCGCGGCGAGGGCCGCGACCCTCGCCCCAGATCTGGGCGAGGGCTCGCGGGCCCTCGCCGCCGATTGGCCGGCCTCGCTGGCCCTTGGCCAGGGCCCGGCGACCCCGGCCGACCCTCCCCACTCCGTCGCCGGCCCTTCCCGGCGGCGGCGGGAGGCGGCGAGGGCCCGCGACCCCTCGCCGGATCTGGGCGAGGGCCGCGACCCTCGCCCAGATCCGGCGAGGGGTCGCGGGCCCTCGCCGCCTCCCGCCGCCGCCGGGAAGGGCCGGCGACGGAGTGGGGAGGGTCGGCCGGGGTCGCCGGGCCCTGGCCAAGGGCCGGCGAGGGCCCGCGAGCCCTCGCCCAGATCTGGGGCGAGGGTGGCGGCCCTTGCCGCGATCCGGCGAGGGCTCGCAGCCCTCGCCGTCGATCGGCTGGGGGCCGGCGACCCCGGCCGACCCTCCCCCCTCCGTCGCCGGCCCTTCCCGGCGACGGCGAGGAGGCGACGGCGGCGAGGGAGCCGCCCTGTTCGACCTCCCCCCACCTTTTTTTTTAAATTTTTTTTAATTTTTTTTAATTTTTTAATTTTCTTAATTTTTAATTTTTATTAATTTTTCTTATTTTTTTAAAATTTTTAAAATTTTCTTAATTTTTTAATTTTTTTAATTTTTTCTAATTTTTTATTTTAAATTTAATTTAATTAATTTTTATATTATTATTTACACGTAGACACGAAACGGCGTCGTTTTTGCATTTTCTCCGCCACGTCAGCTTGCAAAACGACGCCATTTTGGACCAAGCTCGCCGGAAAGTCGCCACGTAAGCCATTTGGCTGGATCTTCGCCGGAGTGGCACTTAAGTGTCCCATTTAACTTCAAAACTGGCACTCAAGTGTACCATTTTAAAGTTATGGCACTTAAGTGTCCCTCGGTGCCAAGTTATGGCACTTGCGCTGTACTTTTGCCCTCTTGTAAGGGATCAGATATTTTTATACTTTTGCTCCATTGAACAAGCTTCTCAATGAATTGAACGGCAATGCTTTCCTGAAAATATTGTGATATACCCATTCAATGTTTTGCAAAACATATAATATAATGGTTTGAAAGAGAGCAATCACTTCATAAGATATTATGCGCAACTAGCGAGCAATTATGGTCATCTGACATCTGAAATTTTCTTTCATTTAAGCATGATTTTTGTGTGGCCAAAGTTCTCAATTACTTCTTCACAAATTTTAAGCACACAGTTTTCTCAACTAAGAGCTTTCTCGACTCCTTCCATAAAGCTGGTACAGACGGTTGACTCGACATTAGTTCCACCTCCATGTTCTTATGAATGGCTCACAAAATCTGACTATTCAATTCACGACTTCTCTCAATAAATTGATTTAAAGCTCCTGAATCTTCAATAACAACAAAGATGATTCTCGCTGCATTTTCCTTTTCTTTTTCACATTACGTATGTATCTCCAGGTCGATGCATGATATCTCATGCAAATTCAGGAATGCAACCATATGCATGATTAGGTAGAACGAAGTAAAATCAATCCAGAAGTTTTACCAAGTACAAGTACCAGAGGTAGGTCTAGAACACGTACAAAATGACCTTGCAATGCTGAGATAAAGATAACATACAATTAGAACTTACATGCACGATAAGTCTAGATGTAGCACTACAAATTTGACCATTCGTCCAAAAGCATCGAAACATTGTCCATTCAACAGCTATTTAAAATACAAGTAGTAAGGCCTATTGTTAGCAACATTGCATACATAATCAAGCTTATTCACATAGATATCACCCAAGAATGAATGTACCATCGCAACTAATTTCTGAAGGAAAATAGCAATTGTATCAGTCTTATTGAGGGGTATATGCTTCAGAATGCACCAACCTTTATCAAGATCAACATCCTCAAACACAACAATGGGGCTTTTTCCACCAAGTCCAGCGAAACAGGCTGCGAGGTCATAACGTACACATGCCAGAAAGGTTACTCTCACATGAAGACTTTCCTTTGTTGAATTCAACAAAGACATGAAAAATAGCTGCACCTTGACAAGTTGAGCAACGACGGTCATAATCTCGCTCCTTGTAGCTGAGCTTCCTGTAAATGCAATCTGTTGACAAGACCCAGCTGAGGTGGGGTAGACACATAGTGATATATGTAAAAATAAAATAAAATAAAACCAATTTGTAGAATGTGTCAGAGGAAACTTCACAAAATGTTAATGAAGAGATGATGGAAGAATACAGACCTTGTCAACTTGGGGATGAGATGCCAAAGGATTTCTAGCTTTGTGGCCAAGTCCAGTCAAAATATTAAGGACACCAGGAGGAAGACCCACCTCCCTACACACTTCAGCAAGCTCCAAGCATGTCCTGAAGTTTCAAGAACACGCTCAAGTGCATTAAAAAAAATAATAATAAGGAAAATGAGTGAATTGAGGTAATGATGCAAGTGAAGATTAACACATACATAGATGCCAACTCAGAAGGCTTCAGTACCGCGGTGCAACCAGCAGCCAGAGCAGGAGCTACTTTCCAAGTAGCCATCAAAAGAGGGTGGTTCCTGCATTACATTAGATTCATCAAGTCATAATAAGAACTTTATCATTCTTACTCCATCAAGGAAGGCCATTGAATGATTAGAGCAAGAATTAAAATAATCATATCCTAAATGACACAAAAAACTCATGTTGCTACCAAAACAGCGAAGTCTAACATGAGCAGACGAGAATCTCACAAAAACCCATCATTTAGTTGCTACAAGCTGATAATAACATGTTGATCCAATCCATGATATCTAATGGCTAGAAAGAAAAACTATGATATTTCTAGGTGGCACATCTGGTCAGCAAAATAAAGCACCATTACCATGGAGTAATTAATGCAAACAACTCCAATTGGTTCCTTGAGAACATAGCTCCTAAATGACTCCATAGGAAGAGAGATAGGAGCCTTTTGCTTAGCACCCAAACCTTCCAATGTCAGGGTTGCACGCTGCAACAGCCAATGCAAGGCATCCTCCCAATGATAAACTCTATTTACCGGCGATAATCTTTGCATTAAGACCATCCATATCTATAAAAAGAAGAAGAAGAAGAAGAAGAGATTAAATAAAATATTCACTTATAAATATACAAAAAGAATTACAATATATAAAGATATAAATAATGTCACTTACCCAACTCAAATTTTTATGCATTCTCGATGCACTCCTCAACATCAATCGGTACACAAACGGCTCTCAACTAATCTTGAGTGCAAATCAAAGCTTCCACTACTTTGGAAGTTAAAGAATTTCAAAAGCCATCAAGCACACGACCTGATGTACTAAAAGTTGACATGGAAACAACGGTAGTTATGGGAATGGAAAAAATATCTCTAGCCATCAAAGAAAGAATCTTATATTTTGAGCCATTAGTCTTCCACCACATCAAAAGGTCAAGATTAAGATCATTTTCATTTTTTTTTCTTGAAGATACTCATCAAGCTTGGAATGCTTGTCATCGCACCCTTGTTCATTTGAGTATAAAAACATTTTCTTCCAAGCTTGGGCATCATACTTCTTTATTCCTTCACTTCCTTTACTACCACCCGTATCGGCATTGGAAGCACTACCACTTGCACCTGAACTATGGCTACCAAAATTTTGATTACTTGAAATAAGAGAAGATTGCTCATAAAATTCATACAGACGCTCCAATGCATCCTTCACCTTGTAATGCATCTCTTTAACTTTCGATTCATCATCATAAATTTATGCATACAAGAAAGTCACATAATTCAACTTAGCTCTAGGATCTAACACAACCACAATCAACACCATCATATTCACTTTATCCAAGCTTTCATAATATTTATCAAACTTTTCTTTCATTTTCACACACATAGCTTGAAGCTTAATATCCGAAGTATTGACCGCATATTTCAAATTCTATACAAAAGAACTATCCCTTCAAAATAATCATTTGAAGTAACATATGAACTCCCCGACATCTGTTTGGTGGCATCATAGAATACTTTTAGAAGTTCCGAAAGAATAATAGCATTTTCCCAATCATCATCACTAAGAATTTCATGATTAAGCTCACTTGCAAAAGATAAACCCTCGTCTTCCATTCTTTGGAAAGCTTTTATGAACTTTATGGCGGTGTCTAACATGAGACTAATGGAGTTCCATCTAGTGGCAACGTCAAGAACTACCGAACTCTCAATGCAAGATTGAAATGCTTTGGCTCTCACAGGAGAACTCTTTACATAACTAACCACATTTCAGATATGTGCAATGGATAGTCAAGCCATCTCTCACAATCAAATTTAATATATAAGCTATGCACCTCATGTGCAAAACACTACTATCCAATATCAACGACTTTTTTTTTTTCGAAATTTTTTCTTTCAAATAGTTAATTGCAACATCATTGAAGCTAACATTATCCACAGTGATTGTAGACATTTTTTTTTTCCTATTCCCCACTCCTGAATACATTTCTCTACCATTTTTCCAATCTCCCTACCCCTGTGACTATGCATCACCACAAAGTTGATAATTCTTTTATGCAACTTCCAATTTCATCAATAAAATGTGCAGTGAGACACATATAATTCGAATTTTGAATAGAAGTCCATGTATCAGTCGTGAGTGCGATCCTAGAATTAATCTTTCGAAAATAATTCTTCAAAAAAGTTCTTTCATCTAAATACAATTTTATGCAATCTTTTACCATTGTGAAACGTGATAAATGTTTGAAGAGATGTTGTAACTCACTGATAAATTCACGAAATCCAACACGCTCAACAAAGAAAAAAGGTTGTTCATCAAGGATGATGAACCGAGTAAGCATTTGCCTACAACGGGTCGTTAAGACACTACTAGTACTAGAATCTTCTCCTGCCTTACCAGCTATGTCTACATTACGTGGTGCAAAGAATTTCTGTTTCTTATCTACATTACGGGGAAACCTCCTACATGTGGTCAAGTGCCTCCTCATCGTAGAAGTACCGTTAGCAACATGATACTTAAGCATGGTCCCACAATGAATGCACTTTACTTAATTTGGTTTTTCATCCTTATCATTGATTCTCGTATAATGTTTCTAACATTCAGATGTATATTTCTTATCATGAGTAAGATGAAAACCAGGTAACTTACTTGTGGCACTCATGGTGGGGGGTGCCTCTTCCCCATTTTCATTGCTAGAAAACTCTAATTCCATAATCGGAGTCATCTCCTCATGTCCCTCGACCTCCATTGATGTGTTATTTTGATACATTAACTTCGCACTACACAACAATAGCAGAATATAATTAGAAATTAAAAAATAAAAAGCAAACTAGAAATGGAACACAATTAGAACAAGAATGTCTAGCATAGAAATGAGTGATAAGTTGACCAACTAAAGTTATAAGAACGGTGTATGTCATCAGTTTCCTTCCTCAAACAGCAATGACCCAAGGGGAGTTCTCAACTTTCTGAGAAGAGATTGAGTGTAATATAAATCTATAAAATCTAAAGGTGGGCCTCCCACGAGTTTGCAGAGTCTTCAGACCAACAGAAGAAACTTGGTTTCTTGCTGGACAGTCAAGATTTGCAAAAGACTTAAGGAACTAGGATAAGTGTATAGATATGTAGATATTTAAAATATGGCTAAGAATTCTTAATTCATCAAAACTATGATGATCCAATTCATAACATCATCTTTCTTTCTCATGCATTCACATAAGAGGTTTTCTCCCTAATTTTGTAGTAGGGTTCCATGGTAAACAGACATCATACTGTGTGGTTTTTTCATTGAACCTGCAAGGACCTGTGGGAAAGATCTTCCAAGCACATATGGTGCAATGATCATTGTCCATGCTTTGCACATATATATCAAACCGCTAAAAATTATTCGGCTATGCAAAGCTACAAAAAAAATAAAGTTTTCCCAAATAAACTGGGTCTGAATTTGAATTCCCAGCTGCTCGTTATATAATGGATCTCGAGATCATCGTCTTTGGATTTACAATGAATTTACAATGAACTGTTAGAGTTGTTCCGGCTAGAAAACTATTATAAATTATAACATGTGTTCTACCCCAAACATCTTCCACACAACTTATGAGAACAAAGAACAAACAAATATGAGTTTCAAAATGACAGAGAGAGAACACTCACAAGAAGAGGTCAGCGATGGCGAGGGCGAGCGACAGTGGCGTCGAGGGCAAGCGTCGAGCTGCAGGAGCTTCACTTGGGGAAAGCTCGAAGCTGAGCGAGGGCACTGCGGGTCGTGGGCTTTGGGGCACGGCGAAGGCAGAGCTACGGCGTCGCGGGCTTTGAGGCACGGCGAAGGGAGAGCAGCGGCGTCGCGGGCTTCAAGGCGCGGCAAAGGCAGAGCAGTGGCATCGTGGGCTTCAGGCGCAACTTCGAGGCACGGCAAAGGAAGAGTAGTGGTGGCGAGGGCGAGCAGCAGTGGTCGAGGGCGAGCGACGGTGTCGTCGAGGGCAAGCGGCGAGCTGCAGCAGCTTTGCTTGGGGAAAGCTCGGAGCTGAGCGAGGGCGCTGCGGGTTGCGGGCTTCGGGGCACAGCAAAGGTAGAGCTATGGCGTCACGGGCTTCAGGGCACGGCAAAGGCAGAGCAGCGGCGTCACTGGCTGCAGGCGAGGCGCGGCGAAGGTAGCAGTGGGCAGAGCAGGAGCGACATCGGTGCAGGCTGCAGGCGAGGCACGGCGGGGATGCTACTTGGTGGCATCAAGCAAGAAATTGTTTGGTTGAGTTTCTAGTGTCATGATTAACTCGGTTGAGCACGTCGGGGACCGAGCACTCTTTCCGCCGCAACTCTTTATACTTTTCTGTTTATTTCTTCCTCTGGGAAGGTCCAGCCAATGGAATGCTCCTGAGTATCTCCCACTCTGACATTCTTATTTAAATCTTCAATTCACCACCCAACTTTTGGCCTCCTCTTCTATCAACTCTCGATCACTGACAGTGCAGCGGTGTGGGATGGACCGAGGTTTCATGGACACCAGAGAAGACAAAAAGCTTGCTGGTCGTAAGAGAAATCTTCAACAAACACATCGGAGATGCAGGAGCCCGCCAGGACTGCTTTAATGTTTGCTGGATTCGCTGGACGTCTTGGCTGAGCAGCTCTCAGTGGCAGTTCCAGCAGCAACTGGTCGTGATTAAAAGTTCAGCAACGGTGCAAGGAGGGCAGTAGAGAATCACCAAGGGCTCGCGGTGCAGCAGGGACGAGTGACGGTGCAAAGTGCAGGCGTTGCAGCTTGCCGATGGGGCTTCGTAGCAGCAGCGTTTTCGTCAGCACAGCAGGTCGTCGAGATGGAGCAGCGATAGCAGTAGGCGGCACCTGAGTGTACACACCGCCATATAAATTTCAATGGGTTTGGCCTAATTTTGTTTTTTTTTTCTTTTTTGGTAAGGTAAGATTGGTATTAACTTTTAACCAAACAGAAATTTACAAGAAAGAGATCTCGGCATCAAAAAGCTTATACTCTTGGAGACAAACAAGTCAAAAAGAATGAAAGGGTGCCAAGAGTTAAAAAGGGAGGGGGAACCAAAAAAGAGGCAACCCTTAGTCAAATTTTACAAGGAAAGATATGACACCTCGGAAGAGAAAATAGAGGGATCGAGCCTCAAACTTCTTTGAATCCTCCTCTTCCTAGGCGTGTATGCAACAAGGCTGAACAACATAGCCTTGTCCTTCACGGCTTTAATGAGATGCTTCTTCAAGGCAGGCACGAACAGGACCCGGTCCCAGAAGAAGATGTTGTTCTTCATCTTCCATATTAGGTGACACAGGGCCCCAAAAGCAAACCGAGCAATATACTGATGGAACTCATTGTCGGATTGGAATTTGTTGGCCTAAATTAGATTTAGAGACCTAGGGATTTGACCAAGTGTGACATCCGGATTTTCGGGTTTTAATTTCGACTGGATAAATAGGGCCGTTTTTGTCCAGTTGAAGTCAGAGATTATGAAATTGGGATGCAAGTACGCCATGATGGTAAGAAAAAAAAATACCAATTTGATTGATGAGGTGTTGAATGAATTAATGGGAGTCAATTTGATTTAATTCAAGTGGGATTAAGATTTAATTGGAAGAGAATTAAGCGGAATTGAAGAAATTGTTGCACAAAGAATTGGACCCCGGCGGAAATTGCAAGTGCAACCATTGAAGGATGTTGTGGGAGAGGAGATAGTGGAAGATGACATCATGGGGATGATGTCATGCTGATTGGAGCCAAGGATTGAGGGCTTGACAAGTGGAGGGTGGAGATTTAATCTCCAAAAAGGGGCCATCACCATCATCTTCAACCTTGGGAAGGAGAGAGAGAGGGAAGGAGGGAGAATGCGTGACCGGACCAGCCAAGCCGACCGCCCGGACGCCGCCCCTTCGCCGCTCGACGCCGCCAGCTTCGCCGGAGAAGCTCGCCGCTGCCGTCGTCCGTGCGCGTCGCCCGCTCGTCATCGCACTGCCTCCGCCGCCTCCAGCTTTCTTTCGTGCGGCCCCGAGCTCCTGCCCCTCTGTCAAGCTGCTGCCGCCGCCGCCGTCGTTTGGTCATCGGAGCAGCCGGAGCCGTCGAAGCCAAGACCGCTGTCGTCGCCCGTCGTCTCGCGCTCCGCCACCGCCCGCGCTCGCCCGCGCTTGGCCGGCATCCCGAGCTGCTGTTCAGCTCGCGCAAGAGCTACCGGAGCTCGTCCCCGCCGCCGTGAGCCGCCGTCCGTCGCCGCCAGCCACTGCCTGAGCTGCCGCCGCAGCTCCTCCGCCGTTCCTCCGCCCGAACCGGCGCCGGATCCGCCCCCAACCAGCAGCGAGCAGAAGGTTGCAGAAATGGGTATGGCAGCCCCTTCTTGGCCCGTTTCGGCCGCCTTCCCGAGCCCGGATGCTCGGCCCGCTTTGAGGAAAGTCGATCCTCGCGTCGTCCCTGTCGTTTTGGTTCGCTCGGCTCGCTAATCCGGTGAGTTTAGCTCACTAAACCTCGCTTAGAGGGTTAATTATGCTTAGGGAGGTTTAGTTTATGTTAAGTATTATTAGGTTGTTAGTTTAGGTTAATTAAGAGTAGACTTGATTAAGATTGTGGTTTATTTTAAAGTGTGCTTAATTAAGGGTAAGTAGGTTTATTTAAAATAAGCCTTGATTTGACATAAATGAATTTACTTTTGATTTATTTAAATGTCTCGAAATTATTATATAATTTAATAATATATTTTATTCGAAACTAATAAAATATTATTATTTAATTATTTTCGGAATAAATTAAATTATTTATTAAATTCCGAAAATTTTGTCGAGACCTTAAATTCTCAGAATTTCGTGCCGGTCGTTGCTGTGTAGTCGGATTTTGAAATTGATGATTGGATGTTATAAATTGAGCGTGGACCGTGAAATATATGGATATTATTATTTAATTAATTTTCGGAATAAATTTAATTATTTAATAAATTATGAAAATTATTTGGGAACCTTATTCTCTCAGAATTTCGTGCTGATCGCTGCTGTGTATTTAGAATTTGAATTTGATGATTGATTGTAGCAAATGGAGTGTGATTGTGATAAATAGGGATTCTTTATAAAAGCCTAAGTGTAGAAATTGATGGGAGATTGGCTGTGATTGACCACCTATTAGAGGTCGTGCCCAGTGAGGCCGTGATATACCACCTAGGAAAGGTCGTGCCCGATGAGGCCGTGATAAACCACCTACAAGAGGTCGTGCCCGATGAGGCCGTGAAATACCACCTATTAGAGGTCGTGCCCAGTGAGGCCGTGATAAACCACCTATGAGAGGTCGTGCCCAGTGAGGCCGTGATAAACCACCTATGAGAGGTCGTGCCCAGTGAGGCCGTGATAAACCACCTATTAGAGGTCGTGCCTGATGAGGCCGTGAATTACCACCTGATTAAAGGTCGTGCCGAGTGGGGCCATGATGCCACTGATTCAAATTTGCCAAGTAGGGCCGTAGTTGAGAGCAATGATTGATTTGCTAGAATGACATGTAATCGGCCGAGTCGATTGATCGCTGAGACGATCCGAGTGGTTGAATGGTTTGATAATGTGATTGTGCCATGGTTGTTTGGTTATCATAATTGCACGTGGTTGGTTCGTATAAATTGTGCTAACCTGCAGATAAAGGCTGAGGCGAGGTAAGTCCTCTGTGTGATGTGGCTAGGCCACCCGGGGCGTATTTTCTTTCTACTAGGGGTTTAGGGGGTTGAACTTGCTGAGACATCGTCTCATCCCGGTTGTGGGATTAAAATTTCAGGTCCCTGGTGGACGGAGCGACCAGATAGCTTTGGTTGGCCTTGAGGAGTTGCAGAGGTGAAGTCACCAGGGTTGGAGAGCGTGTCCTGCTAGTTGGTTTTAGGATGGTTCCCCTTTTGTCGAGCTGGTCTATTTTGTAGACAGTCCAGAGTTGTATTTAAACCTATGTGTTTGGAAATAAGTGTTTGGTATTGTGATTGATTGCCTGCTTTTTTATCCCAAGTTAAATGTTGTCAGGGGATTTGTTTCACTTCCGCATGCGTAATGAAATGAATGGGTCGGCGACGTATCCTGGGATGTCGCATATTTGATCGACCGCAGTGGGATGTGCGCGCGCTCGAGGTTCGGGGCGTGACACCAAGAGCTACCAACTCTCATCAAGCCCAATCCTTGGTCATGATTCACACCAACTCTGGTGGTCAGCTCTTCCTATGTGCCCAACTGCCGTTGTGCTCTCCCCATTGTCATCGCGTTTACTGTCGTAGCCTCACTGCGGTACCGCCGCTTGCCCTTTGTCGTCAAACTTTCCTTGCCGATCATCTTGGATCAAGTCCAATTTAGGTAATTTCTTCAACTAAATCCAATTTAAATATTTGATTACCTAATTTGGATTATTTGGTTCTCATTTGATTTGGTTTAAAATTATTGGCATCGCCAAAATAGGAAATTTATATTTTTTGAGTCATGCGTAATAATTGGGGTTTCAATCTTTAAGACTTAAGATTGGATCCACGAAATTATTTTATTGGGGTTTCAATCTTTAAGACTTAAGATTGGATCCATGAAATTATTTTATTGGGGTTTCAATCTTTAAGACTTAAGATTGCATCCATGAAATTATTTAATTTCATGTTTTGACTCGTGGAAAATATTTGATTATGTGAGCTTAAATATTGCATACCACTAATTTAGGAAACTTTCCTATTTTGAAAAATACAAAAAGTTTATTGTATTGCATGTTAGGATAGATTGCTTCTGTATAGTTTCTAACTTGGAATTGCATATGTAGTAACCATGTAGTTAATTAGGATGTAAAGTAAATTATTTCCTCGTTTAAAATAGGTAACTACATATTTTAAGTAGTTTTCTATTGTAGTTTAAAAGAAGATCACAAAAAAAAAGGGATAATACCCTAAAAAACCCTAAACTGGTACACTTGTGACAAATTTACCCCAAACTATTTTTTTGACCACGAAAAACCCCAAACTGGTATACTTTTGACAAATTTATCCCAAACTGGTACACTTATGACAAATTTACCCTATGTTAGTTTTCGTTAAATTTTATTCTCAAATTATTAAGTTAAATGACACGTGAGAGTTAACCAGTATACTAATTTAGAATTTTACGTTCCGTTTGTCACAGTTTACAATTTTTATGATTTTTTGTGGTATTAATCCAATTTAGTATAAGGTATATTTGTCACAAATTTACCAGTTTAGGGTTTTTTATAGTCAGTCGGGGTAAATTTGTCACAAGTTTACCAGTTTGAGGTTTTTCGTGGTCAAAAAAATAGTTTGGGGTAAATTTGTCACAAGTATACCAGTTTGGGGTTTTTCAAGGTATTAACCCAAAAAAAAAAAACCATGCATATATCATACAGAATTAGTTGCATCATTGCCATGTCATAATTCCCATGTCAAGATATCAATGTCATTTGGTAATTGCATTTTTATGGTTTTACGAATTAGATTGTGTCATATTAGAATTTTGTTATATATAGATTGCATCTAGATAATCCATGTCACATGTCATTAGTTAGAATAGCATCACATAGACATAACCTAGAATCAACTTGCATATCATGAATTTCATATTGTTTAATCTTTTATTAAACAAGAAAATCCAAAAAGAAATAATCATCATTGCAACTAAAAATAATGTTTAGGGCATGCATTTGTTTTAATTGACATCTTGCAAATATTGGAAAATTAACCATAGTGAGATTATGCTTAGTTTAGTGTATTGAGGTTTGCCCTGTTTCTAGCAATTTATTTATTGCTTTGACTTATTTAGTGTTGCATTAATTTATTGTGCCCTTGTATGATCACTCATTACATGTTAAAGCTTTAGGATTAAAACTTGCCAAGACTAAAAGCTAATTTTTTTTTATGAAATTAAAGAGAAATGGTAGTAAAAGAGAGTTAGATTAAACTATAAATCTTTGGTTCATAAAAGTAAGGTGAATTCCTGCATCTTACTTGGATTGACCCACAAGAGATCAGTGACGACACATAATTGAATTGAGCTAATTTGCATGTTAAAATGATTGAATCAAAACCCTAAAGTTGTGATAGATATGAACTTGGAAGAGTGCGCACTAAGTCTTTGGCTTAGTGGTTTACCTCTGGAAAGGTCCTCCTAGTCCTACCGTTTATGATGAATGGGGACACAGAGCATGTTGGAGGTTTGTTTGTAAAAACAAATTAAGTGCATTTCCTTGTCCCACATAGGAAAAGTGGGAGGAAGTGGGCTAATTAATAAGTGTGGGGTTTCCTTTTTGTATCTAAAGGAATGATTGGGTGGGGCTAGAACCCACCATATTATTTGACGCATTTAGTACTTTGCGCGCCCGCAGTTTAATTAGAACTAATCCCTTTGTTATTTTATTTATATTTTTTCTTTCGTACGGTTATCTTATTAACTTTAATAATCGATTTTTGTTTGTATCTTTTCAAGACAACCTTTGGAAAAGATACTTATTCAGTTTGCAACTTTTCCCAAAGGATTGCAATTGTTTGTTTTTTAACTTCTTCCGAATGGACGCCTTTGTTCATCTAGACAATTTTCGAAAGGATACATTTGTTCGCTTTGCAACCTTTCACAAAGAGTTGTCTACGTTTAAAAAAAACTACGCCTCAAAATCTGACTTTAGTATTTTAAACATCCGTCTTCATTGTTTTACCCAATTT
The DNA here is from genome assembly GCA_028830015.1 of Eucalyptus grandis x Eucalyptus urophylla. Taxonomy (NCBI): domain Eukaryota; kingdom Viridiplantae; phylum Streptophyta; class Magnoliopsida; order Myrtales; family Myrtaceae; genus Eucalyptus; species Eucalyptus grandis x Eucalyptus urophylla. Next base: position 5,944,480 of record CM054200.1, read on the forward strand.
GAAGCCATATTTTCCCTACAGAGCAACCTCATCCATCCATAGAGTTCTCAATCCGATTCCTCTAACTTTCTTTCATTCATTTATTGATTTCCTTCTTTATAAGTATTATTTCTCAACAACACTTTCCCCGCGGAGCTTGTTTGCATATATTCAAATCCATGTCATCAAACCGATTCCCTCGTGAGAGAAACTGTCAAGATATATAAAATTAATTTTCACTTCATAATTCGACAACTCAAACTTTTGGAGCAAATGGTGATTCCTGTAATCTCAAATAATTTATCTTCCATTCAATCGACTTGGGGCCCTCGTCATCCTATGGTCCCCCCAAACTAGCTGGACACATGTACCGTTTACATGGTATAACTTCTCATCTCTCAACTCCGTTTGATCTAAATTAATATGCGCATTACACAAATTAATATCCGCCATATGTGTATAATAGCTCCTCTACGCTCTCCACGCACTCTTTTTAAATCCACCCTAAACACTCCCCAATCTTTCCCATGCATTGCTAAGACTGTCTCTCTCTCTCTCTCTCTCTCTCTCTATCTCTGCCATTTTCCTCCTTTTGCTTTTGAAACACCAAGTTCTCGTCCTCTGATATTCTTGAGGGAACTCCTCTGAACATCTTGTCTTTTCTGCAATAGGGTCCTTCGGAAATGGCCAACCAACAAGAACAGACCAGTCGACAAAACCCAGATCAAACGGTCCCCGTCTCAGTCGAACCTCGAAGGCAAGACTCGGACAGACCATTGGACCACAACCCGCCAGATTTCCTCTTATCAGTAAGGCTTAAGTACGTGAAACTCGGCTACCACTACCTCATCTCCAAAGCCATATATTTACTCCTCGTGCCACTCCTTGGCATCTCCTCGGCCCACCTGTCGGCCCTCACGGCCCGAGACCTAGCCCAGCTCTGGGACCAACTCAGGTTCAATCTCATTACCGTCGTGCTCTGCTCAACCATCATGGTATTTCTGGTCACTCTCTACTTCATGACCCTACCCAGAAAAGTCTACCTCGTCGACTTTGCCTGCTACAAGCCTGACGACTCTGCCTGCCACAAGTCTGACCCGGCTCGGATATGCACCCATGAGACCTTCATGGAGCGGTCGGAGCTCACGAACGTCTTCACCAAGGAGAATCTTGCTTTTCAGCAGCGGATCCTCGAGCGGTCCGGGCTGGGGCAGCGGACATACGTGCCTGAAGCTGTGCTTCAGGTTCCACCGAACCGGTGCATGGCAGAAGCACGGGCAGAGGCTGAGGCCATCATGTTCGGGGCTGTGGACCAGCTGCTGGCCAAGACCGGGGTCAAGGCCAAGGACATAGGGATCCTTGTCGTGAACTGTAGTGTGTTCAACCCGACGCCATCGCTGTCGGCGATGATCGTGAACCACTACAAGCTCAGAGGGAATGTGTTGAGCTACAATATTGGTGGGATGGGTTGCAGCGCTGGATTGATTTCGATCGACCTTGCTAAGCAATTATTACAGGTTTCATTTCTGTTTTCCTCTCTTTTTCGATTATTCAAATTATAGGTTTCATAATAAGAACTTTTTATGAACAACAACCTTAGTGCTATCAAAGCAGACAAGGAATGAAAACCTTCGTTTACGAAAGAAATGCTAAATTTAAATTGGGTAATAGAAATTGTAGTAGGTTCACTACCGCAGGCCATTTTATGTTGATAGTGTGTCATATAATTTTAAAACCATTTCATAAAAATTAGAATCACGACCAAAAAAAAAAAAATGTATTGTTAATATAACAGTTTTTGAGCTAATGTGAGAATAATGACTAATTGTGAACCACAAATTCTTAAAAGAGTAGACCCCATAACAGTTTATAATTATTTGTTATTTAATTTTTGTGATCTAAAACATACTATCATTCTTGCAGTAAATTAAAGACTGACCCGATCATTTCCATTAAAAAAAAAAAACCAACTTTATTTTGGTGGTGCAAACAGTAAATTTTCACATATTTTATTTCCCTAGATTATGCTTTGGTTGGTTGGGTAGTGGGAGTCAATGAGTGGTTTGAACTCAGAACCTAGATGTCATCAAACAAAATTATCCACTAATAAGTCAATTCAAGATTCATTATGCCACATAATATAGCTAGAGTTGAAATAGGACTTTTTCACATTTACGAATTCGATAATTGACAACGGAATTGAACATGAGCTTTGTACATTCTCATTACTATCTATTCTATCTACTAGGCACAATAGTTTCTAGACTTTCTTACTAGGGAAATTTTATTTTGGTCTCATGAAAATGAAACTTGGGCCTAATCGTAATACTTCTCTGATGAATCAATCACCAGGTAAATCATAACTTTTATGCTCTAGTGGTCAGCCTCGAGAGCATCACCCTCAACTGGTACTTTGGCAACGACCGATCGATGCTTGTCTCAAACTGCCTCTTCCGGATGGGCGGCGCAGCGATCCTCCTCTCCAACCGATCCTCTGACAGCCGCCGCTCCAAGTACCAGCTCATCCACACTGTGCGTACCCACAAAGGCGCAGATGACAAGAGCTACAATTGCGCGTTCCAACAAGAGGACGATAAGAAGATGATCGGCGTGTCGCTCTCCAAGGACTTGATGGCAGTCGCCGGGGAAGCCTTGAAGACCAACATCACGACCCTCGGCCCATTAGTGCTCCCGATGTCAGAGCAACTCTTGTTCTTCGCAACCTTGGTCACGAAGAAGGTGTTCAAGATGAAGATTAGGCCATACATTCCTGACTTCAAGCTGGCCTTCGAGCATTTTTGCATCCACGCGGGAGGTCGAGCTGTTCTTGATGAGGTACAAAAGAACCTTGAGCTCACGGATTGGCACTCGGAGCCATCACGAATGACTCTTTACCGATTTGGGAACACGTCGAGTAGCTCACTGTGGTATGAATTGGCCTATTCAGAGGCCAAAGGAAGGATTAGGAAAGGTGATAGGACATGGCAGATCGGTTTTGGGTCTGGATTTAAGTGCAATAGTGCAGTTTGGAAGGCGTTGAGGACCATCGACCCAGCGAAGGAGAAGAATCCATGGATGGATGAGATTCGTGAGTTCCCCGTCCATGTTCCAAAAGCGGTGTCCATCGGATCTACCACGAAATGAGCGCATTGTTCAGGATTTCGCCAAGATAGGCGAGATTGACTCTGAAGGACACGTAGACCCTTAAGTATCCTTTTGCCTTGAGTTCTTGCACAAGCATCATTCTAGATCTACTTGAGATTAAACTTTTCTTCGCCTGAACCGATTCCTGAAAGAAGTGTGCATTTAGCTTTTGTAATTGTCTATATGACCGGTCAAAGCATGTTTTCTATGGCTGGATTACTTGAAGAAACTATTGTGCTGTTCACCTATATTGCATAGTAAAATCGAGACTTCGAACTTTATATTCCATGAAGGCTTTTAGATATTATTACCTCTCGAATCCTTACTTGTTTCAATGCAAGAACTAACCTAGAAACCTAAAGTCAAACGGCAATTTATTTTGGTTGGTTAGACGACCGTCTGTCGTTTTATCACATGGGACAAAAATATCAAGGGTGAACCAAAGGTCCGAACCGCAGACTCCGTCTTATGTGCAGGAACTCATTTAGACCCGTGGAATCAATTAGACAATCCCCTAGAACGTGGTTGTATATTGTGTTTTGGTGAATAATCGACAAGTACTTCTAATTGGTTTTTCTAAAACCTTTTCTTAGAAGTAAAGTTTCTCAAATATTTTATTTAAAGACACCGAAAGTTGAGATTATCATCAACTATTTTTATTTTTGAAGAAGTGGTTGGTAAGAGATTCGAGCTTAACGCGACGATGAATGTGGACTATATGCACTTTCCCTTTCACTGGTTTTATTGAAGTTTGACACTTGATGGAGACACAGATATGGTCGTTTGACTATCATTGACTAAAATGGAGTTTCCAAAGGGCTAAAATAAATTAAGAAACAAAAGGATCAAATCAAGAAAGTGATATGGAACTGTAGAAAGGGAAATGACAAGGTAAATTAGAATCTATAGTCATTACGAAATATCATATAATTGTGAAGAAGCGAACTTGAATTTGATGTATGTTGGTCTAAAATCGATCTAGGATAATTTGACAAACAGGGAATTGGTTCGAGCTGGATAGAAGTGATAAAAAAAGAAAAAGGCGTGAGGCATGCCAGCTCTTGAGATCAAAATATGATTACAAAAGGTTTCTTTCGATTGGAATGCCGAAGAAATGAAAGTGTTGGAAAACCAAAGTGCAGAAAATTGGAAATTAGACGATACTTCAAGGAGAACACTAGAATTAAAACCGGACAAGAGCGAGAAATGCAAAATTTAAAAGAAATTGAAACATTGACGCTGAAATTAATACGCACATTGACTTTTAAAGGATTTGAAGGAGAAACACTAGAGACTGAAAATTCGCTTCATTAGAATTAAAATAACTTGAAAGTTACAAACACATTTACGCTCGAAAGGTACCAAACACAGCACCGATATTCATACTGAACATTACGAACAAAAAATGTGACCTTAAAACTGAAGCTGATAGTAAAGGACATTGATTTGAAAGTGGAAATGTGATCAGAGAAAAATTTCAGAGTTTTGGCATAACTTGACCGTGTCTTGTTCCATCGTGGTTTCTCCTATTGTTAGGGGAAATTGTCCAGTCAATCTAAAATCTATGATACTTATGTTAATTTAGTTCCAAACTTTCTAGTTTAACCAATATAGTCTTAAACTTCTGTGGGAATTCTCAATGTAATTCTTCCCACCAATTTTGTTGGGAATTATTGATGTGGCAATGTGCCATATGGGCTAGTGATGACCGGATCATCATATCAGTGATTTTTGGCAAAAGTGGATCAAAAGAACTACATTAAATTTTGCAAAAAATTTATGCTAAATTGGAAAAATTTTAAAATTTAGCATTAGATTAACATCCTTACAATATATTCAGGAACGATTAGATAATTTTCCTTGTTAAACCTATTGAGTTTCGTACGACAGTTGTTGGAATTCATGTGAAATCCTTGTGAATGAATGATGGGTAGGTATGTTTGGAACTTTTAATTATGGAATATGACGTCATTATTCCTCGTATTAGTTCCTACATAATAATAATAATAATAATAATAATAATAATAATAATAATAATAATAATAATATAATTGATAATTATAATACTAGTAATAATAAGTCATTGGGATAGCATTATATGTGGAATTACTTTTTTATTATTGACTGAATGCATAGTAGAAAAGATTCTCCTTATTTTCCCAGCCTAGCCTATTCGTATATATTTAGCTTTTACAAGAAAAAAAAGTTCCTTAGTAAATAATATAATGTTACTTAATGTTATCATGGCATGCATAATTTTAATTTCAAAATATTGGTTACACATAACATAAGAATAGTCAATGCATTGAAAAGCTGCATAATTTCCAAATTGGCTACTTAATAAGGTTCTCACGATCCCTTCTTTAGTCATTAGGATTCATTTTTCTGGAGTCCTCTCAGTAACAAAACCTCATCAATAATATCAATAGGTAATAGATATGGCAATTACTAAAAGTAGAAATAACGGTTGATAGGTCCATACATTACAATAGTTGACCTAAATTTACAGTATAAACAATAATTCATAGATTTAAGAAATGACAATTGCTAGTTGTAGGAAACTAGTTTATAATAGGGAAAATGACAAGAATAGTCCCTGAGCATTGAACTTTACTCTAATGTGTAATGTGGTTCATGTACTTTAGCTCAACATGCAATAACATTCTTAAACTTTTAAATTTAGTACCTATTCAATTTAGTCTTAAGAATATATAAAAATGTTAAATTTTGTCTCTGAATTTGAATTAATGAGAAAACATTGAATATTTTCAGAGTTCAACGAAAAATTGAACATGTACCAAAAATTCATAGCTTCATTCAATAAATTAAAAATCTATGGACCACATTGACATTAGAATAAAGTTCATGAAAATTAAAAATTCAGAGACCATTCACGTGATTATCCCTTTATAATATGGATTTTGTTTGCATTGTTTCAATTGCTAAATATTCTTGGACAATAATTTAATTTTAAAATATTGATTTCACATAGCATGAGAATAATCTATACTTTAAAAGTTGTAATATTTTCTTCTTTCTTTTTTCTTACTGCTTACCAAGTACATAATGATGTTTCTTCACGAAATCCATAAAATAATGTATGGATATGTTGAATAGCTCAAAGCATCACGCTTGCTATCCTTAATAATGGTTGTAAATTCGTCAAAGAATACCTCAGGGGTACTTGTTAACCAATTAAGGAAATATAATAATTTTTAACACATTGACTGTTTAGATGAAATGTGTAAGAATTATTTTGAAAATTGAAATATTTTTATAAAATTATTTTTAACAGCTACACGCTTGTTAACAAGATCCTTATTACTATCTTACGAAGACAATATAGCGGACATAAAGAGAAAAACCATAAGCTGTTACTATCTATATATCACTTGAATATCCGAAATTGAATATCGTCGCTCTCACGTGTCATTTTTGGATCTTTAAGTGTGACTTAAAGGACATGATTGAATGAAAATGAAACCCAGAGTATAATATATACAAAGCCTAAATAGTAAAAAGATACAGTAATTTTATATACAGAACCAAATACACTAGCTTTAAAAGATTAGTCAAGACTTCTAGAATTGCTGAATCAGAGTTTGGTAAGCAACTTGCGCTACCGGTCTGTGTCTCTAAGGGATCAAAATTGCTTGTGTGACTCACGAACCAATTTAGCAATTGGAAAAAGAAATGAAGAGAAAGGGCAGTTGTTGGGTCAACGAATTCCTTCTTTGCATAAGAAAGGGTCAACAGACATTACGATCAGGACTTCTCATAGGTTTCTAGCTGGCTGAAAAGCGTAGATAGTTTCATTGAGAATTCTTGAGCACTTCGCCCTTTTTTTGAAAAAGAAAAAGGTAGATAGGTTGAGTGAAAGAATGATCCTAAGGAATTTTATAAGGTTTGAGTGCCTTACTCAGGTCTCCAAACGCTCTTATTTGAGCGTTTTGTCTCCACCAAACAATGCCCAACATTGTTCACTAAGTGAAAGTATTGAATAATGCCTTTGATCGATCAAAATACAGTATTATATTTTCTAATTGATAAGAAACTTGCACGTCATTACACATCATGTGTGATGTACACATCATGTAGCAAACCATTAGTTCACATGCTGAAATTAAAATGCAAAGCTAATTTTCATTGATACTATAGAATTTATTAGTCCGTCTCAAAGCATCAGCAATATGTCAAATGCACGAATTTCCTATGACATGGGCTATCCTTACCTCATGGATGGATTAATTCCTATAAATATACGTAAACTATCATGTCTACATATATTGAATAAGGCTTCATTCACATGGTCTCCAAGGTTAATATGAGTGGGAGACACTGCTATTCAAATCAAGATTCATTGTATTCCAACCCGACAGTCAATTACTTAGTCAAATGAAAGTTTTTCATGATCCTAGTGAGAGATAACTATTAGTCAGGGGACTCGTAACAATAGTCCCTTGAGAGTGACTTCAGGAGTCATAGTGTGAAAGCAAAACAGACGAGACTCGGGCAGTTGGGTGTTGACTCTGTACTTGTTCTTGTATCGAAAAATGGGCATGACTCATGGCACGCAATGAATGCACATGGCTTCATGAGTTTGCACAACCACTTTGTATGCCTAACTTGTGGAAGTTAACAGCTACATAGTCAAAGAATGACTGCTTCTATCAATGAGCAATCGAGCGCATGGAATCAATTGAACATTTCAAAAGTTATTGGAGATAGAGAGCCAGAACAAAACGTGAACTCCAGAAATCAATGTAGAATAATAAGGAGATAGAGTGCAAGTAACTTAGGCATCAACATATCTCCAAACGCACCCTTCATGTGAACTCCAGAAATCAATGTAGAATAATAAAGAGATATAGTGCGAGTAACTTAGGCATCAACATATCTCCAAACGCACCCTTCATGTGAACTCCAGAAATCAATGTAGAATAATAAGGAGATAGAGTGCAAGTAACTTAGGCATCAACATATCTCCAAACGCACCTTTCATGTGGTGGGGGAATAGGGCATCCTATTTGACCTCATCAAAATGAACCGTATTGTGTATGGTGGTGGCTCTTGCCCTAACTCGTTTTTTGGCATAAGAACATTACAAGTGCCGAAAGTTTCATACGGTGCTCATTTTAGTGTCAATTTTTTGCCAACTCACTTAAGTGTCAAATTGGGGAAAAAACGATTACTTAGAGAAATCCCACCGAAAAAGTTATGTGGCTTTTATAATAAGAATTTAATATGAGTTGGCATTTTTTTAATAAAAAACCAGTCCATGTGGACATCCTCAATGATGTCGCAGGAGACAACATGGTTGACTTACCTAAAAAACGACATTGCACGCTTGACTCTGAAAATAGGTATTGGTTGGTCACCGTCACTCAATACTTGTGTTTTATCATCTCTCCTTGTCACTGTCACTCGCTCGGTGCCAACTTTGACGCTCCCACTCAATCACTCACCCAAGGTTCGTCATCCTCTTTCACTCGCTCAATTGTTACGAAATTAGGGCTCATAGGAAAAAATTAGGGTTCGGTTTTTTGTGCAATTATGGGGATGTTGGTGCTAGAGGAGGAGTCATACAAGGGGACCTCAATTTGTTTAATCACTTCGATGCTAGCTTTGTTGCTTTGTATTCGCTGAGTCATTGTTTAATCAAAGGTGTGATTATAGGGTACTCACGTGAAGTTATCATCTTTTCTTTATAGTGGTCACAAAAGCTAATTTTTATTTCTTGGGTGCAATGTCGGTATAGGAGACAATACTGCACCCATCACCTCCTATGTTAGGGATTTTGTTATTAGTAGCAATTAGTGGAAATACGTTGGTGGAAATGTTAGACACTATCTTTGTCAATATAAATAGGTTGTCATTTATTAATTTTAATAGGGATATAGTGCAATAGTTAGGATGCAAAATAGAAAATTTGCATTCTAAGAGCCGAAGGATGCTTTGAGATACTTCCATGATGGTAGTGGCATTAGGGATATCTTTTTTTGTTTTTTTTTTGTTTTTGTTTTTTCCATTATCTTCATGGTGAGGAAGCTCAAGTGAATGTTGAGTGTCACAATGATGATGAAGATCACGAGAACACTCAAATAGGACAAGTAAAAGATGATATTGAACCAACTACTCAAGCTAGAAATGGATCTATTTTAGATGAAGGAGAATAGGAGAGGGAGGCAAGGCATATAACTTGTGTATTAGAGAAAGTTCAATAAAGGGTTACATGTCCCAAAGTCTCTACTGAAGACACAGGTGATGAAGAAATGACTGGATTAAATTGGGAAGTTGCTCTATCTAGTAAGTTCGATGATGAAACTTTGCAAATATGAATTGCTCAAGTGATGATGATGAGGAACTTGCACAGTTAAGGCAAAAGTAGAGAGAATTTTAGAAAAATAAAGTTGTAACACTTGGAGAATCACATAGATCTCAACTGGTGGTTGATAAAAATGACACTAAATATGAAGAAAGTAGCATTGATAATGAGACTAAGAGTTCAAAGAATGAGAATAAAGATAATTATAAAGTTGTGGGTAAAATGAAATGTAAGTGTTCTTATGATTCAGCTGTTGCACATCCTGTTTTGTGTGTAAGTAAGGGCACAATAAGGCAGGTCGAAAATTGAAGAAACAACAATAGACATTTGTAGGGCCTGATGTAAGGCTTAGTACAAAGTTGATTAAAGGCCCAATTAAAGGTTTATTTGAAAGACCAACTAAAGGGCTTGCTGTAGGTGCAAGGCCAACCCTTGAGTCGACTATTACATAGACGGAGAGAAAATATCTAATAAGTTGTACAATTTGTATTTTTGTTGTTATATGTCAATATGTTGGCAAAATTAAGTTCATTATGTCTTTCTCATGTGATAAGAAGACCATTTAAATAGGTTTTTGAAAGTGAGGTACCATAGCGAATAAGATAGGCTTTTAGTAAAAGGATAAGGCAATATAGTCATGGCTTATTTACAGACTTCGCTACTAAAATGACAATTTTGAATATAAGTTTGATAATTGTTGTGCATTTAATTTATAGTATTTGATTTGTTGACAATATGTGTATGTTTTTATAGTTTGAGAGCAGTTCGAAGATGTTAATCTTTTAAGGTGGCCCTAGTCAAGAGTCGTGGGCTACATCCATAAAAAGAACCCAATAACAAGCCCAAAGAAACTCAACCAAATGCAAGTGAAGTATAATCTAGTAGAAATCAATCAAATGTTGCACAAAAACAGACAACACAAGAGTTAGGTTCAAACACAAGAGAGGTGGCTCCAAAGAAGGTGATATCGGGTGTAGTTCCAAAACAGCTACCAACAAAAAACTCTATACTTCTTTCATCTAAACCAATTGATGCTGGCACCAATAATGATACTAGCATTATTACCATAAAACCAATATCATTTATGGAAAGCTTCCGTCAAATGACATTATGTTCTCCTATAAGGAGAATGGCTGCCGTTAAGAAGAAGATACTTGGGACAAGAAAGTTAATTCAAGTACCTGTAGGTGTAGCTCTAATTAGAAAAAGTGCAAGGATTATGAACTAAATCAAAAATCCATCAAAAGGAAAATGAACTATAGGATTGTGAATATTGATTGATGAGAGGGTGTTAGATCTAGTATTTTTTTTTTTTTTTTTGGGATGGGAGTTTGATTGATGGATGTTTATATTGATTGTTAGAGTTGTTGCAAATGATTTTGTTTGGGTTGGTTTTGAGATGTTTGGTGAGAGGAGAAGTTGCCTGATGGGAGGTTAATATTGATTGTTGGAGTTATTGCAATAGCTTTATATGTTTGGTTTTGAGATGTTTTTTCTATTTAGATTAACCGATGAATATTCAAATAAATAATGCTTTTTGTCTACGCTTTTGCCTTTTCCCATTTTTGTTTTACTTTTATGGTTGTTATTTTTTGTGTAAATTTTGTTTAGTCTTGTGCTATTAATGCAAGCACTATTACCTTGATGCAGTTTTGTGCTTGTGCCAGCACTTATTTTGCAGCTGATATAAGCACACGACTACACTTGCTTGTATTGGTTTATGCTTACATCATCAACTTACTACAATTTTGTGCTTGCACTTGCACTCATTTTTGTAGTTAATTTAAGCACAATTGTGACATCCCGATTTTCCAGTTCTATTTTCAATAAATTGAGACGGGCATTTCGTTGGCACACACATAGTTCTTTTCCTTGAGTCGGCCACTCATGTGAAAACTAGTCTATCGGGTGAAGCTGTTAAGAGTTTCTAATGCATCAGACTCGAGAATTTGACCAGGAAGCAACCTTTCGACCGAGCTAATCTGCAATGGTCATTACGGCACGATTAAAATCGATTACAGATCGGAGATAGGTCGACTCGACAAAGGCATGTGATCAGGTGTGGGTGATTCCACCAGATCGCACAATTCTTGTCGATCGACACTGGACCGACCTTTTCTATCGATTGGGTACCCTGTGTTCGTATTTGAAACCTTGAGATTACCCCGACAACCGAAAGTCGTCAATGTTTCAAAGATGTACATTGTGGCTTGAGATGATCAACCATAGGTCGAATGCATGAAAATTTCTAAAGGCTACCCGGTAGGTTGGGCCGCGCTAGTATCGTGCCAAAGTGAAATTAACCGTGGAATTGAGATCGAATTTAGAAATTGGAAGTCTGGGTGTGTCACAAATCATTTTAGGATCATTGACTAATCTTCGGAAGATTTTTCATGCAATCAGAGTTTTTCAGCAATTAAATCAGAAAATGGTTAATTTGGCTCGAGAAATTAGTAGGCTCGTCTTTTGGTCATGCTTTTGGGACTTAAATTGATTATATAGACAAGTGAAGATGTGAATTGAAGTGTGGTGACATTGAATTAATTTTATGGGCTTTAATTTAATTCAATAGAAGAGAATCGAGTGGAATTGAAGAATTTAACGTACAAGAATTTAGGCCTCGACGGAAAAGGAAATTGCAACCATTGAAATAGGTTGTAGAGGAAATGAGTTAGTGGAAGATGACATGGGATGATGTCATGGTGGTTGGGCCAAAAAGAATGAGATTTGGACAAGTGGAGGGTGGATATTGGCTCTTGGAAAGGCACCCATCAACATCATCTTCAACCTCTAGCTCCTTGGGTTCCGAAATGGGAAGAGAGGGAGAGAGAATCCGGCCGGCCAGCAGCTGCTCGACGCCGCCCCTTCGCCGCTCGTCGTCCGCCGTTCGTCGCCGCCGTGCCAGCCCGCCCGTCGCCGTTCGCCGTGCCACCGCGCGACGCCCCACGCTCGCATGCGTGCGCCTCGCCCCTCCGCTCCGCTCCGCCCGCGCCAGCCCGTCACCACCGTCGTCCCGAGCTACTAGCCGTCGTCGAAGACCCCGCCAGGCCGCCGTGAGCCACCGCCGAGCTATAGCCGCCGCTTCTCCGCCGTTCCTCCGCCTGAATCGCTGCCGGACAGCCCTCCTCCGCCCGCGACCAGCAGCTGCAGAAAATGGGTTTCTCAGCCCCTTCTTGGCCCGTTTTGGCCGTCTTCCCGAGCCCGGATGCTCGGCCCGCTTTGAGGAAAGTCGATCCTCGCGTCGATCCCGTCGTTTTGGTCCGCTCGGTTCGCTAATCCGGTGAGTTTAACTCACTAAACCTTGATTAGAGGGTTAATAATGCTTTAGGTGTGTTTAGTTTATGTTAAGTATTATTAGGTGGTTAGTTTAATTTATTTAAGTGTAGATTAGATTAATGTGCTTGATTAACTTAAAGTGAGTTTAATTTAAGACTAAATGAAGGTTTATATTAATATAAGCCTTGATGTGACATAAAGGAAATTACTTTTGATTTATTTAAATATCTCGAAATTATTTAATAATTTAATAATATATTATTATTCGAAATTATTAAAATATTATTATTTAATTATTTTCGGAATAAATTTAATTATTTATTAAATTCCGAAAATTTTGTCGGGACCCTAAATTCTCAGAATTTCGTGCCGGTCGCTGCTGTTAGTCAGATTTTGAAATTGATGATTGGATATTATAAATTGAGTGTGGATTGTGAAAATATGGATATTATTATTTAATTAATTTTCGGAATAAATTTAATTATTTAATAATTCGAAAAATTATTTTGGGACCCTAAATTCCCTGAATTTCGTGCTGATCGCTGCTGTGTATTTAGAATTTGAATTTGATGATTGATTGTGGCAAATTGAGGGTTGATTGTGATAAATATGGATTTTATTCATAAAAACCCAAGTGTCGGGTTTTGATGCAAAAAATTGGATTTTAATTATTATATTAAATAGTGGGGTTTGAAAAAGTGAGATATTGGCTTTTTGATTCGAAATTAGCATGTCCCCACACACGTGAGTAATTTCTGGAATATTTTTAATATGGAGAAAAATGGCCGGGATCACTATTTTAAGTGGAAGCATTGATTGAAATATATAGTGTCCTGGGGCCGAGTATGCTTTGGCTGTGTGATAATTAAGATGAATCGTCCTGAGCTGTTGAGCCGGACTTGCCCCTACATGGGATGCCCACGCGGTGGATGCCGGTCGCAGTAGATTCTGGGCCCATGCTCCTTTGGGAATACCGTCGACGTACTGACGAAGCCGCGCTCCGAGGGGGGAGGCGATGCCTGGCTATATGCTAGTAGATAGCCGAACTGCGAGTAGGCTATACCCTTGTGTGGCAGTGAATAATAATTGGAATGCGTGCTAAGTGCGATTGTGATTTATATGAAAGTGATGGCGTTCCGGTTGTTTAAGTTTCTCTTACTATCTGTGATTGAGTGATTTGAATTGCGCTAACCTGCAGGAAGGAACTGAGGCGAGGTAAGTCTTCTGTGTGATGTGGCTAGGCCACCCGGGGTGTATTTTCTTTCTAATAGGGGTTTAGGGGGTTGAACTTGCTGAGACATCGTCTCATCCCGATTGTGGGATTAAAATTTCAGGTCCTTGGTGGACGGAGCGACCGGATAGCTTTGGTTGGCATTGAGGAGTTGCAGAGGTGAAGTCATAAGATTGGAGAACGTGTCTGACTTGTAGGTCATAGGAAAATTCATTTTTAAGAGCCGGTCTTTTGTAGACTTTTCGTTGTAGACCTCTGTATGTAATTCTGTTGAATTATGTAAGTGTTATGTTGTGGTTTTGCTTCCTGCTTTTCTATCCCGTATTTTATTGTCAGGGGTTTTATAATACGTTCCGCTTGCGCATTAATAAACCAATGGGGTCGGCGACATTACCTGGGAATGTCGCATTTGCATGACCATGGTGGGATGTTGGCGCGCTCGAGGTTCGGGGCATGACAACAATACTGTACCAGTACTCGCTTATGCTAACCTTAGCAACCCTGTGTGATTTTGTGATTGCACTAGTACTTATTTTCGTTGGGGGCTAACAAAACAACGTAAGGGGGTAAATAGGTTGTTTTAACAAACTTGACAATCTTTCGTGGAAAATAACTGATGCTAAGTAAAGATCTGATCAAGATGATGTTTCAAATCTCCTGAGCATAATGTGTACTCGTGGAAGTAATAAAAAAAATATAATTAGCATATAACGATATATAGTGATTTGTTTTTATCCCCAAGCCTACATTCACTCTTTAGAGTAATAACCACAAATTGGGCCGAATTGCATTAGTAATCTACCTAAAAAGTTACAATCGACAAGACTGATCCCATCCCTTGATAGATCACAATATTAGGATTTAACTGCTACTTTTACTCTTGTACATTTGACTTTTAGCACAATTATTATATAGCATGAATATAGTACTTAGAAAGATAATTGAAAGAGAGCATTTTGCTTAAAACACAATGTGTAGCAAATTTTAGACTTTAACACGTGTCCCTCTCAAACATTTAACTTTTGAGATTTTCTCATTCTTAACCATCTTCAATCTATTCGTTGGAGGTAGATTGGAAAAGTAAAAAGCCGTTAGAATTACTATTAATGTTGCTGTCCAAAGATAGAACTACCCATATAGTCATTTTTCTCAACATATGCAGGCTGCCTAAAAATAGCGTTTGCATTGTCTAGTCACGTCGGCATGCAAAACGATGCTGTTTTGCACTTATTTCACCAGAGAATCGCCACATCAGCATTTTGGCCAGATTGACACTTAAGTGATTTATTTTGTTCCGATTTTGGCACTTAAGTGTCACTTTCCTAACTTTTGGCACTTAAGTGTCAATCCGTGCCAAGTTTTGGCATTTGAGCTGTACTTCTTCTAAGATTTAGCTAGTTTTGGCAGGGAGTTTATAAAGATTGCATTTTTTCTCAATAGGTCTATCTAAAATTTTTGGATTAACATCAGTTTTTTGAGTGGTTTGTGGAGGTTGTGGAGAACTCTCTAAGTTGCCTCGTCTTCAACTCTTTAAGTTTCGGAAGAGTGTACTTCATGGAATATATCTGCTAAATCAAGCAAGCTTTTGGTCAATCCTTGCCCACATGAAAAGGCTGTCAATTGAGCCGTTTCACCAACTCTCTATTAGATTTTCAAATTTGCATCGTTGCTGAATTGGCTAGTTTAGATGAAATTTTCACGCTCTCTTCTTAAATTATCCATGGCTAATTATTTTCTATTTGCACATAAAGTGGTCTTCTTCCATCTCGCCCAAAGATTGGGCTAATAGGGTAGTTGAGTAGGATACGATGGGGCTACACAATTACTTACTCAATAGCTTTGAATTATGGCCAAATTGTGGACTAACTTTTGTCAATTGGTTTAAGTGCCTTAATCCATCAATTTTGTTGGAGATTTTGATCAATTGAAAAGTCTACATATATTATTTTAAGCCCATTACCAAAATTTGCAATTTTCTTCACTTAATTTTGCAAGAAAATCCATCAAAGTAGGCCATTTTCTTATTAGAGAATGCCTATTCTGATTTCATTTAGTCCTTTTGGCTTGATTTGATCAACCTAACCTAGCCCCCATTCGGTTTCAAACTAATTGGGGTTCAAATGATAAAAATGATGATTTAAGAGCTTAGGCAAATTTCGTTAAATTTGCGAATTGGTCCCGCAACTTTTGAAAATTGCATTTTGGCCTCAACTCACTGTTACAATTAAAATTCAACCCCCCAAAGGCTTGGCTAGTCACACTCAAATCCTTGGTCCCAATTGTCTTTTTGTGGAAAGTAGGTTTAAGAAAACTAATTCCATTTAAAAGTTTCTTGCGACTTGCCTTTCGAGGACTATCTTTGGGGGAGTAGATTTAGAGATACTTGTAAAGCGTGAGCTTTTCGAAGTCCGTACCAACATTGGTTCTCCTAATCTATATGTTCAAAAGGAGTCACCGTTAGCCATTGTTGAGGGTTGGCTAATAACCCTAATCAACACAAGGAAGTGTCATCTTAATGCATGCACAACCAAAGATTTCAAAATCGAAGACTTGATTACCTTAGCTATTTAACTAGAGCTCTTTCGGTAACTAAAATTGATTATTTGCTAACTAAATTATGATGGCATCCCATTGAAGATTTTAAGATTTTTTTTTTTTTTTTGATACCCAAGGAACCCCGTACAGCCGACAGCCGGCAGGTAAACCCTGGAGTGACGCTAGCGGAGGACCCACCACCCCGACGTCACACTTAAGACACCAAGTGCCTCCACTGGGTTTCGAACCCCTCACCTTTGGGCAAGGATCAACGGAGCTCTTATCCAGCAGAGCCACCACGGCTGGTGGTTTGAAGATTTTAAGATTCATCCTAACCATTTCAAGAAAATAACAATTGATATATTCAAATTGCATAATCAAGTATAATTGAATTGAAAAGTGCAAGCACCAACCTATCATCATCTGTAAAATGAAAAAGACATCCAAAAATCCTATGGTAAATCCCTAAAGGCATGTTCAATTGGGTTTCAATTTTTTAAGGATTTTTCATTTTTTTTAAAGAGAAAACTACTCAAATTGCTAACTTTTAAGCTTTTTTCCATAAATTTCGGATTTTTTCTAAATTTTCTGAATTTTTTAATTTATTTTATGAACATTCTAATTTTTTATTTTTAAATATTTTTAATTCTGGAAAATAGACTCTGGACCCGGTCAGGGAACCCGGTCCGGATATGAGTTTGGCCCGGACCCATTAATGGTCCAGGCTTGGTTTGGAATTCGGACCGGCCTCTGGGCGTAGTCCGAATCTAACCGATTTCTATTTTGTTTACTAAGCCCACAATTCCTGACCTATATCTAATCCTGAACAAGCCCATTCTCTATTAAGCCCATGGATTTTTGTTATCTTTCTTTCTCATTATTCTTTTTCTGTTTCTTTTGTTTTCTTTCCTATTTTCTATTTTTTTATCTTTTTCTTTTTCTCTTCCCTGCACGTGGTCATCTTCCTAGTGAAGCCGTCTCTTCCTCCCGACGTCTTCCCCCTTCGTGACGTCCGCACCCGAACCAGCACCAATACTCCGATGAGCCCTCACCGAAGCTCAAGCCACCGCCGGCCCACCATCCAGCGTCCGTAGTTCGGTTCAACCGGCGCCAGTCACCGCCGGCCACCGGCCGAGAAGCCTTTCAAGCTCCGAAACCCTTACAACCATATTCAATCACAAAAACACACTTGTATGCATATTAAAAGGAAGGGGAATGGACTAACAAGGGCGGCTCCAAACCGCAGGCTCCTCCGGCGAGAGGTTCACGGCCGACTCAGACAATGCGAGATATGCCACCAAAAATCAAAGAAAATGCCGACGTCAGTGTCGGGAGAGCAATATCAAAACAAATCACGCAGGTAACGGAGATCTAAACTTTGGTTTTAAGGATTCGAGTTCTGTTTTTCATTGAAACATTTTATCGAAATGAGAGATTTCCAGGTTGACCGAGACTCTCAACGAACGTACCCGAACACACAGTAACTCAACTGGGAAACCGGCGGGGCTGGAGTTCATGTTAGCCGGACGGCTGCGAGCTCCCACCGAGCATGCCCAAAATAGAGTATGTACAGAGGAAGAGGGAGCGTGCCTGGTTCATGGTGGACGACGACTAGGGGAGCTGGCCTCCGAAGATTCAGGCGACTTGGAGGAACCACTAGTGAATGGAATCCCTCTCTCTCTCTCGCTCTCTCTTCCCGAGTTCCTTTTTTTCTTAACTTTCAGCCGAGCATAATCTCTCTACTCTCATTCGCTGGTTCCCTCTCTCTCTGCTAACTCTAGCGAACGAACTGGCCACCCTTTCGGGCCTCTCTCTCTCTCTCTCTCTCTCTCTCTCTCTCTGCTAGCTCGAGCTGCACTCTCTCCTCTCACGCTTCTCTGGTTTTCTTTTCGTTTCTCAGCCGAGCCAGCCCCCTTTCGCTCTTGCTTCCTCTCTCGCTTTTAAGGCCAACTGGCAAGCGCGCATGGCTCTTGTCATTGCCAACTTGCTAGTCGGCCTGACCTGGACCCGTGGATCACCTCGTCACCTGCTCCCCTCCTGCTCTGGCTCTGTCGCTCCTTTCTCTCTTGAAGCGTGAATGGCATGAAGGGGAAGAAGACCATCACCCGGGCTAGGCCTGCGAGAAAAGATGATGGGCCAGCCCGAGCGGGGGAAAAGAAAGGAGAGAAAGGGGTTGGGCCAGGCCTAGAGGGAAAAGAGATAGGGGTCCGGTTTACTCGACCCGGCCCTACTCCACCTCTCTCTTTCTCTCTCTCTCAATAACAACCAATCTTCTAATTCTTAAATCAATTTTCTTTCTTTCTTTCTTTCCTTTTGTATTTCCTATAAACTTTGTTACTATTAATAGATGCTCCTAATGTCTATACACTATACAACTTTTTTTTTTTTTTAAATTAGGTTTAAAAATTAGTCTCCAATTTATGTGCAATTAAATCCTAAAAAAAATGGCCAAATTTAAGTCTCAACAAAGTTATACTAAGGCCCTGTTTGGTTCAGCATTTGCAATGGGTTTTGGGATTCTAAAGTCCATTGGCCAAATGCAAATGCATTTGGTTCGTTCTTTTACTCAACTTTGGAGAAGTACAATTGCATTTCCAAATAGCTCCATTTAGCCTAAGTAGGTCCGAGGTCCTTTGGGAAGTTACATTCTTGGAATACAAGTCTTGATCCTTAGTTACTGTTCATCTTCTCCAAAGACCGCAGCACAGAAAAGTTGATTGGAGGCCGACGATTGTTGGCCAAGGGGTCACACACGCTGGTAACCATTGCCTGGGGGTCGCCTGACCCTAGCGACCATCGCCTGGGGTCACGCGAATTCAAGCGACTGTCACTTGAAATCGTGCGACCTAAGATGAGGCTGTCCAATAGCTAGATCTCGCTTGAGGTCGCATGACCTCAAGCGAGGCTACCGGTGGTTGAACTCCCAAAATAAAAAAGCAATTTTTTTTTTCTTAATTTAGTAAAAGTCTTTTATAATGCAATTTTTACTAAATTGTATTTAAGTCAAAGTTGTTTCCCAATACACTATTACAATTCACGAAATGTTATTTGTATTTCAAAAAACCCCTTTACTCCAAAGGTATTTGTATTTTTCTTAAGACATTCCCAAAAACTGAACCAAACGGGTCCTAAATGTCAAGGAATCTATATGCAAGATTTTGACATTCAATAAAGATGAAATATTCTTGTGGAAAAACAAGTTTCTATTGTTTTAGAAATATGTAAACACAATTTTTGAGCAAAAATTTAGGTGTTGGCCGGAGATGTCTTGTGTGTGTCAAGGAGGGGAAATATTTTATATGGATGGCTTGCGTGTCTCTCTGTACAGCTTGTGGACTTTTTGTTGGGAGATGCCTTGGACTAGATTTCAACCCTTTTATGATGACTTTTCTGATACTATGATTTTCACTTTTTATCTCATACCCGGGATACTTTAATTCTGTGCCCGAGATGACCGTTTAACGAGGACTCTAATTCTATGATGGTTGAAAATGGAGCATACGCATGGTGTTCTATGAATGACATGAGCGTGCATCATTCTCTAATGAGATATAGTGCCAAAGAGGCTCAAACTCATCCTCCTGCTGATTCGTGTTCGCTTGATTAAGAAGGAATTTGATCTCTCTCGAGGTAAGGTTCTTACACTTTGTTTGGATATGAGGGTCTAAAGCTCAAGTTCATATGCTTTAATATATTGTTATCTTTCGTGATTGCTGCTATTTGATGGTATGTTTGACTAAGATACTGATTCGTAGCTTAATGAGTAGGTCTCGGTTTGTTGGCCAATTTCATTTGGTAAATGGCTAAATCATGAAAAATGACGAGTGAGAAAAGTGTGCGGAGCCTGATTTGACCTTGCTGTGCTCTTCAATTTTTTGGAAAAATCTATAAAGAATTAGGAAAACTAATCTTCAGAATATTTGTAGCTGAGATCCTTAGCTTTAAATTGATATGAAGATCATAAGATTTGATCATCATTTGAGTCATGAAAAGTCTGTCCGATATTTTTGAAGAAAAGAAGGGTTTGATCTGTGAAAACTGTTCCAACGTCGACCAAACTTGTTTTGCAATTTAAAAGTACTTAGAGGTCTTTCTTGCGAAAACTTAAAATATGAAAGTTGTAAAAGAAGTCCTGAATCGCAAGTTTCATAATTTTTTACTTAGATCTAGGCGGTCGATTTAAATAAATTCGGAGAAGGTAAGAACGGCCTTCAAAACTGTTCCAGAGCGAATCCTTTAAAAAATCAGGTATTTCATCATAGTTGGAGGGCTAATGTACAGAAATTTAAAAAACGAAAATTTAAGAGCGCACTTTAAGTCAGCTGTCTGTAAAATTTGGCATCATTTTCACTCCGTTTGTTATTTTTCTCGAAATTTACAAAAGTCGGGTAAGAACGGGGTCGAATCCTGAGTGGTCAGGTTAAATTTACAAAAGTAGGGGAAAAATAGATAAGTTGCCATTTTGGGCAACTAATCGATTTCTTGATTTCTAAGGCTTATTAGCCTGTCATATTCTTAATCAACCTTGGCCATGATTAAAATGATGATTGATTAACTTTGAATCGGATTGGCAACGCATGATTCTTCGGCAAATGCTTTAAGAAAAGGGGGGGATTAGACTTTAATTAGGTGCAAGTGAGTTACCCCACCACCTTGTGAAATACAAGTGGGGTTAATTATCACTTGGCATTAATTAAATAGTCCTTAGTTCTATGAGGTGGATGGATGATCGAATCAAATTACCAAACTAAATCCAAACTTCTCAATTGTTAATTGATTGTGTGAGCTTGCTAATGCCTTGAGCTGAGTGATTGCATGATTGAACGTATGAATGAGATCCGCATTGGAGACCATTGGCGGTGATGAGAAGCCTAGGAGGTGGCAATCCATGGTGATTAGAATTAGTCTTATTAGCTTACCTAGCTTTAATTAGGCTATTGTAGTTAATGAACTTAGGAATTAATAATCAAATTTGTTTAGACCTTAGTTAGTATAGTCTAGCTAGAAAATAAAGACCAATTAGATTTAGAAACATTTTCCCAATAAATGCTTAGCTTAGCCTACATTAACCTTGTCACCACTAATAAAATGAGTAGAATTTAGGCTCGCCCTAATGTTGCTCAGTTTTTAGGGATTAGGATTAGTTTCTAATGCTAAGCTTATTTGGGTTCATGTCCCAAGGCTTAGAACATGGCGATGTAATATTTTACCTGACTTGGTATTGAGTCAAGCTTACAGGAATTCACGTTTCAGGGCTTATAACAAGGTGATGTAATAATTTTTCCCAACTAAT
Source organism: Eucalyptus grandis x Eucalyptus urophylla (assembly GCA_028830015.1). NCBI lineage: Eukaryota > Viridiplantae > Streptophyta > Magnoliopsida > Myrtales > Myrtaceae > Eucalyptus > Eucalyptus grandis x Eucalyptus urophylla. Next base: position 5,966,263 of record CM054200.1, read on the forward strand.
ATCAGATTTTTATTTCTGCACTTTTACTTTGAGCTTTCAATGATTGAATGTTTGATTCCTACACTTTAAATACATTGTTTGTCCTTTTTCTTTCTAGAATGGTTAGGTTAACTTTTAGGGACATAATAAACTCCAAAGAGCATTGCATGAACAGTTAGTAAGACCATTAGGGATCACAATTGTTGAAAAAAACGTTCGATCACTCAGATGAATAATCCCACCAAGTTAACCTCAATCTAGGCTCTCTAGAGAGCCAAGACCTTTGTTCCCTGACCTTTATTGGGGATAGGGAGGGAGTGCATTTTAGTTTAGTCTATATGAGGGTGATATTCATCCAATTAGGGATGGAGAAAAAATGACCCCTTAGTAGAGACAAACTTAACTATAATATGAAAATTAACTGTAATATGAAAATTACAGGTGATCTAGAGACTCATAGCCTATTTTCTCTTATAACAATCATTATAAGTACAAGCTGGATAAGTAAATGAGTCAATGAAGTCAAGTATATACCAAACTTCGCTAGCTATTGCTTTGCTGTAGGACAAAGTTTGGGAACATTACCAAAAACAATCTTAAACCTATTGTGAAGTAGCTAATTCAGCTATAAACCTTTCGATTGTATTAATTTAATCCTAAACTTTTTGACGATTTGACAATGTATTCATTCCAACCAACTTTGGTCAGAAATCACTAACGTAGACACCAACATCTTATGTGCAACTACTAATGCTAATGTAGACAGTTTTTTAAATTTCTTTTATTTTTTGAATTTTTATTTTATTTTATTTTATTTCATATTTTTCTGATTTTGGGCTGTGTGACACCATCAGCACGCCACAACTGACGTAGTTACTAAAATCTTTTTACTTTTTAAGCATGCAGAAGCTTGTATGATTAAAGAACACCTAGGACATATAAAATTTCAAAGGAACACGCGCAGAAATGCAAGCCAAGCGATCTCATTTCATTTCTTATTTCTATATATCTTAGGTGATAGGGTCGAGATACACTAGAGCCCAAAAACTCCAACGGTTGCATTATTCTAACCTAGAGACTATATTTGTACTATGTCATTTGCCTCCCAATCACAGCACATTCAAAATCTTGGCTCGATCTTTCCAAAATGCTACTGATATGAGGAATAATAATCAACCATGAGTGAGCAAAGTTCAGCAAGTGAACTATTAACCTATCTATACTACATAAGTCAATAACAGCATATACGAGGAAGTTTAAATATAAAGGACAGAAGATCATTATGATATCAACTTACTTGAGAACCTTTCTCAAAATCAAGATAGCAAATAGAAAATGTTTCCTCTGAAAATAGTAACCCGGTAAAACTTGAATAAAATTTGGAAATGCACTTGATTATCTTTACTATGAATTGACTACCACCATCTTTTGAGGAACCCTATTACCTTCCGCGCATCTTGCATCCATTCAGTATCGTGAAGACATCTGGGGAGCCGTGTCACACCCCCTCGATAAAACTTGAATAAAATTTGGAAATACACTTGATTATCTTTACTATGAATTGACTACCACCATCTTTCGAGGAACCCTATTACCTTCCGCGCATCTACATCCATTCGGTATCGTGAAGACATCTGGGGGAACCGTGTCACACCCCCTAGGCATCCGGAGAAATTCAGTTACCTCTCTAGGCATCTCTACTATCATCCGAGGCATTGTCGTCTCAAGGACGACGGCATTCCCAAATCACACTCTCATTCCAAGGTGCAGTAATCGCATATTTCAATTTAAATATGCCATCCACTGAGTTATTGCACAAGAATAGTTTAGTGTCTACCATCAACTACCCTTTATAAACCATAGAAATGATATAAACATTTAGTTAGTAATACCAGCCAAAAAGACAATTTACAAAAGGGAGTGTAGTCAAAATCAGCAGAAAAAGGGCAGCGAGCCCGCTTGTAGAAATCAAGGGCTTTTGCCCAGTAAATCAATTTGAAAAATTATGAAACTTTAACATGACATGGACGAGGCTCTGAGGAACATATTTCGTGTAAAACTCGAGGTCCGATTTAGCTTGTATGGGTCCTGATAATTTTCTGAAATATGGATCAAAATAGGGCACAAAGCCAAATTGCAACAGGTTCAAGAAATCACATTTTGGACAGTTAAATGAACTCCAAAACTCATGGAAAAGTTTCACGTTATAGTCTAAGATGTCATCTAAAACTTTTATGAAGGACAGTAGTCCAAATCGTTGATAAAAAATCCTGTAGAAAATGGAAACCGAGCAAAGGTTTAGAAACGGCTTATAAAAACAATTTCAGACCTGCATAGTTTTTTATACATATTTTGCACATACAAAGTCCCAAAAATCTGAAATTAAAATATGTCGTAAAATAAGCCATAACACACACTTTTGTGAAGAAAGTCTATCAAATTTGTACCATAAGGACCTACACAGAATTAGCAAAATTAGGTCCGTAGTAAATTAACCCAAAAATCGTCGTAACCTCAGATTCGTCCTTGACTTGTGTCAATTAAGCTCAAACCAACACACACTTCACTACCCAGCATTCTCACAACGAATTAATATACTCAACGTACTAAATTATTAACACTACTTGCAACAAGAATATTCCGAAACCGTTGATGAACATAATTAAGGACAAAATCGATCGAGGTGACTAAAACTCGAGGAAATCAAGCTCAACGTGACATAAAGGGCAGTAATTCACTTGCCTCAGGTCCTAAGCGGTATCGTAACTTGGACGATTGCCTGAGAGTCCTGAACTGAAATCTGTGCTCCGGTAGTCCGCATCACGTTGAGGCGACGACGCGAGACAGCGAGGATTGAGCTAAGGCATTCTTACTGGTTGAGTTGGGCCATTGAAACTAGGATGGTAATGGCTTAAACAGAGAAAACGAAAGAGAGAAGTTTCGGTCGTGAAGGAGGAGATGCAGGGGTGAAGTTCTCAAGGAAGAATGAATGGAGGGAGAGGCTGATTTTTCTTTTAAAGTTTGGTCTTGTCTCTTTGCCATTTATGATGGTCATTGCCTACAAGGAGAGTGGTACGATGCTTGTTGACTTAGCATCCAGGGCACTCGATACGTGAGCGGACATGACCATGAGCGGCGCAAAGAAGACGGTGGAATGTGAGGTGTTGTTGCGTGAAGAGGACAAGTGGCCGTGCACTGGTTTGCTTCGAGGTGGCGGAGGCGTTCAATGGTGATGTCGTGGCCGACGTGGCTGAGTTGGCATTGCAGGGATGCGGTGGTGACGCAAGTGAAGCTGAGGTGGCTCGGTGATGATGGGGACGAGTTGAAGTGGCACGTCCTTGCAATGATGCGATGAGGGCGCAAATGGTGTCATCCGGTGACAAGTTCGATGACGTGGCATAGATCGTCAAGCATTTGAGGCTCGTTATTCTGTCGAGCGAAAAGTCGGATGTCACAAGTTGGCGAACAAAATAATAATAAAAATTCGAAAAAATTAAAAAAAACGCGAAAATTATCTATATCAGTGTCGATCGTGTCATGTGAGATGATTGACATCCAACTTTTCTTTCTCTTTTTGACTTTGCAATAATTTTGTTGTTTAATATCTTTTCTTTTCAAGAACCTTTGGATTTCTTAAATCAATGACGCTATATCCCCATCATCATCGTTGTTGTTGCTGTTAGCTACATATGTAATGGATTTTTTACCTTTGGATTTTCTCGGCTTATTGTTGGATTGATTTCATAAGTCAAGGGAATTCTAAGATATTTTAGCTTTGTGAATTGACAATCTTTCCATGAATTCATTCTTGTTGGAGTGCACCAAGAAACTTGCTTGAAGATTCCTCATTATGTAGATCTTTTCATTTTCAGCAAGTTCATTCATGATGCCCTTATAGCGCGTGAGCATTTCGTTGATATCTTTATGTGGCTTCATCTTGAATGTCTTAGAATCTTCAGCTTCATTTCCCTAGTCTATCGATTTCTTCAAATGTAATTTTGGAGTTGATCCCAAATCTATTTATCTATCACGCAAGAAGAAATACTCAAAAATTTAGATAAGACAATACATAATGTGCGAAGTGAAAAGTTTTAACCAATTAATGTAGGCAAAATAACGCTTCAAGTACCAAAAGTTAGCAGAAAGGGACACTTAAGTACCAAAACTTACGAAAGCGACACTTAAATGCCACTTTTTATGAAAAATGGGACACTTGAGTGCCACATCTGGCAAGCCTTGCCGAAAATCCTACGTGGCATTTTTTATATTAATTTTCTCGCTTACGTGGCTCGTCGGAATGCCGAATCAGCAAAACACACATAAAAACGACGTCGTTTTGGCATAATTTGAATTTTAATATAATATAAAAATTAATTAAATTAAATTTAAAACATAATAACAACAACAACAACAACAACAACAACAACAACAACAACAATAATAATAATAATAATTTATATTTATTTAAAAAAATGGAGGAGGAGGCGGAGAAGGAAGGCAGCCGACGGCGGCTGAGGGCTGAACCCTCGCTGCCGCTGCCTCCCTGCCGTCGCCGAGGAGGTGGGGGAGGGTTGGCCAGGGTCGCCGAGCCCTGGCCAAGGGCCTGCGTGCCCTCGCCCAAGATCTAGGACGAGGGCACGCAAGCCCTTGCCGCCGGTCAATTGGGGCCGCCGGCCCTCGGCCAGGATTATACCAAAACGACGTCGTTTTAACACTGTTTAGCCACATCAGCATACAAAATGACGTTGTTTTGCGCGCAGCTCGCTAGAAAATTGCCACGTAAGCCTTTTAGCCGGATTTTCTCGCCGGTGGCACTTAAGTGATTCATTTTGCTATGATTTTGGCACTTAAGGCTACGTTTGTTTTTGTTCTTTTTTTTTTTAAACACTTTTTTTGTTTTTCTGTTCCTGGGAACAAAAAAGGAACAGAAACGCGTTTGGATGCGTTTTTGTTCCCAGAAACACATCTGGAACAGAAATAAGAAACAAAAAAAGTTGTTTCTTTTTTCTGGAACACGTTTTAGAAACACTTTCTTGTTTCTTTTCTTCTCTATTTTTTCTTCTTCTTTTCTTCTTATTTTTTTCTTTCTTTTTTCTTTGGCCGGCGACGCCGTCGGGGGCCGGCGAACTCGCCTCACCGTGGCTGGGCGAGGTCGCCGGCCCTCGTCGGCCGGTCGCCGGCCATGGCCGAGGCCGGCGACCGGCCAAAAGAAGAAAAAAGAAAAAAAGGAAAAATAAATAAGAAAATAAGAAAGAAAATAGAAAAAATATTAAAAAATAAAAGAAATAAAAAAATTATACAAATTTACCAAACGTGTTTCTATTTATTTTTTATTCCCGGAATAAGTTTACCAAACACGTTTTTTGTTCAAAAATTATTCCCCGGAACAGAAATACTTTTTTCTATTTCTGTTTCCTGGAACAATTTTTAAACAGAAATGTTACCAAACGCGCCCTAAGTGTCACTTTCGTAACTTTTGACACTCCAGGGGTTCGAGTGTCATTAATGCAAGTTCTCTCTAGATATCATGATGAATAGGCATGGGTGGAGCTGGAGATTGCTCCACTCTATCTTGTAGTGAGATCGTGTGGGATGAAAAACAAATAAGGCGAATTAAATACTCCAAGATTGAACAAATTTAGTTGTTCAAAAGAATCCACATAAGTAGCGTTACTAAAAGTAAGGCTTCCCAGTTAGATTAGATAATCTTTTGTCCAAAAAGCTTAATCAAGGTAAAAAAAAAAAAAATTCGAAACTAAGAAGGACAGTTCATAAATTTTGAAAGAGCCTTTAGTAAAATACAAAGCTGGAAGATTTCACTTCAAAATAAAGAAATCCTTAAAAGCAACAAAATAATTCCAGGAATCATGAGTTTAAAGAATGGAACATCAATGACAAGAAATTTGAGAAAACACATCTCGTAGAGTTAGCCATAACAAAATCTTTATGCTCAGAAATAAAAGAACCTATAATAACCAGTAACAAGGCTCTGGTATCAATTATTAAGGCTCACAATACAATTTAAAGGGGGTAAAGAGGTTGAACGAGAAACTATGAAGGACTTTTGTCGAATATAACAAATTAAACTTCACCAGTATCGGAAATAGTTTGACATAATCAGGAATGGTGATTATAAATAGATACATAACAAGTAGTTATGATAACAAAGAGATAAACGATAGCACATTAAAATTTATTTTCCCTCTTTCCACTTCTGCCCCCATCCCCTTCCCCCTTTTTCCCCCCTTCCCCCTTCCCCCCAAAACCAATCTCTCTCTCTCTCTCTTCCTTAGGCCGGGGCTCACTGGCCTCCGATTAGAGCTCACAACGCCTCAAGCTGCAAGCTCAAATCCAACGACGATTGTGGCGGTCGCAACAACCATAAGCTCCTTTGCCTCGTTAATAGAGGGAGCGACGGCCAACAAAGACGTGCTATCTATCGGAAATGACTCGTGAGGCTAAATGCTGTGACAGTTGGAGAGATGTGACTGCAAGTTTGCAACAGAGATGGAGTGCAAAGGATTTCAACCCAGTATGAACGGAGTTAAATGCCTATATAATTTGGTATCAGTCACATTCATAAAGGGGGAGAGTACATGAAATGCTCATCAAGTTGACATACAAACTTTTATGAGTAATACGATAACAGGTTTGGCACAAGAGGAGCCATCAAATTTGACCATGCCAAATAAAGGCATATATATATGAATCCAAATATATCCTAAAACTGTATGAATTTTGGGACGTAACATATTTAGGATATTCTCTCCTAAATGCAAAAGAAAAAACTACACTAAAAAATTAGAGGGCTCTTCAAGTGAAGAGTGTAGACTCCACCGCACCTCATAAGGAGTATTTGGGAAATTGATAGGTTGGTATAATAGCTGTCCACTCTGGTAAAAGTAAAGAGGTTGGTGAAACGCTCATTACAAGATTAACTTGTGTTCCGTACAGTATTTCTCGACCAGGGGTCCAGGAGTACAAGATGAGTTAAATGCCTACATAATTTGGTATCAGTCACATTCATAAAGGGGGAGGGTGTATGAAATGCCCATCAAGTTTTTCCTTTTTTCGAAAAATACTTATCAAGTTGGCATACAAACTTTCAGGAGTTGTACGATAACAGGCTTGGCTCAGGATGAGCCATCAAATTTGACCGTACAAATAAATGTAGCACATATACATATATATATATATATAATATACAAACACTCCCTCCTTTTTCTTTCCCCCGATCTAAGAATTCAAGGTTTTCGCACTAAAAACAAGAATGTAAATCGATACAAGCATATCTAAACAAAATTATTTATATTCATTATCTCCCATTAGTCCGATTATCCGATTCCTTACCTCTTTATGCGAAAATCAAATATATCCTCTTTCTTTTCTATCTGACACTACTTAAATCGATTCAATCTGTATCGGCATTTCTAAACTAAACCAATATGTGGATTGTTCCAAAGTTGGAACCACTAAAGTAAAAAGGAGTGCTTATCTATCACCTTCTAAACTTTAGATAAGTGCGTAACCAATCCACGATATTTTGCCATTGATTGATCTAGTTCTTAATATCTTATTTTGATTAATTGAGTCCTTAATGTTTGAAAAATGCGGGAATCAACTCCTGAATTTTCTATTAACGGGTTTTGCGAGTCTTAAATGCTAGAAATCCTTTACGTCTCTCATATGGCCTTTCTCTAATGTTGCGTAGCCATGGACCGTAGAATTATACGTTGTTTTCAACGTTGGAAATCTAGTATGAGACTTGATTGAACATCTTTTTGCAAAATATTAAAGGCTCAATCCATCAAAATAATATTTCAGGCATGAATTGACCAATGGCCAAAAGTTAAGAGCCCATTCTATACTTTTCCCTAGAGGAGCATGATTTTACAATAGGATAGGGAATTGGATAATTAGACTAATGAGAACCAGTCTGGTTTTAGATTGTAACAAGACTTGGTCCAATTCCTAGTTTCTCGAGAATATGGGAGAGCCGAACCGAGAACCTAAGTAGTACCGACACCGGCACACAACATGCCACATGACATAATATGACATGTTGACACGTCATTTCTAAAAAAAAATAAAGAATTCTAACACGTTGTAACACATTATATAATAAATATATATTTTCATAAATATTACCATTTTTATGATTATTTTGATTAAATTAATTTGATTCAAATTCACAAATAGATAAATAATAATAAAATCTAAAATGAATTTCATACTAAAAACATTAATCCACCATTTATTGATATCATTCGTTATTTCAATTTAACAAATTCAACTCCATTCCAATAATCCATAAAACTTGGAAGTAAACAAAATAAGTACTTCGTATTCTGGACTTGTTTGTTAGGCGTATTGGAAGAGAAGAGAAAAAAACTTGAGAAGTGAATTATGTATCACAGGAAGTGAAAGTTATAAGAGAAAAAAAGAGAAGATTAGTTTTTTTCTCCATTTATTATTTTTATTATTTTTTCATATATAATATATTTTGACCTCTCATTTATTTAAAATGTTTAAAATTGATCTCATATACTGGAATCGTGTGTCGGAAACTTGCATGTCGAAGGAGTGTAGAAAATTGATCAAGTATTGAAAAGTGTTTGAAAGTGTCAGACACATATCAGAGTGTCCAACATAACATAAAGGGGAAAAGTGCTTCTTAACCGGGAACCTACAAAACCCTATTATAGAAATTGACTTATACACTTTGGATTAAACCCCTAATTTTCCTCTTCAAGAGCGACTCCGTGGCTTTCTTCCTTTCGGAGAAAATTTCTTCCTCTTGAAAGTCTTACTCTTCGTTGCTGTCACCACCACCGGCCGAGGGAAGGCGCGGGTGATGAGCTCCACTAGCGACAAGCTCTTGCGCGGTTTGTTCATTCTTAAGTGACCTAGGACAATAGAGGGAAGAGAATGAAAGTCGTCGTTGTAGCATCAGTCGCAAGGCCTAGTTCCCTGAAGACTTTAGGATCGTCGACTTAAGATGCGTTTGGTAACCATTCTATTTCTAAAAATAATTTCTACTTAAGAATTATTCAATTTTATTCTGCTTTCTAAATGAGTTTATAAGCAATTGAAGGTAGTTGGTAATTGCTCAAAATTTCTATTCCTAGAATACAAACACATTTGGTATTGTTCCCTAAATTTTTTGTAGCTCGGAATTTTTTAAATTTTTTAAATAATTTTACTATGTTTTTCTCTTTTCTTTTCTTTTTTCATCCTTTTTCTTTTTCTCTTGCGGGTTGCCAGCCATAGCAATGGCCGACGACTAGTTGGACACGGTTCGACGACCTTGCTAGAGCCTCTCCACATTAGGACAAGGTTCGACAAGCTCATTGGAGCCTTGCCAGGGTTGTTGGGTGAGCTCGCTTGGCCACTAGCAAGGTTGAGTCTCGCGACAGTTGATGGTAGGGCCTAGCGAGGCTTTAGCAAGCTCATCGGACCTCACTCAATTGGTCGTCAAGCCACGGTAATGAGGAAGAAGAAGAGAAAATAAAAAGAAAATTTGACTTGATTTTGGAATTATTTTTAAGAATAGATAAGTAACTTTTTTTTTAATTTTTTTTATTATGTTCCAAATCTATTTTTGAAAATAAAAAAGTTATCAAACAGATTTTCATTTTTTATTTAGAAAAAGAAAAAATAGAATTAGATACTATTTAATCAGTTAATAAATAGACTCTTACCAATCGATTCGGATAAATATTTGTTGGGGAAAGCTGATTGAATTTTTGGCTTAAAGCAATTCTCCATCCGCTGCTTCATCTTTGGGATATTAGCTATCTCATCACTTCACGTGTTTAGCGAATTGTCCGAATGTTGGAGAAACGATAGAGCTTTGCTGCCGTGTGTGGTATTCTTGTGGCTGTGTATGAGCCATGTGGCTTTCTCGTTTTGTGCTCTCTCCACTCAAGGCTCTGTATTTTTTCGGTCTACGTAAATTGGATTTTGTTTCTTTTACGAATCTAGGTCATCGTAATCTTGTGACTTTTTTGTTCTGCTTCCACTCTGCTGTTGTTATCTCGGGGTGGTAGTTGTGCATTGTTTAACAACACATTACCCGATCATCGAGTTCCGACCAGCACTGATGTGACCGTGCGCCAGCTGTCCCTCCTGTGAAAAATTATTACGCATTGGCTTACGCGTGGCATGTCAAACCGGTGACGACGTGGCTACATGCTGATCAGACCCGCTGTTTCCCCAGTTTTCACAATTCAATGCCTCCCGACCAAAACTAACCAAATTAATTGTCGGTCGGAGTAGTTGATTTCTCTTTATTACAATGTTCAAGCACAACGCAATTACAAAGCATAAATCCTATAAAGGGTCAGGGTCACCTTTCACCAACGCATTTACTACCCCCATCAACCAGTCAATGCCATCGAAACCCCTAAGGCTGCGTTTGGTAGTCCGGATTTGAGTCTGGATAGGATAATTTGTTATCCTATCCAATGTTTGGGAATGTCCACCGGATCGGACAAACCCGGATACATCCGGATAAAACGCCGGATAAAAAATCCAGGGGAGGGGGTGGGATAAGCCCGGATTGGATAAGAATTTTTTTTAAAGAAAGAAATAACTTAACAAAAAGAGAAGATATCATAAGCATTTACGTCAAATGGATGCCTCCGTCTCTCCGATTCATTGTCAGTCCTCTTCTTCCACTTCTTCTCCCATCTTTGCATCTCGCCGTTTTCAATGGTGGCCACAATTCCTAGATCTAGGCCTTTTCCATGGCATTTAATTAATTGAATTTTCTATTTTTTAATTTTATAATTTAATTGAATATCATATTTATCTTTTAATCTTATCCTGAAGTGCGCCAAACACTTGATAGGATTAGATATGTCCGCCTTTATTATCCAAAGGATTTAATATCCTACTTTATCCTATCCTATCCCGATTATTATCCCGACGACCAAACGTAGCCTAAAATGGTCTAACAAACTGTATCCCTAACTATATCCCTAGGGTTCGTCTTTTGCAGAAAACATTTTCTCAAAAATTATTTTCCTCATTTTTCAGCAATTAATTCACTTAAAAAAAGAGTCAACGATTTTTTTTTATTAAAGCTTAAATTTAGAAAAATAATTATCTTTTAAAAAGAACCAATTTTCTAAAATATAACTAGTTATTGGCATTTGAATTCAAAATTTTACGTTTGGACACAAAAATCCCAATGTTGGTTCACAGGTCCAAGCATTCAAAACCAAGTTTCCTGTGGATGGGCATGGGCCCTCAATACCCACATTCGATTCTAGCAAGGCGAGGCTCAAACCCTTGATGCCCATACCTCATGCTCCGGTACCCAAACTTGGGTTTATAAAGGCTGTGTTCATGTCTCCAATGCTTGAGTTCTAGTCCCGACCCTTAGGCTTGGGTCCACAGGAATGTTTATTCTTATAAATTTGTTTTTTAATACAAAATTGAATTTTAAATTATTTTTTTAATCGAATTATTTTTTTTTTAAATTCTTTTCTTTTCTTTCTTTTTTTCTTTTCTTTTTTCTTTCTTTTCCTTCCTCCTTCTTCCTTTGTCGGTCGTGTGCCTCGGTGACGACCAGTAGCCCAACGACTGGCCAAGACACGACTAGTGAGCTCGAGGCTCGATCAATTTAGGTAGCCCAAGCTTTGCCAAGATCAGCAAGCTCGTGCCTCACAAGATTCGAGTGAGTTCAAGCTTTGCCGAGGTGGGCGAGCTTGTGGATTGGTTGATCATGGTGAGCTCGCGACTTGCCAAATCCAAGCAAGCTCGCACCTCGACCTCACCTCAACCTCACACGCCTCGTGACATGGGCCTTGAACTCATACCTCGACCTAGCTCTCGAGCTTGAGGTCTCTTGAGCTTGCCTTAACCTCGAGCTTTGACCTCGAGCTTGGGCCTCGCCATATTCGACGAGCTCAAGCTGGCCTATGGCCATCGCCAGCCAACTGCAACAGAGCAAGGAGAAAAAAGGAAAGAAAATAAAAGAAAATAAAATAAAAAATAAAAAGAAAATAAACAATAATTAGACATTCAACTTTTTAAAAAATAAAAATTATTTAAAATTTTAAAAAAATTGGTTGAGATGAAGTCATGAGATTGAAATCATTTTCCAATAAGATTCAAACATCAGAAAATGTTTTTGATCATACATTACCAAAAAAATAATAATAATAATAACCATTTTCTTGGAAAATGTTTTGGAGATTTTCATTTATCATTGAATTTTTCACAAAATAAACACACCTAGTATATATTCAGGTATAAGCACATCTTGGTACAATCAAAATAAAAAGGAACTCCAAATCGTAGTGGCGGAAGGTGATCTATCCTACAAGACTAAAAAATAAGTGATAAGCTAAAAAAATAGGTGGTGAGCCAAAACTTATTAAATGAAATCTCTAAGTCTAAGGTAGGAGATTATCATATTACTCAACCTAGTATATATACAAACAACGTGAGTCCATGGCAATAACCATGCATGACAAATGCATAAACAAGTGTTTTTTTTTTTTTTTTTATAAATCATGACATGCCAATGAAAACCATTAAAAATATGCAAGTTCATTCACTCAAAAACAAGCAAATGACATATTACTTTATGATACACCGACATCACCTAGTAGCTCACAATTATACATAGGGAATGTGTATTCCTCACTGGTCATGAAGCTAACCAGTATACATAAACAAGTTCATATTTGTCATGAAGCTCACCAACATACACAGGTGAGTTCATATTGATCATGAAGATATCTAATATATATAGATGAGTTCATACTTATAATTGGCTAGGATCCATCTCTACTCATGAGGCATTTTGAACACTCCTAGAGCATTCTAAACACACTATGCTCCATGTTCGATGTGCAATTTGGTTCATTTCTACTCCCTTTGCCATCTCAAAAGTTTGCCATGAGCCACTTCTTGTTCGAGCCTTCTGGCTTTGACGATCACTCCCTTCCCTACTTAGACTTGGTCATTGTAGGCTTATCAACTTTAGTCTGGTTCATCCCCAAACCACACACCTACTAGAGAAGGTCCCACTTTGGTATCCCTCGATTATCTTCTACAATCGACAATGTGACACTGGCAACTCATATTATTGACAACATGAACATCGACTACTCAAATAACTGGCAAAGGGAACATCAATAACACTTAGCTAGTAAATTGGTAGCTTAGTTGAATTACAAAGATATCACTTTAAGGTTTAATATTCGTCGTTTTCACGTTTTTATCACTAAAAGATTGCCATCACATCTTAGAAAAACAATCGAAGACCTCCTAAGAAATCTATCAAACACATCTTAGACATGTAACAAACTTAATGATCCAATTCAAGTGAACATAAAAATCTCACATACCATTATTGTAGCTTAACTACACTTGACAACAAAAGCCAAATACATGTTGACAATCAACGATCATCCAAGTTAAGAGTGCTAAGTAGATCAATCTAACTTAGCCTTTAGAGTTTTCACTTACCTCAAATAGAAGGTTAGAATAAGATCAAAGCTTTCATCACCCTCAAAGCAAAATCATCAAGAACAAAGATTAACATCTCGCAACCTTTTAAAAGATAATAAAACCCACAAGTTCACCTTGTAAGCTCTTGAAAAATGGAATTTTGAAGATTTGACAACAAAAGAATAAAATCTTTCCTTTCACATGAAGGATAGGAACATGAAAATATAAAAGGAAGATCTCTTTTTTCTTTCTTTGCAAAAATAAGTTGTAATTCTTTTTTAAAGTTGAAGACATATGGAGACTTATTTATAGGCCAAGGGAGGTGAGAACTAGTAACTTAAGTTAATAGAAATGATGAATTAAGGTTAAAAAAATATGGTAGGTGGAAATGCAAGAGAGGTGGTCAAGTTAGAAAACCAGAAGTGACATAATCACATCATCCAATGTGGATAAACCAAGTAATAGTGATCTTAAGTAAAAATGCTAGATGTAAAGAGAGGAATGGTGCTTTACTCCAAAGGATACAAGTGGCCTCAAAAGTGGCTTAATAAAAGTAGCCAAAATGAGATATTTTGATTGAAATGTGAGAGAACTCCTTGTTGGCCAAGTAAAATAAATGAGTAATTGAGAGCATTAACGGGCTAAAGTTGAAAGAGATGATGTAATGCATGATATCAAGGTTAAACTAAGTTCAATGTCACAACCGAAGGATGTGGGGCTTAAAATACCTGGTGGAAAAATGAAGAAAGAGTACATAAATTAAAAATGGACAAATGGCCACCTATATGGTTTCCAAATTAGATATTTTGTTAAGTTATTAAAGAATCTTGAAAATCAATACATAAATAAGGAAATCAATGTCAGTTTCAAGCATGGATAAATTAGAAAAATATTTTGAACTTACTAAAAACATTAGTGAAAAATCACGGATGCCAAGAAAATCTCAATTTAGTAAATTTAAAACTTGAATATTGTCAAAACTGCAATTTGAGGACTACAACTAATATGGTGGTAAATTAATTATTGCAACTTAACATCGTTGACAAACATGTCAACACCTATCAATTTAATCTCAAAAAGTAGCACTTCGGTGACTATGACCTAGGAAAATCATCCCAAATACTATTAATAAAGTCGAAAATTATGGACGACACATATGCATTTTTATCATTTGCAATAGTCTTAACTGGTGCACTTAAAGAACTTGTTGACTAAACCTATTAAGATTTTTTTATGGGACTATTAAAATAAAATTTTAATATGTAGCATATACGGTTGCAATATAAAGTTAATTTTGCACCATACTTTAATAAATACTAAGTATCAAGTTGGTATATCTAACTTACGCTATGTTTGGCAATCAAGATAAAATTCAGAATATGATAAAATTATCCTATCCTATGTTTGATGTCTATTTACGATAGGATAAATGGAGATATCAAGGGATATAGACTAGATAAAATTATGCATTGGGGGAAGTGGGATAAATGTGGATATGATTTCTAGCATCTATAATGGGGAAGTTATTTTTCTCGAATGACAGACTTTTTAAATTAACAAAATTAAAATTATATCTCAATATAAACAATAATTAAATTCTAACATAAGAAATTCAAAAGAACAAAAAATAACAATTTATTATTTTAATTTAATATTATTTTCATTTGTATATATTCAAATTTAATTATATTTTATAAAATAATTTCAATATATAAATATGAATATATTTATATTTATTATATATTTTAGGTATTTTAGTATTTTACTTATATTAGTAAAAATTAATATTTAATAAAATTTTATTAGAGAACAATGGGAGGGGAAAAATAAAAAATAAAATAATTAAAAAGATAGGAAAATAAAATAAAAAAGCAAATAAAATAAAGTAAGCAAAAGTGTCACAAGAGATAGTTATTTTTCTTGATGGACATGTTTTTTTAAATTAACAAAATTAAAATTATCTCAATATAAATAAAGGATGCCTTAAGCTCCACTTGTTCTCTTGTGTCTTACGTGCCGGGCCAAGTTGCTTGCAAGGCTTTGCTTAGTTGACTAAGTGTCGGGCTTTCAGATCTTAGCCCCACCAACCTAAACTCTTTTCTTCGACACCTAGTTTAGCAATTAAGTCTTGTTTGAGTTTATTTTCAGCCACTCTATTTATCCTCATGACGATGGGCTCCCTCTCCTTTCCCTTGCCCTTGTTGTCATGGCATTCTAATAACTTAAAGTTCCCCGCTCGTGCTCCCGTCGAGTGAAGCCCATAGCAAAAAAATAACAATTTAGTCATCTTAATTTATTCTTTGTTATTTTATTTTTATATATTCGAATTTAATTTAATTTTATATAATGATTTTAATATATAAATATAGATATATTTATTATATATTTGAGGTATTTCAGTATTTTGGTTATATTAGTACAATCTACTATTTAACAAAATTTTATTAGAGAATGGGAGGGGAAAAATAAAAAAGAAATTAATTAATAAAAGAGAGGAAAATAAAATAAAAAACCAAATAAAATAAATTAAGTAAGAGTATCGCGAGAGATTTTTACCATCTCATTTTATAAAATTTTGGTTCATTTTTACTAATGTGTCATTTATATCAAACAATGTACATGATATGATATGAATATATCCAACTTTATTACTGCAATTACCAAACAATGGATATGATATATCAAAATCCCATAGATTTAATATTTTATCTTATTAAGTTCTTTCATGATTTGAAATTCGGACAACCAAACATAGTCTTAAAGGTTTTGAATTGGATTTCTTGGGTTTCCTTTATAATCATCTATGAGTTTCATTCTTTGATACAGCTTAACACCTTCATCATTAAATTGATTTTCTCATGAAAAGAAGCATTTTTAGATATCAATATATTCTGATGCGGATGCGACTGCCTAGGAATTTTCTATAACGTTCAGATAAGTCAAAACGTGGTCAACGAGCCAGGAACAAGAGATTTGATGATGATTTACGCCATAGTTTTCAAGAAGATATCAAGAAGCAATGGATATTTTATAATAGGAATTTATGTATAGTTTTGATATTTTCTTTGTCTAGATTTAGTTTTAAAAAAAAGGCATATTGATAGAGATTCAATATTTTCTCCTTCTCTCGTCTTTGAAAATTTAGTTTTCTTCTAAGTTAGTATTTACCACATTTTCACCACATCATATTTTTATTGTCGTTTTTTGATAGCAAGTACACAACAATTTCGAAAGGCACATCCTCTATGAGGGTGATCGATTCCTGGTCCAGTCCGGTCCATTGGAACCAGCCACTTAGCAAATGAAAATTAAAAAATTAAATTTTTTTTGGAGTTATTACAATTTTAGCGTTATTGTTATTGATAAGAAATTAAAAAATACGTTTTTTAAAAAAGTGTCGGTCCAGTTCCCCCTCGGAACTAGGAACTAGCCCGAAAATTATTGGATCTATTTTTATGGAACCGGGAATCGGACTGATGCCCCCAGAAATCGGACCAAACTGGCCGATCCAATCCGATCTGAGTGGTCCAATATGCTTACCCCATCCTCTACACTGTCGCTCTCCACGCACTCTTTAAATCCACCCCAAACACTCCCCCGTCTTCCCCATGCATTTGCTAAGAGTATCTCTCTTTGCCATTTCCCTCCGTGTGCTCTTGGAATTCCAAGTTCCGGTCCTTCATTATTTTTTCAGTAAACCACACTGAAGAAGACACAGGAAACCTCCGAAGCTGCAAAAATCTTGTCTTTTCTGCAGAAATAGCCGAGCGACAAGAACAGATAAGTATACAAAACCCAGCCCAAACAGTCCCCCTTTCAGTCGAACCTCGAAGCCAAGATTCGGACAGACCATCGAACCACAACCTCCCAAACTTCCTCATGTCAGTGAGGCTCATGTACGTGAAGCTCGGCTTCCACTACCTCATCTCCTACACCATGTATTTACTCCTCGTGCCAGTCCTTGGAATCTCCTTGGCCCACCTCTCGATCCTTACGGCCCCAGACCTGGCCCAACTCTGGGAACAACTCAGGTTCAACCTTGTCACCATCGTAATCTTTTCGACCCTCGTCATAGTTCTGGTCACTCTCAACTTCATGAACCAGCCCAGAAAAGTCTACCTTGTCGACTTCGCCTGCTACAGGCCCGACCCAGCCCAGATATGCACCAGCGAGACCTTCATGGAGCGGTCGGAGCTCACGACCGCCTTCACCAAGGACAGCCTTGCTTTCCAGCGGCAGATCCTCAAGAAGTCCGGGCTTGGGCAGAGGACACACGTGCCAGAGGCCGTGCTCCAGGTCCCACCGAACCAGTGCGTGGCAGAAGCACGGGCAGAGGCTGAGGCCCTGATGTTCGGGGCCGTCGGCCAGCTGCTGGCCAAGGCCAGGGTCAAGGCTAAGGACATAGGTATCCTCATCGTGAACTGTAGCTTGTTCAACCCAACACCATCCCTGTCAGCGGTAATCGTGAACCACTACAAGCTCAGAGAGAATGTGTTGAGCTACAATCTTAGTGGGATGGGCTGTAGCACTGGATTGATTTCTATCGACCTTGCCAAGCGGTTACTACAGGTTTGATTTCTTTATTGGAATATGTGCTCTTAAAGTCCTAAAACTTATGAAGGAAGTGCAATTGAGTCTTAAAACTTATAAAAGATGCAATCAAATTTTAAAACTTATTAAATTGATATAATTGAGTCATTTATTTAACTTCGTTCATTTAGACTAACGAAAAATGCTGATTTGATTTTTTTTTTTTTAAATATTTTCTCTCGTTCATGGTGATGGCATGGCCAAAACATGAAACACAAGACTAAAACAACGTTGTTTTGGATTAAATTCTATTTTTTTAAACCAAAAATTGAATTAAATAAAAAAATATCTTTAAAAAACACTATAAAAGGAGCCAAAGGCTCGTTGTTGAAAAGGGCTTAACGAGGGCTTGGCGAAGGCTAGTGACCCTCCACCCAAATTTGGGTGAGGGTCACTGGCCTTCGCCTAGTTGTGGTGGCCCTTGGGAAAAGTTGATGGCGCTAGGTCATCCCCTTCCAGCAATGGGGTGGCAGTGACAAGAGCCTGTCACCCTTGCCCTTAGCTTTCTTTTGTGTGTGTTTTTTTAAAGTACTTTTTTATTTAATTTTATTAATATTTGGGTTAAAAAATTAGAATTTAATCTACAGTGATTGCCACATTAGGAAAAAATATTTAAAAAAATATATGTCAGCATTTTTCCTTAGTCTGAATGGATGAAGTTAACGGATATACTCAATTGTATTAATTTAACAAGTTTTAGGATTTTATTACTTTTTGTAAGTTTTAGGATATAATTGCACTTTCGTGACAAGTTTGAAAAGTTCCTCTGAACATATCCCTTCTTTTTTCCTTCTCTCTTCTTCTATTCTTCAAAATATATGTTTAATGATGGGAACTTTTTATGAACGACACCGTCAGTATTATCCAAGCAGACAAGGAATGAAAACTTGCATCGATGAACAGAATGCCAAATATAAGCTGGGTAATAGGAATTTTATTAGGTTCGGCCATTTTATGTTGATAGTGTGTCATGTAATTTAAAGCATTTTGTAAAAATTAGAATCATGACAAAAGGAAAAAAGAACAATTTTATTTAGGATGTGCCAACAATAAAATTTCAGGTATTTTCTTTTGCTAGTTCACGCTTTGGTTGGTAGTAAGTGGTTTGAACTCGGAACCCTCGAAACCCATATGATAGATGACGTCAAACAAAATCGTCCATTGATGAGTCAATTCAAGATTCATTATACCACAGAATATAGGCTACAGTTAAAATAGGACTTTTCGCATTTATGAACTCCATATATGACAGCGGAATTGAACAGAAGTTTGGTATATTCTCAAGTAACTATTTGTTCCATCTACTAGGTACAAAATTTTCTTGGTTTTCTTACCATGGAAATTAAATTTTGGTCTCAAGAAAATGAAACTTCCATCTAATCTTATTACTTATCTTATGAATCAATCACCAGGTACACCGTAACTCTTATGCCCTAGTGGTGAGTATTGAGAACATCACCCTCAACTGGTACTTTGGCAATGACCGGTCGATGCTCGTCTCGAACTGCCTCTTCCGGATGGGCGGTGCAGCTATCCTCCTCTCCAACCGGTCCTCCGACCGTTGCCACTCCAAGTACCAACTCATCCACACCGTACGCACCCACAAAGGCTCGGATGACAAGAGCTACAATTGCGTGTTCCAGCGAGAGGATGAGATGAAGAAGATTGGCGTGTCGCTCTCCAAGGACTTGATGACCGTTGCTGGGGAAGCCCTGAAGACCAACATCACGACCCTTGGCCCGTTAGTGCTCCCAATGTCAGAGCAGCTCTTGTTCTTCATAAACTTGGTCGTGAGGAAGGTGTTGAAGATGAAGATTAGGCCGTACACTCCCGACTTCAAGCTGGCCTTCGAGCATTTTTGCATCCACGCTGGAGGCCGAGCTGTTCTCAACGAGATAAAGAAGAACCTCGAGCTCACTGAGTGGCACATGGAGCCATCACGAATGACTCTATACCGATTCGGGAACACGTCGAGTAGCTCGTTGTGGTACGAATTGGCCTACTCGGAGTCCAAAGGAAGAATTAGGAAAGGCGATAGGATATGGCAGATCGCTTTCGGGTCCGGATTCAAATGCAACAGCGCAGTTTGGCGGGCGTTGAGGACCATTGACCCGGCTAAGGAGAAGAACCCATGGATGGACGATATTCACGAGTTCCCCGTCTATGTTCCGTAAGCGGTGTCTATCTGATCTACCATGAAATAAGCGCATCAATCGAGATTTTGCCAATATAGGCAAGGTTGAATATGAAGGAAACGCAGAACCTTAATTATCCTTTTGCCTTGTGTTCATGCACAAACATCATTCCAAATCTACTAAAGAATAAACTTTTCTTTGCAAGGAATCGATTCCTGGAAGGAGTGTGCATTTAGCTCTATCATTGTCTATATGACCGGTCAAAGCAGGTTTTCTAAAGCTGGATTACTTAAAGAAGCTACTGTGTAGTTCAACTATACTGAATAGTTAAACTATGACTTTGAACTTTATATTCCATGAAGGATTTTAGATGTTCTTACCTCTCAAATGGTAAAATTATAAAAAAAGTCCTAAATCTATTATACTTATGCCATAATAATCATGAGCCTTTTAATTTGATTAATTTTTTCCTTACGTGTCTTAATCAAACTGAGTTTCAAGAGCAAGGAGATAATTCAATGATTCACGATAACGTCCCAGGGCAGACGAAAATATCTAAGTAGATGATAGAGACCTCCAAAAGAGGATGTAGTTAGGCAGTGGGTCTTAATCGGACTAAGGCCACGTCTTCGTCGATTATATTTGCATCTAATTTGCCGGTTTACTAAAATTCATCTCAATTTATAATTCGTGCCTACCTTTGTTATGAACGGCCATCTCCGTATGTGAATCCTTGTGTCCAACCTTAATGTATAATGAAGATCAAGACAACGAGTGGCCCACCAATGTACTTAGTTTTGGGTGTTTTCCTTTTCCTTTTAGTTGCCGATAATGTGTTGCTTTCTTGCTGTGCGCTAATTGCATCATTTTGGACCTAGCTCAAGGAGGAAACATGCGGGAAATTAGCCTTGGAGGGGGAGATCCCACGTTGTTCTCTGTATTTCCTTTTTGACGAGAAGACAAAAATAGACAAAGAATTAGACAGTAACGTAGATTCCAGGTCGGGGCATGCTTGCATGGTTTGGCTACCGTTGGATAGGCTGGTATAATAGCCACTTGCGTTTGGGGTGAGTGAGGGGCACTGCATGAGACCGGGGGAACAGTGCTAGCTTGCGGTTGTCGAGCTTGGTAGCGCCTCTTCACCCGAGTGCGCAAACGCACTGTGTTGTGCCCTGTTTTGGGCACGCAGGGCTGGATCCTTTAGTTCTCCAGTTCCCGCGAGTCCCAACCCAACTACGTCGTGCTTTGCTGCTGTACGGTCCTTTTTTGTCCTTTGCTGTTTGTCTCGGTCCTCGCCTGAGGCCCTGGCTTGTTCGTTCCTCAGACGGTGCACGCCACCTGCTTGACAAAATGCCTCCATTAGATGCCCGTTCGTGTTCTTCATTTATGGCCGAGACTTGATGTCTTTCATTCATGCCAGTACTGAGTGCAAATGAGTCGTCCCTGTGCAGAAGCTGAGTCTTGCTTGTTCACTGTTTGCGCATTTTGGTCTGAGTTTGAGTCTCGGATATCTCTACGTTCTCCTCACTTCGTGCCCACCATATGCTCGACAAAATGCTTAAACCAAGTTCGCGTGAACTTGTCTCTGTGCTTTGCACCCGAGCTGACTGCCATGTGTTCGTGATAATGTCTAGACGAAGCTACGTTCTTGTTCGAGGAAACTCTTTTGAATCAAAACGTCTGGATTTTTTTTTTCAGAAAATCATAACTTTCGGCTTCAGTTCATTCAGTTTGCGTTTGTTTTCCTAAGATTTTTTTCTTTTTTTTTTGTCGTTTGAAGATCGAACCTGTTAGTTTGTAAATCCGCGAGCGTTCTCCGTTTACAGGGAAAAGAGAGTGCTCGTGGCCATGAGTTGTGAGTAATGGGCTTGGTGGGGTCTAAAGACATATAAGTATTGGGTTGGTTTGGGCTTAAACAGAATCTGGGCCTAAGTTTTAGACGTAGGGGGGTAGTTTAGTCGAATTGGGCTCTTGTTAGAGCCCAGTTCGACCGAAGATTCAAAACGGGGGGCCAGGGTGGTGGGCCCTAATCAGGGAGCCTGGGTCGGGTACGAGCCAATCGGGCTTTATGGCCCGACGTCCATGTTACTTTCGTAATATTTCTTCTTCTTTTTTTAAAAAAAAAATTATAATAATTTTTTATTAATAAATAAAAAATACATAAGAAATGTGTAAAATTCCAACAAAAAGTTCATTTTTTAAAAATTAGGAAAAAAGCTTAAAAATAGATTTTATGTAGTTTTCTTTTAAGAACTGTGCGAAAATCTTTGATCTTTTTTTTTTTTTTTGGGCCCAAAAATTGATAAACTCTCAAGACTTTACAATAGGATTTGGGATGTTCTTAAAGACAAATGCTATATTGTTGTTTGCACTTTTAATATGTTGATTGTTGTCTCCCTTATGTCTGAATGGTAATAGAATCTTAGGACTCATAATTAGCGAGAAAGTTGCCTGAATATTTTGGTTGGCGATTGAACAAGATTAAGTATTGAAAGGATACTAGTTGGATAATTAGTGTAATCATCTCCTCGACTCAATCATAATTCTTCCATTACTTTATTTAGATATATAATTGACCTATCATAAATTGATTAGTGTCAATTTTTAAATGAAAGTGATTTACATGTTAAATGACTTGAACCTTAAGTTTTCGAATTTGTATGAACTTGAGAGAATTCGAGCTAAGTTTAGGCTTTGTAATCCATTAGTCAAATCCTAAGTAAGAATTGACAATACGTTGTATCGCTAGATTGATTTCTATCAACGTTACTAATCGGTGCTGGATTGATTTCTATTGACCTTATTAATCGATGCTTAGTTCTATGAGGTGGATGGGTGATTGAGTCACTTATTGACATCAAATTACCAAACTGAATCCTAACTTCTCAATTGTTAATTTATTGTGTGAGCTTGCTAATGCCTTGAGTTGAACGATTGCATGATTGAATGCATGAATGAGAGAGGCATTAGAGAACGTCAGGGTGATGAGAAGTCTAGGAGGTGGCGATCGATGGTGAGTAGAATTAGGCTCATTAGCTTATACAATACCTTAAGACTTTAAGACTTTTATCAGTATGTATTCAATATAATGACAACACATTCAAAAATATTTTATTGAATGCAAAAGTTGATACATATGAAACAATTACTAAGTTTAACGAACACAAAACTAAACTTTATTAGAGTAAAGCCAATATAGTTCCCACTAAACAACAACATCTCATGATGCTCTTAAGCTCATATTAATGACATGTCATTCAAGAATAAAAGAATAAAGTTCTTTAGTTAGTGGATCTGCAACCACATCATGTGACGACCCATACCCGGGACAGTATGGAGGGATGGACCGGGATCGCCTTGGCAGTACACGGGTGAGGCTAAGGGCATGTCTCCCGTCCCACATCACTTAGGGGGGGAGTCATGTGGCTAGTTTATAAAGGCTTGGGTCCCTTTAATCTGTATAACGCGTTTTAAAACCGTGAGGACTCAGTGTCCAAAGTGGACAATATTATACAGTGGGGCCCGAGTCGTTACAAATGGTATCAGAGCCGACTTCCGACCGCGTGTGGGCGCCACCGCGAGGGCGTTGTGCCTTAAGAGGGGGAGAATGTGACGACCCAGACCCGGGGCAGTACGGAGGGATGGACTGGGATTGCCTTGGCAGTACGTGGGTGAGGCTAAGGGCATGTCTCCTGTCCCACATCGCTTAGGGGGGGAGTCCTAGGGCTAGTTTATAAAGGCTTTGGTCCATTTAATCTGTATAACACGTTTTAAAGCCGTGAGGACTCAGTGTCCAAATATGCTATATTATAACGTCATCTTTCTGTACTGTTTCTTTATGGTCAAAAAATTTGACTGTCATATATTTAGATTCCTTGAGACCTCTGTTGTTAATAAAAATATAACAAATTTATTGTCTCAATACAACTGTATGGTTTATCCATAAAGTTAAAAACGGTCAATTCCTTAATGAGGTTCTGGAGTCTAATAGCCCAAATAACAGTCTAAAAGAATGTTACAAACTATGCTTACATAGTAGAAGATGACATAAAACTTTATTTACTGCACTTCCTACTAACATAAATATGTATTCTGTTATTGATCAATGTCATCTTAACAGCCAGCAAAGTTTAAATCTAAATACCTTATTAACTACAAGAACTAAACATGTCTATAAATCAACACATAATCTTTTGTCCTATTTAAGTCCTTAAAACCTTATTGGCAGTAATCCAGTGATCGCATCCTGGATTTGACTGATTTCTGCCTAGATGTTCCATCACAAAGACAATATTTAGTTTAGTGCAAATTTAAGCATACATTATACTTTTAAGTGTACTGACACAAGGCACACCTTGATCTTCTCAATATCTAAATAAGGACAATGTAATAGATTCGATCCATCACCCTTAATGACAGAAGCAATTTCTGGCTTGCAATGATGTATATTGAATATTTCCAAAATACGATCAGTAAAGTCCTCTGAGGTAAATATAATAAAATATGGCAAACACAATCCTTACTTTGTTCCCAACTGAACGAAATGATAATACTATGAAACTTTAATAATATTGTCTGAAAACTTGCTTAAAACTATGAATAAGACTTTTCAGTCTATACACAAGTTTACTAGAAACATTTGCTGCAAAAACCTCCAGTTGCACTGTATAGATTTTGTTTCTATTTGGCGTAATTCTATATCAAAAAGAGCTATTAATGCCATATTCACTTTGAAAGAATCTTAAAAATACTAGAAAGAAACAATTATTTCTTTACTATTAACTATCCACATCTCTTTCAGAGTGAAAATTTTAGCTACCGGTTTAGCTATAAACTCCTTAATCTTTCTTTGAAATCATTTTAGTTTTGTACATCTATTTACAACTAATGAACTTGTGATCTTTAGGCAAGTTAGTAAGTTTCCAAACACTATAATGTTTCATAGATTGCATATCGCCTTTTATAGGATTTAATCACATACTTGATTGAGGATAAGAAACAACATTTATATATGTTGCTAAATCAACCATGTAGTGGATATTGTAGTCATGCTCTCACAAATAGACTATATAGTTTGATGATACAACTGATCGTCTTGCCCTAATAGATCTCCTGATACAACAACTTCATTCTGCACTTGAGAGGTTTGAGAAATTTCATCATAAACTATATCAAGAATAGTACCTTGAACCTCAACAAGTTTATGCTATGATATAGGATATTCCACAATTATTTGTATAGGCAAAGACAAAGACACAGTAACCTCCATCGTACTATTATCTTTAATAGTCTGAGAGCAGCTATCCTCTACAACTATGTCTAGAAACTTTACTGTATGTGATTCCATAATTCTTGTACCTTCTTTAGGGTCATAAAATCAATACCCCTTTAAACAATTTATGTAAGATATAAAATAATTCCAAGTGGATCTAAATTGCAACGCATTTAAAATTGGATTACATAATCTCACTTATACATAACACCTCTAAATTTAATATGATTCAAGTAATTTACGTCCACTCCATAACTCAAAAGAAAATTAGGGAACAACTTTGATAAGAAACACGTTTTGTATGTAAAAAGGTTGCTTTCAAAATATCGGTCTACAGAAGATCGGATAAATTAGTCTTACTAATCATACTGATTACCATGTTCATTATGGTGCAATTATGCCTTCCGGCCAAATCTTTTGTCAGGATTTTCAGGCATAGTAATTAAGTTACCACCCAAGAAAACAAATAACCCTTTAAGCTATTTCGCATTGTCATACTTGTCAAAATACTCACGACTACTATTAAGCCTGACAACCTTTAAGACTAATTCTAACAAATTTATTCTTTATCTTGGTCATTTTACTTCCACAATAATCTATAGAAGTCTTTAGATAACCGTTAAGAGTAGACTGAATATCAATATTGTTAACTATTCTACTCTTTTTTTAGACATATGTGAAATTATTTCTTAGACAGAAAACTTTTGGAAATAACATTTTCAACCATATATGATACGTCTATATTATTAGGACTTAAACACAATCTTTGTAAATGTGTCTTAATTTCGGTATTAGACAAGACATAATTTCAAGCCACTAAGGCTTCCATCATCTTTTAGCAATGCAATCAGTAGACAAGCCACTTTTCAAGTATTCATGAATGGAACGCTTCATGGATAGTAAGCAAATTCTATTGCTCTTTTCCCAAGCAGCAAATCATATGTCAACTACTTAAAATTTGAAGTAGTAAAAGCCTCAATAATAATGGAGTTATTAATTACAGAAAATGTGACTGAAAAATAAGGAATGTATATAATTAACGTCATGTGGGCACTGTGTAACTTGACGTACAAGTACACACCCAGAGAGTTACACGCATAATCATATATTCACCTTTGAGCAGAATACATGACATGCAATTGTACACTCCCTATATGATAGCGGTTATGAGAATATATTTCAATCTTCGTGAATTCATCACTTTTGGGCATATGAACCATTAGGATCAGTCACTTCTCCACCACATCATCATGAATTAATATACAATCACCTCATTTGAAAGTATGACCACGTATTAGATTAGGAGACATCCCAACCATTATACGAGACCGAAATTTCTCAAACCCAACCAAGTGTGTCACTTTGGCGGTCACAACTCAATTGAATCCTTGAAACTCTCTCATCCTAGGAATATAAACTTTACTTTTCACATACACCGTATACATGTGATTTTAACTTTAGTGATAGGGGCAGTAAATCACTAAAATAACATATTATGCTAATTACACTGTTTTATTCATTAATAAAAATCAATCATATATATATATATATATATATATATATATATATATATATATATATATATATAAATTACCTGAAAGCCGAAGTCCAATGATATCACCGATCACAGCAACACAAGAAACTTCTCATAATATAAAAGAAAGCATCTCTTGTGCACCCCGATTACAGATTACCAGAACAACATAAAAATAATGCCGATCTAGAGGATCTCTCACAAGTTAACATCAATAGCAATATAGGGTATTCCAGATTGACAAACCTGACGGCTGATCAACTATTGCTTATGAGTTTCATAAGATAAACAGTGTCTCCAAGATCAACAGTTGATTTATTAGCCAATTTTAAGTAACAAATTATCATTGTAACCATTAACAAAAATGTTCAACTTGATAGACATTAACCAGTGACCATATGAGTTTAGGAACATCATATAATAATTTAACTGACATACATTACCCACAATCAGCAGATGTGTTAAGTAGTATAATCAGTTTGGTCACGAGTTCTTAAGACGTCAATCATTTAAAGGTTATCACAAAGAAACAAAAATGCATCAAGATGCGTGTAAAAGAGTATGCTTGAGTGACAAAAGTTTCATAACCTTTCACTGTTTCTTATCATCTCAATACATAGTTCAATTACTATCCCATAATGGTTGTATCTCATTAAGCCAGCTTCAGTTCACAATAAAGTTTAATTTTTATTAATGAATCACACATTTATAATGTTTGTGTGATAACATACCAGTAATCCAACACCTGTATTTCCAAATTCACAGAAAATACAAGAGAAATACTCAAAAATACACTAAAAATATGCGTATTTAGGGTTTTGTATGTATTTTTCACATCTATAAAACCATCAAACATGTAAAATAAATACACCACAACATAGATGATGATCATATGAATCCAACACCACCAGCCTCGCGCCAATCAAACGCTTCACGCGCCCGCACGAGTCGCATGAGTGCGCGGCGCATGGAGCACACGCGCGTACGTGAAGACCCCTCAAAAACCGGTCCGACCGGTCCCGGCTGGACCATCCGGTCCAGCCGTCCTGTTCGACCGTCCAGTCTAGTCGTCTGGTTCGACCGATTAACCGGTCCAGTCAACAGTTGACCTGGTTGGGTCGGATTGGTCAACAGGTTAGTCGTTGACGTCATCGTGACGTAAGCATCCGCGCGAGCGTCACCCCACGCGTGGGAGCGTGTGAGGGTGCGTGACTGCGTGTGGGACACGTCTCCGATTGCCTAGCGGCACGTGGCCACACGTGAGGCCTCCCTCGGCGACATGCCGCCAACTGATCTGCTCGTCTCGACGAGTCTAGTTTGAATTTGTGGTTTAATTTTATTTTTATTGAACAAAAGATCACGAAAATCACAAATTAGGGCAAAAATTTTATGTGTTCGAGTTCTAAGATTATGGTTGCTCCGATACCACATTTGTTGGATGCAAATTGCGTAACCCTAAGATTTCCATAACCAGAACAAGAGCATAGATGATCGAGTAGAAAGATTAACGCACTTGTTTTGAGATCCATCGTTCTTGATACGGAAGCGGAAAACAATGATCCACACACAATATTGCCCTCTATATCACTGGCTCAATGAAATGGCCCCCACACCTGGCCTTATGTTAACGCTCCTTATGTGATGATCCATATGCGAATTATGGTTAGAGGAGAGACTGGAGCACTATTTATAGAGTTTCCAATCAGGCTCAACTCAGCCCACACTAGCCAGCCCCATATTAGACCAATTAAGAAACATTCTATCTCACCTTAGACTAATTCCTTTTTACGGTAACCGTAAAACGGTAAATTACAATATCAATTAATGTAATCCACATTAGGAAAACTCTTACACGGAATACTTCAATTCTGTGCCTGAGATGACCATTTAACGAGGAGTCTAATTCTATGATGGTTGAAAATGGAGCATACGCATGGTGTTCTATGAATGACATGAGCGTGCATCATTCTCTAATGAGATACAGTGTCAAAGAGGCTCAAACTCATCCTCCTGCTGATTCGCGTTCGCTTGATTAAGAAATAATTTGATCTCTCTCGAGGTAAGGTTCTTACACTTTGTTTGGATATGAGGGTCTAAAGCTCAAGTTCATATGCTTTAATATGTCGTTGCTCTTTTGTGATTGCTGCTATTCGATGGTATGTTTGACTAAGACACTGATTCGTAGCTTAATCAGTAGGTCTTGGTTTGTTGGCCAATTTCATTTGGTAAATGGCTAAATCATGAAAAATGACGAGTGAGAAAAGTGTATGGAGCCTGATTTGACCTTGCTGTGCTCTTCAAATCAGGCTCCATGAAGATGAAAACCCTCCTCCACACTTTCCTCTGTGACCTCTGGAGGCTTGCCATCTCGAAGACCTGGCTTCTTGAGATATTTCCAAGGAAAGAGCTTTATATGAACGTCATGATGAAGATCCAAGCTTCACTCTCCAAAGCCTTAATCAATATCAACACCGTCATGCACACTCACATCTTCCCATACGTGTTAGGATCTTGCATAAGTAAAACACACCCATTAAAAAAAGAAAAAATGAACTTCAAAACTGTTGTGGGTGTTTGAATGAAGGGAAAAAATGTTTGAAAATAAGGTGTTTTTGAGCTCGAAATCAAAACCAGGTGAAGAAAAGTGGAAAGAAAACAAAGTATTTGTACAGTGTCAAGAGAAATGAACTTCAACAGAGAATAAAACACCAAGAGAATTTTGAGCTTAACGACGACAAATGAGCTTTTCAAATGGCGGTGTCGAAACAGGGATACGGGGGGGGGGGGGGGGGGGGGGGAGAAAACAAGAAGAAATGTCTCCAAGAAAAAGCAGAAAAAAATGGAAAAGCTTCTTCTTCGTCGCTTGATTCCCCCAAACTCAGGTGAGAGAGAGGAGCAAAGCACGCGCAAGGTTCAACTCGAGCTCGTTGGAGCCATTGGTGGAGCTTCGAGAGGCAACGGCGGAGGCGAAGGCGGGAACCAGCTGCGACCAGCAGAACGTAAAGAACTCTGAAAGAAAGAGAAGTGTCTGGGCTATTCTTCTCCAAGAAAGAATGTAAAGAACTCTGAAAATTGAAATTAGGAGAGAGAATTTTTTAAGTGAGAGTCTTAGCATTCATTGTCCCGTCCTTTTCTGACAGCCAACCTGAGGAACGAGAAAAAGAAAACTCACCTTTTAAACTTTTCCATTTTGTGACCAGTCTAGATCAGAGGCCACATGTCAACCTTTCAATGGAGCCACTTCAGCTCACACGTGCCACGTAGAACGATGACTTGATAGTTAGCAACCACTTAATATTTTCTCCTTGTAGTGAGATCGTGTGGGATGAAAAACGACTAAGACGACCTTAATACTCCAAGATTGAACAATTTAGTTATTCAAAAGAATCCACATAAGTAGCGTTACTAGAAAGTAAGGCTCCTCAGTTAGATTAGATAATCTTTTGTCCAAAAAGCTTAATCAAAGTAAAAAAAAAAAAAAATCTTTCAAAACTAAGAAGGACAGTTCATAAATTTTGAAAGAACCTTTAGTAAAATACAAATTTGGAAGATTTCACTTCAAAATAAAGAAATCCTTAAAAGCAATAAAATAATTCCAAAAATCATGAGTTTAAAGAATGGATCATCAATGGCAAGAAATTTGAGAAAACACATCTCATAGAGTTAGCCATAACAAAATCTTTATGCTCAGAAATAAAAGAACCTAAAATAACAAGTAACAAGGCCCTCATATCAATTATTGAGGCTCACAATACAATTTAAAGGGGTAAAGAGGTTGAACGAGAAACTATGAAGGACTTTTGTCGATTATAACAAATTAAACTTCACCAGTATTGGAAATAGTTTGACATAATCAGGAATGGTGATTATAAATAGATACATTACAAAGAGTAGTTATGATAATAAAGAGATAAATGATAGCACATTAAAATTTATTTCCCCCGCTCTAAGAATTCAAGGTTTTCACACTTAAAACAAGAATATAAATCGATGTGGGCATGTCTAAACAAATTTATTTATATTCATTATCTCCCATCAATCTGATTCTCCAATTCCTTACCTCTTTATGTGGAAATCAAACCTATCTACTTTCCTTTTTACTTGATACCACTTAAATTGATTCAATCAAATCTGTACCGGCATTTCTAAGCTAAACCAATATGTTGATTGTTCCAAAGTTGGAACCACTAAAGCAAAAAGAAGTGCTTATCTATCACCTTCTAAAGTTGAGATAAATGTGTAACCAATCCACGACATTTTGTCATTGATTGAGCTAGTTCTTAACATCTTATTTTGATTGATTGAGTCCTTAATGTTTGAAAAACGCGGTAATCAACTCCTCAATTTTCTATTGACGGGTTTTGCAAGTCTTAAATCCTAGAAATCCTTTACGTCTCTCACATGGCCTTTCTCTAATGTTGCCTAGCCATGGACCGTAGAATTATACGTTGTTTTCAACGTTGGAAATCTAGTATGAGACTTGATTGAACATCTTTTTGCAAAACATTAAAGGCTCAACCCATCAAAATAATATTTTAGGCATGAATTGACCAATGGCCAAAAGTTAAGAGCCCATTCTATACTTTTTCCCTAGAGGAGCATGATTTTACGATACGACTAGGAATTGGATAATTGGACTAATGAGAACCCGTCTAGTTTCGGATTCTAACGCATTGTTTCGTAACCATCCAAATAGTTCCTGATTCTAATTTTTTATTCCCGGGATCAGTTTGGAAACAGAATCGCATTTGGTAAAATTTTTATTCCTAGGAACAGATTTGGAGTAGAATCAAGAAATAAATTTTAAAAAATGTGATTCTTGTTCCTGGAACAAAAAAAAGAATCAAAAAAGTGGAACCCTTCTCTCCCCTCCTCTGTTGCCGTTCGCCATCGTCCGCCACTGCCCTTCGCCGCCGTCCGCCAGTCGCTGGCAACCAGTCCGACGAGCTCGCCGGAGGCTTGCCAGGCCAGGGCAAGGTTCGGCGAGCTCGCCAAAGGCAAGCCTAGCCACCGGCGAGGCTCACCCAGCCTCGCCGGTGGCCAGGCGAGCCTCGCCCAGCTCCGACGAGGCTGGGCGAGCCTCGCCGGTGGTCAGACGGGCCTCATGCAGCCCCGGCGAGGCCGAGCCTCGGTGGGGCTAGGCGAGCCTCGCCCAGCTGCCGAGAAGGCTTGGCTGACGAGGGCCGGCCTCACCGAGGGCTAGCGACGCTCCGATGAGGTCACCGGCCCTTGTCTGGTCGGTTGTCGGTCCGGCGACCGGCCTGAAGAA
This sequence comes from Eucalyptus grandis x Eucalyptus urophylla, assembly GCA_028830015.1. Classification (NCBI taxonomy): domain Eukaryota; kingdom Viridiplantae; phylum Streptophyta; class Magnoliopsida; order Myrtales; family Myrtaceae; genus Eucalyptus; species Eucalyptus grandis x Eucalyptus urophylla. The sequence goes on from CM054200.1 coordinate 5,998,509, forward strand.
GAAGAAGAAGAATAGGAGAAAAAAAAGAGGAAAAAAAAAGGAAAGAAGGAAAAAAAGAAAAGAAAAAAAGGGAAAAAAGGAAAAAAAGAAAAGGTAAAAAAGTATACAAAGTATAAAAATTATTTAAAAATTAAAATAAATTGATTTGGAACAGAATCAATAAGCATGGTACCAAACGCAATTCTATTCCAGAATCAGAAATTTTGGACAGTTAGCAAACGGCTTAGACTCTATTCCTGGGAACAGAATAAAAAAGAATCATTTTTTTTTTATTATCAAAATCTACTCTCAAGAACAAAATTGTTACCAAACACTAGTTTCTCAATAATATGGGAGAGCCGAACCAAGAACCTAAGTAGTAGTGACACTGGCACACAACATGTCACATGACATGTCGACACGTCATTTCTCAAAAAATAGATAATTCTGACACGTTGTAACACATTATATATTAAATATATATTTTTATATATACATAATAATTTATCGTTTTTATGATTATTTCGATTAAATTAATTTGATTGAAATTCACAAATAAATAAATAATAATAAAAATCTAGAATGAATTTTATACTAAAAACGTTAATCCACCATTTATTGATATCATTTGTTGTTTCAATTTAACAAATTCAACTCCATTCTAATAATCCATAATGCTTGGAAAGAAAAAAATAAATAATTCATATTCTGGACTTGCTTGTCAGGCATATTGGAAGAGAAGGGAAAAAAACTTGAGAAATGAATTGTGTATTACAAGAAAGGAGAGTCATAAGAGAAAAGAAGAGAAGATTAGTTTTTTTTTTCCCAATTTTTTTTATTTTTTTTTTACATATAATACATTTTGACCCCTCATTTATTTAAAATTTTTAAAATTGATTTCGTATATTGGAATCATGTGTCGGAAACTCATATATTAGAGGATTGTCGAGAAAGTTGACCAAGTATTGGATTTTCAGACACGTATTGACCAAGTATTGGAGAGCGTTTGAAAGTGTTAGACACGTATCAGAATGTCTAACACGACATGAAGGCGAAAAGTGTTTCTTAAATGGGAACCTACAAAACCCTAATATAGAAATTGACTTATACACTTTGGATTAAACCCCTAATTTTCCTCTTCAAGAGCGACTCCTTGGCTTTCTTCCTTTATGAGAAAATTTCTTCTGCTTGAAATTCTTGCTCTTCGTTGATGTCACCACCACCAGCCGTGGGGAGGCACGGGTGATGAGCTCCACTAGCGACAAGCTCTTGCGCGATTTGTTCATCCTTAAGTGACCGAGGACAATAGAGGGAAGAGAATAAAGTGGTCGTTGTAGTGTCAGTCACAAGGCCTAGTTCCCTGAAGACTTTAGGATCGTCGACTTAGGATGCGTTTGGTAATCATTTTATTTCTGAAAATACTTTCTACTTAAAAATGATTCAATTTTATTCTGTTCCATAAACGAGTTTATAAGCATTTTAAGGTATTTGTAATTGCTCAAATTTTCTATTCTCATAATACAAACGCATTTGATATGTCCCCTAACTTTTTGGTAGCTTAATTTTTTTTTAAAATTTTCATATAATTTTACTATATTTTTCTCTTTTTTTTTTTTTTCATCGATTTTCTTCTTCTCTGGCTAGTTGCCAACCATAGCAATGGCCGACGACTAGTTGGGCATAGTCCGACAACCTCACTGGGGCCTCTCCAAGTTAGGACAAGGTTTAGCAAGCTCACTGGAGCCTTGCCAGGGTTGTTGGGCGAGCTTGCTTGACCACTAGCAAGGTTGAGTCTCGCAGCAGTTGACGGTGGGGCCTGGCAAGGCTTCAGCGAGCTCGTCAACCCTCACCCAATTGGTCATTGGGCCACGATAATGAGGAAGAAGAAGAGCAAACTAAAGAAAAGAAAAAAAAAAGGAAATTTGGCTTGATTTTGGAATTATTTTTAAGAATAGATAAGTAAATTTTTTTTTATCTTTTTATTCTGTTCCAAATCTATTTCTGAGAATAAAAAAGTTACTAAACGGATTTTTATTTTTTATTTATAAAAAGAAAAAAATAAATACAATTAATCAGTTAATAAATAGACCCTTACTAATCGATTCGGATAAATATTTGTTGGGAAAAGTTGATTGAATTTTTGGCTTAAAGCAATTCTCCATCCGCTGCCTCATCTTTGGGATATTAACTATCTCATCACTCCACGTGTTTAGCGAATTGTCCGAATGTTGGAGTAACGATAGAGCTATGCTGCCGTGTGTGGTATTCTTGTGGCTGTGTATGAGCCATGCGGCTTTCTCGTTTTGTGCTCTCTCCACTCAAGGCTCTATATTTTTTCGGTTTACGTAAATTGGATTTTTTTTTCTTTTACGAAATTAGGTGATCGTAATCTCGTGGACTTTCCTCTTCTGCTTCCACTCTGTTGTTGCTATCTCGGGGTGGTTATCTAGGAAGTACCAACACTCTTCGGAGGCATTCGTGTCATGTCAGACACTCAGATACGTGTCGGACATTCTTGGACACTCTTCGACACTCGGTCAATACGTATAAGAAAATTTGACACTTGATCAACTTTTCCGATACTTTCCGACACTCGAGTCGGAATTCTTACATGCGAGTTTTTAACACATGATTTCGACACGCAAAATCAACTTTAAAAAATTTCCATAAATGAGGGATCAAAATGTATATATATGTGAAAAATAAAAAAATAATAAAAATAATGAATGGGGAAAGAAGAAAAACTTAATTTTCCTTTTTCTTTTGACTCTTACTTTTCGTGATCCCGTGATACACAATTCATCCCTTAAGTTTTTTTTTTTTTTTCTCTTCTCTTCCAATATGTTTGACACGCAAGTGTAGAATATGAATTGCTTGTTTTATTCCTCAAAATTTTATAAATTATTGAAATGGAGTTAAATTTATCAAATTGAAACAATGAATGATATTGATAAAAAGGTAGATTAATGTTTTTAGTGTAAATTTATTCTAGACTTTTTTATTATTTATTTATTTGTGAATCAAATTAATTTATTGAAATGCTCATAGTATATATAAAAATATATATTTAATATATAACGTGTCCCAGCGTGTCGGAATTCTCTATTTTTTGAAAAATAACATGTCCGTGTGTCGTGTCATATCGTGTCGTGTGTCGCGTGTTAATGTCGATACTAGTTATCTGGTAATTATGCATTGTTTAACAACACATTACCCCCATCATCGAGTTCCGACCAGCACTAATGTGACCGTGCGCCAGCTGTCCCTCCTACAAAAAATTATTACGCATGGGCTCAAGCGTTGCATGTCAAACCGGTGACGACGTGGCTACATGCTGATTAGACCCGCTGTTTCCCAGTTTTCACAATTCAATGCCTCCCGACCAAAACTAACCAAATTAATTGTGCATCGGAGTAGTTGATTTCTCTTTAATACAATGTTCAAGCACAACACAATTACAAAGCATAAATTTTAAAAAATAATTTTCTCTTTAAAAGAATCGAAAAATATTTTCTAAAATATAACTAGTTATTGGCATTTGAACTCGAAATTCTACGTTTGGACACAAAACTCCCAACGTTGATTATCGGGTCCAGGCATTCAAAACCAAGTTTCCTATGGATGGGCATGGGCCCTCAACACCCACATTCGATTCTAGCTAGGCTAGGCTCGAACCCCCTGATGCCCATACCTCATGCTCTAGTACCCGAACTTGGGTTTATAAAGGTTGTGTTCATGTCTCCAATGCTTGAGTTCTAGTCCCAAACCTTAGGCTTGGGTCCACAGGAATGTTTATTCTTATAAATTTATTTTTTAATACAAATTTAATTTTTCAAATTATTTTTATTTTTAAATAATCGATTTTTTTTTTTTAGATTTTCTTTTCTTTTCTTTCTTCTTTCTTTTTTTCTTTTCTTTTTTCTTTTCTTTTTTCTTTATTTTCCTTCCTCCTTCTTCCTTTGTCGGTTGTGTGCCTCGGTGATGGCTAGCAGCCCAAGGACTAGCCAAGATGTGACAAGTGAGCTCGAGGCTCAATCAATTCAGGATAGCCCAAGCTTTGCCAAGACCAGCAAGCTCATGCCTCACCAGATCCAAGTGAGTTCAAGCTTTGCCGAGGTGGGCGACCTTGTGGATTGATTGATCATGGCGAGCTCGTAACTTGCCAGATCCAGGCAATGTCACACCTCGACCTCACCTCAACCTCACACGCCTTGTAATGTGGCCCTCAAACTCGTACCTCGACCTGGCTCTCGAGCTCGAGGTCTCTTGAGCTTGCCTTAACCTCAAGCTTGACCTCGAGCTCAGGCCTCACCATATTCGACGAGCTTGAGCTCGCCTATGGCCATCGCCAGCCAATCGCGGTGGAGCAAGGAGGAAAAAGAAAATAAAAGAAAATGAAAGAAAATAAAAGAAAATAAGAATAATTAGAAATTCAACTTTTTTAAAAAATAAAAATTATTTAAATTTTTTAAAATATTGGTTGAGATGAAGTCATGAGATTGAAATCATTTTCCAATAAGATCTAAACATTAGAAAATATTTTCGATCATACATTACCAAACAAAAAAAAATTAACTATTTTCTTGGAAAATGTTTTGGAAATTTTCATTTATCATTGAATTTTCCGCAAAATAAACACACCTAGTATATATTCAGGTATAAGCACATCTTGGTACAATCAAAATAAAAAGGAACTCCAAATCGTAGTGGCGGAAGGTGATCTATCCTACAAGACTAAAAAATAAGTGATAAGCTAAAAAATTGGTGGTGAGCCAAAACTTATTAAATGAAATCTCCGAGTCTAAGGTAGGAGATTATCATATTACCCAACCTAGTATATATACAAACAACGTGAGTCCATGGCAATAACCATGCATGACAAATGCATAAGCAAGTGTTTTTTTTAGATCATGACATGCCATTGAAAACCATTAAAAATATGGAAGTTCATTCACTCAAAAACAAGCAAATGACATATTATTTTATAATACACTGGCATCACCTAGTAGCTCACATTTATACATAGGGAATGTGTATTCCCCACTGGTCATGAAGCTCACTAGTATACATAAACAAGTTCATATTTGTCATGAAGCTCACCAACATACACAGATGAGTTCATATTGATCATGAAGATATCTAATATATATAGATAAGTTCATGCTTATAATTGGCTAGGACCCATCTCTACTTATGAGGCATTTTAAACACTCCTAGAGCATTCCTCTGCTCCCGTTCGGTGTGCAATTTGGTTCATTTCTACTCCCTTTGCCATCTCAAAAGTTTGCCATGAGCCACTTCTTGTTCGAGCCTTCTGGCCTCCACGATCACTCCCTTCCCTACTTAGACCTGGTCATTATAGGCCTATCAGCTTTAGTCTGGTTCATCCCCAAACCACACACCTACTAAAGAAGGTCCCACTTTGGCATCCCTCGATTGTCTTATATAATCGACAATGTGACATTGGCAACTCATATTATTGACAATATGAACATCGACAACTCAAATAATCGGCAAAGGGAACATCAACAACACTTAAATAGTAAATTGGTAGCCTAGTTGAATTACAAAGATATCACTTTAAGGTTTAATATTCGTCGTTTTCACGTTCCTATCACTAAAAGATTGCCATCACATCTTAGAAAAACAATCGAAGACCCCCTAAGAAATCTATCAAACACATCTTAGACATGTAACAAACTTAATGATCCCATTCAAGTGAATACAAAAATCTCACATACCATTATTGTAGCTTAACTACACTTGACAACAAAAGCCAAATACATCCTGACAATCAACGATCATCCAAGTTAAGAGTACTAAATAGATCAATCTAACTTAGCCTTTAGAGTCTTCACTTACCTCAAATAGAAGGTTGGAATAAAATCAAAGCTTTCATCACCCTCAAAGCAAAATAATCAAGAACAAAGATTAACATCTCTCAACCTTTTAAAAGATAATAAAACCCACAGTTTCACCTTGTAAGCTCTTGAAAAATGGAATTTTGAAGATTTGACAACAAAAGAATAAAATCTTTTGTTTCACATGAAAGATAGGAACATGAAAATATAAAAGGAAGATCTCTTTTTCTTTCTTTGCAAAAATAAGTTGTAATTCTTTTTTTAAAGTTGAAGACATATGGAGACTTATTTATAGGCCAAGGGAGGTGAGAACTAGTAACTTAAGTTAACAGAAATGATGAATTAAGGTTAAAAAAATATGCTAGGTGGAAATGCAAGAGAGGTGGTCAAGTTAGAAAACCAGAAGTGACATAATCATATCATCCAATGTGGATAAACCAAGTAATAATGATCTTAAGTAAAAAAGCTAGGTTTAAAGAGAGGAATGGTGCTTTACTCCAAAGGATACAAGTGGCCTCAAAAGTGGCTTAATAAAAGTAGCCAAAAATGAGATATTTTGATTGAAATGTGAGAGAACTCCTTGTTGTCCAAGTAAAAGAAATGAGTAATTGAGAGCATTAACGGGCTAAAGTTGAAAGAGATCATGTAATGCATGATATCAAGGTTAAACTAAGTTCAATGTCACAAACTAAGGATGTGGGGCTTAAAATACCTAGTGGAAAAAAAATAAGAAAGAGTATATAAATTAAAATGGACAAATGGCTCACCTGTATGGTTTCCAAATTACATATATTGTTAAGTTATTAAAGAATCTTGAAAATCAATACATAAATAAGGAAATCAATGTCCATTTCAAGCATGGATAAATTAGAAAAATATTTTGAACCTTAATAAAAACATTAGTGAAAAATAACGGATGCCAAGAAAATCTCAATTTGGTAAATTTAAAACTTTAATATTGTCAAAACTGCAATTTGAGGACTACAACTAATATGGTGGTAAATTAATTATTGCCACTCAACATCGTTGACATACATGTCAACACCTATCAATTTAATCTCAAAAAATAGCACTTCAGTGACTACGACCTAGGAAAATCATCCTAAATACTATTCTTAAAGTCGAAAATTATGGATGGCACATCTACATTTTTATCATTTGCAATAGTCTTAACTGGTGCACTTAAAGAACTTGTTGACTAAACCTATTAAGATTTTTTTATGGGATTATTAAAATATAATTTTAATATGTAGCATATACGGTTGCAATATAAAGATAATTTCGTGCCATACTTTAATAAATACTAAGTATCAAGTTGGTATATCCAACTTACGCTCTGTTTAGCAATCTGGATAAAATTCAGAATATGATCAAATTATCCTATCCTATGTTTGATGTCTATTTAAGATAGGATAAATGGAGATATCAGAGGATATAGACCAGATAAAATTAAGCATTTGGGAAAGTGGGATAAAGATGGATAGGATTTCTAGCATCTATAATGGGGAAGTTATTTTTCTCGAATGATGGATTTTTTAAATTAACAAAATTAAAATTATATCTCAATATAAACAATATTTAAACAAGGCTTTGCTTTGTTGACTAGTTTAGCAATTAAGTCTCGTTTGAGTTTGTTTTCAGCCACTCTATTTATCCTCATGACGATAGGCTCCCTCTCCTTTCCCTTGCCCTTGTTGTCATGGCATTCTAAAAACTTAAAGTTCCCCGCTCGTGCTCCCGTCAAGTGAAGCCCATAGCAAAAAAAATAACAATTTAGTTATCTTCGTTTAATCTTTTTTTGATATATTTGAATTTAATTTAATTTTATATAATAATTTCAATATATAAATATAGATATATTTATTATATATTTTAGGTATTTTAGTATTTTGGTTATATTAGTACAATCTACTATTTAACACAATTTTATTAAAGAATGATGGGAGGGAAAAAAATAAAAAAGAAATTAATTTATAAAAGAGAGGAAAATAGAATAAAAAACCAAATAAAATAAATTAAGTAAGAGTATCGCGAGAGATTTTTACCATCTTATTTTATAAAATTTTTGGTTCATTTTTACTAATGTGTCATTTATATCAAATGATGTACATGATATGATATGAATATATCCAACTTTATTACTGCAATCACCAAACAGTGGATATGATTTATCAAAATCCCATAGATTTCATATTTGATCTTATTCAGTTCTTTCATGATTAGAAATTCGGACGACCAAACGTAGCCTTAGAGGTTTTGAATTGGATTTCTTGGGTTTCCTTTTTAATCATCTATGAGTTTCATTCTTTAATACAGCTTAACACCTTCATCATTAAATTGATTTTCTCATGAAAAGAAGCGTTTTTAGATATCAATATATTATGATGCGGATGCGACTGCCTAGGAATTTTCTATAACGTTCAGATAAGTCAAAACGTGGTCAACGAGCCAGGAACAAGAGATTTGATGATGATTTACGCCTGAATTTTCAAGAAGATATCAAGATGCGATGGATATTTTATAATAGGAATTTATATATAGTTTTGATATCTTATTTGTCTAGATTTAGTTTAAAAAAAGGGATATTGATTTGCTGCTAATTTGAAATAGAGATTCAATATTTTCTCCTTCTCTCGTCTTTGAAAATTTAGTTTTCTTCTAAGTTAGTATTTACCACATTTTCACCACATCATATTTTTATTGTCGTTTTTTGATAGCAAGTACACAACAATTTATTCTTACCCTTTACCAAAAAAAAAAAAAATGAAAAAAGTACACAACAATTTCGGGAGGCACATCCTCTATGAGGGTGATCGATTCCCGGTCCGGTCCGGTCCGGTCCATTGGAACTAGCCACTTAGCAAATGAAAATTAAAAAATTAAATTTTTTTTTGGAGTTATTACAATTTTAGCGTTATTGCTATTGATAAGAAATTAAAAAATATATTTTTTAAAAAAGTGTCGGTCCGGTTCCCCCTCAAAACTAGGAACCGACCCAAAAATTGTTGGATCTATTTTTATGGAACCGGGAATCGGACTGATGCCTCCAGGAATCAGACCAAACCGGCCGATTCAATCCGATCTGAGTGATCCGATATGCTTACCGCTATCCTCTACATTGTCGCTCTTCACGCACTCTTTAAATCCACCCCAAACACTCCCCCGTCTTCCCCGTGCATTTGCTAAGACTATCTCTCTTTGCCATTTCCCTCCGTGTGGTCTTGGAACTCCAAGTTCCGGTCCTTCATTATTTTTTCAGTAAACCACACTGAAGAAGACACAAGAAACCTCCGAAGCTGCAAAAATCTTGTCTTTTCTGCAGAAATAGCCGAGCGACAAGAACAGATAAGTATACAAAACCCAGCCCAAACAGTCCCCCTCTCAGTCGAACCTCGAAGCCAGGACTTGGACAGACCATCGAACCACAACCTCCCAAACTTCCTCTTGTCAGTGAGGCTCAAGTACGTGAAGCTCGGCTTCCACTACCTCATCTCCTACACCATGTATTTACCCCTCGTGCCAGTCCTTGGAATCTCCTTGGCCCACCTCTCGATCCTTGCGGCCCCAGACCTGGCCCAACTGTGGGAACGACTCAGGTTCAACCTCGTCACCATCGTAATCTTTTCGACCCTCGTCATATTTCTGGTCACTCTCAACTTCATGAACCAGCCCCAGAAAAAGTCTACCTTGTCGACTTCGTCATATTTCTTGCCTCCTCTCTCTCTCTCTCTCTCTCTCTTCCTCCCCCACGTCAGCACCTGCCACCCCTAGATCTTCCGTTGATTTCTCCCCTGCTCTCTTTCTCTCTCTCTCTCTCCCACTTCCCCTCGACAGCACCTGCTCCCCGGCCCCATCAATCATCCCCATCCCCCCCTTCGGTTTCTTCGCCCCCCCCCCCCCCCCCCCCCCCCCACACGGTTTATCTCTTCCCCCACCCCACACCACCTCCGGCCTCGATTTCTTTCATCGTCACGCCACCCCCTCTCCGGCCCGGTTTCTTTCCATCGTCCCCCACCACCCTCTCCCTCGCTAAAACCCTAACCACCGCCTCTTCTTCCTCCTCGTCACACAGCTCTCTCCTGGTCGCCTCATCGCAGTCGCTCGCTGGAAGGGCCCTCTTTCGCATCTGCAGCCTCGCCACCGGCCCTCCATCACAGTGTCGCAAACGCGGCCCTCTGGATCGCCTTCTCTTCCTCTGGTCCTCCCTCGCCGTCTCGGCCTCGCCTCCGCTCCCTCGGCCTCGCCTTCACCGTCCATCGTCATCCTCTCTCTCGGACACGCGCGTCGGAACGTGTCGAGAAAGGTTTACCATGTGTTGGGAATCCCGACACGTGTTGACCGCGTGTCCGAACGTGTCCGAGCGTGTCGGACACGACACAGAAGCTCCGGCAACGTGTCGGTGCATCATAGCCAGCGAGACCTTCATGGAGCGGTCGGATCTCACGACCGCCTTCACCAAGGAGAGCCTTGCTTTCCAGCGGCAGATCCTCAAGAAGTTCGGGCTCGGGCAGAGGACACACGTGCCTCAGGCTGTGCTCCAGGTCCCACCGAACCAGTGCGCAAGAGACATACGAATTAAAGAAATACATGGATTGAAGAGATACATGAACTAAAGAGAAGTATCTCATTTTGCTAATTTTGATCGATCCATTAACGCATTATAATTACAACACAGAGAAGAATCCATCCACAGGAACCTATAATAAATCTAGGCTTGTTGTCCAAACCAACGAGAGCTTGTTCGAGGACAAATTATAGGCATTGAGGATGAGTGAGGGGAGGGCGATGAGCTAATGGCTTACACCTCGGAGCTTTGTCTTCCACCGTTGCCATGCTTGACCACGAGCACGAGATCTAGGTCTCAAATCAAGCATGAGCGTCAAATCTTAGATTGCTTGCGCTTGATCAAGGGCTCAAATCGATCTCCATCTGATGACGAAGGTGTTGGAGTTGCGGTCAAGGACAGTGGTGAACGAGCTTGAGGGCGTCAATGGGCAGTTTGGCGGGGAGAGAATAAAGGACTTTAGAGGAGGAGAGAGTAAGATGGAGGCGTGAGGAATTACGATGGAAAAAGAAAAAAGAGGGAAAGAAAGAAAGAAAACAAAAGGAGAAGGAGAAAAAATAAGAAATTTTTTAAAATACCAGGATGAAAATACCCCTGACTATATATAAGATTTGACCTTTATAACTACATATATTTATTTGAGGTTAAATAGGTCACTTTATATTCTTATATGAGATAAAGTGCACCATATGACCTCTTTTAAGAAAATGACTCACTTTAAATCCTTATATGCAATTTTCTCCTAATCTTAGCAATAACCGTATAATTAACTCCTCTACGCTCTCCACGCACTCTCTATAAATCCACCCCAAACACTCCCCAATGTTCCTCATGCATTGCTAAGACCCTCTCTCTCTCTCTCTCTCTCTCTCTCTGCCATTTCCCCCCGTTTGCTTTTGGAACTCTAAGTTCTCGTCCTTTGTTATTCTTAGGAAACGCCTCTGAAGAAGAGGCACAAGAAACCTCCGAAGCTGCAAAAATCTTGGTTTTTTTGCAGAAATGGCTGCAGAAATGGCCGAGCAACAAGAACAGATAAGTCTGCAAAATCTAAGCCAAGCTTTCCCTATCTCAGTCGAACCTCAAAGCCAAGACTCGGACAGACCATCGAACCCCAACCTCCCAAGCTTCCTGTCGTCAGTGAGGCTCAAGTACGTGAAGCTCGGCTACCACTACCTCATCTCCAACGCCATGTATTTACTGCTCGTGCCACTCCTCGGCATCTCCTCAGCCCACATCTTGACCCTCACGGCCCGAGACCTGGCCCAACTCTCGGACCAACTGAGGTTCAACCTCGTCACCGTCGTCCTCTTCCCTGCCGTCATGGTGTTTCTGGTAACTCCCTACTTCATGACCCGACCAAGCAAAGTCTACCTTGTTGACTTCGCCTGTTACAAGCCCAATCCGGCCCAGATATGCACCGGCGAGAAATTCATGGAGATCTCGGAGCTCACGACCGCCTTCACCGAGGAGAACCTTGCTTTCCAGCGGAAGATATTTGAGAAGTCCGGGCTCGGGCAGCGGACTTACTTGCCCGAGGCCGTGCTCCAGGTCCCACCAAACCTATGCATGGCAGAAGCACGGGCAGAGGCCGAGGCCGTGATGTTCGGGGCCATCGACCAGCTGCTGCCCAAGACCGGGGTCAAGGCTAAGGACATAGGGATCCTCGTTGTGAACTGTAGCTTGTTCAACCCGACACCGTCCCTGTCGTCAATGATCGTGAATCGCTACAAGCTCAGAGGGAACGTGTTGAGCTACAATTTTGGTGGGATGGGTTGCAGCGCTGGGTTGATTTCTATCGACCTTGCTAAGCAATTGCTACAGGTTTGGGCTTCTTCTCTCCTCTCTCTTCTTCTATTCTTAAAAGTATAAGTTTGGCAATAGGAACTTTTTATGAATAACACCCTCAATGATATCGAAGCAAACAAAGAATGAAAACTTCCATTGACCAATGGAATGCTAAATATAAGTTGGGTAGTAGGAATTTTTTTCTTAGGTTCACTAGCAAATAGCATCCATTTTGGCTGCGTTCGGTAATTAAGATACAATTTAGGATATGATAAAATTTATTCTATCCTACATGTGATGCATAAGATAAAGTCAGATATAAGGAAAAAATAGATTGGATAAAACTATCCTATGGGAGATGTGGGATAAATGTAGATAGGATTTGTAACATCCATAATAGGAAAGTTATTTTTCTTGAATAACAAACTTCTTAAATTAACAAAATTAAAATTATATTTCAATATAAATAATATTTGAATTATAATATAATAAATTCAGAATAAAAATAACAATTTAGTTATTTTCATTTAATCTTATTTATATTTATATATTCAAATTAATTCTATTTCACAACATAAATTAAATATATAAATATAAAATCCATTTATATTATTACATATTTTAGGTATTTTATTATTTTAGGTATGTTTATACAATTTACTATTTAACAAAATTTCATTAGAGAATGATGGAATGGAAAGAAGGAAATAAAAAGAAATTAATTAAAAAAGAGAGGAAAAAAATAAGAAAAATAAAATAAAAATAAAGTAGGCAAGAGTGTTGTGAGAGATTTTTACCATCTCTGCTTGTAAAATTTTTTGTTCATTTAAACTAATATGCTGTTTATACCAAACAATATACATGATATAATATAAATGTATTCGACTTTATTACTGTGATCATCAAATAATGAATATGATATAACAAAATTTTTGGATTCCATATCTTATACTATCTAGTCTCATCCTCTTTAGAAATTTGAACGATCAAACAGTCTTTATGTCGATAATGTGTCATGTGATTTAAAAGGAAAATGCTTAGCTAGCCATATTGTTAAGCTTGGAAAACGGACAGCCAATCCTGAGCCACACATTTTAAATGAGAGAGAGGGAGAACTATGTCTTGCTTGGAAATTTCCATGTATTGTGTTTGAGAAAGGAAATTTTTGTGGACATCCTTTGACTGTTACACCATGAGACGGTGATGCTAGCACCATTCAATTTTAAAATATTTCATAAAATTAGAATCATTACAAAAAGAAAAAGAGAGATGATTAAGTGACAGTTTTTAATCTAATGTGAAAATAACAGCATGTTCTAAACCACAAAAATCCATTCAACAAATAATTATAAATTATTTTTGGATCAAATCCTTTAAAAATTTATGGCTCAAAACAAATTATTATTTACATAGTAGCCCCAAGACTGTTATGTTAATAACTTCATAAAAAAAAAACCACTTTATTTAGGTTGTGTCGACAGTAAAATTTTAGGTAATTACTTTCCTTAGTTTACACTTTGGATGGTAGAGAAGTAGGAGCTAGTGAGTGGTTTGAACTTGGAACCCTTGAAACCTAGATGTCGTTGAACCAAATGATCCACTGATAAGTCAACCCAAGATTTATTGTGCCACAAAATATAGCTAGATTTGAAATAGGACTTTTTGCATTTGTGAATTCGATGTATGACAACAAAATTGAACAATTTAAGCTTTGTACATTCTCAATTTACTATATGCTTTATCTACTAGGTACTCAAAATTCTAAGTTTTCTTACTAGGGAGATTCACCAAAATTAAAGTTCAGCCAATGTTATTACTTCTCTTATGGGTTAATCACTAGGTACATCGTAACTCTTATGCCCTAGTGGTGAGCATCGGGAGCGTCACCCTCAACTGGTATCTCGGCAATGACCGGTCGATGCTCATCTCAAACTGCCTCTTCCGAATGGGTGGGGCAGCCGTCCTCCTCTCCAACCGGTCCTCTGACCGCCGCCGCTCCAAGTACCAACTCATCCACACCGTGCGCACCCACACAGGCTCGGATGACAAAAGCTATGGTTGCTTGTTCCAGCGAGAGGACAAGAAGAAGAAGATCGGCTTGTCGGTATCCATGGAGTTGGTGGCGGTCATCAAGGAAGGCATAAAGACCAACATCACAACCCTTGGCCCGGCAGTGCTCCCAATGTCAGAACAGCTCTGGTTCTTCATGACCTTGGTTGCAAGGAAGGTATTTAAGATGAAGATTAGGCCATACATTCCTGACTTCAAGTTGGCCTTTAAGCATTTTTGCATCCACGTTGGAGGCCGACCTGTTCTTGATGAGATGGAGAAGAGCCTCGAGCTCACCAAGTGGGACATGGAGCCATCACGAATGACTCTATACCGATTCGGGAACACCTCGAGTAGCTCAGTGTGGTATGAATTGGCCTATTTGGAGGCCAAAGGAAGGATTAGGAAAGGCGATAGGACATGGCAAATCGCATTCGGGGCCGGATTCAAGTGCAACAGTGCAGTTTGGTAGGCGTTGAGGACCGTCGACCCAGCGAAGGAGAACAACCCATGGATGGACGATATTCCCGAGTTCCCTGTCAATGTTCCATAAGCGTTGTCCATCGATCTAACACGAAATAAGCGCTTCGGTTGGGATTTTTCCAATATAGGCAAAGTTGATTCCGAAGGATACACAAATCCTTAATTATTCTGTTGCCTTGTGCTCTTAAACAAGCATCATTCCAAATCTTATGGTTACGTAGGTATTTAAATATGTCGAGAATTTTCTGATGCTCGTGGTTATCTAAATATTTGAATATGTCAAGTATTCGTGATTATCCAAGTGCTTCCTCTCCAAGCCTTGTTGCTTGTGTAAGTGCATGTTTACACATTTTCAAATACTTATGGTTATCTAGGTATTTGAATGTTTTATGTATTTGTGATAATGTAGATGTTGATATTTGAATTTTAATTGACAAGTTAAGCATTGCTTTAAAGAAAAAAAAAGAAAAAAGGAAAAAAAAGGGTTAATTAGTTTTTCATCCTATCGGCGACCAACCTAGTGTGATACGTGACTTGATTGACTCGCAGTACCTTCTCCACCCATGGTTAAGTCAAGATCCTTCTCCACTCAAGGCTTTGTTGCTATCCCTAGCAATTTCGATGGGGCATGGCAATTATGCATCGTTCAACATGTTACGTCCAATCATCGAGTTCCGACCGGTACTGATGCGGTAGGAGCGCCTGCTGTCCCTCTCGCGCTCCGTGTTAAATTGTTGACAACGTGGCTATACCTTATCAAGCCTCTGATTCCCCAGTTGAGTAAACAATTCAACGCCCCCCGACCCAAAAAAGGGCATCCATTCAATGCACACGCTCATCTAAGGAATTAATTGTCTTGTGAATTAGATGCTGCTCGCTCTCTCTCAATTATACTCTGCTTTTGCACGACATTTTACTATGAAATTGGAAAATGTTAATAAGGTTCCCCAAAGCAATTGCTAACGATCTTTAATTGTACTTTTGAATTGTACATTTTTTATATTTGAAGTAGGCGATTTCTGGAAATGTTCACCATTTCAAATTTTAAAAATGCATGGATACACCTTTTTATCATTTGCAGTACTCTTAACTAGTGCACCTAAAGAACTTGTTGACAAAACCTATACACCTTTTTATCATTTGCAGTACTCTTAACTAGTGCACCTAAAGAACTTGTTGACAAAACCTATTATTATTTTTTATGGGACTATTAAAATATAACTTAATATGTAGTGGATACGGTCATAATTAGAATTAATTTTGTATCATACTTTTTTGACTAAAATTTTGTACCATACTTTACTAAATACTAAGTTTCAAGTTGGTACATCTGACTTAGAGGTTTCAAATTTAAATTCTTAG
This sequence comes from Eucalyptus grandis x Eucalyptus urophylla, assembly GCA_028830015.1. Lineage (NCBI taxonomy): Eukaryota > Viridiplantae > Streptophyta > Magnoliopsida > Myrtales > Myrtaceae > Eucalyptus > Eucalyptus grandis x Eucalyptus urophylla. Next base: position 6,014,592 of record CM054200.1, read on the forward strand.
GTATCCTTTCTACCCACCTATGAGCTTGATTCTTTATATACACCTTAACGCCTTCATCATTGAATCGATTTCCTCATGATAAGAAGCATTTTAGATATCAATATATTTTGATGTGAATGCGATTGCTGAGAAATTTTCCGGAATGTTCAAATAAGTTTAACATAGTCAATGAGCTCGAGACAAGCTATTCAATGAAGATTTATGTGATTTTTCAACAAGATATCGAGATGTGATGGATATTTTATAGTAGAAATTCATATAGTTTTATATCTTCTTTGTCTTGATTATTTAGTTTAGTTTTTTTTTTTTAAAGGGATATTGATTTGCTGCTACTTTGAATTAGGGATTTGATATTTTGTCCTTTTTACGGGTTACGCTTTTTTCTACTATAAATAAGTGCTATGTATCGAGAATAGATAGCTTCTTCATCGTTAATTAGTATACATTAGAGAGAGAACATTTTTTCTTGTGTTTGGAGATTCAGTTTTCTCTAAATTAGTATTAACCACATTTTCACTGCACCGTATACTTCTCGTCGTATTGTGATAGCAAGTACGCAAGTACACAGCAATTTCAGGACGTACATAGGTTTTCAACCCATGGCAATGGCAGCCACTCCACATTTAGGGTCCTCCTGGAATGAGAACACATCTCAACCTCATTTATAGATAAGAGTTCTCAGTGTGCGTTTGGTTCAATTTTTTTGCTAGCTTTCAGCTTTCAACTTGCCTTCAAAATATTGGAAGCCCAAAGCTAGTAGGAACTAGCTTTGGGCTTTCAGCTTTCAGCGGAATGCTAAAATTATTTTTTCTCTTCCAAAACTATCCTCATTAATTTTTCATATTTCCGATTTTGCCCTGTTTATTATTATTTTTAATTGAAAAAGCGGTCACCGGCGAGCCAGATCTGGCGCCGGCGGCGGTCGGCTGAGGTCGCGTGACCCAGCCAAGGGCCGCATGACCCAGGCGACCGTTGCCTGGGTCTCGCGGCCGCATGCGGCCCTCACCTGGGTCTCGCGAGGGTCGCGCGACTCCGGCCGTCGTCGCGCGACCCTCACGAGACCTAGGCGACGGTTGCCTGCTGCCGCAAGACCCAGGCGGTGATCGCCTGGGTCACGTGACCCTTGCCGAGGGTCGCCTGAGGTCGGGCGACCTCCGGCGGCCCTCGGCTAGGCCGCGCGACCCTCGCCGAGCGTCGCCCGAGGTCGGGCGACCTCTAGCGGCCCTTGACTGGGTTGCGCTACCCTCGCCAAAGGTCGCCTGAAGTCAGGCAACCTCAGCCGACGGCCGCCGGCGCTAGATCTGGCTCGCCAGCAGCCGTAGCCCTTCGTCGGACCGGTGAAGGGTTTAGTTCAATTTTTTTAAATATACATATATATATATATATATATATATATATATAATTATATACCCATCAAAGCTCGTTGCGAAATTTTTCTTTACCAAACGCATATTCAACTTAAAGTCCATTTGCAAAAATATTTTACCAAACACAATTGCATTTCCCCAAGTAGCTTTGGGTTTTCAGCATTTGCATTAAACTCAAAGCCCATTGCAAATGCTGAACCAAACGCAGCCTCAGTCCGATTTCCCACACCTTCTTTGATCCATTTTGTTCTTTCATATAGATTGCTTCTCAACAACACTTTATCTGCAGAGCTCGCTTTGCATATATTCAAATCTACATCATCAAATCGATTCCCTCTCGAGAGGAAACATGAAGGTCATCATATGATAACTCAAACTTTGGGAGTAGATTATTATTCTTATAATCCCAAAACGTGTACTTTCCACTTAATCTTTGTGAGGCCCTCATCATCCAATGATTGCCACAAACTAGTTCGACACGTGTAACACTCAACAGGCATTATTCGAAGAACCAACAGGCAAATATTTTTACCGAACCGATGGAGAAGAACTTATTTGAGTCCATTCGTGAAAAGCTAAACATCATTCTTTCATCTTACTAAAGTCTATGATCATGCAGACTCAACAGATTAGCATGAGGTATTTGCATATATCTGAAAATCCTCCAAACTCAGGTAGTTTATTTTATTTTTGGCGTGTGAGTACTAAACAGGTATGTTTATCTCTAAATCATCGCTCGCCTTTTTTATTTTTGGAAATTACAATTTCTTTGCTGATTTTTCGAATTTATAATTGGCAGTTATCTTTTTAATTTTTTTGAAAAGGCACTTTCCTTTATGACGGTTCAGTTGCCTTATTTCAATTTTTTTAAATCTCTCTTATGATTGCGGTTGTTTTTCAAAGCCTAACTCTCAAACCCTCATCGTTCTTGACTTCTTTTGCAAAGTCTTTGCAAACTTTTTACTTTCCTCTACAAGAGCATGTCGTCAAAGTTTTCCAAATCTGCTTCAATGTCGTTCCAAAGGAAAACCTCTTGCATTGCTAGTCGCGGGCCTTGGAATATTCCTGAAGGACCAACACATTTTGATCTAACCGGAGAAGATTCACCTTCTCCTCGCCGTTCTGTAGATGAAAGAAGTTACTCAGGATGCAAACCCCATTTCAGTGAGAAAGCCTGAGGTACTTCTTAAACACTATAACTTTTTGAAGAAGGGAGGAAGCCTTATGAACTTCATAAGTAGCTTTCTGAAAGAAAATGGCTATGAAAATGAAACTGTATTTTTGCAAGCCATGGAACGGTTAGGATTAGTAGAACCTGGAACTGCAGAGAAGGAGTTTGCGAACTTTCTTTCCGATCCACATTTTGGGTTAGAAAATCAACCAGAAAACAAAGATGATGATGAAGGGATCTTTAAAATTTCCAACAAAAGATTGGAGTTACTGCTAAAATCCTTAGAGAAAGAACGAAACTGTTTCGTTCAAAAGCACATAAGAAAATTTTTGCTCAAATGCTGAACAAAGGAATTATCAACCCTCGAATTGTGGATTTTGACTTCCTGGATTCCATCAAGGTTAACTTGAGGGGAAAGTTTGCTAAACTTCAATTGGAGAAGTTCTATGTAGAAACGTCGAAGGCATACCCTGAATTAAAGGCATATTTTTACTCTAATCTGTTTGTTTTGGATCCCACTCATATTGAGTTTACTATGTGTGACAAAGTTTTTGATGTAGATGTGAATCTCTTGGCTGACTTGTGGGGTGTAGAAAGGAGTGGATTCCTGCCTATTAATGTGTCAAATGCGCAGGCCACAAAGTCTCTAGTACGTGATAGGATTTCTAGTGGCAATATTACTTCCTCTAGAATGCCTGCTTCGAATATCTTGCTACACAAAATAGTTATCAACTGTATCAGACCCAAGGCAGCCTCAAAAACTGATATATCCATATTTGAATCAAAGAAGATGTGGGCGATCTGTAATTGTGTCTCTTTTTCAGTCCCTCACACCATCATTCTGCATATGTACTGAACAATCATGAAAGAAAAAGGACAATTGCCGTACTCTACATTGATAACCAGACTCTTCAAACACTTCAAGATACAACTACCATCTCAACTTCGCTCCAGAACTCTTGCTCCAATGCAAATTGGACTAAAGATTATCTCAAAATGTGATTGAAAGATCTCTCTGGAGCACTGGATAGTTTAAAGAAAGAATCTACTAGCAAAATCAGGAAAGGAACTGCGCTAAGAAGAAACACAAAGGAAAGAGTGTTGTTTCAAAGTCACCAAAGAGGAAAAGATCTATCCTTCTGCAGGATGAAGAGGAGGAAGATGATGATTTGACAATCTCTACTATGGCCTTGCATAATCTTCAAGGTTTTACTGAGTCAGAAGAAGAAGATGAAAGCGAGGAGGAACCAGAAGAAGAGAGTGATGCTGAAGAAACTACAGTGAAAGAGACTGACGGTGATGACTCAGATGGAGATGCTGGTATGAACCCAGAACAGGACGAGACTGAGAAGGAAGAAGAAGATACTAGGGAAGTTGATGCCCTAGAAATTGATGAGATTGCAACTGATAAGAAAACTTGTGCTGGAACATGAAAGGTTCAAAAGGAAGAAGTTACCTCTCAGCCTGAAGGCATCAAAACCGAGGGAGTAAATTAGAAAACTCCCATTATTGAACATACTGCTAGTGATGGCATCAGTTGATCCCCGCCAGACGCTGAAGATGTATTCACATCTCATTTTCCTGAAGTCTCACCTGAAGGTCTAGCAAAAGGAACTACTATTCAGGGGGAGCAACAAACTACACACGTTCAAGTTGATGTTCTTCACTTCTGGACACTCCACAGGTACAATACATTGAGGCTAGTGCCCAAACAGAACCGAAAGCCAACTATCCTCGGATAGTATAACTGTTCTTGGAGATTAAGGCACAACAATATGCTATGAAGTTTGAAATTCAGAAGTTACATGTTGCTCTCGGATCTACCTCAGAATTCCTTACAAGCAAGGCACAATCTCTTGACACTTAGGTTCAAACTTTGAATAAGCAGGCTTCCCAGACTGTGGCAAAAGTGGAGGCTGTTCATCATCAGTGTCAAGATAAGCTTGAGGATACCGTGCAGTCTTTGGAGGATTTCCAACTTGTTCATGTTCCCAGACATCTCTAATCATTTTCGACTCAACCTCTTTTTACAACTCACCGACTTTATCTTTTTGCTGCTGACAAAAAGAGGGAGAACTTATGCAGATTTAAAACTTGAATCTTTTGTGGTTGTGTTTTGAACTTGAATCTTTTTGAACTTCAACTTGTGGTGCTTGAACTTGTGTTTGAATTTTAATTGGTATTGGCATGTGTTTTCTAGTTGTGATGAGACTGATGTGTTTTGTGGATGCAGACTACTATATTATTCATCTGTTCTTTATCATATGCTGCTAAAGTGTTGTTTTGCAAGTTATAATTTCTTATTAAATCTGCATGAAAGTTTTGTCACCATCAAAAAGGAGGAGATTGTTAAGAAAACTTCTATTTGGTTTTGAAGTTGACAAAACTTTCTTTCTCTTATTCTTATTCTTATTCTTGTTCTTATTCGTATTCTTATTTTGAGGAATATTAGACTTCTATGTTATATCATGGAATGCGGTCAAAGTCTATTTTACATCAGAAGTCTTTCCCACTCTGATGAAGATCCAAGCTGAACCAAGTCTAGAATGAAGACATAACCAGACTCAGGTTTATTGATCTTCCAACTAGGATTCAGTATGATCAAGACATATCTGGCTTTCCGACGAAGATTCTCACATATCTTTTCTAAATATATTGATGAAATCAATCATGGATTGATGAAATCAATTTCGAAGACAAGTTCCTTTTTGGAAAGCATCTACTTATGGAAACCTAGATTCTAATTGTATGGGCAACCAGAATCATCAGATCTTCACCTCAATCTTCAAACGGCTACAAGATTCCTTAATTGATTTTGTCCAACGGATTGATTAGAAGAAATTCCTCTGGAAATTGCCAACGAGTAGAAAAGCATGGAGGAGTATTTAAGGAGGTCATGTAGTTCATTTGAGTGTGTGCATAAGGATTAAAATTCCAAAGGCTAAAGTTACCAAATCACTTGTTCTTCTTGATTGCATTTACAACTGTACTCAAAGAGAGAAAAACACAAAGAAGTGACGTAGTGAAAGAGAAAGAAACTCTTCACTAAATGATCATACTCAAATCACTACAATTCTCTTTTGATTTCATAGTGGAATCCAGCCATAAGGCTGTCAGAGTGGGAGAGTGGACATAGGCTGGATTTAAGTCGAACCACTATAAATTATGTGTTCAATTTTCTCTTTCCTTAACTTCTTTAATTTGGGTGTTGCAATATTTTTCTGTGTCTTGCTAAATTGTAGATTATCTTATTTGAGTCTGAATTGAACTTAGAAGTCTAATGCTAATTAGACCTTACTTGAGAAAGTAACTTTTATTGTTTTTATTGGTTAAATTTGTCTTTACACCTATTCACTCCCCTCAAGTGTCAAACTTTCAAACTAGGAGCCAACTAACCAATAGTTGTGTCTCCATCAAGTGTCAAACTTCAATAGTACCAATGAAATGGAAAGTGCATACAGTCTAGGTTTATCGTTGCCTTATGCTAGGATCTTTTACCAACCAATTCTTCAAAAATAAGAGTAGCTGATGAAAATTGTGTAATTTTTGTAGTATTATTATCAACTGTTCTAAAAATCGAAACTATTAAATGAAGGCATGATTTAATATTTAATTACTCTAATAAACCATGCCTTCATCAAACAACTTAAGCTTTTGGAAAAATTGAGAGTGGTTTCACAAAATCTCACATGATATTAGAGCTGAAGCCACAATTAAATTTTCATGCTTAGTACTAAGCAAAAAAAGATCAGACTTAGCGTGAGGAGGAGTGTTAGAGTGATAAATATTAAATTGCTCATTTATCTAATAGTTTAAGCTCGTAGAACAATTGGTAATAGTATTGCGACATCTCACAAGAATCACAAGTTTCGGTTACTCTAAATACAAATATTTGAGAAACTTTACTTCTAAGAAAAGGTTTTAAAAGTCGATTAGAAGAAATTGTCAATTATTCACCTAAACACAATATATAATCACGTTAGAGCTTATTGTCTAATTTATTTCACTATCTAAATGAGTTCCAGCAATAAGACAATGTGTGCAGTTCAGACCTTTTGTTCACCATTGATATTTTTGTCCCTAGTAATAAAACGACAGACAGTCGTCTAACCAACCAAAATAAATTAACGTTTGACTTTTAAACTTCTGGATTTTCGACTTAAATTAAGTTTCTAGGTTATCTCTTGCATCGAAACCAGTAATGATTCGAGAGGCAATAACATCTAAAAGCCTTTGTGGAATATGAAGTTCGAAGTCTCGATGTAACTTTGCAATATAGGTGAACAACACAATAGTTTCTTCTAGCAATCCAGCTATAGAAAACCTACTTTGACCGATCATATGGATGATTACAAAGACAAATGCACACTTCTTCCGCGAATCGATTTTAGGCAAAGAAAAGTTTAGTATTGAGTAGATTTGGAATTATGCTTGTGCATGAACCCAAAGCAAAAGAGTAATTAAGGTTCTGTGTGTCCTTCAGAATCAACCTCGCCTATATTGGCGAAATCCCGAATGATGCACTTATTTCTTGGTAGATCCAATGGATGCCACTTTTAGAACATGGACGGGGGAACTCGTGAATCTCATCCATCCATGGATTCTTCTCCTTCGCTCAGTCGACGATCCTCAATGCCTGACAAACTACACCTTTGCACTTAAATCCAGACCTGAAAGCGATCTACCATGTCCTATCGCCTTTCCTAATCCTTCCTTTGGCCTCAAAATAGGCCAATTAGTACCACAATGGGCTACTTGACGTGCTTCCAAATCAAAATAGAGTCATTCTTGATGGCTCCATGTGCCAATCAGTGAGCTCAAGGTTCTTCTGTACCTCATCGAGAACAGCTTGGCCTCCAGCATGGATGCAAAAATGCTTGAAGGCCATCTTAAACTTAGGAGTGTACAGCCTAATCTTCATCTTGAACATCTTCCTCGCAACCGAGGTGGTGAAGAACAAGAGCTGCTCCGAGATCGGGAGCACTAATGGGCCGAGGGTCATGATGTTGGTCTTCAGGGCTTCCCTGGTGACCGCCATCAAGTCCTTGGAGGGTGACAAGCTGATCTTCTTCTTCTTATCATCTCGCTGGAATACGCAGTTATAGCTTTTGTCATCCAAGCCTTTGTGAGTGCATACGGTGTGGATGAATCGGTACTTGGAGCAGCGATGGTCGGAAGACTGGTTGGAGAGGAGGATCGCTGCACCGCCCATCCGGAAGAGGCAGTTCGAGATGAGCATCGACACGAGCATGGACCAGTCATTGCCAAAGTACTAGTTGAGGGTGATGTTCTCGATGCTCACTACTAAGGCATAAGAGTTATGGTGTACCTGGTGATTGATTCATGAAAGAAGTAATAAGATTAGATGCAAGTTTCATTTTCATTAGACCAACATTTAATTTCCCTAGTAAGAAAACATAGAAACTTTTGTACCTAGTAGATAGAATTGATAGTAAATTGAGAATGTGCAAAGCTATATCCTTGTTCGATGTCATCTAGGTTTCGAGGATTCTGAGTTCAAACCACTCACAAACTCCCGCTTTCACACCAACCTAAGTGTAAGCTAGGGAAAGAAATTACCTAAAGTTTTACTGGGGGCGCCACCTAAAAAAGTTGGTTTTTTTCCTTTTAATGAAATGTTTTTAAATTACATGACACAGTTTCAACATAAGATGGCCTGCTATTGACTAGTGAACCTAATAAAATTCCTCTTGCCTGTTGCAACCTCTTTTTTCGGTGCCTGATCAGGGCGGGCGCCGGTGGAGGCTAATGGTTTGGCTAAGTGTATTAAACTTAGCCTAAACTCTCTCAAGTCCACCAATTCACTACTTAATAATCCAAGTTTTTAACTTGTAAGTTAATTTTAAAACGGAGCCGCCACTAATCAATTTGGGGTGGGTTGATTAGAAACACAAACGAAATATTAGGAGAAATACTCGCTCCTGCGTAACCAGAGAAACTAGGTTCGGGGACTTGATTACACTCGTTAATCACTAATGCCCTTCCGGTACCTAATCTTGTTTAAACCCTAAGACTTTTTAGATTTTTGAGGGGTTTTCCATCCATTTGTGGAGGAAAAACATTTTTGGATTTTTCTTTGGTCATTTTTGGCTTTTTCTGACTTTTTTTTAGCATTTTTTTTGGGAAAATATGAAATATTTTTGATTTTCTAGAAAATAATTTTTTTATTTTTTATTAAAAATTATTTATTATTATTATTATTATTATTATTATTATTATTATTATTATTATTATATAAAATGAAGAGGGTCAGATCTCGGGTTGGATTTAACCTGGATCGGCGGCGACAGGCTCGAGCAAGCCTGAAACGCGGGCCCAGCCCGAGATTCCTTTTCTTTTGGATGTCTTAATCAAGGCCCACGAAATAAAAAGAAAAGAACAAAAGGGCTACTCACTCCTAAGCCCATGCAAGCAGCCCATGTGCGATCGGGCTCGGTTGGCTCGGACCGACCAAAACCCTACCTGGTCCACGCCCGAATGAATCCCTACTCGGATGATGAACCACGCCCGACCTAGCTCGTCCCGATTTCGCAACTCTCTCCTCCAATGCTTCTTCGTGGCGCCGAGGAGGGACGGATGGATCGTTCGCGACCTGGCGACGGCGACGCGGCGGGCGGTGGCAGGGTTGACGGCAATGACACGACAGGCGATGGCGGTTGCTAAGGTTTCCATGGAGGGGGCATTGTCGAGGTCTGCAGGATCGAGTAGTGATGGCATGGCGCTGGTGACCGAGGGGGGGCGTTAAGGTGAGTAATGGCGGCTCGGTGTTACCAGGGTCAGCGTAGGGGTCAAACAACGTCAACATTGGGCTTACCATAACAACATCGGCAGCGTGGGGTTGTGCTGCGACGGAGCTGGATCCTGCGGTGGCTTAAGGCTGTGAGGGCGGTCGGCAGACGGAGCTTGCGTAAGCCAGGTGGTCGCGGGCTTGGCCTACTTGGCAGTGGGATAGCAAGCAGGAGGTCGGGGGATGCTCACCATCTTCGGGGATGCCGGCTGGAGGTCGTCGGGGTTGGCAGAATTGCAACGGCAGGGGACAGCGACTCCCAGATCTGATCTAGCAAGGTCAAATCAGGCCCTTCTACCGCCCCTCGCTCTTGGATCTTCAGACCTGGTCTTTGGATCTTGGCTCTTCACCCATATCTCGCTCGGGCCTTCCTCCGATCTCCTTTCTCTCTCTGGGTTCACTTGCCGCCGGCCTCCCCCAATGTCTCTCAGTGGGAGGTCGTTTAAGCTCAAAACCTCTCTTTGCCTTGCTCGGTCTTTGAGTTCCCCTAAAGTCTCTCAGGGGATCTTTCTAAGCTCGCTGGCTTCTGTGTGTTCCTCGATGAAGGTGGTGCCTCCCTATTTATAGGCGAGGAGGAGGCCGATCAACGGAGGTTTGGCCGCTGGCCCTCACACGCCGACCGGCCCTAGGTGTGGCCAAACCGGCGTCTCCTCGGCCACCCCACTTACGCGTCCCTTTTGCTACCAATCTACTCTTCCCCTCTTCTTCATAGGATGTCCTCGAGCGTGATAGAAGCCGGGCCGAATCTGGGGAAAAAAAGGGCTAGGCCACCTGCTGCTATTTTTTTGTTTGTTTTTTATTTGTTTTTATTTATTTATTTATTTTTTGTTATTTATTATAAGGATTAAAAGAGAGATTAAGGCCTAAAAATCTAATTAAAATTTAGGTGTCAACAGTTGCCCCTCTTTGAAGGTGAGCTTTCAGAGGTTGCATTCAAAGACAAATCGATACCTAAATTTTGTCTATGCATATGCAATAAATTATTTCTTATTTGGAACCTAGTGTCCTATGCAGAAAATGAGGAATATAACAATACACATACTAAGGTAGATAAGAATATACTTGTAGTTACTTACCGGGAATGAGTGAGATAGGGTGTGAATCCCGAGTTTGGAAAGTATCAGGGTATCATCTTACCTAGTGATGTAAGGAGGTTGCTTTTCCAAGACCGGAACCTTTCTTCAGTCACATTGATGGGAAATTACTTTTTTCAGGACTTGAACCATTCTTCGGTGGCCTGTTAGAGCAATAAGTGGTTTGTCTAAGACCCGAACCTTTCTTCGGTCGCCTTGACGAGAAATTGCATTTTTAGGACCCGAACCATTCTTCGATTGCCTGTTAGAGCAATAAGTGTTTACCCGACTTTTCTCAGGAGATGCACCAACCTTTCTCAGTGCATCTATTTGTGGGGTGCCTGATCCTCTATCAAAGACACTAGTTGTGAGGTGCCTGATCCTCTATCAAGGATATTGGATGTGGGGTGCCTGATCCTCTATCAAGGACACCGTTTGGGGGGTGCCTAATCCTCTGTCAAGGACATCGGTTGGGGGGTGCCTGATCCTTTATCAAGGACATCGGATGGTATGCGACCTTTCTCGGGGGATGCGCAACCTTACTCAGGGCATCTATTTATTGGTGGCTGATCTCTATCAAGGACACCAGTTGGTACCCGACCTTTCTCGGAAGATGCGACAACCTTTCTCAGGGCATCTGCTCATTGGGTGTTAGATCTCTATTAGGAACACCGGTTGATACTCGACTTTTCTCGAGAGATGCACCAACCTTTCTTAGGGCATCTGTTTGTTGGGTGTTTGATCTCTGTCAGGGACACCAGTTGGTCACCCAACTTTTCTTAGGGGATACTCTGACCTTTCTTAGGGCATTTGTTTGTTGGGTGTTTGATCTCTATCAGGGACATCGGTTGGTCACCCGACCTTTCTCGGGGGATGCGCTGACCTTTCTCAGAGCATCTATTTGTGGGGTGCCCAATCCTCTATCAAGGACACCGGTTGGGGGGTGTCTGATCCTCTGTCAAGGACACCGGTTGTGGGGTGCCTGATCCTCTATCAAGGACATCGATTGTGGGGTGCCTGATCCTCTGTCAAAGACACTGGTTGTGGGGTGCCTGATCCTCTATCAAAGACACCGGTTGGAACCCGATCTTTCTCGGGAGATGCGTTGACCTTTCTCAACGCATCTGTTTGTTGGTGCCTAATCTTCGTCAAGGACATCGAATGGTACCCAACCTTTCTCAGGGGATACACCGACCTTTCTCAGGGCATCTGTTTCTTCGAGAGATACTTGGACATTCACAGGCATTAAAAGAGTACCTGGATATTAACAAGTACTAACCTGGAGGATACCTGGTTGTTGCAGGTATCGAATTGGTACTTGGATGATCACAAGTACTAAATCTGAAGGGTGCCTAGACATTCACAGGCATCGAAGGGGTGCTTGGATGATCACAATTGCGAACTCTTGGAGGATACCTGAACATTTGCAGGTATCGAGGGGTACCTGGATGATCACAAGTACAAATTCTGGAGAATACTTAATCGTTTTTAAGGTCTCCTGGTAGATGGAATATCGAGGACGTACCTGGGATATTCGTGAAGGTCTCCTACCTCCTGGCAGTTGGGAATATCGAGGACATGCCTCGCATATTCATGAAGGTCTCCCACCTCCTGGTATTATAAACTTGAATGTGGCACAAGACTTACTTGGATGGCTGCAAGCACTTAAAAGGGCTGGAACACCTGGGTAGCCGCAGGTGTACAAAGTACTGGAATACTTAGATAAACACAAGTATTTAATGATACGATCTGGGACCATTCGGGCAAGTCCAAGTGTCATGATGATAAGAAACATACCTGGGTAGCAACAATCACACGAAGCAATGGAATACTTGAACAGCTACTAGTATTCAAGGATACAATTTTGAGGACAACTCGGGCAGGTTGAGTGTCATGAAAATGAAGTACCTGGATGGCGGCAGGTACTAGACAGTGGAAGGCGCTCAAAGGTAGTGGGATACTTGGTCAGTTGCAGGCATTCGAACTATGAGGACAATTCGAACAGGTCGAGTGTCAAGAAGAGGGAGTATCCGAACGGGGTTGGTACTCAAAGACAAGGGGTAACCTGGATAGTCACAAGTATCCAAACTCTGAAGAAAGCTTGAACAAGTCAATTGTCGATAAGAGAGTGCCTAGATAGTGGTAGATACCCAAAGACAAATGAGGATATGGATATGCTTATCTGGCGATATTTTTGATCTCTGAGGGTATGTTTGCTATTTGCATAGTATGTACATATGATTATATGTGCTATAAATTCATGAATTTAAAAGTGATTCATGCATGGCAATTTTGTCAGTCTTGCATTATCCGAATTCCATTGGGGAAGATTTTGAAAGACAACCTTCATTTAGAATGTAGATGTCTTGAGCATGCCGGATGAGAGACTTTCAGTCTGAAAGGACTTTCCGCTCATTCTCATGGAAAAGACTATCCTGACCATTGATGCATGATTCATAAGGACCACACTATCTCACTGTCATCATGTCAGCAAGGGTCTGAGTATTCTCGCAAGCGGTATGATTTTACCAATGTAAGAGGCCTTTGCCGGGACTGTAATGTAGGCTTGGTCAACGGCTTATCCAAGGGGACCATCAAGGTCACAGCTTTGTGAAAAAGATGTTGCACGATCATCTCCGGGTTTGCAAGTCATGAATCTTGTGAAAAGAGATAGAATAATCTTGCTCGTACTTCTTCAAGCGATGCTTATAAACATATGAAATCCGACATTAATTGAAGTGCCCTAGTCTGAAGAGGCTTTTACAATGGGACTCGATTTAGGCTTGACTCATGTGTAATAGGGTGAGAGTTGATAAATGCCTTGGCATTTGTCACTAGTCTTTCTTCGCACTATTAGATGAAGGCTCTATTAATTGAACCATACATCAACTTTTCTTGGCTGTATTTTTTGTTTGGGGGTATTGGCCTTGCTTTTACCAGACATATTGCTTTTTCATGCCCCTAGTTTTTATTCCAATTTTCCATTTATGGGCATTGACCTTACTTTTACTAGGTACATTGCTTTTTTATGCCCCTAGTTTTTTGTTGTTTGAGGAACTGGCCTAGGCAAGTTCTAGCAAAACACTGTTGTTAGACTCTTGAGTCTTCATCTTCAGTTGGCGCTTTGGCGCTTGGGGTTATGCTGCTTGAATGGCAATAACTCTTGCTTTGTCTCAATGTGAGGGTAACAATTACGAACTCATTTGGGTTGTACAATGAATACAAGTGCATAGAGAAGGAATTGCTTTTTGTCATTCTAGGGCACTTAAATTAACACGAGTGTTCATACGCAATAAAGACACCCAAAGATTTATGCAAGTGCGAGCAAGAAAATTTCTATCCCTCTTCTCACCTTGCGATGTTGTCTCACCTCCGATTTGCCCTAATGTGGGGGTGGTTCTTGATAGGGGGTAGGACAGAAACTTTACTAGTGTAAGGGCTCAAAGGGGGTGAGCAATGAAATGCCTTTCACTATTTTAGTTATCGTACCATTCTCGAGAGAACTCTTTACCCTGTAGTCATGGAATCTTCTGCACTCATCTCACAAGTGTATAGATGGGGGACTGTGTGTAGGATATGGCTTGCCTTTCATCGTCCTGACGCGCCTCATCCAGCATGTTCGATCGATCTTGTATTCTTCACTTAGCTATCTATTCTGATAATCCTTAGTGGAATCAGTGATTTAGGCAGACAAAATCATCATGCAAAATCCATTTGGAAAAGGCATGAAGCGGTTTAAATGTGAAAGATTTTGCACAAATGATTGAATTTGCTAAAAATGCTTTATCAACAGAATTGTATTTACAAATATGTTAAGTTTTGAACATCAAAGGAGTTATTCACAAAGTGTTATTCACAAATGGGTGTAGATGGGTTGTCCTTATTAAGTAGGGAAATGACACAAGAAGGATCAATCGGGGTTGGGAATCTGATCATTGATCTAATGAGTGCTTCCGTTTTTGCCCCTGTAGGAGAGAAGATGAAAATGGATCAATCAACAAGGCCAAAATTAAGTATGAATTGAGGCTAGAAGGGTTTTTGTCATTTGCTTTGGCGATAATTGAGAAGCCATTTTGCTTAGGAGAGCTCATTAGGGTCTGACATGCCTCTCATTGATTTGTTTTTTGCATCTTTGACGATTAGGTGATCCTACAATAGACTAGAGGGAATGTGTTAGCCATGAACTCTTTCAGGAGTTGAATAACTAGAAGCGATACAACTTTACCCTAGTTTACAGATGATTGGATGGACCTGAAGTGAGAGAGGGATACGAAGTCATACGTCCCTTGCTTTGTTAGGTCAATTATTCTCTGAATTGGCTCCTAGATGACACGTCCTTTTACACGAAGTCGGGTGAATTTGATACGGGTCATTTCCATGTACTAGCTTGGCCAGTATTGATTTGCCAAACCTAACCATCAAGTTTGGCTCTTGAATCCCGATGCTTCTTGCCGATAGGGAAAATATGTCAAAAACGAGTTCAAAGAGAGGGAGTATTGGAAACGATACGGAATTACCCTTCTCTAGAGTTTGTATTTGCTGACTCTTAGGGATATTTGAATGTCGATGATGGCCTCTTTGTCTCGACACAGTTCAATGTCTCCTTTGATGGGCCTTCCTCATTTGTGGCCATGTGTGCAAGATTGATGGTCGTTGATTCATCTTCAATGCCTTTCTTCTGTGGAATTTTTCTTCTATCTTATATGAACATTAGCAATATTGGGTAAAGTTATGTATCTCAAGCTTCCATGAAATTTGAGATGGACAATCAAAGCCTCCAATTTTCTGATGGCAATCACTTCTCAACTATCTAGATTTTATGCTTGTTGACAGTAGTCAATTCAAAGGAAGAGAGGAAATTTCTTCTCTGTGTTTCATGGCTTGTCGAAGCTGGAAATCCCATTAATGAAATTGCAGCGTCTAGTTGTTAAGGCACATTGTGCGAAGAAGATATTGCTTCGTCTTGAGACGAAGTTGTGTAGGAGCAAGGTGGAGTGCATAAAGCTACCGGGGGTGGCTCGCCAAACGAGAAGGGGGATAATCCTTTTTGTTTGCCCCTGCTTTCTTGAAAGGGTGTCATAACATGCCATTTTCAAATGCCCCCTGTCGTATTAAGTCAAAGGGCATGGTATTCTGAGACACGAAGTAAATAAACAGGATTAAATTTAACATCATGTTTTGACAAAACTTTTGGTAGTGAAATATTTATTGTTTTCAAATGTATATTTCTTTGGGAGGAGGAAGCATGAGGAAACCCAGGCCTCAGATTTCTTCTTTCATTTCCCGGCTGGATATCATCAATGGGCTACTTTGGTATGTCTTTTCATGCCCTCAAAATGTTTTCAGCTTTATTTAGTAATAGGTGGATTTACATTTGGAAGAGTGATTTCAAAAGTTAGTTCCTCAAGCTGAACTGAGTTGAAAACAAAACAAGCTAGAAAGATGTACAGGTTCCCACGTAGGGGAATATGCAAGGAAATTAAAAATGGTTCTACTTGAGCGGGCCTGCACCCACTTCCCCTTATGGTCCTTCCTCGATGGCGCTCGCAAAGAAATCTTCATACCAGTCACCAATCGCGCCTCCTTGTGCTCCCAGCTTTGTGAATTTCATATCACTAAGTGGTGTACTATCCCGCTTAGTTCATCGACTTGACGTTAAAGCTAGGTGAACGAGAAGTTATTGCCTGTTTCTTCTAGTTGTTCCTCCTTGATGGCACCTACGAAAAGGTCTCCAAACATGGCGGTCATGTCATCAAGCCCTTCTTTCTTTGTTGCTAAGGGTGATACTTCATTGCCTGAACAATACCCGGCCTCTACCAGCCCTTGATAAATGTCAGTGGTATGTGCCTTGACGTTTCTTATATGACTGACTTCAGAACTAAATACCGTGTTTACTTTGTCGATGTGGTCAGGGAGCGGATTGCTCTGGACATTTGGTTCGGTGCTTTGGAATGAGAAGGCTTAAGTGTCTAACAGGTCCTGGATTCGATTTTTAAGGGCAAAGCACTCATTGGTCGAGTGCCCTACTTCCCCCATGTGATAGTTGCATATCTTCGATGAGTCGTAGTTGGAAAAGCTTTCGACATTGGGTCGCTTTGGCTCGATTGAAAAGAGGTTCTTCTTCCAGAGGATTGCCAATACCTGTGATGGAGATCCAAGAAACGGAGTAAATTGTCTCCTATTGCTGTAACACTGGAACGGCTGACGGCTGGTGGTTTGTTGTTGTCCTGTGCTTATCTGAATGGACGGGGGATGACTGGTGTTTGCGGTGTAGGTCATACTAACATCCACCAGGGGTTCTTTCTTCATGTTGAGTCTCCTGCTCGCGGGTACAGGTTCAGTGAAAGAACCATCCCTCAACCCTATCTCAATTTGCTCCCCTACTAGAATGAGTTTATTAAACGATTCAACGATCGTGGTTAACATTCGATTGCGGTACTCGTAGGGGAGGGTTTTGATAAACATCTTTCTCCGCTTGAAATTGGTTGGTTAATGACTGATTTGGGCTGCCAAATTTGTGACATTCCAATTTTCCAATTCTGATTTCAATTGAATAAGTCAGGCATTTCATCTTCACGCCTATAGCTCTCTTCTCTGAGTTGGCCAATCACGAGATAACTAGTCTATCGGGTGAAGCCGTTAAGAAATCTAAATGCAATAGACTTGAGAATTCGACCAAGAACCGACTGCTCGACCATGCTAATCTACAAGGGTCATTACGGCACAGATCGATTAGAGACCGGAGATAAGTCGATTCCACAGAACCATGTGATTAAATGTGGGTGATTTCACTTAATTGCAAAATTCTGATCGATCGGCACTAGACCGATTTCTCTGTCATTTTGGTACTCTGTGTCCGTATTTGAACTCGAGATTTCCATGACAACTGAGAGTCGCTAATGTGTCGAAGATGCACTTTGTGGCTTGAAAATAATCAACCACAGGTTAATTGCACGGAAAATTCCTAAAAGTTACCTAGTAGATTAGGACACGCTAAAGTTGCGTTAGATTGAAATCAACCGAGAAATTGAACTCGATTTCAGAAATTGAAGGTTTTGTTATGTCACAATTCATTTTAGGAATGTCGACTCATCCTCAGAAGATTTTTCTTCAAACCGAGATTTTTGGCAGAAAAGCAAAGTAAGGCCTTTTTGATCGGGAAAGTTAGAGGACCATGATCGCAGCTTTGGCCGTCAAGTTGGATAAATTGACGGGGAAAAGTCATGAGATGGACAAGGATACCTTGATGGATTTAATTGGGCTTAAATCGGATTTGTTTGGTTGAGAATTGAATGAAATTTGATCGAGATTGAAGTAGGAAATGTAACAAATTCGTATGCCATGGGACAAGAGGCATTTTGGACCTATTGAAAGAGTGTAAAGGAAGATTGGAGGTGAGTGGATGGTGATGTCATATGAGGTCATGGTGGGCCATGTTTGTGAGACAAAAGAGAGAGAAAAGTGGTCCCCTCCTCCTTCTCTCTCCTCCCTCTCTCTCTCTTTTCCGTCGCTTCTCTCCTCCCTCTCCCTACTGTGCGATCGGTTCTACTTCTCTCCATCTTATTCTTCTTCAAAAACCCAGCAAGCCGAAGACCGTCGGGGCAGCAGTGCCACCCATCGCCGTCCGCCGTCCTCGCATGCCACCGGCTGCGCGCACTCACCTCCGTCTCTTTCTCTCCATTTTGCATCGTTGAAGCCTTCTCTCCTCCATCTCCGGTTTCTGCTCGAACACCCAGCAGATCTGAGGATGCCGGAGCAGCCAACTAGCTGTTGGACCGCCGTCTCACACCTCCGCCCTCTGCCGTTCGCCGCCATGCTGCACGCCGTCGCCTTGCCACTGCTCCACTTGTCTCGGCCTCCTCGCCCAGCTCGTCGTTCCAACGAGCTGTCCAGCTCGTCCCAGCCACTGTGGACCACCGTCGAAGCTCCTACCGCCACCACCTAGGTTCCGTTCGGCCTCCTCCATCCATCTTGACCCTTGCACGCCTCAACCGTTGTCAGATCTACCCGCAACCAGCAGCGAACATCGAGCAGAAAAATGGGTATCACAACGAAGGTTTGGCCCATTTTGGCCGTCTTTCCGACCCCGGAAGCTAGGCCCGCTTTGGAGACTATCGACCCTCGCGTCGTCCCTATCGTTTTGAGCCATTCGGCTCATTAATTGGGTGAGTTTATCCTCTAATCCTTGCTTAGTAAGTTAATGACACTTAAGGGGTGTTTAGATTAGTCTAATTAAGTTCAGGTGGTTAAATTAGATTATTTTAATGTAAATTAGATTAGTTGTATGATTAGTTTAATGGATGTTTGATTAGGGCTAATTGTATGTTTAATTTAGCATGATCTTGTTTAAGCCCTAATTAATTATTTTTAATTAATTAATTATTTCGAATTTATAAATATTATTTTATTATAATATAATATTTAATTATTTAATTTTCGGAATTAAATTTAATTATTTAATAATTTCGAAAATTTTGCCGGGATGGCCGATCGTTAGAATTTTGCGCTAATTTCATTGATGAGGTCAGTTTGTGTTAATTTTATGTGTATTTGAGAAATTGTGTAAATTGATGATTATGGTTAATTATTCCAAAGTGTGGAATTGAGTGAAATTTGATGAAGTTGTGGTATTTAACTTGAAAATACCCGGTGTTGGCTTTTAGCACCGTAATTGGTTTGTATGACTAGTTTGAATCGTTGGTTGTTATTGGATTGAATATCCAGTTCTATGGTTTATTATTGAATTATCAGCTTTGGCGAGCATTGGTTTATATATTTATGTATCAGCTTGGGCGAGTAATTATGATGTACATATATATTGCAGCTTTTGGTGAGCTATTATATGATCTATCAGCTATAGCTTCTGGTGAGCTATTACCTATATGCTACAACTTTTGGCAAGCTATTATATAATCTATCAGTTGCAGCTTTTGGTGAGCTACCGTCTATATATTACAGCTTTGGAGAGCATATGTCGTATTAACGATTGGTTTGATAGACGGTATTGAATGATAGATAGTAATGGTTGATAGGCAGTATGATGGAATTGAATCATTGTGAATGATTGGATTTGGTTGAATTGTGAAATGTACTGATGTGCAGAAGGGAATGAGGTGAGGTAAGTCCTCTATCCTTTTTGTGTGGCTAGAGTGCCTGAGGCGTATTTTCTTCCTAATCGAGTCTTAGAGGGTAAGACTCACTGAGACATTGTCTCACCCCATCGTGGGCTTAACCTTTTAGGTCCTTTGATGGCGGTTCCTCTGGAGCAGTTTGGTCAGCCAAAGAGTGTTAATGAGCATGTTATTGATGTCCCTACTCCCGGGGGCCAAGGAGCCTGGATCTATGAACTTGTGAGGACCACTATCTGGGTCGATACGGGTTTACCTCAGAGGGTACCCCATCGATTCAGGGCATGGTACCGAAGCAGGTACAATGGACCCAGGGAGGGTCCTCTTCAGGATATTGAGGTCCCTACATCGGTGTCAGAGGTTGTTTATGGCAAGGGTACTACTGACTCTCCTGATGGTGCGGTGGTGAACCCAAGTCCAAGTCTCCAAGAGACTGGTCTTCAGTTGATGGTCTGATCGTTTAGTGGACTGTAGCCCTTCTTCTTTTGCAAACCTATGTATATAGACTAGTAATGTAAATGATCTAGTAAGTTGTATATAAAGATGTGAGGTTTGGTTTTGAAAGTATGATCCTGCTTTTCTATCCCAATTGAGTTTTTGTCTGGGGATTAATCATTCGCTTCTGCATGTGCAATAAAATGAACGGGTCGGTCACGTGTCCTGGGAAGTCGCATTTCTATTGACCGAAGTGAGATGTGCGCATTCTCAAGGTTCGGGGCATGACATCCCCGTTTAAGTGGTATTAGAGCGGGTCTATATTTAGAGTGATAAGTTGCGATGGTTTATGGGATAGTTAGTAGGAATGGCTTCTATTTCATGCTGGTGCATGTGACTGATAGTTGCTTGGTAAATTGTTTGGTGTGGATCACTCAAATTCTAATCTGGGATTAGAATTGAGGAATAGCTTTCTTTAAAGATCTTGTAGATGAGTGATCAGGAGCAGAGGTCTCCTTGAGAGAGAACCTTTAGACCAGTTACACGGGGTAGTATGCCGACCAGGGTAGGTAACTAGGGTGGTCGTGGTGGAGCACTGGCTCAGACCAGCGCGAGTGTAAGAGTATCGCTGCAAGTCGGTACTAGTGTAGCAGCACCGAGCGATCCTAGGTTCGATGGGATCGTTCTGGCGTTAGTGTTCTTTGGGAGCTTGTTGAGCCAGTAAGCTTAGGATCGAGCCGTTGTTGTTGTCACACCTGCTGAGGTCCAGCATGGAATGTGGTCTAGGAGCAAGCCGTTGCATCCGAGTCGAGGTTTAGATTCAGTAGAGATGGAAACTAGTTTGGGAAGGAGCCTATGGTTGGAGAAAAGTATCCCATTTCCGTCCAACTGGAAATGTGGGATGGTCAAGTCAGTAATGAATCAGAATGGAGTGTGTCATGCTGACGGAAGCTGACATGGATTAGCCCCATGTCTTGGTAAGACGAGTGCTTGTTCTGTGTGTGACCAACAGGGTTACCTGGCTGGAAACGGTCTTAGAAAGCCAATGGGACAGATCGAAAGGAGTGCGCCATAGAACGCATCGTGGGGTTTTTAGAACAGGCCTTTAGTACGAGAAAGAGTGCATGCTGTTACCTGACAAGAGGCAGAGGACTCACTAATTGTGTGCCAAGTTAGTGAAAGGAAGCGTGAGTCAGCCCAATGTCCAAGTATAACGGGAGCATGCTTTGAATGTGTCCAGCATGGCTATTGGGCTAGGAACTGTCTGTGTAAGTCCAAGAGAACTCGAGCATCACTACCGCCAACAGGACGCCACTAGGATGGTGAAAGGAATAGGAATGGATTGACCATGCATCGATTAAGGGAAGAATATTTTTGAGATGTTTTTATCAGAGTAGCGCAACAGGATTTTCAATGAAGGTTGTAGAATTTTTGTTGCGGTGATAAAGTAATAGAAAGATGAATCTCTGACTATAGCTGTTCTTGAAGGGTTTGCTTATATATGACCTGGAAGTCATTTATACAAAGGTCTAGCTTGAGGAGCTTCCTGTTGTTATGAATCGTGGCAGTGATATAATTCAGTTAGCGTACGAAAGTTTTGAATTACTGAAAGTCAGAAAGGACCTTCAATCCCCGTTATTCGTCACTGAAGACAACCTGGTTCTGGTTGTTGGTTGCCAAATCTATAGGGCAATTGTAGTGGATGCAACAGTCGAGGGACCAAGTAAGGAGAACAAAACCATGGTACAAAATTTGTCTGAGGCGTTTCCTAAAGAATTGCTAGGTCTGCTGTCAGAAAGGGAAATAAAGTTCGTGATTGAATTAGCAATCGGATCAGAGCCCGTCTCTAAGGCTCCTTACCGGATGGCTTTATCTAAGTTGAAAGAACTGAAGGTGGAGATGTAGGAATTGTTAGATAAAGGATTCTTACGTCCCAGTGCATCACCTTGGGGAAACACCATTTCTGTTCGTGAAGAAGAAAGATGGTTCGTTGCATTTATGCATCGATAATCTCCAAGATCGACTTGAGGACAAGTATCATCTGCTAAGGATCAGGAAGAAAGACATACTGAAGTTAACATTGCGTACTCGATACGGCCGTTGTGAGTTCATTGTGATGCCGTTTGGTTGACGAACACTCCAGTTGTTTTTATGGATCTGATGAACAGAGTGTTTAAGGAATACTTGGATCAGTTTGTAATTGTGTTAATCAATGATATCATGGTGTACTTGAGAAGTCCAGAGGAACATGGAAGATAGTTGAGGATAGTACTACAGACTTTAAGAAATCACGAGTTGTACGCTAAGTTCCGCAAGTGCGAGTTTTGGTTGACTCGTATTGCTTTCTTAGGTCACGTGATTTTAGGAGAAGGAATCTCCTTGGACCCCGTACAAGATTGAAGCAGTGAACAGTTGGCCGAGACTGACTACAGTGATAGAGATCATAAGTTTTTCAAATTTTTAATAGAGTATTACAGAAGGTTTGTGGAAGGGTTTTCAGCTTTACTATCACCGTTGACAAGATTATTGAGGAAGAAAAGAAGTTCGTGTGGACAGATAGGTGCGAGCGTAGTTTCCAAGAGCTTAAGCAGAAGTTGACTATTGCATCTGTGTTGACCATACCGTCTAGTCCTGGAGGTTACGAGATCTTTAGTGATGCGTTGTATAGAGGATTGGGTTGCATGCTGATGCAACATGGTATGGCTGTTGCATACGCGTCCCGTCAGTTGAAACCTCATAAACTAAATTACCCGACGCATAACTTAGAACTCGCAACCATCATTTTTGCTCTAAAGATTTAGAGATATTGTTGGTGTGAAGAAAGACTCCAGATCTTCACTGACCGTTAAAGTCTCAAAGTATTTATTCTCTCAGAAGGAATTGATTATGAGATACCGCTGTGAACCAGATTGTTTGAAGGACTAGGATGGTGGTACCTGGTATTACCTTGGAAGGATGAAAGAAGTCACTGATGCGCTAAGTCGGAAATCTTCAGCCGCTTGTATGATGGTCAAGGAATGGACTTTACCTGAGAAAGCTCGAGATTCGGTTTTCAAATCTAAGGTAGGCCACCTTTTGAATCTTATGGCCACCCTTAATATTGAACCGGGAGTACAAATCAGAATCAAGACGCTTCAATAGACAGATTCAAAAATTCATAAGATTCTTTAAGGGAATACAGATAAGTGAAAGAACTGATTTTCAGATTTCTAAGTACGATTGTGTGTACCTGACGATTCAGAGATTAAGGAAGAGATCTTATTGGAAGCTCGTCGTAGCAGCTTCAGCGTTGTCTAAATAGTACAAAGTTGGGCCAGAATTTGCATCAACAGGATTGGTAGACTGGTATGAAGATAGATATCACTGACAGGTTGCAAGTGTCGGATGTGCTATCAAGAGAAAGCACGGTTTCGCAATTCGAGAGGACCTTTGTAATCTCTTGATATCTCCGTGAGGAAGTGGGAATACGTCACAATGGATTTTTTGTGACAGATCTATCGAAGAGTCAGTTCAGCAATTAGTGGACGTAGTTGCAATTATCAGTGGTTGATTAAAGACCTCTCAGAGCCGTCAGGAAATTTACGCAGTTAAGTGTCAGAAACCTTTGAATTTTCAGGTTGAGAATCATGTTCTTCCTTGAATGTCGCCTAGGATAGGGACATCTCGAATTGTTAAGAAATGAGAGCCAAAACTGTTTAAACGGCTGAATATTTTGAGTTTAGGATCAATTAAGAAATTTGGCTTTAAAAAGAAAAAGAAAGCAGTTTGGAGCATCGTCGGCGCCTTTAGCCGAGTGGTACCTGGGATGAAGCCGCAGGTTCGAAACCAGGGGTTTGAATCCCCGAAGCGGCAGTTAGCCGCTTAGTGGAAAGAAAAAGAAACGAAAAATAAAAAGAAAAAGAACCAAACTTTTGCAACTTTTCATTTTTGTAAAATTGGTCAAGTGCTTAGTGTTTTTGGAATCAAGATTTGGTTTGGAGAAATTGGAAGTGATTCGTCGGCACCGAAAGTACTGGATGGCATTACTGGGTAGAATGAAGGATTTGGGAAAATGAACATTTGATGAGACGACAATACCCCACCATTTCGAAGAAGAATTTTAATGGTTTAAATTTCGAGGACGAAATTTTTATAAGAGGGGAAGAGTTATGACATCCCAAATTTTCAATTCTGGTTTCAATTAAATAAGTCAGGCATTTCATCTTTGCGCCTATAGCTCTCTTCTCTGAATTGGCCACTAACAAGATAACTAGTCTATCAGGTGAAGCCGTTAAGGAATCTAAACGCAATAGACTTGAGAATTCAATCAAGAACTGATTGCTCGACCGTGGTAATCTGTAAGGGTCATTACGGCACATATCGATTAAAGACTGGAGATAGGTCGATTCGACAGAACCATGTGATTAAATGTGAGTGATTCCACTTAATTGCAAAATTATGATCGATTGGCACTAGACCGATTTCTCTGTCGTTTTGGTACCCTATGTCCGTATTTGAAACCTCGAGATTTCCATGACAACTGAGAGTCGCCAATGTGTCAAAAATGCACTTTGTGGCTTGAAAATAATCAACTACAGGTCAATTGCACAGAAAATTCCTAAAATCAACCGAGAAATTGAACTCGATTTCAGAAATTGAAGGTTCTGTTATGTCACAATTCATTTTAGGAATGTCGACTCATCCTCAGAAGATTTTTCTTCAAACCAAGATTTTTGGCAGAAAAGCAAAGTAAGGCCGTTTTTTATCGGGAAAGTTAGAGGACCACTTTTGATCGCAGCTTTGGCCGTCAAGTTGGATAAATTGACGGGGAAAATTCATGAGATGGACAAGGATACCTTGATGGATTTAATTGGGCTTAAATCGGATTTGTTTGGTTGAGAATTGAATGAAATTTGATTGAGATTGAAGTAGGAAATGTAACAAATTCGTATGCCATGGGACAATAGGCATTTTGGACCTATTGAAAGAGTGTAGAGGAAGATTAGAGGTGAGTGGATGGTGATGTCATATGAGGTCATGGTGGGCCATGTTTGTGAGACAAAAGAGAGAGAAAAGCGGTCCCCTTCTCCTTCTCTCTCTTCCCTCTCTCTCTTCCGTCACTTCTCTCCTCCCTCTCCCTACCGTGCGACTGGTTTTGCTTCTCTCCATCTCTTCTTCTTCGAAAACCTAGCAAGCCGAAGACCGCTGGAGCAACAGCGCCGCCCATTGCCATCCGCCGTGCTCGCACGCCACCGGCTGCACGCGTTCACCTTCGTCTCTTTCTCTTCATGTTGCATCGTCAAAGCCTTCTCTCCTCCATCTTCGGTTGCTGCTCGAAGACCCAGCAAATCTGAGGACGCTGAAGAAGCCAGCTAGCTGCTGGACCGCCGTCTCACGCCTCCGCCCTCTGCCGTTCGCCGCCGTGCTGCACGCCGTCACCTCGCACTGCTCCACTCGTCTCGACCTCCTTCTCGCCCAGCTCGTCGTTCCAGCAAGCTATCCAGCTCGTCCTAGCCACTGTGGACCACCGCCGAAGCTCCTACCGCCACTGCCTAGGTCCGGTTGGGTCTCCTCCGTCCATCTTGGCCCATGCAAGCCTCAACCGGTGCCGGATCCGCCCACAACCAGCAGCGAACAGCGAGCGAAAAAATGGGTATCACAACTAAGGTTTGGCTCGTTTTGGCCGGCTTCCCGACCTCGGAAACTAGGCCTGCTTTGGAGACTATCGACCCTCGTGTCGTCCCCATCGTTTTGAGCCATTCGGCTCGTTAATCAGGTGAGTTTATCCTCTAATCCTTACTTAGTAAGTTAATGACGCATAAGGGGTGTTTAGATTAGTCTAATTAAGTTTAGGTGGTTAAATTTGATTATTTTAATGTAAATTAGATTAGTTGTATAATTAGTTTAATGTATGTTTAATTAGGGCTAATTGTATGTTTAATTTAGCATAATCTTGCTTAAGCGCTAATTAATTATTTTTAATTAATTAATTATTTCTAATTTCTAAATATTATTTTATTAAATTATATTATAATATAATATTTTATTATTTAATTTTCGGAATTAAATTTAATTATTTAATAATTTCGAAAATTTTGCGGGGATGGCCGGTTGTTAGAGTTTCACATTGATCGCATTGGTGCGGTCAGTTTGTGTTAATTTTATGTGTAATTGAGAAATTGTGTAAATTGATGATTATGGTTAATTATTCCAAAGTGTGGAATTGAGTGAAATTTGATGAAGTTGTGGTATTTAACTTAAAAATACCCAGTGTTGGCTTTTGGCACCGTAATTGGTTTGTATGACTAGTTTGAATCATTGGTTGTTATTGGATTGAATATCCAGTTCTATGGTTTATTATTGAATGATCAGCTTTGGCGAGCAATTATGATATACATATATATATATATATATATATATTTATATATTGCAGGTTTTGGTGAGCTATTATATGATCTATCAGCTACAGCTTCTGGTGAGCTATTACCTATATGCTGCAACTTTTGGCGAGCCATTATATTATCTATCAGTTGCAGCTTTTGGTGAGCTACCGTATATATATTACAGCTTTGGAGAGCATATGTCGTATTAACAATTGGTTTGATAGATGGTATT
Organism: Eucalyptus grandis x Eucalyptus urophylla; assembly: GCA_028830015.1. Lineage (NCBI taxonomy): Eukaryota > Viridiplantae > Streptophyta > Magnoliopsida > Myrtales > Myrtaceae > Eucalyptus > Eucalyptus grandis x Eucalyptus urophylla. The sequence goes on from CM054200.1 coordinate 6,041,168, forward strand.
GAATGATAGATAGTAATGGTTGATAGATAGTATGATTGAATTGAATAATTGTGAATGATTGGATTTGGTTGAATTATGAAATGTACTGATGTGCAGGAAGGGAATGAGGCGAGGTAAGTCCACTATCCTATTTGTGTGGCTAGAGCACCCTGAGGCGAATTTTCTTCCTAATCGAGTCTTAGAGAGTATGACTCACTAAGACATTGTCTCACCCCGTCGTGGGCTCAACCTTTCAGGTCATTTGATGGCGGTTCCTCCGGAGCAGTTTGGTCGGCCAAAGAGTGTTAATGTGCATGTTATTGATGTCCCTACTCCCGGGGGCCAAGGAGCCTGGATCTATGAACTTGTGAGGACCACTGTCTGGGTCGATACGGGTTTACCTTATAAGGTACCCCATCGATTCAGGGCATGGTACTGAAGCAAGTACAATTGACCCAAGGAGGGTCCTCTTTAGGATGTTAAGGTCCCTGCGTCGGTGTCAGAGGTTGTTTATGGCAAGGGTACTACTGACTCTCCTGATGGTGTGGTGGTGAACCTAAGTCCAAGTCTCCAAGAGACTCCAGCGTCTTCAGTTGATGGTCCGATCGTTTAGTGGACTGTAGCCCTTCTTCTTTTGCAGACCTATGTATATATACTAGTAATGTAAATGATCTAGTAAGTTGTATATAAAGATGTGGGGTTTGGTTTTGAAAGTATGATCCTGCTTTTCTATCCCAATTGAGTTTTTGTCTGGGGATTAATCATTCGCTTCCGCATGTGCAATAAAATGAACGGGTCGGCGATGTGTCTTGGGAAGTCGCATTTCTATCGACCGAAGTGGGATGCGCGCGTACTCGAGGTTCGGGGCGTGACAAAATTCCTCCATCTAATAGCATATTCTTTGAACGATTCATGCTTTTTCTTTTCGGTACGCTCAAGATCCTCACGAGAAAGGGGTAATGTCCATTATGAACTTATACTGTTTGAGGAATACCTCACTCACTTCACTCCATGTTTCGAGGAGGTTCATGTTCTTCGTGATGTACCACCTTAAGGTAGGGCCTACTAGACTTGATTGGAACAATTGGATCATTAATGGTGCATTATTAACGTATTGGGTCATTTGAACTAAGTACATTTGCAAATGAGCCCTCAGGCAAGTCATGCCATCGTATTTCTCAAACTCAGGCACTTTGAATTTTTCCGGCATTTTGACCTTAGAATAAATGGAGAGGTCCGTCAAAGTAGGATCTTGGAGGCCTTGTAGTTGTTTCAGCCTCTCCTTAAGCTTTTTGAGAGGTTTGTCATGCTCAGTTTTAGACAAACTGTCTGGTTTAGCTTTCTCAATCGCGGTTTGGTGCGGATCATCGTCTGATTTGAGCATGTTATCGTCAGTATCTCTATCTTGATCACCTCTGGTGGATGATTGTAACAATACCTTGGATGAGGCGAGAGTGGGAGTAAGTTTGCCCTAGATGGAGTCTATCTACTTTGAGAGTTGTTGAAGCACATTGAAAACTTGCTTCATTTCGCTTTCCATGACCATGACACGGCTTGGTATGTTCTCTTCGGCTATTCTTGTTCTTGCTTTTGAACGAGTCTGGATCGGCGAACGTTGACGTTCCATGATTACTCTGGCTATGAATAAACAAGCATGTGTAAATACAAGGCATAAATAGGGAGTCGGTCCATGATGACGACCTAATCCTACCCTTTTGTTTATTTATGAAAAGTTTGTACATGTAGAGCATTTCCGAAGCATGTATTGAAAAAAGGCATGTGACATGTTAGTATAGACTAAAAAGATATTCAATTTGAAAGGCGAAGAAAGCAAGAATTGCAACAAATTTTGAAAAAGACTTCTATCCCCTTTTTGAAGCAAATGAAAATTCTTGCGGAAAAGAAGTTTGTAACATGCTTGAGGAAAGAACACCAACTAAAAGTAATTTCCTTTGCCAAAGTTTGTTTTGTTTTGTTTTTTTAAAAGACTTTATGACAATTACTTCCAAATTTAAATGACCACTGTATCAAATCCTAGACTAATCATGGACCGCTTAATATATACAAGAAGGTAAGTGAATGGCAAAATACAAAAAAAAAAACTTCACGCGAGAAAATTGATGACAGTCACATAGACATACGCATGTTATGTGTGGCTCGATTTCTAACTAAGAAGGTTTAGAGAAATTAAGGGGGAGTCTACCTGTCACAGTCTCGCGTTGACATCATACCCTCTTAACCTCGACTAAAGAAATTCAGGGAGAAAAAAGGCAACCTCTACATCGCAGTCTCGCGTTCGAGGCTGTATCTTTCTTAACACCATCCTAAATTTCCTATGGCAGCCCAAGTCCAGCGGCTGGGTTGTGTGTGCCATGTGTAGTGATAAAACAGTAAAGCATGCACAGCAGTTTATGCTCACAGAACATTTTATTTTCACGGAATACAAAAACTATAAGCTACTAACCCTGCATAAAGAAAAACAAAAACAAGTCAGTAAGGTTTCTTAAACAAGATAAAATAGCCTAAGTCCTCAAAATGTCCCCAGCGGAGTCGCCAAGCTGTTGAGACCTCTTTTTTCGGTGCCAAATCAGGGCGGGCGCTGGTGGAGGCTAATGGTTTGGCTAAGTCTATTAAGCTTAACCTGAACTCTTCCAAGTCCACTAATTCACGACTTAATAATCCAAGTTTTTAACCTGTAAGTTAACTTTAAAACGGAGTTGCCACTAATTAATTTGGGGTGGGTCGATTAGAAACCCAAGCGAAATATAGGGAGAAATACTCGCTCTTGCACAACCAGAGAAACTAGGTTCAAGGACTTGATAACACTACTTAATCACTAATGCCTTTTCGGTACCTAATGTTGTTTAAACCCTAAGGCTTTTTGGATTTTTGAGGGGTTTTCCATGCATTTGTCGAGGAAAAACATTTTTGGATTTTTCTTTGGTCATTTTTGTCTTTTTCTAACTTTTTGGCATTTTTTGGGAAAATATAAGATATTTTTGATTTTCTGGAAAATAATTTTTTTGATTTTTTTATTAAATTTTTTTTATTATAATATAAAAAACAAATAGGGTCGAATCTCGAGTTGGGTTTGACCTGGATCGGCGGCGGCAGTCCTGGGCAAGCTTGAAATGCGGGCCCAGCTTGGGTTCCTTTTCTTTTGGATGTTTTAATCAAGGCTCGCAAATTTTTTTTTTTTTTAAAAAAAAAGGCCGCCCATTCCTAAGCCCATGCAAGCAGCCCATGTGCGAGTGGGCTTAGTTGGCCTGGACCAACCGAAACCCTACCCGGTCCACGCCCGAACAGATCCCTACTCAGACGACGACTAGCGTCCAACTCGGCTTGAGCCAATTTTGCAACTCTCTCCTCTAATGCTTCTTCGTGGCGCCGAGGAGGGACGATTGGATCATTGTTGACCTAACGACGATGACGCGGCGGACACTAGAAGGGTTGACAGTGATGACGCGACAGGCGGTGGCGGTGGCTAGGGTTTCCAAGGAGGGGGTGTCGTCGGAGTTTGCAGGAACGGGTAGTGGTGGCACGGCACTGGTGACCAAGGGGGGTGTCAAGGTGAGTAGCAGCGGCTCGATGTTACCAAGGTCAGTATAGGGGTCGAACAACGTCAGCGTTAGGCTTACCGTAACGACATCAGTGGCGTTGGGCTGTGCTGTGACTAATCTGGATCCCACGGTGACTCAGTGTTGTGAGGGCAGTGGGTAGGCGGAGCTTGCGTAAGCCAAGCAGTCGCGGGCTTGGCCTACTCGGCAGCGGGACAGCAAGCAGGAGGTCGGGGAACACTCACCGTCTTCGGGGATGCCGGTTGGAGGTTGTCAGGGTTGGCGAAATTGCAATGGTAGGCGACAACGACTCCTAGATCTAATCCAGCAAGGTCAAATCTGGCCCTTCTGCCGCCCCTCGCTCTCGAATCTTCAGATATGGTCTTTGGATTTAGACTCCTCACCCAGATCTCGCACGGGCCTTCCTCCGATCTCCCTTCTCTCTCCGGGTTCGCTTGCCGCCGGCCTCCCCCGATGTCTCTTGGTTGGAGGTCATTTAAGCTCACGGCCCTCTCTGCCTTGCTCGCTCTTTGAGTTCCCCTGAAGTCTCTTGGGGGATCTCTCTAAGCTCGTTGGCTTCTGTGTGTTCGTCAACGGAGGCGGTGCCCCCTTATTTATAGGCGAGGAGGAGGCCAGTCAACGGAGGTTTAGCCGTCGGCTCTCACACACCGATCGGCCCTGAGTGTGGCAAAACAGACATCTCCTCGGCCGCCCCACTTGCGTGTCCTGTCTGCTACCAATCTACTCTTCCCCTCTTCGTCTTAGGCTGTCCTTAAGAGCGTCGTCGTCGCTGCGCGTGGCTTACAGAGGTGGAGAAGGAAGGAGTGAGGAAGAAGAAGAAGAAAGAAGAAGAAGGAAGAAAGCAGCTGGGTCGAATCTAGGGAAAAAAATGGCTTGGCCTGGGCCCGCGCGGAGGGGGAAAAGGGGAAAGGAAATGGGCTGGGCGCAAAGGCCAAGCCCTTAGCGGCCCGTTGCTGTTTTTTTGTTTGTTTTTATTTATTTTTTTTGTTGTTTTTGTTATTTATTATAAGGATTAAAAGAGAGATTAAGGCCGAAAAATCTAATTAAAATTTAGGTGTCAACATTGCCCAACTTATATTTAGAAATTCCTTTGACGATGAAAGTTCTCATTCCATGTTTGCTTGGATAGCGCTGAGGGTGCTGTTCATAAAAAGTTCTTATTATCAAACTTATACTTTGAAGAATAGAAAAAGAGAGGAAAAAAAAAAAAGACCAAACTTGTTATAACTGCTTAGCAAGGTCGATAGAAATCAAACTAGCACCGCAACCCAAGCCACAAAGATTGTAGCCTAAAAATTCGCTTGAAGCTTGTAGTGGTTCATGATCATTGCCGATAGTGATGGAGTCGAGTTGAATAAGCTATAGTTCACAATGAGGATCCCTTTGTCCTTGGCCTTGACTAGAGGTATGTATGGTCCGGGTGGGCGATTCTCACCCTAGAACTAGGAACCGCTCGTTAAGGATTAGTTCTGAAAAATTAGAATTGGGAATCGCCAGTTAGTTGCATGGATCCACCCGGGAACTGGACCACCAGTTTGGTCCATTTCCCAAGTGGACACTTGGAACCGGTCTCAGCAAAAGATGAGTGCTAGATCACCCATGAAAATGACGGAGAAACCAGCTCTTCACACATCAAATTTGAGCCAAAGTCAAGCTCCATACGAAACAACAGAGACCAACTCAGAAAGGAAAATGAGTCTCTCTCTCTCTCTCTCTCTCTCTCTCTTATGTACTATCTACATCTCAAAACTGCTAAAGATAAAAACCCACCATTGATTTACCCTCCATAGCCAGCACTCGACAGTAACGGCCAAAACACACGAGACACACGGAGGAAAAATCATTAAACTCGAGTGACAGATCACCCATGAAACGATAGAGAAACCAGCTCTTCACACATCAAATTTGAGCCAAAGTCAAGCTCCACACGAAACAGCGTTCATGTGAACTTTATCAAACACAAAAGCATAAGTGAACGGTTCGACAAAAGAAGCCCCGCAATAGGAGCGAGGAAACATTCCAGATTGCCAAACCCCAAGCAACAAAACCACCGGCGAAAGGGAAAGGCAGATGAGCTCCAAGCTGAAATGAAGCTTGTCACCCAACAACAGCGACATAGAAGTAAGTGGACGAGCCCAGCAACAATGAGGACGACAGTGACAATGAATGCGGAGGTGGCGACGAGGATGGCTACAATGTGGAGAGAGAGTTCAAGTTTGAGGGAGGAAAAGAGAATCAATCACCGTTTTGCCAAGCCAGCTGCTTCCGGACTAGGAATCGAAGGGAGGTGAGTAGATTCAGAGGTGAATTGGAGAGGAAAAGGGAGCGGGGGGAGAGTTCAAACTGAGAGAGACGAGATGGAGTAGCCCAGCAAGAGAGCGGTGAACTGAGAGATTAGAGCCCTAAATTTCAAATTTGGTAATTTAGAAAAATATATAATATTAAAAATTAATATATTATTATAATAGAATCGGTCCGGTCTGGGTGGATGGGTGGATCCATCCATGGAATCGGGAACCGGATTGGTACCCACCGGCCCCTATAAATTAGAACTGGGAACCTAACCAGTTTCCTTAAGAACCACCGGTTCTGGGCAGTTCGGGCGAGCTACGGTTCTTTTACACACCCCAAGCCTTAACCTAGTCTTGGCCAGCAACTGGTCGGCGGCCCAAACATGATGGCCTCAGTCTTCGCCCATGCTTCTGCCATGCACGAGGATGGGGGGAACCGAAGTAGGGCCTCAAGAAGATATGTCTGCTGATCGAGCCCAGACCGCTCAAGGATCCGCCACTGTAAAGCGAGGTTCTCCTCGGTGAAGGCTGTCGTGAGCTCTGATAGCTCCATGAAGGTCTCACAGGTGCATATTTGGGCCAGGTCGGGACTGTAGCTGGCAAAGTCAACAAGGTAGACATTTCTGGGTCGGGTCGTGAAGTAGAGCGTGACCAGAAACACCACGAAGGTCGAGCAGAGCACGATGGTAATAAGGCTATACCTGAGTTGGTCCTAGATTTGGGCCAGGTCTCGGGCTGCGAGGGTGGACAGGTGGGCTGAGGAGATGCCAAGGAGTGACACTAGAAGTAAATACGCAGCACTGGAGATGAGGTAGCGGAAGCCAAGTTTCACATACTTGAGTCTCATTGACAAGTGCAAAGTTTGGCAAGTTGTGGTTTGATGTTATGTTCGAGTCTCGGCTTCGAGGTTCAACTGAGACGAGACTATTTGATCTGGGTTTTGTGGACTTAACTGTTCTTGTTGGTTGGCCATTTCTTGCAGAAAAGACGAGATTTTTGCAGCTTCGGAGGTTTCCTATGTGTCTTCTTCAGGTTAGGGGCTTTCCTAAAGAATAACAAAGGACGAGAACTAGGAGTTCCAAAAGCAAATGGAGGGAAAAGGCAGAGAGAGATAGGGTCTTAGCAATGCATGAGGAAGATTGGGGAGTGTCTAGGGGTGGATTTAAATAAGAGCCATGGATAGTGTTGAGGACTTATTATACACTTATTACTAAGATTAAGGGAAAATTTCAAATAAGAGCCTAAAGGTAATTTTTTTAAAAAGAGGTCATACAATGGATTTTGTCTCATATGAGTATATGAAATGATCAACTTAATTTCAGGTAAAGGTATATTAAAAGTCAAATCTTATATATAGTCAAGAATATTTTTCAGCAAAATGCTTTTTTTATAAAATAAAATTATTTATTTATCTATTTTTCTTTTTCTTATTTTTTCTTTCTTTCTCCTTTTTTTTTCATCGTCTTCCTCACGTCTTGTGGCATCTCAAAATTTTATGGCCAATTAAAATGCAATTAAGCATTTTTTTAAGTGGGAAATTTAGGTTAGATCTTTTAAGGGAGAGTGGGCCAAAATTCTTAGGCCAAGCCGGCCCAAAAACCCAGCCCACAATCCCCCACCCTTCGACCGGCTAAGGCCCAGCCCATGAAGCCCATAGGGCTGTCGATGGAAGGAGGGGGTGGCCCATGAGAGGCCCATCCTCTTGCATGGCAATTACCAAGTGGCAAGGGGGATTATCCAAGTGTCTCCTTGCATGTTTTGTGATGATTACATGCTAATCATGAGGGGAAAGAAAAGAAGAAGGGGCGGATTGAGCAAGGGGGGCATCGCACGAGAGAAAGAGAGAAAGAGAGTGAAACCGAGAGAGGGAGAGCAAGCGAGCGAGAGAAGAAGGGGAAGAGGGAGAACATTCGCTGCTGATTCGTCGCCGCCGTCAAGCCACCGAGTCCCGCCTTGCCCTGCCATCTTTGCTTGCTGTGTTGTGCTCCGATTAGAGGCAAGTAGAATCCGTTAATCTACCTTTTCTTGCTGTGTTCGTGTGTGATGAATGGTGAAATTTCGGATGTGGATGAAGTATGAAAATTCGAAGCTATAAGTGTTGTGTTCTAGCCTAGTGTTCTGTTTCTGGAAAAACAGTCCGACCTTTGTTGATTTCTTGAGTTGCATGCGATCTTATAGTGGGAATTTGGCTTTGACTTCTTGATGAAAGTTGTAAAGGACTTCTTGGAGAGTAACATATCGAAATTTCAGAAGCAATGAACAAGTATAGACCGGTGAAACTATTTTTCTTTGAAGAAGTTAGATCTGGAAATCGTAATGCTGACCTAGTGTGATTCTGTGAATTTTATAAAATTTTCCAGTTGAACTTTGATCTTGTATTCTGAATAAAAGTTGAAGATGACATGTTAAGGAATAACATACTAAAATTTTAGAGGCAATGGATGAGTTTAGGTTGGTGAAACAATCTTTATCCAAAACGGTTAGAACTGGAATTCGGTGCTGAGGGTTATGGACGGTTATGGTTATTATAGTTTTTAATATATCAAAAATCTGATTTAGAGTTCTTCATGAAATATTTACTTCTGGATTTTTTCTATAACATATAAAAATTTCAGAATTTTTGGAGCTGATTTAGGATTTTTACCAAATTTGTGAATGAAACTGTGTATGGTAATATTCCGAAATTATAAGGACTGTGATGCGTGGACTGTACTGATTCCTATGATGTTATTTTGATATGGTATTCTTCATGGAATATTTTCCTCCAGATCTTGTACATAACATGTCAAACTTTCAGAATTTATTAAGGCTGTTAACTAATTTTTCAAGAATTATGACCAAAGGAGTGCAATCTATTTTTATCCGGAAATTTGCTCCATTTTCAAAAATAAATGAAATTGCTCCATGTGATATAATGTCTTGAGTGGTTGATTATGCTGCATATGTAGTGACATATGGCATGTTATATGACATCAAAAGCTGGTTGAGACCCTTGATATTGTTGCATCAAATGCCACGTTGAAATTGAGATAAATGTGTGAATATAAATTGAGATAATAACGAGACCATCGGAGGTGTGACCCGACGATGCCCCGGGAGTGTTGGGATGCCCGGAGTGTTTGTGCCAGATGTCCTCGGGAGTTTCAAGATGCCCGGAGGTGTGTGCCGGAAGCCTTGGAAGTGTGTGCCGGGGAGATACCTCGTGATGCCAGTTGGGGTACGAGATGTCCGGAGTGTGTGTGCTGGATGCCCCGAGGTGTGTGCCGGAGGCTCCTCGTGATGCCAGGTGGGATGCGAGCGATAAATTGAGGGATGCAACATTGGTCCCTAGAAAGAAAAAATGATGTGATCTAATTGAAAGATAAAGATCGAGAATTGAATCATGCGCATGGATGTGTGCTTATGGCATGGGATGAACCTCATGGGAATGCAAGCCTGGAGTGCATGGTGGTATGTGCACGTTGCATGATGATATATGCATGGCTGCTTGATGATATAGGTACAAGTGCATGGTGATATATGTACGTCGTATGGTGATATAAGCATGGCTGCAAGGTGAGGTATGCTTGAATGCGTGAATAATATGTATTTTAGTCATGATACATTGATTGTTCTGTTTGATGCATTGTGTTGTTTGGTGGATCTTTACTGCTGAGTGGTTGTACTCACCCCTTTTGGGGATTAACATTTCAGATTAGAAAGATGCCTCTTTCACCAGTTGTGCGTGGTACCTTCTATGGCATACCTACTGATGTTGAGGTGGAGTGCACAGAGCATTCCTATATTAGTGTACCTGGTCTGGTGTATGTCTGAGTCCGTGTCTTGGTGATGTACGACGTGGGTTCTGCTGATGGCCCTATTATCCAAGAGTTTTTGTTCGCTCACGTTCGACGCAATGGGGTGATGCTAGGGATGCTACTGTCACCACCGCCCGGTGGACCAGGTTGGGTGTGATGGCACGTATGACTGGTAGGAGCTGACACTTTTTGGGGATAGCCAACGCTTGTTGATGGAGGGGCGTACATATTTGATGTAGGGTCGAGTTCTCTTTTGAGTTATAGCCAAGTATAGTTAAAATCTTGGCCTTTTGCTGTACCGACCCGAGATGTCCATCGTAAAAATATAAATAAAAGTGACTCGGCTTCGTCTTTTCATTTGGAGCATAGGTGGTGTGCATTGCATTATTGTTATTGGAGTAAAGGATGGTGAAACTTGTATATGCTTCCGCTGATGAGCTGCGCTAGTACCTTTAAAAAGAAAAAACCGAGAGAAAAAGGGGAGAAGAATTTTATTGATCAACCCCTATGAACTATGGTTTTACTTTAATTAAAAATTTATTAGACTAGTATGTAGTAGGATAAGTGACAATTACCTGTGGTGACCCTAACGGATCGGGGACCGTCGATGGGTGCCACAGCGATTGGTATCAGAGCAAATGGTTATAGGTGGAGTGATAAGGAGCCTCATTTGGGAATTGAGGAATATGATGGCAATGCACACCATAGGGTATTAAATGGAATAATTGGTTAACTTTGAATAACGGGTGATGGGTATTCACTTGTAGATCCCTAGTAGTTTATTATAAGTTGTCTTTAGGTGCCAGTAACATGTTTATGTTACTTATATAGTAGTAGTTGCTTTTAAATGGAGACAGTGTGTCTCAGATTATTCCTAAGACAAATACTTGGAAACTGCAGGAAAGTCGTGGTGCAAGCTGGAAGTGCTCATCCATCGAGGGCTGAAGCCTCTGCTGCAAGGGCTGAACCCCGAATGGAAGATATCCTGCAGGCATTGGCCAATATTGGAAATCTGATGGAGAGGCAAGCGCAGCAACAACCTGAAGTGGAACATCGCCCTCAAGGACTAGTGGAACAATTTTTAAAGTTGAAGCCACCTAAGTTTAGTGGAATGGGAAGTCCTGAGGAGGCGGAACATTGGATTGATGGGATAGAACAGATTTTCCGGTTGTTGGACTACAGTGATGCTGAGAAAATAGTTTTGGCAGAGTACCAGTTAGAGGGAAACGCAAAGTTTTGATGGAGAGCTTCGAGGGATATGATCTTTCCACCAAGTACTGATGTAAACTGTGATGAGTTTGTTAGAGCTTTTAATAGGAAGCATTTCTCTGACTATGCTAAGGATAAGAAGATCGCTGAGTTTGTTTAGTTGGAACAAAAGAGCTGACGGTGGATCAGTATGAAGCAAAATTTTCTGAATTGTCTAGGTATGCTCCCAGATTGATTGAGGATCGTGAGGAAAAAAGCTAAGAGATTTCTTAAATGGTTGAGGACTGATATTAGGAAACAACCGGTGCCTTTGAATATAAGGGATTATCATGAGATTTATGAAAGGGCACAGTTAGTGGAGTAGGAGCTGGTGAGAGAGAGATAAGAGTTTAAGAGACAGCTAAGCTTTAGTGATATCAGGAGGGGTAAGAGACCCTATCCTGGTCAAGGTCAGACTTGAGAGGCTAAGAAAAAGAGCAATTTTGGAAATTTTGGAAGAGCTAGGGATGGCCTGAATATAGGGAAAGCACCCTATCGGCCTGATGTTTGTCGAAGGTGTGATGGGCGGCATGGCCCAGGACCTTGCAATGGACGGCTGAGATGTTATGACTGTGGACGAGTAGGTCACTTTAAGAAAGACTGCCCACAAGAGAGATCGCAAATGAGTGTTGGCTCGGTGCGACAGGCACAGCAGAGTGCTGTTAGACCAAACCTACCAAGGAATCCTCAAAGGCCACCAGCACAAGGAAGGGTGTATGCGGTCGCCCAAGAGGAAGTGGAAGCTTCCAGAAATGTTATATCAGGTACGATTTTCATAAATGGCAAGAAGGCATATGCATTGTTTGACACGGGTGTTACGCATTCATTTATATCTGAAAGATATAGGCAATTGAGTGAAATAGAAGTTACGCCTCTTGAGACGCGTCTTTGTGTTTTCACGCCTTTAAAGAATATGGTATTATCTACGATGATGTGTGCAAAATGTAAGATAACAATAGGAGGAGGGGATATGGAAATAGACCTAGTCGTAATGGCTATGTATGATTTTGATATTATCATAGGAATGGATTGGCTTTGTGAGTATCAGGCCAAAATGGATTGTTATAGGAAAGTGATCCAATTTGTTTTACCAGACCAGTCTAGTTGTAAATTTTTCGGAGGTCAGACCCATCTATCTATAGCACTTATTTCAGCAATAGAGGCCCATGCATTACTTGATGAAGGATGTCAAGGGTACCTCGCAGTGGCTAAGGATTTTACTAGAGAAGAACCTAAGCTCGACGAAATTCGAGTAGGCAGTGAATTTCCAGATGTATTTCCTGAGGAGTTGCCAGGTTTACCACCGAAACGAGAAATTGAGTTTGAAATTGAACTAATGCCTGGAACAGGACCAATATCGAAAGCCCCGTATAGGATGGCCTTAATAGAACTGAAGGAATTAAATGTGCAACTACAAGAGTTGCTTGATAAAGGATTCACTAGGCCAAGTGCTTCTCCTTGGGGAGCACCAGTCTTGTTTGTGAAAAAGAAAGACAGGTCGATGCGTTTATGTATTGACTATAGGCAACTGAATCAAGTGACTATTAAGAATAAATATCTTTTGCCTAGAATTGATGATCTATTCGACCAACTACAAGGAAGTTCGGTCTTTTCTAAGATTGACCTGAGATCGGGATACCATCAGTTAAGGATAAAGAAAGAAGACATTCCTAATACTGTGTTTAGGACTCGTTATGGGCATTATGAGTTCTTAGTTATGCCTTTTGGATTGACGAATGCACCAGCCGCATTCATGGATCTGACTAATAGGGTATTTAAGCCTTATTTTTATCAGTTTGTGATTGTCTTTATTGATGATATCCTGGTATATTCTAGAGGACCTGCAGAGCACGAGCAACACTTGAGGATAGTTTTGCAAACTCTGAGAGATCATGAGTTGTATGCCAAATTCAGCAAGTGTGAATTTTGGCTGAACCAAATAATATTTTTGGGACACGTGGTGTCATGAGGAGGAATTGCAGTGGACCCGGCGAAAGTTGAGATGGTAATAAATTGGCCGAGACCGACAACGCCCACTGAAATACAGAGTTTCTTGGGACTGGCTGGTTATTATAGAAGATTTATTGAAGGGTTTTCACGACTGGCAGGCCCCTTAACGAAATTAACGCGGAAGAATGTAAAGTTTGAATGGAGTGGAGAATGTGAAAGGAGCTTTCAGGAACTTAAAAGAAAATTGACCACGGCTCCAATCCTGACTATACCATCTAGGTCTGATGGTTTTACAGTATATAGTGATGCATCTCACAAAGGACTGGGATGTGTTTTGATGCAATATGGCAAGGTCATAGCCTATGCATCCAGACAATTGAAACCTCATGAACTGAATTACCCAACGCATGATTTGGAATTGGCAGCTATAGTGTTTGCTTTGAAAATATGGAGACACTATCTGTATGGAGAGAAGTTTGAAATCTATACAGATCATAAGAGCTTGAAGTATTTGTATTTGTAAAAAGAGTTGAACATGAGACAGAGAAGGTGGATGGAGTTATTGAAAGATTATGACTGTGAGATACAATACCATCCAGGAAAGGCAAATAAGGTGGCAGATACCCTTAGTCGAAAGTCGGCTATGGACATGGCTAGTCTAAGAATAACAGAGTGGAATCTGTTAAAGTCTATTGTGGATTCAAACTTCAAGTTGGAAATAGACCACCTTACTGGTATGCTTATTGCATTAAGGATTGAGCCTGAAATCATTCAAAAAGTTAAGATTTTACAAAAATCTGACCTAGAGATTTTGAAGATACGAGACGCTGTGTCTTTAGGAAAAAGACCAGAATTTCAAGTCTCTGAAGATGGAGTGGTGAGATGCCAAGGACGACTTTGTGTTCCCAATAATGAAGAAGTGAAAAAGGAAATTCTGTCGGAGGCACATAGGAGTAATTATAGTATTCATCCGGGTAGTACAAAGATGTACATGAATTTACGTTAGCCATTTTGGTAGAATGGCATGAAAGTAGATACGGCTAAACACGTTTCTCAATGTTTAATGTGCCAACAAGTGAAGGCAGAACATCACAAACTTGCAGGACTATTGAGACCGTTAGACATACCAGAGTGGAAATAGGAGCATGTAACGATGGACTTTGTGCAAGGACTGCCAAGGACATCAAATGGTCACGATTCGATTTGGGTGATAGTGGATCGCTTGACTAAATCTGTCCATTTCCTAGCTGTCCGCATAAACTATTCAATGAATAAACTTGCCGAGATGTATGTAAGCCAGGTAATACGCTTACATGGTATTCCTGTAACGACCACCTCTGATCGAGACTCTAGGTTTACTTCAAATTTTTGGCGAAGTCTCCAAAATGCCTTAGGGACAAAGCTTCAATTTAGTACTGCTTTTCATCCTCAAACAGATGGACAAACAGAAAGAGTGATCCAGACTCTAGAAGATATGCTAAGAGCCTATGTTATTGACTTTAGAGGAAATTGGAATGAAAATTTGCACCTGATAGAGTTCGCTTATAACAATAGTTTTGAGAAAAGTATAGGCATGGCTCCATATGAAGCATTATATGGAAGAAGGTGCAGAACCCGTCTGTTGGAATGAAGTAGGTGAAGGAAAACTGACAAGACCCGAGCTAGTGCAAGTTACTACAGAAGCGGTCGAGATAATCAGGAAGAGACTTAAGACAGTCCAGAACCGACAAAGAGACTATGCGGATAGGCGTAGAAGGCCTTTAGATTTTAATGTGGGAGATCATGTATTCCTTAAAGTATCCCCTATGAAAGGAATATCTCGATTTGGAATGAAGGGTAAGTTAAGCCCTAGATTTGTTGGACCTTTTGAGATACTTGAAAGAATAGGAGATGTAGCTTATCGTTTGGCGATGCCTCCTAAATTGGGAAATTTACGTGATGTGTTTCATGTGTCAATGCTGAGAAAGTACCAGCCGGATCCTTGTCACATACTCGATCATGAAGCCATCAAAGTAGATGAGAAAGTGAGGTACATCGAAGAGCCTGTGCAAATACTGGATCGAAAGGAGCAAATTCTTAGAACCAAGAAAATCCCGTTGGTGAAGATATTATGGCGACATCACAGTGTGGAGGAAGCCACATGGGAGAGTGAAGAGGCATAAGTGATGTCTAATTTCGAGGACGAAATTCTCTAAGGAGAGGAGAATTGTGGCATCCCAAAATTTTATGGCCAATTAAAATGCAATTAAGCATTTTTTTTAAGTGGGAAATTTAGGTCAGATCTTTTAAAGGAGAGTGGGCCAAAATTCTTAGGCCAAGCCGGCCCAAAAACCCAACCCACAATCCTCCACCCTTCGACCGGCTAAGGCCCGGCCCATGAAGCCCATAGGGCTGTCGACGGAAGGAGGGGTGGCCCATGAGAGGCCCATCCTCTTGCATGGCAATTACCAAGTGGCAAGGGGGATTATCCAAGTGTCCCCTTGCATGTTTTGTGATGATTACATGCTAATCATGAGGGGGAAGAAAAGAAGAAGGGGCGGATTGAGCAAGGGGGGGGGGGGGGGGGGCGTCGCATGAGAGAAAGAGAGAAAGAGAGTGAAACCGAGAGAGGGAGAGCAAGCGAGCGAGAGAAGAAGGGGAAGAGGGAGGCCGTTCGCTGCTGATTCGTCGCCGCCGTCGAGCCGTTGAGTCCCGCCTTGCCCCGCCATCTTTGCTTGCTGTGTTGTGCTCGGATTAGAGGCAAGTAGAGTCCGTTAATCTACCTTTGCTTGCTGTGTTCGTGTGTGATGAATGGTGAAATTTCGGATGTGGATGAAGTATGAAAATTCGCAGCTATAAGTGTTGTGTTCTAGCCTAGTGTTCTATTTCTGGAAAAACAGTCCGACCTTTGTTGATTTCTTGAGTTGCATGCGATGTTCTAGTGGGAATTTGGCTTTGACTTCTTGATGAAAGTTGTAAAGGACTTCTTGGAGAGTAACATATCAAAATTTCAGAAGAAATGAACAAGTATAGACCGGTGAAACTATTTTTCTTTGAAGAAGTTAGATCTGGAAATCGTAACGCTGACCTAGTGTGATTCTGTGAATTTTATAAACTTTTCCGGTTGAAATTTGATCTTGTGTTCTGAATGAAAGTTGAAGATGACATGTTAAGGAATAACATACTAAAATTTTAGAGGAAATGGATGAGTTTAAGTTGGTGAAACAATCTTTATCCAAAACGGTTAGAACTGGAATTCGGTGCCGAGGGTTATGGACTGTTATGGTTATTATATTTTTTAATATATCAAAAATCTGATTTCGAGTTCTTCATGAAATATTTACTTTTGGATTTTTTCTATAACATATAAAAATTTCAGAATTTTTGGAGCTGATTTAGGATTTTTACCAAATTTGTGAATGAAACTGTGTATGGTAATATTCCGAAATTATAAGGACTGTGATGCGTGGACTGTACTGATTCCTATGATGTTATTTTGATATGGTATTCTTCATGGATTATTTTCCTCCAGATCTTGTACATAACATGTCAAACTTTCAGAATTTATTAAGGCTGTTAACTAATTTTTCAAGAATTATGACCAAAGGAGTGCAATCTATTTTTATCCGGAAATTTGCTCCATTTTCAAAAATAAATGAAATTGCTCCATGTGATATAATGTCTTGAGTGGTTGATTATGCTGCATATGTAGTGACATATGGCATGTTATATGACATCAAAAGCTGGTTGAGACCCTTGATATTGTTGCATCAAATGCCATGTTGAAATTGAGATAAATGTGTGAATATAAATTGAGATAATAATGAGACCGTCGGAGGTGTGAGCCGATGATGCCCGGGAGTGTTGGGATGCTCGGAGTGTGTGTGATGGATGTCCTCGGGAGTTTCGAGATGCCCGGAGGTGTGTGCCGGAAGCCCTGGAGGTGTGTGCCGGGGGGATACCTCGTGATGCCAGTTGGGGTACGAGATGCCCGGAGTGTGTGTGCCGGATGCCCGGAGGTGTGTGCCGGAGGCTCCTCGCGATGCCAGGTGGGATGCGAGCGATAAATTGAGGGATGCAAACATTGGTCCCTGGAAATAAAAATGATGTGATCTAATTGAAAGATAAAGATTGAGAATTGAATCATGCGCATGGATGTGTGCTTATGGCATGGGATGAACCTCATGGGAATGCAATCCTAGAGTGCATGGTGGTATGTGCACGTTGCATGATGATATATGCATGGCTGCTTGATGATATATGTACAAGTGCATGGTGATATATGTACGTCGTATGGTGATATATGCATGGCTGCAAGGTGAGGTATGCTTGAATGCATCAATAATATGTATTTTATTCATGATACCTTGATTGTTCTGTTTGACGCATTGTGTAGTTTTGTGGATCTTTACTGCTGAGTGGTTGTACTCACCCCTTTTGGGGATTAACATTTCAGATTAGAAAGATGCCTCTTTCACCAGTTGTGTGTGGTACCTTCTATGGCATACCTACTGACGTTGAGGTGGAATGCACAGAGCATTCCTGTATTAGTGTACCTGGTCTAGTGTATGTCCGAGTCCGTGTCTTGGTGATGTACGACGTGGATTCTGCCGATGGCCCTATTATCCAAGAGTTTTTGTCCGTTCACGTTCGACGCAATGGGGTGATGCTAGGGATGCTACTGTCACCGCCGCCCGATGCACCTGGTTAGGTGTGATGGCACATATGACTGGTGGGAGCTGACACTTTTTGGGGATAGCCGACACTTGTTGATGGAGGGGTGTACATATTTGATGTAGGGTCGAGTTGTCTTTTGAATTATAGCCAAGTATAGTTAAAATCTTGGCCTTTTGTTGTACCGACCTGAGATATCGACCGTAAAAATATAAATAAAAGAGACTCGGCTTCGTCTTTTCATTTGGAGCATAGGTGGTGTGCATTGCACTATTGTTATTGGAGTAAGGGATGGTGAGACTCGTATATGCTTCCGCTGATGAGTGGTGCTGGGACCTTTAAAAAAAAAAACTGAGAGAAAAAGGGGAGAAGAATTTATTAATCAACCCCTATGAACTATGGTTTTACTTTAATTAAAAAGTTATTAGACTGGTATGTAGTAGGATAAGTGACAAGTACCTATGGTGACCCTAATGGATCGAGGACCGTTGAGGGGTGCCACATGTCTCCATTTTACTCTCTCCTCCTCCAAAGTCCCTTACTGTCTCCCCCCATGATGCCCTCAACCTCATCCACCATTGCCCTTGACAGCAACTCTAGCACCTTCTTCATCGGATGGAGCCAATTTGGGCCCTAAATTGAGCACAAGCAATTCGGGATCTGATACTCATGCCTGGATTTATTTGTGATTTTTGTGGCCGGATTTTCATCTTCATTCCCTTCAATCATTTGCACCTCCTTCTTCAACCTTCAGCTTCATCCTCCTCTCCCACTCCTCTACCACCAGAATTGTTATTTCCGCCATTTCTCCATCTTGATTATTTTCAAAAATTGATAAATCACCTCTAAATATCAACAATTGCATTATTTATTCATGTTTATAATTCTAAATTTATGGGATTTTTGATGTTTTTGATCACATTACAAGTTTGATGTGTGTTGATTGGTTCTATGAGTAGACAACAAGCATGCGTAGCACAATTGGGACCCTCTCAAGAAACTACATATTCCACCTTAATGCAAATTGCATCTATGAATGTCATGAATCGAATAACCCAGACTATCAGAGCATTCCTAAGAAACTATAAATTGAAGAGTGGCTGAAGGTGATAGCAGCTGGTTTGTGGAGATGAGAGAGAGATTGAGAATTTTTTTACTCGGGTTTTGAGTGTTTGTAATTTCAGTGTGACTCTTTGGGATCATATTGAAATCTAGCACATATACACACACTGAATAAAATACCTAGTCTAGAAGCAGTTGGATAAAGAAGAGAATCAATTATGCTTCTGTATAGCTTTTGATCAACTTTCTTTCCATCTTCATCTTTGTCAAGCTTTGAAGAACTTGACATGGGAGTTTCTGTTTTCTTGCAATTTTCCATTCCAAACTTCTTGATAACATCTCTGACATATTTCTCTTGATGAATGAATGTTCATTTCTTCGATTGTCTGACTTGTAGACCTAGAAAGAAAGTTAACTCTCCCATCATACTTATTTCGAATTCTTCATGCATAGACTTTGAAAACTTCTTGCACAAATTTTCGTTAGAGGATCCAAAGATTATATCGTCTACATATATTTGAACAAGTAGGAAATCTTTTTCTTCCTTTTTGATAAACAAGGTTGTGTCAACCTTCCCTTTCTCAAAACCATTATTAATCAAAAACTTACTCAACCTCTCATCCCAAGCTCGAGGTGCCTGTTTCAGACCATACAACGCCTTCTTCAGTCTGTAGACCAAGTTTGGTTTTCTAGGATCTTCAAATCCAGGTGGTTGTTCCACATAGACTTCTTCTTGTATAAAACCATTAAGGAAAGTACTCTTGACGTCCATCTGGAATAACCTGAAATTATGAAAACACGCATATGCAAATAGTAGTCTAATTGCTTCTAACTTGGCTATAGGTGCATAAGTCTCATCATAGTCTATTCCTTCCTCCTGTGTGTACCCATTTGCAACAAGCCTTGCTTTGTTTATGGTTACTTTGCCCTTTTCATCCATCTTGTTTCTGAAAACCCACTTCGTTCCAATCACAGATTTACTTTTTAATTTACGAACTAGCTCCCAGACGTTGTTGATACTGAATTGTCTGAGTTTTTCCTGTATAGCTTCTATCTAGCTTTCATCAGACAATGCTTCTTCTACTCCTTTTGGTTCTATTTCTGAAATAAGTGCTATTGCACTAGAATCTTATTTTACCTTAGATCTGGTGTGGATTCCTTCTTCTATATTTCCAGTAATGAGCTCTTTGGGATGACTTAATTTGTGCTTCTAGTTGCTATTCAGTTCGTCATGTCCTGTTGAAATCTGCTGATCATTTGTTTCCTTCCAATCTTCTGACTCCTGTTCTGCTTGACCTCGATCTTCAGAAGATTGATGTTCTCCTGGGGAATTAGACTTTATTAGGATTGAAACTAGTTCAGACTCTTCAAGTTGAGTCTGATCTGATTGAATCTGAATATCTTCCTGAAATCTGGCATTCATAGATTCTTCAACAGATTGAGTATTCTTGTTCTATAAGCTTTACTTGATGTAGAGTACCCAAGAATTATCCTTCATATGATCTTTCTTCAAATTTTCTAGCTTGATCATTTGCATTCTTCAAGATGAAACACTTACAGCCAAATACATGAAAGTATAAGATGTTTGGCTTCTTCCATTTATATACTTTGTAGGGAGTTTTTTCTAAGATTGACCTTAAAAATACCCTATTAATTATATAATAGGCAGTGGAAACTGCTTTCGCCCAAAACCGAGAAGAGATTTTACTTTCTATCAATAGAGTTCTGGCCATTTTTTGTAACGACTTATTTTTCCTTTCCACAACTCCATTTTGTTCTAGAGTATACAGAGAGGAGAAAACATGTTGAAGACCAGACTCATCACAGAACTTTGCAAAATCTTGATTTTCAAATTCTCCTCCATGATCAGTCTTTACGCTTGAGATAACATAACCTTTCTTATTCTGAACTTTCTTGGCAAACTTTGAAAAGTAAGTAAAAGTTTCAGATTTACTTGCTAAGAAGAAGACCCAAGTGAATCTTGAATAATCATCCATAATTACTAAACAGTATTTCTTTCTAGCAATACTCTGAGTTCTTGTTGGTCCAAAAAGATCCATATGAAGAAGTTACAAAACATGATTGGTGGAAACTTGATTTATTGGTTAAAGGAACTTCTGACCTGTTTTTCCAAAATACACGGAGTACATAATTCAGACTTTTGATAAGCCATTTTGGGAAGATCTCGAACTAGCTTCTTAGAAGAAAGTTTGACAATCTATTTCATATTCACATGTCCAAGCTTACGATGCCAAAGATTTGCTTCATCTTGAATAGAAAAGAGGCACCGAGAGCTCTCTAGACTTATGTCTAGATGATAAATGTTGCCATGCCTTCTCCCAATAAAGGATTGTGACAGATCTCAACTAACTCTAGAGCAAATATCTTCTTGAAAATTGATTCTGAAACCTGTATCACACAACTAACTTATGCTCAAAAGATTATAATTTAAGCCTTTTACTAGTGAAACATTGTTGATGATTAGACTCTCAATCTTCACTGATCCAAATCCTATAATCTTTCCTTTGTTGTTTCCACCAAAAGGGACATTTCCTCCTTTTTGTCTTTCAAGTTTTACGAAGCTGCTCGAGTCTCTTGTCATATGCTTAGAACAACAACTATCCAAGTACCATTTGCTTTTTCTTCTAATAATGACCTATAGTCAAAAGGAGATCTCAAGCTTTCTTTGGTGCCCAAATTTTCTTAGGTCCAGGGGAGTTAGTGTTAAAAACAGCCTTTGCCCAATTCTTCTTAACAGGTCACCAAACTTTAGGATAATCATTCTCAAAATGTTCTGAACTATTACACCTAAAACATCTAAGAGCACTTTGCCAACAGATTTTACAAAAGCTTTTTGAAAATGATTTTTGTAAAAGGATTTTGGAGGTCTTTGTCTGAGTCTTTCTTTCACTTTAGGAAAATCAATTAGAGAAGCCATTTTGTTATTTATTCCCAAACTAGATTTATTAACATAGGGTATTTGAGCTAAAAGAATTTTCTCTAAACTTTTCTGATCCATTGGAAAACCTTTTTGAAATATTTGAAATTTCCTTTTTCAAACAGATGTTTTCCCTTGAGAGAGAGTCAGCATTTTCTTTCAAACTATCAAAATCACTTTTCAGGTTTTCAAACTTTTCTTTCCAAAAATCATCCTGTTGCCTAAGCTTAAAATTTTCCTTTTTCAGTTCGGAAATCCTTTGAAGAGAAGATTTTAGGTTGAGGCAAAGTTCATCTATATACTTAGAAACCTTAACAGGAATTTATGAGTGACTTACCTCAATGTGAGGTTGATTTTGAGTGAGCCATCGGATAGATATTTGCAAGTTCCTCTTCGCTTTCCTCACATTTAGTATCACTCAATGTTTATGCTTTGAGAGCTTTCTTGTACTTCTCATACTTCCCTTTATTCTTTTTCAGCAAGGGACAATTAGGCTTGATGTGTCCATTTTTCTTGCACTCGAAGTATATTACATCTTTGCTAGTTTCAACATCTTCCATTGGTCTTTTCTAGAAACTTTGCTTGCTTTGCTTCTTCCAATTCAACCTTCTTCATTTTCTGTTTAGTTTTCTAAATTTCTTTATCATCAGGGCCAGTTCCTCATCATCCATGTCATCGTTTGTATTTGTATTATCAGAATTAACATTAGACTTTAGTGCAATTAATTTCTTACCTTTTGGATCTTCTTCATCATTGATCTGCTCCACTTCATATGATTGAAGCATTCCTATGAGTTCGTTAACAGAAAGAGGCATGATTTTTTGAGTCTCTCTTATTGAAGTCTTCACATGATTTCGGCCCTTTGAAAGTCCACATAGTAATTTGTTGACCTTCATTGGTCCTGAAATTAGTTGCCCTTGATAGGCCAAGCCATTTATAATTTCTGTGAAGCGGCTGAACATATCACCAATAGACTCTCCAGGTTTCATTCTAAAGGATTGTCCAAGTAGAATGTTTATCTTTGTCTCCTTCACACAGTTAGTCCCTTCATAAGTGACGTGAAGCCTATCCCAAACTTCTTTTGCTATTTCACATGAAGAGATTCTATTATATTCAGTGGGAGACAATGCAAAGTATAAAGAATAAATAACTTTCGCATCAAGAGCCTATCTCTTGGTAACTTCGGCTTGAATAGATTCTTCAGCATCTTTTCTATCACTTCTTTTCCTTTGTTTGAAGCTGATGCTGCCTTTGGATTGATTCCTCTTTCAACAACATCCCATTCCAGAGGATCTCTGGATCTTAGGAATGCCTTCATTTTGTTTTTCCACACATTATACTCTTTTCCATCAAAGTATGGTGGTCTGGTGTTACTCTGTCCTTCAACCAATCCTGGAGCCAAGATACTAGTCATAGAAGATCTTTAGCTTAGAAGTAAAAATACTTCAATAAAATAAGCAACATAGATCTGATACCAATTAAAAGTGTTACTATAACCACCTAGAGGGGGGTGAATAGGTGTAAAGACAAATTTAACCAATAAAAACAATAAAAGTTACTTTCTCAAGCAAGGTTTGATTAACATCAGACTTCTAAGTTCAATTCAGACTCAAATAAGATAATCTAGAATTTAGCAGGACACAGAAAAATATTGCAACAACCAAATTAAACAAGTTAAGGAAAGAGAAAATTGAACACAGAATTTATAGTAGTTCGGTTTAGATCAAGCCTATGTCCACTCTCCCACGCTGACAACCTTCTGGCTGGATTCTACTATGAAATCAAAAGAGAATTACAGCGATTTGAGTATGATCATTCAGTGAAGAGTTTCTTTCTCTCTCATTAAGTCACTCCTTTGTGTTCCTCTCTTTGAGTACAGTTGTAAGCGCAATCGAAGAAGAAAAAGTGATTTGGTAACTTCAGACTTTGGAATTTTAATCCTCACACACACACACTCAAATGAACTTCATGACCTCCTTAAATACTCCTCCATGCCTTTCTATCCATTGGCAATTTCCAGAGAAATTTCTTCCAATCAATCTGTTGGACATAATCAATTAATGAAATCTTGTAGTCATTTGAAGATTGAGGTGAAGATCCGATGATTATGGTCGCCCATATAATCAGAATCTAGGTTTCCATAAGTAGATGCTTTCCAAAAAGGAACTTGTCTTCGAAATTGATTTCATCAATCCATGATTGATTTCATCAATATATTTAGAAAAGATATTTGAGAATCTTCGTCGAAAAGCCAGATATGTCTTGATCGTACTGAATCCTAGTTGGAAGATCAATAAACCTAAGTCTGAATATGTCTTCATTCTAGACTTAGTTTAGTCTAGATCTTCATCAGAGTGGGAAAGACTTCTGATGTAAAATAGACTTTGACAGTATTCCATGATATAACATAGAAGTCTAATATTCCTCAGAATAAGAATAAGAGAATGAAAGTTTTGTCAACTTCAAAACCAAATAGGAGTTTTCTCAACACGGTTGACTAAATGGAGGGTTTCCAAAGGGCTCAAGTAATATAAGAACTCAAAAATATCTGATCCAAAATGTGACATTAAACTACAAATGGGGAATGAAAAGGTTAATAAGAATCTGTGGTTATAAAGAAATATCAAATAGATCGTAACAAATGAAACATCCGTTCGATATACATTGGATCTTGTTTGCTCTCGAAATTAACTAGGTTCCAGGCGTAAGTAGGCAGTTGATTTAAGGATGAATGACTATCAATATTCACATGAATTATTGTCGATGGCCATAAAAAGGACTGTCAATATTGATATATATTGATGGCCACAGACCAGCCGTCAATACAAGATAGCATCGTGTTGTTGTGGATTACCGTGACAGAGTTGTTCGATAAGGATACTGATTAAAAGAGATCGATGGGTTACCAATTGGGAAATCAAATGAAAAATAAAAGTTTGAAGGGCGTTGAACTCAATTATAGTATTCAAATTTGAAATCGTCGTTGGATAGGGCAATGAGGTCCAGAAAATCATGGTGTTCCAAAAAAAAAGAAAAAATAGTGTTATAAATCTTTGATGGGCATTGCACCAGAATACATAAAAATATAAATCACTTGAATATCCGAAAGTTTATTTATTCCTTCACTCTCAACTGTCATTTTTGGATCTTCAAATGATGCTTGAAAGACTTATTAAATGAAAATGAAACAGAGTATAATATACAAACAAAACCTAAGTAGTAAAAAGATACAGATAATAAGGTTCTTTTTATATACAGAACCAAATAGGCTAGCTCCAAAAGATTAGTCAAGGCTTATAGAACTGCCAAATCAGAGTTCAGTAAGCAAGTTACGCTACCTGTCTGTGTCTCTGAGTAATCAAAATTGCTTGTGTGACTCCTAAATGAAATCATGAACTGGAAAAAAGAAAAGAAAAAAGAAAAGAAAAGGCAGGGGTTGGGTCAGCGAGTTTCTTCTTTGTACATCAAAGGGTCAACAGGCATTAAGATCGAGACATGTTATAGGATTCTTGCTGGCTGATATGCGTAGATAAATTTAGTGAGAATCCTTAAGCACTTCGCCCTTTAAAAAAAAAAAAAAAAAGCTAGATAGTTTGAGTGAGAAAATAATCTTAGGAAATTTTATAAGGTTTGAGTGCCTTACTAGGGTCTTCAAACCCTCTTAGTTTAGTGTTTTGTCTCTACTACAGAATCATTCACTAAATTGGTGACGATATTGAATAATGCCTTCGATCCAAAAAAATGCAGTACTATATTTTATAGTTGATAAAACTTGCATGTCAATACACATCATATGTGATGTACACATGATATAGCGAACTGTTAGTTCACATGACGAAAGTAAAACACAAAGTTAATTTTCATTGATAACATAGAAGTTAGGGTTAATACCACGAAAAACATCAAATTAATATGTTTGTGACAAATTTACGCAAAATTAATTTTTGGGTCACCAAAAACTCCAAACCGATACACCAATCACCAAAATTCTCAAACCAGTACACTCGTAACTACCCCAAACTGATATAGATTTTCACATGAACTTGCCAAATGAATTGAGTTATTGTCATGTGTGTCGCGACCTCCCCAAAGCTAGTGGAACCACTTAAATGTTTGGCTAATAAATTATTAAGTTTAGACTTAACTTGGACACTCCTAAACCCATATCAATTCGCAACTTGGGATTTAAGTTCTTAACATGCAAATGATTTTTTATAATGGAGTTGCCACTAATTAATTTTCGGTAGGTCCATTAGAAATCCAAGTAAAGTAATTGAAAGATTACTTCTAAAAGAATTCGATGCCTTGATTACACTAGATTTCTCTAAGCCATTTCGATACATTTTCTCTTTTATTTCAAACAAATATTTTGTAGGTAGTTCACATAGATTTTCAATTACTCTTAAATGTGAGGTGATCATGCAGGTGTACAATCATTATTTAATACTCAATAAAGAAAAATAGTAAATAAATTTCAAAAAAGAAATTTCTGGTATTTAATTAAATTTGAGATTATAAAATAACCAAAATAAACATGCAATCTATCATTAAAAAACTACTTTAATTGTGTCTAATCTTTTTGATTTTTTTAAAAATAAAATCAATTAAAATCAAACAAAAATAGAAAGAAATCAAATCTACATGAAACACAACATCTAGGATGTTATCCTTGTCCTTCTAATTTTGGAAACAAATTGACAAATCTATGAGATCGGATTGACATAATTGTGAATCGTAATAAGACCGAATTGATGATTTTTTGTACAATCGTGAATCGTATCTTGAGTAGAGATCGAATTGACGATTATAACACTTTGTGAAATTAACCCGAGAAATTTCGGATAAGATAACAACGTTCAAGAATTCAATTAAGAATGCAATACTTAAATGAGGAAAACAAAATATTCACGAATTAATTTAGATAGGAGTTTTACTCACTTTGATTATTTGTTTCCAAGTTCGGACAAGGGACAAATCACGACAGTCATGGATCAACCGTGCTTCACGGTGGTGCTCGGCTGAGGAGGCTTTCGCAACAGCCGCCAATGGACAAGCCCCGTAATGAAGAAACGGCAAATTCAAGCTATGATGGAAAGTTTGGACTTGTGGATTGCAAAGTCGCTGAAATGTGTTGGACACTGGCTGGGCGTGTCAGTGTTGACTACAGATTTGCGAGGTAGTCTAGAAAACACTTGCTCTTCTCCTAAGGACACCCTCGCCTGCCTGGAATAGCAAGCAAGCAGGGACATAGGCAATGACTGCTAGGCAACACCGAGCACGACTAGAAACACTGGTACGAGAGTTCAGACGTCGAGTATTGCCGAAGAGCAAGTCATAATCGCTGGAAAACCTGCGGAAAGATTGACCACTGGAATGCCGCTGGTACGGTGCTAGTCGTGCAAGGCGCGGCTCTGGGACAGCGAAGTTCACTAGTAACCGAGTGGTGCAGCTGCAAGGGGAGGCCGTCGCTTGCTTTTGGCGTTGACAACTCACCGAAAAAAAATCTGGAAACAACCTGTAAAAATAGAAACGCAAGTCATGGGACCGAGAGGAAGCAAAAGCGTCGGCCTCAATCAAGCTAGCGACGGCACAAGGGAGGATGACGAGACATTGTCGCTTGAGCAGGAACGGCGAGCTTCACAGTCAGTGGCAGGAATTGTGGGTGACGAAGCAACCACCTCGTAGCGTCAAGGACCTCCTCTGTTTTGCAGGCCGCGAGACACGGTCATCTTGGTGATGGAGGCAGCAAAGCCAGGTCAACAACACTGGGTCTAATGTCAAGCTCGCAACAGGGGAGCGGCGCCAGGTGAAGAGTTTGAGGAGCTTGAGCGTGACTATGGAAGCGTTAGGCTGAGGAAAACGACTGTTTCTCTCTCTCTCCTCTTTATCTCTTTTAATCAAATATCAGCGCCCAAGTTGGTCGAATATCACGCTAAAGATAGAGTTCTGCTTGTGAAAAGGAAAGACTAATTCAAGATTGTGGATAGACAACCACTGACAAATAGATGGAAATTTCCCAAATTTCAATTTTTGCTAAGATAAGCGTGCTCCTTCGTATGGTTGCCGTTACTGAAAATATATGAATATTTTTTTTCTTTCTTGTTCTTTTATAGCCGAATTGCTCTCCAAATTTCTGAAATTTTCCAATTTTAATTACCCATATGCACCACATGCAATTTTCAACCACGTGGGGCAGTCATTGGGCTTGAATTTCATGATTCTGTAGGTTTAGTCCATTAAGCTCAGAACTTCAAACCACCACTAGTCCAATTTAATGCCATAAATGAGCTTATCTATATGCTATGAAAAATACACATAAAAACTACATGGAATTTAAATTTTAATAGTTTTTTAGTAGTTAAAAATTAATAGCTGATTTTCTATGCAATAAATGGATAATTGGTTTGTCAAAATCTAGGTGTTAACAATGTGTCATTCAGCTCAACAATTTCATTATAAAAATTTAATGAAAGTTAATAGAGGATAAATATGTCATTGATGTACTAATTTGGAGTTTTTGTTGACTCAAAAATTAGTTTTTGGTAAATTAATTTGGAGTTTTTCATGACATTAACCCTAGAAGTTATTAATTTGCCTCACAACATGGGCAATGTATCAAATACACGAATTTCTTATGACATGGACTATATTTAGCTCGCGGGTGAATTAGCTCCCATAAATATAGGCAAACTACCCCATCCACATATATCAATTAAGGTTTCATTCATAAGATGATAGGGATGGTCAAAAAGCTTAATACAAGAGGGGTAAACTCTTATTTGGATTAGGATCCACTATATTCCAAGCCAATAGTCATTTTTCCCAAACTAATTTTTTGATCATAAAAAACCCTAAATCGATACATATCTGATAGAATTATTCTAAATTAATTTTTTGACCATAAAAAATCTCAAACTGGTACATTTATGACAATTTTATGCTCCGTTAATTTTTGTTAGATTTGATTAATACCACAAAAAAAAACACAAAACTAGTATGCATGTGACAAACAGAAGATAAAACCTTAAACTAGTACATTTGTTAATTGTCTCATGTCATCCAATTTAATAATTTGATTACAAAATTTAACGGAAACTAACGGAAGGTAAATCTATCACAAATATACCAATTTGGAGTTTTTGATATTCAAAAGAAGAATGTCTTGGCAAATTTTCTCTGAGAAAATTCTCTCTCACTAGGGTTTGTAGTTCTCTACCTCCTTCTTTCGTCTTTCTACTTCATAAGCCTCGATCATAGTGTTAGATTATTTAAATATAAAATCATCTCCATCTAATCGCTTAAGCTTGTAAAATAATTAGTATTGATTCCACTAGAATTTCACATGATATCAGGAGAAGAGGTTTTGAGTGTAAATATTTCAAAGTCCATATATGCCTCTCCAATTAAATATTTCCATATTGGCTTATGCCAAAGCCCAACCGACGTATGAAAAGTGCTAGAATATTTAAATATTAAACCACACTTTCATCTAACTGCTTAAACTCTTAGAACTGTTGATAGTAATCTTACCAAAATCTCACACACAACTGAAAAATGTAGATTCTATCTTATTCTATAAATATTTTAGGATCTTCCGGAGAGAAGGAAAGAGAATCAATAAAGACTACATATTTACTCAATTGACTTCACTTTATACATTATCAGAAAATGGTATTTATACTCGAACACATGCCTATGAAAGAAAATTAGCTACTTTAGAGTATGACTGTGATATCCCAAAACGTAACTTTTGACACGTGTTTCTTATAATATTATTCTCTTTTAATATGCGGAAGCATAATCAAACATTTTTGAAAATCCCTTTACAAAGAAAGCTATACAAGAAATATGCTTCTACTTCTTTTATTTATACCACATTTAAGTTTACAACTTCATTACATTACGAGAAAAATAGAAAAGTCTGGGTGAGGGTTGGGGTGACCTTTCTGAGATATCTAGTATAAACACCTAGAGGGGGGTGAATAGGCGCACAAACAATTTGTCAAAATACGGAAGCAATTCTTAACAAAATGAAATACAATCGAGGTATAGAGAGGGAGAGAATTGAACACAAGATTTATAGTGGTTCGGCTTATTCCAAGCCTACGTCCACTCTTCCGCACTGACAGCCAACCGGCTGGATTGCACTATGATCAAAAGAGAAGTTACAGCACAGCTTTGCCTTGATTTCACAGTGTAGATGTTCTACCACACCAGTGTAGATGTTCTACCACACCTTCTCAAGGTTTCTCACAAATATAGACTCTCTTTTGTATACAAGTATTCGCTCAAAGGAATTGTCTAAACAAAAAGGAGCTTCAGACTTTGGAATTCATCTATCGCGCACTCCTCGAACAACTAAGAACGTCTTCCTTATATACTCCTTTATGCCATCATACCCGTTGGCACTTACCAAAGGAATTCCTCCAATCTACCCGTTGGACGGAATCAATTAGGAAGATTGTTCGAGCTATTAAAGGAACGTGTTGATAGCCCATCAATCCTGTTCGCCCATACAATCAGGATCTCGGTTTCCATAAGTAGAACCTTCCAATAATATTTAGACAATCATCGAATCTTCAATCATTGAATCAATCTTGATCAATCAAAGGATTCTGGTACGTCTTCTCCAACCACGATATCTTCTCCTGATGATAAGGTTAAATCCTGAACAAAACATCCAGTTCTGGATAACCTTTCTTCAACGGATTAGAGACTGTCAATGAGGATAGACTTTGAGTCTTGAGTCTGGCTGTCCGGAAGTCTTCAGACTTTAAATAACAGAGTCTGCAGACCTTCAGACTAGACTGAAGGAAACGTTTTGTCAACTTCAAAACACTTCACGAGGATTTCTCCAACAATCTCCCCCTTTTTGATGGTGACAAAACCTTCCTGTAGATTTGGATAACTTTGACCTGGAAAACATTTCTCAAACACATATGCATATCTTATAGAGATGAATGGCTAAAAGATTAACACTAGAATCTGCAACCACAGAAAATAGGTTAGTCTAGTATATAATAAAACCATCCATAAGATATCAATACTTGTTAATAGAAGTAGTCAAGTCCAATTCTAGTTCAGTTCTCATCCAGACACAAAACAAAGTCAAAGTCTGTCAAAAACAGTTAAACAACAACACAATCCAACAAACAGTTAAAAGTTTAATGATTGAAAGTTTGATCAAATCATGCATCTCTCCCTCTTTTTGTCATCATTAAAAAGGATGAGATGAAGTCAAGATTGCTTGGGAACGCGGACAAGCTGGAAATCTTCCATAGACTGAACGATGCCTTCCAGCCTTTTAAAGTCTTCCTTCAGCTGTGCAACCTCCTCACTCTTGGCATTGGCCTGATTCTGAATAGAGAGGGCTTGCATCTTATCATTCAATGAACAGGAAGAAGCTTGGCTTTCATTCTTCAAACTTTGAACTTCGCATCCCAAGGCATAAATTTGACCTCGCATTTCCAAGAGAATATCCAAGATTCTGCGAAAATCTGCTCCATTATCAGTCTGAGTACTTGCTTCTGCTCTATCTGATGGAGTAAAAGCAGACGATGGTAGATCAGCATAATCTCGCAGGTTTGGCGATGAAGCTTCATGACCTTCCTCTGGAAATTGAGATGCATAAACGTCCTCTGGGTCTGCAGGCGAGCGACTGACTCCTTCACTTGCATCAGGATATGAAGACGTCACTCCTTTCTCCTGATCTCCCCCTGTTTCCATGCCTACAGGTGGAGAAGAGATTTCCTCAGGTTCTCCTTCTTCTCTTCTTTCTTCTTCAGGTCTTTCTTCCTCTGCTTCTTGCTCTTCTTCTCTTTCTTCTTCTTCCTTCTCCTCTGCTTCTTTCTCTGCTTCTCTTTCTTCTTCTTCCTTCTCCTCTGCTTCTTTTGTTATTTGGTCCGATTCTTTCTGTGGAACAGGACGACTTAAATTCTTCAAAGCCATTGCAGAGATGGTGATGTCTTCGTCATCATCTTCATCCTCAACAAGGAGAGCTCTTCTTCTCTTTGATGGAGCAACCATGGGCTCCTTCCCTTTTCTCTTAGCAGCAGAAGAGAATTGATGAGATTTGGCAGGAGTCTTCTCCTTGAATTTCTCCAATTCCTTGCTCAGTTCCTTCAGACGCATTTTGGTCACCATTTTCAGTCCTACCACCATATGATCGCATGATCGAACACAAAAGATTTGCGGAGGCTAAATATTTAGATGTCTGAATAACTTCGTGACAAGGCTTGGGTAAGGGAGTTGACCTCTGTCCTTCATCACTGCTCTATACATGTGAAACATAACAGTATGAGGGAGAGAAAACTTCTTTCCACAGAGGATAGCATACATCAACTTTGCCTCAGAGCTTGAAACATCGGTTTTGGAAGTTGATTTCGGCCGAAGGCAATTAATCACAATCTTGTGAAGCAAGATGTTGAATGCATTCATCCTTGAGTAGGTGATCTTCTCATCTGTTCTCCTGTCCTTCACCAGTTCAAGTGTGGCCCGAGCAATGGAAACTTTGATTGGTTGATATCTGCCTCTCTCAACTTCTAACACATCTGCCAGCATATTCATATCCACAACATAGTCTTGTTCTTTAACGCTGAAGGTGAGAGTGCTAGTATGAACAAAATAAAGGAGTTAAGGAAGAGAATAAGAACACAAGATTTATAGTGGTTCGGCTTAATCCAAGCCTACGTCCACTCTCCCACGATAACAGCCTTCTTGGCTGGATTCCACTATGCAATCAACAAGAGATTACAACTCCGAGTGCAAACACTTAGTAGTAGATCACACTATCTCACTAAGTCACTCTCTTGGTATTTCTCTCACGATTACAAACGTTTAAGCTCTCAAGAGACAAGTATATGATCTAAAGTCGCTTAGACTTTGGAATTATAAATTCTACGCTCCGTCTCTTACTTGCTCATCGGTCCTTCATCTTCTTAAATACTCCTCCACTTCCAAACTACCCGTTGGACAGCATCCCGGAGAATCGTCTTCCAATATACCCATTGGACAGCTCTGTATCTTAGAAGATTTGGTAGCCGTTGAGTGACAAAGGTAGAATCCCAAATTGATTCCGATCGCCCATACAAACGAAATCTTGGTTTCCATAAGTAAAGTTTCTTCATATAGAAAGTTCTTGTCTTCAATCAAATCAATCTTGATGTGGAATCCAAACCAGATCACTAGCCGTTATATGATTGGGCTTGAGTTACGATTCATCGTAATCTGGATGTAAAGTCTGAGTCTTTAGACTTTACGATATGAGTCTTGAGACTTTACAATCTGGGTCTTGAGACTTTACAATCTGGGTCTGAACATATCTGCTTCTGAACAGATTTAGCTTTAAGGTCTGTACCCAGTTCAACTTCAGCATAGAGTCTGTCTTCTGGTTCAACTTCAGCATAGAGTCTTGAGTCTGGCAGTCTTCAGACTTTGAGTCTTGAGTCTGGCAATCTTCAGACTTTGATAATATCCTTTACGTGTTCTATTATCTGCATGGTTTATTACTCAACCATCAAACATGTTAGTAGCCTTTGATTTATTTTGTCATCTTCAAAACATCATAAGGGATTTCCCTAACAGAAGGAGAATCTATTCACATCCAAAAAGCTAAGATTTGAATAGAAATATGCAGTCAATTCAGCATAAGCCTCAGTAGAGTCAGAGCAGAACTTTTCAAGTTGAAGATAACTGAACTTTTCCCTCAAGTTCACTTTCACAGCATCCAGAAAATCAAAATCAACACTCCTAGGGTTTATTACCCCACGCTTCAGCAATTTCGAGTACAGATCCTTTTGTTCCTTTGATCTGAACAAATCTCACATTTTTCCTTGAATTTCAGCCGCAATACCCATTTTCGGTTGAAATAGACTGAACAGATTGTCATCGTCATTCCCATCTACAGGATTCGGCCCCCAGTCACGAGGATCGCTTGGGATATTCGCAAGGGTTTCCTCACCCACCCCTTTACGAGCGATTCCCAAACTTTCCATTTTTCGCAGAAAGATATATTCGTTCCTATATCCTTTGTCTTTAAGGAAGTCATCAACATAGTTCAAAGGAGTATGAATTCCTTTTAAGGCACGATATAGCTTGTAAATAAAAGCGGGCTTTTGAACTCTTACGGGGTCTGCATCCTCGATGATTTCTTCCTGATGCTTATGAACAACGCCTTGAGGACTAGATGGTGGAGAATGACGCTGCTGAGAATGTTGTGGGCTCGCTTGCTGTTCTGGATTCACTTCCTCCTCAGTAAGATCGAAGTGCATAGGCCCCTCACTCATTCGTTGTGGTCCCCTGCTTGCGATTCTCGAAGACTTCCGTGAAGATGACATCTTTCTCAGTTTTTGGATGATTTCCTTGCTCGACTTTCCCAGGAAAGATGACAACTTTTTGAAGATTAAACACAGAAGACAAACGGGAATGGAGGATCGATGCTTTCTAGGGTTTTTGAGAGTAAAATGAAGAGGAATCGACAGTGCACAATCGGTTAAAAAGAGGAATAAACGAATCGTCACAAAGGAAATAAAAAAAAATGCCTTTTCAAAATAACTGTCTTCTTCCGCAAAAATAGCTATTTCAAAAATAACTTCCTTTTTGAAAATGAAATGATGCAATATTTACGTCGATTAAATATAGCAACAATTAAAACACAGTTTGACGATCGTACCTTTTCAAGATTAAATTAGAGAGAGAAAGACTTACAGTCTGACGGTCATGCCAAGACTGTCTTTCAGATAAAGTCTTGTAAGCCTGAGTCTGAGAGTCTTTAGACTTTGATATCCTCATACCTTAAAATGTTGAGTCTGGAGCGTATAGATTCAAATTGATTTTTCTCCAAAGGCTTTGTGAATATATCCGCCAGTTGATCATTTGAGTCAACAAACTGAATTGAAACATCTCCATTTTGAACATGGTCTCTAATAAAGTGATGTCGAATTTCTATATGCTTTGCTCTTGAGTGGAGAATTGGATTTTTGGTGAGGTTGATAGCGCTGGTGTTGTCGCAATTAATCTCCGTGCATGAGTCTTCAATTTCAAAGTCTCTTAGCTGTTGTTTTATCCATAGAATTTGCGAACAGCAGCTTCCAAGAGCTACATACTCTGCTTCTGTTGTTGAAAGAGACACAGTGCTTTGTTTCCTTGAAAACCAAGACACTGTCCTGCTTCCAAGCAACTGGCAAGTTCCTAAAGTGCTCTTTCTATCAACTCTGCAACCGGCCAGATCTGCGTCTGAATATCCCAGAAGATTAAAGTCTCCCTTCTTAGGATACCAAAGACCGATGCTTGATGATGAAGCAACGTATTTAATGATGCGTTTTGCAGCACTGAGATGAGATTCTCTAGGATCTGATTGAAACCTAGCACAGATGCAAACACTCAACAAAATGTCAGGTCTAGAAGCAGTAAGATAAAGAAGTGATCCAATAATGCTCCTGTACAGCTTTTGATCAACTTTCTTCCCTTCTTCATCTTTGTCTATCTTTAAAGAACTTGACATTGGTATGTCGGTCTTTTTGCACTTTTCCAGTCCAAACCTTTTGACAAGATCATTAACATATTTTTCTTGATAAATAAAAGTTCCTTCCTTCAATTGTTTTACTTGAAGACCAAGAAAGAATGTTAATTCTCCCATCATACTCATTTCAAACTCATCCTGCATAGACTTAGAAAATTTCTTGCACAGACTTTCATTAGAGGATCCAAAAATAATATCATCCACATATATTTGAACAAGTAAGAAACTTTTGTTTTCCTTCTTGATAAATAAAGTCGTATCTACTTTACCTTTGACAAAACCATTTTGTATTAGGAACTTACTTAATCTGTCGTACCAAGCCCGAGGTGCTTGCTTTAAACCATACAAAGCCTTTTTCAGTCTGAAGACTGAGTCTGGCTTCTTTGGGTCTTCAAACCCTGGTGGTTGTTCCACATAAACTTCCTCATGGATAAATCCATTTAGGAAGGCGCTTTTGACGTCCATTTGGAATAACCTGAAATTCTTATAACAAGCAAACGCAAGTAATAGTCGAATAGCTTCTAACCTTGCCACTGGAGCGTAAGTCTCATCATAGTATATTCCTTCTTCTTGCGTATATCCCTTGGCCACGAGTCTTGCTTTGTTTCGTACGACTTTTCCTTTTTCATTGATCTTGTTTCTGAACACCCATTTAGCTCCAATAACAGCTTTACCTTTTGGTTTGGATGTCAATTCCCAGACATCATTAATGCTGAACTGTCTGAGCTCTTCTTGCATAGCTTCAATCCAGCTTTCATCGGATAAAGCTTCTTCTATGCTCTTTGGTTCAATTTCAGAAACGAGAGCAACAGCACTAGACTCTTCTCACCTTTTGGATCTGGTGCGAATTCCTTCATTAATCTCGCCAATTATAAGATCTTTGGGATGACTGGACTTATGCTTCCAGTTACTTGTTGATTTGTCTGGTTGATAATCTCTTTCTTTATTTGGATCTTCAAGAACAATTTGATGCTTGTCTTCCAGAGACTGAGATGCTTCTTGAGTTGTAAGCTTTGAAAGGTCTGGAGCAGGTTCAGACTCTTCTTGATGAGTCTGACTTGATTCATCTTGCGTTGAGTCTTGAAATTTGACATTCATTGACTCCTCCACAGACTGGCTCTTCTTGTTATAGACTCTGTAGGCTTTGCTTGATGTAGAATATCCAAGGAAGATACCTTCATCTGATCTTTCTTCAAACTTACCAACTCGATCTTTTGCATTTTTCAATATAAAACATTTGCAACCGAATACATGAAAGTATGAAACAATAGGCTTCTTTTCTTTGAATAACTCATAAGGGGTTTTCTGAAGAATAGATCTTAAGAAGACTCTATTGATGATATAGCATGCTGTTGAAACAGCTTCAGCCCAAAATCGAGAAGAAATTTTACTTTCAATTAAAAGAGTTCTAGCCATTTCTTGAAGCGATCTGTTCTTTCTTTCCACAACTCCATTTTGCTGAGGAGTATATGGAGAGGAGAACACATGCTTAAAGCCAGATTCATCACAGAATTTTGTAAAATCTTGATTTTCAAATTCACCTCCGTGATCTGTTCTTATACTAGAGATAACACATCATTTTTCATTTTGAACATTTTTAGCAAATTTTTCAAAATACGAAAAGGTTTCGGACTTACATGCAAGGAAATATACCCAAGTAAAACGGGAGTAATCATCAACAATTACTAGGCAATACTTCTTACCCCCAATACTCTGAGTTCTGGTTGGTCCGAAGAGATCCATATGCAGCAACTGTAGTACATGATTAGTAGAGACATGATTTATTGGCTTAAATGAATTTCTTACCTGCTTTCTCAGAATACATGGAGTGCATGAATCAGTCTTTTGGTATGGCAGTTTGGGTAGACCTCGAACAAGCTGCTTTGATGAGATTTTGGCTAATTGTTTCATGTTGACATGACCAAGCTTTTTGTGCCATAAGCTTGCTTCGTCTTGAATTGAGATAAGACATTGCGATTCATTTGGTTTCACATCCAGAAGATAGATATTTCCATGTCTTCGACCCATGAAAGACTGAGTAGAGTCTTTACTGATTCCAGAACATGTTCCTTCTTGAAAGAAGATCTTGAAACCAGTATCACACAATTGACTAATGCTGAGTAGATTGTAATTGAGTCCTTCCACTAAGGAAACATTACTTATCGTGAGAGTTCCAATTTTCACGGTTCCAAATCCCACAATACTTCCTTTGCTGTTTCCTCCAAATGAAACTTTTCCACCATTTACTTGAGCAAGCTTTATAAAGCAATTTGAGTCTCCTGTCATGTGTCTTGAGCATCCGCTGTCAAGATACCACTTTACCTGTTTCTTGACGGAGACCTGCATTTAAAATAAAGTCTCAAGCTTTCTTTGGTACCCAAATTTTCTTGCGTCCTTTGGTGTTAGTAATATAAACAGTATTAGCCCATACTTTCTTAACAGGTTTCCATACCATAGGACACTCTTTTTCAAAGTGATCCGGACTATTGCACTTTGAACATCTGAGAGCATTTCTACCTACAGGTTTAACAAAAACTTTCTTGAAATGATTTTTGTAAGTCTCTCTCGAAGGTCTTTTCTTAATTCTTTCTTTTACTTTAGGAAAATCAATCAAGGGAATAGTTTCTGCTGTCATACCTAGACCGGACTTATTGAAGTAAGGTCTTTGAGCTGAAAGAATTTTTTCAAGTTTTTCAGACCCTATTGAAAATTTCTTTGAAGTATTTGATAAATCAGTTTTTAAAAGAGCATTTTCTTTTAAAAGATTACCTTCATTTTCTTTAAGAGTGGAAACAGTCAAGTCTAGACTTTTAACTCTTTCTACTAAAACATTTTCCTTTTGTTTTAGAGCTGAGTTTTCCTTTTTCAGTTCGGAAATTCTTTTGAGAGAAGTCTTAAGACTAAAACACAGTTCATTAATGTATTTAGAAACTTTGACAGGAATTTTGAAATTACTTGCCTCAAATTCACTGTCTGAGTCTGATCCAGAGTCTGATCCAGAGTCTGAGTCTGATTGTGCCATCAGACATAGATTGGCATATTCATTATCACTTTCTTCACACTCTGTATCACTCCAGGTTTCGGCTTTGAGAGCTTTTCGAAATTTTCCAGCTTTTCCTCTCTTCTTCTTTAGAAGAGGACAGTTGGGTCTGATGTGTCCCTTTTTCTTGCATTCAAAGCAGACTACATCTTTATTTGGTTCCTCATCATCAACAGACTTGGTCTGCTGTCTTTGAAAGCTTTGTTTCTTTGAGTTGAACCTTCTTCCTTTTCTATTCAGTTTTCTGAATCTTCTTATCATGAGAGCAAGCTCCTCATCGTCCATATCATCTTCAGAATCTGTATCATCAGAATCATCATTTGATTTTAATGCAATAGATTTCTTACCTTTTGGATCTTCATCTTCATTGATCCGTTCCACTTCATAAGACTGAAGAGTTCCAATCAGCTCGTCGACTGATAGTGGCATAATTCTTTGCGTCTCTCTTATCGAAGTCTTTATGTGATTCCAATCCTTGGAGAGTCCACGCAGTAGCTTGTTTACCTTCATGGGATCAGAAATTTTTTGTCCTTGATTCTCAAGACCATTGACAATATCTGTAAAACGGCTAAACATGTCAGTTATAGATTCTCCTGGTTTCATTTTGAAGGCTTCATATTGACCGAGAAGAATATTAATCCTGGTTTTCTTCACTCGATCTGTTCCTTCATAGGTGATATGCAATCTGTCCCAGACTTCTTTTGCTGTAGCACAAGAAGATATTCTATTATATTCAGTTGGTGACAAAGCACAATATAAAGAGTAAATTGCTTTTGCATCGAGAGTTTGTCTCTTGTTTATCTCTTCCTGAGTCATTCCGCTGGTCTCAACAGTTTCTTTTCCTCTTTCAGAGACTGATGCAACTGTAGGAGTAATTCATTTTTCTATAACGTCTCATTCCAAGGGATCCTTTGATCGTAAGAAAGGTTTCATCTTGTTTTTCCAGATGTTGTAATCCTTTCCATCAAAGTAGGGTGGTCTGGTATTGCTTTGCCCTTCCATCAGCCCTGGTGCTAGCATACTAGCCATGGATCTTTAACTCTGAAGTAAAACACTTCAAACAAAGTGAGTACACAGGCTCTGATACCAATTGAGATATCTAGTATAAACACCTAGAGGGGGGTGAATAGGCGCACAAACAATTTGTCAAAATACGGAAGCAATTCTTAACAAAATGAAATACGATCGAGGTATAGAGAGGGAGAGAATTGAACACAGGATTTATAGTGGTTCGGCTTATTCCAAGCCTACGTCCACTCTTCCGCACTGACAGCCAACCGGCTGGATTGCACTATGATCAAAAGAGAAGTTACAGCACAGCTTTGCCTTGATTTCACAGTGTAGATGTTCTACCACACCTTCTCAAGGTTTCTCACAAATATAGACTCTCTTTTGTATACAAGTATTCGCTCAAAGGAATTGTCTAAACAAAAAGGAGCTTCAGACTTTGGAATTCATCTATCGCGCACTCCTCGAACAACTAAGAACGTCTTCCTTATATACTCCTTTATGCCATCATACCCGTTGGCACTTACCAAAGGAATTCCTCCAATCTACCCGTTGGACGGAATCAATTAGGAAGATTGTTCGAGCTATTAAAGGAACGTGTTGATAGCCCATCAATCCTGTTCGCCCATACAATCAGGATCTCGGTTTCCATAAGTAGAACCTTCCAATAATATTTAGACAATCATCGAATCTTCAATCATTGAATCAATCTTGATCAATCAAAGGATTCTAGTACGTCTTCTCCAGCCACGATATCTTCTCCTGATGATAAGGTTAAATCCTGAACAAAACATCCAGTTCTGGATAACCTTTCTTCAACAGAATAGAGACTGTCAATGAGGATAGACTTTGAGTCTTGAGTCTGGCTGTCCGGAAGTCTTCAGACTTTAAATAACAGAGTCTGCAGACCTTCAGACTAGACTGAAGAAAACGTTTTGTCAACTTCAAAACACTTCACGAGGATTTCTCCAACACTTTCTCTATACTATACTCCAAAAGCCTGTATGCACAAACGTTCATACCGAAGTCATGGATAGATCACTTCAACATACTTTCACAAAGACCTTTATAATGTATAGGAACTTCATAGCGCAAAAGTTGAGGGATGTCCATCTTGCACGTCTGAAAAATAGAAATGAATAAGCCAAAACCCAATAAATGAAATCTCTAGTTTTAAGTTAAAAGAACCCTCTTACCATTTCACCTAGTACACACAAAATGAATGCATGATAATCCAGTAAATATGACAAAAACATGATTAGACTTTACTTTTCCCATTTCATTTATCGCAAAAATCGTCAACAAATAATATGTCTATCCAAACTCATGCAAATGCACACCATATTTCACATAAACAAACAATTTAAGCAATATTTGGTTCTATACATGACAGTACATTTTGTT
This sequence comes from Eucalyptus grandis x Eucalyptus urophylla, assembly GCA_028830015.1. Lineage (NCBI taxonomy): Eukaryota > Viridiplantae > Streptophyta > Magnoliopsida > Myrtales > Myrtaceae > Eucalyptus > Eucalyptus grandis x Eucalyptus urophylla. The sequence continues at coordinate 6,081,635 of CM054200.1, forward strand.
CCTTAATGTTTCCTCCTCCTTACTTCTCTCGAAGTCCCAATCACTAGAACATCTTAATTCCGAGATATTCGGCAAACTTTCACCGTAGGACATTCTCACCACAAGGACATCTTGACTCCCGAGGCATTCCAAGACACTCTCCAGGTCTTCCCAACCACCAGGGCATCTCATAAATTTCTATCACAGGGCATTGTAACGCACCACTATGTGGGTCATGGAATCACATTAATCTCATTCCTAGTTGTCAAAGTCTGCACATCCAAATGAATACATTCTGAGTTTGGACAATGAGCGAGTTCTAATCATTAAAATCTAGTTAATCAAATAGGTATATTTTGAGTCTAAATGAATAAGTATATTCTTGACGTAAAGTTTGAACATTTAAAAGGGTAAATTCCGAGTCGATCAAAGCTTATAGAACAAAAGAACGGATTCAACAATGAATAGATTTACAAATTGACAAATTCAGCAATGGACAAATCAACAAATGGACAAATTCACCAAGGAATATATTCATACTCAGTAAAGTTTATTTGAACCAATAGATAGATTTATCAACAAATAGATTCACAAGTTGGTAGAAAGATTCACAAATGAACAGATTTGACTAAATAAATAGATTCATAAATGGACAGACTCAAAATTAGTAAAATCTAGTAGAATGAACAAATAGATTTACACACAGTAAATTATACTAAAGTGAATGGACATATTTTGATATAAGGAATTCTAGAAAATACAAGTAGAACAGACAAATTCTGATTAGTAAAATTCTAACAAAATGAATATACAAGAGGTCATAAGAACAAATATGATAGAATGAACAGCTTCTGACTATTCAGAATGAAGTAGAACAAATATGCAATAGGTCATCAAGATTTATATGGCAAAACAAATAGATTTTGACTATTCAGGATGAAACAAAACAGAGCAAAACAAATATGCAATAGGTCAACAAAATAAATACAGCAAAACGACTAGATTGTGACTACCCAAATAAAACATAATGAAATAGAATGAATATGCGATGGGTCATCAAAATAAATATGACAGAAACGAAGCAGAACGAACATACAATTGGTCATCAAAATAATTATTGCAGAACAACTAGATTTTGACTATCTAGGGAGAAGTACACTATCAGTGCCATAAGTTGTGCACGCTGCTCACTTTGGTGCCATAAGTTTCAATCGAGTCACTTAAGTACCAAATTGGAGGAAAAACGAACACTTTGGTGCCACCGGCAAGAGATTCCGGCTAAAATGATTACATGGCTTGAGAAACGACATCGTTTTCCATCCACCTTAATAAACGACGTCGTTTTCCGTCCTCCTTAAGAAAACGACGTCATTTTGCCGTCCTAAGTGGATGGCCTCACAAAAACAACGCCGCACAACTCATTTTGGGATTTTTTTTTATTTGGAGATTGAAATTAGGGTTCCGATCCTCGTCGGTTGCCGACCTAGCTTGCTCGGCTACCGTCGCTTGGTCGTCGACCTAGCTCGCTCGTCTACCGTCGCTAGGCGACATGAGGTTTGCACTTGAGCAAGATCACGGCCTTCAACTTGGCCGCCGAGTGGCCAAGCCGGGGTCGGGGTCGGGGTCGGAGCCGCGGCCGCCGAGTGCGGGGGCAATCAAAGACAGCGACTGGCCCATCACCGGCGGAGGTGGAGGCGAGGAATGTGGGCGGTTGAAGAGGGAGGAGGAGGCAAAACCATTGTAATTTTTAAAACAACACTGGGGAGTGGCCGAGATTATCTGGCAGGTTGAACAGAAACCGATTGTCATTGATAAAAATGGCATCCAAGTCCTTGTCGAAGAGCTCCCGCGGGACCGACCCGTCGAACTCGTTGAACTAGAGGTCCAAGAACTTGAGTGCCGAGAGCTCCAGCACGACCCTCGAGAACTTCCCGGTGAACCGGTTGTTGCTTAGATCCAACTCGAAGAGTCGCTTCAGGTTCTGGAGCTTCTACGGCACGCTGCCACAGAAGCGGTTGGAGTTGAGGTGGAAGAGCGTGAGGTCGGCAAGCAGGCCGAGCTCCTCGAGGAGGTACCCGGCGATGTTGCCACGGTCGAGGTCGATGCCAACGACGGTGCAAACGCTGGGGTCGTCAGGGGTGGGGGAGCAGAAGACGTTGGAGTAGCCAAAGATGTCGGGACCAACCCAGTTGGCGGTGAAGTTGTTAGGGTTGGAGAGGATGGCCTGCTTCAGGGCCTGGAGAGCGATGTAGGCATTGCAGAGGCACGGGTTCTCGAAGGAGGCGGAGGGGTCAACGGCGACTTGCTCGCCGCGGTCACCGAACTCGTCGAGGTAGTGGAGGAGGTGGTGGTGCTTGGCGGCGCCATGGGCGGCGATGGAGAGGACGACAAGGGAGGAGAAGAGGACGAAGAGGGCGGCGGTGGCCAAGATTATCCGGCAGATTTAGGGTTTAGGGTTTTGAATTGGGGGAGAGACACCAAACGACATCGTTTTGTGGTTTATATGCTGACTGTTCTCTCCGGTGAGCCACATCAGTGTCAAAAATTAATAAAAAAAAGTGCCACGTTGAATTTCCGGTCAATCTGATCGGAGTTGGCACAAAAATGATCGTTTTTCAAACTTTTTGGCACTTAAGTGATCCGACGGAAACTTTTGACACCAAAGTGAGCGTCGTACACAACTTATGGCACTGATAGTATACTTCTCCCGACTATCTAGAACAAAATAGAACGAATATGCAATGGACCATTAAGATAAATATAGCAGAACAACCAGATTCTAACTATCTAGGATGATGCAGAATGAACACGTGATGGGTCATCAAGACAAATATGACATAATAACTAGATTCTAATTATCCAAAATGAAGCAAAATAAAGCAGAACAAACATGGACAAGATTGCCAAGACAAGTTTGACAATCACCATACCCAAAATATTATTGCATATCTCAATCAAGTATTAAGTAGATTTAAACTAACTTAATATCTATAAACTTCATTTACCTCGACACAACTGCGAATTACCAATTTGTCATCACTACCTTCTAGCTCTTGAATTGAAGAGTTTAAGTCACTAATTTTAGGATTGAAGGTGAAAATAACAAATACAAGTGTTCTTCAGATTTTTGGAAAGATCTAAAAGGGTTGTTTTGCCAAAGTAAAAGAGGTTATATTAAGATTTTTACCAATATAGAAACGGGTCTTCAATTGCTAGGTGTAACTATGCATGACAATCACCAATTTAAGGTGACACAAATGCAAGACATCATCTTAAACGCGGTTAGATGAATGCAAGAAGAGAGTGACTCATTTAAAGGTAATCATAGATTAATTTAGGTGTCAAAATTTGTGCTAATATCTTGTTTTGAAGAAACATATGGTCATGCAAGAGTTCTTATAAGGACACGTGGCACTTATAAATTTCAATTAAAATTTGAGGACAAAGTATATAAGAAGTGCCGAAACTTGACATAGGTGGACTCTTTAGTGTCAAAAGTTTCAAAATATACACTTAAGTGCCACTTTTTTTATTTATTTAAGTAGGGCACTTTAATGCCAAGTCCGACAAAAGTAGTTGGAAATCTAACGTGATATTTTTTTAATAATATATGCAGTTTACATGGCTTGCCAAAAGCCAACTCAGCAATGAATGGGCAAAACAATGTCGTTTTACCCTTAAATTTATTAATTTTAATTTAATTAAAAATAAATTTAAAAACTAAATTATTTATAAAAAAAAAAAAAAAAGGAAGAAGAAGGGGGTACTATAGGTTCAGCAAGGGCGTCGTCATCAACGGTCGGCCAGGGTCACCGGTCACTGCCCAAGGATCGGTGACCCTGGTTGATGCTCGCCCCGTTGTCGTTGGCCCTCTCTGACGACGGTGAGGCGATGGCGGCAAGGGCTGAGGCCCTCGCCAAACGTATTGCTCCCCTTTCTTCTTCCACTTTTTTTTTAATAATTTATTTTTAATTTATTTTCAATTAATATTTATATTAAAAACTAATTTTAGGGGCTTTTTATTGATATGGACAATTTTTTTTTAAAAAATTGCCACGTGGATATTTTTTAAGAGAATTGCCACTGGATAATTTTAAAAAATAAATTGCCACATTAGTAAAAAAAAAAGTCACCAGAAAATGCCACGTCAGCCGTTTGGTTAGAATTTCTCACCGTTGCTACTTAAGTGTTCCATTCTTCTCCAATTTTGGCACATAAGTGTACATTTTGGAACTTTTGGCACTTAAGTGTTCCCCTATGTTAAGTTTTGACACTTCCGATGTTCGCATCTCTAAAATTTGGTGAGCAAATATAGTAAATAAATGTAATCCCTCTTCTTTCAACGTCATTAACATAAGTGGATCACCATTATTATTAATTAACTAAAGTCTACACAAGTAATATCAAACCATCAACTACTAAGATGACAATAAATTAAGTAATGCCGTCCAACTATTAGCACACACATCAACATTTATCAATTCAATTCAACACATTGGACGCGGGATAATTACATTTATGAAAAAATTATCCGTCGCAACCCACGGAACTTATAATTCACTAAAATTTCTATGTATCCACTCGAATGACGTGAATTTTCGAATGTTATAGTATTACAATTACAAAAATTCCGGATGTCACAATAACGAAATATCAAATAATATCCCAAATATCTAATAATATCTCTAAATGTATTTTTAAATTGGGAAAATATAACCTCCATAATTATATTTTATCACTCCCTCTCAAGTTGGAGCATCCAGTTTGCCTATGACTGGTGTAACTTTGTTCCAAAGTCTGTGGTCAAGTGTTGTATAAGCCGGACCTTACACTAAACAACCGAATTTGAAAAGCACTAAAGTAACACATGATAAAAAAAGTTGACATATTTTTCTGATACAACCTTGATAAAATCATGTGGAAACTCAACTTCAATTGTGGCAAAGTAAACTACATCACCTCACGGCGCTCATCTTTGGCTACTCAATGAAGTGTGCTCCACTTTGGCGCTTATAGCTACTTAGATTCTTGATGACATCATCCATGAAGCCCATCTTTGGCTACTAGATGACGGAACGTTCAAGTCTGGTGCTCACAGCTACCTGGATATTTGATGGCCACTTCGCTTTGCTCATCAATGATGCTCGCAATTAAAAGAGAGTATCGCAACAAATTACGTCCATAGTAGGGTTGTTGAGTGTTGACAAAATCAAGAAGTTAGGAACACGAGATGACTAAGGACAACATAAAGGAAGAAAAGACTAGAGTTTTGATTTGACTCATTCTCTCTTGGTGGCTCTGATACCATGTAAATATTTTAGGATAATCAAAAAAGAGGGAGAGAGAATCAATATAGACTACATTTACTTAATTGACTTCACATTACACGTTATTAGAAGAGGGTATTTACACTCAAACAACATGCCTATCAAGGAAATTAGCTATCTTGGAGAATAACGAAATATCAAATAATATCAGTAATTATCTAATAATTTATCTAATAATATTTTCTAATAGGGAAATCTATATTCTCAATAAAATATATTTATTATGTTCTCTCGGATTAGTCGTTTGGGAACTTGAGGGAGCATTCAAGCAAAGAACTCTCAGACGCTCAACACACCAAGTTCGCAGAAGCCTCAAGCCTTCACGGTCACAACCATGCGCCCTCACTCGCTGCTGATATTCGCTTCATCATCGCGCAAGACATACTCAATTTCTTTGTTCTATCACTTGGTCGTGAGTTTGACAAGTCCAGTTCCTGGCCGAAACTTCGTTATCAATACTCATCCTCGCCGATGAAGAGTTCCAGAACATTTCTTTGCTTGTGCGATCATCGGTTTGTGATTCGAAGTCCGTTTCTGTCAAGGTACGAATTATGGATCTGTCTTAGTTTTTGAAAGAAAGAAAGAGACGTCAAACTTGAGTTCCTGATTAATAAATAAAAAAAAATCCGTTTCTGTCAAGGTACGAATTATGGCTCTGTCTTAGTTTATGAAAGAAAGAAGGAGACGTCAAACTTGAGTTCCTGATTAAACAAAAAAAAAAAATCCGATCAGTTTTGATGCCTGCTTGGCGATCTCGTTGTGTTAATGCTTTTCTTTAGGCAACGAGACGCTTCGATTATAAGACCAGATTTAATACTCTCACTGCATTCACATTATTTGTCTATTGAAATTTCTCTTAGACATAACTATGATATAATCTGGATTTTCGGTGTTGTCTAGGGACACATGGACATAGATTGGTCATTTTATTAACACATTGTCTTGAGTCCTGTTACATTTAATCATTTGTTGAAACATCGGAGTGTTCCACCATCTTGTGTGGCATCTTGGAATTTCATAAAAGTCCCTAAATATGCCATGAGCTATGGATAGGCGATAGAAGTACCGCTATTCGTATTTTGTAGCCTCCTATTCCATGAGTTGCAATGAGATGTATGGCCAAGTCTTTAAATGGATGAATTTTGGGAAAGGAAGTTTTATCTTTGGCCATGTGTATGTGATAAATTGGAACTTATGGAATTATAATTTCAAGTGTATAGTCATCTTAATTTGTAATTTAGTACTTCAATTTAATAGAGATTTAAGTAATTTTAAAAGGATTGAACTTGGGCTAATTAAGCTTGGGTCTTAGGCCCAAGATGGATGGGCCTAAGATGGGCCAAGCTGGCCGGCCCATGAGCCCATGAGGGGCTGTCGACCGTGCGAAGGGGAGGGGGAGAGACCGGTTGCATGCCCTCACCCACTTGTCCTTTGAAGTGTGCCAAGTGTTACCCATGCATTGCCAATGATTGCTCATCATTGAGGGGAAGAAAATTTGGAGAGATGATGGCTGGTTTAAGCGAGAATGAGGGGGAGAGAGAGAGGGGTTCGTCCGAAGAGAAAGAGAGGAGAGGAAGAGAAGAAAGGAAGAAAGGGAGAAGAGAAGAGGAAAGGAGGAGAGCTGTCCGTCGACCGTCCGCCCGTTTGCTGCCCGTTCGCCGCCGTGTGCTCATCGCTAGCTCATTTTAGAGGCAAGTTAGGATCCTCTGCTACTCTTGCATGTGTGTCTTGCATGTATGTTTGGAGTAGTGTCGAATTTTGGGCGATTAGGAGGGAGAAACTGAAGCTAGAATGACTTGTTCTTGAGTGATGTTGCTGTTTTCGCATGGACCGCCTGAGCCAGAATCTTGTGAGAGCTTGCATGCATGTTTTGAGTTCGATTTTGACTTTGATTCCTTAATGAAAGTTGTATCCAACATCTTAAACTACAACATACTAAAATTTGGTGCACAATTATGGAGATTTAAGGGGTCAAACTCTCATCCTACGGAGACACTAGATCTGGAACTGTTTTGCTGACCTTGTGGTAGATTTGTGGTTGCATGTTGATTTTTATCAAGAATCTCTCTTTGACTTCTTCATGAAACTTGTAGAGAACATCTTAAATACTAACATACTCAAATTTGAAGTAAAATTAACAAGTATAGCCTAGTGAATCGACTTACTCTTGAAGATGGTAAATCTGGAGACGCGGTACTGGACACCCGAGACTTCATGGACATATATGGTGACTGTGCTTTAGAAATTTGACTTAGATTCCTTAATGAAAGTTGTAGGGGAGTTCTTGAAGTAAAATATATCCAAATTTCAGAGGAAAATAAGAAGAATAAGTGGGTAAAAACTCGGTATTTCGGAGATGACTACACTGGATGTTTCGGTATGAGGACCAGAAGCTTCGGACGACTATAGGAAATTATCTAAAATGAATCTGGCCTAGAATTTTTCATGAAAAATATACTTTAGTGTCTTAACTATAACTTGGTAAAATTTCATAATTTTCGGAGGTCGTTCGAGTATTTTAATCTAATTATTTCAAAAACTGCACATTCTGTTTTTTTATCCGAAATTGCATGCTGTGATTGCGTGAATGATATCTTTTGTGTGGAACTTTATTGGCCATGTGTTTTTCATGAAATCATTATCTTATTGTCTTATTTATTACATGCCTTAATTTCATGATTTTTGGGAATCATATGGATATTTAATTTAAATATTTTCAAAAATGGTACAAGCTGGAATTTAAATAAATTTCAAAAAGGCATGATAAATGGACTATTCTAAATTGTATGAATTCCATAAATTTTATTTTGCATCTTGCTGCATGTATGATGATGACTGATGATGCATGTATAAATCAAAGGATGAAAGTGATTTTATTTGCCATTACATCATGTGCCATACTAAGTTGAGACCTAAATTGGCAAACATGAACAATGATAAATGAGGAAATTGTTTGTGGCGGATGATAATGCCCTGGGAGTATCAGGATGCCTGGGATGGGGGGGTGCCGGATGCCCGGAATGTATAGAGATACATGGCCGGATGGCCTCGGGAGTTTCGAGATGCCCGGAATGGTTGGGTGCCGGAAGCCTTGGAGGTCTTTGCCCGAGGGGATGCCTCATGATGCCAATTGGGATACGAGATGCCCGGAGTGCGGGGGTGCCGAATGCCCGGTGGCCTTAAATGGCTGAATGCCGGAGGTTTTTTCTCGCGATGCTAGGATGGGGTGCGAGTGTAAAGTATGTGATGAAATTGATGATCCCGAGAAAGAGCGATGTGATGATCGAATTGAAAATTAAAAGTGGAAATTGAATCATGCATATATGACATGATATGATGATGATCACCTATGGCATGATGATATGCATATATGACATGATATGATTGTGATTAAGATGTATAATGGTATATGTATGGCTTCAAGGTAAGTATGCTTAGATGCATGAGTGACATGTATGATGTTATGATTGTATTGTATGATGCATTGCGTGGTTATTGGATTCCTTTACCTGCTGAGTGATTGTACTCACCCCTTCGGGGACCAACATTTCAGATAAGCAGGATGCCGCTCCCTGCTGTCACGCGGGGCGTATTTTACGGCCTTCCTTTAGATGTAGAGGTCGAGTGTGTGGAGATCAACTGTCCCACCATTCCTGAACTGACTTTTATTCGAGTGCGCACCTTAGTGATGTACGACGTGGGCCTGGCTGGGGGCCCTGTCATTCAGGAGTTTATATCCGTCCACGTTCGTCAAGACGGAGCGATGCGTGGGATGTTGCCGCCACCACCGCCTGATGCACCGGGATGGGTGTGAGGGCCCATGCGTGTCAAGTAGGAGCTGAAACTTTTTGGGATGGTTAGCTGACACTAGTGATGGGGGATCTTGCACGTTAGTCGCAATGGGTCGAGTGTTTCTTTTTGGGTTATGGCCAAGTGTGGCTTCATGTCCTGGCCTTTCTTTTGATGTACCGACCCAAGGAAACCCATCTTGAAAATATGTAAATAAAGTGTCGTGGCTTTGTCTTTTCTCATGATGATCAGTGGTGTGCAATTGTATCATGGTTGTTGGAGGGAGAGATGGCGATATTATATTTTGCTTCCGCTAATGAGTCGCGCTGGGACCGTTTCTTTAAAAAAAAAAAATGTGCGTGTCTATGATTTACGACGCTTCTTCTGAGAGATGTAGCTAGTGTTCCATTAGGTGTAACGTCAGGTGCCTGTGGCGACCCTAGGTGGTTCGGGGTGTCACATCTTGTCCCGGTAGGAGCATCAGAGTGCTCCACTATCTCATCCCAAGCGCCGGAGGCTACTATAACTATCTATTCGGCGATAGTCATTTCAAAAGAAATGACGGGGAGCCTCCCCCCATGGCCCTCCCAGGCAAATATTTTTCTTCCCCACCTAGGAGGAAATACTCTCAAATTTTACATCCTAAAGTGTTGGAGAAAACTCCTTTGTTCTGCAGCATTCTCCTTCACGCGACGACGGCTCTCTCTTCATCTCTCTCTCTCCCTGTAACTCGCACCACTCCATCACGATTTGAATCCGAGCACCACTCCATCAAGGCCGAAGTTTGTCGCGACGAGCGAGCGAAGAACGAGATCTGGATCTCTTCTACCCTCTTGACGAGCGAGCAAATCACGATTTGATCGGAGGTCCTCCTCTCGCGGATCGGCGACGGCTCTGCTTCCTACTCTTGGGACGGCAAAACCCTAGGGATGAGTTGAGGCAGAAGTCAAAGACCGACCTTCTGACCTAGCTGAAGGAACTCAAGGCCGAGCTCGCCCTCCTCCACGTCGCCAAGGTCACCGGTGGTGCCCTAAACAAGCTCTCCAAGATGTATGTCACTGTTCTTACTTTATTTTCGCGATTTCGATGGTCTACATTAGAGCTTTTTTATGTTTTTGGTAGATGGTAATGTTGGGTTTGGGATGACCATGAGCTTTGGTTATGGTGGTTAAATTGGGTTTTCGGCACATATTGGACTTCTTGTTGCCTTTATGTCGACTTGTAGATTCGTAATGATGATCATTATTTTTTCTGAAATTAGCAGAGTAGGATCATTTTTAGGCGAGTGACTCTAGGGTGTGCTTGGGGTGGGAATCAACGACCAGGGTTTTGGGTTTTTCGCCTCGGTTATTGATTTGGGGTTGCTTTTTTTTTACTATTGTTGTTGGAATTCTAGAGATGGGTTCAGCACCAGCCCACCCAATACCCGACGTTGGAAGAGCTGAGCATCGGAAAAATCAAGTTCAAAGCTTTTGATCTGGGAGGCCATCAGATTGCTCACAGAGTGTGGAAAGACTATTAAGGTATGCCCTGGATGTGAGTTTGAGTGTTCGTTTTGTGCCTTTGGATGTTGCGCGCCAAGGGTACTTCGGTTGATTGTGAAGTGTCTGCATTGTAGCTCTTGCATAAGCTGTAATTGCTACCCTGGGCTTGGATTTTTATGCTGTAGGAGCTGAATTCACATTACTGTCTGGTTCTGTTGAGGCCTCGCTCGTTGATCTCCGAACATGGGTGTTCTTTATTTTTGGTGCTCTCAATTGGGTTGTGAGTCTTGATGGGAAGGCAAGCGCTGGGAATGAAATATGCCAACAAGCAAGATTGACTTGACGACAATGGGCCTTTGCCATAGGCAAAGAGGATGAGCTTGAAGTTGGAAAGCTAAGCGATGAAGAATGAAGTGAGGCCTCCAAGAGAGATGGTGGTGAGGCTTAGAGGAAGCGTGAAGAAGAGGCTGGTCTTAAATTTTCATTTATAGCTAAGCGATGTAGATACTTGGTGTTGTCCAAGTGAAGTTGTGTCATATGATTGAACTCTAGCTCTCTCTTTGCTCGAGAGACTGGTCTTAAATTTTCATTTATAAGGAGTTGTTGGGAGGGTCGATGCGGGGCTTGTTTTGAAGAATCGGGAATCAAATTTAATGAGAACTATTACCAGAAATAAATTAATTCCTTTATATGTTGGCAGTCCAGCTATTCTATTTCTTATTCAATGTCGGTCGTGATGAGAAATAAGAAGTACGTGGTACCGCAAGATTGACCGTTTCTTATTGCTGAAGTGGTGTACGGTGAAAGCGAGCCATCAATTTTGAATAGTCGCCATTTTCAACTCGGTCAATTGCATAATACCAAGTATTATTATAGTTGTTAGTACAAAATATGTTGTTTTGTTACCATATATGCCTGCAATCGAATTTTACTAGTTTGTGAAAGGTCCATGTAGATTATAAATATCAAGGATAAAGACAAATGATTTCTAAACTTTGGTTCAATATGCAATGTCATTCATGTGTAGTATCGTCCATCAGCTTTTACTTTACTTAATGTGGTTCATAAACTTACAATTTATGTTCAATATAGTCACTAAACTATATGAAAATGTTTAATGTTGTCCCTAAACTTAAATTAATGAAAAGATTACACTAAATATTTTTATATAGTTTAGAAAATATATATTTCACGTATGGCATTATATATTGGACTAAAATTCAAGGATCACATTAAACAAATTAAAATTTCAAGAACCACATTACATATTGGTCAAAATTCAGTAATCATTTGTGTCATTTTCTCTAAATATTAACATCCTCTCTATAAATGATTATTCGTTGTTTATTTATTGGGGGAATGAAGTAGTCCGCAATTTGCGAGGTCTTCAATTGTTGGGTCTTCGATTGTCAGCCTGTGAGAGGTCTTATATTCGACATTTTCAAGTAGTCTGTCGTATTCGACATGAAAAAAATGTAGACTGTCATCAGCAGCTCAATATTTAAGTCTTTGTAAATAACTTAAGTAGATTCAGAGTCACTAAAATCCAACAGCAAAAGCGGGATCAAGAGATTCTAGTCAAATTTGGGGGTAGACTTTATCATTCACCGAATAAGTTCACCTTTTTTTTGCTATATCATTTTTATCTTTTGACAATCAATAGCCCAACTTTTTATTAATACACTAGAATGATCATTAATTAACGAAGATGATTAATCATGTAATAATTGAAAAAAAATTATTCAAAGTTGAAGACAAACCTAAAAGAACCCTAGGCCAAAAGGTGAGCTTTGCATCTAATCTATAATCAATTTTTTTTAATATAATTTTTAAATAAATTTACTAATATGTATCTTTTACATTACTCTCAACATGAAAATGTAAAATGTTATATAACCATTGTTTCTTTTTTGCAATTTTAAAAAAACTAAAACTAAAAAACTTAATTTGGTCATACTAAAGGGTTTTTCAAATATATGTTTACCAAACAGTCTTGCATTTCCTTAAAGCACTTTTCAATTATAGTTTAGCAAACGGTCTAACATTTTGAAAAACCCCTTTACCTCAAAGGTATTTGCATTCTCCCAAGGGCATTTCCCCAAAGCTAAACCAAACGGGCTCAATGTGTGGAAAAACAGGATGAAGGCATTTCTGAGATCGAAAGATCCCCTAGAGTGGGATGTGGTGGAAAAAGGGATCAATCCTAAAGCTACATCAACCTTTGAAAGAGGAAAAGAAGTTGTAGATGCTAGCGAAATAACACAAGAAGAAATAACCAAGAGACAAGCTCTTAATGCTAAAGCTATCTACTCTTTATACTGTGCCTTATCTCCTACTGAGTATAACCGAATTTCTTATTGTGAAACAACGAAAGAAGTTTAAAATAGATTGCATGTTACCTATGAAGGAACTAATCGAGTAAAGGAAACGAAAATCAATATTCTACTCGGACAGTATGAAGCCTTCAAGATGAAGACTAGAGAATCCATCACTGATATGTTCAGTTGCTTCACATAGATTATAAACGGCCTGGCTTATCAAGGTCAACTAATCTCAGGACCAATAAAAGTCAATAAACTGCTACGTGGACTTTCTAAAGAGTGAAATCATGTGAAGACATCAATTAGAGAAACTTAGAGGATCATGCCTCTATTCGTAGACGAACTAGTAGGCACACTTCAATCATATGAAGTGGAGCAGATCAATGAGGAAGAAAATCCAAGAGATAAGAAGTCAATTGCTTTAAAATCTAACGATGATTCTTATGATATAGATTCAGATGATGATATAGATGATGAGGAGCTAGCGCTTATGATTAAGAAGTTCCGAAAGTTGAATAGAAAGGGAAGAAGATTCAACTAGAAGAAACAAAGCACACAAAATTTTTAGAAGAGACTAACTGAGGACAATGAAACTAGCAAATAAGTAATATGCTTTGAATGCAAGAAAAATGGGCATACAAGACCTAACTGTCCTCTGTTGAAGAAAAAGAGAGGAAGAATTGAGAAATACAAAAAGGCTCTCAAAGCTAAAACCTGGAGTAACACTGAGTGCGAGCAAAGTGAAGAGGAATATGCCAATATTTGTTTGATGGCTCATTCCGACTCAGACTCAGAATCAGAAACATACTAGAACTTGAGGTTAGTAATTTAAAAATTCCTGTTAAAGTCTCGAAGTACATAGAAGAACTTTGTCTCATTCTCAAAACCTCTCTTAAAAGGATCTTCGAACTAAAAAGGAAGAATTCTAAACTCAAGCAATAGGAAATTTCTTCGAAATAAAAGTTTGAAAGTTTAGATAAAAGTTTTGTTAATTTGAAAGAAAATTCTGATTCTCTTGTTAAGGAAAATGCTATTTTGAAAGAAAACATTTCAAATGTTTCAAAAAGATTTTCAAAAGGATCCGAAAAGCTAGAGAAAATTCTTTCAATACAAAGACCCTATTTTAACAAATCTGGTTTAGGTATGACTTCAGAAACCATTCCATTGATTGATTTCCCAAAATAAAAGAGAGACTCAAACAAAGACCTGCAAAGGCATTTTATAAAAATCATTTTCAAAGAGTTTTTGTAAAACCTATTGACCGAAGTGCACTCAAATGTTCAAAGTCAAATGTTCAAAGTGTAACAGCTCAGAACATTTTGAGAAAGAATGTCCCAAAGTTTGGAGACCTGTTAAGAAGGACTAGGCAAAGACCATTTTTAATGCTAACTCTCTTGGACCCAAGAAAATCTGGGTACCAAAGAAAACTTGAGTTCTTCTTATAATCGAAGGTCACTATCAAGAGAAAGATCAAATGGTATTTGGATAGAGGTTGTTCGAGACACATGATAGGGGACTCAAGCTGCTTTATAAAGCTTGTTAGACTAAACGGAGGAAAAGTTTCATTTGAAAGAAATAACAAGGGAAAAATTGTAGGTTGTGGAACCATGAAGATTGGAAGCCTGACTATCAACAATGTTTCCTTGGTGGAAAGTTTGAACTACAATATACTCAGTATAAGCCAGCTTTGTGACGTTGGATTCAAAATCAACTTCCAAGAATGTATTTGTTTAGGAACGAGTCAAGACTTCTCCTAATCCTTCACTGGGCGAAGGCATGGGAATATTTATCTTCTAGATGTAAACCTAGAAAGTTCTCAGTGCCTTACATCAATTCAAGATGAAGTAAGTCTCTGGCATCAAAAGCTTGGTCATGTTAACATGAAGCAAATTGCTAAGATTTCTTCTAAGAAGCTTGTTCGTGATCTTTCCAACCTAGCTTATCAAAAGTCAGAACTATGTACTCCATGTGTTCTGGGAAAACATGTTAGAAGTACCTTTAAATCTGTAAATCAAGTTTCTACCAATCAAGCTTTACAGCTTCTACATATGGACCTTTTTGGACCAACCAGAATTCAGAGTATTGGTGGAAAGAAATAGTGCCTAGTAATCATGGATGATTACTCTCACTTCACTTGGGTCTATTTTTTAGCAAATAAGTCTGAAGCCTTCTCATACTTCTCAAAATTTGCGAAGAATGTTCAGAATGAAAAGGGTTATGCTATTTCAAGCATACGAACTAACCATGGAGGTGAGTTTGAGAATCAGGACTTTACGAAGTTTTATGATGAACCTGGTTTCCAGCATGTTTTCTCTTCTCCATACACTCCAGAACAAATTGCGTTGTGAAAAGGAAAAATAGATCCTTACAGGGGATGGCCAGAACCCTGTTAATTGAGAGTAATATATCTTCCGATTTTGGGCAGAAGCAGTTTCTATAGCTTGCTACATCATCAATAGAGTGTTCTTGAGGCCTATCTTGGAGAAAACTCCATATGAAGTGTACAAACGAAAGAAATCAAACGTTTTCTACTTCCATGTCTTTGGCTGTAAATGTTTTGTTTTGAAGAATGCAAATGATCGAACTGGGAAGTTTGAAGAAAAACCAGACGAAAGAATTTCCTTGGCTATTCTACTTCAAGCAAAGCCTACAGGGTCTTCAACAAGAAAACTCAATCCGTGGAATAATCTATGAACGTTAAGTTTCAGGATTATGTGCAAACTCAACCAAACCAGACTCAACTTGAAAAGTCTGAACCTGCTCCAGACTATACAAAGTCTACTTCCCCCGAAGAGGTTCAGACTTCTGGAGAACAGCAACAAATAGATCGAGAAATTTTAATTGAATCAAAGGATCAACAGACTTTCAAACCAAGTAGCAACTGGAAGCACAAGTCAAATCATCCCAAAGAACTTATCATTAGCAACATTGATGAAGGAATTCGAACCAGATCCAAAAGGCGAGAAAAGTCGAGTGCTCTAGCACTTGTTTCTGAGATTGAACTAAAAAAATGTAGGTGAAGCCTTGTCCGATGAAAGCTAGATAGAAGCTATGCAAGAAGAGCTTAGACAGTTCAGCATCAACGATGTTTGAGAGCCGATTCCAAAACCTAAAGGTAAATCTATAATCGGGACAAAATGGATCTTCATGAACAAGATGAACGAGAAAGGAAAAGTCGTCATGAATAAAGCAAGACTCATGGCCAAATGATATACACAAGAAAAATGGATAGATTATGACCAGACCTATCACCAGTAGCGAGGTTAAAAGTACTTAGATTATTACTTACTTTTGTTTGCTATAAAAATTTCAGGTTATTCCAGATGGACGTCAAAAGTGCATTCCTTAATGGATTCATTCAAGAAGAAGTCTACGTGGAACAACCACCAGGATTTGAAAATCCAAGAAAGCCAGACTTAGTCTATAGACTAAAAAAGGCCTTGTATGGACTAAAGCAAGCACCTCGAGCATGATTTGAAAGGTTGAATAAGTTTCTAATTCAAAATGGTTTTGAAAAAGGGAAAGTATATATTATTTTGTTCATAAATAAAGAAGGAAAAGATTTTTTTACTGGTACAAATTTATGTAGATGATATTATCTTTGGTTCTCCTAATGAAAATCTATGTAATAAATTTTCAAAATCTATGCATGATGAATTCGAGATGAGCATGATGGGTGAGTTAACTTTCTTCTTGGGATTGCAAGTCAAACAATCGAAGAAAAGTATATTCATTCACCAGGAGAGATATGCCAAAGATCTTATCAAGAAATTTGGGTTAGAGAATTGCAAAAAGACAAAGACACCTATGTCAAGTTCCTCGAAGCTAGACAATAATGAAAATTGGAAGAAAGTAGATTAGAAGCTTTACAGAAGCATGATCGGTTCTCTTCTTTACCTTACTGCATCTAGACCTAACAGTTTGTTTAGTGTTTGTATCTGTGCTAGATTTTAGTCTGATCCAGATAATCTCATTTAAGTACTGCAAAACGCATAATTAAATATGTGGCAATTACTCCAAAGCAGGGTCTGTGATATTCAAAAGAATGAGACTTTACTCTTCTTGGATTTTCATACGCTAATTTAGCATGTTGTAAAGTGGATAGAAAAAGCACTTCCGGAACCTGTCAACTGTTGGGAAATATGCTAGTATCTTGGTTCTCAAGAAAGCAGAGTATTGTAACTCTATCAATAGCAGAAGCAAAATATGTGGCTCTTGGGAGTTGTTCTCAAATCCTATGGATAAGACAACAACTGAGAGGCTTTGGGATTGAAAAATCGTGTACCGAGATCAAATGCGACAATACCAGTGCTATTAATCTCACTAAGAACACAATTCTTCATTCAATGGTGAAGCACATAGAAATTTGACATCATTTTATAAGAAATCATGTCCAGAATGGGGAAATTATGATTCAATTCATTGATTCGAAGAATCAACTGGTAGATATCTTTACAAAGCCTCTGGAGAAAAATCTATTTGAGTCTATTCGCACCAAATTGAATATTATTTATCCTTTAGAGTAAAGTCTGAAGTTGGCCAGACTCAGAATTTCCAGATGCTACTTCAGTAAGAAAATGTCTTGAATCCAGGTATTTTATTTTTGGAATGAAAAGGTATGTTCAACCGAATTGTTGATTGCCTATTTTATTTTTAGAAGTTATCTTTTTCGAATTTTTGAATTTCAAGCAGTTTTTATTTTCAATTTATTTCAAAAAGGCAGTTTTGTTTTTCCTTTTGACGGTTCGATTATATCTTTTCTTTGTGACCTTTCATCTTCTTTATACACCCTCTTGTATTTCTTTTGAGCACTTCTTTTCAAAACCCTAAAATACAGACTCTCTACTGTCTCTGCTCTCAAGTTTGTTCCGCAAGTTTCCATCTTTTTTACTTGAACCTATATGAGAAATCCTCCTAGCTTGCAAGCATGTCTTACCAAAGGAAATCAACTCAGATTGCAAGCAAGGGGCCTCGGAATGTGCTAGAAGGGCAAACACATTTCGATCTTACAAAAGAAGACTCTCCTCAAACATCTCCATAGCAAAACTCGAAGGACACTTCGCAGAATCCTCCTCATGAACCGTTGGAAGAGGAAGTTGAGCAAGATGTTGTTCCTCTTCAAACATCTCCAAAGCATGTCTGGTGAATGTTGACACATCGGCTGACATTATTGGAGTAGAAATGAGTGGTTTCCAACCAATAAATGTCTCGGTTTGTCATGCAACAAGATTCCTTGTCAGAGACAGACTACCCAAATGAGGCATCACTTATTCTAGATTGACAGCCTCAAATGTCTTGCAACATAAAATTGTGATTAACTACATTAGACCCAAGGCTGCTTCAAAAACTGATATTTCAATATTTGAAGCAAGACTTATGTTTGCTATCTCCAATGGTATGAAGTTTTCACCCCCTCATACTATCCTAATGCACATGTATAGGACTGTTATGAAGGACAAGGGACAATTGCCTTACTCTACGCTAGTCACAAAATTGTTCAGACACTTTCATATCCAGTTTCCGGCCTCTCTTTGTTCTCAAATTGTTGCTCTTATGGTTATAGGACTGAAAATGGTTTCGAAGATGAGGTTGAAAGATCTTAGCAAGGCTATAGAGCGTTTGAAGAAGGAATCTCCTAGCAAAACCAAGGAAGAATCTACTGCAAGAAAGAGGAAAGGCGAGGAAATTGTGAAAGAACCTGTCAAGAAGAGAAGATCCCTCATCCTATCACCCTGTCGGACAAAGAGGATGAAGATGATCTTACCATTTCTGCCTTTGCCTTAAAGAATCTTCAAATTTTTGTTGGACCAAAGAAGATAGAAGCAGGAGAGAGAGTAGACACAGAGCAAATAGAAGAAGGAAGAGAAGATAGAGAAGAAATAAAGGAAAAAGAAGAAGCGGGAAGAGAAGTTGCGGAAGAAGAGGGTCAGGATGACTCCTATGAAACAACAATTGCAATATCCTTATCTGAGGATTCAAAAGTAACTAGGAGTGGACAAGTAGGAGAAAGAACAGGAAAAGAACATCACTTTCGTGATAAAAACGAAAAAAAAAAAAAACAACAAGAAGTTTTCCAATATCCACCTGCAGGCATAGAAACAATGGGAGCTCGTGAGAAAACAGGTACTTCTTCTCCTCATTTTGCAAGTGATATAAGTCGATCTCCTGCCAACCTAGAAGAAGTCTATGCCTCTCACTTCCTTGAAGTTGATGTTCCCTCATTTCTCAACACTCCACGAACTCAACGCGCTGAGGCTAGTGTGCAAAATGCTAAAGTGTTGTTTTGCAGGTCATAAGTTCTTAAATCTGCAAGAAAGTTTTGTCACAATCGAAAATGGGGAGATTATTGGAGAAAACTCCTTTAATATTTTAAAGTTGACAAAACTTATCCAAAGTCTATTCTAAAAATTTCCAAACTTTAGTGTCAAAGTCTGAAGACTGCCAGACTTTAGTGTCAAAATCTGTTTAACATCAGAAGTCTGCCCATACTGACAAATTTCAAACTAAACACTACTGAAGAATGAACACTTATCCAAATACGAAATTTTGTTTATCTCTTCAGGAGTTCGGTTCGTATGATTTATTGATGGCTTTCTGGTAGGATATATCACCTACAAGATTAGATATCTTTATTGAAATCAATTTGGATATATCAAATCTTTTTGGATTGCAATTAAATATGGAAAGAATCTATTTATGGAAACTAAGATTCTGATTGTATGGGCAAACAAGATTGACGAGCTTTCATCACAATCTTCAAACAGCTTGAGATCTCCTTGATTAATTCTGTCCAACGGGTCGATTAGAAGAATTCCTTTGAAAAGTGCCAATGGTCGAGAATGCATGAATGAGTATTTAAGGTGGACTTTCTAGTTGTTCGATAGAGTGCCTGAAAGAAAATTTTCAAAATCTGAATCTTACTATTTTCTTGTCATTCGATATTCTGAGCTCAAAGTTGTACTCAAAAGAGATAGAAACTTAGTGTGACTCCGTGAAAGAGTAGTAGAAACTCTTCACTGAAGAAGTTGAGATCACAAAGCTATAAAATCTCTTTTGATTCTTAGTAGAATCCGGCGAGAAAGCTGTCAGCGTGGAGAGTGGACATAGGCTTGATCTAAGCCAAACTACTATAAATTATGTATTCTTATTCTCTTCCCTGAACTCCTTTATTTTATTCATAGTTCTATTTAACTGTTAAAGTCTGAACTCGCTCAAAGTCTGTTATTCTTCAGACTCAGTTTTAAAAGCAAAATATGTCTACTATTCCTTGCGAAAAAATGTCTTCACACCTATTCACCCCATCTGAGTGTTCATACTAGCACTTACATAAAGTTTAGACAAAACTTTTAAAGACATGCTTAGGTCCATATAAACACATTGTCTTGAGTCTACATTTTATCATTTGTTGTGACTAAATCTGAATATGTTTCTTCTTGTCATATTTTACTTCATGCTTTGAAATGTCCCCACGATGATTCATGGTAATTGCCAATGCTATCAAAGCTCTCAATCAATCTCAGCGATAGAAGAATTAATTACTCTATGCTCTCCACACACTATTAATTCCACCCCAAACACTCGCCATCTTCCTAGTGCATTGCTAAGACTCTCTCTCTCTCTCTCTCTCTCTCTCTCTCTCTCTCTCTCTCTGCCATTTTCCTCTATTTGCTTGTGAAACTCCAAGTTCTCGTCCTCTATATTCTTTAGGAAATCTTTAGGAAACCACTATGAAGAACACACGCTAGAAACCCCCGAAGCTTCAAGAATCTTGTCTTCTCTGCAGAAATGGCTGATCAACATATCAGTAGACAAAACCGAGGTCAAACAGTCCCCGTCTTAGTTGAACCTCGAAGCCAGGATTCAAACAGACCATCGAACCACAACCTCCCGAACTTTCTCTTGTCAGTGAGGCTCAAGTACGTGAAGCTCGGCTATCACCACCTCATCTCTAGCGCAAGGTATTTACTCCTTGTGCCACTCATCGGCATCTCTTCGGCCCACCTCTCGACCCTCACAGCCCAAGACCTGGCCCAACTCTGGAGCCAAATCAAGTTTGATCTCATCGCCACCGTGCTCTGCTTGATCGTCATGGTGTTTCTGGTCACTCTTTACTTCATGACCCGACCTAGAAAAAGTCTACCTTGTGGACTTCGCTTGCTACCCAGATATGCGCCTTCGAGACCTTCATGGAGCGATCGAGGCTCACAACTGCCTTCACCAAGGAGAACCTCGCTTTCCAGCAGCCTTTGAGTGGTGCGGGCTGGGGTAGTGGACATACTTGCCTGAGGCCGTGCTCCGAAACCCGACAAGTTGCGGGTTTCCTTTCTTTCCCAATTGCATTTCTCTTTTATATTCTTTAGAATTGCATGATTAGGTTTACGGTTTTTTCTTGATTGTTTACTTCATGTCTTGCAATTTCAATTTCATTGATTGTTTTCCTTTTATTTTTTAGGAATAGAATAGAAGTGATCACTTAGTCTAGAATTGATGATCCCGAAAATGTAAAAAAAGACGCATGGACACGTTAGGAAAAACACAACATACTGTTTAGGTACCGAAAGGGCGCTAATAGCTATATTAGCGTAACCCAAGTCCCCGAATCTAGATATCTGGTTGCGTAGGAATCGAGGGAACTCTCCCGACCCTCGATTGGATTTTCTAGCCGACCCCCAAAAAATAAGGCTAGTGGCAACTCCTGTATATTCTTAGGTTGTTAAATACCTAGATCGTATAAATAAACCCGCTGTCGCGTGGGGTACGAGCTTGGGAGAGCTTGCGATCTCGTGAGGGAACTCACGTGATCAAAGTACCCTTAAACCCGACCTTTTCCACCTTTGACATCGAGGGCGGCGAGGTCGGGTCGCGACATTACCTTGATATGACTATCAAGAATGTGTACTTGATATGACCATCAAGAATGTGTTGTCTGGTTCCCTGCACACTTCAATAACTCGGTCTCGTCAAGGGGCAGACATATGATGGATTCATTTTTTTTTTAAGATGCCTTTTAATCTCTTTCGATGATTGGCATTTTGGATCCATATCAAGTAGGAGGTACTTTCGCAGTGAATACAAGTACCGAAGACTGGATGGTCTCACTCCTGTAATACAAAGAATGGCTTTGGTAGATGAGCTCAACAATTCGGATGACGTGTTCATATTTATTCTGATCATAAACGTTGGTGGTTCAAGGACAAATCTAACTGAGGCTAACAGGGTGATTGTAGTTGACCCTGACTAAAACCGGAAGAAGCTTTTGCGTGTGTGGTTGTTTGTTCTGAGACGCGAGTTGTGGTTCTCTTTAGGTATTCGGATGGGTGTCTTGTGTTGCGTGTGTCGTTGGCCGTATCGATTTGATCTATACTGGCCATGGCGTTGGATTTG
Source organism: Eucalyptus grandis x Eucalyptus urophylla (assembly GCA_028830015.1). NCBI lineage: Eukaryota > Viridiplantae > Streptophyta > Magnoliopsida > Myrtales > Myrtaceae > Eucalyptus > Eucalyptus grandis x Eucalyptus urophylla. The sequence continues at coordinate 6,103,919 of CM054200.1, forward strand.
CTCTGTACTGAGTCGATTATCATGACACTAGTCATTCACGCAAGGTTTTGAGTTGAACGAAATGAGAAATCCATATTCTTCTATCAAGGCACTTCAGAAACAGATGCTTTCATCCTGGGCATTCAAATAGAAGGGAAGTTGCAACGAATGATCTATTCTGGGTTCCGCAGTCTCATAACAGCAGATTCGACCTTTGGTATAAATAGATTGAAGCATCGGTTGTGCACGTTATTCATCTTTGATTCTAGACAGCATGCACTTCCTGTCACTTGGGTAATTACTCGTAGCTTTTCGAAGCCAGATGTCTCCAAGTGAATGAAAGCACTTCTTGATTGAGGAAGAAGTGTAGAGCCTTGGGGGGAAGGTTAGTAGTTCTCTTATTGATTATATGATTTTTTTTTTTTTTGCACTAATATGATTGGAGTCATTGAGACTTAGAAGTGTCTAACTTTCAATTACAAAATAAAAGATTTGGGTGAAGTAGATACTTTATTGGGTGTTAAAATTTAAAAAATAAAATAAAATAGTGGGGGTTATTCTTTAAGTCAAAGTGATGACATGGAAAGAAATGTGTACTCCTTTTGATTCAGTATTAAATTAAATTATAATACTGGTAGAGCAGTAGCACAATTTAAATATACTAGTGCTATAAGGTCTTTAATGTATGCGATGCATTATACTAAACCTGATATTACTTTTTGTATATGCAAGTTGAGTAAATACTAGTAATCCAATATAGAACATTGGAGGGTTATCTTATTGTTCTATAGTAATCCAGCTATATTAAAAGGATAAGATGATGCTACTTGGATTACTAGTGTGAGAGATAAACAATCCGCTACTGGATGAAGTTTCACATTAGGGGAATGTGTTGTTTCTTGGACGAGCAAGAAACAAATATACATAACTTAATCAATGATAGAATCTGAATTCGTTGCTTTAGCAGCAGTTGGGAAAGAGGCTCAATGGATTAGGAATTTGTTGTTGAATATCAAATTATGGCCTAGTCCTATGCCTCATATTTTTATCCTTTGTGATAGTCAAGCCACTTTAGCAAAAGCTTATAATAGCATCTATAATGGTAAGTCTAGATATATTGGTCTAAGACATGAATATGTGAGACAATTGATTAAATATAGTACCATAACAATTGTCTACGTGAGATCAAATAATAATCTAGTCGATCCCTTGACAAAGGCTTCACCAAGAGACATGATAGTAATTGCCTCATAAGAAATGGGACTAAAATCCTTTAACTAAAATCACCAGTAATGGTAACCCGACATTTTTTTAAAACATCACTAGTTACAAAGTTTAATAGATAATAACAAGTTACTGAATGTGATTGTTTGATACTGACATAGTCCCGATATGAGAAGTCAGTATTGTCTGTTACTTTTTTTAGGTTGAATTGAATTCTTAATGAAATATAGTACAAATTTTTAATGTTTTGATAGTAATAGAAACATATGGTAGATACTTCATCTATATGAGCTCATAAGTGGCGCCGCTTCTTATGAAAGTTAGGGTTGCTTTCTAGAGAGCTCATGAAACAGGATCAAGCATAAGGCCATAATAGTGCAGAGTAATAGAATTTCTCGCCAAAACAAGAGGTTAGTGTATGTGCAGTATGTCCGGTTCTATTATATAAAAGTACAAGTTTAAAGCCAAGCTACTTGTCACTTTGATAGAGCTTTGAGATACTTGCACTAAGTAAAGGTTTAGCTCGAAAGAGACTTTTATGTTTGTATATTAATCTTACGGAAATTTTGGCTGTATATTTCTAACGTTTTATTTCTTGTTTCACATATAATATGTCTATGGAAAACTTGAGAAGTCTATTACAAATCTTCAGAAGACATTAAGTCCTAATAACATCATCTACCAGCTCATTCCAGTTAAAACAGAACATCAGAGCATAACAGCAAATCAACCTAAAAAAAAACTACTGCAGAATCAACAGACTTTGTAGGTGTTTTTCAGCAACCAAACGACATCTACTATGGGCATGCAACATATCAAATCGAAGCTTGAGAAGTCTATTTTTTATGTCTAGAAGGGCTTGAGGTCAAAAAACCTCATCTAGCACCTAGTTTCAGTCAAAACAGTAAGTGACATGTCAGGTATACGAAATTGCAGAGCAAGGCAAATCAAGCTCAATCAACCTCAAGTTCATGATCATTGACTATCAATCCACAGAAAATCATTCAATCAGAGAACAATTCAGAACTCAACAAGGGATCGGGTGTGCTTACAATCTACATCATTTATACAGACCAACTACACATTGATGACTTGCTCGCCCTACCTATAAAAAGAAGTTGATTATACAGACTTTCTGTAACCCATAATGGAGATTTCAGCACCAATACGTATCAATATACCCTCGATGCTGAGGAAGGACAGTAAAATCCAAACTTCCAGCTAATAAATTGAACTTAATGGCAGAAACCTTAAGCCCTAAGGCCTCAGCATACTCTGTAATAAGTCTCAGATGATGAACAGTTTTTGCCTAGGAATAAAGACTACCTAGTCACAATTTCACCAAGTATGCAACTCACAGACCAAATATCAATCGCAACAGTGTACTCTGAACAATTAAGGAGCAGTTCTGGTGCATGATACCAGCGAGTAACAACATGCTCAGTCATAAAATTCGTTTCAGATGTGGTCCTAGCTAGCCCAAAATCTCCAATTTTAAGGTCACAATTCGCATTCAGAAACAAATTGCTTGGCTTCATATCGTGATGCAGAACATTTGTTGAATGCACATATTTGAGATCTGGAAGCAACTGATACAAGAGTTACCTTGAATGAATCAGTGAAGGATTGAAGCCGTCGCTACCGTCGACCCTCTCTGAGCCCTATACTCCAAACTCCTCGATCGGCCATTCGAGCAAGTCAAATCCGGCGCGTAAGACAGAGCCGAGAGAAAATGCGCGAGGTCAGAGAGAGAGAACGGGAGAGAGAACCAGATCCTAAAAACTTAATCGGATCAAGAGAGAAAGAGAACTCACCACTCTGGTGAGCTCGATCCAAAGAGAAGCTCGGTTAAGCGTCATCGTCACTGCCGTTGTCGCCAATGTCGCCGATCCTTGTCCCAAACCGAGAGAGAAATCTGCTAAGGGAGAGATTCTCTGGTTTCCACCCCTTTGACAAGAGCTCGGGTGGTTGATGATGAATGGAAAAGGTCGAATCGATGGTGGAATCGAAAAATTAGGGCTCGCGGCCGGCGAGGGGCTCGAGCTGAGAGCGCGCGCACGGCGGATCCGCTCTGCGACGGTGGCGACGACTTCTCGACCTCACTGCTGGGCGATTCCCTTGCTCCTCTTTCTACCTCCGACTCCAGGGTCTTCTTCCGGTGGACGTCGAGCGAGACGGAGATTCTCCCGTGAGGAATGGCGAATATTTTCCGGGATCGTCTGAGGCTAGCGTTTCGAGATCTGCCATGAAAGCTCCATCCAGCAGTTAGAGAGAGAGAGAGAAAGCGATCGAGAGCGTCCGAGAGAAAGAGAGAGATTCAGAGTCAAGAGAGAGTTCGTTTGGCCTTTTTTCCCGAGAGAGCGGGAACCCCAAGGAGAGAAAAATGAATGTAAAGAGAGAGTCCCATCCTCCGTTGAATGGCCTCCCTTTATATATATATATAGCGTTTTTTCCTTTTTTCTTTTTGTTTTCTCTTTTTTTTCTTTTTTAATTTTTTCATTCTTTTCTTATTCTTTTTTTTTTTTGCTCTTTATTTTTTTATATTTTTCTTGCAAAATGAATGTTTAAAATGTCGACAAAAATTTCATGTGTCAACAGGTAAGCCTCAGCGGTCTCACACATCTTTGTGAGGAGCGTGGATGAAATTTCCTCCACATGAAACTGCTTCTTTACGACCTTGACGACAATCATCAGCTTGAGGCCGAGACCAGCAATGACCCTTGACGGCCAATGCCTCATGTTACTTTGGACCGAAGGATCGCTAAATCTCCTCCCAAACAAAGATCTTGCACTCAATCTCATGATCAGAGTCGAGGACAAGATGAGATGTGGTCTTGCATGATATTTCCATGATGGATTTCGCATCGTGAGTAAGAGCCTCATTCATCACCTTTTGCTCCAGGAAATTAACGTCGTAATTCAATACTCCACCATTCTTGTCTTCTCCATCACGATAGATGCCGTCAAGATTAGTGAGTGTTGAGTCCCAAACCGAACATCAAATACAGAGACAAGACATGGCATAGCATTGGGCGCACAAAAGACATAAAACACACCCTTATGACAGAACCAAAATGGACAGATAAAAAAAATAGAGAGAGAGAAAATTCAAGAGAAAAGAGAGAGAGCCTGTAGATCTTCTTTGAAACTCTGGCCAACGGTGATGAGTGATGATTGTTGGCGTCGACTGTAAGCCATCGAGGAAAAGACCTGTTGGGAAGTGAAAGAACCTGTCCACTTGCATGCGTCTGGTGCTCGCATCGCGCAATGGCGAACCTGGCCTCTTGCATCTTTATCCACGACCACATGTTGCCTCGAGATTTACGGCCACCTGTTGCCTCGAGATTTACTAATCGGCATTGGCAAGGGACTCGATTTCAACTGCTTCCTCAAGACAGCGTTCCACGACATGGATGCCAAATATGGACGCTTGGCTGCTGCTAGGCGAAATTTTTTTTTTTTTTTTTTGATGATTTGGGCCTTTGCAAGAATACTGTCACATGGAATGTCATGACCTCGGCTAGATGCTGAATAAGGATGTGGCCTCCTGGAACTCCAAGATCCTTCATTTTCACGTACTCTTGGTCTCTTGGACGCCCATGGGTGTGGTAGGGAACCTTTGTTCTTGGCGAGAGGGGAAACATTCGCCATCTTCTTCTTCTTCTTCTTAGTCTTCTCCTCATAAATTGAATTGGACTCTTGACTCCATTGTTGCAAAAATAAATGGAATAAGTGCTCCAAAAGTCCTACAACTTGGCACGAAAATGCATTTGAATCCTAAAACTTGCAAAAAGTGCAAATAAGTCCTAAAACTTGTCAAAATGTTTCATTTGAGTCCTAAAATCGACGCCATTAGCATTTTCCGTTAAAAATGCTGACGTGGCATTTAAAATTAATTTTTATTTTCCAAGTAGCTTTTTTTAATGATTTTTTATTCATTTAAAAAAAATAGATTTAAAAACTAAAAATTAGATTTATTCATTTTATCTTATTTTCGAAAAAAAAAAGTGAAAATTTATTTAGGAAAGAAAACGGTTCGAAAATAAGAAAAAAAAATTACAGCCTCGCCGAAGGGGCCGGCGACGGTCGCCGGCCCCGGGCACGGGTGGCCAGCCCTTGCCCGGCCAAGGCGAGGCCTCGCCGGCCCCAAGCTAGGGCCTCGGGCGAGGGTGCCCAGATCTAGGCACGCCGGCCCTCGCGGTGAGCCGGCGGCCTGGGCGAGACGTCGCCGGCCCTCGCGGGGGGCCAGCGACCGTCACCCACCCTGGGCGACGCCTCGTTGGCCCTCACTCGAGGCTGGTGAGGCTCGCCAGATCTAGGGGAGCCTCGCCGAGATCTGGCGAAACTCGCCGGCCCTGAGCGAGGGCCGGCCTGGGCAAGTTGTCACCAGCCCTCACGGGGGGCGGGCAACGATCGCCGGCCCCCCGCGAGGGCTGGCAACGACTCGCCCAGGCCGGGCGACGACCACCGGCCCCTCCAGCGACGGTCGCCGGCCCCTCCGACAAGGCTACCATTTTTTTTCTTTTTTTTTGAACTGTTTTCTTTTTTAAATAAATTTTCACTCTTCTTTTGTTTTTCGAAAATAAGATAAAATGAATAAATTTAATTTTTAGTTTTTAAATCTAATTTTTTTATAAAGTGAATAAAAAATCATTAGAAAAAACCACGTGGAAAATAAAAATTAATTTTAAATGCCACGTCAACATTTTTAACGGAAAAGGCTAACGGCGTTGATTTTAGGACTCAAATGAAATATTTGGACAAGTTTTAGGACTTATTTGCACTTTTTGCAAGTTTTAGGACTCAAATGCATTTTCGTGCCAAGTTGTAGGACTTCTGGAGCATTTATCCCATTAATTAAGGATGTTGGATAATTAGTTATTAGTTGATTACATCTGTCGACTAATAAGAAAACAAAATGGGAAATCTCTTAATGTAGAAGATAAAGAGATACACATCCCTATTTGTTTTGGTTTAAAATTTTTGGAGTATATTAGCATATGTTATCAGAAATACACAAACCTAATTAATGTATAATATACAAATCTTTCCTTCACAACTTTTTCTTATAAAGTTATTTATTATGTTTTAGGTGCACAAAACTGGAGAAAAAAAAGTAAAAAAGTTTGTATGGCATAAATGAGCAATCTCAATAATTCTCCTTGAGCACGTCCACAATTCCTTAATATTAGAGAATGTTTAGCTCCTGAAACGACAACATTTCTATGTAACTGTTGCCAAATTAGATAACGTCGTTTCTATGCTGACTCTCTCTTCTTCTTTTTTTGGCCAGAAATTGAATATATCTATACATAGTCCTACAATAGAAACAAAGTTCCTTGGATTAATTATGTCCATTATTAATAGGTCAATTTCCAAGAGGACGTTATGTATATAATATATATTCTATTTATATTCCTACAATTTGTACCGGTAATCTCAAATATAACAATATAAGAAATTGAGTTTGTAAGTAAATGCTATTTGGTTATTAGTAACTAATTGCCAATTACTTGCAAGTTACAATCTTTTCATATGCCATATAGTAGTTTTACTTTTCACTTACTGGTTTTTTTTTTTCTTTTTTGAACCCAAAAAAAAAAAAAGTAAGTGAAAAGTGAAACAGCAAGTGAAAAGTAAAATTAGAGCACCGCCCGGTAAGACTTTCTTAACGGCATATGGGCCTCCATAATTTTGGGTAAAACTTTCCACGCAGGTCCCATATGATAGGCAATACTTTTCTCAGCACGGGATGATCAATCTCAAAGTGTTTCCGTTGAACTTTGCGATTAAATGACTTCGTTACTTGCATTTGGTAGCATTGGCCATGGCATTAGGCTCATACCCTTTTCTCATAAGTCATTTTCAACTATTTGTATCTTTGGCAAACCCAATAAGCTTCAAAAAGTTTATCATGTGATGAAACCCTTAGTGAAGGAACCTCAACTTTCACTAGTAAAATTACTTCCATGCCATATATTAGCAAAAAGGGTGTTGCCCCAGTTAAAGTACAATTGAAGTTCAATATGCCATAAATTCATATGGTAGTCTTTCATGCTAGTCATGGTAATTCTTAGCTATTTTTGATGAGATATTCTTTATGTTCTTATTTGCTGCTTCCATGTGGCATCCCAGAAATTCAAAGTCAAGCCTTAAGGTGTGTTAAAGTCTTTAATTAGGTGGCAAAATTTCCATGGCTTATGTTTTGGCCATTAGTCTTTTAATTTGATGATTTGTGCTTGTGATTGTGGAAATTTAAATTTAATAGATTAATGCTTGGCCATATGATTAAATTTCAATGAGCAAAAATATCCCAAGACTTTGGCCGAGATGAAAAATTGGAATTCAAAAATATTTATAGGAGAATTTCAAAAAAAAAAAAAAAGGGAAAAGGGGTTGAAATTCGAAATGGGCCTTGGGCCCATTAACCTAAAGCTTGGTGGGCCAAGCTTGTCGGCCCATTAGAGCCCAAGAAGGAGAGAATTCGACCAGCCCAAGGGAGTGGCCGGATGGGCCTAAGCCCAAGCCCATTCAAATTCAAAAATGAAAATTACATGTGGCACAAAGGAGAGCATGCATTGGTTGGACATTAGGTGAATCAATCATTACTAATCATGGGCTTTAGGGGATATAAAAAGAGAGAGAGAAGAGGAGTGGCCGGTTCTTCTTGATCATTTGGCCGAGAAAGGGTGAGAGAGAGAGAGAGGGTGTTCGAGAGAAAGGGAGGAGAGACCGAGAGGAAGAGAGAGGAGGCGGAGCCGAGAGGGAGGTGCCGCCGTGTGCTCGCCGTTCGACCGCCTTGTCCGACCACCGTACGCCGTCGTTCATCGCCGTTTGCTCATCTTAGAGGCAAGTGGAGTCCGTAACTTCTCTTGCATGTTTGTTTTGGTGGTTGCATGTTCGATTTTAGGTGTTTCAAGTGCGAAAAACCGAGGTAAGGGTTGATTATTCGTAAACCGTGTGACTGTTCTTGTTCGGTTTGTGGAAGTCAGTAGCTTGTTCGAGCTTGCATGTGTATTTGGAGTCCGATTTTGGCTTCGATGTCTTCATGAAAGTTGTAGCTGATATCTTGTAGTATGACATACTGAAATTTCGTAGAAAAATATGGAGATTTGAGGGGTTAAAGCCTTGTTATACGGAGACCCCAGATCTGTGATGTTTTCACTGACCTCTTGCTAGATTCTTGTTTGCATGTTGATTTCTGTTGAAGATTTGACTTCGATGTCTTCATGAAAGTTGTAGGTAACACCTTAAACTACAACATACTCAAATTTGAAGAGAAATGAACCAGTATAGCCTAGTAAATCGGCTAGATCTTGGAGACGATGATTCTAGTGAAGTATTCCGAGACACCCGAGACTTGATGGACTTAAATGGTGACCATACTTTGGTTATTTGACCTAGATCTCTTCATGAAACTTGTAAAGGACACCTTGATACATAACATATCCGAATTTCAGAAGAAACGAAAGAGAATAGATGGGTGAAATATTAATATTTCGGAGATGTGTATTCTGGACGATGCGGTAAGGGTTCCAGAAGCTTCGTGAGGTTGAATAAAATAATCTATAAGGAATATGACTTGGAGTTCTTCATGAAAGATGCACGAAAATGTCTTGGCTATCATCCTGTAAAATTTCGTAATTTTTGGAGGCCGAATGGATATTTTAATTGAATTTATTCAGAAACTGTACGTTTGGTTTAAATCCGAGAATAATAGGATGTTTTGGGAAAATTGTGGAATTAGGTAAAAAAATTCATATTGGCCATGAATTTTGCAAGTAAATATCATCCTATGGGTTTTTTTTAATAATTTCTTGGATTTTTGTAATTTTGGGAATTTATTGATATTAAATAATAAAATAAATAAATAAATAAATAAATAATAAAATAATAATAAAATAAAATGGATTTTTATTTGGCCATGGATTCAATTCTATTTGTGTGGCATATGTGTGATGAGGTCTTTGCACATGTATTGGATTGAGATGTATATGTGATAAAGTCTTGGTATGCGTATGACATGGTCCTTGTACATGTATTGAATTGAGATGTGTATGGGATAAAGTTTTGGCATGTGTATGACATATGAATTGAGATGCAAGTGTGAATTCCATGTCAAGTGTGATTTGTTTGATACCATGCCAATTGCCATGTTAAATTGAGATAAAGAAATGGTATATGTGGATGATGGTAAATGAGGAAGTGGTTGTGGTGGAGGATGATGGCCGGAATGTATAGATACATTGCCGGAATTCCCTGGGAGTTTCAGGATGCCCGGAATGTGGGGGGCCGGAAGCCTTGTCGGAGGTCATTGCCCGAAAGGATTGCCTCGCGACACCAGGATTTGGGTGCGGGATGCCTGGCTAGAAGGGTAAAGGCCGGAAGCCCTGTCGGAGGTTTCTGCCCGAAGGGAATGCCTCGTGATGCTAGTTGAGATGCGAGATGCCCGGAATGTGGGGGGCCGGAAGCCCGGTGGCCATGGGATGGCTGAGTTTGCCGGGAGCCCTGTCGGAGGTTTCTGCCCGAAGGGTTGATGATAGAGCCCTGTCGGAGGTTTCTGCCCGAAGGGTTGATGATGAGATTGATGATTTGAGAAATGGGTGATGTGGTGATCAAAAATTGAAAGATAAAAATGATAATTAACTCATGCATGATGATGATGATGATGATATGTGATGTGATATGATGATCACCCATGATATGATATGCATGATGATATGCATGATGATAATGATGATGATGAGATGTGATGTGATATGATGATCACCCATGATATTATATGCATGATGATATGCATGATGATATGCATGATGATAATGATGATGATGGCATGTGATGTGATATGATGATCACCTATGATAATATATGCATGATGATGCATGATGATGATGGCATGTGATGTGATATGATGATCACCATGATAATATATGCATGATGATGCATGATGATGATGGCATGTGATGTGATATGATGATCACCTACGATAATATATGCATGATGAACTGCATGATGATAATAATGATATATGATATGCCATGATGATGATGATTATATGTGATGTGATATGATGATGCATGATAGTGTGTGCCTGGCTGCAAGGTAAGTGATGCCTGCAATGCATGTGTAATTTGCATGATGCATTGAGTTGTTATTGGATTTCCCTATCTGCTGAGTGGTTGTACTCACCCCTTTTGGGGATAACATTTCAGATTAGCCAGTATGCCGCTTCCTGCCGTCTCGCGGGGGGTATTTTATGGTCTACCGTCCGATGTAGAGGTTGAGTGTATGGAGATAGATTGTCCTTCTGTTCCCGGACTGACTTTTATCTGAGTGCGATGTCTAGTGATGTATGATATCGGCCTGGCTGGGGGCCCTGTCATACAAGAATTCATTTCTGTGCACGTTCGTCGAGATGGAGCTATGCGAGGGATGTTGCCGCCGCCACCGCCTGATGCACCGGGTTGGGTGTGAGACCTACTCGCGATGAGTAGGAGCTAAATCTTTTTGATGTAGATAAATCGACACTTTCGATGGGGGGTTGTGCGCCTGATGTAGAGGGTTGATAGTTTCTTTTTGAGATTTTAGGCAGGACATGGCAGAGTCCTTGCTTTTCTTGTTTTGTATCGACCCGAGAAAGAAAGGAGTCCCATCCTAAAAGAATATGTAAATAAAGTGTTGATGTTCGTATATAAAATCCTAATGTTTAGCTGGTGTGTATTTGTATCATGGTTAGTAAGGGGAGAGATGGAGATGTTTAATTTGCTTCCGCTATGAGTCGCGTTGGGACCGATCGTTTAAAAAAAAAAAAATATGCCTGTGATTTACGACGCTTGTTTTAAGTACAAGATAGGCAAATAGGAGAATAAAGTGTAACACCGGCGCTGGTGACGACCTGCGAAGGGTTCGGGGTGTCACATTCCATAACTCCATTTATTTGTGGGCACTATGGTGAAGAATTTAAGTGTGAAATTCGAAATTTAACCAGCAATTCGTCCGCGATCTTGTTGTTCAAGTTCATACCATTTTTGGTGATTATTGCCTCCAGATTTCCAAATCGAGCAATGATGTCACGATGAATGAACTTGGCTACGTTCTCGGCAGTGATGTTAGCATATGAGTAAGCCTCAATCCACTTCGTTAAATAGTCGATGGCCTCCAAGATGAATCGATATCCATTTGGAGCTTTAGATTGATTGGCCCAATGATGTCGATGCCCCACATAGAAAAAAGAACACATTTCAAACATTTAATGAAGTTCATTTGGGGGGGCATTGATTCTATCTCTATAAACTTGGCATCGACGACAGCAACGTAAGTGTCGAATGTAATTAGTCTCCATATTCAACCAGAAATGATAGAGTCTCATGATTTTTCTAGCCAAGAAGTGGCCATCTATATGAGGATCGCATTCTCCTTTGTGTATTTCTTTCATCAATTCATGATTAGCCTTTTTAGCTTCAATTCATCCTAGCAAGACCTAATCAAAAGATATTTTGTAAAGTGAATCACCATTCATGAAGAATTTTTATGCTAATTTCATCAGTATCTTCTATTGGCTGCTTTGCTCCCTTGAGGAAATTCTTCTTTTTGAAGATAGTTCTTGATATTGTAATACCATGACTCACCATCGGATTCTTCTTCTATTGTCATACACTAAGTTGCATGTCCAAGAATATCTATTTGCAAAGGTTCGATGTTTAAACCCTCCATTTCTTGCAACATCGAGGATAATGCAGCTAAAGTATCAACGAACTGATTTTGAGATCTTTGTAGGTATTTAAAAGATATTTCCTCAAATTTTTCCACCAACTCTTCATGGAACTTATGACATGGAATCAACCTTGAAGCATGAGTTTGCTATTCACCTTCATTATAGTGGATGATAAGTACAAAATCGCCATAGACTTGTCGAGTTGCAGACCAAGAATGCAAGTTTCATATTCCACGATGTTATTGGCATATGGAAATACTCTCGTTGCGCACTCATGACAAGTTTTAGAACTTGATTGCACTTGAAGAAAGTTTTAAGACTCAGTTACACTTTCCTGACAAGTTTTAGAACTTGATTACATTTTTTTAAAGTTTTAGGACTTAATCGCATTTCCATAATAAGCTTTAAGACTTCCAATGCACTTGTCATTTTTTAAAACAACTGTGTTCTTAAACTGCACTATGGATATTTACCAAAAAAGTCATAAACCTATTATACGAATATCATTATAATTTTGAACTTTTCCATATGACAAATTTATCTTTAGACTTTTTGACAATTTACTAATATATTCCTTTCAGTCAATTATCCTACGTGGTACGACCAATACTGATGTGGACAATTTTTGCAATTTTATTTTTGACATTTTTTTTATTTTTTTCCTTTCCTTTTCATTTTTCCTATTTCCCTTCACCAGTCACTCATCTTGGCAACGCCCTCGTTAGCCCTTTATGAGCATCAACTCTGCCAGATTTGGTGAGGACTGTCCTCGCTCTGCAAGCATCGACCTTGAAAAATCTGCCCTCATTGGCCATTGTTGAGGCCCTGTCGATTGGCAAAGAGAAGTAGAAGAAAAAGAGAAAGGAAAAAGGAAAATAAAGAAAGTAAAAAAAAGAAGAAGGAAAAAACACAATTTTTTAAAAAAATACAAAATTTGTCCATATCAACATCAGGCTGGTTATGGCATACACACATTGGTGATCTTAGGCCAAAATTAGCCAATATGTCTACATTGGAAAATCATCAAAAAAGATTGAATTAGTATTTCCCACCGCAATACTTGTGATGGGATTTTAACCATTTCAGTCAAGAATAGAACAAGAATTTGGTTTATGAGGTCGATATAAAGTGCGGTAAAGTTGAGATGACAATATATGACAAGCAAGATTGAGATTGATGCTGGAGAAACAGTTGAAAAAAGTAAAAAAAAAAAAAAAAATGTGTACTTGGATGTTCGCATGTCCTTCTCTTCTTTTGGAGCACCCTAATTCTTTAGATCTTCTCAAATTCTTGCTTTTGTAATCTACTAAATGAATATGATTGAATCTTATATCAAACTAGAGTCTTCATTAATTAATTTAGGAAAATCTAGACTGATTGGACATGTAATATCTAATGTAATATTGGGGAAATCTTATATAACTTAGATTTTTGTGTGTAGACATAACCTAAAAATCTTAGGTTCGGGGGTTCAGTCACATGTTGGACAAGTTAGCATACACAGAGGTGGTGACTCTATTTCGATGTAATTGTGGAGTCTAATAGAGGAAAGTAATTTTTAAAGCAAATAGGCGTTTTACCTTTAATTTTGTATGCCTTAAACTATTGTTATATATTGAGGCAATATTTCTTGTAACTCGTAACTTGACGCTCTGATACTGATAATGAAGAAATTATCTAGTGTGGTACTATGGTTTTCCCTAGAGGTGGCAAAATGGGTTATATATGGGTCACTTGTTTTTTTGAAGAAGTTAGTTAAATGGGTTTAACAATTAAAGACTTAAAATATGTGGGTCTTAAGTGGATCTTAAATGGGTTGGATTTAGAATCCATTTTCACCTAAAACCTCACAATCTCTCTCTTCTCTCTTTAACTTTACAAAAAATATTTTTTTTATAAAAACCGAAATTATAATTATTTTTTATTTTAATTTTCTTTTCTTTTTTCTTTTTTCTTCCCTTTTTTTTTTATTTCTTCTTCTTTTTTTCTCTCTTCTTCCTCTGGTCGACGAGCCCGGCAAGCTCGAGGTTCGCCTGTGGCCGGCGGCCGGCCAAAGAAGAAGAAGAACAAAAAAGAAAAAGAAAATTAAAAATTAAAAATTAAAAATTTTAATTTAAAAAATAATTAAAAATTATATTTTAAAAAAATAAAAATTTAATTTAAAAAATAATTAAAATTCGATTTTTCAAAATAATTATTTTAAAAATTATAAAAATTGTCCAATAAATTTTTGTTGTATAAAGCTGTTTTAGCAATACCTTTTTTTAAAATATATATATAGATTTCTTAAGTTTAGTTAAATGGGTCGGGTCGAGTATGGGTAAAAAAATTTGCATTGCAATAAATGGGTCATAAATGGGTTAAATGGATCGATTTGGGTTGGATCATTTATAACGCGACCCAAACTCGACCCAACCCACCTGTTTAACGGGTCTAGTTTTCCCATTCTAATTTTTGAAAGGGTACTCTAGGTATAAATTTGCTTGTCTTTTTCTATCATTTTTCTCTTTTACATTTCACACTTCTAATAACCGTTCCATCACATGTTGGACAAATTAGCATACATAGAGGTGGTGACTCTATTTCGATGTAATTGTGGAGTCTAATAGAGGAAAGTAATTTTTAAAGCAAATAGGCGTTTTACCTTTAATTTTGTATAACTTAAACTGTTGTTATATATTGAGGCAATATTTCTTGTAACTCGTAACTTGACATTTTGATATTGATAGTGAAGAGATTATCTAGTGTGACACTATGGTTTTCACATTCTGATTTTGAAAGGGTATTCCATGTAAAAATTTGCTCGTCTTTTTCTATCATTTTTCTTTTTTACACTTCAATATTCTAACAATTGGCTTAGAGCTTGGCCAGGAGGAATAGTGGGTGCAACAAAGATGGATGAAAGGAAGGTGAAGATCGATTGGTTCGAAGACAACGGATTCTGTTTCTGGAAGATGCAAATCGAGGATCTGCCATATCAAAAGAACCCACATCAGCCTTAGTTAGGAAAGAAACCAAATTCGATATATATATATATATATATATATATGTGTGTGTGTGTGTGAAGGACGATCGAGAAGTGTTAGATTGGCAAGCCCTAATTGTGATTCGTCTCACGTTGGCGTGGAACATTGCCTTTAATATGCTAATAAGAAGACAATGACAGATTTGATGATGGCTTTGTCCAACATGTATGACATAGCTCTCTATGTTAAAGCAGGTGAATCTAACATGTCGTATGTGCAATTTGAAGATGGATGAAGGTGCTTATGTGACGGATTATATCAACAATTTCAACATGATCACGACTTAATTGAGTTCAATGGAAATCAAATTTATTGGCAAGGTAAAAGCTTTAATTCCATTAAAACGTGAAAAGTTAAGAAAAGCCACCTAGATACTTCTATGGAACAAGTGTTCTCAATAGGTAAATGAGATGAAAGTGTCCTCTTTTGGTGGTTGACCGTTGATTATTATGTGGATATACTTATTGACAGTAGAATATGTTGGAAGTTTGTTTGTAAAATAAACTAAGTGTATATTTCCTTGTCCCACATAGGAAAAGTGGGAGGAAGTTGGCCAATTAATAAGTGTGGGGTTTTTTTGTGTACCTAAAGGAATGATTGGGTGTGGACTAGACCCTACCATACCTGCGTGCAGGCTTGCGGTTTAATTAGCACTATCCCCTTTGTTATTATTATTAATTTTTTTTTAATTGCTATCTAGTATTCTCACTTTTGAGACTTTGTTGTATCTTGGAGGATATTTGCTAGTGACTATTAGCAATTTTTTTTTTTTTGAATTGCTATCTAGTATTATCACTTTTGAGACTTTGTTGTATCCTAGAGAATATTTGCACTATTAGCAACTTTGTGGGGGCAAATAAATCCTTAAAGAAAGTGATATCATGCCTCAAAGTCTGACTTGATTATTCTAAAGATCCGACTTCATTGTTCTACCCAATTCAAAGCCATATTTTCCCAACAGATATGCGGACAAGGGTTTGGAATAAAACTTCCACACACAATCAACGGTAGAAGTAAAATTCTTTTTAATGAATAGATATAACATTTGCTCAATCCGCACTAAATGGAGTCATTAGCTCACGCTCCTGCATATTTTTAAGTGAGAGAGCCGTTTTCTATTATTGATGCACAAATTCATCGCACCAAATGGATTATCTCACGCCCCGCATAGGTTCCTTAGATTAACTTCCTTTCTTTTGCCTTTCTATATCTCCATTTTTTGGGAAAAGTTACCAAAACAGTCTTAAATGTATTGCAATTTTTCCAATTCAGTTCTAATCTTTCTTTTTTTTGCCAATTTAGTCCTAAACTTTTTGCATTATATCAATCAGTCCATTCGGTCAAATTTAGCTGGTTAGCACTGACGTGGATGTCGACCAACACCGGCCGTTCGACTAATGCTAACATTGCAATTTTTTAAAGTATTTTATTGTTTAGAATTTTAGAAAAATAAAAAATTAATATAATATATTCAAATAAAATAATATATTACTAAAAATTGCCACGTTAGTGTCAACTGGATGGCCGACGTCGGCCAACATCCACATTAGTGCCGGTCGGCTAAATTTAACCGAATGAACTGAATTGATATAATTACAAAAGACTTAGGTTTAGAATTGAATTGGAAAAATTGCAATAGATTTAGGACTATTTTGGTAATTTTCCCCCAATTTTCGACATTTCACAACATTGTTTTGTTAATTTCATAGAAATGGTTGAGATTTCTTAATGATTCAAAGAATCAATGTCAAATAATGATGAAATCTCAAATTATAGGAACCAAAATGCTAAATGTAAAAGCCATGATTTAGAACATACAAAGGCTCCGTTCATTACAAAACCTATTTTCTAGGAAAATGACAATATTTTTCGGTGTTCGATTGAAACTTGAAATTGAATGGAAAATATTTTCCACCATTCGGTATTTGATTTGATTTTCGTCTATATACTTCTTTCGATCAATTTTTTGTTTTTACTTTTATTTTACTTTTTTGTTCTTTTTTATTTTTATTTTAAAAATTCGAATTTTCAAATATTATTTTTTTCTTTTCTTTTCTTTTCTTTCGGTTTTTTCTTTCTTCTTCTTTTCCTCAACTGGTCGCCGATTGTTGATCGTCAGCTAGGGTGACGGTGGGTGTGACATCCCAGATTTTTAATCTTGTTTTCTATTGAATAAATCAGGCATTTCATTGACGCGCCTATAAGGCTGTTCTCAAAGCTGATAAATCTCGAGATAACTAGACTATCTGGGGAAACCATTAAGGAACTTTAAGGCAATAGACTTGAGAATTCGACCAGGAATCGGCTTCTCGACCGTGCTTATCTTTAGAGGCCATTATGGCACAATTAAAAATTGATTTGAGATCAGAGATAGGTTGGTTCGACTAAGATGTGTGGCTAATCGTGGGTGACACCACTAAATTGGAAAATTCTCATCGGCCGGCACTAGACTAATTTTTCAATCGTTTTGGTACCCTATGTTCATATTTGAATTCTCAAGATTTTCACGATAACCAAAAGTCGCCAATGTGTCGAGTGGGTTCATTATGACTTGAAGAAAATCGACCACGAGTCATTTGCACTGAAAAGTTCTGAAAGTTACCAGGTAGCCTAGGTCACGCTAAAAACTCGCCAAATAGAAATTAACCGTGAATTTGAGTCCGATTTCGGAAATTGATGATTCTGTCATGTCACAATAAATTCTAGGAGTATCGACTCAGTCTCAGAAGATTTTTCTGCAACCCGAGATTTTTTGGGAAAAAGTCGTCCTAGGGCTGTTTTTGTTTAGAAAAAGGTTGGGATCATTTTTGATCGTGCAATTGGAATGCAAGATGGTTCAATTGGTGAGGAAAAATACTAATTTGAGTACTGACTCGATAACGGGATTTATTGAAGGCTAAATTGGATTGATTGAGCAAGATTAAGTATCCAATTGAAGCCATTTGCTTGGAATTTCGTATGCCCCCACCTCCCTAAACATTTGGACCAATTCAGCCTTCTAGAAGAGAGCATTGGTGGCTCATGGACAGCCAAGGAAGAAAGCTTGGGTGAGGATGAGTCAAAAGGGGACAAGCTTGTGGAAAATAAGGCAAGTGGGCCTTGGTTTTCTCTCTCCCTCCTCCTTGCCGTGCGACCACCCTCTTCCTCCTTCCTTGGTGTGCCTTGGAGACTTCAACCTGCAGAGAACATAGCCAGCAAGCTGTCGGAAGTAGCCACACTGCCGCCGCCTCACGCCGTCGCCGTCCACTGCCTCGCGCACCCGTTGTGACTGCTCGCGCATTCCTTCGTATTGTGTTGCTTTGCCGTGCCGTCCTCACCGTCCTAGCCTCCTATCCGATGCCTAGTAAGCACCGGAGTAGCCGTGAGCAACCGTCGGAGGCTGTCGAGTTTCGTTTGGACCCAAGAGTCGTCCCCGTTGCCTTCCCCGATCCTTGCCTCACCGAACCAGCTTCATCTCTCCTGTTTTGCAGCCAAAAACAGAAGCTAAGGAAGTGGGTTTTCGGCACTGTGTCGAGTCCATTTTCAGGTGATTCTGAGCCTCGAAACCTAGGCCCGCTTTGGAGACAATCGGCCCCCGTTGCGTTCCCGACGTTTTGAACCACTCGGCCCGCAAAACATGTGAGATTAACTCACTAATCCTCGCTTAGTAGGTTAATGATACTTAGGGGTTGATTAGATTTAATTAAGTGTACTTAGGTGGATAGATTAGATTAGGTGAATTAATTTAGTGCCTCATCAATGCATGTTAGGCAAATAGTTAGTGCAATTAGCAATGAAATAGGTTCTAGTATTTATTGAACGAGTCTCGGAATTTTTTCGGGTCCATTTCGGCTTCTAATTAGGCATTACGGGCCTAAGTTGGATTTATTGCATTTATTTAATTAATTTTAGTAATTTATTTAATTATTAATTATTTTCCGGAAATTAGACCGAGATGGCCGGCGACTGGAATTTCGTGTCGATTGCAGTAGTGCTCTCTGTTTATTTAATTGAGTACCTAATTGTGCAAATTAAGTAAAATTGTGCGGATGGGTATTTTATTCCAAAAATCGGATAATTTGGTCATTAATTGGAGAATTATCGAGCGTCGGTCTACAGCACCAAAAATCTATTTTGGGATTGCTGAAAATAATGGGAGGTTTAAAAGTGAAAACTTTGTATTTTGGTTAAGGCAGGTCGTGTACCTACACACGTGTACTTTTATCAAGTATGATAAAAAGAGTAAAATTGAATGTGCCTTCGGAATAAAAATACTATAACGGCTCGATGATTCGTATGTCATCTGGAGAATTGACGTTATACTATTATGGCTCGATGACTCGCTTGTCATCTTGAGAAAGAATTGCATGAAATACCGGCTCGGTGACTATATATGTCATCTTGGAGATAGGACGGTATGAAATACCGGCTCGGTGACTCTATATGTCATCTTGGAGATAAGACGGTATGTCATAACAGCTCGGTGACTCAACATGTCATCTTGGAGAATGGACGTTATGATGAACATACTCAGTGATTCTATATGTCATCTCGGAGAATGAATATTATAATATACTAGCTCGGTAACTCAATAGGTTATCTTAGAGAATGAATAGTATATTTTTGTGGCTCGGTGACTTAGGGTGTCATCTTGGAGAATGAATGTTATAATATACTAGCTCGGTAACTCGATAGGTTATCTTGAAGAATGAACAGTATCGAATGGAATGACCGAGGAATGGTCTGATTGACATGTAATCGACTAAGTCGATTGATCGATATTTCAATCTGTGATGATTGATTGGGTGCCTATTCGAGCTGTATTGAATTGCAGGTGGAATCTAAGGCCAAGGCAAGTCCTTTGACCCGTGTTATGCATAGGCAACCCTTATGGCATATTGGTTTCCTAATCGGGTCTTAGAAGGTAGAACTTGCTGAGACGTAGTCTCACCCCATTGTGGGACAACATTTCAGGCTCCTAGATGGCAGCACCTCCACCTCCTCGTCCTCCCATGCCATTATGGTATGCCTGAGGATATCACCAAGATAGAAATTCACTTTCCGATACACCCCCACCCTGAAGGCTTGGAGTATGTATTGGTTAAATCCACAATTGGAGTTGATGTGGGTGGACCTAATAACGTACCCCATGAGTACCGGTCATGGTATCAGGAATATCACGATGGGCAAAGGGAAGGTCCCATGCCGGAAGGTGATGTACTCTTGTTCGTTTTAGAGGAAGCATTTGGGAAACGAACAGCAGATCCCGAGGATGGAGTGGTGGTGGATGCCAATGATCCCAAGCTGGAAGGCGATCCTGAATCTCTGGTATACTCCGACATGAGTTCCAACTGGAGCGTCGAAGAAGGAGTAGTCGAGTCAGAGGAGGAGGAATCTGAGGAGGAGCCTGAAGAGAAAGAACAAGAAGAAGACCCTGAAGAGGATCCAAAGAATGATCTGGAGGAGGATCCAGAATATGACCCGAATGAGGACTGAAATCCCATCCTGTTTTGCAAACTCTAAGTTGTGAACTGATGTGTGTTAGATCAAACTTTTGTGAATAGTATTGTAATATACACTATGAGGTTTGCTTTGTATAAAAGTGTGTTGTGGTTTTTCATGTTCAAAAAATATGGCTCTACTTTTCTATCCTATTGTTTTATTGTTTGTGGATTTTATATCTGCTTCCACATGCGTATTATAAATGAAAGGGTCGGCGATGCGTCCTGGGACGTCGCTATTAATCGACCAAGTGAGAGATGGGCGTGCGTTCGAGGATCGGGGCGTGATAGTCGGCAATCTGCGAGGCGTAAGCCTCTTTGCCTCCTGGTGGTGCTTGAGCGTTGCTGATCTGGTGAGGCCCAAGCCTCACAGGCTCTATCGACACTTGGGCATTGCTGATCTGTGAGGTGTGAGACTTGTTGCCTCCTAGCGATGCTCGAGCGTGATCGATCTGTAAGGCTCAAGCCTCTCCATCCTTTGGTGACGCTCAAGTTCCCAGTGGCCGATGACTGGCCTAAGAAAAAAGAAGAAGCAAAAAAGAAAGAAAAGAAAATTTTAAAGTAAAAGAATATAAAATCAAATTTTCAAAATAAATAATAAATAAAAGGAAAAGGTATTGGGTCAAAGAAAATGAGGTGAAAGGATATGGAAAATGTTTTGCTCTTTCTCAAAAGTGGAAAATATTTTTCCCTATTTTAGAAGATTTTTTTCTATTGATGGAAAATGTTTTCCCTAATTATTTCATTTTTCGTGAAACAAACATCAGAAATCTCGAAAAACGTTTTCCTAAAAGTTATTTTCCATTAAAAAACGGAGCCTATGTAAGGAAGATAAGAGTGATTAGTGCTTGAAGTTAATATTTAACAGCTGCCTCAAATGGAGCTACCTTCAATTGGCACATTCTTTTTTTTTTTTTTTTGGTTCAAAAGAAAGACTTTATTTATTTCTTATAATAATATTGGAGAGATACATAAATGGTTTTCAAATCTAGTAAATTCTAAATAACTACGGAACAAAGCAAATGCCAGAATGCAAATAACAAAGTAGAATATGCATCTAAAGGCACACTCTTATCCTTTAAGAGTAGATCTGGCACTATAAACTTCGCAATCGATCATCAAATAAAGTGATGAGCACACACTGAGATTTCTCACTCCATTTCCAATGGCTTGCAATGCGCATTTAGATTCCACTTCTTCATTATTGTCAAGTGTAAAGACACCAACATCAATATGTTGAAAGAACACAGATCAAATACCCGTAATGAACTCCCAAATCTATATCTAACTCTAGTTCAGGAAAGTGAAACCCTAAGATCTAGACAAACATCTAAATTGGGAGAGGAAAATGGCCTAATCCTGGAGAGGTTGTACAGTCACATCATGAACATTCTATTTGGTGGCTGTTGACGAGATGAATGGTTGAATTGGTCACCATGTTCACCCAAGATCAGTTGTAGGAATTTATTCATAAACTCAAACTCCCAAATTAGATCAAGAGAGAACTACCAGGGATTGTCCCAATGACTAGCTATTCTTCCCACTTAGAAAAGGGTAGGTGGATAGTTCGAATCCCTACCTTCTCAAAAAGCAAGAGTTGGAAACATGTGAGTGAAGAAGTAGGATTTTGCAACCTACACATGGCATATATCATATATAGTGGCTTGTAAAATAGATATAGGAGAGGACAAGACCAAAAAAAAAAAAAAAGATCAGGAGAGAGAAGAAATAGATGATCAAAGCAAAGAAAAAGAAAATCAAATACTAAGTAGGCTTTCAACTTTAGAAACTATAGTTGAGAGCTTACGAGAGAGCTCGAAAGCGGGAAGAGTTTTTAGGAGATGTGGGGATTTGCCTAGAGAGAGAGAGAGAGAGAGAGAGAGAGAGAGAGAGAGAGAGGCAAAACCTTGAAGGGGCAACAAAAGGTCCAACTGGCACACTAACTATCGCCATAATCGGTTGTACTATTGGTTGGACATGTAAAATATGAGAAAGGGCCAAGGAATAATGAGCAGCTCATCAAGAAGTATTTGGTCCTACAATAAATAAAGTAACATCTTTTTATTTTATGAAAAATGAATTATTCAAAAAATATTTTCTTAAAGATAATCATTTAAAATAATTAGTCAATGAAAAATAATTTTATTATCAATAACAATTTATGTATAATATTTTTGTGGATGATAAAAATATTTTTTATTTATTCAATTTTTATAGCGATGCGAATGATTATTTTTAGAAAAATGTTATTAAATTCATTTGTTTATTACGAAATAAATGGAGCTAATAGTACTTCCAAATGTCCAATGTCTAAGTTAGGACTGAAACTCCAGATCATTATGATAGCTAGCAGATCTAGAAACGAAGTTAGAGAGCCGAGAAGGGAGAGTGATTTACTAGGGTTTTAAAAACTGAATCGCATTCTGATATTCTGATATGCAAACAAAGCCTTAAGAACTTCTAATGAGTCTAGCGATTCTTATTTAAGGAGCAAGCAGCGGAAAATACAATGACACCATCCGGCTTTAAGATAGCCTCGTCGATCGATGCCAACAAACCGGAATAGCTTACTGACATTATCATTGTTTGTGAGTTATTCCGGAATGAGAACGTTTACTTAGTACGATATTAAGCAACAAGCACACACTGAGTGCTAAAACCTCATGCCACTACTTTCTGATTTAGTCCCTTGTTGCTTCACATGGCCGAGAGCACCAGCGGGCAGAACCCATGCTGGAGGCTTGCTTCCCATGCTTTCTCCATGTCGAACATCATGCCTCCGCACTCGTTCACGTTCCATCCTTCTAGCGCATGCACTATCCCTGCTACTCGCCAAGCACTTATCACCCTTCTTGACAACCAATTCTGCAGACGAAAAACTTGGAGTTAATTGGATGCTGCGAAATAATTTCACATGCCATTCGCGCTTTAAAAATGGTTGGTTTCTCTTACTTGGTGTCTACACATGCGTGGGTGTGACGTCGATTTAATGGCAGAGATCAGTGGCCTTATTCTACTTGAAAAAACAAACCAAGGTGACCTACCATTTTGTATAAGGATAGATATCTTCAATCAAGTACTACGTCTCCCATCTTTCTTGTTCGGACAATATACAAGTTATGGTTAGCCTAGCATGATAAATTAATACATGATCTTGTTCACCGCATATGATCAAGTACTGAGTTTACATTTTTCTTGTTTGGACAATATACAAGTCATGGTTAGTCTTGCATGATAGATTAATACATGTTTTTGTTTGCCATGTCATCAAGTTCTAATGAAGTCACCACAAATCGAAATGAGTTCAACAGAGTTAAAATCTTTGTAGCCTTTTGTTTTGCACAGTAAATAGAAATAGAGGACCAAAATCGTTGAGAATTAAATGATGAGTAATGTATGATTGGAATCTGCCAGTGAGATAGCCTCCCAGCATACCTAGTGAACTTACACGCTTCTAGTCTGCCATCCCCATTCTAAAGCACAATGTAACTCAATAATAATTCCGTCGACAGAATTGAGCAAACTAACCTCACAGGAGTGCAAATTATTGAACGACTGGGGAGCGATCATCGCCGGAGTGCTGTGGTAAAGGCAATCTTTGCGGATTTGCTTTGGAGGGAATTGAGAAAAGGGTATGAACAACGTTCCTTTGGGTGCCTTTTTCTGTTCTTCTTCGGCAAGTCCATCTCCTACCAACCATATCTGCAACTAATATTTTATTAATATTGTTCTCACATAAATTATAAGTTGCTTATTTAAAAAACTGCCTCGTCAAGTACCTCGAGTCTGACCGAAAAAAAAAAAACCTTTTGAGAAAAGGTTCTTGAAACAATCAAATTGCCTCCTTCCTTTCCATTGAGACTCCTTTTCAGCTTCTCATGCTCGTCCTTAAAAGCAACATTAACCTGCCATATGTCTTGCATCAGTTAGATGAAAAAAGAGGTGCACATGACTATATATTGATTGCGGGCATGCAAAACCTTAAAGAAAATTCCTTGCATCACTTTTATTTTACTAAATCAAAATAAGAAAAAATAATCTCTAAGGGCGGCTCTATTTCCACTTCCTAAATGACTAAATCCACCCTCATTTACACTAAAAAGATAAAACTACCATCAATCTTTCAATTGTAGTTTTAGATAATGGCCCCACTCCTTTTTTCTACTTTTTTTCCTTTTTCTATTTAGGATAGTTATCATAATTAATACTTTCACATATTTTTCCTTGCGTAAATATTCTTATAATCTTTTACACGATCCATGTAAAATTATCAAGCTAACAATAAGGAAAAAAACTTTCTTTGATATAGTATAAAATTAAAAAATCTCTTCTTCATCAGTAATTTTATAACAACCTATCTAATTTCTGCTCCTCTTATATCCAAAGCTCACTTTCTTGGTGAACATTTTATTAATTTCATTAGTCTAAAATATATATCAACTCTCTTTATTTACTATATCAAAAAATGTATTTTTCCTTACTATATTGGCAAGATACTTTTATACAGAACATGTAAGAAATCAGAGAAATATCTAAGAACAAACTAAAAACATTATGCACAATTAGATATCTAAATATTTCTTTGTAAAAAATTTGTCGATGATATTAATTTTTGTGAAATCAAAATAATGAAATTTCATTGGCATTTTTATAAATAAATAAAAAAATCTTACTGTATGCAATGTTTTGATTTACTTAAATTTCATTTACTTAACAATGTATCCATAAATCTAATCGACAATGCAGAAAAGACGTAGATTTCTTAGAAATTTCTCTTTTTGATCAAACAAATTTTTATAATAATAATAATAATAATAATAATAATAATAATAATAATAATACATATTGCCTCTAATATACATGGAATATCTACAATAATCAAAAGCTAGATACATGAAATTCTTAATTATGGTAGGTAGATCTTAAATAGATATAGAAAAACTTCAAAAAGGGAATGTAAATAAGTTTGGGACCACCAATTTAAATTGCAATTCAATGATAGAGGGTAATTTTGTCTTTTCTGTGAAAATTGGGTAGATTTTTAGTCATGAAGCCCAATAATAAAGAAATGTGCAAAATAAAACCAAAATAATTTCCTATAAAAAAGAGGAGGACTGAGCACCTGGATACCCCTTGTGCATAAAGCATGCGCAATGGCACAAGCAAGCTTGTTAAGGTTGCCTCTGAGGAGAACTTGGCTTGTCCCTTTGGGAATGATGTGGAGCACAACTGCCATCGCCAAGCTACTCCCATCCACCAACTTGGTCCTCAAATCTCTGTGCTTTTGAATAAACAATTCACCATGCCCATTCAGTTTCTCTCCCTAAAGGGGAAAAGAAGAAAAAAATTGGAATCAATAAGCACTATATAATTTGCCTAAAATAGATACCCCAATGAAAGAATTTTGAGTGTGAATTGAAAAAGTAGGATCGGGCTCGCTGTAATTCTCGACGCCATATGATTAGATTAACATTTATATTGGAGGGTTGCCTAGGGAAGGAGACAAGATCTTGCCTGATTGAAAAGACCCAAAGTCAGAACCTTGACTCCTTTCTGGTTAGCATCCAGTATAGCTTCTTCTATCAAGGCATTAATGGCTTCTGTTCGCCATGGTAATAGATACTACAGGAAAATGAAGAACATGAAACCAAGCTGACACACAGATGGACATACATAAGTCTCAGAGAAAATAGAAGACCAATAAACTCAAAACGTTCAGTCAACACCCGCATTAGATGTTTTAAACCGGCCAATTTTGTTAGTAAGTTACGTGGTCATTGAACTTAAACCATCACCCCTTGGTTTTATGTGCAGATTTCTTAGCGGAATGAGATTTTCTTAGTGGCATGACAGGGCGGGCTGGGGCTGAAAGATCAGTCCCCGTATCTATTCCGCTCCCTCCGCCTGTCTCCCATCCCTGTTCCACCCTTTGAGGCAAACGGGCCGGCCGTCCCCAAGTTGGGAGCATTGTCAGTGTCCCGTTTGGACTTTTTGCCAATTTTCAAGAATGCAATACCGTAACAAAGTAATTCATCGAAGCTCACACCCCTAGAAACAACAAGGGAAAGTAAACACCAAGTTTGGAAAGATAACAAATTCTTGTCTTGGTTCTTACATGGACATTGCATCTTGGAATCACCCAAGATTGCAACTTGAGTTTCTTGAAGGCATTCCTCTCCAAGACGAAAGAGTGGCCGCAGGTCCAGGTCCACACCACCGACGCGAGCGTGAATGGCCACATGATCCACAAGTACCACTTGGATGAGTATGGTTGAGATGCGAGGGAGGCAAATCCCAGCCGTAGATGATAGATGGACTCCGGCGTTGTCAGGTGTGTCAGATGCACCACGTCCGGTGAATCTTCCACTTTTCGAAGAGATGTCTCGTATGTGGCACTTGTTGACTCATCCATTGTTCCGTATATATAGTCGTAGATTGGCATGAAAAGGCTGTAGTTTGTTCGGAATTGGGTGTGGTGCAATGAATGAAACCTGTTGATGGGCCATGACTCATGACTATGAACAAGAATTATCTGGCCAACAAGCACTTGTATTGATTGAAACATCAAATGAACCATGCATGAATTTCTGTTTATGTCTTTTACTCATGCTCAAATACTTCTTTTGATATTTCCCTTTTCCATTTTCTTCTGCCAAAATGTCCTTTCCCAAACAAAAACACCTGTCAATTTTCCCATCTTTCACCGAGAATCATATGTATCTCACATTTACATACACACACATATATATTATATTGGCTTATTTCTTCAACTTCACGCAAATAATTTCGTAAATGCTTTTGGCCCTTTCATGCTTATAATGGTGTGGAAACAATGTCGAGAGAGAGAGAGAATCATACCCGATCAAGACACCAGTCTGCCCCCTAATAGAGGGTGCTATGGAGAGAGAGTGTAAATGAGAATGATTACTATATGTGGGACTTACGATGGAGTGTACATTAAGTACTTGAGAGGTCGAAAGATGGTGAAGAGTCTACTGGGGATAAGCTCGAAGTTGCAGTGACCCATGTTGTTCATGAAATCAATGTACGTGATGTAGCCGGTGAAGGATGCGATTGAAGTAGTTCTCGTGATCACTGTCGTGTACATGGGTATCGCAAATAGCATTGCATACACTATGTGTTCCGCGAACGGATGAACTATGGCTGCAAAAAGAAATAAAAAGAAAAAGAAAACGGAAAAGAAAAAAAATGGTACAAAATCAAAGTTTGCCTAACTACATCATGAAATCAAAATGTAAACAATAAAAGCAAGAGCTACTTAAATGCAACATCGACTATGTTGGCTATCTAATTACAACAAGTCATTCGGTCCCTACTAAGTACCATGCGTGCCAATACTCCTAAACAATAAGTAGCACTCCGTCTTTACTAAAAGAAGTCTGACCCGAAGCCCGATCCGATCGGATTTTGTAAATCTTAGTATACCTAACTCGTGTAAAAAGAAGTCGCAGTTGATCGTTGGGAGTATCGACACACTTTCGTCATAGAAGACACGGTTACACTTTCAAAGATAGAACCGTTAAGGTTTGACAAGTCTTTTATTTGCATAATGGACTAAAAAAAATAACATTAAATTAAATGTGATGTAAAACATAACTTACATGAGATGGGCTCAGTGACAATGGAGGAGTGGTGGTGGGAGTGATAGCGGGAGTAGAGAAAATGATGGTGCAAGGCTCGATGAAGCCAGTAATAGAGATATTCAACGACCAAGGCATGAATCAGGACGGTGATGATCACACCGTCTGTTTTCCAAAGTGGTAAGTGAGACGCTTGAGGGTTTGCCCAACGAACCATGTATATTATAATTGCAGTGAGCAAAATCTGGTCGTCCCTGCATAGAAAGACAAAGAAGGAAAAAGAAATTCGCTCTAAAAATGAGTAAGAACTGACTAAACTTTGATGGCCCTTAATCACTGTGTCCTGATTATGCCGTGTTATTGATCAAGAAGATAGGGCATCGTCTGATAAAAGGGAGTAGTTAAATTATATTAATAACCACTGTGCACAAGGGTCCCGCTCGTTTAAACATACATCCCAGAGAGTGAGTTTGACTGGCTACTGTTCATATGTAAACTTGACACCTATTAATCTCGGTTGAAGCAACATTAGTCAATGCATAGCTTCAGTTAACAGAAAATACAAGAATGATCTGCAACAGAGAGAGAGAGAGAGAGAGAGACCAGTTGCTTTCACGGTCCACCTGCTCGAACTCGATGCCTCTGTCGAGGATCCGGTTGTTGCCTTTGGCAGTTCGGTGGCGAGAAAGGGAGATCCAAATCTGATTGTGAAGCATCCTCCCCAGAAGAAATGGGAGTATAAAGAAGTAGCTGAAGTCCCTTTCGCCAGGCCCTTTCGCGATGAATTGGTACGTGCCGTGAACCACCCATGGCGCCAAAATCACGTACTGTTGAAGGGGGACGTTTCACGCCAGAATCAAAAGGATGGTGAGTGGCGAAAGTGACTAGGCGAAACTCACTAGTGCATTTATGTACATCTCTCATTTAAACAAATTTAGGAGATAATTGGTTGATATTATTTGATTGTTGACGAGTGTGTGTCTGTTAGTTATCAAATTAATAGATTGAACCAGACATAAATATTGTCCAGAGCTACTTCTTGCATGATATATAATTTGTATATGTTGGAACAAGTATGGTATTTTTCCATAGTTATCAGAATTACCACTGTCCTATTTTCTAGATAGTTGAAACACTAATTTTTGTTATCTCACTCGTAAATTGATTTCCGTTGTCTCACTCGTAAAACTTATTTTGCAATAACATGTTCTTGATACGATGAACTTGAGTACTATCAAGTGAAAATTCTTTCATTTGAAAATAGATTGTGCATACGAAATGCATCTACACAACTCTAATATCAAGCAATTAATGTGGCATCATGAAGAATGACTCAAGCCGACTTTTTGATAAAATTCTAAATTCACCAACCTCAGGCAACGTTTTGAAACCCGCCAAGAAACACGAATTAAAAGCGCAGCATACCTTAAAGTTCCCCAGAGGCTTCCATGGCCAGTCGGTGAGAATTCCTGGTTTGGAAGCCATTTCTTCTAGTCTACTTTTTGCCAGACTATTCTTTTAATGAGTATAATTGTGCTAAAATTGGACATGCCCTACATCTCTTATAGAACTTCCCTTGCTTTAAGTGTTCCCACCCACCCTATGCACGTTTATGGTCCATCGCCCAACAACTTAAATTAGGACTGCACTAACGCGGTCAGACTCATGGCCGTCCAACCGGCGCTGTTCGGCTTGATTTTGTTGAAATTTGTTGTGTTTTTGAAAAATTTTCTCATAAAGTCTGTACATCTCCCCATCCCTAACATTACAACATGTGGATTAGTTTGCTTGCTCAAGTTGAAGTTTTGTCCATCATCGATTGCGATGCACGAAGGATCATCCGATTTTTTGGAACTTGATTTTAGTATCTCAACAACTAATATGATTGATAGATTAAATTGCAGCACAATTTTTCAGAAAGAACGTGGGATTTTGTTTTGATCAATTGCAAGTACTATAAAAAGGATTAAGGGCATAAAGGGTGTCGGTAGCTAATAGTCCAACCCAGAGGGGATGAATAGATTGTTTTAGAAATTTTGACGATTTTTTACAGAATAAGTTAATCGCTAAGTAAAGATTATGTCAACGTGATGTTTAGAAAAGCTGTGAAGCAACTATGCACTAATAAGAGTAAATAAATGAAAACAACAACGCACAAAGAATTATAGTGGTTTGACTTTAAAAATAACAATAAACTCTAAAATAGTAACAACTCTAGTATTTTTTTTTTAATTTTTAAATTTTCATTTACTAAATGATCAGTTCCATGGGACTGGACCAGACTAGACTAGTCGGTTGAGTTCAGTTCCCAATCCCAAGATTGTCCAGTCCGATCCCAAATCCCAAAAACTGGAAGTCAATCCTCCTGATCCGCTTCTTGGTTCTTAGGTAGGACTAAATCGGACCGGGATTTGATCACCTCTAGTATTTTTTACATAATATATAATTTGCATATGTTGGAACTAGTGTGTTATTTTCCATATTTATTGGAATTACCACTTTCTATTCTGTTTTCTCAATAGTTGAAATAGTAATTTTCGTTATATCACTCGTGAACTGATTTCCGTTATCTCACTTATAAAACCTACTTTGTAATAACATATTCTCGATACGATGAACTCGAGCACTACCAAGTGAAAATTCTTTCGTCTGAAAAAAGATTGTTCATACAAAATGCCTCTACACAACTCTAATATCGAGCAATTAATGTGGCATCGTGAAGAACGACTCCAACCAACTTTTTGACAAAATTATATATTCACCAACCTTAGGCAATGTTTTTGAAACCGGCCAAGAAACCTGAATTAAAAGCGCAGTATACCTTGGAGCTCCCCAGAGGCTTCCATGGCCAGTCGGTGAGAATTCCCCATTTTGTCTTCTCTACTTTTTGCAAGACTATTCTTTTAGTGAGGACGAGGCCCCTCGTACTAAAATTGGACACGCCCGACATCTCTTGTAGAAATGCTGCTCTTGCTCTAAGTGCGTCCCACCCACCCCATGCGCGTTACGGCCTACCGCCCAACGCTCCAAGTTAGGAATAGACCAACCCGGCCGAACTGATGGGCCGTCCAACTGCCGGTTTACGGCGAGTTTTATTTGCTTGCTCAAGTCGAAGTCTTTGCGCCCATCCAATGACGATGACATATACGATCGGCGTAATTTTGTTAAAATCTGTTATGTATTTTTTGAAATTTTTCTCATAAAGTCTGAATTTCTCCCCATCCCTAAAATTACAACATGTGGATTAGTTTGCTTGCTCAAGTCAAAGTCTTGTCCGTCATCGATCACAATGCGCAAAGGATCATTCGATTTTTTAGAACTTGATTGTAGTGTCACAACAACCAATACGATTGATAGATTCAATTGCGGCACAATTTTCCAAAAGGAACATGAAATTTTGTTTAGATCAATTGCAAGTATTATACAATGGATTTTGTTGATAAGTGCATAAAGGGCATTAATAAATAACTATGACTAAGTAGTGCATTTTCTAATGTACAAACCGCTAATGTTATGTGTAATTAGTTGCTCTAAAAGTCAAATTGTTTTAAATGAAACCTGATTAATAAGTTTCCCTTGAATATTCGTTACCATCATCCTTATTTTTATTTTTTTGACAAAAGAAAATTGTATTTATCTCTCAAAAAGATACATGAGAAGTACATAAACCATCATGACAAGGCAAATTAAAGTAAAGGTCAAAATATAACAAAACAAAACCAAATTCAGAAAATAAGGAGAATCAATAGAGCATCGAAAAGGTTAAGTCTATACTTATTCCGTAAGAATGGATCAGTCAAACAAAATAACTAATAACCGACATATATTGATCAAATTCATTTTTCCCAACTATGACCATCTTCAACTTGTCATCCCAACTTAATCCACTCTTGCCACGCATAGTTTGAATCGTCTTCCAATTGCTTTTGTTTCCCGTAGTGAAAATTGTTTGAAGTCTCCTGGCTGAAACTAGCAATTTGAGAATACACAATTAGAATCGCTTCGTGTACTTTGTGCATCACCAGTCATTTTAAATGGGTCTTTTTATCTGAATGGTTTGAACCGTGGAGATTAGAGTATAATCTATTGGGTAGAGTAAATAAAGAACGGGATAAGCAAGAGTACAGAGGCTTTAAGTTGAAGGCAAAGTCCACCGTAAGATCGCTAGTCATAGAAATGCCAATACAAAACAACCTTATATCAAATTTCATCTCATGAAGCATTGACAATAGCAACAAAGAAAGAAAGAACACGAGTCTTTTGGCAGTAAAGCTCAATACAATATATCGCTAATGATGATCTCATTTGCTTAGAAATTTATCAACCCATACTTTGCGAAGAGTCGCACTCTTCACCATGAATGCTTTTCCAATTTTTTCATTTTCAATTAGATGGTCAAAAACTGATCCAAGGGTAATTTCATCGTATCCATCCACTTTCATCACCTCATCGTAGAGTTGAGAGTAATAGACTTGAGAGTGATTGACATCCCTTTGAGCCAATGACTTAATTGCCGAGGCCATCTCTCCAAGTTGTGCTAAAAGTGCAACATACTTGTCATTGTTGTTGGAACATTTTTGCCTTTCGTGAGACCTCTTTTATGAATGCACAGTAGAGGAAGATGTTTTTGAGCCCTTCATCGACTCATCGAAGTCATCGCCTAAGTCGACAGGTGAGGAGTCAACTTCCGATGCATCGATGTCCCCGAATTGCTTAGCAAAGCTTCCGGTGGACATATCTCTCCCAACCACCACAGCCATCTCATAATACATGTCAATCATTCTATTCAAATACTTTTCACGAGAAGGATGGACCTGTAAATGCACGATATTCATTCAATTATCAGTTTCACAGCTAGATATGAAAAGAAGCTATTAAGCAAGCAACACTTAGGCTTCAAGCTATGACAAAAACACGTTTGAAGCCCTTTGTTTGTTTGTTCTTTTAGTCATTTTCCCTTCGCAATTACACCTGAATAGAAATTGCATTGTCAATCCATTTTTGCAAAGATGCAAGATCAATAAGATCTAAAGCACGAGGTTTCGAAAACGCCTATCAATGTCAGAATTAGCAACTCATTTGCGACAATGTTCTGAAGTGAAGTCATCAATGTGCTTTCTATACTAGCGTAGATTGAGATCAAAACAAACCAGAAAGCATA
Organism: Eucalyptus grandis x Eucalyptus urophylla; assembly: GCA_028830015.1. NCBI lineage: Eukaryota > Viridiplantae > Streptophyta > Magnoliopsida > Myrtales > Myrtaceae > Eucalyptus > Eucalyptus grandis x Eucalyptus urophylla. The sequence goes on from CM054200.1 coordinate 6,137,104, forward strand.
AGAGTCTTGGGTAACACACTATTCCAATTCATTTCTTGATCATTGAGGCAAAATGCTATCACTACTTGACCTTTTCTAATTTCTTTACTACTAATTTCTTCAAATAAGACTCGAGAAGTAATGTCTTAAAGCATATTCAATATCACATTTTCAGGCAATCCCAGAAACGATCTTAGGCAATTAGCCCATTGTAACATGCCTAGAGTCCAACCAAGCTCTAGTACTAACTCGGTGAGCTATGAACATTTTGACATGGTGCCTTCTTAGGCTCTCACCACCTAAATTGCAAAAGATAAAGAGAAGAAGCAAACATTACCAACCCTAGTCGCATTCCGGATATACCCAACAATCGAAATCAAAATCGCAGCAGTAAAAGACATTGAGAAAATTTCCAGACATATAAATTGCTAGTATGAAAGTCAATATTAAATTATGCATTGCACTTGTAACAAAAACAGAAACAACACCAACACGATAACCAATGGCTTCAGTGAAACAAGGGTGACTAACAAGTTAATAATCTGCTCTCTCTTTTTTAGTCCAGCATGTTAGCAAACGCATTAAAGTTTAAAAATCTTGGCTGAGATGGCTAGGAAATTATCCCTTATATGCTGAGTAAGTATATAAAGACACATAAAACTGCCTACGTGAAACATTGGCTACAAGAATGTACTGAGCAAGTGATGAGAAAAATTACCGACGCATATTGATCAAATTCATTTTTCCCAGCTATGACCATCTTCAACTTGTCATCCCAACTTAATCCACTCTTGCCACGCACAGTTTGAATCGTCTTCCAATTGCCTTTGTTTCCTGCAGTGAAAATTGTTTGAAGTCTCCTGGCTAAAACTAGCAATTTGAGAATTCACAATTAGAATCGCTTCGTGTACTTTGTGCATCACCAGTCCTTTTAAATGGGTCTTTTTATCTGAATGGTTTGAACCGTGGAGATTAGAGTATAATCTATTGGGTAGAGTAAATAACGAAAAGGATAAGCAAGAGTACATAGGCTTTAACTTGAAGGCAAAGTCCACAGTAAGATCACTAGTCATGGAAATGCCAATACAAAACAACCTTATATCAAATTTCATCTCATGAAGCATTGACAATAGCAACAAAGAAAGAAAGAACACGAGTCTTTTGGCAGTAAAGCTCAATACAATATATCGCTAATGATGATCTCATTTGCTTAGAACTTTATCAACCCATACTTTGCAAAGAGTCGCACTCTTCACCATGAATGCTTTTCCAATTTTTTCATTTTCAATTAGATGGTCAAAAATTGATCCAAGGGTAATTTCATCGTATCCATCCACTTTCATCACCTCATCGTAGAGTTGAGAGTAATAGACTTGCGAGAGATCGACATCCCTTTGAGCCAATGACTTAATTGCCGAGGCCATCTCTCCAAGTTGTGTTGAAAGTGCAACATACTTGTCATTGTTGTTGGAACATTTTCGCCTTTCGTGAGACCTCTTTTATGAATGCACAGTAGAGGAAGATGTTTTTGAGCCCTTCATCGACTCATCGAAGTCATCGCCTAAGTCGACAGGTGAGGAGTCAACTTCTGTTGCATCAATGTCCCCGAATTGCTTAGCAAAGCTTCCGATGGCCATATCTCTCCCAACCACTAGAGCCATCTCATAATACATGTCAATCATTCTGTTCAAATACTTTTCATGAGAATGATGGACCTGTAAATACTTATGCAAACAACACTTAGGCTTCAAGCTATGACAAAAACATGTTTGAAGCCCTTCGTTTGTTTGTTCTTTTAGTCATTTTCCCTTCACAATTACGCTTGAATAGAAATTGCATTGTGAATCCATTTTTGCAAGAGATGCGAGATCAATAAGATCTAAAGCACAAGGTTTCGAAAACGCCTATCAATGTCAGAATTAGCAACTCATTTGCGACAATGTTCTAAAGTGAAGTCATCAATGTGCTTTCTATACTAGCATAGATTGAGATCAAAACAAACCAGAAAGCATAAGAGTCTTGGGTAACACACTATTCCAATTCATTTCTTGATCATTGAGGCAAAATGCTATCACTACTTGACCATCGTTGCTCGCTACCACCGCCGCTCGCCACCATCGCTACCCATGGATGGCCATCGCCCGCCAACTGCCGATGCCAATAGCCACCACCACCAGTCGATTGTCACCGCCAGCTGGAGATCGACAGTATGATGGTGGTTGACAATTGGCAGCGACGGCATGCAGTAGCGGTTGGCAAGAAACGGTCAATGGTAATGGCGTCAATCGGCGGCGTCAAGGGGTGGTGGCAGGCAATGATAGTAGCCAATGTACGGCAGCTCGCAGGAAGCGGCAAGGAAGAAGAAGAAAAGAAAAGGAGAAAATAAAAAATAAAAAAAACTTATTTCTATAAATTGTTCGAGAAACAAGAAGCTACTTTTTATTTTTATTCTAAATCTATTCCCCAGCTATTTTTCTATTCCTGATAATAAAAAACTAGTTGATGTTACTAAATGATTTTTTTTTGTTCCGAAGAGCAAAAAAATAAAAGCAGATAAACAAAAATGTTCCCATGCGCTACCTAAGTGGGCCGACGTACAAAGCCCGTGGAATGGACGGTTGGGATGGATTCGACGTGTGGGGCTTGGATCCAGGCAATCCTAGCCATTCCCACAGGAGTTTTTAACACAACATCCCAATCAGACGGTGGAGCCCCATCGTGCTTGATCGTGCGCTTCACGAAATCCACTGTGGACCCCCCGACATGCCGCACCCCGCAAGAGATGAACGGCCCCGATGGATCCGGTCCGGTGCACTTCGGGTGCAAACGAGCGGAGTCCCCCGAATTCCAGAACTCTCAACGGTCTTGCTGAGACAAAGTCTTCAATCCGGCTCATGTGGTCACTTTTCAAGCGAAATCAACTCCAGGGAAAGGCACAAATCGAGCTCTCATCTCGCTCGCTTTCCCTCTCAGGCGACCTCGCTCCACTCCCCTGAGCTCCGGCCATAAAAACCCTAGCTCCAGGATCTCCCCCCAAATGTAATGGTGTCCGAAATCCATTGCTCCCGTGGCGCTCGCATTGCAACTGATGTTTCCACTTCACCTCCTTGCATGTGTGGCCACGGTGACCCCAATCAGAATGCCTCGCCGTCGCTCTTGCCCCCTGCTCAGGTGGCAGCGAACGCAATCAGAAGTCAATTTTTTTGATATACTCTATGACATTGTCAGAATCCTCCTGTCAAACTTAAGAAAATATGGATAGCGGTAAATTCGCGTGATTTTCTCAATGAGCAAGAGTAAAAATGAAATGGGCCATTAATTTTTACAATACGAGTGGTCAGTGAATTGCGTTTTTTTTTTCGTTGTTAGCTTGTAAATAACCCAACTATATTATTCATTAAATTAATCATGTGTATAGACCAGTTCCATTCGTCCTTCAGCCTTTCATTGTGGTTTACTTAAGTATTTCTGATCTAATCGTGCAGAACTTCCACCGGATTATGACAGAAGGGAGATTCAGAAATTCATTCATGCCAAGTACATATCCTGCTCCACCTTATGATGAATTTTACAAAATTATATGATTTCCTGTGTCTGGTCTGTTTACATAGGTTGCTTGTTATAAGGTGGCAGGAGAAAAGATGGGCTGCAAAAGATGCACCTCAGCCAGGTTTTGAAGACATCATCCTAGTTCGAGCGACTTCTTCAGCCCATTAGATGAATCATGGACTCTTGAAGTCCACTTGTCGGGCCCAGGTTAAACCCCAGAGCATGAGGGGCCCATGAAAAGGCCAGTTATTTCATTCGTCTGTCCTAGCTCTTAAAGTCCATTTGTCGGTCCTAGCTCGAGGGTCTGATGAGCCTGCTACTAAAGGTAAATTGTTGGGCCTGTATGAGGCCCAAATTATTGGGCTTGAAGGGCCCTCTACCCTGTTTGTTTAATATGTCGAGACCAACCTGCCTTGGAGGCCCAATTTTAGCCCGGATTCCTTTAGGGCTCTTATGCAGGCTTCTTGTTTTTGTGGGCCCTGCTGTGTAGGCTCATATATGGGCTCATGAGCTGAATGTTTTGGCCATTACTGTACTCCAAAAGGCCCATAGCCTTGACTGAGGCCAGCCTCCTTGCCACATATGAGCCCATGAGCTGGATATGGGGCCTATATTTGGGCACAGATCAGGCCCAATGAATTGCGCCTTAAGAGAATAGAGAGGCCCAATAATTACAACAACAGGGCCCGATAGACCTTGTTACTTTCCCATTTTGGTGGGCCAAAAGCTACTCATGGATTAGGCCCAATGTGCTGTCTGTAAGGGTCTACACATAGGCCCGTTAATTTCCTAAATCGAACGCATAGTCCAACCCATAATTGGGCCCCAATTAAGCCCAACGTGTAAGGCCTTAAAGGACCACAACTGTGTCCGTTACTTTCATGGGTCTCGGACTAATGGGCTTTCAGTGGCCCAACTGTAGATAGAGGCCCGATTAGGCTTTAGTGTTGAGCTCATAGCGAGGCCCATTATGTTCATGGGCGCACTCAATTGGAACAAAAGTTGGACTAATGGATCGAATGTGCTAATCTAAGCCTTTTGGTTAATGTGCACTAGGCTGCAGGGTCAAAACTGCCTGGACTGGAGGTTGTGAAGCACAAATCAGAATTTTCAAAACTTTTCCGAAGTTCGTCATGGAAAAAATAAAATAAAAAATGATGAGGTGGGTTCCCTAACATTATGATCGATGTCCCGCCCATATAAGCTGGAAATAGTCTATTGTACTTTCAGAATAAAAGGCAACACCTTTCACACATGACGAAAAGAGTTACTAAATAAGGAACAAATTACATGGACACGATAGCAAACGCAAATGCGAAAAGAGATGAGAGATTAATGAACAGTTCTATCTTCACATGCTTATGCTTAGCGTACCATGCATGTCATACTGACTATTATACGAATGTTTTCTAAGTACTGATGAACTCAGCATGGAATAGCTCACCGTTGAATGAATGGTAATTCCTCTTTTGCAAATGTTGACGGGGCTCCACGGGATAACTTGTAGAGGAGCAAACTAATAAGGTTGGCAGGGACTACCCTTTATACCAAAGAGGTGCAATCTCTCTAATAAGAGTACTAGCATCATACCAAAAAGGACTGCGCAGTACATACTACTATTTTGTTGCAGGACGCAGGACATAAACAATGCCACAGTCCCAAAATGTCAGAACAATTTAACTTGTTTACCAAGTATTGATTAAGTTAAACCAACGTGAGAAATGCGGAAGTGCCCAGCCCAAATCAGTTCGTATCTTTCTAGAAATGTTTAAGTAATCTCAGAAGAGAAATCCCTATTCAGCGAACCATTGCTCAAAGGTCAAAAGTACACCACTTCTCTATAATTGTTTTCTATATTGGCACTTCATTAGAAATAAGAAGCACGTAAATTTCACATGCCAATTATTAGGAGTTGGATGGGCGCGGCGGTTTCTCCTAGCTACGACTTTAGGGCTTTGCACTACTAAAGGGCAATGGCCTGTTCATAGAAACTTGGCCGACGGAGGTTTCTCGTACCACTTTAGGATCAGACTAGGGCTTTGACAATGCAATGGCGTCATCATGGGTAAGCACGGGAGATATATTCCCCACTATTTCCATATATGAGAAGGGCAGCGACCTCCGCGGTTTCTTCCTCCTTTGCTTGCAAGCGGTGGGTCTGAAATGGATCATGTGCTCCGGACTAAAACCCAGGTTTGGAAACCTGAAAGAAAGGAAATGATTTAGACTAGCTTTGCATTCTAAGATGAATCATTTGGTCATGAGAGAGAGAGAGAGAGAGAGAGAAGATGACCTTCTTATAAAGAGGACCAGCAGCAGGTCACCCTTTTGCTTGCCAGCACGTGCTCCAATTTTGCATATTCCGCGGGAAACTGGACGTGACCAGTTTTGGGTTTTGCTGGCCTTCCAGGCAAACGTGGAGGGTCTTTGTAGTATCAAATGAAAAGAAACCGCTTAAGTCGATCGGAGAGGGAATAACTTAGGACTTGACACCCCTTATTTTTCTGATGGATCAATGCTCACTTCGTTGGAAGGACATAGAAATGTTAGAATAACTGGCTAACCCATGCATGGCATGTAAAATATACTCCAACTATGATCTGATTGCACCTACTATACCCAATTTTGTAGAATATCTTACCGGCCTTCCAATTGGTTGAATTAATTGGTGGTGGGCATTCCAACCTTCCACATTCAAGCATGACGCAATGTCGCAGCTACGTATAGATTCAACCTTCCAGGCAACGGGTGTATCCTCTCAAGGTTATGACCTCAGACTCCCTCGCTGCTTTGAAGAAAGATCAAACTACTAAACCTTCTTGTCTGACCTGGACTGAAAAGTCTAGGCCAAAATTTCCGACTGACATCATTGGAAATCAGTCAATGGTGCATCATCTTCCTTTTTGTACTGTACTGTACTGTACTGTCGTTGCATTGAATGGACTTGCACGTCTTCTTGGTTAATAATCCAAATGATGGCAGGTAACTCAGCTCCATAACTGGTTGGCACATTGGAATGAATGGCTTCTAAATACAGCAAAGAAAGGTAAGGGCAAAAAACAGACTCATCCTGGTGCGAAGAAAGCTATTCTGTTAAGTGGATCTCCTGGTATTGGGAAAACTACGTTGGCGAAAGTGGTTTGCCAGGGGCTAGGCTTTCAGGTTGTCGAGGTAATGCGCCTCACTGGATTGATGATAAGAATTTAAGCGTGGTCAAATATGGACACATATTATTGATTCTTGAAGTCAACCCTTTTGTTTGTTCTCTTCTTACTAATCCTCTATTACATGCAATTTTCAGGCGAATATGAGAAGGATGAGGCCAAGGTCTCTGAAGGGAAAGGTGGCAGCAATGCCAATTTCTCTAGAGAGCTCGGGAGCAATGAACCCCTAAGGGTCAACATGGATTGGCTAGTCATGAATTATTTGTTCTTCTATATGCGAGGCAGAAAGTAGGGAGAAATATATATATATATATGAGACTTGCTTTCTCTTGCAGGTCTAGACATTCCAAATTCTATGTTTTGCATCATGGTTAAAGCCCCTCTGTGCATGGCCATTACTGAAAACTGCCCTCCTAGAATCCACATCGGAAGTAACTGAAATAAGGTGGTTTCCAAGTTAAGGTTATTTCATCCATTGGCTTCGCTTTATATTTTTGTCTTTGCATCGTTACTTCCTCCTTCAATGTTCAAAAACTATGTTTCGCCTTCGCTAGAACATACGTGATATAAAACAATAGAAAGCAAACAATTTGACATCTAAGAAAAACCAAAATAAATCTTAGACGAAAATTATCAGCAGCAACTGCTAAAGTCCCTTAATATAATACATCATGCTAGCAAATCAAAGTTTTTTCGCCATCCTTCTCCCAGCTTCCTCTCTCTCACACCGAAGTACAATGGTCAGTCTTGGCAACTTTTCGGAACATGTGCAATTGCTTTTATCTTGATGGTAGTCTATTATCAGCCGGTGTTATATGTGGTTTCTTTAAGTTGTGTTGACAATAACTCTTTGCTATCTAACGATATGACCTCCAAGATTTGCTTTTTCACTACATAGCTAGTAGAATTATCTTTAAGAAAGGGAATGAAAAAGGCCTCCTTGCTGGCCCGTCAAGTGCATAGTCATATATGTTATTTCAGGAAATTAGAGGCAGCAGAACGATATAGTTGATCCTTCCAAAGCAGAAGTGAGATAATGTCATCAAAATTAGTGTTATCTTCAATTAAAAGGTTTTGTCGCTCTGGACTGATCGACTACTTTTAGCTTTCTTACTAATTGCACATAAACAATGGATCCATGAATTATATGCGAACAACTTAGTTTCTATGGACTTAGTCTACTTTGTGAAGCTATTGAAATGAAGTCGAACTCTACTCAATCGATCACACCAATTAAAAAGTATCATTTTTTTTATTGTCATATCTAGATACTCAAGGGTCTTCTCAAACTTTCATAAAATAGGGAGTACGCATATTGCCAGAACAAATATGTCATATGATCAATATCAACCATAACGTGTATATCTTAAAAATTACATGCAGATTGCTAGAGCATGTCATACAATCAATATCAACTGTGATGCTTATGTTACAAGTTTTTCTGTAGTGAAAAATTGAATCTTTGGTCTTTAAGTTTACTTAGGGAAATTGCATAATCATCTTCGACGTTGATTTACATATTTAGCACATGACAGCCTCTCAATTCCCAGATTACCAATTTCAACTAGTTTTAAGGTTTTCATTTCCATAAAGTTGAAATCATGGTCCGTGGATTTCTAGAACTAGATGTGAAATTATGTTTTGAGGTATACGGTACTCGATTCGCACGCTCACCATTTATTAATACTCTAAAAGGGCGAAACACGTCCGCGGAGCTTCGTGAGAACGGTGCGGCATTAAATGAAGAAGGACAAATCTTCCGCACGGAGGACTATGCGCATGTCTCCACGTCCACTTTTGTTCTTCCTCATTAATGCATGCACTGAGAAATTTGTATGAGCAAATTTTCTCTTCACTTCTCTGGTCATCTTTCGGGGTCTTGGTTTGTCCTTGGTTAATAAATGAAGAAAGAGAAAAAGGCAAAAGCTATGCTCACACATCATTACCTGCGGGAGGCGCATGGATTCAGAAGGTCGGCAGCACCCGCGTTGGCATTTGTGGAGGCCATCTGTCTTATTTCCCTCACTTTCTACGATAAAAGGAGAGACCCTCCTAATACGAGGAAGGCAGAGAGAAGTGATGGCTCAAGAGAAAAGCGCTTTATGTGTTTCAAAAGGTAGTCCTGAGAGTTGAGAATGAAAAGACAGACGAAAGCAAAACAATTTGCATCAAGACTTCAGAAGCGCGTAGAAAGATTATGTAGTAATTTACATCTGAATGCTGTCTAGAGTTGTAACTGTTGGTGCGGATCCTAATTTTGTATTTAAGTTGGGAGCCATAAAAATTGATGGAAAAATAAAATGAGGAATAATAAAAAGAACATAAAATATTCAAAATTTACGCGAAAGTTGGGGGGAGTATTTACGCGGTCTTCGATTAATTACTTCACGCGAAAGTTCTCCAATTCTAGCGCGTATGCGGGATGTAAAATTTTTATTCTTCAAAGAGAAAAAAAGGAAATTAATTCTTCTTTGTTTCCATCCGCTTTGGCGGTTAAATTAAAAAGTAGCTGCTGGAGGGACAGGGACACATGGCGGGATCGGGGTGGAGGGAGGGAAGCGGAGGCAAATTGGTGTGTGCAGGTGATGACGTGGCGAGGTGGGCGGTCCGAGTCTGTCGCCTTGCCGGACACGGTTTTTGGGTTTGGTGGGGGTGGGGGAGGGATTGGATGCCTCACGGACACTCGAAGATCGGACTGGGCATTGGTGGTTGTGCGGAGTGATGTGGCGGGTGCATGGCAAGTGCCGAGTGACGTGACGTTCGTACGTACAAGAAGATAAGGTGATCGAATAAACTGGGAAGATTATAAGTTTGTGCAAGTAATGTTTTCTCGCGGAATGAAGAGGATATTTTAAATGTTCATTATCGCCCGCAAATCCTTCGAAGAAAGGTATTGTGAGCATAGTCCTAGCAACCCTGATTGAAGACCTGCCCAATTTTTTTATCATTTTTGACCTTTATCAAATTGATATGGAGTAAAATTTCATAAGAGAAGAGATAGAGTATCGATTTCGATGACTTAATTGTTAATCATAGAAGTTGTTAATTGCTAATCAATAAAAAATATAGACTCTCAATCCAAATTCCTAATTGTAAGAACGAAACAAAATTTTAGTTTGAATCGTGTTTATTATATTAGAATTATCTTCTGAAAATATGATTGTTAAAAATAAACAATGGAGGAAAATCAGCCAAAAGAGGAAATAAAATAATGTCATTTTTATTTGATTTAGTTTGAATTGTGTTTATTATATTTGCACTTTTTGCAAGTTTTAGGACTCAAATGGATTTTCGCGACAAGTTTTAGGACTTCCGTAGCACTTATCTCTACTAATTAATTAAGGGATAAGTGCTCCAAAAGTCCTACAACTTGGCACGAAAATGCATTTGAGGCCTAAAACTTGCAAAAAGTGCAAATAAGTCCTAAAATTTGTCAAAATGTTTCATTTGAGTCCTAAAATAGATGTCGTTAGCATTTTCTGTTAAAAATGCTGACGTGGCATTTAAAATTAATTTTTATTTTCCAAGTGGCTTTTTTAAATATTTTTTATTCATTTTTAAAAAATAGATTTAAAAACTAAAAATTATATTTATTCATTTTATCTTATTTTCGAAAAAAAAGAAAAGTGAAAATTTATTTAGAAAAGAAAACGGTTCGAAAATAAGAAAAAAAATGACAGCCTCGCCGGAGGGGCCGGCAATGGTCGCCGGCCCTGGGCACGGGTGGCCGGCCCCAAGCTAGGGCCTCGGGTGAGGGTGCCCAGATCTGGGCACGCTGGCCCTCGCAGTGGGCCGGCGGCCATCGCCCGGCCTGGGCGAGACGTCGTCGGCCCTCGCAGGGGGCCGGCGGCCGTCGCCCGGCCTGGGCGAGACGTCGTCGGCCCTCGCAGGGGGCCGGCGAAAGTCGCCCGGCCTGGGCGACACCTCGTCGGCCCTCGCCCGGGGCCGGTGAGGCTCGCCAGATTTGGGCGAGCCTTGTCGAGATCTGGCAAAAGTCGCCGGCCCCAAGCAAGGGCCGACGGCCATTGCCCGGCCTAGGCGAGTCGTCACCAGCCCTCGCGGGGGGCAGGCAACGGTCGCCAGCCCCCCGCGAGGGCCGGCAACGACTCGCCCAGGCTGGGCGACAACCGTCGGCCCCTCCAGCGACAGTCGCCGGCCACTCCGGCGAGGCTACCATTTTTTTTCTTTTTTTTTTAACTGTTTTCTTTTTTAAATAAATTTTCACTCTTCTTTTGTTTTTCGAAAATAAGATAAAATGAATAAATTTAATTTTTAGTTTTTAAATTTATTTTTTTATAAAATGAATAAAAAATCATTAAAAAAACCACGTGGAAAATAAAAATTAATTTTAAATGCCACGTCAGCATTTTTAACGGAAAAGGCTAACGGCGTCGATTTTAGGACTCAAATGAAATATTTGGACAAGTTTTAGGATTTATTTGCACTTTTTGCAAGTTTTAGGACTCAAATGCATTTTCGTGCCAAGTTGTAGGACTTCTAGAGCACTTGTCCCATTAATTAAGGACGTTGGATAATTAGTTATTAGCTGATTACATCCGTCAACTAATAAGAAAACAAAATGGGAAATCTCTTAATGTAGAAGATAAAGAGATACACATCCCTATTTGTTTTGGTTTAAAATTTTTGGAGTATATTAGCATACGTTATCAGAAATACACAAACCTAATTAATGTATAATATACAAATTTTTTCCTTCACAAATTTTTTTTGTAAAGTTATTTATTATGTTTTAGGTGCACAAAACTGGAGAAAAAAAGTAAAAAAGTTTGTACGGCATAAATGAGCAATCTCAATAATTCTCCTTGAACACGTCCACAATTCCTTAATATTAGAGAATGTTTAGCTCTTGAAACGACAACATTTCTATGTAACTGTTGCCAAATTAGGTAACGTCGTTTCTATGCTGACTCTCTCTTCTTCTTTTTTTGGCTAGAAATTGAATATATCTATACATAGTGCTACAATAGAAAGAAAGTTCCTTGGATTAATTATGTCCATTATTAATAGGTCAATTTCCAAGAGGACGTTATGTATATAATATATATTCTATTTATATTCCTATAATTTGTACCGATAATCTCAAATATAACAATATAAGAAATTGAGTTTGTAAGTAAATGTTATTTGTTTATTAGTAACTAATTGCCAATTACTTGCAAGTTACAATCTTTGCATATGCCATATAGTAGTTTTACTTTTCACTTACTGGTTTTTTCTTTTTTGAACCCAAAAAAAAAAAAAAAAGTAAGTGAAAAGTGAAACAGCAAGTGAAAAGTAAAATTAGAGCACCGCCCGGTAAGACTTTCTTAACGGCATATGGGCCTCCATAATTTTGGGTAAAACTTTCCACGAAGGTCCCATATGATAGGCAATACTTTTCTCAGCACGGAATGATCAATCTCAAAGTGTTTCCATTGAACTTTGCGATTAAATGACTTCGTTACTTGCATTTGGTAGCATTGGCCATGGCATTAGGCTCATACCCTTTTCTCATAAATCATTTTCAACTATTTGTATCTTTGGCAAACCCAATAAGCTTCAAAAAGTTTATCATGTGATGAAACCCTTAGTGAAGGAACCTCAACTTTCACTAGTAAAATTACTTCCATGCCATATATTAGCAAAAAGGGTGTTGCCCCAGTTAAAGTACAATTGAAGTTCAATATGCCATAAATTCATATGGTAGTCTTTCATGCTAGTCATGGTAATTCTTAGCTATTTTTGATGAGATATTCTTTATGTTCTTATTCTTCCATAGCTCCATTTATTTGTGGGCACTATGGTGAAGAATTTAAGTGGTGAAATTCGAAATTTAACCAGCAATTCATCCGCGATCTTGTTGTTCAAGTTCATACCATTATTGGTGATTATTGCCTCCAGATTTCCAAATCGAGCAATGATGTCACGATGAACGAACTTGGCTACGTTCTCGGCAGTGACGTTAGCATATGAGTAAGCCTCAATCCACTTCGTTAAATAGTCGATGGCCTCCAAGATGAATCAATATCCATTTGGAGCTTTAGATTGATTGTCCCAATGATGTTGATGCCCCACATAGAAAAAAGAACACATTTCAAACATTTAATGAAGTTCATTTGGAGGGGCATTGATTCTATCTCTATAAACTTGGCATCGATGACAGCAATGTAAGTGTCGAGTGTAATTAGTCTCCATATTCAACCAGAAATGATAGAGTCTCATGATTTTTCTAGCCAAGAAGTTGCCATCTGTATGAGGATTGCATTCTCCTTTATGTATTTCTTTCATCAATTCATGATTAGCTTTTTTAGCTTCAATTCATCCTAGCAAGACCTACTCAAAAGATCTGTTGTAAAGTGAATCACCATTCATGAAGAATTTTGATGCTAATTCCATCAGTATCTTCTATTGGCTGCTTTGCTCCCTTGAGGAAATTCTTCTTTTTGAAGATAGTTCCTGATATTGTAATACCATGACTCACCATCGGATTCTTCTTCTATTGTCATACACTAAGTTGCATGTCCAAGAATATCTATTTTCAAAGGTTCGATGTTTAAACCCTCCATTACTTGCAACATCGAGGATAATGCAGCTAAAGTATCAACGAACTGATTTTGAGATCTTTGTAGGTATTTAAAAGATATTTCCTCAAATTTTTCCACCAACTCTTCATGGAACTTATGACATGGAATCAACCTGGAAGCATGAGTTTGTTATTCACCTTCATTATAGTGGATGATAAGTACAAAATCGCCATAGACTTGTAACCTTCCAACCTTCATGTTAATAGCGAGTTGCATACCAAGAATGCAAGTTTCATATTCCACAATGTTATTGGCCTATGGAAATACTCTCGTTGCGCACTCATGACAAGTTTTAGAACTTGATTGCACTTGAAAATAGTTTTAAGACTCAGTTGCACTTTCCTAATAAGTTTTAGAACTTGATTACATTTTTTTAAAGTTTTAGGACTTAATCGCATTTCCATAATGAGCTTTAAGACTTCCAATGCACTTGTCATTTTTGAAAACAACTATGTTCCTAAACTGCACTATGGATATTTACCAAAAGAGTCATAAACCTATTATACGAATATCATTATAATTTTGAACTTTTCCATATGACAAATTTATCTTTAGACTTTTTGACGATTTACTAATATATTCCTTTCAGTCAATTATCCTATGTGGTACGACTGATACTGATGTAGACAATTTTTGCAATTTCATTTTTAACTTTTTTTATTTTTTTCCCTTCCTTTTCTTTTTTCCTATTTCCTTCACCATTCACTCATCTCGGCAACGCCCTTGTTAGCCCTTTATGAGCATCAACTCTGCCAGATTTGGTGAGGACTGTCCTCGCTCTGCGAGCATCGACCTTGAAAAATCTGCCCTCATTGGCCATTGTTGAGGCCCTGTCGATTGGCAAAGAGAAGTAGAAGAAAAAGAGAAAGGAAAAAGGAAAGTGAAGAAAGTAAAAAAAAAAAAAAAGAAGAAGGAAAAAACACAATTTTTAAAAAAATTACAAAATTTGTCCATATCAACATCAAGCTGGTTATGGCATACACACATTGGTGATCTTAGGCCAAAATCAGCCAATATGTCTACATTGGAAAATCATCAAAAAAGATTGAATTAGTATTTCCCACCGCAATACTTGTGATGGGATTTTAACCATTTCAGTCAAGAATAGAACAAGAATTTGGTTTATGAGGTCGATATAAAGTGCGTTAAAGTTGAGATGACAATATATGACAAGCAAGATTGAGATTGATGCTGGAGAAATAGTTGAAAAAAGTTATAAAAAAAAAAATGTGTACTTGGATGTTCGCACGTCCTTCTCTTCTCTTGGAGCACCTTGAATATTGCGAATCGCGATTCACTAGTTAGTAGAACCCTAATTCTTTAGATCTTCTCAAATTCTTGCTTTTGTAATCTACTAAATGAATATGATTGAATCTTATATCAAACTAGAGTCTTCATTAATTAATTTAGGAAAATCTAGATTGATTGGACATGTAATATCTAATGTAATATTGGGGAAATCTTATATAACTTAGATTTTTGTGTGTAAGACAACCTAAAAATCTTAGGTTCAGGGATTCAGTCACATGTTGGACGAATTAGCATACACAGAGGTGGTGACTCTATTTTGATGTAATTGTGGAGTCTAATAGAGGAAAGTAATTTTTAAAGCAAATAGGCTTTTTACCTTTAATTTTGTATAACTTAAACTATTGTTATATATTGAGGCAATATTTCTTGTAACTCGTAACTTGACTCTCTGATACTGATAATGAAGAAATTATCTAGTGTGGTACTATGGTTTTCCCTAGAGGTGGCAAAATGGGTCATATATGGGTCACTTGTTTTTTGAAGAAGTTAGTTAAATGGGTTTAACAATTAAAGACTTAAAATAGGTGGGTCTTAAGTGGGTCTTAAATGGGTTGGATTTAAAATCCATTTTCACCTAAAACCTCACAATCTCTCTCTTCTCTCTTTAACTTTACAAAAAATATTTTTTTTATAAAAACCGAAATTATAATTATTTTTTATTTTAATTTTCTTTTCTTTTTTCTTTTTTCTTCCCTTTTTTTTTTCTTTCTTCTTCCTCTGGTCGCTAGCACGGCGATGGCCGGCGACCGACCAGGCGAACCTCAAGCTCACCAGCATCAGCGAACCCGGCGAGCTCGAGGCTCGCCTGTGGCCGGCGGCCGTCCAAAGAAGAAGAAGAACAAAAAAGAAAAAAAAATTAAAAATTAAAAATTATATTTAAAAATTTAAAAATTTAAAAATTTAAAAATTTAATTTAAAAAAATAAAAAATAATTAAAATTCGATTTTTCAAAATAATTATTTTAAAAATTATAAAAAATTTCCATTAAATTTGTGTTGTATAAAACTATTTTAGCAATACCATTTTTTTAAATATATATATAGCTTTCTTAAGTTTAGTTAAATGTGTCCAGTATGGGTCAGGTCGGGTATAGGTAAAAAATTTTGCATTACAATAAATGTGTCATAAATGGGTTAAATTGGTCGATTTGGGTTGGATCATTTATAACGCGACCCAAACCCGACCCAACCCACCCGTTTAACGGGTCTAGTTTTCCCATTCTAATTTTTGAAAGGGTACTCCAAGTATAAATTTGCTCGTCTTCTTCTATCATTTTTCTCTTTTACATTTCACACTTCTAATAATTGTTCTATCACATGTTGGACAAATTAGCATACATAGAGGTGGTAACTCTATTTCAATGTAATTGTGGAGTCTAATAGAGGAAAGTAATTTTTAAAGCAAATAGGCGTTTTACCTTTAATTTTGTATAACTTAAACTGTTGTTATATATTGAGGCAATATTTCTTGTAACTCGTAACTTGACATTTTGATATTGATAGTGAAGAGATTATCTAGTGTGATACTATGGTTTTCCCATTTTGATTTTGAAAGGGTATTCCATGTAAAAATTTGCTCGTCTTTTTCTATCATTTTTCTCTTTTACACTTCAATATTCTAACAATTGGCGTTAGAGCTTGGCCAGGAGGAATAGTGGGTGCAACAAAGATGGATGAAAGGAAGATGAAGATCGATTGGTTCGATGACAACGGATTCTGTTTCTGGAAGATGCAAATCGAGGATCTGCCATATCAAAAGAACCCACATCAGCCTTAGTTAGGAAAGAAACCAAATTCGATATATATATATAAAGGACGATCGAGAAATGTTAGATTGGCAAGCCCTAATTGTGATTCGTCTCACGTTGGCATGGAACATTGCCTTTAATATGCTAATAAGAGGACAATGACAGATTTGATGATGGCTTTGTCCAACATGTATGACATAGCTCTCTATGTTAAATCAAGTGAATCTAACATGTCGTATGTTCAATTTGAAGATGGATGAAGGTGCTTATGTGACGGATTATATCAACGAATTCAACATGATCACGATTTAATTGAGTTCAATGGAAATCAAATTTATTGGCAAGGTAATAGCTTTAATTCCATTAAAACGTGAAAAGTTAAGAAAAGCCACCTAGATACTTCTATGGAACAAGTGTTCTCAATAGGTAAATGAGATGAAAGTGTCCTCTTTTGGTGGCTGACCATTGATTATTACGTGGATATACTTATTGACAATAGAATATGTTGGAAGTTTGTTTGTAAAATAAACTAAGTGTATATTTCCTTGTCCCATATAGGAAAAGTGGGAGGAAGTTGGCCAATTAATAAGTGTGGGGTTTTTTTGTGTACCTAAAGGAATGATTGGATGTGGGCTAGACCGTACCATACCCGCGTGTAGGCCCGCGGTTTAATTAGCACTACCCCCTTTGTTATTATTATTATTATTTTTTAATTACTATCTAGTATTCTCACTTTTGAGACTTTGTTGTATCTTGGAGGATATTTGCTAGTGACTATTAGCAAATTTTTTTTTTTGAACTGCTATCTAGTATTCTCACTTTTGAGACTTTGTTGTATTCTAGAGAATATTTGCACTATTAGCAACTTTGTGGGGGCAAATAAATCCTTAAAGAAAGTGATATTATGCCTCAAAGTCCGACTTGATTACTCTAAAGATCCGACTTCATTGTTCTACCCAATTCAAAGCCATATTTTCCCAACAGATATGCGGACAAGGGTTTGGAATAAAACTTCCACACACAATCAACGGTAGAAGTAAAATTCTTTTTAATGAATAGATATAACACTTGCTCAATCCGCACTAAATGGAGTCATTAGCTCACGCTCCTGCATATTTTTAAGTGAGAGAGCCGTTTTCTATTATTGATGCACAAATTCATCGCACCAAATGGATTATCTCACGCCCCGCATAGGTTCCTTAGATTAACTTCCTTTCTTTTGCCTTTCAGTATCTCCTTTTTTTGGGAAGAATTACCAAAATAGTCTTAAATGTATTGCAATTTTTCCAATTCAGTTCTAATCTTTTTTTTGTTTGCCAATTTAGTTCTAAACTTTTTGCAATTATATCAATCAGTCCATTCGGTCAAATTAGCTGGTTAGTACTGATGTGGATGTCGACCAACACCGGCCGTCTGACTAATGCTAACGTTGCAATTTTTTAAAGTATTTTATTGTTTAGAATTTTAGAAAAATAAAAAATAAAATAATATATTCAAATAACATAATATATTACTAAAAATTGCCACGTCAGTGTCAACTGGACGGCCGACGTCGGCCAACATCCACATTAGTGCCGGTCGGCTAAATTTAACCGAATGAACTGAATTGATATAATTTCAAAAGACTTAGGTTTAGAATTGAATTGGAAAAATTGCAATAGATTTAGGACTATTTTGGTCATTTTCCCCCAATTTTCGACATTTCACAACATTGTTTTGTTAATTTCATAGAAATGGTTGAGATTTCTTAATGATTCAAAGAATCAATGTCAAATAATGATGAAATCTCAAATTATAGGAACCAAAATGCTAAATGTAAAAGCCATGATTTAGAACATACAAAGGTTCCGTTCATTACAGAACCTATTTTCTAGAAAAATGACAATATTTTTCAGTGTTCGATTGAAACTTGAAATTGAATGGAAAATATTTTCCACCATTCGGTATTTGATTTGATTTTCCTCAATTTTTTTTTTTACTTTTTTTTTACTTTTTCTATTCTTTTTTTTTATTTTAAAAATTTGAATTTTCAAATATTTTTTTATTTATTTATTCTTTTCTTTTCTTTCGGTTTTTTCTTTTCTTTCTTCTTCTTTTCCTCAACTGGTCGCCGATTGTTGATCGTCAGCTAGGGTGACGGTCGGTGTGACATCCCGGATTTTTAATCTTGTTTTCTATTGAATAAATTGGGCATTTCATTGATGCGTCTATAAGGCTGTTCTCAAAGCTGATCAATCTCAAGATAACTAGACTATTTGGGGAAACCATTAAGGAATTTTAAGGCAATAAATTTGAGAATTCGACCAGGAATCGGCTTCTTGACCGTGCTTATATTTAGAGGCCATTATGGCACAGTTAAAAATCGATTTAAGATTAGAGATAGGTTGGTTTGACTGAGATGTGTAGCTAATCGTGGGTGACACCACTAAATTGGAAAATTCTTGTCGGCCGGCACTAGACTGATTTTTCGATCGTTTTGGTACCATGTGTCCATATTTGAATTCTCAAGATTTTCACGATAACCGAAAGTCGCCAATGTGTCAAGTGGGTTCATTGTGACTTGAAGAAAATCGACCACGAGTCATTTGCATTGAAAAGTTTTGAAAGTTACCCAGTAGCCTAGGTCACGCTAAAAACTCGCCGAATGGAGATTAACTGCGAATTTGAGTTTGATTTTAGAAATTGAAAATTCTGTCATGTCACAATAAATTCTAGGAGTATCGACTCAGTCTCAGAAGATTTTTTTACAACCGAGACTTTTTGGGAAAAAGTCGTCCTAGGGCCGTTTTTGTTAAGAAAAAAGTTGGGATTGTTTTTGATCGCGCAATTGGAATGCAAGATGGTTCAATTGGTGAGGAAAAATACTAATTTGAGTATTGACTCGATAACGGGATTTATTGAAGGCTAAATTGGATTGATTGAGCAAGATTAAATATCTAATTGAAGCCATTTGCTTGGAATTTCGTATACTCCCACCTCCCTAAACATTTGGACCAATTCAGCCTTCTAGAAGAGAGCATTGGTGGCTCATGGTTAGCCAAGGAAGACAACTTGGCTGAGGATGAGTCAAAAGGGGACAGGCTTATAGAACATAAGGCAAGTGGGTCTTGGTTTTCTCTCTCCCTCCCCCTTGCCGTGCGACCACCCTCTTCCTCCTTCCTTGGTGTGCCTTGGAGACTTCAACCTGCAGATAACATAGCCAGCAAGCTGTCGAAAGTAGCCACGCCGCTGCCACCGCACGCCGGTACCGTCCACTACCTCGCGCGCCCGTTGTGGCTGGCCACGCATTCCTCCGTATTATGCTGCCTTGCCATGCCATCCTCGCCCTCCTAGCCTCCTATCCAATGCCTAGCAAGCACTGGAGCCGCCGTGAGCAGCCGTCGGAGGCTGTCGAGTCCCATTTGGACCCAAGAGTCGTCCCCGTTGCCTTCCCCGAGCCTTGCCTCACCGAACCAACTTCATCTCTCCTGTTTTGCAGCCAAAAACAGAAGCTAAGGAAGTGGGTTTTCGGCACTATGTCAGGCCCATTTTCAAGTGGTTTTGAGCCTCGAAACCTAGGCCCACTTTGGAGAAAATCGGCCCCCGTTGCGTTCCCGACGTTTTGAACCGCTCGGCCTGCAAAACAAGTGAGATTAATTCAATAATCCTCGCTTAGTAGATTAATGATATTTAGGGGTTGATTAAATTTAATTAAGTGTACTTAGATGGATAGATTAGATTAGGTGAATTAATTTAGTGCATCATCAATGCATATTAGGCAAATGGTTAGTGCAATTAGCAATAAAATAGGTTCTAGTATTTATTGAACGAGTCTCGGAATTTTTTCGGGTCCATTTCGGCTTCTAATTAGGCATTACGGGCCTCAGTTGGATTTATTGCATTTATTTAATTAATTTTAGTAATTTATTTAATTATTAATTATTTTCCGGAAATTAGACCGGGATGACCGGTGACTGAAATTTCATGTTGATTACATAGTGCTCTCTGTTTATTTAATTGAGTACCTAATTGTGCAAATTAAGTGAAATTGTGCGGATGGGTATTTTATTCCAAAAATCGGATAATTTGGTAATTAATTGGAGAATTATCGGGCGTCGGTCTACAGCGCCAAAAATCTATTTTGGGACTATTGAAAATAGTGGGAGGTTCAAAAGTGAAAACCTTGTATTTTGATTAAGGCCGGCCGTGTACCCACACACGTATACTTTTATCATGATAAAAAGAGTAAAATTGAATGTGCCTTCGGAACAAAAATACTGTAGCGGCTCGATGATTCGTAGGTCATCTGGAGAATTGACGTTATACTATTATGGCTCGATGACTCACTTGTCATCTTGAGAAAGAATTACATGAAATACCGGCTCGGTGACTATATATGTCATCTTGGAGATAGAATGGTATGAAATACCGGCTTGGTGACTCTATATGTCATCTTGGAGATAGGACGGTATGCCATAACAGCTCGGTGACTCAACATGTCATCTTGGAGAATGGACGTTATGATGAATATACTCGGTGATTCTATATGTCATCTCGGAGAATGAATATTATAATATACTAGCTCGGTAACTCAATAGGTTATCTTGGAGAATGAATAGTATATTTTTGTTGCTAGGTGACTTAGGGTGTCATCTTGGAGAATGAATGTTATAATATACTAGCTCAGTAACTCGATAGGTTATCTTGAAGAATGAACAATATCAAATGGAATGACCGAGGAATGGTCTGATTGACATATAATCGACTAAGTCAATTGATTGATATTTCGATCTGTGATGATTGATTGGGTGCATATTCGAACTGTATTGAATTGCAGGTGGAATCTAAGGCCAAGGTAAATCCTTTGACCCGTGTTGTGCATAGGCAGCCCTTATGGCATATTGGCTTCCTAATCGGGTCTTAGGGGGTAGAACTTGTTGAGACGTAGTCTCACCCCGTTGTGGGACAACATTTCAGGCTCCTAGATGGCAGCACCTCCACCTCCTCATCCTCCCATGCCATTATGGTATACCTGAGGATATCACCAAGATAGAAATTCACTTTCCGATACACCCCCACCCTGAAGGGTTGGAGTATGTATTGGTGAAATCCACAATTGGAGTTGATGTGGGTGGACCTAATAACGTACCCCATGAGTACCGGTCGTGGTATCGGGAATATCACGATGGGTGAAGGAAGGTCCCATGCCGGAAGGTGATGTACCCCTGTTCATTTTAGAGGAAGCATTCAGGAAACGGACAGCAGATCCCGAGGATGGAGCGGTGGTGGATGCCAAGGATCCCAAGCTGGAAGGTGATCCTGAATCTCCAGTATACTCCGACGTGAGTTCCAACTGGAGCGTCAAAGAAGGAGTAGTCGAGTCAGAGGAGGAGGAACCTGAGGAGGAGCCTTAAGAGGAAGAACCGGAAAAAGACCCTGAAGAGGATCCGAAGGATGATCTGGAGGAGGATCCAGAATATGACTCGGATGAGGACTAAAATCCCATCTTGTTTTGCAAACTCTGAGTTGTGAACTGATGTGTGTTAGATCAGACTTTTGTGAATAATATTGTAATATATACTATGAGGTTTGCTTTGTATAAAAGTGTGTTGTGGTTTTTCATGTTCGAAAAATATGACTCTACTTTTCTATCCCATTGTTTTATTGTTTGTGGATTTTATATCTACATCCACATGCATACTATAAATAAAAGGGTCAGCGATGCGTCCTGAGACGTCGCTATTAATCGACTAGGTGAGGGATGGGCGCGCGTTCGAGGAATAGGGCGTGACAGTCAACGATCTACGAGGCGTAAGCCTCTTCGCCTCCTGGTGGTGCTTGAGCGTTGCTGATCTGGTGAGGCCCAAGCCTCACAAACTCTATCGACACTTGAGCATTGCTGATCTGTGAGGTGTGAGACTTGTTGCCTCCTAGTGATGCTCGAGCGTGATCGATTTGTAAGGCTCAAGCCTCTCCATCCTCTGGCGACGCTCAAGTTCCCAGTGGCCGATGACTGGCCTAAGAAAAAGAAGAAGCAAAAAAGAAAGAAAAGAAAAAGTAAAAGTAAAAGAATATAAAATCAAAATTTCAAAATAAATAATAAATAAAAATAAAAGGAAAAGGTATTGGGTCAAAGAAAATGAGGTGAAAGGATATGGAAAATATTTTGCTCTTTCTCAAAAGTGGAAAATATTTTTCCCTATTTTAGAAGATTTTTTTCTATTGATGGAAAATGTTTTCCCTAATTATTTCATTTTTTGTGAAACGAACATCAGAAATCTCGAAAAACGTTTTCCTGAAAGTTATTTTCCATTAAAAAACGAAGCCTATGTAAGGAAGATAAGAGTGATCAGTGCTTGAAGTTAATATTTATCAGCTGCCTCAAATGGAGCTACCTTCAATTGGCACATTCTTTTTTTGGGTCAAAAGAAATACTTTATTTATTTATTATTATAATATTGGAGAGATACATAAAAGGTTTTCAAATCTAGTAAATTCTAAATAACTAGGGAACAAAGCAAATGCCAGAATGCAAATAACAAAGTAGAATATGCATCTAAAGGCACACTCTTATCCTTTAAGAGTAGATCTAGCACTATAAACTTCGCAATTGATCATCAAATAAAGTGATGAGCACACACTGAGATTTCTCACTACATTTTCAATGGCTTGCAATGTGCATTTAGATTCCACTTCTTCATTATTGTCAAGTGTAAAGACACCAACATCAATATGTTGAAAGAACACAGATCAAATACCCGTAATGAACTCCCAAATCTATATCTAACTCTAGTTCAGGAAAGTGAAACCCTAAGATCTAGACAAACATCTAAATTGGGAGAGGAAAATGGCCTAATCCTGGAGAGGTTGTACAGTCACATCATGAACATTCTATTTGGTGGCTGTTGACGAGATGAATGGTTGAATTGGTCTCCATGTTCACCCAAGATCAGTTGTAGGAATTTATTCATACACTCAAACTCTCAAATTAGATCAGGAGAGAACTACCGGGGATTGTCCCAATGGCTGGCTATTCTTCCCACTTAGAAAAGGGTAGGTAGATAGTTCGAATCCCTACCTTCTCAAAAGGCAAGAGTTGGAAACATGTGAGTGAAGAAGTAGGATTTCGCAACCTACACATGGCATATATCATATATAGTGGCTTGTAAAATAGATATAGGAGAGGACAAGACCAAAAAAAAAAAAAAGATCAGGAGAGAGAAGAAATAGATGATCAAAGCAAAGAAAAAGAAAATCAAATACTACGTAGGCTTTCAACTTAAGAAACTAAAGTTGAGAGCTTACGAGAGAGCTCGAAAGCGGGAAGAGTTTTTAGGAGATGTGGGGATTTGCCTAGAGAGAGAGAGAGAGAGAGAGAGAGAGAGAGGAGCACAACCTTAAAGGGGCAACAAAAGGTCCAACTGGCACATTAACTATCGCCATAATCGGATGTACTATTGGTTGGACATGTAAAATATGAGAAAGGGCCAAAGAATAATGAGCAGCTCATCAAGAAGTATTTGGTCCTACAATAAATAAAGTAACATCTTTTTATTTTATAAAAATGAATTATTCAAAAAATATTTTCTTAAAGATAATCGTTTGAAATAATTAGTCAATGAAAAATAATTTTATTATCAATAACAATTTATGTATAATATTTTTGTGGATGATAAAAATATTTTTTGTTTATTCAATTTTATAAGCGATGCAAATGATTATTTTTAGAAAAATGTTATTAAATTCATTTGTTTATTACGAAATAAATGGAGCTAATAGTACTTCCAAATGTCCAATGTCTAAGTTAGGACTGAAACTCCAGATCATTATGATAGCTAGCAGATCTAGATACGAAGTTAGAGAGCCGAGAAGGGAGAGTGATTTACTAAGGTTTTAAAAACTGAATCGCATTCTGATATTCTGATATGCAAACAAAGCCTTAAGAACTTCTAATGAGTCTAGCGATTCTTATTTAAGGAGCAAGCAGCGGAAAATACAATGACACCATCCGGCTTTATGATAGCCTCGTCGATCGATGCCAACAAACCGGAATAGCTTACTGACATTATCATTGTTTGTGAGTTATTCCGGAATGAGAACGTTTACTTAGTACGATATTAAGCAACAAGCACACACTGAGTGCTAAAACCTCATGCCACTACTTTCTGATTTAGTCCCTTGTTGCTTCACATGGCCGAGAGCACCAGCGGGCAGAACCCATGCTGGAGGCTTGCTTCCCATGCTTTCTCCATGTCGAACATCATGCCTCCGCACTCGTTCACGTTCCATCCTTCTAGCGCATGCACTATCCCTGCTACTCGCCAAGCACTTATCACCCTTCTTGACAACCAATTCTGCAGACGAAAAACTTGGAGTTAATTGGATGCTGCGAAATAATTTCACATGCCATTCGCGCTTTAAAAATGGTTGGTTTCTCTTACTTGGTGTCTACACATGCGTGGGTGTGACGTCGATTTAATGGCAGAGATCAGTGGCCTTATTCTACTTGAAAAAACAAACCAAGGTGACCTACCATTTTTTATAAGGATAGATATCTTCAATCAAGTACTACGTCTCCCATCTTTCTTGTTCGGACAATATACAAGTTATGGTTAGCCTAGCATGATAAATTAATACATGATCTTGTTCACCGCATATGATCAAGTACTGAGTTTACATTTTTCTTGTTTGGACAATATACAAGTCATGGTTAGTCTTGCATGATAGATTAATACATGTTTTTGTTTGCCATGTCATCAAGTTCTAATGAAGTCACCACAAATCGAAATGAGTTCAACAGAGTTAAAATCTTTGTAGCCTTTTGTTTTGCACAGTAAATAGAAATAGAGGACCAAAATCGTTGAGAATTAAATGATGAGTAATGTATGATTGGAATCTGCCAGTGAGATAGCCTCCCAGCATACCTAGTGAACTTACACGCTTCTAGTCTGCCATCCCCATTCTAAAGCACAATGTAACTCAATAATACATAATTCCGTCGACAGAATTGAGCAAACTAACCTCACAGGAGTGCAAATTATTGAACGACTGGGGAGCGATCATCGCCGGAGTGCTGTGGTAAAGGCAATCTTTGCGGATTTGCTTTGGAGGGAATTGAGAAAAGGGTATGAACAACGTTCCTTTGGGTGCCTTTTTCTGTTCTTCTTCGGCAAGTCCATCTCCTACCAACCATATCTGCAACTAATATTTTATTAATATTGTTCTCACATAAATTATAAGTTGCTTATTTAAAAAACTGCCTCGTCAAGTACCTCGAGTCTGACCGAAAAAAAAAAATACCTTTTGAGAAAAGGTTCTTGAAACAATCAAATTGCCTCCTTCCTTTCCATTGAGACTCCTTTTGAGCTTCTCATGCTCGTCCTTAAAAGCAACATTAACCTGCCATATGTCTTGCATCAATTAGATGAAAAAAGAGGTGCACATAACTATATATTGATTGCGGGCATGCAAAACCTTAAAGAAAATTCCTTGCATCACTTTTATTTTACTAAATCAAAATAAGAAAAAATAATCTCATTAAAAATAAGGGCGGCTCTATTTCCACTTCCTAAATGACTAAATCCACCCTCATTTACACTAAAAAGATAAAACTACCATCAATCTTTCAATTGTAGTTTTAGATAATGGCCCCACTCCTTTTTTCTACTTTTTTTCCTTTTTCTATTTAGGATAGTTATCATAATTAAGACTTTCACATATTTTTCCTTGCGTAAATATTCTTATAATCTTTTACACGATCCATGTAAAATTATCAAGCTAACAATAAGGAAAAAAACTTTCTTTGATATAGTATAAAATTAAAAAATCTCTTCTTCATAAGTAATTTTATAACAACCTATCTAATTTCTGCTCCTCTTATATCCAAAGCTCACTTTCTTGGTGAACATTTTATTAATTTCATTAGTCTAAAATATATATCAACTCTCTTTATTTACTATATCAAAAAATGTATTTTTCCTTACTATATTGGCAAGATACTTTTATACAGAACATGTAAGAAATCAGAGAAATATCTAAGAACAAACTAAAAACATTATGCACAATTAGATATCTAAATATTTCTTTGTAAAAAATTTGTCAATGATATTAATTTTTGTCAAATCAAAATAATGAAATTTCATTGGCATTTTTATAAATAAATAAAAAAATCTTACTGTATGCAATGTTTTGATTTACTTAAATTTCATCTACTTAACAATGTATCCATAAATCTAATCGACAATGCAGAAAAGACGTAGATTTCTTAGAAATTTCTCTTTTTGATCAAACAAATTTTTATTATAATAATAATAATAATAATAATAATAATAATAATAATAATAATAATAATAATACATATTGCCTCTAATATACATGGAATATCTACAATAATCAAAAGCTAGATACATGAAATTCTTAATTATGGTAGGTAGATCTTAAATAGATATAGAAAAACTTCAAAAAGGGAATGTAAATAAGTTTGGGACCACCAATTTAAATTGCAATTCAATGATAGAGGGTAATTTTGTCTTTTCTGTGAAAATTGGGTAGATTTTTAGTCATGAAGCCCAATAATAAAGAAATGTGCAAAATAAAACCAAAATAATTTCCTATAAAAAAGAGGAGGACTGAGCACCTGGATACCCCTTGCGCATAAAGCATGCGCAATGGCACAAGCAAGCTTGTTAAGGTTGCCTCTGAGGAGAACTTGGCTTGTCCCTTTGGGAATGATGTGGAGCACAACTGCCATTGCCAAGCTACTCCCATCCACCAACTTGGTCCTCAAATCTCTGTGCTTTTGAATAAACAATTCACCATGCCCATTCAGTTTCTCTCCCTAAAGGGGAAAAGAAGAAAAAAAAATTGGAATCAATAAGCACTATATAATTTGGCTAAAATAGATACCCCAATGAAAGAATTTTGAGTGTGAATTGAAAAAGTAGGATCGGGCTCGCTGTAATTCTCGACGCCATATGATTAGATTAACATTTATATTGGAGGGTTGCCTAGGGAAGGAGACAAGATCTTGCCTGATTGAGAAGACCCAAAGTCAGAACCTTGACTCCTTTCTGGTTAGCATCCAGTATAGCTTCTTCTATCAAGGCATTAATGGCTTCTGTTCGCCATGGTAATAGATACTACAGGAAAATGAAGAACATGAAACCAAGCTGACACACAGATGGACATACATAAGTCTCAGAGAAAATAGAAGACCAATAAACTCAAAACGTTCAGTCAACACCCGCATTAGATGTTTTAAACCAGCCAATTTTGTTAGTAAGTTACGTGGTCATTGAACTTAAACCATCACCCCTTGGTTTTATGTGCAGATTTCTTAGTGGAATGAGATTTTCTTAGTGGCATGACAGGGCGGGCTGGGGCTGAAAGATCAGTCCCCGTATCTATTCCGCTCCCTCCGCCTGTCTCCCATCCCTGTTCCACCCTTTGAGGCAAACGGGCCGCCCGTCCCCAAGTTGGGAGCATTGTCAGTGTCCCGTTCGGACTTTTTGCCAATTTTCAAGAATGCAATACCGTAACAAAGTAATTCATCGAAGCTCACACCCCTAGAAACAACAAGGGAAAGTAAACACCAAGTTTGGAAAGATAACAGATTCTTGTCTTGGTTCTTACATGGACATTGCATCTTGGAATCACCCAAGATTGCAACTTGAGTTTCTTGAAGGCATTCCTCTCCAAGACGAAAGAGTGGCCGCAGGTCCAGGTCCACACCACCGACGCGAGCGTGAATGGCCACATGATCCACAAGTACCACTTGGATGAGTATGGTTGAGATGCGAGGGAGGCAAATCCCAGCCGTAGATGATAGATGGACTCCGGCGTTGTCAGGTGTGTCAGATGCACCACGTCCGGTGAATCTTCCACTTTTCGAAGAGATGTCTCGTATGTGGCATTTGTTGACTCATCCATTGTTCCGTATATATAGTCGTAGATTGGCATGAAAAGGCTGTAGTTTGTTCGGAATTGGGTGTGGTGCAATGAATGAAACCTGTTGATGGGCCATGACTCATGACTATGAACAAGAATTATCTGGCCAACAAGCACTTGTATTGATTGAAACATCAAATGAACCATGCATGAATTTCTGTTTATGTCTTTTACTCATGCTCAAATACTTCTTTTGATATTTCCCTTTTCCATTTTCTTCTGCCAAAATGTCCTTTTCCAAACAAAAACACCTGTCAATTTTCCCATCTTTCACCGAGAATCATATGTATCTCACATTTACATACACACACATATATATTATATTGGCTTATTTCTTCAACTTCACGCAAATAATTTCGTAAATGCTTTTGGCCCTTTCATGCTTATAATGGTGTGGAAACAATGTCGAGAGAGAGAGAGAGAGAGAGAGAGAGAGAGAGAGAATCATGCCCGATCAAGACACCAGTCTGCCCCCTAATAGAGGGTGCTATGGAGAGAGAGTGTAAATGAGAATGATTACTGTATGTGGGACTTACGATGGAGTGTACATTAAGTACTTGAGAGGTCGAAAGATGGTGAAGAGTCTACTGGGGATGAGCTCGAAGTTGCAGTGACCCATGTTGTTCATGAAATCAATGTACGTGATGTAGCCGGTGAAGGATGCGATTGAAGTAGTTCTCGTGATCACTGTCGTGTACATGGGTATCGCAAATAGCATTGCATACGCTATGTGTTCCGCGAACGGATGAACTATGGCTGCAAAAAGAAATAAAAAGAAAAAGAAAACGGAAAAGAAAAAAAATGGTACAAAATCAAAGTTTGCCTAACTACATCATGAAATCAAAATGTAAACAATAAAAGCAAGAGCTACTTAAATGCAACATCGACTATGTTGGCTATCTAATTACAACAAGTCATTCGGTCCCTACTAAGTACCATGCGTGCCAATACTCCTAAACAATAAGTAGCACTCCGTCTTTACTAAAAGAAGTCTGACACGAAGCCCGATCCGATCAGATTTTGTAAATCTTAGTATACCTAACTCGTGTAAAAAGAAGTTGCAGTTGATCGTTGGGAGTATCGACACACTTTCGTCATAGAAGACACGGTTACACTTTCAAAGATAGAACCGTTAAGGTTTGACAAGTCTTTTATTTGCATAATGGACTAAATAAAATAACATTAAATTAAATGTGATGTAAAACATAACTTACATGAGATGGGCTCAGTGACAATGGAGGAGTGGTGGTGGGAGTGATAGCGGGAGTAGAGAAAATGATGGTGCAAGGCTCGATGAAGCCAGTAATAGAGATATTCAACGACCAAGGCATGAATCAGGACGGTGATGATCACACCGTCTGTTTTCCAAAGTGGTAAGTGAGACGCTTGAGGGTTTGCCCAACGAACCATGTATAATATAATTGCAGTGAGCAAAATCTGGTCGTCCCTGCATAGAAAGACAGAAGGAAAAAGAAATTCGCTCTAAAAATGAGTAAGAACTGACTAAACTTTGATGGCCCTTAATCACTGCGTCCTGATTATGCCGTGTTATTGATCAAGAAGATAGGGCATCGTATGATCAAAGGGAGTAGTTAAATTATATGAATAACCACTGTGCACAAGGGTCCCGCTCGTTTAAACATACATCCCAGAGAGTGAGTTTGACTGGCTACTGTTCATATGTAAACTTGACACCTATTAATCTCGGTTGAAGCAACATTAGTCAATGCATAGCTTCAGTTAACAGAAAATACAAGAATGATCTGCAACAGAGAGAGAGAGAGAGAGAGAGAGAGAGACCAGTTGCTTTCACGGTCCACCTGCTCGAACTCGATGCCTCTGTCGAGGATCCGGTTGTTGCCTTTGGCAGTTCGGTGGCGAGAAAGGGAGATCCAAATCTGATTGTGAAGCATCCTCCCCAGAAGAAATGGGAGTATAAGGAAGTAGCTGAAGTCCCTTTCGCCAGGCCCTTTCGCGATGAATTGGTACGTGCCGTGAACCACCCATGGCGCCAAAATCACGTACTGTTGAAGGGGGACGTTTCACGCCAGAATCAAAAGGATGGTGAGTGGCGAAAGTGACTAGGCGAAACTCACTAGTGCATTTATGTACATCTCTCATTTAAACAAATTTAGGAGATAATTGGTTGATATTATTTGATTGTT
This sequence comes from Eucalyptus grandis x Eucalyptus urophylla, assembly GCA_028830015.1. Lineage (NCBI taxonomy): Eukaryota > Viridiplantae > Streptophyta > Magnoliopsida > Myrtales > Myrtaceae > Eucalyptus > Eucalyptus grandis x Eucalyptus urophylla. Next base: position 6,167,528 of record CM054200.1, read on the forward strand.
GACGAGTGTGTGTCTGGTAGTTATCAAATTAATAGATTGAACCAGACATAAATATTGTCCAGAGCTACTTCTTGCATGATATATAATTTGTATATGTTGGAACAAGTATGGTATTTTTCCATAGTTATCAGAATCACCACCTGTCCTATTTTCTAGATAGTTGAAACACTAATTTTTGTTATCTCACTCGTAAATTGATTTCCGTTGTCTCACTCGTAAAACTTATTTTGCAATAACATGTTCTTGATACGATGAACTTGAGTACTATCAAGTGAAAATTCTTTCATTTGAAAATAGATTGTGCATACGAAATGCATCTACACAACTCTAATATCAAGTAATTAATGTGGCATCATGAAGAATGACTCAAGCCCACTTTTTGATAAAATTCTAAATTCACCAACCTCAGGCAACGTTTTGAAACCCGCCAAGAAACACGAATTAAAAGCGCAGTATACCTTAAAGTTCCCCAGAGGCTTCCATGGCCAGTCGGTGAGAATTCCTGGTTTGGAAGCCATTTCTTCTAGTCTACTTTTTGCCAGACTATTCTTTTAATGAGTATAATTGTGCTAAAATTGGACATGCCCTACATCTCTTATAGAACTTCCCTTGCTTTAAGTGTTCCCACCCACCCTATGCACGTTTATGGTCCATCGCCCAACAACTTAAATTAGGACTGCACTAACGCGGTCAGACTCATGGCCGTCCAACCGGCGCTGTTCGGCTTGATTTTGTTGAAATTTGTTGTGTTTTTGGAAAATTTTCTCATAAAGTCTGTACATCTCCCCATCCCTAACATTACAACATGTGGATTAGTTTGCTTGCTCAAGTTGAAGTTTTGTCCATCATCGATTGCGATGCACGAAGGATCATCCGATTTTTTGGAACTTGATTTTAGTATCTCAACAACTAATATGATTGATAGATTAAATTGCAGCACAATTTTTCAGAAAGAACGTGGGATTTTGTTTTGATCAATTGCAAGTACTATAAAAAGGATTAAGGGCATAAAGGGTGTCGGTAGCTAATAGTCCAACCCAGAGGGGATGAATAGATTGTTTTAGAAATTTTGACGATTTTTTACAGAATTAGTTAATCGCTAAGTAAAGATTATGTCAACGTGATGTTTAGAAAAGCTGTGAAGCAACTATGCACTAATAAGAGTAAATAAATGAAAACAACAACGCACAAAGAATTATAGTGGTTTGACTTTAAAAATAACAATAAACTCTAAAATAGTAACAACTCTAGTATTTTTTTTTTAATTTTTAAATTTTCATTTACTAAATGATCAGTTCCATGGGACTGGACCAGACTAGACTAGTCGGTTGAGTTCGGTTCCCAATCCCAAGATTGTCCAGTCCGATCCCAAATCCCAAAAACTGGAAGTCAATCCTCCTGATCCGCTTCTTGGTTCTTAGGTAGGACTAAATCGGACCGGGATTTGATCACCTCTAGTATTTTTTACATAATATATAATTTGCATATGTTGGAACTAGTGTGTTATTTTCCATATTTATTGGAATTACCGCTTTCTATTCTGTTTTCTCAATAGTTGAAATAGTAATTTTCGTTATATCACTCGTGAACTGATTTCCGTTATCTCACTTATAAAACCTACTTTGTAATAACATATTCTCGATACGATGAACTCGAGCACTACCAAGTGAAAATTCTTTCGTCTGAAAAAAGATTGTTCATACAAAATGCCTCTACACAACTCTAATATCGAGCAATTAATGTGGCATCGTGAAGAACGACTCCAACCAACTTTTTGACAAAATTATATATTCACCAACCTTAGGCAATGTTTTTGAAACCGGCCAAGAAACCTGAATTAAAAGCGCAGTATACCTTGGAGCTCCCCAGAGGCTTCCATGGCCAGTCGGTGAGAATTCCCCATTTTGTCTTCTCTACTTTTTGCAAGACTATTCTTTTAGTGAGGACGAGGCCCCTCGTACTAAAATTGGACACGCCCGACATCTCTTGTAGAAATGCTGCTCTTGCTCTAAGTGCGTCCCACCCACCCCATGCGCGTTACGGCCTACCGCCCAACGCTCCAAGTTAGGAATAGACCAACCCGGCCGAACTGATGGGCCGTCCAACTGCCGGTTTACGGCGAGTTTTATTTGCTTGCTCAAGTCGAAGTCTTTGCGCCCATCCAATGACGATGACATATACGATCGGCGTAATTTTGTTAAAATCTGTTATGTATTTTTTGAAATTTTTCTCATAAAGTCTGAATTTCTCCCCATCCCTAAAATTACAACATGTGGATTAGTTTGCTTGCTCAAGTCAAAGTCTTGTCCGTCATCGATCACAATGCGCAAAGGATCATTCGATTTTTTAGAACTTGATTGTAGTGTCACAACAACCAATACGATTGATAGATTCAATTGCGGCACAATTTTCCAAAAGGAACATGAAATTTTGTTTAGATCAATTGCAAGTATTATACAATGGATTTTGTTGATAAGTGCATAAAGGGCATTAATAAATAACTATGACTAAGTAGTGCATTTTCTAATGTACAAACCGCTAATGTTATGTGTAATTAGTTGCTCTAAAAGTCAAATTGTTTTAAATGAAACCTGATTAATAAGTTTCCCTTGAATATTCGTTACCATCATCCTTATTTTTATTTTTTTGACAAAAGAAAATTGTATTTATCTCTCAAAAAGATACATGAGAAGTACATAAACCATCATGACAAGGCAAATTAAAGTAAAGGTCAAAATATAACAAAACAAAACCAAATTCAGAAAATAAGGAGAATCAATAGAGCATCGAAAAGGTTAAGTCTATACTTATTCCGTAAGAATGGATCAGTCAAACAAAATAACTAATAACCGACATATATTGATCAAATTCATTTTTCCCAACTATGACCATCTTCAACTTGTCATCCCAACTTAATCCACTCTTGCCACGCATAGTTTGAATCGTCTTCCAATTGCTTTTGTTTCCCGTAGTGAAAATTGTTTGAAGTCTCCTGGCTGAAACTAGCAATTTGAGAATACACAATTAGAATCGCTTCGTGTACTTTGTGCATCACCAGTCATTTTAAATGGGTCTTTTTATCTGAATGGTTTGAACCGTGGAGATTAGAGTATAATCTATTGGGTAGAGTAAATAAAGAACGGGATAAGCAAGAGTACAGAGGCTTTAAGTTGAAGGCAAAGTCCACCGTAATATCGCTAGTCATAGAAATGCCAATACAAAACAACCTTATATCAAATTTCATCTCATGAAGCATTGACAATAGCAACAAAGAAAGAAAGAACACGAGTCTTTTGGCAGTAAAGCTCAATACAATATATCGCTAATGATGATCTCATTTGCTTAGAAATTTATCAACCCATACTTTGCGAAGAGTCGCACTCTTCACCATGAATGCTTTTCCAATTTTTTCATTTTCAATTAGATGGTCAAAAACTGATCCAAGGGTAATTTCATCGTATCCATCCACTTTCATCACCTCATCGTAGAGTTGAGAGTAATAGACTTGAGAGTGATTGACATCCCTTTGAGCCAATGACTTAATTGCCGAGGCCATCTCTCCAAGTTGTGCTAAAAGTGCAACATACTTGTCATTGTTGTTGGAACATTTTTGCCTTTCGTGAGACCTCTTTTATGAATGCACAGTAGAGGAAGATGTTTTTGAGCCCTTCATCGACTCATCGAAGTCATCGCCTAAGTCGACAGGTGAGGAGTCAACTTCCGATGCATCGATGTCCCCGAATTGCTTAGCAAAGCTTCCGGTGGACATATCTCTCCCAACCACCACAGCCATCTCATAATACATGTCAATCATTCTATTCAAATACTTTTCACGAGAAGGATGGACCTGTAAATGCACGATATTCATTCAATTATCAGTTTCACAGCTAGATATGAAAAGAAGCTATTAAGCAAGCAACACTTAGGCTTCAAGCTATGACAAAAACACGTTTGAAGCCCTTTGTTTGTTTGTTCTTTTAGTCATTTTCCCTTCGCAATTACACCTGAATAGAAATTGCATTGTCAATCCATTTTTGCAAAGATGCAAGATCAATAAGATCTAAAGCACGAGGTTTCGAAAACGCCTATCAATGTCAGAATTAGCAACTCATTTGCGACAATGTTCTGAAGTGAAGTCATCAATGTGCTTTCTATACTAGCGTAGATTGAGATCAAAACAAACCAGAAAGCATAAGAGTCTTGGGTAACACACTATTCCAATTCATTTCTTGATCATTGAGGCAAAATGCTATCACTACTTGACCTTTTCTAATTTCTTTACTACTAATTTCTTCAAATAAGACTCGAGAAGTAATGTCTTAAAGCATATTCAATATCACATTTTCAGGCAATCCCAGAAACGATCTTAGGCAATTAGCCCATTGTAACATGCCTAGAGTCCAACCAAGCTCTAGTACTAACTCGGTGAGCTATGAACATTTTGACATGGTGCCTTCTTAGGCTCTCACCACCTAAATTGCAAAAGATAAAGAGAAGAAGCAAACATTACCAACCCTAGTCGCATTCCGGATATACCCAACAATCGAAATCAAAATCGCAGCAGTAAAAGACATTGAGAAAATTTCCAGACATATAAATTGCTAGTATGAAAGTCAATATTAAATTATGCATTGCACTTGTAACAAAAACAGAAACAACACCAACACGATAACCAATGGCTTCAGTGAAACAAGGGTGACTAACAAGTTAATAATCTGCTCTCTCTTTTTTAGTCCAGCATGTTAGCAAACGCATTAAAGTTTAAAAATCTTGGCTGAGATGGTTAGGAAATTATCCCTTATATGCTGAGTAAGTATATAAAGACACATAAAACTGCCTACGTGAAACATTGGCTACAAGAATGTACTGAGCAAGTGATGAGAAAAATTACCGACGCATATTGATCAAATTCATTTTTCCCAGCTATGACCATCTTCAACTTGTCATCCCAACTTAATCCACTCTTGCCACGCACAGTTTGAATCGTCTTCCAATTGCTTTTGTTTCCCGTAGTGAAAATTGTTTGAAGTCTCCTGGTTGAAACTAGCAATTTGAGAATTCACAATTAGAATCGCTTCGTGTACTTTGTGCATCACCAGTCCTTTTAAATGGGTCTTTTTATCTGAATGGTTTGAACCGTGGAGATTAGAGTATAATCTATTGGGTAGGGTAAATAAAGAATGGGATAAGCAAGAGTACAGAGGCTTTAAGTTGAAGGCAAAGTCCACTGTAAGATCGCTAGTCATAGAAATGCCAATACAAAACAACCTTATATCAAATTTCATCTCATGAAGCATTGACAATAGCAACAAAGAAAGAAAGAACACGAGTCTTTTGGCAGTAAAGCTCAATACAATATATCGCTAATGATGATCTCATTTGCTTAGAAATTTATCAACCCATACTTTGCGAAGAGTCGCACTCTTCACCATGAATGCTTTTCCAATTTTTTTCATTTTCAATTAGATGGTCAAAAACGGATCCAAGGATAATTTCATCGTATCCATCCACTTTCATCACCTCATCGTAGAGTTGAGAGTAATAGACTTGCGAGTGATCGACATCCCTTTGAGCCAATGACTTAATTGCTGAGGCCATCTCTCCAAGTTGTGTTGAAAGTGCAACATACTTGTCATCGTTGTTGGAACATTTTTGCCTTTCGTGAGACCTCTTTTATGAATGCACAGGAGAGGAAGATGTTTTTGAGCCCTTCATCAACTCATCGAAGTTATCGCCTAAGTCGACAGGTGAGAAGTCAACTTCCGATGCATCGATGTCCCCGAATTGCTTAGCAAAGCTTCCGGTGGCCATATCTCTCCCAACCACCACAGCCATCTCATAATACATGTCAATCATTCTATTCAAATACTTTTCATGAGAAGGATGGACTTGTAAATGCACGATATTCATTCAATTATTAGTTCCACAACTAGATATGGAAAGAAGCTATTAAGCAAACAACACTTAGGCTTCAAGCTATGACAAAAACACGTTTGAAGCCCTTCGTTTGTTTGTTCTTTTAGTCCTTTTTCCCTTCACGATGATGCCTGAATAGAAATTGCATTGTGAATCCATTTTTGCAAGAGAGGCGAGATCAATAAGATCTAAAGCACGAGGTTTCGAAAAATGGAATTTTGAAGATTTGACAACAAAAGAATAAAATCTTTCATTTCACATGAAAGATAGGAACATGAAAATATTAAAGGAAGATCTCTTTTTCTTTGTTTGCAAAAATAAGTTGTAATTCTTTTTTATAGTTGAAGGCATATGGAGACTTATTTATAGGCCAAGGGAGGTGAGAACTAGTAACTTAAGTTGACAGAAATGATGAATTAAGGTTAAAAAAAAAAATGCTAGGTGGAAATGCAAGAGAGGTGGTCAAGTTAGAAAACCAGAAGTGACATAATCACATCATCCAATGTGGATAAACCAAGTAATAATGATCTTAAGTAAAAACGCTAGGCGTAAAGAGAGGAATGGTGCTTTACTCCAAAGGATACAAGTGGCCTCAAAAGTGGCTTAATAAAAGTAGGCAAAATGAGATATTTTGATTGAAATGTGAGAGAACTCCTTGTTGTCCAAGTAAAAGAAAAGAGTAATTGAGAGCATTAATGGGCTAATGTTGAAAGAGATGATGTAATGCATGATATCAAGGTTAAACTAAGTTCAATGTCACAAACTAAGGATGTGGGGCTTAAAATACCTAGTGGAAAAATAAAGAAAGAGTATATAAATTAAAAATGGACAAATGGCTCACCTGTATGGTTTCCAAATTAGATATTTTGTTAAGTTATTAAAGAATCTTGAAATTCAATACATAAATAAGGAAATCAATGTCCATTTCAAGCATGGATAAATTAGAAAAATATTTTTAACTTACTAAAAACATTAGTGAAAAATAACGGATGCCAAGAAAATCTTAATTTAGTAAATTTAAAACTTGAATATTGTCAAAACTACAATTTGAGGACTACAACTAATATGGTGGTGAATTAATTATTGCCACTCAACACCGTCGACATACATGTCAACACCTATCAATTTAATCTCAAAAAATAGCACTTCAGTGACTACGACCTTGGAAAATCATCCTAAATACCATTACTGAAAGTCGAAAATTATGTACGGCACATATGCATTTTTATCGTTTACAATAGTCTTAAAGGAGGCACATCCTTTATGAGGGTGATCGATTCTTGGTCCGATCCGGTCCATTGGAACCAGCCACTTAGCAAACAAAAATTAAAAAAATTAATTTTTTTTGGAGTTATTACAATTTTAGCGTTATTGCTATTAATAAAAAATTAAAAATATATTTTTAAAAAAAGTGTCAGTTCGGTTCCCTCCCGGAACTGGGAACCGGCCTGAAAATCGTTGGATCTATTTTTATGGAACCAGGAATCGGACTGATGCCCTCGAGAATCGGACCAAACCGACCGATCCAGTCTAGTATAAGCGGTCCGATATGCTTACCCCTATCCTCTACACTGTCGCTCTCCACGCACTCTCTTTAAATCCACCCCCAAACACTCCCCAGTCATCCCCATGCATTTGCTAAGACTATCTCTCTTTGCCATTTCCCTCTGTTTGCTCTTGGAACTCCAAGTTCTGGTCCTTCATTATTTTTTTCAGGAAACCACACTGAAGAAGACACAAGAAACCTCCGAAGCTGCAAAAGTCTTGCCTTTTCTGCAGAATAAGCCGAGCGACAAGAACAGATAAGTATACAAAACCCAGCCCAAACAGTCCCCCTCTCAGTCAAACCTCGAAGCCAGGACTTGGACAGACCATCGAACCACAACCTCCCAAACTTCCTCATGTCAGTGAGGCTCAAGTACGTGAAGCTCGGCTTCCACTACCTCATCTCCTACACCATGTATTTACTCCTCGTGCCAGTCCTTGGAATCTCCTTGGCCCACCTCTCGATCCTTACGGCCCCAGACCTGGCCCAACTGTGGGAACAACTCAGGTTCAACCTTGTCACCATCGTAATCTTTTCGACCCTCGTCATATTTCTGGTCACTCTCAACTTCATGAACCAGCCCAGAAAAGTCTACCTTGTCGACTTCGCCTGCTACAGGCCCGACCCAGCCCAGATATGCACCAGCGAGACCTTCATGGAGCGGTCGGAGCTCACGACCGCCTTCACCAAGGAGAGCCTTGCTTTCCAGCGGCAGATCCTCAAGAAGTCCGGGCTCGGGCAGAGGACATACGTGCCTGAGGCCGTGCTCCAGGTCCCACCGAACCAGTGCGTGGCAGAAGCACGGGCAGAGGCTGAGGCCCTGATGTTCGGGGCCGTCGGCCAGCTGCTGAACAAGGCCAGGGTCAAGGCTAAGGACATAGATATCCTCATCGTGAACTGTAGCTTGTTCAACCCGACACCTTCCCTGTCAGCGGTAATCGTGAACCACTTCAAGCTCAGGGAGAACGTGTTGAGCTACAATCTTAGTGGGATGGGCTGTAGCGCTGGATTGATCTCTATTGACCTTGCTAAGCGGTTATTACAGGTTTGATTTTTTTTATTGGAATATATGCTTTGAAAGTCCTAAAACTTATAGAGAAAGTGTAATTGAGTCCTAAAACTTACAAAAGATGCAATCAAATCTTAAAACTTGTTCAATTGATAAAATCAAGTCCTTTCTTTAAGTCCGCCCATTTAAACTAATGAAAAATGCCGATGTGATTTTTTTTATAAATATTTTCTCTCACTCATGGCGATGGCATGGCCAAAACATGGAACACAAGGCTAAAACAACTTTGTTTTTGATTAAATTCTAATTTTTGAAACCAAAAACTTCATTAAATAAAATAAAATATATATATTTTTAAAAGACACAATAAAAGGCGCCAAGGACTTGTCATCAAAAAGGGCTTAACGAGGGCTTGGCGAAGGCTGGTGACCCTCCACCCAAATTTCGTGAGGGTCATTGGCCCTCGCCTAGCTATGATGGCCCTTAGCAAAGGTTGATGGCACCAAGTTAGCCCTTTCCAGCAATGGGGGCGGTAGTGGCAAGAGCCTATCGCCCTTGTCTTTGGCTTTCTTTTGTGTGTGTGTGTGTGTGTGTTTTTTTCTTTTAATACTTTTATTTTATTTTATTTTATTAATATTTGGGTTGAAAATTTAAAATTAATCTATAGTCATTGCCACGTTAGGAGAAATAATATTTAAAAAAGTTATGTCAGCATTTTTTGTTAGTCTAATGGATGAAGTTAAGGAACATACTCTATTGTATTAACTTGATAAGTTTTAGGACTTGATTGTACTTTTTATAAGTTTTAGAATATAATTGTACTTTCGTGACAAGTTCGAAAAGTTCCTATGAACATATCCCTTCTTTTTTCCTTCTCTTTTTTTCTATTCTTCAAAATATATGTTTAACAATAGGAACTTTTTATGAACGACACCCTCAGTATTATCCAAGTAGACAAGGAATGAAAACTTGCATCGATGAATGAAATGCCAAATATAAGTTGGGTAATAGGAATTTTATTAGGTTCGGCCATTTTATGTTGATAGTGTGTCATGTAATTTAAAGCATTTTGTAAAAATTAGAATCATGACAAAAGGAAAAAAGAAGAATTTTATTTAGGATGTGCCGACGATAAAACTTAAGCTATTTTCTTTTCCTAGTTTACACTTTGGTTGGTAGTGAGTGGTTTGAACTCGGAACCCTTGGAACCCTCGAAACCTAGATGATAGATGACGTTGAACAAAATGATCCACTAATGAGTCAATCGAAGATTCATTATGCCACATAATATTGCTAGAGTTGAAATAGGACTTTTCACATTTATGAATTCGATATATGACAGAAGAATTGAACAGAAGCTTTGTATATTCTCAAGTACTATCTGTTCTCTCTACTAGGTATAAAATTTTCTTGGTTTTCTTACCAGGGAAATTAAATTTTGGTCTCGAGAAAATGAAACTTCCATCCAATCTTATTACTTCTCTTATAAATCAATCACCAGGTACACCGTAACTCTTATGCCCTAGTGGTGAGTATTGAGAACATCACCCTCAACTGGTACTTTGGCAATGACCGGTCGATGCTCGTCTCAAACTGCCTCTTCCGGATGGGCGGTGCAGCTGTCCTCCTCTCCAACCGGTCCTCCGACCGCTGCCACTCCAAGTACCAACTCATCCACACCGTCCGCACCCACAAAGGCTCGGATGACAAGAGCTACAATTGCGTGTTCCAGCGAGAGGACGAGATGAAGAAGATTGGCGTGTCGCTCTCCAAGGACTTGATGACCGTTGCTGGGGAAGCCCTGAAGACCAACATCACGACTCTTGGCCCGTTAGTGCTCCCAATGTCAGAGCAGCTCTTGTTCTTCATGAACTTGGTCGTGAGGAAGGTGTTGAAGATGAAGATTAGGCCGTACACTCCCGACTTCAAGCTGGCCTTCGAGCATTTTTGCATCCACGCTGGAGGCCGAGCTGTTCTCAACGAGATAAAGAAGAACCTCGAGCTCACTGAGTGGCAAATGGAGCCATCACGAATGACTCTATACCGATTCGGGAACACGTCGAGTAGCTCGTTGTGGTATGAATTGGCCTACTCGGAGTCCAAAGGAAGAATTAGGAAAGGCGATAGGATATGGCAGATCGCTTTCGGGTCCGGATTCAAATGCAACAGCGCAGTTTGGCGGGCGTTGAGGACCATTGACCCGGCTAAGGAGAAGAACCCATGGATGGACGATATTCACGAGTTCCCTGTCTATGTTCCATAAGTAGTGTCCTTCAGATCTACTGCGAAATAAGCGCTTTGGTTGGGGTTTTGCCAATATAGGCAAGGTTGATTCCCATGCGCAAATCCTTAATTATCCTTTTGCCTCATATTCATAAGCAAGCATTATTCCAAATCTACTAAAGAATAAACTTTTCTTTGCCTGTAATCGATTCCTGAAAGAAGTGTGCATGCAGCTCTGTAATTGTCCATATTACTGGTCAAAACAGATTTTTAATAGCTAGATTATTTGAAGATGCTATTGTGTAGAGATTATTTGAAGATGCTGTTGTGTAGTTCACCTATATTACTTCCAACTTCACCTATATTACTTCGAACTTTATATTTCATAAAGGCTTTTAGATGTTATTACCTCTCAAACGGGAAAATTATCAAAAAAGTCATTAGATCATCAAATAGTGGTCAGTCACTCCAAAGCATTAAGCCAAATAATATATAAGTCATATGAATGAAATCACTTGAAATATAAAAATTATGAAATTCATATCATCATGATCAGGCTACATTGTAACCCTAACAAAAGAAAATTAGAACATAATAGAAGAAGAAACAAAAATACAAATTTAACTCAACATTTTGAATCAAAAAACAAAAATTATGTCACCATTTTTGTCTTCACTTCAAAATACTTGAAATACTCTCAAAACAATAAAAAAAAAAAACAATCTAAAAAGAAAAACCAAAATGTCTCTCCAAGCTCTCAAGTTGCGTTTGGTAGTCAGGATAAAATTCGGGATAGGATATGATTTATCATATCCTATGTTTGGTGCTCGCTTAGGGTAAGATAAAGTCAGATATACGGGGGATATAGGTAGGATAAAATTATCCCATGGGGGAGGTGGGATAAAGGTGAATAAGATTTATAATGTCCATAATAGGAAAGTTATTTTTCTTGAATAACAATTTTATTAAATTAACAAAATTGAAATTATATTTCAATATAAATAATATTTGAATTCTAATTTAAGAAATTAAAAATAAAAAAAATATTTTTAATTAATCTTATTTTAATTTATATGTTCAACTTTAATTCTATCTTATAATAAACATTCAATCTATAAATTAAAAATTTATATTTATTATATATTTAGGTATGTTAGTATAGTTTACTATTTGATAAAATTTTATTAAAGAAAGATGAAAGGGGAAAAATAATAAAGAAAATAATATAAAAAAAGAGGAAAAAAATAAAAATAAAAATAAATTAAATTAAGAAATAATGTTACGAGAGATTTTGACCATCTCCATCTATGAACATTTAGGTTCATTTATAATGATATGCCGTTTATATTAAAAAATGTACATGATATGATGTTAATATATTCGACTTTAATATTACGATTCACCAAACAATGGATAGAATATAAAAAAATCATAGGATTTCATATCCTATCATATCCAATCCTATCCCGATTAGAAATCCGGACAACCAAACGTAGCCTCAATGTTACCCTATTTATAGGATAGATCCAAAACTCTTATCATGGCACAATTGCTTATTTTTTGCAATAAATTAGGGAATAAATCATAAAATCCCTCGTTTGGCATCTACTTTCAATGCTTCTAATTTGAATTCCTAAATCACTAAATTCTTCCTTTCCGCCTTTCTCATATTTTTTCCTTATTTTATCCATGCCTCATTATTTTGCATAAATAAGGAAAATTTGAGTAAATAGAAGATAATCTAAATATTTTCTCACAAATATTACATTATTTCTTGCTCCCAAGTTTAAAGAAGTGGATGTTTTTTACTTTCTTTTTTCCAAATCTATTCTCTGATCACTATTCTATTTTGAAGAATAAAAAATTAGCTAACGCTATAAAATGTATTTCTATTATTTTTATGTTCTTGAGAACAAAAAATAGAAAATTAGAAAAACAAGAGATATACCAAATAAGCCGGAAGTGGCAACTCAAAAAAAAAGAAAAAGGTGGCACTTTTTTTTTTTTGGGAAAAGACCACCAAAAACCCCAAACTTTGCCCAAAGTGACAAATTTATCCCAAACTTTTTTTTGTGACATGAAAAATCCCCAACTTTGCAAACTGTGACACATTTACCCCCATTAAGAGCATTGTTGTCTTATTCTTTTATTTTTCATTTTTCATTTATTTTCATTTTTTCTTTTCTCTTCCCTTTGTTGGCCATGGTGGAGCCGGCGGAGGGAAGCCAGCGTTTGGCAAGGGCTGCCCTTGTTGGCGTCGAGCGAGGGCTACCCTTGCCGGTGTCGGGCGAGGGTCGCCCTCGCCTGAGCTGACTAGGGCCCTTGCTAGATCTGGCGAGGGAGGCCCTCACTCGACGCCAACGAGGACCGCCCTCACCCAACACCGACGAGGGCCGCCCTCGCCCGACGCAGGCTTCCCTCTGCCGGCTCTGCCATGGCCGGTGGAGGGAAGAAAGAAGAAAAAAAGAAAAAAAATTAAAAAGTAAATAGACCAAAATGCCTTATAATTTAAGATAAATGTGTCACAAATGAAAATTCATGGTTGTTTGTGTCACAAAAAAAAATTGGGGTAAATGTGTTACAGTTAGCAAACTTTGGGGTTTTTCATATCACAAAAAAAAAGTTTGAGGTAAATTTGTCACTTTGGATAAAGTTTAGGGTTTTTAGTTGTTTTTTCCCTTTTTTTTTTACTAGTAAGGATTTTGCGGAGAAAAAAAAAAGAGGATATTTTATTCTAGAAAAGGAAAAACTGTTGGAATTGTTCAGCTGCTGTTTTCTGTCATGTTTTCCTCTATTTTCCTCTGTTTTTTTATTAAAAAACAGCCAAGTTCATTTAGTTATGCATTTAGTGTTTTTGCTATTTTCTAGGAAGTTAATAGCACGTTTGTGTGCAGTTATGTATTGCACGTACGTGAGCAGTTTCCGCTTTGTATTTAGTGGTTGTACTCGACAGTTTTTTTTTCTTATGCACAAGACGTATGAAGTGCTATGCTCTATTTTTTATCCTTTCTCTCCCTCAAACAACAGAGATGTTTTCTGTTTTGATTGTTGTTTTATAAGCTTTAACAGTGGTATCAGAGCATTTGTGGGATCTTAAGGGACTGTGAAGTGAGGGTAATTAAGTGAAGATTGCTTCCAATCTGCAAAGAAAAAGCTAATGGAGGCAGGATCGAGTGGATTCTCTACAATGGCTGCTCCAGTCTTTTCTGGGGAAAATTATCAGGCTTGGGCTGTCAAGATGACGGCATTCTTGGAGGGTCATGATTTATGGGAGGCTGTGGAGAATGATTATGAGGTTGCTCCACTTCCAGACAATCCGACCTTGAATCAAATAAAGTACCATAAAGAGAGAATCACAAGGAAGGCCAAGGCAAAGTCATGCCTGTATGCTGTTGTTTCACCCACTATCTTCACAAGGATCATGAGATGTGATTCTGCAAAGGCAATATGGGATTTCTTGAAGGATGAATACGAGGGAGATGAGAAGATAAGAGGCATGAAGGTGCTAAATCTCTTGAGGGAGTTTGAGAGACAACAGATGAAGGATTCAAAGTCAGTGAAGGAGTACTCTGATAGGTTGGTTGGGATAGCTGAAAAAATCAGAGTTTTAGGGACTGACTTGAAGGATGAAAGGCTTGTTCAGAAGATCCTGGTGTCTCTTCCAGAGAAGTTCGAAGCCACCATAGCTTCTCTGGAAAATACAAGAGACTTAGCTGATACAAAGCTTGCAGAATTGTTAAATGCTCTGCAGGCACAGGAGCACAGAAGACTGATGAGAAGAGAAGAGTTTGTAGAGGGTGCACTGCAAGCTAAAGTGAAGTCAAATGATGGACGCAAAGGGAATAAATGGATTCAGTCTAGAGAAAATGCTGGTGACTCCAAGTTTGTAGCAAAAGAAGGAAATTCTTGTGGGTCTAGCAAATGGAAGATGAACAAAAAGCCTTGTCAATACTGTGGTGGAACTAATCATCAGTTTTTTAGATGTTGGAGAAAGCCTGATGCTAGATGCAGAAGATGTCACAAGTTGGGTCACATGGAAGCCATCTGCAAAGAAAAAAATTACCGGCAAGCAGGAAAAGCACAGGTATCAGTGAATGAAACTGAGGAAGAGCACTTGTTTGTAGCTTCTTTTTCTGAATCTTCTGTTAGGAATGATGCATGGCTGGTGGATAGTGGTTGTACCAATCATATGACTAGCAATTCGAAGCTATTTAGGAGTCTAGACAGGTCAGTCAAGTCCAAAGTCAGAATTGGCAACAGACAGTATATCGAAGTGCAAGGGAAGGGTACAGTGGCCATTGAAGGAAATCAGGAGGTGAAGCTGATCAATAATGTTCTTTTTGTGCCAAATATTGACCATAATATGTTAAGTGTTGGTCAATTAGTTGAGAATGGCTATAAAGTGAAGTTCGAAGGGAAGGAATGTCTTATTAATAATGCAGATAGCAAAGAAGTGCTAAGAATCCTAATGAAGGACAAGAGTTTCATGTTCAAGCCACAAGAGATGCAACAAATGGCTTTAAAGTGCAAAGAAGAAAATGCAGAGATATGGCATAAAAGACTTGGGCATGTTCACAAGAAGAGCATGCCGTTTATGCAGAGAAATAGCTTGGCAGATAACTTGCCAAGTTTGGAGGAGGAATTTCCACAGTATAGAACTTGTCTTCTTGGCAAGCAAGCCAGATTTCCTTTCAAAGGAGGAGGCTAGAGAGCATGTGAGAAGCTGCAATTAGTCCACACAGATTTATGTGGACCTATGTCTTGAGTCTTCTCTCAATGGTAGCAGGTATTTCATTACCTTCATTGATGATATGACTAGAATGAGTTGGATTTATTTTCTGCGAGCCAAGTCTGAAGTTGTTGATGTGTTTGTGAAGTTTAAAGCCTTAGTTGAGAATCATAGTGGGAAGAAAATTAAAATGCTCAGGTCTGATAATGGTTCTGAGTATACTGCTCATAAGTTTAAGTTGAATTGTGAGCAAGCAGGAATTGTGCAGTAGTTCACTGCTCCCTATTCACCTCAACATAATGGGGTCAGTGAGAGGAAAAACAGAACCATTATGGAGATGGCCAGATGTATGATGCAGGAGAAGATGTTGCCTAAGAAGTTCTGGGCTGAGGCAGCTAATACTGCAGTGTTCCTATTGAACAGATTGCCCACAAAGGCCTTAGAGAGGTCAACACCTTTTGAAGTCTGGTATGGTGTTAAACCTTCTGTGAAGAATTTGAAGGTTTTTGGGTGTTTGTGTTATACTCATGTTCCTCAGGTCAAGAGGGACAAGTTGGATAAAAGAGCTGAGCTTAGAATCTTCATTGGGTACAGTCTCCAATCAAAGGCTTACAGGATTTTTCACCCTATGACAGGGAAGGTGACTGTAAGCAGAGATGTTGTTTTTCTAGAGGAAGATGAGTGGAATTGGATGGAAGGAAAGAGTGCAGAACAACAGCAGTTCGAAAAACAACCTACAACAGATGTAGAGGTTGATGAAGTTATAGATGGATTGGAAGACAGTATGGATGATTTACCAGTGAGAGGCACAGGGTCAATTGCTGAAATCTATGAAAGAAGCAATGTGGCAATGCTCGAACCATCTAACTTTGTAGAAGCTAAGGAGGATCAAAGGTGGATTGCAGCAATGCAGGAGGAGATTGCAATGATCCAGAAAAACCACACATGGGAGCTTGTTGACAGACCATCTAATAAGAATGTGATTGGGGTTAAGTGGGTGTTTAGAACAAAACTTAATCCTGATGGTTCTGTCAATAAACACAAAGCTAGACTGGTGGTGAAAGGCTATGCACAAATATGGGGAGTAGACTATTCTGAAACATTTGCTCTTGTTGCATGACTTGATACAATAAGGCTACTGTTAGCTATTGCAGCAGAGAAAGGGTGGCCTATATTTCAGTTAGATGTCAAGTCTGCATTCCTGAATGGAGAGCTTGAGGAGGAGATTTTTGTTGAACAACCTGAAGGCTTCAGTATCAAAGGGCAAGAAGAGAGTGTATACAGGTTAAGGAAAGCTCTATATGGACTGAAGCAGGCTCCAAGAGCTTGGTATGGGAAGATAGATCGATATTTGCAGGATTTTGGCTTTGTGAAAAGCTTAAGTGAGTTCACTCTTTATGTCAAGAAGGTGAATCACAGTGTTGTAATTCTGTCACTTTATGTAGATGATCTATTAGTGACGGGGAATGATATGGAATTGATAGAGAAGGTGAAGCAAGATCTATTTGCAGTTTTTGAGATGTCAGACTTGGGAAAGATGGCTTATTTTTTGGGTCTGGAAGTCAAACAGGCTTCATATGAGATCTTCATCTGTCAGAAAAAATACATGAAGGAAATTCTAAAGAAGTTTTAGATGGAAGATTATCGAAGTGTAAGCACTCCTATGGCTGCTAAAGAGAAGCTACAAAAGAATGATGGAATAGATGCAGTAGATGCTTCTATGTATAGAAGTCTGATTGGGTGTCTTATGTATCTTACAGCAACTAGACCAGATATTCTATTTGTTGTAAGTGTTTTATCCAGGTTTATGAGTAGTCCTAGTCAGTTACATTTGATTGCAGCAAAAAGGGTCTTGAGATATCTCAAAGGAACATTGTTCTTTGATGTGAAGTTTAAGAAAGGTCAGAAGTTTAATTTGCAAGGATTTTCTGATAGTGACTGGGCTGGTTCAGTGGATGACATGAAAAGTACGTCTGGATATTGTTTCAGTTTTGGTTCTGCTTGTTTCTCCTAGTGTTCTAAAAAGCAAGAGATTGTAGCTCAGTTTACTGTAGAGGCTGAGTTTATAGCAGCTACTGTAGCTGCAAATCAAGCTTTGTGGCTGAAGAAGATAATGAAGGATTTGTGGTTGAATTCTAGTGATTGCATTGAAGTTAACGTGGATAATCAGGCTGCTTTAGCAATATCACATAATCCAATTTTCCATGGCAAAACCAAGCATTTCAAAGTCAAATTTTTCTTTTTGCGTGAGGTGCAACAAAGTGGTGAAGTTAAGTTGGTCTATTGCAAATCTAAAGATCAGCTTGTAGATATGTTCACAAAACCACTTCAGGCTGGAAGATTTGAGCTGTTAAGAGAGAAAATAGGAATCTGCAGCAGCAACTGATCCAAGGAGGAGTTTGTTGGAATTGTTCAGCTGCTGTTTTCTGTCATGTTTTCCTCTGTTTTTTTTATTAAAAAACAGCCAAGTTCATTTAGTTATGCATTTAGTGTTTTTGCTATTTTCTAGGAAGTTAATAGCACGTTTGTGTGCAGTTATGTGTTGCACGTACGTGAGCAGTTTCTGCTTTGTATTTAGTGGTTGTACTCGACAGTTTTTTTTTCTTATGCACAAGACGTATGAAGTGCTATGCTCTGTTTTTTATCCTTTCTCTCCCTCAAACAACAGAGATGTTTTCTGTTTTAATTGTTGTTTTATAAGCTTTAACAAAAACACGTTCACGGAAGGGGGCGACGTAGAGGAGAAGAAGAATGCCTCGGCGAAATTTCTCAAGAAAATCCTCTCGTCATTGGGGTTTATAGTTCTCTCCCTCCTTCCTCTGTCGTGGCAACTTCATAAGCCTCGATCATAGCTAAGGAGTGCGGTTCTGTCTTGTTCTCTCAGATTCGTCTTTCGGGAACTTTGGGACCATTCGAGCAAAAGAACTCTGAGACGCTCAACGCACCGAGTTCGCAGAAGCTTGAGATCTTCACGACTGCTACTGTGCGCCCTCTCTCGCTGCTGATAGTCACTTCATCATCGGGCAAGAGATACTTGGTTTCGCTCTATTATTTGGTCATGAAGTTCGACAAGTCCTGTTCTAGGCCAAAATTTCATTATCAACACTCATAATCGCCGGTGAAGAGTTCCACAACATTTCTTTGCTCGTGCGATCATCGGTTGTGATTTGAAGTCCATTTTTGTCAAGGTACGAACACATCGGTCTGTCTCAGTTTATGAAAGAAAGAATAGAGACTTCGAACTTGATTTCTGATTGAACAGAAAAATCCAGTCAGTTTTGATGGCTGCTCAGCGATCTCGTTGTGTTAATTCTTTTCTTCAGGCAACCAGCCGCTTCAATTATAAGACCAGATTTAATACTCTCACTGCACTCACATTGTTCGTTTCTTGAAATGTCTCTAAAACACAACTCTAAAATAACACATAGTCTTGAGTCCTTTTTACATTTCATCATTTGTTGAGACAGAATCTGAATCTCTTCCTTCTTGTCTTGTTTTGCCTTACCCTTTGAAATGTCCTCGAATGTTAATCTCCCCACTCATCTACAACGGTTTGTTTATCACGTCTCTTATGTCTGCTGCTTGTTGTGGTCGTGGTGTGGCTGCTAGCATTGGTTTTGAATGGATAATGATGGAGATGGACGACGATGGACGGTTGTCCGGTGACCGGAAGTAGCCTGTGATGGAGGTCTGGTCATGCACGTTTTTGGATTCACTATGAAGTGTGGCGTTCATGTCATAGTGTTTCAGGTTTGAACTTTGATTAAAGTTTCGTGCGCCCTCGGTAAAAGACGATGGAGAGAGCGTGAAAGAAGAAAATGATAAAAGGCTTGAGCGAGATTTCAGTAAATGTGGGCTAGTTATGGGTTTTGGTAGATGTGGGCTTGAATTTGGCTTGTTAGGTTCGAGCTTAGCTCTATTTATAATTGAGCATCGCAACCTACTTGATCAAAAAAGGTATTTGTTCATAAGTTGGTCTGAATTGGCGTCTTAAAAGATGGATCGAACACATCATCTAAATGATGATCCGACTCAGTTCATCTTAATAAACACGATCTCTTCCAAGACTATACCTCATATGACAAGGGATTATTTTTAAGTTCTTTTAGCAACAATATTATTAAGAGTCACCACTAGCCATTATTAAAGGGTCAGCTAGAACCACATCAAGATATGGGAGGCCAAATCCTTTTTTACATAACTAGAGATTCTAAGTTCGAGGATTTGCTTACACTAATATTTCTATTAGTGTCATTTCAGTACTTGACAAATTGTTTATTTTCTTAAGTGATCATGCAATCTTGATTTACCATTTTTAGCCAAAAAACCGTTAAATTTCCATGCAAATATGTTTGTAAGTGGGTTCATTTGAAGGTCCACGGTAATTCTAATTCTAACCTGGAAAGAAAAATTAAAAGACTCAATGAATTAAAGACAAGCAAAAGAAAAAACCCACAACTTGTCAAGTGTTGCGAAAAATGAAAACCCAATGCAACGTGAGGCAAAATATAAACACCATATTTATGTGATTCAATCGTAAAGACCTACGTCCACGAGGAGAGTAGCGACGAATTTCACTATAGATCAAGCAATACAATGAGATTACACACTCGAGTCACTCAAACACTCTTTCAGTGTTTCCTAAGCCCCAATTACACCGAATAACGCACACAGTATTTAGCCTCAAAATTCCTCAAGAAATAATCTCTCGATCTCACAAAAGAATTACACGCAAATCTTATCTCAAGATTTAAATCGGCTACAAACACTAATCATTCTTGGATGTAATTTACGGACAAGAACGACAAAGAAAATCCCTCCCAAGCACTCGACAACGAGACGGCGCTTCAAGACCAATTCTTCATGATCAATCTCTTACCACCCACGGTCACAAGTCTATATATAAGTGAGACCCTTATTCTTTTGCTGACTTTTCTTTTCATAGGATTCTGTTTCCTATCTTGCCTGACACGCACATTAATCCCAGTTAAGGTGCAAATCAAAGTCAACACCAAACTTTCTTATTTTGTTGTTATCTTGAACGATTTTATCCAAAACATATCTCTGTATGATTTAAACAAAATCCAAATCTAAATGAAAGTTGGACTTTCCTATTTTAGCGATTAAATTCTCCAACGCAAATTCGAATTTTGGGAAGTTGATCTTCGGATCTTCTTTGCTCAATTTCGAACGTCCGCAACATATCCAATTCGAAATATTCAAAACTTTTACATTTGACTTAAACTCAAGACATATCTTAACAATCTCCACATTGGCTCGACATTTGAGCTAGGTTGCAATCGCTTTGCAAAAATTCAAACTCTATTGCTACTCTTCCATAGCTTTCGATGGGCTCAACCGCCACAGATATTATCCAAGTCCAAGCTTCGCTTGAACTTCACCATAACTAATGACCTCATCAGAATACCAACTCCACATGCACCTTTAACTATTCCGCAATGATTTTCTGACACAACCTTCTCAATCGCAGATAAAGCAAAATCATTGTTGCATCCATATCTATCAGGAGGTTGAATACATACATTGTTAATTTCAGCAATTACGACAACCATTGGCTCTATAGGCTCAACCTTGCTAGAAGCACCATCCGTGTCGATTATTTTGCTAGTACTTGTACTCGCTACCTTAGGAGTTTCTAATCACAACTCCACCTCAAGTTGAACACCGCTCAGATCCGTTTGAACACTGCTATAATCACTCCTAGCCAGAAGTACTAGAGACTCGTCAAACGTAACTTCTATGCTAATAATAGGTGAATTTAACTCTGCGCACCACAACCGATAACCCCTTTCACCTCGTGCATAACCTAGGAATATACACTTTCTTACCCTTCCATCGAGCTTACCATCACTCGCTCGAACATCACATGGACAACCAAATATTCTAAGAACAAAATAATTAGCAACGTTACCTGACCACACTTCTTGGGAGTCCCATATCCAATCACAGTCGATGGGGATCTATTCATCAGGTAGCGCGCCGTACTTAGCACATCCGCTAGGAATCTCCTAGCCATACCAGCACTAGAGAGCATTTTATGGGCCATCTCTCACAATGTTTTGCTCATCAATTCTGCAACATATTGTGGTTTATCAGCATTAGTGCGGTGTTTCACTATGCCTTCTTTTATGCAGAATTCGTTTAACAGCTTCGAGCAAAACTCCATGCTATTGTCGGTCTGCACATGCTTGAACGTCTTACCAGTCTCCTTTTCGATCAAAGCTATCAACTGCTTGATCCTGACAACAGCATCAAACTTATGCCTAAGCACAAATACCCACGTCTTTATCGAGTAGTTATCAACAACTATGAGCATATATCTAGCACTCTTCCTCGAAGGAAACCGCGACAACTTGCGAACATTCAAGTGAATTAACTTTGCAATTTCCATGGTTTCTTTGACAATTGTACTAAACTGCACTTTTCGCCATTGATCTAAATCATAGCACCTACATACATTCAATTTGTTAGAAATATAACTACATAATAGATTTCTTTCACTTAAAACATTCAGGCTTCTCTCGCTAATGTGCCCCAAATGCATATGCCACAATTCAGACTCTCGAACAGATACATCCGATGTCTCCGCAGTAAAATTTGTCACTATCTCACCTTAAAGCTCATATAGGTCATTGTGCTTAATTCCTTTCATTATTATCAAAACACATTAAACAATTTTCAAAATTCCACATTCTGAAATATATCGATAGCCAACTGAATCCAAGGCACTTAAGGAAATTAAGTTCTTATTCAACTCAGGAACGTGCCTCACTCCAGTCAATGTCCTCACGATACCATCATGCATTCTGATTCTAACATTGCCAACACCAACAACCTTGCATTCATCATTGTTCCCCAACTGCATATTACTATTATCCATGCATTGATAAGTAGTAAATGTGACGTCCCAAAGCGTCACGTACTAAGCGCAAGCGAAATTATAATTATTATTATCTTCTTGTCTAGCTTGTAATCTCCTTTAGATAACCCATAGTGTTTACCATTGAAGGTTAGCATGTATAACATGGATTATTTAAAATCTCAAGTTTATATTATGAGGTTATCCTGCAATCACTCTATCTTCAATTCAAGTATTTGCCAAACATTCATGCACATAAACAAGGACACAAGAAGCTGCATTTCTACTTATCATCATCAGGGCTTACAAAATTTATCAACCTGGACTCTTTCCATGTTCATCGCCTATATATATACAACATATACATCACAAAAGTAAGGCGTAACACAAGCCAGGGATAAGGGGTGAGGGTATCTACTCCACGAGTTCCCACACAAGCCAACGTCTAACAAAAAACAAAAGTTAGTCAGCTTCTACAAGATCAAAGGCGTCTAGGCGCCGTCCATCCCCGCTCCAGGTCCTCCTGCTCCAAAGGGTAAAGGTCCGAACATCTCTCCTTCATGGTTGATAAACCATGCAACGAATGTCATCGGTAATAACTCAGCTATACCGTCATCTAGCCATAAAGTCGCCTCATATTTGGAGAAAACCATGTCAATGTCGGGATCATACTCGTCATGAAGAGAAACATCAAGACGCACTACCGCCCCGTATCGAGCTACTGGCTGTACATCCATGCTATCAATCTGAAAATGTAAGGTATGAGCAAACAACCTTGCCCAGTAAAGAATGATAAAACTCTAACTTAAACAATCCATAGCCATCAAAGTTACAAGTGAATCATCAAACAATTTAGGATGCTAAGAGAATATATCACAAGCATAAACAATACTATTACTTCATGTAAGAAATCACCTTATATGCATCCATTTCTATACTTACCCTTCACAAACTCAATCTCACATCAAAATATAATGCAACAATAATAGATGAACTCACTCGCCAAATAATTATATTTAGTGTGCATAAAATCCACCCTCAAATCAGTCACAACCAGGACACTACCGGCTTGATCGAGTCACTTCCGGAAAGTACGTTATCCGGACTTCCACAATACCTCTAATTGTGGGCATCTCACTCCGAGGCATCCCGGCATTACACAACCGAGGTCCTCCTTGATCACACACAAGGGCATCTCACTCCGAGGCATCTCAGTATCACACAACTGAGGCATCCTTGATCACTCACGATTTCGATAGCCATACCAATGATTTGGAGGAGATCTCTCGAAAAGTATTTAGTGCTCATTTTGGCCAACAAGGGCATCTCACTCCGAGGCATCTCAGTATCTCTCTACCAAGGCATCCTTGATCACACACAAGGGCATCCCAAACTTCTGGGGGCATCACCGGTATCTCTCTACTGATGGGTTCATTCATCTTAAGCACACGTTTCACACCACCACACCTTTGATTAATGCGTTTATCGTATGCAAAAGAAAAGACTCCAAAGTATCTATCTAACTCTCATGAACCTAGCACACGTGCGTGTCCAAATTATAAGATAAAACCCATTATGTCATGTCCCATTCCATGGCGAACAGATATTTACCCCATAATTAAGCACTATGCACCACACTCATTGCACACACATGATTCTATATGCACTTATATCTCAAATGATATATGAGACTTACTCTTATATGACTAACTTCTATTATGAGGTTAATTAGACTCTACGTGCATCACAAAAGCCTAATATAAAAGACACAACCTCTAATATATGTTCTCGGGTCCAGACAGTTTACTAACTAAATGTACAATTTCAGTTTCGGACACAGAAGATATATTAATTCTTGTCGAAATGTTACCAAATTTTAGTATGTTATATTTGAGACATAGACTAACAATTCCCGTGAAGAAACTTAAGTCTGATTCTCAATTTATTAAGAGTAACAGTCGCCATAATCTTTACTAGTACCCTGAACCGACGTCCAGATTTCGTATTTACAAAGAAAATTGTTTCACTAACCAAATATTATCGATTTAATCTCAAATTTTGACACGTCATTCCTTAAGATGTGTTCTACAATTGTAATTAAGGATTCGAAGTCCAAATCTAACTAGGTAAATACAGAAAATTCACATAATCAGTAAAGGTCAAACCGTTTCTCACAAGAACAGTTTACTGGTTTTACTAAGTACACTTCTGTCTCTATGTTTTTATAGTCATATGGTTATAGCTACGTGTATAACTTGATCTTATAGATTTTTAATCATGTAGAATAGTTTCTTTCTTATTTCTATTAACATACATAAAGAAAACTAAACACAAACAGAAGACTCCATAACTGTTTTCACTTAGAACAGAATAGATACACAAATTTTCTCACTTCTAACTCAACGAAACAACTTGTCTATCCACAAATCTCTTCTAAAATACTCCAATGCTTACTCACAGCAACTCAAAGCAACTTCAGCATATCTTTCTCTAACAAATGATCAATTCCACAGCTCGGCTCGAAGTGTCGTTGCATCCGTAAGCCACTTATCACGATTTCTACCAAAACAACACACTCGGCATCCATTTCATCACTTCGCTCAACAAAACAGCATACTCACACAAGGATTTCGAGACATGCAAGACTCAAGAGTGACATGCAATAGCTCCTACCTTCAATCTAACACTCACTAAGCTTAGATCAATCACAAAACAGCAACTACAAACTATATCCATCACTGTTTGGTTAGATCCTCAAGCTCCCTTGATGAAACAATGGATAACTTTCAATTTAGAGTTAGATCTTTCCTCACCTTGCTTCAGCTACTAAACAACACAGAGATGCTTCAAGATCAACACTCAAAATCAGCATGCAAGAAGGAGAAATCGCTGGTTTGCTTCTGGTTTTTCGCTGCTCAGCCGAGAGACAAAAGAAAGAAGAAGATGAAGATGGGTTGTTCGGTTTTATATGGAGAGAGAGAGAGAGTGTGTGTACAAAGCTTAAGGGGGAAATAGGTTATGAGCTAGTCCTAGGCTAGTGTAATGATTAGATTTAGCCAATGATTATGCTTCCTTGGAGTTGCTATCTTCGGTTCTATGGATTGAGAAAAACCGTGGGTGTTGATGAGAGAATCGAGAGAGAGAAAGGTGTCGTGGCTTTCATGCATGAAGATTTTCACCATCTGTCGATCGTCGCTAATTAACAGTTAATCGATATCATTCGTTAGTTCATTAGCTTCTAATATTTTCATCTAATTGCCTTTTGTTTCTACTTAATCCCAATTATACAAAGTCATAACATATATATAACATATCGAATGACATAACATATCGACTAATCAATGTTGGTCTATAAAGAATTCATCACAAAAATGCTAAAGTTATAAGTAATTTTCTAATCAAATCACCTTAACTATAATCTAATAATCTTAACTGAAAATAAAATCACTAGGGCCTAATTATCCATTCCTGGCCCAACAGGCTCAATCTACAACGATCCAGCCCACTAAACTTATAAATCTAATAATTCCGAACCTTGGCCCGCTTCAAGTCAATTCTAAGCCCAACTTTCCCATTCGAATCTACAAGCCCGGTTCTAAAGAAATTGAGTGGCCCACTTACTCTCAAGCCCACACATTTCTCACGATCCATCGGGTTCACTTTCTGGCCCAATCTAATTAATCTAAGTTCCTAATGATCTAATTACACTAATGAAGGTCAATGAAATTCGGGATGTCACAGTAAACTAGTTTCTATTTGGTGTAATATGAAAAGAACAACCAGAATCCATAATCTATCCATCAAACGATGAATCATTAGTGACAGACAAGACATAATCGACACTATCAGCTACAACTGTAACATTAACTGCAGAATCAACTATAATTCACTTACCCTTATCATTCTTCAGCTTAAGACAATTCCTTCTAAAATGCCCCCTCTTGCCACAGCTCCAACAGACAACATCACCAGTCCTAGACTGACTACACCTATTTTTATTAGTACTACTCTTACCCACATGTATTCTAGATCTTCATCTATTTTCACCTACTAAAGTAGCAAATACAGGTTCGCTGAATTCTCTTCTACAGATGTCTTCACTTGTAATCAAATTTCGAACCCCATCAAATGTCAAATTTGTTGACCTAGAGGAATTACTAATAGCAGTAACAGTAGTATTCCAACTATTAGGCAATGAGAATAACAGAATCAAAACACATACCTCATCTTCAAAATTAATCTCAACTAAACTCAATTGATTAACAATCACATTGAATTCATTGATATGATCTGCAACTGACGCACCTTCACTCATCTTCAAATTAAATAGACGTCGCATCAAATAGACTTTGTTAATCGCAGAGGGCTTCTCATACATATCTGATAAGGCTTGCATCAAATCAGTAGTGATCTTCTCCTTCAAGATGTTAAACGCGACGTTGTATTTTGTTTGCACCAGAAATTAATGAGAAACAATGGTCATAATGAAATATAAAATTTATTGTAACAAAAAGAACTTGAGTTCGATATACATTAGGTCTTGTTTGCACCAAAAATTAACTAGGTTCTAGGTGTAAGCAAACAGGTGATTTAAGGATTAATGGCTATCAATACTCACTTGAACTATTGTCGATGGTCGTAAGAATGACGGTCAATATTGATATATATCGATGGCCATGGACTAACTGTCAATACAAGATAGCATCTAGTTGCAGATTATCATGACAGAGTTGTTCGACAAGGATACCAATTAAAAGGGACTTATGAGTTACCGATTGAGAAACCAAATGAAAACTAAAAGTTTGAAGGGCGTTACACTTAGTTATAGTATTTAAATTTGGAATCACTGCTGGATAGGGCAATGAGGTCCATAAATCATGGTATTCAAAAAAAAAAAATTGTGTTATAAATAGGGGTAAACATCAGTTCAAGGTCGATCCTAGCCCAACCTCGGACCAGTCCAACCCTACCGGTCCTAGTTCGGTTCCCAAGGGGACTAAGTTGGTTCTTGGTATTGGGATCCCTAGACCTTGTATTGTGTAGGTTAGTCCTCAATCTTGTGAGTTTAGGATCGATCCAACCCGGACCATCTTTGTAGATATTGACGTATTACATATAATATATACTTATATAATATATATTAGATATATTATATTTTTAATATGTTATATATAATATTATTTTACCTATCCAACATTATATTCCGTCATCTTCCTTCTTTTCTGTCTTCTTCTTTTTTCTTTTTTTCTTTTTTGTTTATCTTTGCCAAGTAAATCAGAAAGGACAAAGCCCTAATTAGAAATTTAAAAACCCTTTTCCTGAGCAAGCTCGACGCTCGCCTTGCAACTCACCACTCGCCCCGTGCATCATTGCTCGCCCCTCACCTCACAGCTCACTACTTGCCCCTCACCTCGTGCGGGACTAGTCCAACTTGTACCATGCCCACTCCTAATTAACAAGACATGAAGTTGTATATTCATGATTTATATCAAGTATTTTAAACTTCTTATGGTTTAATTATATTCCACTGGTAAGTTTCACTTCCATTGTAGCCTAGAATTCTCTTCTCTTAAACTTCCCATCTCATTCCATTTCCCAAGCAGAAAAATGATTCAAAGACAAATCAAAAGTGAGGGAATTTTAACAGGCTCCAGCGATAGAAACACTTTATCTCCATGGGCAGTCTTGGTCATTTTTATGCTTTGTTTCTTTTAGCAATTGTTAAATTTCTATTGTTACACTATCTTAAATTTATGTTGGATATATACTAACGTTTATAGTTTAGTTTATCAATGCCGCATTGGTACTGGATATGTAATTTCAAATAGTAAGTTTGTCTTTTCAAGGAATAAAAAAAATGAAACAAAAAAATTATTGATTGGTTCTAGGTTGACCTCGGAACCAGACCGGTCCTCGATCCTAGGCTCAACAAGGTCCATCCTCACTCTAAAAAATGGAAGACCAATATTGTGCGGATTAGTTCCTAAATTAGGTATTGGACCAGCCCAGCCCAAACCATGCTCACCCCTAGTTATAAATCTAGGATGGGTAGTGTACTAGAATACATTAATATATAAATCACTTGAATATTCGAAAGTGTATATAGTCCTTCACTCTCAAGTGTCATTTTTGGATATTCAAGTGATACTCAGAGGACATCATTGAATGAAAATGAAACAGAGAGTATAATATACAAACAAAGCCTAAGCCCCGGCTTCTTGTGCATGATACACACTTGCTGAAAATAGAGAATTAGAGGATCCATAATGTTTATAGTGGTGAAGAAACTCAAAGCTTTGAAGCAACACCTAAGGCACATGAACAAATCTCAATTTGGTGACTTACATTTGAAGGTCAATGAGGCTATGGAAAGCCTTTAGCGGATTCAACGAGAGCTCGCTGTAGACACCTACAACCCCAACACTTAGTACAAAGAAAAAGCACAACTAGAATAGCTCCTTGCTCTCAACAAACATGAAGAAGTCCTTCTCATATAGAAATCTAGAAATCTATGTCTTAAAGAGGGTGATAGCAACAACAAGATTGTATTCACCTCCATGATGTGTGGAAGTGCTCAAAACAAGATTAATCAACTTTTACTTGACGATGGTTCTATTATTATTGATAAGAGGGCTCTCAAGGATACAGTAATATCCTATTACTGCTACTTATTCGGAAACTCCAGTCATAGTCGTGTCTCGTATGACAGGCTTGCTTCTCTATTCCATGAAGATGTTAGTGCTCTTAGTCACTACATCGTTTATTGGAAGAGCATATATTCGCAAAGTCATTAGGGGTTTCAACAATTTCAAAGGTCCCAATCCAGATGAGTATAACAATTTATTCTACAAAAAAGCTTAGCCCACCATAGGACATGACATTGAATATACTATCATGGAATTCTTCTCTTCAATGAGAATGCTGAAATTGATAAATTCTACACTGAACTCTCTTGTACTTAAGGTTTCAAATCCATGCTGCCTTAAGGAGTACATACCCATTTCATACTACAATATCATATATAAAATCATATCAAAGCTACTTGCAAATAGAATAACTTGTATTCTCCCTTCGGTTGTTGGCCTCAACCAAATTGCTATCATCACGGGAAGATAGATTGCAGAGAATATTCTATTGTGCCAAGAACTCTTGCATGACTACCATAAGGGCAATATAGGAAAACGGGTGGCAATCAAAATTGATCACGTGAAGGCTTATGATATGGTAAAATGAGATGCTATTCTCGAGGTTCTAAAAGCTATTAATACCCTTCAATACTGGATTGATATGATAAATCAATGCATTACTACCCCAAGGTTCTCGGTTTATTTCAATGATGAATAGATTGGGTACTTTGCAAGCACAAATGGGCTCCGACAAGGTGACCCTTTGTCTCTCTACCTCTTTATTCTGGTTATGGAAATCCTTAATAGAATTATCATAGGGAAAATTGCTACCCCGTCTTTTAAGTTTTATTGGCATTGTGAATCGCAAAGGATTACTCATTTATGCTTTGCTAATGACCTATTCATATTTCCTCACGGGGATGTGAACTTTGTCCTTTGTCGTGTTGATGCACTTAATGATTCTGCAGCTTTTACTAGGCTTAGGTTTAACGCAAACAAATGACATATCCTTTTCTTTGGGTTGTTTGAGAATGAAAAACTCCTTATATTGGATCACACGCCTTTATCCATAGGCACCCTTCCCATTATATACCTCAGTGTCTCACTTGTTACACGAAGGCCCATGCATGTGGATAGTAGGTCCTAATGGAAAAGATATTCCAAAAAATAGATGGATAGGGCAAGAATCTTATCAGCTATGTAGGAAGACTTCAATTAGCCTAATTGGTCCTTTTATCTATTTGCAGTTATTGGATGCAAATGTCTCTCCTCCCAAAGCAAACTATCTATGAGATTGAAAAGGAAATTAGGCAATTCTTATGGGTAGGAAATGCTAAAACGCATGAATTTCACAAAGTTGCATGGAATGTAGTATGCTCACCAAAAAAGGAGGGAGGACTAGTATAACTTGATCTGAAAATCTGGAATAAAGTGTTGATGGGTCACATGCTTTAGAGCCTCATCAATATTCCGTCCACTTCCCTGTGGAGTTTGGGTTCATCATATTATATGCAGAGGTACTCCTATTATGCAACTCAACATAAAGGGCAATATGGCTTGGAGTTGGCAATATATTATCAAACTAAGACTTACCTTGACACATATTATCTTTAGTCAAACATATTGTTGCAAAGAGATATACAAAGAATTTAGACAATAGGGAGCGGCCGTGGACTAGTATCAATTAATTTGAATTGGCAATATTAGCAAGCATAATATTATCAGCTGGTTTCTTTATAGAGATAGACTATTGACATCAACAGCCATATCACAATGGTTGTCTTCAATAGATACTAAGTGTAATTTTTGTATGACTGGTATAGAAGATAAAAATCACTTATTCTTTGAGCGCACTTGAACAAGTAGTGTATAGCATAGTATTTTGGCACAAAATGGAATTTGGCATTAGGTAAGAGGATGGAACTTAGAACTTCAATGGATGATTAGGCCACCAAGGGCAAAAGTTTGGCGGTGAGACTCCTTAACCTGCCTTTCTTAGTGACAATCTATTGCATTTGGAAATAATGCAACCATAGACAGTTTCAAAACAAGTCGATTGAGCCTCGTCTTCTATTGGTTAGGATTCAAAAGGTTGTAAGAGGTAAGGTATCACCTTACCAAAAGTGTAGGCCTTCCTAGATAAATATTTTGTTGGCTACTATATGGAGGCTTCCTTCCTTCATCTTCTCAAATAATTAGTCTCTTTGAAATGCTAGGGGATTCCCCTAAGCTTTTGTACCTCATCTAATTAATGATTTTCACATATTTACACAAAAAAAAGGGTTCTTTTATATATAGAAAAAATACAATAGCTCCAAAGATTAGACAAGGCTTATAGAACTGCTAAATCGGAGTTTAATGAACAAGTTACGCTACCTGTTTGTGTCTCTGAGTGATCAAAATCGCTTGTGTAACTTCTAAACCAAATCATGAACTGGAAAAATAAATAAAAATCAAAGAATCAGCAGGCATTAAGATCAGGACATGTTATAGGTTTCTTGCTAGCTGACATGCGTAGATGAATTTAGTGAGAATTCTTGAGCACTTCGCCCTTTCCAAAAAAAGAAAAAAAAAAAAAGCTAGATAGTTTAAGTGAGAAAATAATCTTGGGGAATTTATAAGGTATGAGTGCCTTACTCAAGTCTTCAAACCCTCTTAATTAAGTGTTTGTCTCTACCAGATAATGCCCAGAATCGTTCGCTAAGTTGGTGACGGTATTGATTAATGCCTCCAATCGAAAAAAAAAAAAAATACAGTATTATATTTCCTAGTTGATAAAACTTGCATGTCAATACACATCATGTGTGATGTACACATTCGCATGTCAAAAGTAAAACACAAAGTTAATTATCATAGATAACGTAGAAGTTAAGATTAATACCACGAATAACCTCAAACTATTATGTCTATGACAAATTTACCCTAAATTAATTTTTGGGTTACCGAAAGCCCCAAACTGATACATCTATCATAAAAAAAAATCTCAAAATAATACACTTGTGATTATCCCGAACTGATATGGATTTTCATGTGAATTGAGTTATTATCATGTGTTATCTAACTCAACATTTCATGGTAAAATTTTTACATAAACTGACAAAAGATAAATATGCCATTAGCGTACCAGTTTGGCGTTTCTATCAATCCAAAAATTATCACAAATACACCAATTAAAAGTTTTTTTGTAGTATTAACCCTAAAAGTTATTAGTTTGCCTCATAGCATCAGCAATGTATCAAATGTATGAATTTCTTTGAACACGAACTATCCTTAGCTCGCAGGTGGATTAATAATCCCCACAAATATAGGGAAACTACGCACTTCCACATGTATCAATTAAGGTTTCATCCATAGGATGATATGCATGGTCCACAAGTTTAATATGAGAGGAAGACAATCCTATTCAGATTAGGATTCGCTATATTCCAAACCAACAGTCAATTACTCGAGTCAAATAAAAGGTTATCATGATGCTGATGATAGAAAACTTCAGGAGTTTTCGTGTGAATGCAAAACAGACAATGACTGGTACAGCTTGATGTTGACCTTGTAGCACGTGATGAATGATCATGGCCGCACGGGTTTGTATAACAACTTCGTATGCCCAACTTGTGGAAAACAACATCTCCAAAGTCCATGAATGTCCGCTTCTGTCAATGAGCAATCAAGTGCATGGAATCAACTGAACATTGCCAGTTGTTGGAGATAGAGAACGCGAGAGCAAAACGTGAACTACATAAATCAATGCAGAATAATAAGGAGATAGAGTGCAAGTAACTTTGGTCGTTGACATATCTCCAAACGCACCCTTCACGCAGTGGGGGATTGGTGCATCCTATTGGCCCTCACCGAAATGAATCATGTTGTGTATGGCAGAGCTCTTGCTCTCACTCGTTCTTTTCTACAACTTTGAAGTAGGTCAAGGCTTCTCTGTTATGCAATGTTCTTTAGGCCAAAAACTAAAGGTTGCCCCCTATCGGATCTCTCCAAAGATAATACAATCAAGCAAAATTGGAAGGATTCATACTTCATTTTGACCCCACAAATTGATAAAGCTTAATTAGAATCATGAAAAGGTGGTTGCTTTACACAAACCAAATCTACATAGAACACTAATAAATAAATAAAAAACAATCACGGACTATTTAAGAAAACACTCAAACATTTTTAGATCCCTATGTGTGGCAAGCCCATCATTGTGCACTTCCCTGTATATATAAGTTTAAGCGAGAAACCCATTGTCTAAGCCCATGATAAACCTTGCCTCTCCTGGACATCGTAGACATTAATTTTTAAGTTTTTCTTGGCGGTGCTTGTTTTATGTTTTTTTCCCACCAGTTGTCCTGTCAGAGTTAGGAGCATGCACTACTTGCTGTTGATGATCGTGTATTCCCATATGGTCATGCTTTGTCTCGGCTAGCAGATTTTGCGAGCTTGTGTGCTTAAGGTAAAGTTCCAAGTTCAGTTCAACCGTACAAGTTAGTTAAGTACTGCCTACAGGCCATCTGCATCAGCTGAAGACTTTAAGCGTCATAAAAGACCCTAACCTGGTGATTTAAATATGGTGACAGCAGTTTGCTCGACAACCTTTCCTATATCACATAGTGGAATGCAAACACGAAGAGAAAAAAGGGATGATTGGACTCCGTTTCAAACACTTGCAGCCTCAGCTACAGAGATTTCTCAGCGTGTTCCTACTTCCTAGCATTAGAGTCTAGTCTGATCCGAAGGACGTTTGGATCTTCCTCGAGTTCTCTTCTCAGCTATGGTTCACATAAAAGATTCAAACCCACCACTGACACAACATTCTCTTCCATGCTCTCGAAACCTCATATTGCATCTACAAGTCTACAACCGCATCGCCATAATAGGTTTTCATTTATCGCAGATAGCAATGCTTAGTTTAGGATCCCTCGGTACAGTATTCAATAATCAAGCGAAAAAGAGTCTTACATTGTCCGGTATTATCAAACCAGGGAAAAAAAATGGAAACAATAGCTCCAACTTCGTGCGCAAACTTTGCAATCAGGACAGATACCTTATCACGATCTCTACTGAGCATTGTCAGCAGCTCAAAGCCAAGCAGGAGATTACAGAACCAGCCGCAGGCTCAAATGCATACCAATCTGAAAGCAGGATGATCCAAAATCTGAAAAAGGAACTTCTTGACCGCAACCCCGTTGTTGAAACTCTGATAATCATCATAATCCAGAATTACCACTTAACACAATTTACTCACATGGAAAATGAGTACTCCTCAGGGTACGTTCATGACTTGAATAGACTGCAACATGTCGGAAACAGCAATGACAAGATCACCCGATTTGATCATCCCCCTGGCCTTGAGAAGAGAGAATGTTTTATTGAGGTTGCTTTCCATGTCATCAGAGAAGCTTAATCTGAACGGTATCAGACCCCACTGAAGGTTCAGACGCCTCCTCACTGATGTTGTAGTTGTGAAAGCAAAAATTGGGCAGTCAGGTCGGCATCGCGAGAGGAGAGATGCCATGTGACCGGATTTTGTGTAGACAAAAAGTGCGTCCACCCCCAAATTGTTAGCTGCGACATCAAATAATAAAATATATTAGACATGAAGAACCAGAAAAGCATCTCTTTGCAACTGCAGAAAAGACATAGGTACAGTTTAAAAGACATAGGTACAGTTTCAAGGGTCACAACACTACAATTGTCAACTATGTCCCAGAACAAAACAGATAATGGCACAACAGAATTTGTGACAACATGAAGTATCACTAAAGAATGCCAAAAGAGTAATGCAACAAATTAGACCAACATCTGATGACATGGAACAGTTATCCCCTCCAAGTTATATTTGGGCAGAGTTTTCACTTAAGCTTCATGGGAATTTCAGCAATCAGAAGCAAAGCAGAGTTATAAATGTCCTATCTTTCAATGGAGAACAGCAATGACATTTGATATTAATTTAAGACACGAAGAATAATTATATGCCATAAACACGACATCTGCCAAAAGTCTGCTGTCATGGATGTCTCTTTGGAGTCAAGTCCTACAGCCTTCACTTTTTTTTCTAGAATGTATGCCCTCATTTGCCAAGCTTTGAAAGTAATTGTAAAGAAGAGCTAAGCCACAATTACTCACCCATCTTGGCAGCAGAAATGCATATCTCTTCCGAAATGTTGTCTGCAAATGAAGATCCTATATGTGGAAGTTCCATAGCTTCATGGCGTTTCTCTTCCCTCCACCACTTCTCTATTCTCACACTGACACTCCTCAAGACTGTCAATGCCTTCTCTGGGTACTGACCCATGGCTGACTCACCAGAGAGCATCAGAGCATCGGCTCTCTGTCTAACTGCTTCCGAAACATCAGCAACTTCGGCTCTAGTTGGTGTAGGGTACTCAATCATAGATTCAAGCAATTGAGAAGCAACAATAACTGGTCTATTAAGCTGCCTGCAGACCTGAACAATTTTTTGTTGAGCTGACGGGACCTGCTCAAGTGGTATCTGAGCACCCAAATCACCTCTGGCAACCATAGCTCCATCTGATGCTAGAATGATCTCCTCTAAGTTCTTCAATGAGTCAATACTCTCTATCTTTGCAATGACAGAAATGTCCCTGCATATTTGAGTGAACAAGACACACAATTGGCCCTTCACAATACAAATTACATAAAACTAATACACTATAAATGAGTGGCAAGGTACATGTTCTTACGCATCACGAGAGCGAGCAGCAATGTAACTCTTAAGATGAGTTATAACATCAGCAGACTTGACAAATGATATCGCGATAAAATCAACACCCTCGGCGATCCCAAAATCAATGTCCAGCCAGTCCTAAACACAAGTTCAACATAGGTTCATCAAAAAAAAAAAAAGATCAACATTTTGTTTGGCATAAAAATTTGGATGGTAACTTATTCTTTTTCAGTTTTCAACATTATAAGTCAGCATGTAACAAATAGATAAAGACAGAGGTAAACCTTTGAAGAAATTGTCGGAAGCATTGCATTACGTTCCCGAACTAGACTACCATTTCTCCAGAAAGTCAAATTAGCACGCGGAAGCAAAAGTCCGGGATCAGTACATTGGCATTTAACATCTGGACCAATTTTCTCAATCACTTCAAACCTCACCATTCCACCATCGACAAGGAGTTCATCCCCAACCTTCACATCTGTGAATTTCAGCAGATTGACAAAACAAAAATACAGTAAGCAGTGCACGATCTCATAGAAATAACTACTGTTTCTTTAATTAACGAGATTTTTTATTAGTCATTACCTTCAGCAAAACCATCATAATTCACAATGATGGTTCGTTCAGGGAGAGTGGAATCAAAAGCCCTCACGCTAAAAGTCCATATTTCACCATCCTGACAAAAGCACAACCAGTTAAAGAAAATTCTCTTTACAAGCAATGCCATCTGCCACAAAAACTGCAACAGGAAAAGATTATAACGGTTCTCTGCAGAACTATTTCAATCCAACTGTTAACTCATGGGATCACATTTCAAGTTCAATTCTTTCCTCTAGGTATACAAGCAATCACTTACACCCAGGCAGAATCTCTTGCACTAGCCACTGTAAAAGGTCTGATTGTGCTCCACTACATAAAAGATGCAATTTTGACCGGCTTGAAGGGCACGGAAAACACAGTAGTGCCACAGTTTGCATGAATATATCAGAAGATAACTGCTCTTGGCCATGTTATTGGTTAGACTACTTTCTAGTTTGGCTTTTTCCTTTTGATATTTATCTCAGTTGTCCTGGTTTTTCCATATCCTTCCTCTACTACTTCGTAATGTATACTTTCCGTGTGAGTATTAACTTGGTTCTATTTCAATAAAGTGATCTTCATCACCCCCAAAAAGCCCTGTACACAGGATAAGCAGCTTGCCCAAGGCGAAAGATAAGAACTATCAATCAAAAAAGAGACCATCATTCGCCATAAAATTTCATTCCACAAATACAAGCAGTTACCATTGAAAGAACAACGGAACCTAACATAAGGAAGCAAAAAAAACCACATTGTTCCTACAAAGCACGCACCCAAGACAAGCACAAAAGCACACATAAGCAAAACTCAGTTTCCTAGTCAGTCTGTACTAAATCCTATTAAATAAAAAAGAACAAAAAAATCCCTAGCATTGAATCAGCACCAATGCAATTTCAAGTACGATGCGCACAAATTGGGTGTAAATTACGATAGAGGACGGCGTAGCTCCCGTCTTGCCCTTGACTCAGCATTTAATTGGAGAAATGTTATCTATCATCAGATAGCTATCCAGTGTCGTGCATTAATTGGTAGGGTTCCATGATTGAATGATAAATCAAGCATGAGCTATAATAACCAGTTCCAGTTCACTTAGACACATTGGTAAAGGCCTTTGCATCATGCAATTTAATATTCCTCACAATTTTTTCTGCAATTGAGTTGCACTATACGGAGAACAATGAAAATTAACAAAAATAGAAACGTAGTTTTCATCAAGTCCCTTCCTTTTTCTTCTGGAACCGGAGGTATCACAATCTTCCGCGAATGCGAATTCGGTCGGAACGAAAGAACAAACGAACCTCGGCTTTCGCAGAAGCAGCCCCGCCGAGATCGCCCATGTGGATCTCGCTCCCTTCCGTGTCCATCATTATGGCGACGGCGTAGCCCTTCTCCTCGTTGAGCCGCCGGACCAGCTCGATGACGCGGCGGTGCCACTCCCGCGTGCCGTGGCACATGTTGATCCGCGCCACGTTCATCCCGCCCACCGCGAGCGCCTCCAGCTGCTCCGACCCGCACGTCGCGGGGCCGATGGTGCACACGAGCTTCGTGCGCCGCGTGCTCCGGAACCCGTTCTCCTTCAGCTCGGCCTCCGTCACCGCGTCCACCTCGATGGCCGCCGCGTCGCCGGCGGACGCGGGCCGCGAAATCACGGCCCCGGCCCCATTGTCCGACACCAGGACGCGCGGGGCCGACGGGGACTGCGGGTTGCCGTCGGACGCGGAGGCTCTGATGGAGAGGCCGGAGAAGGCGGCGGCGGCGGCGGCGGGGGGGGGCAAGGGGCGGAGTGTGGCGGGGAAGGAAGGCCTGGGGTGGTGGTTGGATTTGCTCAGGAAAGCCACGCTCGGCGAGCCGGTGAACAAGTGGAGGGACTGCGCCGACATGGCTCGATCTCCGGCGGAGGCGAGGGCGGCGGCGGGTCGGAAGCGGTGGTGATTGCCGCGGAGGAGGAGGAGGAGAGTGGAGACGACGGGAGCCAAAGGCGGAGTTTTTAATGGGTTTTTGGGGACAGTGGCGGAGTTTCCGAAGGGGGGAGAGAGAGAACGGAGAAGCGCTTTCTCGGCCGTTTTGGAGCTTTGCGAGTGTCGTTTTGGAAGGAAAAGCGTGCGTTCGAAGGGCGCGCCGTTTCGCTCCAAAACGACCCCCCCCTACGAAGGGAGTGGAAAGAGCAATGACGAACGTGCGGCAGGATGCGCCCCGGCCGGGGGGGGGGGCTCTTAAGCCACGCGGCTCGTGGCTATTGGACTGACTGAGCTAGGGGGAGCGTGGGGCCCCGAACGATGGGGGCGGTTGGATCAACCCCCGCTTTTTCTTTTCGAGACTTTAGGACTTGCGTGAGATTTTTCGCTTTTCCTTTCCTTTTTTTTTTTTTTTGATACTTTCTAGGTTTCCTTTTTCTGTTTATTTTGGGCGAACCTTAAATTGGAAACTATTGACGAGGATATGCCTCTTAAGATCCGGAAGCGGATCCAGGCTTCTCCCGCCTGGCTCGGTGGGTGAACAGATTTTCACGGACTTTAATGAACTAATGAGATTATGTTAAGTAAAAAAAAAAAAGAATCCTAAACTTATTATATTATTAATATTTAATTCTAACCATTTTCATATTTCACTGGACCCATGAATCCATCCGACTAATTGCGTTAAGATATTTCAGATATTATACAAAGTCTTGGGCTCAAACATAAACTCGATGGCTCATGAAATACTTGCACCAGCCAACGTGGCACGCCACGTCATCTCCACGCGCAGGGAGTGGGGCCCAGTCAACTCCCCGTCACGCCTCCGCCGATCTCCAAGTCATCATCACCGCCTCCGCATCGTCAAAACTTACGACGGTCTCAAACCCTCTCCTTCCTCTCTCCTCTCTCCTCTCTCCTTCCGTTTGCCCTTTTTGCCAGAACAAAAGCAGACCGATCGCGATCCAAAACTAAAACTCAGCTAAAAATTCCACGGATCAATTGCCGATAACCTCCCTAAAGAAGCGATTTTGTCCCTCCGCCACCCGACGAAACGACCGCCTTCCTGACCTAATTCTTCCCCATCTCAGGTTCGGTTTCATGGATTCTGCCTCCTCGTCTTGTCGATTTCTTGCTTCCCTTCTTGTTGGCGCCAGCTGATCGAAATTCGATTGCTGGGTCTTTTGAATCCCTTCGCGATTCGAGTGAATTTCTGATTCTTGGGTTTGGACGGTTGCAGGTGCTTTGCGGGCGAGGGGGGATGGGGGCGTTCATATCGAGGTTCTGGTTCATGATGTTCCCGGCGAAGGAGTACAAGATTGTGGTCGTGGGGTTGGACAACGCCGGAAAGACGACCACCCTTTACAAGTTGCACCTCGGGGAGGTGGTCACGACGCACCCGACCGTCGGGAGCAACGTCGAGGAGGTGGTTTACAAGAATATCCGATTCGAGGTGCGGTAATAACGAACCCTTTTCGTGCGTTTGTTGTTGTGTGCGAGTTCTGGTGATTAGTGGTGGGAAAATGCGATCTTGGACGGTGCTGCCATCGGTGCTTAGGGTTTGGTATTCAGAGTTCCGTATGATTTAGATGATTTCAGCTTATGGGCTGCCATTTTGATCGGTTGCTGTGATAAGGGGAGTCTACTTTTGTTGGAGTTGTGATTATCCTTGAACACAAAAGAGCAACTTTGCCTAGTTTAGCTAATTGGGTGGTTGAACTTGGTGATTTCAGTTCTGATCTTGACCCTCTCAATATGGATGTATGTGTTTATCTGTAGTGATGGCTTCCTTTAATGGGCCGTGGAGCGTGGATTTTTTTGTTGATCATTGCTTGAATTACTTAAATTAAAGATTTCAAGCTAACTAGAACTTCTCTTGCCTTTTCTTGTTAGAGATTTGGATGTTGTGTTAGTAATTGCAGACTATCATAGCTTGTCTTGCCTCCAGGACAACTCTTTTGCTTAAGGTTCTTTATTAAAAGAGTTCTTTCCACCATATGGTCAAAAGAATGTAAGCTCTGGCAATAGGGTTTTGTTGCTGACATATGACTTCATTTGCAAATTGATGTTCTATCTAATAAGATGGTTTTGAATTTCCCGTGTTAGTTAGTTGTCAAACTCCTGATGATTGTTCATCTTAGGTACTCGCAGCACATGCTGCCTTCATTGTGTTGTATGCTGCATTTCTGTTTCGATGCATCATTTTTAAGTTGCTTGGATGATGGCGTACTTGGATACTTTGGATTGTGATAATCTGCTTTTGTCCCTCAATATGTTGTCTCAGCAATTTCAGATAGTCCTCTGTATGTTTTTATTATATTACTTTAGCATCCTTGGTAGAGCCAGTTCAAGCCAACAATTTCACACGTGAGTCAATCATGCCATTCTGTTATATATTTGTTTCTCTGTCATCTTGTGTTATCACTAATCAAAACTAGTCTGATTATGAAGAAATAATTCATGGATTAGTCATTAAGATTTTTCAAACAAAATGGCGCGGGAATATATCTCAATTTGTTAGTGAGAAATATGTTGGAGGGTAGATGAGTCATGAGTATAAAGGAAGGTTGACAATCAATAGATACTCTTAACATATATGCAAGTGATTTTGGTCTCATGGCACATCTGTCAGATTTAGCTGGACATGTAAGTTACTAGACAGCTCATGTACTAAGAAGATCTTATGGTGGCCAATGTTCTCGAATTAGTAGAAAAACGTTGGTTTAACAAATTTGCTCCGTCAATGAACTGATCTTGTTATCCTTGTGGTTATGCTTGTTATCAGGTCTGGGATCTTGGCGGACAAGAAAGATTAAGGACAT
The DNA here is from genome assembly GCA_028830015.1 of Eucalyptus grandis x Eucalyptus urophylla. NCBI lineage: Eukaryota > Viridiplantae > Streptophyta > Magnoliopsida > Myrtales > Myrtaceae > Eucalyptus > Eucalyptus grandis x Eucalyptus urophylla. Next base: position 6,208,495 of record CM054200.1, read on the forward strand.
CATGGGCCACATATTATCGGGGAACTAATGCTGTTATTGTAGTGATAGACAGCACTGACAGAGCACGGATTTCCATTATGAAGGATGAACTATTCAGGTTGCTAGCAAGTGAGGACCTTCAGCAGACCGTGGTGTTGGTGTTTGCAAACAAGCAAGACCTGAAAGATGCCATGACCCCGGCAGAAATAACGGATGCACTCTCTCTTCACAGCATCAAGAACCATGATTGGCACATTCAAGCTTGTTCTGCCCTCACAGGCGATGGGCTTTTCGACGGTCTTGGATGGATTGCTCAGAGGGTCACCGGTAAGGTGGCTAGTTGAAAAACAAAGAGAAATCTCCAGTTTTCTTATGTATTTGCTGGAGTTGGATGGGTCTCCTCTGTAACCAAACAAATTTGTAGATTGATCCTTTTTGATTTGCCTTCTGTACCTTGAAATGACAAATCTGTTTCATCAAATACTTGTCATGGAGAAAATTTGCTGAATGAAACTCACGTTCCAATATGAGGTTACGTTTGCCATTAGCTATCCATAGCTGTAAAGATGTATGGTCTGTATGTACCTTAATTTACTATAATTTTTGCCTATATAGTTCCTTTTGATTCCGACATTACTGGCGGTCCTGTTTTCAAGAAATAACGAGTTTAGTCTGTGAAAATCAGCCTTTTTTCTCATTTTTAAGCGGATGAACAAATTGCGTTCTCTGTATATACATGGCCGCTAATTTTTCAAAACTACTATCTATATACCCACACGAATAATTCGCCGGAAGATCATCCTTTATTGATCATCCAGATTCACCGAAGGGCCAGAAAGATCATAGTACTTGGAGCACATTCTCGGTGTAAACTCAGCATCTCCGTTAAAATGTACGTGAACTGTGCCATGTACGTTGTTTTTAGCTGGTTCGCTTGCCGAGTTGCCCGTTCGAAGTGAAGGCTTTATCGGCAAGGACGGTATAACTATTCTTTATTGCCTCAATGACTATGTGCAAGATTCCGACGGCCGAAGAAAGAATTGCTCTCCGTTGGGCTACATGAAAGCTCGAGCTCAAATTTCGAAGACAACATGCAAATGCTTCCTGTTGTGTCCGAAGCAGCTCCTCCCTGAATCAGATTGAGTACGTGCGGATGGGCAGAGCAATTAGTGTCTGCCGAGTAAAATTGGCTAAGCCGAAACTACATTATCTTCGTAATGTCCAGCATCAGTATGCCTGCTCTGTCCCTGCAACTGGTGGTGACCGAGCTCATGATCTGCCGGAGGATAGATTTCTCTGCATCCCCGTTGCAAGCATCATTCTCTTCAGCTCATAAGCGAGAATGAACAAGAGAGATTCCGGCTGAATGAAAAAGAGAGATTCCAGCAGGCCTTAAGTGGCACTAGCAACCGTAGCTTTGCCATTGCTGTGGCGAGCCTCCTGACCAACAAATGTAAGACACTACCAGAAGTTATATCGCTGTGGGTAAGGACTGCGTTGCCATTCTCACCTTGTCTACTTCCTGTGAAGTAATGTATCGATTAACTGGGAAAAATTACCTGAACAGCTGCCATGCCGACTTTTCCTAGTGAAGAGATGAGCCTGCTCAATTGAGCCTGTAGAGGCGTTTCCTCACTTCTGTGATGACTACATGAGCTTGTCAGTGCTCCCCATTTTGAGGTCACACCGACAGATGTTACTAGCATCCTGGCCAAAACTTGTCACCGACTTTTGTGCCAGAGAGCAAGAAAGGGTGCCCTTCTAGGAACAGTCCGTCTGCTGGAACATTGTCCTGTATTCAGACAGATGATATCTCCCACAACGATATTTTAAATTGACAAACCAAAGGACATTGACTCTTACGTCATTTTCTATATGAAACCAATCATAGTCATACTGCTTGCATGACCAGATATTATACCCCGCAGAGACCATGATTACAGGAGGTAGAACAAAAGATATGCTTACAGCTTCGTGCCATCCTTCTGTAACTCCATGTCTTTTTATGCCATTACCAAAACCAATGGAAATTGGCACACTTTCAGAAGAAAAAATAAGGTTTCGTCTTACAAGTTCCCATATAAAACGAAAAAAGCTCCTATTGGGTAGCTCCTAGTACGTGTTTGATCCAAATGACTTCAGCCAACGGCCCGCGTCTTCCACATTGCCGCTGATTCCTCGCTCCAGAATTGTTCCAAGAGCAGAGTCAACAAAACGGGAACCACCAATCATGCGAAGCCGGACTAAACCTCTATTTAGATGGTAGTTTGATCAATCTTGAAGCTTCCCTCTCTCAAAATTGTATATAACACGCTGGTGCTAGGATGTTCATGTGAGGAAGTATCTTTAGGGCAACTGCAGAAGAAAGATTTACACCACTGTTTGGCTTTGCTAAGGGTGGCAGCTGGGAGTCTGAGAGTATTCCGAGGCTGAATTCCATTTTGAAAGCAAGTGCCTTCGTCAGTTTGTACTCTGCTCGTGCTCTCTTCATCGGCTTCAGGGCAGATCATCCATTCATCGATCTTATAGTGAGGTGATGACAATATAAAAAGGGAAGGACCAACACTCCACTGCCCTTTTCATACTCTACAGTTTTGGCGAGATTAAGCTTGATCTTGACAATAAGGATGATCCCAATTGCCGATCGCCAGCCTTCATTGAACTTTTCGAACATTGTCCCTGAAGAGGCCAAGCACCCTCAAAGCAGGAAACAGAGAAGATGATTGAAGAATCAAAGAAGCTTTCACAAAGAAAGGATGCTATGTAGTCCACCAATTGCAGGAATTAGTTCCCAATGCAGGAATCCTCGAAGAAATGGAGGTTTATACTGAGAGTGATATAATGGAGCGATAACATCGGTCTTGTTAATGGAAAGCATGTCCATAAGATAAGACAACACTAGTAATTCCATGGGATTGACAGGTAACTTCTTTATAGAACTCCTGATCAATGAGGATTAGAAAACATGGAGTAACTGATAGCAGGAGCCCGGAAATTGTTGCTGTGAAGGAGGAAGGATGAATTCTGACATGACGCTCAGGCGCGCACCCTAAGAGCAATCTTTTGTAATTGGATTGGTGCCCCAATTAGATTCTCAAATGACACTGACTAACGTCAATAATGTTTGTCTTGTGAAGAGCAATGAACGTGTCTCTGTTTCAAAAACAGGTCCAGGAACCACTCCAGGATTTCTTCGTTTATGGAAAAAGGCTTCTCCCCTCTCGCTTTGGCGTGGCTTGCCCACCAATCGGCAATAGAGCTGATCCAACTAGAGATTACGTACTCGTTGAGTGAGCATTACTTGACCATGTTTCTTGGCTGATAAGTGGAATCTGTCAACTGTTGATGATCGCAGAGGGTTTTTTAGTGATTGCTCTGCATCAACGCATGCTGATTACACATATGCAAGTATGCTTTCAACTGGAAATGTCTCGGCTGTAGATGTTTTCTTTCCTTGCCTTGACAATAAAGATGATGGTGAGGATGTTGGATAACGTTATGTTGAGGTAATGGTGTCTTGCTTTGGCTTGTGACAAAGATCACATCCAACCAAGTAGTTGGGCTGAGTTTGATAATGAAGACCAAAAGTGAATACGAATTTATAGATTTCGCAGCTTTTCTGGCTTTTTCAAGCATTCGAACCATACAGATTTCTATTAATAAGTCCAATTACACTCATATCATTCTCTTTTCTTCACTTTAATTATCAATCAGTCGTGATATAGAAGTTTCTTATAAAGTATTGATAGCTTGAGATCTGATTATTGGGTTTGTGGAAACTCTTGATATAAACATTACCCACATTTATTCCCTTACCAAAGAAAACAAAAACATTACCCACATTTATGATATTTTGTCATCTATTTTTTACATATCATATCTTTGGTTAAATTTGTTAGTCAAACTTTCAATCAATTTTGATTGCATGGTGCTGTTTGGCCAAAAATGGAGGTACCAATAGCTGGTCTTTTATGTTCAAATTTAGCACAAATCACTATGAAGTGTCACATTAAATATTGCTGGCCTTTAACCATTGATTCATCGCACGTTTCATTCGTAGATTATCCCTAATTTGTAACTTGGGTCAATTCAATGCAATAATTGAGTTTGAAATCAAAGGAGTATCGCTCAATCAATTCTGACTGCATCTAGATTGATTGGATATCCAGAACCTTAAATAGTATTTGGGGTCAAAAGTGCATGTGTTCAATGTGTTAAAAGTCTTTTTGTGGGAAACCCAGAAATTTAGGAGCTTCTTCCTAAAACGAATATAAGCCACGTCATCATTGGGGGCAGGGCAATGACACTTTCTCCATTAGCGGTGACACGTCATAGGTGACGTAGCGTAGCGTGTGATGTGTCATGGGGCATTGTATGACGTGGCGTGAACGCAAACGAACAAGTGTCTCCCCACCGCCTGCTCGGTTTCCTACTTTAGTCCTTCCCGGAATCACCACCGTTCCGCCGCCCACAAAATTGCTCGCCGGCCGCGCCATGAAAAAGATGCCTCCTCCCTCAGCACCAACATCATCCGACTCACTCAGAAAACTAATTGCCTCGAGGAAACTAATTGCCACGAGATCAATTGGGTTGCTGCTCCACGACCTGTCCGACCCGCCGGACTCCCCCGGCAAAGCTCCGTCTCGGTTCCCTTCGATGCCGGATGTTCCAATCGCTCCGGTACCGTCACCACCAACTCCCCATGAGCCTCCGCCGGAGCCTGAAGTGCCACCGCCTCGACCAAACGAGGACGCGGGAATCCATCGACCGCCAACAAAGCCGCCGGACTATGTGCCTCCACCAGTGATACCGCCGGATATTCCGCCCCGGAGAGGTCCGGCCGTAGAGTAGAATTTGCAAGAGGCACTGACGGTGTGAGATGGCAGTGTATTGCGTCTAAATTTGGAATTTAGGCGCCCGGCGTTGCTCTTAACCGCTAGCAGTATTAGTAGTAAATAATAGTAGATTCTTGCTTAGTGTCACCTTTTGACGGTATCGATAGCTTTTGGCGCTTTGTAGTGCAAATTGTTCATTGCTGCTTTTGAGTCCTATACGAGAATCAATTGGTTTGCTGATAAATCATGCGGTAATAATGTATTAAGACTTGTTATATAAACAAGGTTGTGCCGAAGGACAATCCCGGAACAATCTAACAGCTCCGGCCCACGTCGGAGTAGCCGCCGGACCTCCTCCGGCCCAATGCGTCACGTAGCTGTATACGAGCTACCCGAATTCATCAGTTGCTTAAATCTCTCTCGCGTCCGGTTTCTACGGGTGGTTGGCTCTTCAAGACCTTCCGGAGCCTGGTCGCTTCAACTTTCTAGAAGAGCACGAACCTTAATGAAGACAACCTTGGACTCTTCTGGTCCGTCTTCTCTCGTTCCCAGTCTTCACTTCATCGCAGACCGTCTGTAATTATTACTTGCCCTTTTCGGAAGTTCCGATCTTTATCGTTGAACACGACCGAAGCCACGAACGAAGACCGTTGACTCATTCAACCGTCCGACCCCCACTCTCCATGGACAGAGGTCGTCGTGGCAGTCTGATCGCGTGTGCGTCGACGGCTGATCGCGTGGTTCCCGCGTGTGGAACCCGCGTAATCAAGGGTCGTAGTCATTTTGAGTAAGTCAAGGAAAGAGGTTAGTTGGGCTTGTTCTCGTGACACGATTTGAATACCAAATAATACCAAATACAGATATCTTAGGATCCGTTCGTTTCGCGGAAAATGGACCATTTTCAGAAACTATTTTACTTCCGCGAAAATGGACCATTTTCAGAAACTATTTTCCCGGAAGTCATTTTTCAAGAAAATGACAATATTTTCTGGTGTTCGGCTAAAACCTAAAAATGTTTCAAAAAATATTTTTCGATATTCAGTAAGGAAAATATTTTCTGCTCGCCAGATTGGCGAGCATGAGCATTAAGCTCGAGGCTCGCTAGATTGACGAGCGTGAGTTTGAGATTGATGAGCTTGAGGTTCACTTGGTTTGGCGACTAGCTAAGAAAGAAGAATATGGGAAACAAAGAAAAAGAAAAAGAATAAAAGAGAATAAAAAGGAAATTAAAAATAATTCGAATTAAAAAAAAAAAAGAAAGGAGAGGAGGAAATGATGATTTGTAGAGATATGAGATAAAAGAAATCAAGTGAGCAAAATGTTTTCCATTTTTCAAAAGTGGAAAACATTTTCCCCCATTTTAGAAGACTTTTTTCCTTTAATAGGAAAACATTTTCTCCAATGAATTTATTTTCCAGGAAACGAATGCCGGAAAATCCGGAAAACATTTTCCCGGAAATTATTTTCCGCGAAACGAACGGAGCCTTAAATAGAGGGATTAGTTTTTTTTTCCTTTATGTTGTTGTTGTTGTTTTAATACATATTATTTTCATTCATAAATCTCAAGTTTGATCATACATTAGAAAAGCTTCAGAACAGATTAGAGTTCAAGTTCAACCGAAAAATTAAGAGTTCAAAGGGCTTCAAGGATTTGGGTAGTCCAACTTGAATAGACTTGTGAAAATAGGTCATAGAGCTATTTCCTAACCCATCTTTAATGGGTTATAGAGATTAGTATATTCAGTAAATGGTTCATAATTAGAATGGTAAAGTCAATAATAATATGAATGTTAAATAAATTCATGACTTATTTAGGTCGAATTCATTTTGAAGAATCTCTTTAATCTTCATTTAATCTCGCGCTCGCTCACTCCTCGCTTTCACCTTAGTTTAAATATGAATTTTCCTATTTTTGATTAAATATTGAAGTATGTTATCAATGACAATGGGGTTGAATATGTGTTGGGTATGAGTTGGATAGGTTATAGATCATTAAATTTACATTATATGGAAATGAATCAAAATGGATTAAACTAGTCAATTTGGGTTGGGTCATTTTCTATTTGACCTAACTACGGTTTGACTAGTCTAAATTAAAATGAATGACATTTTGACAACTCAATCCGTTACTTGATTCACTTTACAGTTGGACTACACTAAGATAAAAAAAAAAAAGTCTTATTAGGCTCGAGCATCATTGATAAGAGCACTTATGTTACATCTTGGTTGATCTACACTTAACACCTCTATTATATGTCAGATCGATATGCTTTCAACTCCAAACGCTCCTCATATCGCGGTTGAAAATGGATTAGGTTTCTAGGAGAGCAGTTGCTTCAAAAGAAACCGAGTTATGGTTGTATTCGACCAGCCATTCCTCTACTTTTGAAAGCCCAGTGTTTGAGATGTCGATTTTTGGGGATGGGTAGAACCAAACTTTTTTGGTCCAGGGACATAGCAAAAAGACATGTCTAATCGTCTCAGTTTACTGGTTACACAAATTGCATATAGGATCAGGTACAGTTCTCCTTTTGCATAAATTATCCTTGGTAGAAATAGCATTTTGAAAAAAAAAAAAATAGCATTTTGACAAATACTCAAGAGGAAAAACCTAAATTTTGGGTACTGCAGGGGTTTGCCGTACTCTGGTCCAAAGAGCACAAGGTACTTGAAAAGCGGAGGAGGCCATGTTAACATCCGGTTTCGCTTGTTTCTGTCTGTTCTCGTCGTACACACTTTTTCACAGTGAAATTCCCAGAGTCTGACTGCATCAACTTATCCTCTGTAAGTTGAGAATCGAGAGGAACAGCAAGAATTTCCTATGTAGTCTCTTTAAAAAAATGCCCGTAAGATCTGCTCTTCCCATTTAAACGCCTCCTTATCTATCAAATCGGGAGCCATACTAGGCTCCCCTTGGCTAGCAGGTCGCCTGATCAATCTCCTTTCGAGTCGTTCGACCTCTCTTATCTCGATGCTCTCCCCATTACCCACAACCCACATAATCGAGGGTCATATTGCTTGGCGCCCCATAATCAAGCTCTACGACCCTCGAGATGGGCGAGTGCCTTTTTTTTTTTATCGGAATGGGCGAGTGCCTTTTCCTGCATTGTAGAAGTCGCATTGAGGATGATATAGACCCTTCATAAGTTGACCCCATACAGCCGTGGGTTTTTGTATTATCCTCCAAGCTTTGCTTCCCCAGCATGGCTCTAGTGAAGGTTATCATATCCCTAAACCCCAAATGGCCATTGTTCATTTTTTGGATGTCAGCAAATGGGATTTTCGAGTAAGAGTAATTCAAAGTGTTAACCCAAGCTAACGTAGAATTTTGTACAGCTTGCATTTTTAGTCGAAAGATTACGTTTTAAGTTTAGCAATATAACTCCGACCAAAAAATAAAAAGCTTAGTCGGACCATATATATATATATAAACGTTTAGCAATATAACAAAACTTATACAAGTAATACAGTGATCACTCAATTCAAAGTCAAAATCTCGCCAAATATTTCTTGTGCATTGGTATCGAGAAAATTATTCATAAAAACTTAAATATATTGTACAATGACAATTCAGTTTTAAAGTTTTTAATTTGACCAATTTGTTCTTAAACTAATTAACGATTTGCTAATAGTCTTTTTCACTAATTTTGATTAGATATTATTGATGTGGATGATTTTGCAATTTTTAAATTTTTTTGAATTATTATATTGCATTTATTTTCCTATACTTTTTTTCCCATTTCCCACCACTGATTGCCAAGCCTCGACGATGCTCGATGGAGGTCGCTTGCCACAGGCAAGGGTTGCCATGCCATTGTCGGCCACAAAACCTCACTTGTGACCCACGAGGGCATCTCAACCCTCGCTTGTGGCCAGTGACCTCCGCCGACCATTGCCAAAGCCCTAGTGATCAGTGGAGGGAAATAGAAATAAAGAAAAGGGCAAAAAGAAAGGAAAGAAAATTATGAGTAAAGAAAAAAATCAAGAAATTTAAAAGAATTGCAAAAATCATCCACGTCATTGCCCATCTTGCCATATAGGACTACCGGGATCCACATTAGTAATTTCTCGCTAAAATTGGCTCAAAGAGCTACATTGACGAATCATCAAATGATTTAGAACTAAATTTATGAAATTGAAACATTTATGATTAAATTGACTATCATATAATAAATGTAAGACTTTCTAAATAATGATGTCCTCCAAAATTTGACAGCAAAAATATATACATACGGAGCGTTTTTGTGTGAAAAGTTGTTTGAGACTCACTTCTAATGCATGTGAGCCCAACTTGGATGCACACTCCAGATGAGGAGATGGATGCCACCTCTCATGTACCGAAAGCATGCAGTAGACTGGCTTCGTACTTGTGATCAACTTTCAGGTGGATCAATGAACATGTAATAGCCGAGTTCATTAGTTAAACGGTCATGAACAGGTATAGTGTTGAGATTTGAATGAATGAAACAAAAAGAAAACCTCTTAAAAATATGCAAAATTCTTTCTCGTCATCGTATCAAATTGGACTTAACCTTCATTAAAAAAAAATTAAACTAATAAAATATGAGCTAGCTAAAACATATTAACCACTTCAGACCATATAAATTCTTAAATAGAAGACTTTTCTAACCTGATTCACGTTCGCATCTTAACATTAAGTTAAAGGGAAATGGTACAAAAAGAAAAAAGAACTATAGACCACGACTTTATTTATCCTACGAAAAAGAAATGGTATGGAAATAGTAGCTACGCTGTCCACATGAATTCAGCAAAATCTTGGGTGGCAGTGGCACACCGAATGGATCGAAACTCGCTCTGAAAACATCTCTTCCTGTTGTCGTGTCGGTGTCCATGTTGCCGAAATTCAAGAAAACGCGTTCGAAACCATGCGAGTCGCGCATCCCCCCACCGACCATCGGCCCTCATTTATGGAAAAACGTACAGGTTACAGGGCGACCAATTCTGATTGCGCGTATGACCTCCCACGCATCTTGGTTCCTTATAAGATGAACTATAATACCTATGAGAAAAACAAAATCAATTTCTCCAATTCGCCTCGAAAAGAAAGTCGTTGGAAGCATGCAATTTACTTTTGAATTGTCAGCTTTTGTCTCTTTAAGTTTTAGAGCTTGGAATGAGATTCTTGTTTAATTTTATATTAGATACTTAAGAATGTTCAAATCTTCGGAAGCATTACAAAAAATCACATTTGGAGTCATCGTGAATTTGTGAATCTTAAATTTTTGAAAGCTAGAATAATTTATTTTATTTTTGTTAAATTTGTTGGGAAATTTAAAGGGAGCTTATTTAGTTTCTTTTTTATTATTATTTTTCTGGGTGTCTCCTGGTCAAGATCCACTTGCCACCAAACCAAACAATATTTTCTAGAGAGAGAGAGAGAGAGAGAGAGAGTCCTCGCCAAAGGGTAAATGCCATTGTGGTCCTTTTGGTTTCCTATTTTTCTTGTATTCATTTTTGGTTCATCTATCTTTTCTGAGCCCCACTCGTCGTTTGATGTTTATGCTAGCTTCAACCCATATGTTGATGCTGAAAATAAAATTTTTAATTTTTTTGACGTTTCCTAAACAACAGTTTTTTATCAACTCCCGATCAATAAATGAAAGAAAAACAAAAAGATGAGCCAAGGATGAAGTGGCTTTTGGGAACCACAAAATTTTGGCCAATTCCAAGGGCAAGGCAAATTTTAATGTACATATGGTGCACACTTGAGTCGGATTCAATTTAGGAACTAGACTGAACCCAACTAATTTGGATCGATCTTTTCAAGTATGGTTCTTAGGAGAATTGGTACAATAGCCGATTTCGCAATCATATAACTAGCCTATGACCCCTTTAATTCTCGGTTCCAAGGCCACAACCACTCATTTTTTTGGGAAACCGTTTCAACCCCAACTCCTTTATATGATTGAATCGGTTTGAAATGTCTCCTAGGAAAATAAAATAATACTCCTGCACACATCAAGAGTAGACTTATGGTCTCTAACTTGAACAAACAACAATAAATCACTTGATAATCAAACATAAATCAATTCTGTTTTTACAATAGCTCCATCATGGTCGGCGAAAGGCGATCTTGACATGACAGGAACGAGCTCAAATCTGAAACCCCCCTCCATGTTTTCTCGTGATAAAGAGATGATCATATTCATCATTGCAACGTGAAAAGGAAAAGGCCAAAGACAAAGACTAAAAGAGAGAAAAGCCTTTTGATTTTGACTGGTCGCCTACTTTCTTTGGTGGAGATGTGTGAACGCTACTAGTTTTTCCAACACGAGGAATTCCATCCCTACTTTCAAGTAAGACACCAGTCAAAACTTCTGAAGATTCTAACTCCCCCGTGTACGAAAGGCCCAAACCTCTTTTACATGCATCGTCGACGTTCCCGCTTTTTACTCTTTTATGTTCATAATTATATCCACCATATCTCGCTAGTGTATTACAAGAAGATAAATGTTGCAGGTAGATTTTCTCTTTCCCTTTTTGACTCAGCCCGCCTAGATTGAAATAATTCCCCAATTCATAGGGTACACCTCAATGACTTTGTCAATCAAGAAGATGCATGATATTTTGGAGAGATGATATCTTGAGCATTGATGGATGTACGTGCCATCCTAGAGCTCATTATCACAAGCAAACTCCTATTTTCGTAGGCATCTGAGTACACTCTAATTTCATGAGAAAATTCCTAAGGTCATATGAGTTTTCATCACGATATTACTTTGCATCCTCCATTTTCAAGAATATGTATTTTTATTCTTACTTTTGTTACTAAGCACCAAATTTCATTTGACGATCACCAATCAAGAATGATGTTGAGTCTCGGGGAGATTAATGCTTTGTAAATGGCTAAGGGATTGGGGCTCGTGAGTAATTTTGGAAAATTTTTGGGATTTTTCACATGAGGCAAATCATGGTATTTTGTTCCATTGAAGATTTGTCTCAAGTTTGAGCGCAAAACAGATTTTTTTTTTTTTTTTAATTTCAAGTGAGTTTCCTAGCTAAAGTGGGATTCCTAAAAGTGATTTGCTAATTTGAATCAACTCTTATCTGTATATAAGAAGTGCCTTGTGAAGAGTATTCAAAAGACAACTCCTTCATGAATTACACCCTAGAGCAATTTGATATTGTTTTTTTTTTCTTTTCGACATCCGAAAGTGTTGAAGATGATAAATGTTGTATTAAATTTGTGAATTCCTTTGTGAGATTAGGAAATTATTTCATGAGGAACTGTGAATGTTAAGTATTGTGTTAGTTTTTGGGTGTAATTGGAGTTGGGAAATACTCAGATTGTTTAAGTGACTCGAGCGTAATTTTAATCTCTGTAATATTGACCTACAGAATAATTTTGTATTGCTTTCTTGGACTTAAATTGCACATATTGAAGTATGTAAATTTGGTGCTTAATTTATTTCTTTGTTCTATTTATTTAATTGTTTGATCATTTGTTCTCTGCAATAATTGGTATTAGAGTCACGCTTGTCTAACTTGAAGTGAATCAATAACAATAGAAGAAGGAAAAGTGAAAATTTATAGACTTGATAGAGGAGGAAAAGTCAAAATCAAAAAGTTTGATAAGAAGTATTTTGCCTCTTGGAAGATGTTGATTGAGCATTATCTATACCTAAGAAATTTGCACTTACCCCTATCTAGGAAGAAACTAGAGTCAATAAAGTAAGCTAATTAGGAGTTACTGATTAGACAGGAGTTGGACTGATGTTCTCTCGTAACATTACATTTAATATCATGAAAGAGACGACTATTATAGGATTGATGAAGTTGTGTCAAACATGCATGAGAAGCCCTCTATGATCAATAATGTCTACTTGATGCAAGGTCTATGTCACTTAAAGATGGGTGAAGGCATGTCAGTTGAGCGTATCAATAAATTTAGTGTGGTCATTAGTGAATTGAATTCAATCGAGATTGACTTTAAGGATGAGGTACATGCTTTGATTTTATTATCCTCATAGCTTGAGTATTGGAGCACCGCTATTACTACTATTAGCAATTCCTCTAGGTTAAGAATTGATGAGGTTTGCGATTTGAAGTAAAGAGCCCTAGAAAAGAATCTAGTGAACGTGTTCTTACTTTTTTGTAGGTAGAGAAAGAATTAGTACTTGTCTAGTTATAATAGTGCCAACCTGAATAGACGAAGTCAGAGAGTTGTAACAAGAGGGGCATTTTAGATGGGAATACCTTAAGCTAAAGAACAAGAAGTGTGAGGGAATTAGTGTTAAGTCAACTAATGATAATGCTGCGATTGTTATAAATTCTAGTTATTTATTGCCACTCCAAATAGAAACTGGTTTACTACTTATTCATTCATGGATAGTGATGAAGTGTAGCAGAGGAACAAGAATGAGTGTGATGTTGTGAGTGTTCACAATGTTAGAATTATAATGCATGATGATCTCTTGAGAATATTGACTAGAGTGAGGCACAATCCAAAGATGAAGAAGAACTTGATTTCCTTGAATGCTCTAAGTTCAGCTACATGTTGATATGCTTTAGAAGATGGAGTTCCAAAGGTCATTCGAGGTGCCTTGGTAATAATAAGAGGAATCAAGCATAATGGCTTATATGAACTTTAAGGGGAGACGGAGAAGAATTTTGTTGCTTAGACATTGGATACATCTGTTTGAGAGTCTAAAATTGTGACATATACATGTGGGATACTTTGGTGTGGGAAGACTGAAGGTTACTAGTAAAAGAAATATGCTATGTGGTTATGTGGTTGAGAAATTGAATGTACGCGAGTGTTGTGACTTAGAACAACTCCGAAAAGTACAATTTAGAATGATTGTCATATTACAAAGTTAATTTACTTGAATATTCGTAGGTTGTTGCGATTTCCTTCAAGTAAGAGTGGTGGATTTATGCTAATAATTGCGAATGATCACTTAGGGAAGACATGGGTGCTTGTGTCAAGGTACAAGTTTGATGTTGTTGTTAGAATTGGATAATTGAGACCTTTGATCTAAACAGAGATTTGTAGGACAATCAAACATGTTCGAAGTGATAGCAACATGGAATTATGCTCGAAGCTATTAGATGAATTCTATATAACATAAGGTGGTACAGTGAGACATCATGTTAGTGCCAATTAACCATAACAAAATGTATAGTTGATGAGTAGGACATTAGTAGAGACGGCCCATAAGATACTCTCTAATGTTAGTATGGTTAGCTAGCGAATAGATCCCCATCAATCACGATTAGATGTTGGACTTTTGAAGAAGTGTGATTAGACAACGTTGCTAATTTTATCATAGATATTTTATTGTTCATGTCATGTGTTGAGTGAGTGATGTTAAGATTGATGGGAGGGCAATAAAATGTATATTCCTAGATTATGAACAAGGCGAGTGACGCTATCAGCTATGATGCCTGGTATTGAATTCACATGTTTTGAATTTGAGCTCAAAAAAGACTTTCCCATTTCAAGTAAGTTTTCTACATGAGTGCTTTCCTAGGTAGAGCAAGATTCCTAAAACGGGCTTCCTATCTTGGTTCTAACTTTTGTTTATATATAAGAAGTGTCTTGTTGTGAAGAAAATCCAAGAGGCCATAGAAGTAGGTTTTCAGCAATATGTTCGAGGACACAAATGAGACAAATCTGAAAATAGAGTCTATGCATCGCGATATACAAAAATCAGAGACACATAAAAGCACTTTTTCTTAATTACTTCCCGAATTATATGCTTTTCACTAGCCTTGCCATGAAAACATTTGAGGTGCCCCATTGCACACGAGCTTCTGACTTTTGGGACGGTCCTAAATTACGTGAGATGAAGTTTAAGGCAATGTCTTGAAAGTGAACATCGTTCGGGAGTCGTTCAACGGCAAAATCCAAATCCCCTTTTGGCTAAAGAACACGTACACACCTTCGTGTGCAACGACTAATCTGCACAAGGACATGGTCCGACTTCAAAACTACAGTGGACGCGACGGATCTCGGCCAAGTTGCTTAAACAAAAGAAACCCTCGTGCAAGCAACGCAGCGTGCCAACTGGGGGTTGGGTCGAAGTTGTAGAAAAAGAAAAGTCATATTGTGGAAACAATGTACACGCCTCCCAATACCTTCTCTCTCTCATACTTTCTCTCTCTACCATTTACTTCTCTCTCTCTCTCTCTCTATCTCTCTCGTTTTGAATGCTCTCAAGTCTCCACTTCTTGTACTGTCCCCTGGACATCGAACCCTAACAGCTGTCATGTTGCTTAGTCTAATCGTTTTTCTTTTCACACCTCCGAGCAGAAAACGGTAGGAAGGAAATTACAGAAAAGGGCGAGACTTTGTTTATGTTATTTCACCTGCATCTTCCCCAAAAGTCCATGTCTATCTAGAGAAACATGAACGGTCATGGTCCGAGACGGCTCCACAGAGAGAGAGAGAGAGAGAGGGCATTTGATTTGATTCTTCTCTGCAAAAAAAAATTGACCATGAGAACCCAAAAGTTCAGTAATAACTTTAATTTGACTATTATTAAATTAGTTTTTTGCAGAAACTTAATGCTTCCCCCAACTTTCACATTCTTGGGAGCCTACATAAGCCCAGCTAAGCTTGAGCTACACATTACACATACTCAAACACCAAACCCTCCCTGCCTCTCCATCCCTCCCTCCTACCTCCCTCCCTCCCTCCTTCCCTCCCTCTCTCTCTCTCTCTCTATCTAAAAAACCAAGAAGAAGGCATGGCAGATATGCTTACTCAAGAACAGATAGTTGAGTTCAAGGAAGCTTTCACTCTATTTGACAAAGATGGCGATGGTCAGTCTCTTTTTCTTGCTTTCTTGTTCATTCTTTCGTGAAGAATCTCACTCGTTCTCCAAGAAAAGCTACGATCCAATTTCATGCCTTCTTTGCGGCTTACACTTCGCAGGTTGCATTACTCTTGAAGAACTAGCGACGGTCATACGGTCGTTGGATCAGAACCCCACAGAGAAAGAGCTTCAGGACATGATCAACGAAGTAGATGCCGATGGGAACGGCACGATCGAATTCGCTGAGTTCTTGAACTTGATGGCCAACAAAATGAAGGTAACCAGATTGTCTCCTCCTTCTCTTTTTCGGTTCTCTCAGCTTTTTGTAATTGCTCTGTTCAAATGATATTGCATGATTCGTGACCAGGAAACGGATGCAGAGGAGGAACTGAAAGAGGCTTTCAAAGTGTTCGACAAGGACCAGAATGGATACATATCCGCTAGCGAGGTACGCAATAATCGATTCATCATCCCCATATTCGGGTCATGCGAAAAATCGAACGAGTTATCAACATTACAACATGACTATCTGATGCCCGGGGCCATTCGACTAGTCTGCGATAGGAAGCAAAGATTAGTTACAAAAGCACGTAACGAGTGAGGGGCTTCATGTTAATTGATTAGTTGCAAGAATTGACATGCTGTAGTGGGTGGATGCATGAAATACTTTCTTGTACAAGGAAGAAAAATTAATCACTGCAGAAAGCCAACAGGGAGAATTTCTCCAGAAAAAAGAACAAAAACAGGGTTCCTCTTTAGTTTCCATGTTGATAGCAACTTTCGCAATTGACCAACTATTTAGGTAGATGGATATATATTCTCTAAATTCACACTAATTGTTGATTTGATGGGTCTCATGTAAGATGATGAATAAAACCAAATGAAACAGTTCTTATGTATCCTTCAGAATTGGACAGGCATGAACTTTAGATCTACTGTATATATGAGCAAACCCCATGATGTCCTATGTTTAATAGCTAATTTGTTAGTATCCTTCTACTCAAAATGAATACAGAAAATTACAAATATCACCCCAAACTTTGCTCTCCATATCAAATACTCTCCTTACGTTACCAGCTACAATTTCCACCCTCAATTCTTTCGTTGGATTTCAAATTGCTCATGAGTTTGGGAACCTTGTATATGGACATGTCAATGAGGGCAGTTTCCAATATCCTTTTTGTTAACTTTAGGGAGAGGTCCATGCATAAACTAAGGATAAAAGCCCACATCAATTTCCTGCCCCTTTGTCCCGGTGCAATGAACATACATTGTACGGAAGGAAAATACCACTAAAGTAGTGCTCTCTGACTTCTGATTTCCCCAAACTCTTAGTTGACATTCGAATTTTAATTAGTTTCCTCGATTTTCACTTAAACAAATCATAAAAAACTAATTAGTTAATTAAAAAAAGTAGAGGAGTATATTGAAAATGATGAGCTTTTTGTTCGTTGTGCAGCTTCGGCATGTAATGATAAATCTGGGGGAGAAGCTGACGGACGAGGAGGTGGAGCAGATGATAAGAGAGGCCGACCTGGACGGCGATGGGCAGGTCAACTACGATGAATTCGTCAAGATGATGATGACCATTGGATGATGAAAAGAAGAAAAAGAAAAGGAGCTTCTTTCGGGTCAACGTGGTTGAACCAGAGAAGATCGCAAAACCTCGATCCCTATTCATATTCATTCGTTGATTATTCCTTCGTCCTGTCGCAATCCCTCCCCCCAAAAAGGACCTTGTTCTTCTGTATCTTTATTTAGCTAAATTCATCTTTTGAACTTGCAGCTTCTTCTCTTTTTCCCTCTTTTTTTCTCAGGCATTGAGTTGTTGACTTTTCCTTGCCCTCAAATTGGACCCCAGTTCACGTTCTTAGATCTTTCTTATCCCTAGGAGATTGGAACTTTGTGGACTCGGGATAAGTGGTGCGCCTTAACATTAGTATTGTGTCGCTGCTCTGTATTTCATGCGGTCTTTAGTAATATTAATATGTCATGATTTATGAAAATCGTATGTGAAAATTTAAAGTTGTACATTGTGTGTTTTGTCACATCTTGGAGACCTGCTTCGATGGATCACCAAAAGTCAAACCGATTATCGCTAAAGTTGAAACGCCAACATTAAAAAAACTAAGGACTTTTCTTTATATTTCGCTTGCGAAATGACTTGGCAATATCTCACTGGATGTTTAAACAAATGAAGCCTTTTACATGGGATTATTGTCTCATTTAAATGCCCAATCAGATGATGGTTATTCACTTAGTAAACAAATTGGAGTCGGCAAACTTGTAGAGTCACTTTTGAGGTTCCAAATTCATTGTTGCCCATCAAAAGGTTGTTCTCTCTACTTAAGCTAGATTAAGGCCGATCTATAAAACCGGCATATGAACTAACATGACACATTATAAATCGGGCTTTAAATAAGTCATCCGTGATTACCGTATCCAGCAATAGTCTATCACATTGCTTAATGCCAACATTAATTCTGTGCATCAATTTTTAAATCATAGTATTCCTAACGAAGTTCTTTTTTTAACTTTCATGTTCTTCTTTTGCTTTCGGCCCCGCTGATGGGCAGATGGTTGAAGTGCATAGAAGAGGTTCAATGGGCCTCTTCAAGCTTCATTAACAGTCCAAAGTGGTACCTGAAATAAGCCCATAAGTCTTTCAAAACGAGGCCCAACACGCTGGTTTCATGGGCAAGCCCTGACCGTTGCTGCTATGCAATTTAGATCGCCAATGATCCAAAGCTTGTCCAAGTCCAGTTCACATGGCATCCTGCCACGTGAGCCAGCCGGGGGGTACCAAGGGAAGAAGGATTGCAGGTCATGGAAATCAAGAAGCTCGATTCTTTTCTTTTCTTGAAATGGTGTTTGATGCTGTGAATTGCTTGAACTTGAACAATAATTTCTTTGATGGCAATATTTTCTTTTTGAATGAAAAGGAATCATCCATTGAAACAGCAACACTTTCAAGGCCAATTTTTTTTTTTTCTAATTTTATTCCTCATTTCTCTATGTGCGTACGGCGGTGTTATTCACACATTCTATCATTTTCATAATTACACACACCATTTTTTTTTTCTGTTTTTCTTTTTTGGGATGGATCCGCTCATGGTTATTGGCCTAAGGTATAGGGAAATTTGGACTTGTGTTATTTAAAGAGTGGCTTATTTGTGGATCAGCGATATTAGAAATCTTGAAAGGGCACATTTAGACGAACCTGAGAGTGGATTCCATCTTTGTGGTAAGTGATTCGAATCTTTCGTGAGTAACTCTAGGCTCATAGGCTGGTTCTTAGGTAGAACCGGCCGATTCAAAGCTTTGCACCGATAACCTATCTAGACTAGACTAGTTATTGAGTTAAAAAATGAGAACCAGACTGATTTATTGCGGAACAGAACCAATCAGGCTGGTTCTAACTGGTTTTTAGAGGATTGAACCAGCCATAAGACTCATCCCCAAATTCAAGATCCAATCGCAGCAAGCCAATGCCAAGCACATAATGGAATTGTGAAGTCTGATAGGGAAGTGTACTGTTAAAGCTGAAGTCTAAATAACTCATGAATCCAACTCCGCAATAAGTTAGTGGAGGGTGCGAATGCAGCACCTCCGCCTGCAAAATGGGGTGCAAATGCCCCCCTGGTGAACTTTTTTTGTCATGAAATGGCATACACGCACTTTCTCCATAATCTTATGTGCTCCAAACTTCTGTTAAAGTGTTAAAATTACTCAGTGCAGTATCGTAACTCTTATCTTTTTGGTTTTGAAGGTTTCTTTTACGTAAAAAAAATTGCGCATTTTCTCTTCTAATTTTTTTCTCTTTTGCGTTTCTCGTTACCAACAAAACATGTGTAAAAGAAAGATGGAGATAAAGATATACATAGAGTCCAAAATAATCTGGACCGAAGATTATAATCTTTGATCGGGTATATAAAAGCAAGTAGGAGTCTAGGAGACAGAAAGTTCTTTTTTTGAACAAAAGAAAATCATGAACTTTAACAATGGGAAAAAGTGTCCTCTTATGGCTGCTTCTTTTGCCATTCTTCGTCTTTTTTCGGTTATTTTTCTTCCGATGGAAGGCACATTTCACTGTTTCAGGCCATAACCCTGCCTGCGCCGATGTGTAGCACGGGAAATCCTTAAAAGATGAGATGCCCAGCGCGAGCAATTATAGAATCATCTTTGTTATGTTTTCCTAAATCTCCTAATTGTAATTCAAGATTGAAGGTGAGTTTGTCTCATAGAAAATTAATAATTTGAAAAATATTTTTCTAAAAGCAATCATTATATTATTTGTAATATTCAGTCAATGAAAAATATTTTTTTATTAATAATAATCTATATCTAAACAATTCGTTAGATTATGAAAATATTCTTTTTTTTTTCGTTCATTTTATACACGATAGATAGAATTATTTTTTAAGAATTTTTTTTTTCTAAACCTGTATCCTGTACCCGATCCTATTATAATCGGTTAATCTTTTTTGGACCCTGTACTCAACCTTGTTTGTATTAGACCTTGTACCCGACCCACCCTGTTTTCCCGGTCTAGTTCAGGGTCAACCCTGTTTCCACTAGAACCTATTTTGCAATCTCCCGATATCCTATATGACTTCGAATTTTATATTAATATGCAAGAAAATAACATAATCATCTTAATTTGTATTGAAACATTAAGTACTTGTAATAAATAAATATATGAACTTTTTGACTAAACGAAAAATTAAGGATCTATAGGGCTAATTATAATAAATAAAATCATAAGGCAAATGATTAGCAACAAACACGGATCTAATATTAGTTTTATTCCCACAATTACTATATGAAGCTACTCATATATGCAAGCATAACTTCTCCTACCAAAGATAAATTAGGAGAGTCAATCCACGTTGTACACAAGAATTTAGCGGTGACGAACATCGTCCGTCAAACAATGTGAGAGGGAGCCGATGAGGGAAGGAAGCAAGTGAGGAAGAGAAATGACAAAGGAGGAATGCCGTGCGTGTTTGAGAAAGCCAAGAGGAAAAACACTATGTAATTGCGGGAGTAAAAATAAAAATAGGAGAAAAAAATAAGGTTTTAAACCTATATTTACAAAACCGGTTCTCAAACCGATTCCAAAACCGGTCCGAGAACTAATTCTTAGGTGAGAACTGGACCAGTTTAAACCGGTTTCGAATTTTGGGAACCAGTTCCCGGACAGATTTCAACGGAACGGTTCCCGATCCTATTTTTCGGGTGGGCCGGTCTGATTCCAAATATACTCGATTCGGTTGCACACCCTTAGCTCCAATGGTGAGAATGGGACTACATAGCCCCCAATATTACCTAGCCCTAAATAAAAAGAAAAAAATGATAGGAGTAAAAAGCTATAAGGAAAAGGAAACCCGAAGAGGGCTGTGCGAGATTTTTCAGGGAAATCGGACAAGCAAGATTGTCGTTTTCTCCTTGTGATATATTAGGGTTTGGAAATGGCGCCATGTGATATGTCCTAAAAAGGAGCACAAAAGGGGTTTTTAATTTCCCTATGACAAGGCAAGAAGCAGAAGGAGGTCGACGTAGACTCCGAAATTCGAGCATCGCTAAAAGTGGGCACAGATGCACTTTGGCAAAAAGAGTGCGTATAATAATATTTCTGTTATTGACAACAGTTTCTTTTTAGATTTTTTTTTGTTTTTATTCTCAAAAATAATTTTTGAGCATTTTAATGTGTTTGGTAATTATAAAAAATTTATGTTTCGAAAATAGAAATACGTTTGATATAATCCAAAATATTTCTATGACTTAGAATTTCTTTTAATAGATTAATAATTTTATTATTTTATTATTTTTATTTTTCTTTTTCTTCTCCTTCCTCTTAGCCGGTTGCCAGCCTTGGTCATGGCCAGACGGCGACCAACCAGACGAGGGCCAATGAGGTTACTAGCCTTGGGGGAGCCTTGCTGGTCACCTGCAAGGTCCCCTTGAGCCTTACTGGTGGCTAGGCGAGGTCGAGCCTCGCGGTGGTTAGGCAAGGCTCGGGGGGCTTCACCCAACCACGATGAGGCTTCCCCTAACCTCGCTAAGGGCCGACAAGGCTCCAGCAAGGTCGCTAGGCCTCGTTTGGCCGGTCATTGGCGATCACTGAGCCCAACAACTAGCTAGGAAGAAGAGAGGAAAAGAAAAAAAAAAGAAAAGGAAAAAAAAAACTTATTTTTTAAATTATTCTCGGAAACAAGAAGTAACTTTTTTTTTTCTATTTTAGATTTGTTCCCAGAAATAAAAGGCTTATCAAACACGTTTCTATTTTATTTCTACTCTTGGGAACAAAAAAAACAGAAACGCCTATTCCTGGGAGTGTTACCAAATGTGCCCAAAATTAACCTTGTTCTCTCCTTTTTAGTTATCCCTGAAAACTTTTTATTGCCTTCTTTTCATGCAAATTCATGAACTCATCATTTATGTGAATTGCTTCTAACTCAAGAGCGCTCGTCAATAAGTGTGGTTTCTCACCCGGTCGTACTTTAGTTGTAGTGAAAAGTCTCATGAAAAACCTAAATCTTTAAATTTTATGATAAATTTTAAACACACCGGACTTACTAATACACACCCTAAGTCTTCAATGAGTCTTGTGTATATATATATATGGTGATGCTCGAATTCTCATTCTTAACAATACCTACTATCATGTCTAGCCCACGACATCATGACCACATTGTTATCCCCTCTAAGAGAATGATTCAAAATGCTAAAAGCTTTTTACTCACTAAGAAGTAAGGACAATTAATTCCGCTCATTATATAGTGGTTTTAGCGCCTTGTGTTTGTCCTATCAATCAAAATAATTAAATTAATACTTAATATATGCTGGAAAAAAAAAAAAGATACGTCGGATGGAGTGAAATTTCTTTTGATTATTGAAAGTCAAAGTTATATTTAAAAGAAATATTCACGAATAATCAATGTTGCACAACCATTTTTTTATTTTTTTAAATTTATGAGTAATGCACATGCAATGCAATCTTGAAAACCGAGTAAACAGGTCATTTGGGTTTCGAATAAAATTACGAGAGGTGGATGGTTATGTCTCTTTCATCAAAATAAATGGAGTCCTCATCTAAGCATTTCTTTACTCACTATTAAATATATCCATGTTAGCCAAAAGCGCTTTTTAATGGCATTTTCAATATATGCATGTTCCCTTTTTTCTTTTTCTTTTTTTGTTGAGGCCGCCCGGGGGGGGGGATATAGGCATGTCCAAACATTGAAACAGCAAAATTTTATTTTCGTTATCGTTTTCCCTATAGTGAAATAACAAAAAGTTCCTCCGAACCACCTTCTCTTCAGATTCCATCTCGGTCAAATTTAATTTTGGCATTACTCACTGATTCCTTTTCAAGATTCCGTCTCTTCTGGAGTAAAATACTTTGCTTTGGCGGCATTGCTTTGTTCCCGCCTCTTCCCATTTCATTTCGTCTTTACAAAGAGGGCAAGGAAAGTTCCTAGCAAGTCTCCGGAATTTTTGGAGTCATCTATTTTTAGAGTTTATAAATAGTTATGAAAATTACTTCTTTAAGAATTTATAACTTATAATAATCTATTTTGCTCATAATATCAAAAGATTATTATGTTAGAAAAACCCTTTAAAAAGCCAGCGAACAACCCAAAAATCTTCACCCCATTCTCACGCTCACTGTCTTTCTCAGTAGACCACTCTCTTCTTCTTCTTCTTCTCACTAGGGCCATCTTCCTCTGCATTCTTTCTGGCAAAACCTCCGGTTGTTGCCTTAGTCATCCCCTCTGTTTTCTTCTTCTCGGCAAACCATGTTTGAGAAACTCAAGTGAAGCTCTCGCCATTCCATGTCATACTGTGGTCGTTTCTTCAACTATAACGAGAGCATGGACTTCCCCGAATCCTACTTAAGAAGCGGGACAGTAAAAAAGGAAGACGATATCCTTGCAAAGCTGGTCTGGATCGAGTGCGTTCTTGACCTCCCATCTGCAACTCTCAGTAAGACCAAGCAGCTGTGGAGATTCGCCTTTCCCACCCTTCCAGAAGATGCATCATTCATGACCGTGCGAGCTCGAATCAGGGCATCTTCAGAGTTGATCAAACTCGCCTCAGGGAGCTTTTTCAAATTAGAGATGGTGACCAGCTTCAGAGGACGGGTGGAGTTGCTGGCGTCGCCTCTGCGTTAGGAACCGACATGGAGAAAGGGAACAGCGGTAATGCGGAAGATGTGTATCGCCGGGTGAAGGATTTCGGGTCTAATGTGTATATGAAGCGACCCAAGAGGCGGTTCTTAAGTTTTTTGTGGAATGCTTTTAAAGATGTCGTCTCGGTGATCCTTTTAGTTTGTGCTGCATTTTTTCTGGGTTTTGGTATAAAGAAGCGTGGATTCAGAAAAGGTTGGTACGATGGTGGAAGCATATTTTTGGCAGTCTTTGCAGTGATCACGGTATTCGCCGCGTATAACTTCTGGCAGTACGAGCAACTTGACTAGTTGTGCGGACAAAATTACATCCTAGCTAATGTCGTTAGATCCGGAAGGCGCCAAGAAATTGACATATCCGAGATCGTTGGTGGAGATGTTGTCTGAGTATTGGAGATGAAGTTCCGGCGGATGGACTATTCCTAGATGAGCATTTGGTGCAAGTCGATGAGCCTGGCATGGCAGGAGAGAGCAAATGTGGAAGTCGATCGAGACCACCCTTTCCTGTTATCTGGTTCGACTGTGGCCGATGGGTATGGTCGGATGCTGGTCATTTCGGTGGGGATGAACACGACATGGGGCAAGATGATGAGCTCGATCAACGGTGACAACAGCGAGCAGACCCTGATACAGGCTCGGCTCAACAAACTCAACTCGTCCATCAGCAAAGTAGGCTTGGCGGTCGCTTTCCTGGTTCTCATGGTCCTTCCGATTCACCTGCTGATTCACTATTTCATTGGAAACACGCAGGATGAGAACGGGAACCGGGAATTCGTGGCAGGCCAAACAACAGGTGACGATATCATAAACTCTGGCGGGAATCATTGCGGCCATAATGACGATCGTGATGGTTGTGTTTCCCAAAAGCTTGCCGCTCGCGTTAACACTCGCTCTTGCTTATTCGATATAGAGGATGATGGCGGACAAGGTGATGGTTAGCAAGCTGTCGGCCTGCAAGACGATGGTTTTGGTCACCACTATTTGCACCGACAAGACCGGCTGTCTGACACTGAACCAGATGTGCGTGGTGAAATACTGGGTTGGCCGGTACTATGAGCAAGAGTGCTTGGCCTCCAAGTATGCTCTGGATTTGAATCGGGACGGGGTTGCTTCAAATACCACGGACAATGTCTATGGGCCATCTTCGGCATCGGAGTACGAGATCTCAGTTAGTCCCACCGAGAAAGCGATTCTTTCTTGGGCAGTTGCACGGTTGAAAATGGACGTGGAGAAGACAAAGAAGAGCTGTGAAGTCATCCAAGTTGAGGCCTTCAACTCGCAGAAGAAGAGGAGGTGTCCTAATAAGGAAGAGTGTGGACGACACTTTCCATGTGCACTGGAAAGGAGCGGCAGAGATGGTCTTGGTTATGTGCTCGAGCTTCTACAAGCAGCGGGGGATAGAGAGAGATTTGGACGAAGATGAAAGGATCAGATTCGAGCAGATCATCCAGGAGATGGCAGAGAGCAGCCTCAGGTGCATCGCTTTCGCTCATAAGCAAGTCTCATATTTGGACGAAGATGAAAGGATCAGATTAGAGTGTATAAGCTACGAGAGGGCGGAGAGCAGTGGCCGGTGGCGCCGATTTCACTCATCAAGAAGTCTCAGAGGTAGCGAACAAAAAAAGATAAGACGGGAAGAGGATCCAGGAGGACGGCCTGACATTACTAGACTTGTCAGTATTAAGGATCCGTGCCGTCCTGGTGTGAAGGACGCCGTCCGGATTTGTCACTCTGCGCGAGTGACCATCAAGATGATAACGGGAGACTACATCTTCAATGCTAAGGCCATCGCCCAGGACTCTGGGATTCTCAAACCCAGGAAGGATGCCTGGAACGGAGCCATTGTGAAAGGAGCTGAGTTCCGCAGCTACACGCCTGAGGAGAGGCTTCAGAGAGTTGAAAAAATCCAAGTCAAGGCGAGATCCTCCCCTTTTGATAAGCTTCCCATGGCTCAGTGCCTGAAGCAGAAAGGCCACGCCGTCACCATCACAGGGGACAGCATGAACGATGCACCGGCCCTCAAGGAAGCCAACATTGGACTTTCCGTGGGGATTTCCGGTAATGAAGCAGCCAAGGAGTGCTCCGATATTGTCATTTTGGATGATAACTTTGCTTCCATCGTGAAAGCTCCAAGATGGGGCAGATGCGTTCAGTACAATGTCTCAAAGTTCATCCAATTCCAGCTTACGGCGCTCACCTCAGCTCTAGCAATTATAATGGTAGCTGCACTTTCATCAGGCAGCTTACTGCTAACAGCAGTCCAGTTATTATGGGTGAGCCTAATCGTGCATATATAAGGCGCCATGGTCCTTAACACTGGTCTACCAACTGATTACCTCATGCATAAGCATCCTGTGGCTGAGGATGATCCGCTTGTAACCAACATTATGTGGAGAAACCTGGTAGCTCAAGCATCATACGAGGTGACAGTCCTTTTAATACTGCAGTTCAAAGGGGGAACTTCTCTACATGAATCAACAGGTCAAGAACGCATTGATCTTTAACGCTCTCATGGTCTGTCAAGTTTTCAACCTATTCAATTGCAGGAAGCTTGAAGAGATCACGTCTTCAAGGGGACGTTCAGATGCGACAAATGGGTTTGGGCTGTTTCAGGAGGGATAGTCATCATTCAGGTGGCGATGATGGAACTCTTGGCGAGGTTTCCAGGCACTGAGAGGTTGTATTGGAAGCAGTGGGGCGTGTGCATCGCAATAAGAGCCGTTTCATGGCCTCTCAGTTGGGTTGTTAAGTGCATCCCAGTACCTGAGAGACCCTTCAAAAGCTACATGAAGTGGAAGAAGTAGAAGCGGGCTAAGCACACCCCAAATGAGAACACAATATTCAGTCTATTCCTACTAATTAGATTTGGGCTCAATTCCAACAAAGAGCACCGAGTCTACTCCTGTCCTGACCGGGTTGACTCCAACAAAGAGCACCTAGTCTCTTCAAGTAGCGACATGTTTCTGAAGACGTGATGCCCCAATGTAATGCCCTCTGTTTTCATCTTCCCTTTAGGTTTCTTGCAGATACTACTATGATCAGATCTCAAACATTTGAAGATTTCTATGACCAGAACTGAATTCCATATAGTACTGCAGGATAATAGTTGACGTGAACACTATATATTTGGCATTGAATGTAGTAATAGCTACTCAACAAGAGCTCTTCTCAGATGATAGGATCAAAATTGCAAGTCATTTTCGCCAAAATCAGAGTAAATTCTGATGTTATATACATTTTGGTATTACTTATTGACAATGGCAACAACCAAGCGTAATCAAAGATACTCCCATCATGTGGGACGGCGAGTCTCACGGAACTATTTACCGGTAGCCGCTGACTGCTCTCGCCGAGCCCCGTGAGTGTTCCACGATCCACGCCAAGCTCCTGCGAGGACCACCTCCCTCTATCTCCTCCTCTGGTCCGGAGGGGAAATTGCACTCATCGAAACCTCCTGCATCGAGCAGCCTTAACTGCCTCAACGTTTCAACGAGAAACCGGAAAATATTTCAGATCTGCTCGTTTCAAAACAAATCGTTACCTAAATTTCCGGATCTCATGCTCGTGGCCAAAGTTCTGTACATAATTGTGACACCTCGAATCCTATAGGAATAGGGGTAATAACACTGCCATTCTTTTGTCCGAAGGATGCAGACTCAAACTATACCCAAAAGTCTAGCTCCCAAAAGTCTTCATCGATAAGGCTCTCACTCAAATGGCCATTACCTGAGGGTCTTGATAAAACGAAAGATGAAAGGAATGAGCAACCATAGCCTAATGAATAATGTATATCTCTTCTAAACAGATCGAGTATATAGTATGCATGTTTATAGAAGTGACTCCCACGAGACTTGCATCACCATATACCACCTAACTCTTGACTAGCTCATATAAATGATACAAGGTCCCAGAGGTGCCTCTCACAAAACTTGCATCACTGTGTAGCACTTAGTCCATGACTTGTCATGCCTTAAACCTCTACGGTCGCATGACAATCCACGGTCATCGAACCTTTACTTATCCTTTGGTAATTTGATTGTGACATCCCAAGAGGCGTCGTTGACCCAATTCGTAATAACATTAAAATGCACAAGCAGAAACGTGAGCAAATCTTCAATCATCAAACAACAGAGATAGTTAAAAAAATATTTGTAAATATAGAAAAATGTTACAAGTCAACGTCTCATACAACACGAGTTCGAGAATTAATCAACTAGCTTCTTCACCTCCGACACACCTAACCCCTTCGCCACGACCCCCCTTCAAAAAGGGTCCGGGGGTATACCTATGCCTCTAATACTACGAGGGTGGTTCAAAAAGTGCTAACACTCCACGTCTACCTAAGCCCCAATGGCCTTCGAGATCCAGGCCTCCAACTCGATAATCAATGCGAGGTTGATCTCAAGGTCGGACATCTCTGCATCGAGAACGTCCCCATCCTTAGCATCCCAATTGATGCCACCTCCAGATCTTTCGACACTTGGCAGACCGTCGAAGTCACAAATGGGACCATGGTTCTCACCGCCTACTCAAAAGTATCAGGCCATGAATCAATGTGGCACGAGGTTAGGCAAATCCTCATTGACCCAAATGATTGAGACATATTGTGTATAGTGCGCATCGGCTACTCCCACTACTAGTACTTCGTCACCTCCTGACTATGCTTGATAGGGTGGCCAACACGAATATGACGGAATGGTTCAGCCATTCTTAAGGCCTGAAAATATTTTAACAAACATACAAATATCTATTGATGGCAAAACATGGCAACACACTTTTCACTTTACTCTCATCAATCTCGTAACAACTCGTCAACCATACAAGACCATCAATATAGATGTATATGCAATTTCATAACATAAATTTCGTGTTCTCGAACCAAACATATGAATATGCATTATGATCTAAGTCATGCGCTCATGCCATGCAATAATCCAGACCTCATTACATATGAATCTCATACACTTCCTATACACATTTGTCCAGATTATTACGGCCACTCAGGACTTGAAGCCAACCTGAAAGTTTCAAATTATTTAGCGTAATTGGTCATCGTCTTGCCCCAATGAGCATGGCACCCAATTGACTTGGGGGATTCCTATAAAGAGATTCATTCCAAAATCCATCCGCAAACGGTATCCTGTTGACTTGGAGGCATCCGAACTTAATTGGGCATCGTCTTTCAAAATATGCCTCAAGATGAGTTCACACCCCGCATAAAATGCATTAGGGTCTTAGGTGATCACACGAGCATACCATCACATACTCAATTTCTTATCTTTCTTATTTAATCCATGTGATGCTCATGCAATATGCAATTTCGCTTGTCAAATGCCATAGTTCCATACACGTACATCACTTATATTACCCACATATGCACAATTTACTTCCCAAACTCATGATACATAATCCATATATCATGTTTAACCACTAATTCACATGGCACATATTCTCATTATCATTTTTAACCATTAATCTACATGGCACATCATCCAAATATCATGTTTAACCCCTAAATCACATGGCACATAACCTAAATAACATAGTTAACCACTAATCCACATGGCACATTATCCAAATGACATAGATAATCACTAATCCACATGGCACATCATCAAAACAACATGTTTAACCCCTAAACCACATGGCACATGACCTAAATAAAATGTTTAACCACTGAACCACATGGCACATCATCCAAATGACATAGATAATCACTAATCCACATGACACATCATCCAAACAACATGTTTAACCCCTAAACCAAATGGCACATAACCTAAATAACATGTTTAACCACTAAACCACATGACACATCACTTAAATAACATAGATTACCACTAATCCGCCCTAAAATACTCCATAAATGCAACGAAAGCCCTAATCAAAGGCTAGAAAGCTACTCACGGATGACTTGGGCCACGAAACACATCAGAGGAGAGGACTACAAGGCCAGACAGCAGCTGGATGGCGGTCCGGTGGTTGCATGATGGTGATCTGGTGGTGGTACGATGGAGCAAGAGGGCAGTCTGGCATCGGGGGTTCGATGGGTGGTCGCCGACGAGGAAAACAAGAGGAAAAATGGAAGAAACAAGCTTGAAAAAGAGAGAAATTGAAGGGTGGGGTTTGGTGGTGGTGAGGGGAGAGAGACAATAAGCTTAAGAACAAACAAGTGAGGAAAAATGAGAGAGAATGAGGGAGAGAGAGAGCGTCGGCGTGAGGGGGAGAGAGAGAGGTATTGTCTTTCATTAATACCCCATCACTTCCCTTGTCTCTTGTCCATCAAGGTTGCCCAATCTAGAATCAAAATCTAGTATTAAATGGGAGGATTTGTACTCAAGTGGTTACGTTAGGTTTAGGTTAGGCTAGGTAGCCTTTTTCCCTTCCTCTTGGCCGCCCAATTCAAGTGCTGCCCCTTCCTTGCCCTTCTTCCATTTTTATCATTTTGTCTTTAGTCTATTGGAAGGGCACTTTGGTCATTTCACCAAAATCTCATACTATTCATGCACTATTCATATCCTTTAGTGCATTTAATGTCAAGATTGCATCAAAAAGAGCTTGATGGGCTTTGGGAGGCCCATGGGCCTCCCTTGGCCGCCCATCTCTTAGGCGTGTGGGCCTCAGGCCACCCACTTGGGCTCGGGCCCAATGGGTTCTCATCCGTGACCCGTTTTCATTTTTCCGACTCATATGCCCTTATCGATGAAAATCAAGTTTTCACCCCTAATTTTTTTTTTTTTCTGATGTCCTTGTGGCCTATCGATCCTCAAGACACTCTCGTCTAACGATCACTTGTCGGAGTAATTTTGTTCTGAAAAACCGAGTCAGAATGAGGATGTCACATGACCAGTACATATCAACGGTACAAGGCCCTGGAGGTCACAACCACAAAATTATGTTATCATATAGCACTTGGCCCTTGATCGACTATACCGATATTACAATGCCTTAGAGGTGGCTCTAACTAACTTTTGTTGTTGCGTTACACTTAGTCCTTTATCAGTCCATATCACAATTAGTTTCATAAATCAAAACATGACCTTTCACAAATCATTTATTTTCACAAAAACCAATCCAGAATTCGTATCATAAATTGATTTCACATATCGAGCCAAATCATCTTTCATAAACCATACTCAAAGTTAACGTAATTCTTTCGCAAAACGGTTTTGCAAAACCATAATATATTATCTTTCCCAACTTAATTCATCATACATAATATATTTCCCAAGGCATTTCTCACACTATTTCAAAATTCATTAATAAACCAATATCATCTAGAAACGTCTTTCATTAAATGCTTTCCAAATCATTTTAAAACTTATTTCATAAATCATTTCACAATGTAATACATATTTATAAACTTTCACAACACCTTCCATAATATATTTCTCAAACCATTCTCAAATAATAAAAAAGGAGTAAATGCCTAATCTAGATTTTTATGCAATAAAAATGTTATTTCATAACTTATTCACTTAAACCAACAACACCCGGCTAAACGGACTGACGATTTTTTAGGAATTGATGTCAAAACTTAATAAAACATTACCTTAACAATGAAATGGCTATATTAAGCTTAAATGCTTAGTGACTCCTACACGCTAACAAAATGACTCGAACATGTCCAAAAATTGCTCATCTAAAGTCATTAGTCAAAACCATTCGCAATTCGAGCTTAAGCGCGGAGTTGGTCGTGTCATAACTCTCTCCACCGAACTCCATTTTCAAACGATTTCATAGTCAAACAAAAGCCCTTTTGAAACACTAGAAGACCCACAAATCGGCTACTCAAAATTGTGCTGAAAATTGCCAAAATTCGGCTTGAAAGTCATTGGATGTGCTCTGTTCATCACTCATAACCTACTTTAAAATTTTGCTTTGGGCAAATCGTATGTCTAAACCGAGTTATGTAAAATTCTACAGCTCCACAATAGCTTCAACTATCATAATATGTAATCCAACAACTTCTCAATCGAAACTTGTAGCTTCAAATCGACCTAACTTCGAATTTGTGCCCTAACTTTGAATATTATTTTGATTAGACGAAAAAAAATGGTGGGATCACTTACCAGACGTGCGAATAGGAGTTAAATTGGCTTATCGAGGTTTCCTTTGTGAGGAGGGGCGAAACCCTCTTCTTTATTTTCCTTTCTTTTTCCACCCTTTCCTCTCTTTCCTTTTGCGAGCTCTCGGTCTTCCTTCTCTGCGTTGCTTTTCCTTGTAATTGATACGAAGTCCACGTTTTCCTTTTTGTTTTGACTTTTCAACGATTTTTTCTTTCTCCCTTTTGACCTGGTCAAAAACCCACATTTACATAATAATTAATATCTCTATCTAACATTTCAGTTTAGTTTCTTCGTAGACAATGGGAAGGTAACGGGTCCGTCACTGTCCCAAATATGACCGAGCCGTCCTCACCTTTGAAATTTCTCAGGAAACCGGATAAATTGTGTATCCAATTTCCGGGGAAAACATCCCCTAAATTTTAAAAGAAAGTTAAAAGTTCCACGTGGTGAGATGTTCAAGGTGGCCAATTTTTAAAAGAAAGAAGACACATAGGTGGCCACAAGAAAAAGTAACAGAATAACAACAGAAAAAAGGAAGACGAAATTAGTAATCAAAACTTGGATATAATTACGGGATGCACTTTCTGGGATTTAGAAAATATCCCAATTTTACAGATGATCTGGGACATTTTTTTCAATTTGGATGTCGTAAGAACATTTTCTAAGCCATCAAAAAGAATTTGTAAAGGAATTTCTAAGTTTGAGATTTGAAAAAAGAAGAAGAGAAGATATACATCTTTGTCGCTTCAAGGCAATTCAATGTTCCACGGTCTTTTCTTTTCCTGCTAAAAAATTTTCTTTTCAGTACTTCTTTGGTTTTGGACCAATGATAATCAATATCTCTCTGATTTCGCAGAGTTTCGACTGCCAATTCCTCACAAATGGAAATTTGTGGTACCGTGGCACCTTTTGCCATGTTAGTGGGCTTAACACCTTAAAAAATCTTTTTTTTAAAGAATTTGTTGCAATTATGTCCAGAATTCTTTTTTCCCCCTTAAAATAAAAGCCACAAACTTTCATTTATGTCTCGTATCCGTCCGCCGTTGTCTTTTCCAATTCAGCAAAAAATCCACGCCAGCTGGATTTTGGCACTGTTCATGCTTACTTTTCATCTTCTTCGGTCTTCGGATTAACAGTAAACATTGGGCCTGCTTTTTGTCCAAAAAAAACATTGGGCCTGCTTCGATTATTATTATTTTTTTCCGAGGGTGTCCTTTACATTTGTGATCTGGGAACGGCTTGAGGGAGTGGTTTGAGGCCAACAAGCCCCATGTAACTCGACGAAGAGAGCTTCGCTCGGGTTTTCAGAATTCCCGCTAGAATTCCCTCTCTCCCGAGCGGGAGAGCGGTCTTGAGACGTTAGAAAGGAGAATTTATGGCAAAGCCGAAGGTGATGGTGAGCAATTGAGTGGTCTTCTGTGCAGGGAGAGGCTTGCAAAGACGCTCGATGGTTGCATGAATTTTTAGGAACTTGGCGAAGATCTCGCGCCTGAAGAAAGAGGAAGAAAGAGGAAGAAAAGGGAGGATAGCGAGAACGGAGATGGACGCAGGGAAGGTGTTCTTAAGAGAGAACAAGTTTTGCTGCGGTGGAGGTGATTGGAGATGAATGAAGAGGAGGAGAGGATTCCAAGTCAGCTGCTTATCCGTCGGAAGCTGACGTGACAGTCTACACGTAACATATTCTCTTTTATCTTAAAAGCTTTGACCAGTCAAAAAGAAAAGGGAAGTGCCGAGAGCTGAGACCCTGTAAAGAAAAGAGCACCCACATCAAAGGGAAGAAAAGAAGAAAGAAGAAGAAGAAGAAGAAGAAGAAGAAGAAGAAGAAGAAGAAGAAGAAAGAATGTGCAGGGAAAGAAAGGGCAAGGAGGACATGGCGCGTACACGTCACAGGTTAGCTATATATGACGTGGAATTTGATCTGTACGCTAATGGTAGAGGGAAAAGGCGGAAACTCCTTTAGCCAAATATTCTCCGGCTCTCCCCATGGTTGGAGCATGTTAGTCCTGACGAGAAAAGCTTTCGACCTAATAAGCATTATGAAAGAGAGCAACTTTCATGCATCCCTCTCAAGTCCCACGTTCTCATTCATTAATAATTTATTAATTATTTTTTATTTTCTTTTTTGTGATTCGAAATAGATTATTATTTTTACAATAGATTAAAGACTATCATCCAATCAATTTTCTAATACATATGTTTTTGTATGAAATGGGAGAAAATCAAGAAAGAGAAATGATTGGGCGATGATATTTAATTCATGTGGGAATAATGATATATTTTGATCATAAAAATTAAATAATAAATAATTATAAATTATTGGAGTTTTTTTTTTTTTTTAAGAATATACGACTCAGAGTAAATTAATTGGGCAAGCTGTCGTTCCAATCGTGGAATTCAAACAAAAAAGAAGAAACATATGTGGAAAGAGAAGAGAGAGTTCCCATGAAAATGTAGGCAGACATTTCGGCCCAAACGCGGCCCAAACGCGGCCCAAGACCCGGACGCGTTGGTCTTCAACCAATTAAAGGGGCAGCGATGGAGAGATACTCTGACAATGCCTTTCATTCGAGACGGTGGGAATAAAGCAGGAACATCGGATTCCATTACTTAAACGAACGATATTAATATGTCCAGTATTGGATTCCATAATGAGGTAGGTAACCACCTGCAGAAGTCAAAAGAAACAGCCTGGCATCAGCATTTGTCCCTCATTTCTGCACGTCCTTTACAGACTTTTCGTCCACTCCACGTCCCGAGCCCGCCGGATGAATGCAAGCAAGCGCGGGTTTGCCACCTTCGTTCCAGGAAACTAACAAGAGATGAGAACGGAGAACTCAATTTGTGTAACACCATGATCGTCAAAACAACAAAAGTGAAAGAGGAAGACACAGAGCAAGAAGGGTGCGCTGCCAAAGGAATTTTCTTACGCGCAACCCAAATTCTTCCCCATGGTATATAAATACAATGCTAGTGTTGTCTCAAACATCATTCCACATATTACAAAGTTGCACTTTTCGTTGCTAAACTAAACAGCAAACATTGAGTTTTTCTCTTGTCTTGCAATTTGCATTGTGTGGCCCCACCTCATTTGAGGATCACCAAAGCCTGTGTGTCTCTTTCAAGCGATGACGAGCATTCTCCGTCGCAACTTTGTCTGCTATGAGGTCTCTCTCAACTTGCCCGCCATGCACAAGTTTGCCAAGCATTGGCGCTTGGCCTTCGCGACCATATATTGCTCCCGAGCCATTACTAACTCCCCAAAGAAAGCCAGGAAGTTGTCCCCACGAAAATCTCCTTCCTACGCTTTGATTTCGATCCACGATCCGGTCCTGAGCACCAGCTCTGATCATCCCAGCTACTTCAACATTGATCAGTCACAGCTCACCAAGCTGGTCAAGGACAAGGACCTCAGCCACCTCCAGGAATTCGGCGGGGTCCAGAAAGTTTCCTCAACACTCAAAACTGATGTCTTGGCCGGAATAAACGGCGACCCAGACGACGTCTCTCGCCGGCAAAATGCGTTTGGCATCAACTCATACAAGAAGCCGCCTGCCAAGAGCTTCTTCCACTTCGTGGTCGAGGCTTTCAAGGACCTCACAATCATGATTCTTCTTGTTTGCGCTGGGCTTTCACTTGGGTTTGGGATCAAGGAGGATGGGGTCAAGGAAGGATGGTATGACGGTGGCAGCATATTCGTCGCAGTGTTCCTTGTGATCGCTGTGTCCGCTGGGAGCAATTACCGCCAGAACCGGCAGTTCGAAAAATTGTCTCAGGTGAGCGGTAATATTCTCATTGATGTGATAAGGAAGGGTCGGCGGCAGCAGGTTTCCATATTTGAGATCGTCGTTGGAGATGTCGTTTGTTTGAAGATCGGCGATCAAGTTCCAGCAGACGGGCTGTTCCTGGACGGGCATTCCTTGCAGGTATGGACGACAATTTGTACTGGTTTGACGCATTATTTGCATGTTAACTCATGCTCGTTTCCTCCAGAAACATACGTAGTATTAATATTACCAAGTTCGAGTGCAGTTTCCGTAATTAGTTGACTGATTAGTCCAAGAAATTGTAGAAGTGTATCATTTTTATAATCTTGATTCTATGAGAAAAAGGATAAGCAATGGTTTTTATTCGTAGTTCTAGTTAGGGGTGTGCAACGGAAACTGCCTGAACCGGGACCGAACCGGACCAATTTTTTTTTTTTTATATATAATTTATATACATATAATATATAAACACATATAATATATGAATATTATACATGAAACTTATTGCAATTGGAATTGCGATTGAGGTAACAACCTCTTATGTGGCCAAGAGACCACCGAAGCTCTTGTTGTTACTCTTTATTTATAGAGAAAACTTACTTGTTAGTTTCATAGAGATTGTCTATAAAACCTAAGCCAAGCACAATCTTTAATCACATTGTTCATGGTTTTTATGCTTAAAATTAAGCGTGAAACACATAAATTGTGATTGATATTTACGCAAGTGAAGTTTAAATATTTTGCACGTAAAAACAGTTTTATTAGATTGCCCGAGAACCGAATTGAATTGATCTGTTCGAAGCATGATCGTTCTTTAGTGAATGGTCGTTCTTTAGTGAAAAAGAAAGTGCCAATTCTATTGGACCGAACTGGACCGGAACTGATGATCCTGTCCATTTCCCGGTCCTAGGACCAAACGGTCCGGTCCACAGTTCCCAAAATTGGGAACCGATTCTCCTAGTCCGGTTCCCGGTTCCACCTTGGAACCGGATCGAACTGGGAACCGATCACCCCTAGTTCTAGTTATAGTCGAACAAACTCTATTAAAAAACTTCTACCGTTAAAACGTGATCTATTTGTTCTTGTTTCCTGTTTGTTCATGCTTCATTTTCTTTGCTTCAAGTTAAGACCAGAACGCTTCGTATCGTGTCATCCTAGCGTCACTAAACATGTGCAACGTTTGTGCTGTGAATCTAGATTGATGAATCGAGCATGACTGGGGAGAGTGATCACGTAGAGGTGAACCACAAGGAGAATCCGTTCCTGTTCTCGGGAACAAAGGTTGCTGATGGGTATGGTCAGATGCTGGTTACATCCGTGGGCATGAACACGACGTGGGGTGAGATGATGAGCTTGATCAGCCGTGACAACAGCGAACAGACCCCTTTACAGGCTCGGCTCAACAAGCTCACCTCGTCAATTGGCAAAGTAGGCTTGGCCGTCGCTTTCCTGGTTCTTGTGGTCTTGCTGATACGCTATTTCACGGGAAACACACAGGATGAATATGGGAACCGGGAATTCATTGCAGGCCAAACCACAGGTGACGATATCATAAACTCTGTGGTGAGCATCATCGCAGCTGCAGTGACCATCCTGGTGGTCGCAATTCCTGAAGGCTTGCCGCTTGCGGTAACCCTCACTCTTGCTTATTCGATGAAAAGGATGATGGCAGATCAGGCGATGGTGAGGAAGCTTTCGGCCTGTGAAACGATGGGGTCAGCCACCACTATTTGCACCGACAAGACCGGCACTCTCACAATGAACAAGATGAAGGTGACGAAATTCTGGGTCAGCCAGGACTCTGTGGCGGAAGACACCTACTCCTCTGTCTCCAAGTTCATCCTGGATTTAATTCAGGATGGGGTTGCTTTGAACACCACGGGCAGTGTCTATAGGTCGTCTTTGGGATCGGAGTACGAGTTCTCTGGTAGTCCCACCGAGAAAGCAATTCTTTCCTGGGCCACTTCGCAATTGAGCATGGACATGGAGGACACAAAGAAGAGGTGTGAAGTCATCCAAGTCGAAGCCTTCAACTCGCAGAAGAAGAGAAGCGGTGTCCTAATAAGGAAGAGCTCGGATGACACATTCCATGTGCACTGGAAAGGAGCGGCAGAGATGTTATTGGCAAAGTGCTCGAGCTTCTATGACGAGTCGGGGGTAGTGAAAGATATGGACACAGATGAAAGGATGAGATTCGAGCAAATTATTCAGGGGATGGCGGCGAGCAGCCTCAGGTGCATCGCTTTTGCTCATAAACAAGTCTCTGAGGAAGCGATCAAAGAAAGAGAAGACGGGAAGAAGATCCAAGAGGACGGCCTGACATTACTAGGACTTGTCGGTATTAA
Organism: Eucalyptus grandis x Eucalyptus urophylla; assembly: GCA_028830015.1. Lineage (NCBI taxonomy): Eukaryota > Viridiplantae > Streptophyta > Magnoliopsida > Myrtales > Myrtaceae > Eucalyptus > Eucalyptus grandis x Eucalyptus urophylla. The sequence goes on from CM054200.1 coordinate 6,246,459, forward strand.
GGACCCATGCCGTCCGGGTGTGAAGAGTGCGGTCCAAGCTTGTCAGGATGCGGGAGTGAACATCAAGATGATAACGGGAGACAACATCTTCACCGCCAAGGCCATCGCCACGGAGTGCGGGATTCTCAGGCCCGAGGATGATGCCTCCAGTGGAGCCATCGTGGAAGGAGCTGAGTTTCGCAACTACACACCTGAGGAGAGGCTTTGGAGAGTCGAGAAAATCCGGGTCATGGCGAGATCCTCGCCTGTCGATAAGCTCCTCATGGTTCAATGCCTGAAGCAGAAAGGCCATGTGGTCGCTGTCACTGGGGATGGCACGAACGATGCACCAGCCCTCAAGGAAGCCGACATAGGGCTTTCGATGGGCATTCAAGGCACCGAGGTCGCCAAAGAGAGCTCGGACATTGTAATCCTCGACGACAACTTTGCCTCCGTGCCGACAGTGCTGCGGTGGGGTCGATGCGTCTACAATAACATCCAGAAGTTCATCCAGTTCCAACTCACCGTGAATGTTGCCGCCCTCGTGATCAACTTCGTGGCTGCTGTCTCTTCAGGCGATGTCCCCCTGACGGCTGTCCAGCTCTTGTGGGTGAACCTGATCATGGATACACTCGGCGCCCTTGCCCTGGCCACGGAAAGGCCCACCAGGGAGCTCATGATGAAGCCCCCCGTGGGACGGACTGAGCCGCTCATAACCAATGTCATGTGGAGGAACATTGTTGCCCAAGCAACGTACCAAATGGCCGTCCTCCTCACTCTACAGTTCAAGGGCGAATCAATCTTTGGCGTGGATGAGGCGGTGAAGCGGACGCTCATATTCAACGCGTTTGTCCTGTGCCAGGTCTTCAACGAGTTCAACGCGAGGAAGCTTGAGAAGAGGAACGTGTTCAAGGGCATACACAAGAACAAGCTGTTCCTTGGGATCATTTTCGTGACGGTGGTCCTCCAGGTGGTGATGGTCGAGTTCCTAAAGCGGTTCGCTGACACGGAGCGGTTGAGCTGGGGACAATGGGGCGCATGTGTCTGGATTGCGGCCGCGTCTTGGCCTATTGGTTGGGTCGTCAAGTGCATCCCTGTCCCTGATACACCAATCTTCAGCTACTTGGGATTGAAAAGCAAGAAGCTCGTGAGGAAAATTGGGCACAGAGAACAATAGCAACACTGAGTTTAACTCGATTATTTTTGTTGTTCAGGTATATCGAATCCATTATTGATGCAGCGTATTTTTTTGTTTTTGTTGGAGATATGCGAGGATCGATTTGTATCAGTCTTTATTCTTTCACTGGTTGTATATCCATTATATTATAAATAGGAGCATTCTCTCAATTTCTTCCCTCCTTTCTTTTTGTGAACGAACCTTATCGTGGAGTACCTTCGGCTTGTACAATCTTTAGCCCCATCACTGTCCGAGGTAAGCATGCAACTTCTGATAAGAGGAAGAAGAAGGACGAATTCCAGGAGACGCGTGACCTTATTACATCCAAGAATGTGAAGAACAAAATCATGAGAAAAATGTGTAGCACAAGAGGGCTCAATCGGTATGAATCACGGAGATCGACTATGTCAAGGAACAATTCCCTCTTCGGTCATATTTCTAACTTGAATCGAGTCAGGCCTTATTCTTATTTCGTCCTTCATTCGAGGACTTTTTGGAGGATGGATATTGCCATCGAGAGCTCTGGTAGCTTGGATAATACCTACATCAATGGTTCATCCTTCGACTTCATCCAGCCTAAAACGTGCCATATGCCACGAGGCATTCTAGTTCGTAATAGTCGCCTACTCCTCCTTTCTTGTCCTCTCAATTTCACGAACCCCTAAATCTTCAAATTTTAAGACACACTTTGAACATACCGGACTTGTCAATACACAACGCTAAATCTTCAATAACTTTGCAACTACAAAAGGTGACGTTGGAATTCTCAGTCTTAAACTCAATAGCATGACGTCAGTATTAGGCCCTCTAAATGACGGTGACTTTATGATCGCAGATTCTCAATCTTAGCTAATTGGCAACCGGAACATAAGACCAAGACACAACCTGTCAAATATTAGTATATGTTGCCAAAAATGCCCTCAGAACAAGTCTCGATTATCGAAAAGGAATGACTAGAAGAGCTTAAATTCATTGAGATAGATTTTTTCTCTTATAATAGTTTACTTATAATTTCGTTTTTTATTCATTGGGATATTTTGATGCGTTTGGTTCAATTTTCCCAAAAAATTTCGGCCAAATACTGACTTTGGGGAAGCTGAAAATTAGCGTTAGACTTTTAGCATCCGGCCAAATGTTAATATTAGATTTTTTTTTTCCAAAACTATCATCACCAATTTGTTAGTTGTTTGATTTTGCTACTTGTTTTATTGTTCATCTTCTTTGTGCGACGGTGGCCAACGAAGCTAGATCTAGCTAGCGAGGGGTCGGCAAAGGTTGTTCAACCTAGGCGACCTCCGCCAGAGGTCGCATGGCTTGAGTCTTGCGACCTTTGACAACCTCGCCCGAGGTTGTGCGACCCATGTGAGGGCTGCTTAAGGTCACGTGACCTTAGTCGATGGCCGTTGGTGCCAAATCTAGTTTGTCGACAACCGTTGCCCTTCGTTGGCTCTGGCAAAGTGTTTAGTTTAGTTTTTTTTTTTTAATAAAAAAATATAAAAGCTATAGCTAAAGCTTATTGTAAAAGGTTTTTTTTTGCCAAACATTCATTGAATTCAAAGTCCATTTGCAAAGAGTTTTACCAAACATAATTTGCATTATCTCAAAGGGCTTTGGCTTTCAGCATTTGCATTACAGTCAAAGCCCATTTGCAAAGTTGAATCAAACGTACTCTTAGTAATGGAACAGATTTATCATATGCTAAAAACAATAGTGGGAACAATCAACTCTTCGAGTAAAAAGTAATTTTTGTGGGTCTCCTTTTTAGAATAGATAACATCATTGGTGAACTTTACGGGTGACATGTTTCATTGGAGTAAAATAGATATAAAATGATTCATAATGCTAAAATTTTAAAATTATTTACCTTATTAATTAAGAAATTAAGAAAATTTAATTCTGCTCATTATAGTATGTGTTTTTTCTTTTTTTTGGGCACTGGGTGTGAGCACTGTGGGTGTGCTCACACCAAAAATCAATTTATTAATGCTGAAGATATCCTTGGATGGAATGGAAATTATTATAAGTTGAATTTGTATTTAAAGAAATACTCACGAATTACCAATATTGCTTAACATCTTTTTTTGTGATTGATCACTAGTGCATACGCAATTCAAGCTTTTACCTTGAAACCTGATGAACGATTCATCCACTTTTCAAGTAAAATATGCGTGGGCCACATAGGCCCATTTGGTTGGGCATTCCCAAGGGGCTTTGGGCCCCCAAAGCCCCTTGGGGAAAGTTTTTGGTGTTTGGCAAAGTTTTTGAAAGCTCATTTCCCCAAATATGAGCATTCCGAAAGCTAGGGAGGGGCAGCATTGAGCATTCGGCATTTGGGAAATGTCACGCCTACTGTTCATCTTTTTCTTTCCCCGTCGTCTTTTTCTTCTTCTTCTTGGCCACCGGGCTTCTCCGGCAGCCACCACTGCTGCCGCCGCCTAAGGGTCGCATGCCCCTGTTGACCACCGTCTGGGGGTGGCGCGACGCGTGACCTAGGTGGCGCGGACCTCAGGCGGCGCCGCCTGGGTCGTGTGGACCTCAGGCCACCGGATCTGGCGGTCCGGAGGCCAGATTTGGCCGCCAGACGGCCAGATCTGGCCTCTACGACCTCAGGCGCCTGAGGTCGCACCTCTAGGTGGCGACAGTGTCGCCTGAGGTCACATCTCTAGGCGGCGATGATGTCACCTGAGGTCGCGCCGCCTGGGTCCGTGCGACCTCAGGCCGCCAGATCTAGCCTCTGCACCTCCAGGCGCTTGAGGTCGCGACAACGACGTCACCTAAGGTCGCGACCTCAGGCGGCCAGATCTGGCCGTCGGTCGCCTGATTTGATTTTCAGATTTAAAAAAAAAAATTAAAAGCAAAAGCCCATTTGTAATAAGTTTTGCCAAACGGTATTTTTACACGAGCCACTTTCCAATGCGTAATTTGCCAAACGTCCGAATATTCCCAAAAATCCCTTTACCTTAAAGATATTTGTATTTGGCTAAGGGCATTTCCTCAAAACCGAACCAAACGGGCCCTAGATGGCTCTATCTCTTTCGACAAAATAATAGAGCATTCTCCTCTTCACAGAGATCGCAAGGAAAGTTCCTGGCAAGTTCCTGGAATTACCAAAACAACATAGCCATTGCCTCTTTCCATTATAGCCGTAATAGCTCCAACATGGCTGCTTTGACCATTACCATAACCACACGTGTCATGAAAATGGATATCTACACAGCGGTTCTCAGCGGGACATAATAATCACTTCGTTCACTCTATAAGAATAACGTTCCCGCTCCATTGGCGCATTATAGACATGGACGTGGCCTGTGAACATGCTTCATAAGATATATACGTGAGCAGTATTTGTATTTATTATCTACGGGCTGATCAATTGAAGGAGAAATGGAAGACTGATCGATTGAAGGAGAAATGGCTTTCAATCGAAGAAAATACGACGGTAGACCATGTGTTCGAGATGGTGGACTAAAATGTCCAAACATAGGATTCCTTTTTCTTAGAGGAATGGCATTGACGACGTCAAGTTTGGGCTATCTTGATGATGTCGTGGTAGCTTAATTGTGTGTAATAAAGAACATCTCATTGGGTCTCCAACAGGCTCTCTGAAAATTTTAGTTCGAAATGGGAAACCTCCAAATAGTCAGAGTCAGTAGAAAGAACTAGAGACGCTGATGCAATTCCCAAAATATTACCAACCACCCAAACCGCACCAATTATTTGTTTTTTAAAATTTTAATTTTATTTCTAAAAATCTTTTAAGCAATCATTTAAACTTGAATATCTATGGAATGAAAGTGCCTCAACTCAATGCCTTTCTTAGTGCTGTTGTGCTACCAACATCACGTTTGAGTATAGCCAAGAGGACAATGGGCTCGCCTGGATCGGGTGCCCGAGCTCCGCCGCTAGATCCGGCGAGTTCGCAGCTCGCCCGAGCCCGGTGAACCTCTAGCAAGCTTGAGCGAGGCCCGAACTTTGCCCTAGGTTGGTGAGAGCTCCGCCTCACCCGATCTAGTGAGGCTTGAGCTCGGTGGGCTCAGGCAAGTTTGGCTTCGCCAAATCGAGATAGGCGGAGCCTCGCCGACCTGGGGCGAGGCTCAAGCTGGCTTGCAGCCAGTCGCTGGCCAATCGCGGCCGCCGCCATGGCTAGCAATCGGCCAAGGCCAAAGAAGAAGATGAAAAGGAAAGAAAGAAAAAAAATAAAAGGAAAAAAAATAAAAAATTGATTTAAAAAAGAAAATAAAAAAAGCATAAAAATAAAACGAAAATGTATTGGTGAAAAGAAGCAAGATGAAAGAAGTTATGGAAAATGTTTTCCACTTTTGAAAAGTGAAAAACATTTTCCTCACTTTTAAAGGTTATTTTTTCCAATGATGGAAAACATTTTCCTTGACTAGTTCATTTTCCGTGAAACGAACGATGGAAAATCCGAAAAACGTTTTCCTGGAAGTGATTTTCCGTCAAACGAACGGAGCCTAAATATTCTCCAGCTCTCCCCATGGTTGGAGCATGTTAGTTTTGAGGACAAAAGCTTTCGACCTAATAAGCATTATGAAAGAGAGCAACTTTCATGCATCCCTCTCAAGTCCCACGTTCTCATTCATTAATAAATAATACATAGGACTTTACTAGTATAATAGTATTTGAATTACTATGAGAATAATAATTTATTGTGAGTCACAAATTTTAAAATAAACCCCATAATAATTTATAATTATTTGTTATTTGATTTTTTGTGATCCGGAATAGATTATTATTTTTATAGTAGATTAAAGACTATTACCCAATCAATTTTCTCATACATATGTTTATGTATGAAATGGGAGGAAATCAAGAGAGAGAAATGATTGGGTGACCGTATTTAATTCATGTAAGAATAACAATATATTTTGATCATAAAAAATTATAAATTATTATGGAGTTTTTTTTTAAAAAAAATTATGACTCACACTAGACTAATTGGGCAAGCTGTCGTTCCCAATCGTGGAATTAAAACAAAAAAGAAGAAACATATGTGGAAAGAGAAGAGAGAGTTCCCATGAAAATGTAGGCAGACGTGTCCACCCAAACGCGATCCAAGACCAGGACGCGTTGGTCTTCAACCAATCGACCAATCAAAGGAGCGATGGAGAGATAATCTGACAATACCTTTTACTCGTGACACCGCGAAAAGAAAAGCAGGAACATAAGATTCCATTACTTAAACGAACAAGAGACGAGTTCGGAGACCCCAATTTGGGTACCGCCATGATCGTCAATGTAATATATGGGCTTTAAAGTAAGGAAATAAAATAAAAGAAGAGAAAAGAAAAGGTTGAAAAGTCAAAAAAGGGAGGCTGAAGAGAACCGTGGAACCTTCGGCTGAGCTTTAAAAAGAGAGAAAGAGGGAGAGAAAGAGAAGAGCAGCGGACAGAAACAGGGGAAGACGCGAAACAGGGGAGGAGAGAAAGAAGATAAAGGAAAAAAAAAGGGAAAAAGGGGAAAATTTTGGCGCGCTCGTGACCCGGACGCCTCATCAAGCCGACTCAGGTGTGTTTTGCAAGGCCGGTAAGAAATTGAAGCCTTTAATCACTTGCTTGAAGCAATTGCCGCAATTAGGGCTCGAAATTCGGATTTCTTGGGTATTTGTGTGGCGAAGCCCAATTTTTGAGTCGTTAAGCTGTATTTTTTTTTAGAAATGGTACTTTGGGATGTTGTGAAGCTATAGCATCTTTCGGATCGTGATTTGAGCTTGCGGTTTGTTCGGAACGGAATTTTGAAGTTGGAGGCGCAATCTGGTACTGTAGCGAACAGTGGCTTCGAGTCTCTTTTTTTGTTATTTCCGGTACTGTTTTGGGGCGGCTGAGTTGGGGTTGTTGTTGTACGTTAAGAGAGCTTTCTAAAGACTATAAGACGGCTTGAAACAGAATTTTGTGGAGAAAGTTACGGCGTGACGAAGTTGGTGCATGGGCCGTGCCTAGCTGAAAATGATGGGTTTATGCTAAATTGTGAGCTTTTGGGGCGCATAGGTGTCGTTTATCGACTAATAGGCCTAGTATAGACGAGTCGTTATAAGAATATCATTTTTACTCGGCTTTTTGATATTTTTTCCCATTAATTGTTAGGAATCCGAATGCGTCGGTTCGTGTGAGCGTCGTATTTGATTTTTGGCTTTTCCCAGGTGAGTGACACTATTTCTTCTTTGTGTTTTAAACTCATGTTTTGAGAAACGTGATGGATTATATATTCCATGAGTTGATAAAAAGCATATTTTGTTGCATTAAACAGGATCGAGCTATTACTAACATTTTTGTTATTCGAATGGAGTTATATTCCGACTTCGATTTGAATAGTTGTTTGAAAAAGGATTTGTGAAATTCTTTGTGAAAGAATCTTGAAATGTTTTGGAGAATGCTTTGATATTTATATATCAAATTTCGAGTTGTGATATGATTCTCTTTCTAATGTTGAATTACTGGATATTGTGATATGATTCTCTTTCGAGTTGTTATTGTGCTCAATGTCTCTATGGACCCTGAGGGGTGTGGGTATGCGCATACTATTCTAGGATATCCTTGTGGGCCGAGCCACCGGCTAATAATATGTGGAGACCTTGCCAAGGGGGGAATCTTGGTCGTTTTGTCACGGGCGTTACGCGTGACCATGGTTAGACATTTGAGCATGAATTGGTCAATGGAGTTGACGTGTGATTTGAGTTTGGTCGATGGAGTAGACCATCGATATGATTTGATGAGATTAATCAATGGAATAGACCATTGATGCATGTTTTGCGAGATTGACTAATGGACTCGACCATTGGTACTTTCGGTATTTGAGTTATAATTATGTTTTGAGTTATGTTTTAAATGTGCATAGTGATTTCTCGATCCGCTTAGAAGAAATGTGTTACACACTGAGCCGTGGTAGCTCACTCCTCTCATCTACTTGTTTTTCAGGTTCTTCAGCGAGTCGCGAGTAGGCGTGAGCGTTCGCTTGGGGAGGACTTTTGTTGTGGAACTTTTTGGTATGGCTTATGCATAGTTCATAAGTTTATAAGTTAATTTTTGTAGAAGGTTTATGTTTTGATGTTTGTGGAACATAGATATACTCTGATATTGTAACCAATTGCCCCTTTTTGTCAAATATATATATGTGGATGTATATATGTTGATATCGGGTTGAAATTTTGGTTACGTTGAGGCTGCGTCCTTTGGAAAAAGGACGGCCGTGTCATGCCCTTCTTCTTGAGAATCGGGGTGTGACAGTCAAAACAACAAAATGGAAAGAGGAAGATACGAAAGAAACGGGATGCATCGCCAAAGGAGCTTCCTCAGTGCCCAACCCAAACGGTTCCCCTCTAGTTCATGGTATATAAATACAAAGCTAGTGTTGTCTCAAACATTGTTCCACATATCACAAAATTGCACTTTTCGTTGCTAAACTAAACAGCAAACATTGAGTTTTTCCCGTGTCTTGCCATTTGCATTGTGCGGCCCTACCTCATTGGCGGATCACCAAAGCCTGTGCGTCTCTCTCGAGCGATGACGAGCATTCTCCGTCGCAACTTTGTCTGCTATGAGGTCTCTCCCAACTTGCCCGCCATGCACAAGTTTGCCAAGCAATGGCACTTGGCCTTCGCGACCATATATTGCTCCCGAGCCATTACTGACTCCCCAAAGAAAGCCAAGAAGTTGTCCCCACGAAAATCTCCTTCCTACGCTTCGATTTCGATCCACGATCCGGTCCTGAGCACCAGCTCTGATCATCCCAGCTCCTTTGACATTGATCAGTCACAGCTCACCAAGCTGGTCAAGGACAAGGACCTTGGCCACCTCCAAGAATTAGGCGGGGTCCAGAAAGTCCCCTCAACACTCGAAACTGATGTCTCGGCCGGAATAAACAGCGACCCAGACGACGTCTCTCACCAGCAAAATGCGTTTGGCATCAACTCATACAAGAAGCCGCCTACCAAGAGCTTCTTCCACTTCGTGGTCGAGGCCTTCAAGGACCTCACAATCATGATTCTTCTTGTTTGCGCCGGGTTTTCACCTGGGCTTGGGATCAAGGAGAATGGGATCAAGGAAGGATGGTGTGACGGTGCCAGCATATTCGTCGCAGTGTTCCTTGTGATTGCCGTGCCCGCTGGGAGCAATTACCACCAGAACCGGCAGTCTGAAAAATTGTCTCAGGCGAGCGGTAATATTCTTATTGATGTGATAAGGAAGGGTCGGCCGCAGCAGGTTTCCATATTTGAGATCGTCGTTAGAGACGTTGTTTATTTGAAGATCGGTGATCAAGTTCCAGCAGACGGGCTGTTCCTGGACGGGCATTCCTTGCAGGTATGGACGACAATTTGTACTGGTTTGACGCATTATTTGCATATTAACTCATGTTGGTTTCCTCCAGAAACATACGTAGTATTAAATTACCAAGTTCGGGTGCAGTTTCCGTAATTAGTTGACTAATTAGTCCAAAAAATTGCAGAACTGTATCATTTTTATAATCTTGATTCTATGAGAAAAAGGATAAGTAATGGTTTTTATCCGTAGTTCTAGTTAAAGTAGAACAAACTCTATTAAAAAACTTCTACCATTAAAACTTGATCCATTTGTTCTTGTTTCCTGTTTGTTCATGCTTCATTTTCTTTGCTTCAAGTTAAGACCAGAACGCTTCGTATCGTGTCATCCTAGCGTCACTAAACATGTGCGACGTTTGTGCTGTGAATCTAGATTGATGAATCGAGCATGACTGGGGAGAGTGATCACGTAGAAGTGAACCACAAGGAGAATCCGTTCCTGTTCTCAGGAACAAAGGTTGCTGATGGGTATGGTCAGATGCTGGTTACATCCGTGGGCATGAACACGACGTGGGGTGAGATGATGAGCTCGATCAGCCGCGACAACAGCGAACAGACCCCTTTACAGGCTCGGCTCAACAAGCTCACTTCGTCATTTGGCAAAGTAGGCTTGGCAGTCGCTTTCCTGGTTCTCGTGGTCCTGCTGATACGCTATTTCACGGGAAACACACATGGTGAATATGGGAACCGGGAATTCATTGCAGGCCAAACCACAGGTGACGAAATCATAAACTCTGTGGTGAGCATCATTGCAGCTGCAGTGACCATCCTGGTGGTCGCAATTCCTGAAGGCTTACAACTTGCGGTAACCCTCACTCTTGCTTATTCGATGAAGAGGATGATGGCAGATCAGGTGGTGGTGAGGAAGCTTTCGGCCTGTGAAACGATAAGGTCAGCCACCACTATTTGCACCGACAAGACCGGCACTCTCACAATGAACCAGATGAAGGTGACGAAATTCTGGGTCAGCCAAGACTCTGTGGCGGAAAACACCTACTCCTCTGTCTCCAAGTTCATCCTGGATCTGATTCAGGATGGGGTTGCTTTGAACACCACGGGCAGTGTCTATAGGTCGTCTTTGGGATCGGAGTACGAGTTCTCTGGTAGTCCCACCGAGAAAGCAATTCTTTCCTGGGCCGCTTCGCAATTGAGCATGGACATGGAGGACACAAAGAAGAGGTGTGAAGTCATCCAAGTCGAAGCCTTCAACTCACAGAAGAAGAGAAGCGGTGTCCTAATAAGGAAGAGCTCGGACAACACATTCCATGTGCACTGGAAAGGAGCGGCAGAGATGTTATTGGCAAAGTGCTCGAGCTTCTATGACGAGTCGGGGATAGTGAAAGATTTGGACACAGATGAAAGGATGAGATTCGAGCAAATTATTCAGGGGATGGCAGCGAGCAGCCTCAGGTGCATCGCTTTCGCTCATAAACAAGTCTCCGAGGAAGCGATCAAAGAAAGAGAAGACGGGAAGAAGATCCAAGAGGATGGCCTGACATTACTAGGACTTGTCGGTATTAAGGATCCTTGCCGTCCGGATGTGAAGAGTGCAGTCCAAGCTTGTCAGGATGCGGGAGTGAACATCAAGATGATAACGGGAGACAACATCTTCACCGCCAAGGCCATCGCCACGGAGTGCGGGATTCTCAGGCCCGAGGATGATGCCTCCAGTGGAGCCATCGTGGAAGGAGCCGAGTTTCAGCACTACACACCTGAGGAGAGGCTTCAGAGAGTCGAGAAAATCCGGGTCATGGCGAGATCCTCGCCTTTTGGTAAGCTCCTCATGGTTCAATGCTTGAAGCAGAAAGGCCATGTGGTCGCTGTCACTGGGGATGGCACAAACGATGCACCAGCCCTTAAGGAAGCCGACATAGGGCTTTCGATGGGCATCCAAGGCACCGAGGTCGCCAAAGAGAGCTCGGACATTGTAATCCTCGACGACAACTTTGCCTCCGTGGTGACAGGGCTGCGGTGGGGTCGATGCGTCTACAATAACATCCAGAAGTTCATCCAGTGCCAGCTCACCGTGAATGTTGCCGCCCTTGTGATCAATTTTGTGGCTGCGGTCTCTTCCGGCGACGTCCCCTTGGCGGCCGTCCAGCTATTGTGGGTGAACCTGATCATGGACACACTCGGCGCCCTAGCCCTGGCCCTCGCCCTGGCCACGGAGCGACCCACCAGGGAGCTCATGGAGAAGCCCCCCGTGGGACGGACTGAGCCGCTCATAACAAACGTCATGTGGAGGAACATTGTGGCCCAAGCAACATACCAAATGGCCATCCTACTCACTCTCCAGTTCAAGGGCGAATCACTCTTCGGCGTGGACGAGGCGGTGAAGCAGACATTGATATTCAACGCGTTCGTCTTGTGCCAGGTCTTCAACGAGTTCAACGCGAGGAAACTCGAGAAGAGGAATGTGTTCGAGGGCATTCATAAGAACAAGCTGTTCCTCGGGATCATCTTCGTGACAGTGGTCCTCCAGGTGGTGATGGTTGAGTTCCTAAAGCGGTTCGCTGACACGGAGCGGTTGAGCTGGGGACAATGGGGTGCATGTGTCGGGATCGCGGCCGTGTCTTGGCCTGTCGGTTGGGTCATCAAGTGCATCCCGGTCCCTGATATACCAATCTTCATCTACTTGGGATTGAAAAGCAAGAAGCTCGCGAGGAAAATCGTGCACAGAGAGCAGTAGCAACTGTTGGAGACTGGATTTGATTTGATCCATTTCAATTGTTTTGATTGATTCAGATTGATTTTTGATTGTGATTTGATTTTGTAATTGATATAGTAAATCGTAGATATAGGATATTGTGTATATTCTTTCCGATTCATTTCTTGTACTATATATGGGTATATTCTCGTACATAGAATATGATGAAATATATGGAAAACTCTTTTCCTTCATCATTCCACATTTCTTGTTATGGTATCAGAGCAGTGTCTCTAACCCCTTGTCAATGTATCACAGTATCACAGCAGCGTCTCTAACCCCGCTTCCGCAAAAATCCTTCTGAATTACCTTCAATTGTTTCTGAGTTATTGTTGTTGCACCTGCAAAACAAAACCAGCACAACAGGTACGTATTCGACTCTCTGAATATGCAGAATCCACACAGCGGTGAAATCCAAGATTCGACGCTACCTATAATGGAGGAATCACCCGACCAAATTTCGGGACAATCCTCCGCCCCTATTCCAATTGCTCCAGTCGCTCTGGCGGCCCCCTAGGGCGTGCATGGAAACGTTTCTAAGAAACGTTTCCGGCACACTTTTGTACGGAAAGTGTGCCCGGGAACAAAAAGGAACAGAAACGCGTTTGGTTGCGTTTTTGTTCCTTTTTTGTTTTTTTGTTTCTGGAACGAAATAGGAACAGAAAAAAGAAACAAAAAAAAGTTGTTTCTTTTGAAAAGAAACACTTCTTCGACGGAACAAAAGAACAAAAACGAAAGAAACAAAAGAACAAATTCGGAACAAAGCGAAGAACTCTTCGTGCGTGCTCGTCGTCGCTCCTCTCAGCTGAAGCTTCGTTCTTCCGTTTCCGGCGTGTCTTCCATCTCTCCGGCGGCTCCCACTCGGCTAACTCTCCGGCGACTCCTCACTCCGGTGACTCTAGGTACGTTTCCGGTCAGCGTTGCTCTCCGTTCGGCCCTCCTCCTCCGGTCAGCGTCGCTCCCCCTTCGGCGCTCCTTCTCCGGTCGGCACTGCTCCCCCTTCGGCGCGGCGAGCCGTCCCTCGAGCGAGCGTTGCTCGGCCAGATCTGCCGCGCCGAAGGGGAGCAACGCTCGCTCGAGCTGCAGCTCGTCATTGCCTCCCCCTTCGCTCGCTCGAGCTGCTGCGAGCTCGAGTTGCTGCCTCGAGCTGCTGCGAGCTCGAGCTAGAGCTGCTGCGAGCTCGAGTTGCAGCTGCTGGAGCAGTAGCTCGAGCGAGCTGCAGCTCGACTCCAGCAGCTGCAGCAGCTCGAGCTGCTCGAGCAGTAGCTGCTGCAGCAGCTCGAGCTGCTCGAGCAGCAGCAGCTGCAGCAGCTCGAGCTGCAGCTCAGCAGCTGGAGCTGCAGCTCAGCAGCTGGAGCTGCTCGAGCGAGCTGCTCGTGCAGCAGCTGCTGCTGCAGCTCTAGCGAGGTGGACAGGGGCTGGTGATTTTGAATGAATAGGCTGGTGATGTGGTTTCCTTCGATCGTTATTTTGTTGCTCATGGTGATGTGGAATGGACAGGCTGGTGAAGCACGTGGCGAGGGCGTTGAAGGACGATTTCACCACCAAGGGGGAGATTTAGCTGAAGTCGGGGTGCAGCGTGGTTGTACTTGAATTTACTAGATACAAACTTTAATTACAAAATTTTATACGAAATATGCCATATGATCATGCTAAAAATGTTTGTCTTCACTAACCATGAACAAAATAAAATTAATGAGCATTTCATAAGAATGACAATTTAATATCAATTTTAAACTTTATTAAAAAAAAAAAACAGAAATTGTTTTGTCGTTTACCAAACGTATTTCTGTTCTTTTTCTATTCTAAGAACAGAAATTGACTGCAGTTACCAAACATGTTTCTGTTCTTTTTTTATTCCAAGAACAGTTTTTTTTTACACTTACCAAACGCGTTCTTTTGTTCAGAAACTGTTCCCCGGAACAGAAACACTTTTTTTTGTTTCAGTTCCTGGGAACAGAAAAGGAACATAAATGAAACCATGCGCACCCCTAGTCTCCTCCAGTTCAATGGCCATACATACCATGGGTCCCGATTCAGGGCCCATGGGCCACTAAACCGAATTGGAGGAACCATTGGGTCCAGCCAGCAATGGGCCAATTTCGGTCCACCGGACAACACCCGAATGGAGATTTGGATCCATTGTCTTCGGATCAGAGAACCGAATTGAATCTGGGTGGGGCAGCGACAATTCCTTATGTGATATTCGGATCTTCGTTCGACGGAATCATGAGCCTCAAGTGACTAGTAGCTATTGCCATGTCATCAAGCTTGCCGTCGGATCACGCCACCGTGTTTTGTCATGCCTCGCCACGGACCACGAGCCTGCTTGTGTGTCCCTTTTGAGCAATGACAAGCATTCTAAGTGGCAGCAGCTACTATTGCATCCACTATGAGATCTTGTTTGATTGAGGTAGAGTATATGACACTAACCTTTATAGTCATATGCTTACGAAGTCTGTGTTAGAACAAAAAAGTGTTGATATACACTATGATAATCAAAGTGCAATATACTTGGTATCTAATCTAGTTTATCACAAGTGAATGAACCATATACTACTTCATTATAGATGTCTTAGAGAAGGGTAAAAGATTGCTACTGTAAAAAGCCAGCAAACATGATGACTAAGCATGTTCCTTTTGTGAAGCTCAAGCTTTACTTGAACACAATTGGTGTCTGTGAAGAGTAAGTGTCCATTGAGACATTAGGAGATCTAAATAGACGATTAGCACTATAACTTGATTTCAAATATCAAGCCAAGGTGAAAAATTATTAAATTATATTTCGAGTTTGAGAGTTTGCAAAATGTAACATGCTTTTTTTCATATTTGATTGTGAAGATATCTATTTTGTTGAAGAAATTATTCAAGATTGGGCACAAAGGAAATCCGCTTCTTCATATGCTCTGTTATTGATCGGTCTAAAAGGAGTAATTCGTTGGACTCGTTGTTGCTGCACAAAAGGAAATGAAATAAAAGAAAATCAAGGGCTTTTCTTGAGAGAAAAAGAGCCGCACAAGAAATAGCCGCCGGGGCGCTTCTTCGTGGGTGGTGTAGACGCTGAACAAGGAAGATAGAAGAAGCCGCACGGACGTGAATACGCAGTGACATGTGCCATGAGTTTACGTTCAATTAAGTTTGTTTATTTATAAATATTTTGAGTTTGGACTTAAATTTAGGTGTGGAAAGGATTCAAGCGTGTAAGCGATTGTAAATGCTGATTCTTCAATTATAGCAATGCTGATTCTTCAATTATAGTAGATTATTTACTACTAGCTCTTTCTATGGATGTAGGTATTAATACTCGAACCAAATCACGTGAATATCCGATATCATATTATTCATCATTTATTTCTCTAATATTTCGCATTGGCTTATTTATAAGATCATGTTGTTTCCGCGTTAATATTACATTATTGTCTAGACCCATCAAAATGGGTCATAAATTTATTTCTTAATCTATATAACTATGTTTGGCCGTCTGGATTTCTAATCAGAAAAGAATTTGGTCAACTAAACAATAATTTGTGGATCTCTTTTTTTAAAACAAATAGCATCATTGATGAAATTACTTTTGACATGTTTTGTGCGATCAATATAAAGAATTTACTTTATTATTTAAGAAAAAAAGACAACGTAATTTCACTCATTGTAGTGTGTTTTTGAGCACCGTGCGTACATTCACATTGATCAAGATGATAAAGATATCGTTAGACGGGGTGAAATTTCTTTGGCTGAAAATATTTGTTAGCTGAATTTGTATTTGAAGAAAATACTCGCTATATACCAATATTGCTCAACATTGTTTCTCTTTTTTTTTTTTTTTCTTTTGCAATTGATGACTGGT